>VONZ01000010.1:585000-1926250 GCA_012976165.1 Labeo catla | reverse complement strand
AAATGAATTGGCTGATCTGGTTCATGGAATTGCTCTGAACTAAAAATTTGTCCAATTCAAGAACATAATTTTTTGAGTTAGATTTTTTTTTTTCTCAATAGAAAATTACATTTGCTACATGGAATTGGTATGAATGATTTTGTCAGGAATTGGTCCAAATTTTGTAGTTGGATCTATGTTTATGGTGATTTTGCATCCTTTTTGAAGGAACCTTTTAAATGAATCTTTTCAATGAATCGGCTGATCTGGTTCACAGAATCAGTCTGAATAATTAGTGAAATTGGTCCAATTTGTAGAAGAATCATTCAGACCAATTCTGTGGACCAGATCCGTCGATTAATTGAAAATGAGAATGATTGATGAGAATGAAAAGAATGATTTGCTCACAATATATCCTTAATATATCCTTAAAATATTCTGTTTAGTCTTTTTCTTCAAGATCTTTTCAATGAATCAACTGAGCTGGTTTATGGAATCCTTCTAAATAATTTGTTCATGAATTAGACCGATTCCCAATTCTCAATTCTCAAATTCAGCTCTCAATGGTTCTTGAGTTAATGCTTCACACTATTGTTTAACTTGTACGGATAACTGTAACGATACATTTATGGTGCTTTTGTGTCCTTTTTGAAAGAGTGGAACACCAGTGATGGGACAATTTTACATCTTTTGGCCAACACTTTGTTTTGGTCTCAACAGACAATTATGTTGCCTTCAATCTGTGTGCATATGAATTTTCCCTTTTTGAATCCAGTTCTAACAGATGCTTCTCTTCATCTCTCTCTCCAGCGGAGCCTCTCCCTCTGATGGACCTGTGTCGACGTGCAGCGCGGCTGGCTCTGGGACGAGAACGTCTACAGGAGATTGAGACATTGCCTTTGCCCCAGTCTCTGAAGAATTACCTCCAGTACCAGTGAGAGCGCGGGCCCTCAAGTAGAGACGCACACACGGACACAGAGAGGAAGCCTGAGGCGCTACTATAGCGCCACCATCAGGCCGCAGAGGGAATATGTTTACATTGTGGCTCACTGGTGGAATCTTCAGTTAGGTTTTTTTGTTTGTTTGTTTTTCAGTTTTTATTTCCCTCTTTATGAGTTGTTTAAATTATTGATGGCTTTGGAAGAAGCTCGAGGGACAGTGTGACGCAGGGCTAGAGCGGCGGCAGCTCAACAGACCTGCAGCGCCTCCAGGTGTACGTCTCACCCTGGAGAATACGACGGGAAGCGGCGTTTCAGAAAGCACATTAACCTTGGAATGCCTTTGAAAGCCCACAGGTATAATCGTTCCTCTTTTCCTGGGTGTAAATCCTGCAGAGCACAGTCATCGGACACAGGAGCCCGACCTGCGGCCGCCTTCCGAAGCGCCACACGGGAGCCTCAGTGGAAGAAACAACCCCTGAAAGGTGCCGAGCAGGTGCCAGTACCTTTCCACAGGAACACCAGGGGACAGTTACATGACTGACAGCAATCATTTTCCCTTTTTTTTTTTTGTATTCCCGAGGACACGCGCGTGCGTACGCACGCACGAATACGACCAACAATCATATATGGATTTTATTTCTTTTTGTTCTCTGTGGGCTTGAGTCACTTTTCTATCTGATTTTATTGTCAGTGTGAGATTTCAGTTGATTTTATCAAGATGTTTGGCTATCTTTTAATTTTATTTATCAGGTTCTAGTTCCTTTTTAATGAACTGAGGATGTGCGAGCGAGCACATGGATATCGAACACTATCGTACACTCGTCACATATGGCTTTCTATTTTAAACTGGGATGCTGCTTTTATTATTATTATTAATATTATTATGATTATTATTATTCTGTCTGAACGCTCAGATGGAAGTCTGGTTTTTCCGAGGCACACAGTGGAATGTAAAGATCTTGCTAGCGTTAGCATATTTGAAATGTGAATAAAAGCCAAGTGAATGAGAAGGATGTCGTTGACAGTTTTTTTTTCTTTTTTTTTTTTCTGAGACAGAATATGCCCGGATGCGTTTCAGCACTTTCATTGAATAAAAATAAGTGCGTTCCTAAGCACAGAAGGGCCTATTTACATAACACCACTTCTTTTCGTTCCACTGAGAGTTCCCTCGTTTCTCGCTCTCTCCTGTCTGACTCCCACTCTATCACAGTCTGAGGCTGAAAAGTATTATCTAACCTAAATCTGTGAAGAATTGGATCACTCTTCTCACGCTCTGCTCAGGTTCGTGGGAGGTTTTTTAACAGTCACTAACTGCAGGTGCTTTCGGTAATCCAGACCTCACTTGTGTTCTTAATCACAGTCATTCACCTAACATTCACCTTAACATTTTCAGTTGAATAAAATTAAATGATATGCTGATTAATTACATTCATCAATGTGAATGTGAATCATGTAAAAGGCCCTGAATAACGGTAATTTAAAAATGCTGTAGGACAAGTAAATGATATGATAGACAAAGAGTGAATGTAAACTGTAATTAGTATTCAGTCACGCCTAATGCAAAATAGTAAGAATTCATATGAATTCAAATACATACAAATTGAGGTCAAAAGTTTACATACACCTGTATAGCGCCATTGTTCTCCGGGTGTCCCAAGTTCGATTCCCGGCTCGTGGACTTTTCCCAATCCTGCCCCCTTTGCTTCCTGTCACTGCTCTACTGTCCTGTCATATATAGATATATATATATATATATAAAGTTTACATACACCTTGCAGAATCTGCAAAATGTCAATTATTTTACCAAAATAAGAGGAATCATACAAACTGCATGTTATTTTTTTGGTACTGAATAAGATAATTCACATAAAAGACATTTACATGTAGTCCACAAGAGAAAATAATAGCTGAATTTATAAAAATGGCCACGTTCAAAAGTTTACATACACTTGATTCTTAATACTGTGTTGTTACCTGAATGATCCACTGATGTGTTTTTTTTGTTTGTTTGTTTAGTGATAGTTGTTCACGAGTCCCTTGTTTGTGCCCAATGTTCTTCAGAAAAATCCTTCAGGTCCGAGGACAATTGAGGGACTCATATGCAACTATTACAGAAGGTTCAAACTTTGTAAGCATTTGTACACTTATGCTTCAAAAGGAAACGCAATGCACAAGCCGGGGGATAAAAACTTTTGAACAGAATGAAGATATGTACATTTTTCCTATTTTGCCTAAATATCATATTTGTTTTTTATTTAGTAGTGCCCTACAGAAGCTACAGAATATACTTGCATGTTTCCCAGAAGACAAAATAAGTTAAATTTAGCCTAATCATCAAATTTAAAAAGTTTTCACCCCCCGGCTCTTAATGCATTGTGTTATACACAAATACACAAAAATGCTGAAAAACCAAAGAATTTGTGGGACCTGAAAGATTTTTCTTAAGAACAGCAGGCAGTTTAACTGTTCAGGACAAACAAGGGACAGCTATCACTAAAAAAACGAAAAAAAGCTGTGGATCGTTCAGGTAAGAACACAGTATTAAGAATCAAGCGTATGTAAACTTTTGAACAAGGTCATTTTATGTGAAATATCTTATTCAGGTCAGTACTAAATAAAAAACAACATGTATTTTGTATGATCCCTCTTATTTTGATAAAACAATTAATATTTTGCAGATTCTGCAAGGTGTCTGTAAACTTTTGACCTCAACTGTATACTATGCTCTGTCTACGGTATTTGCTAATGCTATTTTCTTTTTTAAATTGTTACAGAAAGGTAGTAAGGACATCGTTAAAATAGTCCATGTGTGGTTCAACCTTAATTTTATAAAGCTACGAGACACTTTTTATGCACAAAGAAAACATAAATAAACATAAATTCTGCATCAGTCTTCGCTACCATTCACAAGAGTACCACAATGCATACCACACTACTACCTTCAAGAAATTCTTCCCCCCACAAGAATCTTAGTACAGCTTACTTATTTTATGTATTAGCATAATCTAATGCATTGGCTAGCCATCTGAACGACTGCTCGGCCAAATACAGCAAAATCTAACACCCTAGAAAATATGTTCGTAATCCACCTCAGATCTAATCTTAAATGCGTACAAATGTTGAGAAACTCCATACAGCCTTTCCATTCTTCCATTAAGGTCAACAAACTTTAAGTGGCTTTTTTTTATAGATAATGGAGAATGCTTTTACTGATCCCTTGCTTCAAATAGCGTGATAGGGTGATTTGGACTAATCTTGCCCCGTTTTAGTGTATCTAGACATGTTAGGACTGTCGTATTGGAAATCAATGTTAGACGGCAAGGCACTGTCCTTCCGCGCCGGCATAAAAATTGACTTTTTTTTCTTGGCTTCTCTCTTTCACGTTTGGAATGAGCTCAAATGTAATTGAATAACACAGATCCGAGAGCACGGGTACAGAGATAGCGCCCCGATCAAAGCGCGGGGACGGCGAACGAGGGGTTGTGGTTTAAGCCAGGACATTGATCCTCCCTATCCTCCGTTCTACCCCAATCTGGTCTTAAATCACTAACAAACATGTTTAACTAAAGGGAACAGACTGTTCCGTGTGTTCCAGCTTTGAGAGAATGGCCCAAAGTGTCTGCGTTTGTGCACAAATGCTTACGAAATGGCTTGGGAATCACTGGTTGTTTATGTTTTGTGTCCTTCATCATTAGCAGGCGATTGTTGGAATACTTGGAAATGGTATTGTACTGACTTCCTCCCAGTGTGACTCTCAATATGCTATGTAGACATGGGCCACTGGCTATTTCCTTAACTTACCAGGGTGTAAATAGGAGGGCGAGAGCTCATCCACCACTGAGAGGCCTTGGGAGACGGGTGTAAAAAGAAAAAGCGAGACTTCCTTGATGTGCTTCCTTCCCTGTGGGTGTGCGACTGTTGTGTGTGAGAGAGAGAATGAGGGTATAAATAGGGAGCCGATGGCAGTGATGGTCTGGGGAAAAGATCTTCGTGTCCTAAACGACCTCAGCTTCCACACGCAGGTGCATCCTGGCCTGTGCTGGTCACAACATCACTGAGGGTACAAGCAAATGTGTTCTGCTGAGAAAACACTGGAGACGGCACCTTTTGTTCTGGTTTTCCCGCTGCAGGTTTCCCGTAAATATACCATAACTCAGATTTCTATTAAAGGAGAAAGACCAGGAGATCAGATTATTTCTTTGAGAGACAGCCTGGGTGAAAAATGAGTATGTAAATACTCAACCTGATCTCATGATGAAAACATACCACAAAATACATATCACCATGTACCACCCTGTTTCGTGACATATTCGATGTGAAATATCCACTGAGTGGCGCTAAAAGAGTTGTCAGTTTTTTTTTCCCCCGGGACAGATGAACGTACATGAGATACGTTTTATGACGGTTTTGTATGTCACCGCAGGTCTGACTTGAAATGTTCTTTGAGCGGTGCTCTAATGCTTCGTGACATTTACCCTTAAACCCTTAAATGCATGACTGTTTTACCAATCATTATTTAATATTTGGGTCTTTAGTGACTCAGACATATATATATCCAGCATGGATGGATCTCTAACTTCTGCAATAGCAAAAAAACCTGATAGCACAGGTATATCTCTGAGACGTCTATTTGAGGCCTGCATTTACATCTGCAAAACGTATTTTTTAGATTGTTTGCTCATCTGCAGTATGTCTATAGGACATTCCCTATCAGATGTAAAATAGATGTCTATTAGATGTCTTTAAGATATTTATGATTTAGAATGAATGTAAAACTGATATCTTCCAGACATCTGCCAGATGTTTATACACAGCAGATGCTTTCCAGATCAAGTGATCTTTAACAGACATCTTGCAGACGTACGTGTGCTATCTGGGATCTCTATATATTGATATATATTTTAAGAACAATTACAGAAAAATAAAGCATATTTCATTACCTTTTGAAACTTAGAAGGGTTCAATTTGAGCAGATGATTTTACCATACCATATTCAAAAAACTATCGTTTTCAATTACTTCAAAACCATTATTTTGATCGCTGGCAGCTTATTCACCACATCCACTATCAAATGACAGTGACATTTACATTTTATTGCATACAGTAATTGCGCTGCAGTAAAGCCATTCAAACCAATTCAATTTTTGCTGATGATATTCTTTTGTTTTATGGCTGCAATAATTACGAGTGAAACATCACACCATTATTGTCTATCAGACAGTGTTGCCTCAACGACTAAAGGTGAATTGCATGTATTTAGTCATCAGATATTTACATATTTTTGCGCACGAAAAATATACTTACACTATTACACACCTCAGTTCTCTAGCGACCCTATATATTTTTTTCTTGTTTTATTGTTTATAATGAATAGACTGAGGAATACTAAGAAAGCTGATGTCAAACTTAAAAACAATTAAGGAAGAGGGTAGTAAATGACGTCTCGGGTCGCTAAAGACCCGAGGTATGCTTTTAAGGGTTAAAATAATGTACCATCTGCATTACACCTAAACCTACCCAATAGTATGAACAAAAGCAAATGTGATGAAAAAACAAAATCGCAAGCATGCCGTTTTAGCTTGTTTTTGATCTGTCATCTTTCAGCTCTTTCATCGTGAGTCAATGTTTTTCACAGGATTCGTACTCAAGTTTTCGGCATCCTAAATCCAATTCCATGCCGACTGAGCTACCGAGCAAGCTTGTTACATCCGGAAAGCAAAATATATGAAGCTGTGTACGAAAACGATTACAAGCGCTTGCTGTTTTACCACCTCGTGTCTTGTGAAAGAGGTCCCACAGGTATGTTTTTCGTAATAACATCAGGTAGTAAAACCTTCAGTTAAATAATTGATTAATGCTTGTTTATTTTATTCTATTTTACTAAAGGCTTTTGGCTGAGTAAGCATGTTGATTTGTTATCTGGCAGTTGGTGAGAGAGATGCTGATTGGCTGTTCATCTTAACGGGAAAAAAACAACTACTAACTTTCGTGAGTACTTGTGAACGTGCATCGAAGACTTACACCAAAGAGAATAAATTGTTGAATAAAGTCATTTTTGTTTTCTTTATGTACAAAAAGTATTCTTGTAGCTTTATAACATTACGGTTGAACCACTGATGTCACAAGGGCAGAACCTGATTTTACCAAGTACGACATGTTCCTGGATCAACATCTTTGTTGACCCTGGAACAACATTGTGATTAACCAATCAGATTTTAGTTTTTGTTTTGTTTAGGCTTACAATCAGTGTTTGGTGCTTGTAAATCAGTGTCATTCATCTATCATTCCTTATGATTTTAGGGATTACTTATGGGTAAGGCTAGGTTTAGGTGTGGGGATGTGGTCAAGATTAAATTTTTGGATTAAAATGTTGTTCCAGGGTCAACAAAATATGTTGACCCAGGAACACATCTAACTCAGCAAAATCAGGACGAGCTGTCACAAGGACTATTTTAACAATGTTCTTACTACCTTTTTGGGCCTTGAACTTGTCAGTTGCATTGCTGTCTATGCAGGCTGAGAAAGCTCTCGGTTTTCATCCAGAATATCTTAATTTGTGTCCCGAAGGTGAACGAAGGTTTTACAGGTTTGGAACGACATGAGGCTGAGTAATTAATGACAGAATTTTCATTTTTGTATAAACAATCCCTTTAAGGTCTTCTTTAGTTGTGAAAGCACCAACTAAACAGTAACATCTGAAATTTCTCCTACTAAACATTCACATATTCATAGTATTTAACTCAAATCTCAGTTTTACTCAAATCCAAAACCATTAGAAATTCCTGAAGTGAATTAGCCTTCCCAGGTTGGCCTACAACCTAACATCATGACTAAACAGTTCTGTACTGTTATGCTAATGCTGCAAAATTTGTTCGTCAGGGTAGTTACAGCACCAGCTTCCAATTGCCTGAGGGTATATTGGGGATTTGGACTCAGCATGGCCCAATATTGAACAGGTGATTGTAAGGATTTGATCTTCGGATTGAAAATGAGCCTGTGTGGTTTTCTCTTCAGCTTAAGAGAAAAACACACAAGGAGTGTACAGAGAGATGAAACAGATTAGCGCGAGTCAACATGTTCTCTTCCTCCTTCACTCCCCTTCATTTTCTCTCCTCTCACGCTCAGTTTTCCGAGCCAGCCTGTATAAATAGCATGTGATCCATCTATTATGTCTGTGCTTCTCCACTCTCCCCAGATCCTGTTTAGCTTCTCAGCTCTCCTTGAGAGCTCTGTTGCAAAAGCAGCATTAAAGAGTTTTCTGGAAGCACCAGTGTTATGTAGTCTGACTTAAAGAGACAGTTCACCCAAAAATGAAAATTCTGTCATTAATTACTTACCCTCATGTCGTTCCAAACCTGTAAGATCCTTGTTCATCTTCAGAACACAAATTAAGATATTTTTGATGAAATCCGAGAGATTTCTGACCCTGCATAGACAGTAGCGAAACACACTCAAGGCCCAGAAAGGTAGAAAGGACATCGCTGAAACGGTTCATGTGACATCAGTGCTTCAACCATAACCACACACATGCATCCTGGTACTCTTGAATGTGCATCGAAGACTGACAGGGAAGAGAAGTTGTTAAATAAAGCTGTTATTTTTGTTTTCTTTGCGCACAAAAAGTATTCTCGTAGCTTCATTAAATTACGGTTGAATCACAGATGGACTATTTTATCGATGTCCTTACTACCTTTGTGGGCTTTGAATGTGTCAGTTGCATTGCTGTCTATGCAGGGCCAGAAAGCTCTTGAATTTCATCAGAAATATCTTAATTCGTGTTCTGAAGATGAACAAAGATCTTACAGGTTTGTAACGACATGAGGGTGAGTAATTAATGACAGAATTTTTATTTTTGAGTGAACTATCCCTTTAATTTAACACTTTCTGACTTGGTCCAAACCATAAATCATCACAAACATGTACTGTAGGACTAACTGTTTAGGGCCATGATTATTATTAATATTCCTAATGCTTAACTTGCTCATAAAATGCATAAGAATTGTGTTTTTGTGATAAAATTAGATAAAATTGTCTGTTTGCTTGTACACTGTAACAAGAAACAAAAGTGTGATTTGTACTTTAGTGAAGAACCACCTGCCAACAAATAAATGAATGAGTATATAAAAATAATTAAAAGGAAATAGGAGATGCCATAGAAACAGGGAGGCACAACATAGATTGATTTTTGGGTGTCTGGTGGCTTTGTGACATCTGCAATATTGCACAGTGGACAACTGGGGAAGGGTGGAGAATCTCCTCCATCTACACCTCCTTTCTCTTTAAGAAATCTGATGCATTAAAACATTCTAGCCATGATGTAAAAATACATTTTGCATAATCTTCCATGTCACCTCACCAAATGATTCCCTATTAAACATAACAGGTTATCATGGCTTTGCTTTAATGATTTTTGCCATTTGCTAATGAGTGCTAATGTTAAACTAGCCCGTGTGTCACCATTTATTATTTAGCAGCAGATTGGACCTCAGAGTTAAAGAATTGGAAAATTATTCACATTAAGCGTGTGCAGCAGATTCAATTTGTCCTGTTCTCCGAGATTCAAGTAAATTAGTGATGTGCTTTGATATGACTTGCTTGCTGTTCGTTTCCTTTTTTCCACAAACCCCTTCCCCTAATGACTCCATGCAGACACAGAGAAAAGTGAAGCCCTCTTAATTTGAAAAACGCAAAGCAGGCCCTTGGGTTCATCTGTGTCTGTGCTGGTGCTGCTCAAATTAGGTTAATTAGCTCTCACAGCCAGGAGAAATTCTTAATGAGGTCTAACCCACCGAACACGCTGGGCGAACACATATGCGCATGCGTAGAAAGCGCATTTAAAAACATTTCTACTTTGCGAACCAGAACACAGCAACCCTACCCAAGATCACTAAAAAAATTACAGGAAGGTGAGTTTGATCAAGGTTGGAGCTAAACTCTGCAGGAAAATGAATCTTGCGGGCCACAGTTGAGAACCCCTGGCCTACATCAAAAAGTAGTAATGGGTGCTTTGAATCTTTTGTTTTGAACCAGTGCTTTGGAGCACAAAAGGATCACTTGATATCAGTAAACAATGCTTTGTAACATACTTTTTTGAAATGTTAGTGGTTTCACACTTTAATAGAACATGACATTGAAAGTATTTTGCTGCAGTGCACATTGCATTTACATGACTTTAAAGGATTGGTTCACTTTACTTTCAGATTTTCCCGATAATTTACTCACACCTATGTCATCCGATGTTCAAAACATTCCAGGTTTTTTTTTCCATATAGTGGAGTATAATGCCCAAATTGCAGTTTCAAAGCCGAAGAATAAGTGTCTTCTCTTATTCCTCATTCTTTTTCTAAATAGATTAAAATTTATATATACTTTGTAACCACTCATCTTGCACTAGCACGACCTCACACATTATTGCAGTGGTTCCCAAACTTTTTCTGCCGGGCCCCCCTTTTGCAGAATAAAAAAATTCAAGCCCCCCCACCCCCTTCATTTACACATAAACATAAACACAATTTCAGAAGGAATTATTTGAAATGTAATAATTATTACAATTATTATAATTCAGTGTGTGACAATTTACTGAAAAAAACTAGTTACTAGGAACTAGTCACTTTTAGAGTAGAAACATTAAAAGTAAAGCAGGCAGCTTTACTATGTAATGTTTTTTTTTATGTTACAGCATTCATTGTTTTTTAAACAGATTTTCTCAATTTTTTTCATATTTTTATCTCTTTGTTGTAGTTGTGATCTCTGAAGTAGATTCATCATCTACCTCATCTACCATCTATCTACGTTTACCTGGCGCTTGTTGTCTTTTCAAAAACTTGTCCATGCTTAGAGCAGAACTACTATGCGTCATTCATTCATAATTTTACTCGGCTAACCGCAGTTCTCATTTCTGATATCAATTGCACCATCTAGTGGTCTGTTATTTTACGACAAAAATTACATCTGATAACAGACAACTGCAGCGGGTACTGCGAGTCGTCTTGAGGTAATAAAATATGATGAAATTCATATTTTGTGTAAAATTATTTACATGTGGCAAGTAGCCGTATAATAAGCAAGATAATTTCACAGTGGGGTCTTGTATCACCCTAAAAACGTTTCTTTTTACATAAAAATCTAGGGATTACCGAAATGAAAATTCTTGGCCGAATCTGAAACTGCTTTGTAATAATTATTTATTATTTTATTAAATAATATAGTCATTTTGTAAGACTTTTTAATTTAACTCAGTAATTTTAATGATACGGAATAAAAAATAATCACAAGCCAATAAAATAACCACGTTTATTGAAAGTAACAATAAATTTGGACAGAAAATATATGAATATTAAATCTAAATATATTATTTTTTATTCAGTATTATGAAACGGAATTAGATATTAGATTAGAACTTTTTTGGACTAATTATCAAAATAATGTATAGTCCTGAAAAACTATTATTATCAAAGCATGTGAGCAGAACATCACGAGAGGGTAGCGTCATTTTACCAGCGTTGCCCAGTACAGCAGTACTACAGCATGTTACAGCACAGCATGCGACGCTATTGCAAACAGGAACAAGTATACATTGACATTTTCTGTCGCCGCGTTATTTGAGCGGACTTTGCTTTTCCGTCGAGCATAAGCGGTACACGAGTGGATCATTCATATGGACAGTGAGCAGCTCAACGGAACGCACATTCATAGAGCGGAATATTGAGCGGAGCGCGCTGAATACTGCCGGGCAGCGCGGCAGATATTTTCGGCCGTTGTTTCTTTCGAATCTATATAAAAATCGGCCGACTGTACACTAGCATTGCCGCGCCCCCCTTATCATAACTCCGCGCCCCCCCTAGGGGTCGCGCCCCCCCAGTTTGGGAACCACTGCATTATTGCATGCTTGCAATGGTGTCTAAACCACGGAAAAACGTGTGGAAACTGCTAAATAATATAGAAAAGGACTTAGTAAGCAGGAATGGGTGCAATATTTTGCCAAAAGTAAATAGGTACTATTAATTAAGATATTAGCCCAATATTGTATGTACCTGACAGGAAATGATAAGAACAAATACGAATGTTGTTAAGATTCTTGCCCTAGAAATCCTGTCTTTTGTTCCTCAGACAGTTTTTTTTGCACTCTTCTCTGATTTGTTATAACTTTTGGCAGTCTATAGTACTCCAAATGTTTTTCCCTGTCCAACCGATTAGTACAGCCCAAAACATGACAATAGTTTTCTATTTTCAGCAGCAATAATAAGCAAAATATGTGAGTTTCATTGGGTTCAGTGGCATTGTTTACATTAAGTGCCACCAATATGGCCGATCGATGATGCGTCGTGAAAACACTATCCACCTTCTTCCTGAGTAACTGAATCTCGTAAAATGATAAAATTTTATTCTGGAAGTGAGCAAATCCTTTAACTGACATTCAGTCGAATTCAAAGCGCTGGAGTTTCGAACGCTTCAAACAGTGCCATTTGACAAAGCGATTGGTTCATTTGATTCGAAGCTTGAAAAAGCCTTGCTTATTTTTAGCTTTAAAGTGTAAGGTTTCACAGCGTATATCACTAATGATGGGACTTGATGCATACAGTGTATCAAGCGTGAACCCCAAAACACTTGGACATGCTGTATACATACATGCACACTGTAAAAGATGACAGATCTCGTTTTTTTGATTCAGACTCTGGTGGCCTTGCTTACGTTGTATGAAGAGGTGGACGGTGGTGCTTGAATGGTAATAAAAGTTAATAGTGTAATAAATTGTGAGCTATAAACGACTGGCAGTACCCTAGAGATTGAGACAACGTGACAGATTGGACTTTGGTCAGCAGAGTAGCGGGATTGGCATGCTGCAATAAACGTGACATTGCAAGCCCTATGGTAGACTATACCACTCTGTTTCTTCCTCATCATGGATTACGACGCAAGAGCTATGCTTTAACAATACGTGCCATCATTAGCATGCATTACACACTATCATTAGCACAAAGTGCCTTTCTTCCAATATGACGCTGGCATATTATTTCCAGTTCTGACTCATTTGGATTGCTGCGGAACTTGGACGTGCTGAGTTGTTTGCTTTGTCACTCATTTTTCTCCCTCAGTCTTAATTTATACTGTGCTGTACTGTAATGAACGTTTTTATGATGCGTTATATCTGCTGCACACATCAATCAGTCAATCCATAACAAGCTGAAAACTAAAGCCTGTCTAAAAATCTTAATTCCATCTAGTTTCTAAATGAAATAAATAAATAAATAAATGCTTTTAAAAAAGACAAAGAGGGGGAAAAAATAGGAACTTGATTTGTAATGCACTTAATTCACTCAGTTGCAACATTAATGTGCACTGCAATGTATATCTTGTCACCATTTTTTTTTTTGTGCTTTTTGAGACTTTTTTTTTTAACAGTGGTTTAAAGGTTTCTTCTTAATAGGTTATTTGGAGACCTCTATAGGTAATCAAGAGTCAACACACACTCTCTAAACCAATTGCCAATGTTTACAGCAAAGTTGAAGGCTGCCCTCTTCCAGCTAAAGTTAGTCATTGCAAGCAGTGTTATATACAGTATCAGTCAGTAACACGCGGTTAAGGCTTTAGTAAAAGTATAAGGGATTAGAAAACCAACATGTGCCATTTTCCAGTAAAAATGAGGAAAAATACTTAAATTGTAATTATAACTATAAATGATAATATTATATTTAGTACGAGTACCGTAAATTCACTTCTTAAAAAAACGTATGTAAAAGCATTTAGTCCATAATAAAATGCATAATAACATTCTTGTTCATAAAAAACACAGAATCAGAGAAATCATAGACAGTTTGAGCTTTAAGGTTATAAATATACATGCATAAACAAACGCAAAACAAATAAAAAATAATTAATGGTTAAAAAAAAAAAATTATAAATTTATAAATATTAATATTGGTGTTTACCAGCCACAGCCTATAGAAAAGTTTTACCAATACAAAGTTTACCAGCCACAGCCTATAGAAAAGCACATGGAAAGATTTCCTATAGATCTCCTTTGACATAACCTTATAATGGAAACATGTCATTTGGAACACAGAAGAACATTAGAACACAAAAGAGCCAACACCATTCTATCATTTTTAATGTTTAAATGCATATTTTATTCATTCAGATGTTTTGTTGATTAATTGTCTTTACCTGTGGTGCATCTGCCTGGAGATAGCAGGCAAAGGCCTGCTGTTCAACTGTTCAGGACAAACAAGAAGCTAATGAACAACTATCACTAAATAAAACAAAACACAGTGGTGGATCATTCAGGTAACAACACAGTATTAAGAAACAAGTGAATGTAAACTTTTGAACAGGGTCATTTTTATAAATTCAGCTATTATTTGCTCTTGTTGATCATATGTGAAATATCTTATTGAGGTCATTACTAAATAAAAAATAACATGCATTTTGTATGATCCCTCTTATTTTGGTAAAATAATTATCTTCTTGCAGATTCTGCAAGGTGTATGTAAACTTCTGACTTCAACTTTATATAAGGGGGTCTTTGTAACTATGGGCACTTTTGATACAAATTTTAAGAAAATCTTTAAGAATATTTTAATTTTAATCACCACAAACCAAAATACAAATTATGAGATGTGATTAATATCACTTTATTTCAAAGAACTGAAGAACTAAAACACATATATTTCATTGAATTGTACCATATTTTTTTTTAAGACTAAGTCACCATAACATTGACAGATTTGCTTTTATGACGGCACAGATCACTCAACATTGAATGCTGTTGAGGTAGGGGCATTTTCAGTCCTACCTAGCATAAATGATTAATGGCATGGCTAACAACTTTTCAACAGAACCCTCTTGATATCCAGTTTTGTCAGCATGTTCTTATAGAATCTTAGGAATCTTATTCAATAAGCAAGCTTCATGAATAAAAACAATTTAGAATTTGTATAAATTAGAATCACATTAAGTGATAGTGACACTTTATTTCTGAAAGAGCTCTTGCAAAAGGGGTGAGCACTGTTTATGCAATAATTTTCATGCATTTTTTATTAATTAACATTTAGCAGGTTTAAGTAGAAATGTTTGACCTCTGCTTTTCCTGCGATTGAACCCTTGCAAAAGGTTGAGCATTATTGTGAAAAAATCTTTTGTAAGCACACAAGAGTATTTCACAAACAGTGTTCTCTCTTTATCACGGGGTCAATTGCAAGTACAGTTAAGGTCAGACCAAAATCATACTTCCGAGGCTTAAATTTATTTATTTATTTTATTATTATTATTTATTATTATTATTATTTTTTTTTTTTTTGAAGAGAGTCAAGCATAAATAATGACGAATGCCAAAATAAAATGGTTAAATATTTACTGAGTAGCCCACTATTTTATAAAGGAGGGTCAAAATTTTTAACAATGTTCACCTGAGACTTGGAGTCAAATTATATGCGGCAAAATCATTTTGTTGTCACACAGAGATCTGTTGACTTTAGCAGTCTTGGAAAAAGCACTGTTTTTTTTTTGTTTGTTTGGTTTTGTTTTTTTAAATTTGTGTGCCAGTAACTTCACCATGTACTGTACTTTTACTAATGGACATTCACCAATCTCCCTGTAAAAATTAAATAATGATACTGTCATCCTTCTAAAATGGAATTAGAGCTAGATCTGACTACACAGTCATGGGTGAAGAGTGTATACAGTAATAGGCTAATGATGTTCCATGGAGTGCTGGAGAAGTGTTTTATCAAAGCAAAAAGGGACTTTAATGATGAAATAAAAAAGTATATTAAAAAATAAATTACAATTACCAAACGCATTCTAGCAATATCTAACAATAAATAATCAGTTTTGAGATCTATCTTTTCACACTGAGGACAACTGAGAGACTCATATGCAACTATTACAGAAGGTTCAAATGCTCAAGTGATGCGTTAAGAGCCAGGGGTGTAAACTTTTGATTGGAATGAGGATGTGTACAGTACATTTTTTTCTTATTATGCCTAAATATCATATTTTTTTTCATTTAGTACTGTCCTTCAGAAGCTACAGAAGATATTTACAAGCTCCCCAGAAGACAAAATAAGTTGAATTTACCCTGATATTCACATTCAAAAAGTTTTCACACTCCGGCTTTTAATACATTGTTTTTCCTTCTGAAACATCAGTGAGCGTTTGAACCTTCTGTAGAACAGCAGGCGGTTTAACTGATTAGGACAAACAAGAAGCTAATGAACAACTATCACTAAACAAAACAAAACAAAAAACACAGTGGTGGATCATTCAGGTAACAACACAGTGTTAAGAAACAAGTGTATGTAAACTTTTGAACAGGGTCATTTTTATAAATTCAACTATTATTTTTTCTTGTGGATTATATGAGAAATATCTTATTCAGGTCATTACTAAATAAAAAATAACATGCATTTTGTATGATCCCCCTTATTTTGGTAAAACGGTGTATGTAAACTTCTGACTTCAACTGTATATAAGGGGGTATTTGTAACTATGGGCACTTTTGATACAAATTCAAAGAAAATCTGCCTCTATGAATATTTTAATTTTAATCACCACAAACCAAAATACAAATTATGAGATGTCATTAATATCACTTTATTTCAAAGAACTGAAGAACTAAAACACATTTATTCATTTGAATTGTACCATATACAAGACTAAGTCACCATAACATTCACAAATTTGCCTTTATGACGGCACAGATCACTCAACATTGAATGCTGTTGAGGTAGGGGCATTTTCAGTCCTACCTAGCATAAATGATTAATGGCATGGCTAACAACTTTTCAACAGAACCCTCTTGATATCCAGTTTTGTCAGCATGTTCTTATAGAATCTTAGGAATCTTATTCAATAAGCAAGCTTCATGAATAAAAACAATTTAGAATTTGTCTAAATTAGAATCACATTAAGTGATAGTGACACTTTATTTCTGAAAGAGCTCTTGCAAAAGGGGTGAGCACTGTTTATGCAATAATTTTCATGCATTTTTTATTAATTAACATTTAGCAGGTTTAAGTAGAAATGTTTGACCTCTGCTTTTCCTGCGATTGAACCCTTGCAAAAGGTTGAGCATTATTGTGAAAAAATCTTTTGTAAGCACACAAGAGTATTTCACAAACAGTGTTCTCTCTTTTGCACAGGGTCAGTTGCAAGTACAATTAAGGTCAGACCAAAATCATACTTCCGAGGCTTAAATTTATTTATTTATTTTATTATTATTATTATTTATTATTTGTTTTATTTTATTTTTTTGAAGAGAGTCAAGCATAAATAATGACGAATCCTAAAATAAAATGGTTAAATATTTACTGAGTAGCCCACAATTTTATAAAGGAGGGTCAAAATTTTTAACAATGTTCACCTGAGATTTGGAGTCAAATTATATGCGGCAAAATCATTTTATTGTCACACAGAGATCTGTTGACTTTAGCAGTCAGTTGTTTTATGAAAGCAAAAAGGGATTTTAATGATGAAATAAAAAAGTATTTTAAAAAATAAATTACAATTACCAAATGCATTCTAGCAATATCTAACACAATAATCTAGCAATAAAATTACGTTACTATACTGTGAAAACAAACTTAAACAAAACAAACAAACAAAAAACATGCAGCTGTTGTTGCCAGAATTTAACCATAAAATAGTAACATTTTAGGTTTTACAAGTGAAAGTGAAAATGACAGATTTTATGGATTTAACTTTAATATATAATATATAGTCTAATATATATATATATATATATATATATATATATATATGTGTGTGTGTGTGTGTGTGTGTGTATATATATATATATATATATGAAGAGTTCAGATGTAAAACCACAAAATTGTTTTAGTTTAGTCTTTTAAGACAGGCTGTTTCACAAAGTCATATCTTGATTGGCACATTTGACACATTTACATATACGTTGAACCAGTTATATTTGAAGGTGCTTGTCTGTATTCATGGTAAACCCATTATAATTATGCATATAATACATATAATACATATTTATCCATGGTCTAAAATGTGTATATCATGCATATTGTGTTGAATCTTTGAATATGCTAGACTGAATAAGCAATTTTTTTTTTGCGTAGTAATATTATTCAGTGCTCTGCAACATGTAAGCTGTTCGATATATTTAAGTTTAATATTTGCAGTAATTACAGGTTTGTTTACACCTGACAAATCCGTGAATGGGCTCTTCGTCGCGCTCTTTCTTTACTTCAGCCAGACTTCAGACTCTTCAGTGCTGAGCTGCTGCAGGCTCTGCTGAAACTCCATCTGGTTCAGCAGATTTACTGATTATTCAGTTAGTACAGTCTCACACACCCTTGCAAAAAAACACAACACCACTTTAATTGTGAAAGAACTCTTGAATGAATATAATAATTTTTTGTCTTATGAAAATTAAGCACAGTTTGTGCAATACTTTTACAAAACGCTTGGTGGAACGAATAATGCTTGTAACATGAATTCAATATGGTTGTGAATAAACTTGCACAAGAGTTACAGTGCTGTCACAACAATTGCCACCAGAGATGCGTGATAAATAATGAGATAACATGTATCAGGCCGATACAGAGGTGTGTCTAGAGCATTTTAAATAGGGGCCAGCTGCACTTGTATCATCCTATAGTTTAATATAGCTTGGCATCAGAAGTGTTGAAGACCAAAGATGTCCTGCACCATTCTGTATCCACTGCTGCTGCTTCTCTTCAGCTGTGACTGTATTGCTGAGGTCCAGTCTGAGCTGGCAGAGCTGAAATCTACTGTGAGTTCTCTGAAGAACAGACTGCAGATCACTGAGGATCAACTGAAACAACTCGGGAGAAATGGTAACATATTCCTGCCTTTTTCCATCATTTCTGTCAGCCTCAACTTGTGATATTTTTAGTCCATATGTAGTCACATCAAGAAGCATTAGAGTGATTATTGTGATGACTGTGTATGGTAATTTTTTGTTAACAAAAAACGATCTGATACACACAGAATATAAAGTTGCATTTGGCGCCACACTTGGATCAACGCATTACTTTGGACCCTTCAGCACTCCAGTCACCCTGGTTTACACTAATGTCTATGTGAATGAGGGAAGAGCTTACAACCCAGACACTGGTATGTGTTCTTATACTGAACCAGTGTTTCACACTGAAAACTACATTTTGTCAAAATAAACATTCGTAGTGTAATTCATTATTGTTAATTGTTGCTATACTATTACAGGTATCTTCACAGCACCTATAAAAGGGGTCTATTACTTCAGTTTCTCTGGACATAATCGCTCATCTAGAGACCTGAGTTTAGGACTCTTTAAAAATGGAGAACAGAAGGTCATTGTTTACAATAATCGTCTGGGTGACCGCTATGAATCAACAGCTAATTCAATCTCTTTGGTTCTAGAGAAAGGAGATCATGTCTGTGTGCGTCTCCATGAGAATTCATGGGTCTATGATAATCACAGTCACCACAATTCATTTGTTGGCCATTTACTTTTCCCACTTTGAATCTTACTAAATTCATGAAGCTCATAGTCATAACCAACATGACTTTTTCCATGCAAACATTTCATGCTATCTTTGCTTATGTACCTATCCTATATAAACTGCTCTAATCTTCTTGCCGGTGGGTTTTCTCTGTGACTTGTGTGAGATACTCCCAGCCATGAATAAAGCATATCAAAAGCATTGTCTGGATTCTTGTCTGGTTACTGCAGCACAGCAGATTAATGAAATAAACATTAATCCACCTGGTGTAAAGACAGTATCTAATACAGATAGTTAATACAAGAAACATTGGACACTTTACTGATATTGCACTGGTTTGCAAAGTTTTTTCTGCAAAGAAAATCCAACCACTGGTATGTTCTCTTATGTGGTATTGCTTCTGTGTCGATTTTTGTTTATATGACACTAAAACATTTTGGCTAAATGAACTACAATTATCTGAGCACATTAGCAAACATGATACAACACCAGCCAAATGTTTAGAATTATTATGATTTTTAAAATGTTTTGAAAGATCTCATTAAGGCTACTTACTGCGGGACTGTATCAAAAATGTATTTAAAAAATAGCAATATTTTGAAATATTACAATTTAAAATACTGTTTTCTACTTTAACATATTTTAAAATGTAATTTAAGTGGCAAAACTGACATCATTTCCACAGCCCTTTCAATACATTCCAGTCTGTAACTTCAAAACATCCTTTTAGTGTTTCAGTGGAATCAAAGTCCCAAACCCGAATAGAGCTGGTCTGCACTTTCTCAGTTTTTAGTTTTTTCCTTATATCAAGGCACGAGAAGATGATTTTGTTCTTTTTACCCGCCAATAGTTATTACGGTGCCAGAACAAAAAAATAAAAAAATAAATACAAAAAAACATTGCTTATAACAATGCTAAGTGAGGAAGGTTAAATTTTAATAGATTAATAACTCCAGGAACAATAATACTTTATGAAAATGAATTCCAGACTTCAATATAAACGGTTATTTTGGGAAAATATTCTTATTGTTGTCTGTATATGAGTGGCCATCTTCTTCTTCTTGTAACTGTCACGGAGGCAAGACAGGAAATGAATGATCGAGGAAGGTCCCCGTGCAGCGTGTTGGAGAACTCAAACGCAGCAACACACGAATGAGTAGGTAAACCACGCGATTAGTCTGAGAACGCTCCTCCTATGGAGTAGAGATTCCCACCAGGAAATCTGCGTTCTCACACGCACACAGACAGATATATAAAGAGCTCCGAAGAGCGGTGTACTCACGTGAGTTGAAGAGAGTTGAAACGAGACCTGAACTGAAGTCCAACATGAACTCAATGTCTGGTGCCGAACGCTACCTGCTTCCTGTTTATATATCTGCGGAGATTACTTCCGGTGCCTCGTGACCTCACGTGATCCGGTGCGTGTGACAGTACCCCCCCCTCCAGGACCGGCACCAGACGGGCCCGGAGAGGAGGATACCCGACGACGGTAGTCCTGGATGAGGGCTGGGTCCAGGATGAACCGCCCGGGAACCCAAGACCGCTCCTCCGGACCGTAGCCCTCCCAGTCAACTAAATACTGGGTACCACGGCCACGGCGGCGCGAGTCGAGGATTCTCCGGACGGTGTAGGCAGGACCACCGTCAATGATCCGGGGTGGGGGGGGAGCGGGAATCTGAGGAGACAAAGGAGAAAAGAAAACAGGTTTTAGATAAGATTGATGGAAGACGGGATGGATCTGGAGGGAAGCAGGCAGCTGGAGCCGGAAGGTGACAGGGTTCAGGCGGTGAGTGATCTTGAAGGGCCCAATAAAACGGGAGGTGAGTTTCTTGGAGTCTCTCTTGAGGTTGATGTTCCGTGTGGATAGATAAACCCTGTCACCAACATGGAACAATCGTCCCGGGGGGTGTCGGCGGCGGTGCTGAATGATGTAACGCCGGTTGGTCTTCTGAATGGCAGCACGAGCGTGGTTCCAGAGCCACCGACACCGGCGGACCAACTGTTGGGCGGACGGAACTTCAACCTCCGGCTCCTGATGTTCGAATACGGGAGGTTGAAATCCGTAGCATACCTCGAAAGGGCTTAAGCCGGTGGTCGAGGAGGTGTGGAGATTGTTTGACAGTTCAGCCCAGACGAGGTAGCTAGCCCAAGAGTGCTGATGCTCGCTGGCAAAGCATCGAAGAAAGCGCTCTAGTTGTTGGTTGGCCCACTCCGTCTGGCCGTTGGTCTGAGGATGGAATCCGGATGACAAGCTGGAGGTGGTACCGACCAGACGGCAGAAGGCCTGCCAGAACTTGGCCGTGAACTGGGGCCCTCTGTCCGAGACGATGTCCTTGGGGAACCCATGCAGGCGGACTACGTGCTCAAGAATCAGTTCAGCGGTATTCTTGGCAGAGGGGAGTCCGGTGAGAGCCACCAGGTGCACAGCCTTGGAGAAACGATCCATGATGGTTAGGATGGTGTTCTTTCCTTGAGAATCCGGAAGCCCAGTAACGAAGTCGAGCGAGATGTGGCTCCAGGGACGTTTGGGTACGGGGAGGGGCTGCAACTCCCCGGTGGAGGGCGCGTTGATGTTTTTGGAGCGTACTCCTGTACGTCCCTCCTCAGGGTCTTCCACCAAAATGCTCGGGAGATGAAGCTGGCAGTCCTCTGGGCCCCCGGATGGCCCGCCAAGGTGGAATCGTGACCCCACTGAAGCACCTCCCGACGCAGGGCACTGGGGACGAAGAGGCGTCCAGTGGGTGTGTCCGATGGCGGGGGTTCCTGACTGTGACCTTGGCGGACTCTCTTTTCTAACCCCCACCGGATCGGAGCCAGGATGATGTGAGGTGGCAGGACAGGCGCGGGCTCGGAGATGGCGGTGTCTCGCTGGTGTTGACGGGAGAGCGCATCAGCCTTGGTATTCTTTGAACCTGGACGATAAGAGAGATGGAAATTGAAATGTTCGAAGAATAACACCCACCGCGCCTGCCTGGGGTTGAGCTGTTTGGTCTGATGGATGACAGTGAGGTTCTGGTGATCGGTCCAGACGGTGAATGGGTCACCGCCGCCCTGGAGCCAGTGACGCCATTCCTCCAGAGCCCACTTGATGGCCAACAGCTCACGGTCCCCTACTCCGTAACGCTGTTGCGTGGAATTGAATTTTCTGGAGAAAAAACTACAGGGGTGTAGTTTCTCATCTGGACCGCGCTGTGAGAGAACGGCTCCTACGCCCACATCGGAGGCATCCACCTCAACAACGAAGGGTTTGGTAGGATCGGGGTGGATGAGAACGGGTGCGGAGGTGAATTGAGAGCATAGGGTTTTGAAGGCTTGGATGGCTTCCGGGGTGAGCTGAAATTCTCCTCGTGATGGTTTGGTGAGAGCACTGAGAGGCACTGCAGTTGAACTGAAGCCCCGGATGAAACGCCTATAGAAGTTGGCGAACCCCAGAAAACGTTGTAGCTGCTTAAGCGACGTGGGTAGGGGCCACGTGCGCACAGTCTCCAACTTCTGAGGATCCATGGCCACACCCTGAGCAGATATAACAAAACCCAGGAATGTGGTGGTGTGCTGGTGGAAGGCACATTTTTCCAACTTACAGAACAACTGGTGGGCCAGCAACCTCTGTAGAACTGCTCGGACATGCTGGGTATGTTCTTCCAGAGTCTTGGAGTATATCAAGATGTCGTCCAGGTAGGCATAGCACCATCTACCCAGCATGTCCCGGAGAACGTCGTTGATGAAATGTTGAAACGCCGCCGGACGCCGCCGGACATCCGAATGGCATAACGAGGGTCTCGTAGTGACCGGTGGGGGTTATGAAGGCCGTCTTCCACTCATCACCCTCCCTGATGCGTACCAGGTTGTAAGTGCTCCGTAAGTCCAACTTCGTAAAGAAGCGGGCACCAGAGAGGGCGTCCAGGGCGGTGTTGGTAAGGGGAAGTGGATGACGGTTCTTGATGGTTATCTGGTTGAGCCCCCGGTAGTCGACACAAGGGCGGAGACCTCCGTCTTTCTTCTTAACGAAGAAAAACCCCGCGGCCGCGGGCGAGCTGGATGGACGGATGGTTCTCCTCCATCGCGTGTTGTTCTTTGGCCGACAGGGAATAAAGGTGGCCGCGGGGTGGTACCGCGCCTGGCACGAGATCGATGGCAAGATCGTAGGGACGATGCGGGGGCAGCCGGGCCGCGCTGCGCTTACTAAAGACCTCGGCCAGATCGCGGTACTGGACGGGGACGCCCTCGCGGTCGACATCGGAGGCCTCGGACTCCCCAGAGCACGTCCCAACCTTGGTCCGGAGACAGAGCTCCTGACAAGTCGCGCCCCAGTGTACAATCCGGTTGGTGGTCCAGGAGATGAAGGGGTCGTGAGTGACCAGTCACGGGTGTCCTAGGATGATGGGAGGTGAGGAGATCTTGGTGATGTAGAGCTTGATGGTCTCAGCGTGTGTGCCGATGATCAGAGTGAGGTCTTTAGTACGATGAGTGATGGGACTGCAACAGAAGAACCAGATGTAGACCTCCCCCTCTTCACCTGGTTTGTCCGTTTCCCGGACGCAGAGGGCAGATGGCACGATGGTGGTCCGGGGAGGCGCAATAGGCGCATAGTCCTTCGCGGTAGCGTCTGGCCCTCTCTGCTGCCGACAGGGAGGTGCGCCCTATTTGCATGGGTTCCCCGGCTCCGCTGGAGTGGGCCTCTGAGGTGACAGGTGGAGGAGGAGAAGACGCGGCGCCAGCATAGGTGGTGGTGGGTGTTTCCGGAAACCTTGGGTGGCTGGTTGAACCTGTGGAAGAACGGAAGAGATGTTTAGAAGGATGGCTCATTCTCTGATCCACCCGGAGGGCCAGCTGTATCATGCCCTCCAGGGTGGCAGGAAGCTCCCGCACAGCCAATTCGTCTTTAAGACGGGTGGAAAGTCCTTCATAGTAGGCTATGCGGAGAGCAGCATCACTCCAGGTGGTTTGAACGGCGAGGGTGCGAAATTCGGTGGTGTATTTGCTGACGCTGCGCCCTCCTTGCTTTAGATGGTACAGGCGTGAGTCGACCTCCACCTCGCTCTCAGGATGTTGGAAGGCGGTCCTGAGTTCGGCTGTAAACGCGGGGTAAGAGTGGGCGGAGTCTCCGTCAGCCTTCAGGACCGCCATAGCCCACTCTGCTGCCTGCCCCGTGAGGAGTGAGGTGAGTAGTGCGATCCGGCTTCGGTCTGTGGGGTAACGGGATGGCTGGGACTCAAAAACAAGAGAGAGGTTGGTGAGAAAAACATCGCACTTAGTTCCGGACCCATCCCACTTATCCGGAAGTGAAATCTTTGGCTGATTCGGGGGAGGAATTAGACGGACTGGTTCGGCGGGAGGAGCTTGTGCAGCGGCCAGGTCATCGTGATCCGCTTGCAGGGCGGTGAGATCCGAACGGAGGATCTCGCACTCCGCCCGAAGACCCGCGGTCTCAGAGCGCAGCGCGGTGATCTCCGTCCGGCAATTCACCAAATCCTGCCGCAGATTAACGATTTCCACGGCCTGCTGCTGTATCACTCCCCACAGATGTTCCAGATCCGCCGGGACCATTTCGGGACCAGACATTCTGTCACGGAGGCAAGACAGGAAATGAATGATCGAGGAAGGTCCCCGTGCAGCGTGATGGAGAACTCAAACGCGGCAACACACGAATGAGTAGGTAAACCACGCGATTAGTCTGAGAACGCTCCTCCTATGGAGTAGAGATTCCCACCAAGAGCTCCGAAGAGCGGTGTACTTACGTGAGTTGAAGAGAGTTGAAACGAGACCTGAACTGAAGTCCAACATGAACTCAATGTCTGGTGCCGAACGCTACCTGCTTCCTGTTTATATATCCGCGGAGATTACTTCCGGTGCCTCGTGACCTCACGTGATCCGGTGCGTGTGACAGTAACGCTTAATGGCGGTTATGATGTATGGTGCAAACTGGACTGGTGTGTGAAGCATCAATGGAGGGAAAAAATAAAAATTATATATATATATATATATATATACATACATAGCTCCGACCACTCTCCCCTTTTACTAAGTTTTCACTTCAAGCAAATTATCACTTTCATATCAGGGGACATTTCTAATTCATTTAATACAAAAATCCAACAGATACCCATCTTTTATCTTGCAAAAATGGCATATTCTATGGATTTTGCTGTTTTTCTGCTGTCCGATATGGTAAGGTTTTGCTCTTCAGATTAGCTCTAAAATACATTTTTAAAAATATTTTGCTCATGCATCTACATTAAATCATCCATTTTGTGCATGTCTGTTCCAAAGTCACATGTCCAACATCCCCTGATGTGGATCTCCATGAGACTTCATGGGTTTTTTATAACTTTTCTTCTTTGACAATCTTACAAAATTCATGAAGCTCAAAGTCATAACTAATGTCTTTTTGCTTACAAGACTAAAATTTTATTCTGGTATGTTTTCATATGCATGGAAAGTACACCTTTAATGACAAGTTGTAGGCCTGGTGAAAGTGTGGTAAAAACTGATGTAGATAGATGAAATAAGTAGATTGCTGTCTGAATATTAAATCTTCAACCATTTTAACTTGAGCAACAAGTTGAGCTAATTCAATTTTAAAATTTGCTTCTGCCTAGTAACAGATGATGGGAATTTCTGAACTGCATATATGAGGAGCCAGTTATATAAGAAAAAAAATTATATAGACCTAGTCATGTTATCTTTGCTCATGTACCTTGTATTAAAGGCTTCTGCGGGAGTGACTTTTGTCATGAAACTGTAGTTGCAGTAATATTGCGAAAGAGGGCAGCATAGTTTGTTGAGCTGTCGTTGTTTGCTGAGATTGTGTGATCTGATCAATCCACTGGATGATTCTAGTTTGTGGTGATTGCTGTAGATTTAACATTAAGGTGTTAGTCGCTGACCACAAAGTAAGCCTATTTTATTTATATTTAACAGTGATCACAACAGTGTTACATGCATCTGTATTAGACGAACATGCCCAGACATGTCCTGTAACGATCGTTCTGTATTACTCAGTTTGGTAATATTCCTTAACATGTAGTTATTCATTCATAATCTAGATGTAAATCAGTGCTATGGGTACTTAAAGATGTTTTAATGACACAATGTTGTTTTGTTAAGCTGCTACACTACCGAATGAGTGATTAGCATTATGGTCATGCAAATGCTGCTCATATGCGCCATGATTCTATTCATATATGGAAGCTGTATGTTCATAGCAACGATTATCACTTAAGGCTTGTAAGTCTCTGTAAAATACATTATTTTCCTTTATTTAACCATGTCTAGTCGAGAACTATCACGTATGTGAACTGGGAATAGTTTGGCTTCATTATGTAACAGTGAATGTTTGCTGTTGTATATATAATTTTAGTTTCATTTTTATTCATTTCTTTATTGTACTATTTTTTGCAGACTAAGCCCTACCTGTGTCTGCCAATACACAGTCTAACTTTGATCACCTGTCTCCTCATTATTGGTTCTCTGACCGGCACCCAGGGGGGTTTACTCATCCAGTACCTCACAATAAACGTAACAGTCCAACGGTCTCTATAACAAGTGGTCCTTCGAGCCGGATGAGTATTCCCTTCTGACATAATGGACCCTGATGAGGAGATTGTTGGAGGGGCTCGCCCTAAACATTTTACTCGTCCTCCAGCTTACCTGCAGCTTACCTACAGCAGTATGAAGTACAGTTACCTGAGGCAGACCTGTCGCTGAGTATGACGTCTCTCACCTCTGGGAGGCACCTGTCCATCAGACTCCTCCCCCATCCTTCCAGCCATACACCACTCCCCCTGGTGGTGACCTGGTCTGTTCTGATGGCTCACGGATTATGTCCTCAGTTTATCAGCCTGTACAGCATGCTGAATTCCCTCAGCCATCATTCTCCTCACCTCAAGTGGCTGGTTTCATTACCTCTGCACACGACAGTGAGCTTCAGCACCTGCATCATGAGCATGCACAACTAATGCAGACTCAGCAGGCTGAGAGAAGTCCGTGCTGAAGTCAGAGAATTAGTTTAAGTGGCTCAGTCCCTTCGAGTTGACCTCAATCAAGCCAGAGGCCAGAATCGCTCACCAGTGCAGCCAACAGCATCACAGTTATGCAGTCCTCCTGGGAAGCCGCATGAATCCACACCTTTAGTGGAGGATGGAAATTCTGCTGAGCTTCCCCCGCCATGGCCTGAGCCAGATGTTGACCTGATGAACCAGGTGGGTGACCTTGCACTGTCTGACATAGGTGCCACTATTTACCAACCTGTGCTGCTAGAGACTAGAAAGTATTCCCACACCCACCTCAGCCTAATGCTCCAGATGCTTTTGGATTTCCCCCACCTCCTACCCTTAAAGAGCTTAGAGAGTTACTCACTCCTGTGGCCAGGCCTTTACCTGCTAACCACACGTCAGTGCCTGTTTTCCCGCAATTAAGCGTCCTGTAGCACCTTATTCTGGGTCTGAATACATGTACAGGGGACCTGCTCCTACGATTCCTAAGTTCAGTCGGCCTGATCCTGGTGAGTTTGCTCATCTCCAGATAGCTCTGAAGTACCTGCTTCCCCCCAATGGGATTGAACTTTTCAAATATCAGATCTTAGTGGATCACCTTAAGTTTGAGGAGGCTAGAATGATAGCGGATGCTTGTCTGAACCCATTCACTGATACCATGGCCATGCTTCATGATAAATTTGGTCAACCGCATCAGTTAGCCTTAAGAAAGATTACCAGTGTCCTTGAGAGTCCCGACATAAAGCGAGGTGATATCTCAGCCTTCCAGAAGTTTGCTCTCCAGGACCAGTCACTGGTGGGCCTATTGAGAACCCTGGGATGTGACGGTGAGCTGGAGCTGAGTTGTGGGTTCCACGTCGTGCTCCTCCTGAATAAGCTACCCGCTGAGCAGTGAGCCGAGTTTTGTCGCCATATGTTCCGCCAACCTGGCACAACCCTTAATCTGGTCGACCTTTCAAACTGGCTCTGTTACAAAACTTGGTGCCACAGTTATGATACTGAGCCAATGTCTAAGGGCTCACATGCCAAGTCAGATTCTGGGAAGAGGGCGGTGACCATCCTGCATGGAGTTGGAGAATTCCCGGTTGGGACTTCCGTTCCTCGGAAAGGTCTTGTTTCACAAACCAAACTTGCCAAAGTGAAACGTTATTGTCCTTTCTGTGATAAGACTAAGCATTACCTGAGCCAGTGTGCATCCTTTGCTAAGCTTACCTCCGACCAGGTCAGGACATGGATTCGAAGTAACAACTGTTGTTGGCGCTGTGGCAGGCAGGGCACACCATGCTGCTCATTGTGACCTTAAAAAGCTCTACAACCTCTTCCAGGGCACTCATCTCCGCTGTCTCCATGAAGTGAATGTCAGTCCATCCCAGAGGAAGGATTCAGCTAACATTGAGAAGAGCTGCCTGACAAATTCCTCGTCTTAACCCGTCTTGCCAGTCTTACCCTGTAGAACAGCTACAAGTACAGACATCTGCGTGATCTCCCGATCTTTAATTCTCACGCCTAGGATGGACACTCCAGGGTCCTATACCTTCCATGGGGTGTTCTCCTACCCCACGGCAATGCCTGCTGACCTCCATAGCTCCAATTCAGGATGAGCTCCTTCAGAACATTCAACGACTGTGGCAGTTGGATACGGTTCCACAGTGGGAGGGCAATCAAACCCTTGGACCAAACAGTCTCCTCATGGGGCGGCCCGATGGATCTCTGCCTCAAGTCGTGTACCCTGAGTCAGAGATGTTGAGTCACCGGCACTAGAAACACTCCCAGATCCTAGCCGATCGATTCTGGTCCAGGTTCATACGGGACTATCTCCCTAGCTTCCAAACCCGGCAGAATTGGCACGCCTCTCCTCCCGACCTAAAGGAGCAGACATTCGTTATGATTGTAGACCCCCAACTACCTCGGAGTCTATGGCCTGTAGGACGAGTGATCAAGACCTACCAAAACCCAGATGGTCATGTCAGGTCAGCTGATGTACTGATTAAGGGTCAAGTTCATACCCGACCGGTCGCCTACCTGGTAATCCTGCCGGCCTTACCAAAGGATAGGCCCCCAACACTGCCTGGTTAAGTGGCATTTCATGGAAGCAAAGATGCTCTGCATCTTTGGGGGCGGCTGTATTAATGGCTTCTGCAGGAGGGACTTTTGTTACGAAAGTGTAGTTGCAGTAATATTGCGAAAGAGGGCAGCATAGTTTGTTGAGCTGCCGTTGTTTGCTGAGTTTGTGTGATCTGATCAAGCAACTGGCTGAAAGGATGATGCTTCAAGTTTGTTTGTGATGATTGCTGCAGATTTAACATCAAGGTGTTAGTTGTTGACCACAGAGTAAGCCGATTTTATTTATATTTGTGTTAACAGCAATCACAACAGTGTTACAGGTTTTGTCTGGTTACTGCAGCGAAGCAGATTAATGAAGTGCTAGAGATCTACTGCATCCAAAACACAATATAGCAGAAGAACTCCATGTGAAAAGTAGGGATGGCTCGATACCGTAATTCTGGCTTCGGTACAATACCAAAATGTGATACCTCGTTATCGATACTAAATCTATACCATAGGTAACAAATAACCAGCCTCAAAAGATAAGTCAATTGAAAACAATTTAGTAAGTAATGTTAACATATCAAACAATTAATACTTGATTGTTTAAAATGAAAGTGCAAATATCATGTGACCAAAGCTAAACTGGTTCTAGCCTGTCACACACATTTGAGCTTTTATGTTTATAACCTGTATAACCTCTTAGGAATGTGCGCTGATCAGCTGTGAATAAAAGTTAATTACAGGCCTCACCGCAGGCCTTTGCCCACTGTTGGCATAGATGAACTCCACTCTTCAGTCTCTGAAGGCCAGCATGGACCAGAAAAAGTTTAGGAGAAAAGGTACTGTAAGGGCTGGTTCACCCAGAACGTGTTATTGCTTTGAGACACAGGCAGTGCTATAGGGGAAGAAAAGGTCACAAGACGTCAGTGTGTCAATGGCACATAGACCTCAAGGGCACTTTAGTGTTGGACCTCAAAGGGGCAGGAGCTTGAGAACCCCTGGCCCACCTGGCAACCCCGACACAACCCCCACCCCATATATATATATATATATATATATATATATACATATATATATATATATATATATTTTTTTATTTTAGTTTAAACAACAATCCACTTGGTATAAAATATCAAGTCAGTATCAGATTATTTTCCAATTTTTCCAAACATTTGCACTACTCTATACACACATAGTTATCTAACACACATAGTTAACACAAGAAACATTTGTTTATACTACATTTTAAAACATTTTGGCTAAACAAACTGCAATTATCTGAGCATGTTAGCAAACATGATACAAAACCAGTCAAATGTTTGGAATAATTGTGATTAAAATTGTGTTTTTGAAAAAAATTGTTTTGCTCAGTAAGGTTGCACTTATTGTATCTGACATAAAAAATAGCAAATATTGAAATGTTATTACAATTTAAAATACTGTTTTCCACTTTATTATATTTTAAAATGTAATTTATTCCTGTCATAACAAAACTGAATTTTCAGCAGCTATCTCTCTGGTCTTAAGTGTCACATGATTCAGGTAGGTATCTCAGCATTTGAATGTAACTTGTTTTTGGATGTTGTATAGGTGTCTGGCCACATTCTTTGCCACTTTTTATTCCTCTTCAATGCTTACTTTTATTTTTGCTTTCCTCAGTGGAATTTGCACTTCAAAGGTGTATGTTGCACTGCCTGTTTGAACAGTTTGTCAACTATTTCCACACCCCTATCCTTTTAAAGCCCTTCTCTTGCAGTCCACAAACAGATGTTATCTGGCTACTGAAAGTGATTTATGTTTTGCAATCTTCATCTTGATATAGCCTAATAATGTCTTATAACATTCTGTATCTGCTGCTGTTTGTGCTGTTCATCTGTAACTGCAGTAGTGTGTCTGAGGCACAGAAGGAGGAGAAGAAAACACTGCCTGACAAGAGCAAGCCTTTACCTGTGGAGAGCGGTGCTGCCTCATCACAGTCCTTTACCCACGGTTGGCAAAGCTGAACTCCACTCTTCAGTCTCCAAAGGCCAGCATGGACCAGGAACAGTTTAGGAGAAAAGGAAGTGTTCGATTTTGAGGTCCCGGACCTCCCATAAGCATTATGGGACCCCCATAACACCCAAAAAATAAACTTGGGGGTCCCCTGGTTTTTCAATAAAAATATAATTCTTTAAACATGAAACTTGTCAAAATGAAAAATAAATGAATAGATTCAGTTGCTGTATTAAATTTAGATCTGCTCACGTCACATCATATTTTATTTTTGCGCGTTTTTACAGCGTTGCTCATTACAACCAATCACACAGGACTCTGTTGAGTTTAGAATGCAGTGGCCAATCGGAGGTGTTCGGAAAAGTCAGCTGAAACCCAGAGTCTTGTTCAGACTAAATCTCGCGACTTCCCTCATCGTAAGCAACAAAGTGCAGATGTACGTACGATGTAGGTAAGAGATTCATATATCATACAGTGCATGGACAGCTTCATTTATTTATGATTGCTTAAACAATAGCTAGAATGACTGTACTCATTTAAGAGCGTGTTCTTTCACTGCGTGATTCAGTCTAATAAAATGCATTTAGAATGTTCCCAAAATTCAAGGTATGCAGCAGAAAATGTATATTCATATAATTTCATATAGTTAATCACTATCACACGTAGAGTGCCATTTTTTTCCCGCAAAAATCACTAATGTGATATTGATTTCATACAACAGTTCGACAAACTATAAGTTAATATTGACATTACATTTTAGACACCATATTGCCTATTTTTGCTCTATTTCGCCAACAAAAATGGTTCCAAACACAGCAACAGCACTGTTTTACGTCTCTGAACAACATGATGGTTTTTCTTTCATGAATGAATCAACTGTTTGAATGACTCGGTTCAATCGCAATGACTTATTCATTAATAGTGACTTGGTGCCCCCTACTGGCGGTTTTAATTTCAAACTTAAAGTCCCTTATCATTTAAAAAGTAAAAATAATTTAAATTTAATAAAAATAAAATAATAAAATAAATATAAAAATATAAAAAAATATATAAAAAAAATAAAAATAATTTAATTTAATTTAAGGTATCAGCATTTAACAGTTAAGGATTAAAATATCAAAACATTATTTATGCTTTTAATGAATTAATGTCCTGCATTAAACAGTGGGTAATACATCTGTCTGTGCTTCCTCTGCATTGAAAAAATGAATTTTGTTGATGATTTTAAAATGTCTTAATATTTGAATTGACTTTATTGATTAAATATAAGAATTTGATGCAAAAGATAATGCATACTTTTAGGGGGAAAAAAGACTTTATAAAGGTAAAAAATGCCCATAAAAGGTAAAATCACTTGTTGGAAAATATGAATTTGTATGACTGCTGTGAACTGACCACACTGAATATGAAAAATATCAAGAGCTTTAGGAGTCCTGCAGCGCAACACACTCGGCAAAATACCATCTGAATCTCGTTAACAATAAAATCTCTCAGAATTTTGAGATACATTTTTTTTGTCAATATCGCACATTCCTTGGCTATGAATCATATTTATATAAGGTTGTATTTGTTGATTTATTTTTGGAAGGGTACTAAATTGATACCATAGGTAACAAATAACCAGCCTGGAAAGATAAGTCAATTGAAAACAATTAAGTAAGTAATGGTAACATACCAAACATGTATTAGTTAATTTATCATCTAGAATTAATTATTGACCTAGATTAATAAGTGTTGAAATACTGTTAGGTCAGCTTAGGCCTAATGAATTTTAACAAAGTTTGCTGTACTGTAAAGTATTATTCTAACAGTCAAAGTATTCCATATCACAATTATTATCTCTCTCTCTCTCTCTCTGATTGTTTTCAGATTTCAGACTCAGAGCCAATAAAAAAAGCATTAAATATAAATCTCTCTCACGCTCTCTCGGCTGCTTCATATTAGTGGTCAGCGGCAAGGCTGAAACATTCGCTTCATATTATTGATACTAATATTAATATAGCAAACCTCTTGCTTAGTTTAAATTCAATTAATATTTGATTGTTCGAAATGAAAGTACAAATATGGTGTGACCAAAGCTAAACTTGTTCTAGCCTGTCATGCACATTTAAGCTTTCGTGTTTACTCTGTATCACCTCTTAGCAATGTGCACTGATCAGTTGTGAATAAAAGTTAATTAAAACTGAATTTCTGAATGATGAATGACGCACTCTCCTGTCAATCTCTAAATCTGCATTAAAGATCGGGAAGGGCAAGTGACAACTGACAAATGCTTGGCAGCATTAGATGTGTTGCCTCCTGCTTACTAGTTTTGAGCGCCTAAAGCCGGGCTCACACTGCAGGATTTTTAAAATCCTAACCGATTATGAAATCTGGTTGCAGCGCACACATAAGGAGAATCTTTGCAGATTATCTTCCCTTAAATCTTAAACATGCACACACTACAAGATATTATTACGATTATCATGATGGAGGGAGCACCTCACGTGATCTTACGCAGCTGATCGTCATTTCAGCAACTATTGTTTACATATGTCAGCTAGCATGCTAGCAGCTTTATACCCTCACTATGTTGAAAACTAAGATGATTTCACTCCAGAGCTTTCCTTGCCCCATGTGGTTGTGGTATGTTTTCCACTTATTATACAGACAGTGTTACTACAAAAACATTAGAAGCAGTTTCCTCCATCTTCACTATCCAATGGACCATACAGCTGCTGTTTCGTGGTCGTGCATTGGCTGTTGTGAAAGTACTGATGTAATCATAGCTGTGATCATCCCGATTTAAAATCCTGAATATCCTGAGTTTTGGTTCCTTCCCACTGTTGCCTCTGGCATTCTTAGTTGGGGACATTTAATTTCCAGCAATATCGTATATTATTTGATCTGAACTGAACTGGATGATGACATCACTAAATTCAATGATGAACTGCGTTTAACTGAAAATTGAGTGTTTACTGTTGTCCTTTTGCATTATTGACACACTAGTTTCCTATTTAATACTGTAAAGCTGCTTTGACACAATGTGTATTGTTAAAAGCGTTATATAAATAAAAGTGACTAGACTTGACTCGACATGATCAAGAAATGGTCAAATGGAATAATTACGATTGTGTTTTTGAAAGGTGCTCAGTATAGTTGCACTTATTGAATTTGATCAAAAATATTAAAAAACAGCAAATTTTAAAATATCATCACAATTTAAAATACTGATTTCCACTTTAATATATTGTGAAACTGAATTTTCAGCAGCCATTTTTCTGGTCCTAAGTGTCACTTGATTCAGGTAGGTGTCTTTGCATTTGAATGTTACTGAACTTGTTTTTGGAAATTGTGTAGGTGCCTGGCCTTATTTTCCTGTCCCAACTTTCTTGGCACTTTTTGTTCATGTGTTCTTTAATTCTTACTTTTATTTTTGCTTTACTTAGTGGAATTTATACTTCAAAGGTGTATGTTGCATTGCCTGTTTGGACAGTTTGTCAACTATTTCCACACCCCAGTGCTTTTAAAGCCCTTCTCTTGCAGTCCACAGACAGACACTATCTGGCTACTGAAACCGATTTTATTGTTTTGCAGTCTGCATCTTGATATAGCCTAATAATGTCCTATAACATTCTGTATCTGCTGCTGTTTGTGCTGTTCTGCTGTAACTGCAGTAGTTTGTCTGAGGCACAGAAGGAGGAGAAGAAAACACTGCCTGACAAGAGCAAGCCTTTACCTGTGGAGAGCGGTGCTGCCGGGAATCAGCAGTCCTGCCTCATCACAGGCCTTTACCCATTGTTGGCAGAGCTGAACTCCACTCTTCAGTCTCTGAAGGCCAGCATGGACCAGGAACAGTTTAGTAGAAAAGGTACAGTAAGGACCGGTTCACACAGAACACGTTATTGCTTTGAGACATGGGGAGTGCAATTTTGAGTGCAAATTTCTTTAATAAAAAATTTATTTTAGGCAAAGGGTACAGATGAGAAGATATTTAGTCATTATCTAAAGGGTTTTGAAAAAAATTAAGCGTCGCATTCAGCGTTAGCCATATAAACATTCACAGCACTAGATATTCAGCTGGCTGATGGTTCCTAAAATTCGGTCAAATAAATGCTCTTTTTGCTGTGTTCAATATATACAATATGCATTAAATGTTTATGTATATACATGAATATACATATGCAATGTACATGTTGTGAGAATGAATAATGAATAAAACTTTATGTTTCTCTCCTCTGCCATATTTAAAGTTTCCCAGTTGTAAATATGACTAGGGAGGCCATTCACGTCCAGTTTGTGACTAGGAAACTCATATTTATGATCATTCCAATAGCATGTGAAGGCAGGTTTTGTTACAGTATTATGTTGAATCAATGTGATTTCTGATTTATCACACAGAAGAACACAACATAGCATTTGCTGCTGCACTTGGAAACAGAGGAGATGTTGGGCCATTCAACACCGATGTCCCACTGGTTTACCAAAAAGTCTTTTTGAATGCTGGGTCATGTTACAACTCAGGCACTGGTATGTGGTGTTTACCTTGTAAATGACACTTTGATCACTACATTTAAGTAATTAAGTTAAACGCAGATATCATGTCTGCAAACTGTCTGTTACATGACAGTTAATTGTTGGCTATACTATTGCAGGCATTTTCACAGCACCTGTTAAAGGAGTCTATTTTTTCAGTTTTTCTGGACATAACAAGACATCCAAACCCATGGCTCTAAGACTCGTTAAAAATGGAGAGTCGATGACAGTTGTATACAACCATGCTTTAGCTGATGCAGGCTTCCGATATGAATCATTGTCTAATTCAATCACTTTGATGCTGGAGAAAGGAGATCAAATCGCCATGCATCTCTGGGGAAATACATGGGTGTTTGATAATAATGATAGTCTGACTTTATTTACTGGCCACTTGGTGTTTCCTCTTTGACCATCTTATTACAGTTTTCCCTAATTGCTTTGGGAAATTGCAAATTTTCTTAAAACAAGTTTCTCCCAGATTTTAATACTTGCATGTGTTTTAGTACTTGTCTGGAAAAGAGTAACAATCAATAATTAAATTGGAAGCATTTTATTGAGCTTGCCTGTCTAAATGTCATTTTGTGTCAAATGTCTGTTCAATACAGTATATGCTGTATAACTTTACATATAATAAATGTGTAAAAATGTAGACATGCAAATATGAATGTCCTGTTTACATGTAACTTTGCCACAAAAATACATTTATAGTATGCATAAGCAAATAAATAAGCTAATTCTTTTTCTGTGTACTAGTATTGACTTTCCCCAGTAAAATGTTAATTTAGTGGCATTTGCCAGTTTACTGACACAATAACTAGAAGAATGAATGAAATGTTTTGGATGAGGTACTATATATTTTACGCACATATTTACAAACATATGTTGTGATGTCCCATAAAAACAGTTGTGACAAATGCACTGAAAATTTAGGGTGCAAATTAAGAGTGCAAAACAGTTTTAAAGGGGACTGTATAAAAAGCTTTTGAAGGTGATTAATAAGTTTTATTTTTAAAACTTATTATTTTTATTTTAAAAATATTTCATGCACAAAGTTCTTTGGTAAAAATGAAAAGCTTAAACAACACTTCTCTATTAAGAGAGAAACTTTTCTAATCCCTCATGTTTGTGAAAAACAATTACCATTTTACAAGTCTAAATAAATGTATGATCTCAACTGCACACTGAAAATGAAATGTGGTATTGTTTGTTTGTGCAATACCAAATGTGAGCATTGTCATGCAATAGGGTTATTCCGTGTCCTTGGGTTCATCTGTGTCTGTGCTGGTGCTGCTCAAATTAGGCTAATTAGCTCTCACAGCCAGGAGAAATTCTTAATGAGGTCTAACCCACCGAACACCCTGGGTGAACGCATATGCGCATGTGTAGAAAGCGCATTTAAAAACATTTCTACTTTGCGAAACAGAATATAGCAACCCTACCCAAGATCACTAAAAAGTTACAGGCAGGTGAGTTTGGGTGTGGTGAAGTTGGTTTTATGTTGGACATTCGTTAGACATTCGATCTTTACTTCAGCATTAATTTATATGTAATCGCATAATAGTCATGGATCATGCTGTATCTCGTACAGATCACGTTTAAAAGCATAGTATCAAAATTAATAATAATATTATCTGATGAAGTAACTGTTTTATGCATCTGAAGTGTAAAAATTCCTCACAACGATTCCCACTTGCGCACATCAAGTTAGGGAGCGTATGAAATAAATATTACTTTCCTTTTCACAATTATGAAAACCAAGAAAAAAAAAAAAATAAGGATTCACATAACATTTGATAAAATAAAGAACATCATCAAAATGTCATTGTATGAGCAATTCCAAAACAAATAAAGATGTTTCAGAACAGCTGGAATATCATTCTTAAGGCTTATAGGAGAGCACTTACCTGCATAAAATCTATGAATCAACTTATGTAACTTTAACTTATCAATGTAACTTTTCTCATGTTGTTAGTTATCAGATATTTGTGAGGTAATGACCAAACTTTCTTCAAAACGATTCTAGTTGAAGATTACATAAGGCACAGAAACAGACTCCTCCTGAAACAAAACTCTAATTGAACTCTAAAATTTCTCATTGCTTTTTGATTTAGATGATGAAAGTCACTGTTTACCTTTATAAATCTTTTACATAGATCCAATGAGTGACAGAGATTGGAGGGGAAAAAAAGACCTCTTAAAAGCATGAGAACTGCATGTGGCACTGCATCAGCAACAATTGCAAACTCTTTTGGACTAATAGGAATTTCATGCTTATTTAAGAACTCCATTTTGAAAGATTGAGATGCAAAAATACCATAAAAAAGAGGTAAAAAAGAAAAGAGATTTGTGTTTGCACAGTACATTCTTTTTATTCCAGATTAGATATGAGGTGTAAAATTGTGTTTAAAAATTAGGTTCCAAGCTAATAACATTTGCATATGCAAAAAGGGACAAATGTGATATGGATTTTCATCATGCTTTAATTACACATTAATAAAAAACTTAAACCACCTAGTTTGGAGAAAAATAAAAATAATAATAACATTAGGGATCAGATTCCATATAGATGACAGCTTATTGATAGAGTTCTTTATCCAATTTATTATTATTTATTATTATTATTGTAAAGGCATAATGTGTGTCAGGATTGTGTGAAGATATTACAACTGGTGGGACATCATCGGGTCACATGACCAGGAAGTTAAATAGATTTGAATATCTTAAAAATTCATTAAAAATACACAAAATCATATTTCCAAAATCCAAGTAATGTATGATGTGTGTCATGATTGTGTGAAGATATTACAACTAGTGTGACATCATCAGGTCACATGACCAGCAAGTTAAATAGATTTGAATATTTGAAAAATTCATTAAAAATACACAAAATCATGTTTCCAAAATCCAAGTAATGTATGTGTGTCATCATTGTGTGAAGATATTACAACTGGTGGGACATCATCAGGTCACATGACCAGGAAGTTAAATAGATTTGAATATCTTAAAAATTCATTAAAAATACACAAAATCATATTTCCAAAATCCAAGTAATGTATGATGTGTGTCAGGATTGTGTGAAGATATTACAACTGGTGGGACATCATCGGGTCACATGACCAGGAAGTTAAATAGATTTGAATATCTTAAAAATTCATTAAAAATACACAAAATCATATTTCCAAAATCCAAGTAATGTATGATGTGTGTCATCATTGTGTGAAGATATTACAACTGGTGGGACATCATCGGGTCACATGACCAGGAAGTTAAATAGATTTGAATATTTTAAAAATTAATTAAAAATACACAATAATCATCTTTTCAAAATCGTCGTGTATGATGTGTTAGATGTGTTACAGAATACATAACATAGAAGTCATGAAGATGCCATAACAACACCTGTTAAAGTCAACTACCAGTTAAAAGAAAATATTGAAATACAATCTAATAATAAAGCAAAAATTCATTGTTAATATCCCATTCACAGCTTAAAATCATGCATTAATGTTTTTCCACTTAATTCACATCACTACATATTATTTGCATGATGCTTTGCATGTTTTTGAATCTTAGAATGCATATCTTTTTTATCATTTTCATGCACTTTTGAGATAGTCCCTTAATTTGCTCTGCGAATGTCTGACCAATGTCCAACATAAAACCAACTTTACTGCACCCTGAGACAACGTGACAGATTGGACTTTGGTCAGCAGAGTAGCGGGACTGGCATGCTGCAGTAAACGTGACTTTGCGTGCCCTATGGTAGGCATATGCTGTTTTTTTCACCAGGGTATACCACTCTGCTTCTTCCTCATCATGGATTACGATGCAAGAGCTATGCCTTAACAATACGTGCCATCATTAGCATGCATTACACACCGTCATTAGCACAAAGTGCCTTTCTTCCAATATGACGCTGGCATATTATTTCCAGTTTTGACTCATTTGGATTGCTGCGGAACTTGGACGTGCTGAGTTGTTTGCTTTGTCACTCTTTTTTCTTCCTCAGACTTAATACTGTGCTGTACTGTTGATGCGTTATATCTGCTGCACACATCAATCAATCAATCAATCAATCAATCAATCAATCAATCCATAACAAGCTGAAAACTAAAGCCTGCCTAAAAATCTTAATTCCATCTAGTTTCTAAATAAATAAATAAATAAATAAATATTTTTTAAAAAAAGACAAAGAGGAAAAAAGAAAATAGGAACTTGATTTGTAATGCACTTAATTCACTCAATTGCAACATTAATGTGCACTGCTAAATAATTAATGGTAAAAAAAACGAAAAAAAAAAAAACACAAAAATAAACTTAATACCAATTAGAAATTTATAGATATTAATATTGGTGACTGGATAGTCACAAAGTTTACCCGCCACAGCCTATAGAAAAGCACATGGAAAGATTTCCTATAGATCTCCTTTGACATAACCTTATAATGGAAACATGTCATTTGGAACACAGAAGAACATTAGAACACAAAAGGGCCAACACCATTCTATCATTTTTAATGTTTAAATGCATATTTTATTCCTTCAAATGTTTTGTTGATAAATTGACGTCACCTGTGGTGCATCTGCCTGGAGTTAGTAGGCCTTTGCCCACTGTTGGCAGAGCTGAGCTTCATTCTCAAGTTACTGAAGGCCAACATGGACCCAGGTACATTTTAGGAGACAAGGTAAAGGCCGGTTCTCACAGAACATGTTTTTTCTCAAACATGAAACGTGAAGTGGAATGGAAAAAATACAAGATCGACAGATGGAAAACTGACCTAATTTTACATTTTATTTTACAATTTTATTACAAGAAATAGCTAAAACTATTTATGACATCATCAGCTATGTTTGAAATTGTTTTATTAAGCATTTCACTTTTGTATACAGTTGAGGTCAAAAGTTTACATCCCCCTTTCAGCATCTGCAAAATGTTAAAGGGGTCATCGGATGCCCATTTTCCACAAGTTGATATGATTCTTTAGGGTCTTAATGGAAAGTCTCTAATATACTTTGATTAAAAATTCTCAATGGTTTTGTAAAACAACACCCTTTTTACCTTGTCAAAATCAGCTCTGCAAAAATCATCTCATTCTAAGGGGTTGTTCCTTTAAATGCAAATGAGCTCTGCTCACCCCGCCCCTCTCTTCTCTCTGTGGAACACCAATCTTATTTACGTTAGCCGCATTTAGCCGCTAAACTTCCTAACTACCACGTTATAAGGAAAGGCGATCGCAAAGATTCATAAAAAAAGGCTTATACTCTCTTCTGCTGTAAGTGAAGCTGGATCATGAATGATTCGCACGAACATAGACAGATATATGTAGATCGAGAGGCGCATTCCGTTCACAAACAAATGTAATCCACTGCATCTTCAGCGGCTCAGAGGTCGGGAGTAAATGACGACCACTATGTTCATTATTACATCCAGCAACACAACACCTCAATCGCTCGATCAGAGATATTCTTGTCTAACTTACATCCCTGCTTCGGCATCGAAACAAGGAAAGTTACTGGACTGTGACAGCTGGTCTAAGGTAAGAGTTCATGTCAATCAACTATCATGGGAGCGGCCTCTGTCGGTGTGACGGTATTTTTGCCTAAATATATATATATATATATTTTTTTTTCATTTAGTACTGCCCTTTAGAAGCTACAGAAGATATTTACATGCTCCCCAGAAGACAAAATAAGTTGAATTTACCCTGATATTCATTCAAAAAGTTTTCACCCTCTGGCTTTTAATGCATCGTTTTTCCTTCTGAAGCATCAATGAGTGTTTGAACCTTCTGTAGAACAGTAGGCGGTTTAACTGTTCAGGGCAAACAAGTAGCTAATAAACAACTATCACTAAACAAAACAAAACAAACAAAAAAAACAACAACACAGTGGTGGATTCAGGTAACAACACAGTATTAAACAAATGAATGTAAACTTTTGAACAGGGTCATTTTTATAAGTTCAACTATTTTCTCTTGTGGATTATATGTCAAAAATCTTATTCAGGTCATTACTAAATAAAAAAATAACATGCATTTTGTATGATCCCTCTTATTTTGGTAAAATAATTATTTTATTGCAGATTCCGCAAGGTGTATGTAAACAACTGTATTGTAATGCCAAGCCAGCAGAGGGAGCCATCACCCGAGTACTGACTGTGCACTCCCTCTGTTGCTTCTACATTCACTTCCTGTTTGGGACTACTTTAGCAGAAACCATGTGCTTTCTCATTGCGAAGAATTGCCAGTTTACCTGCCTTACCGAGTGTTTTCCTGAATTTTCTGATTGTTTGCACGTGTATGATTCTGCCTCGTTCTCTGACCACTGATTTCACGTCAAGAGAATTCATCATTTTCAGAACTCGTTAATCTCACCATCAAGATCAACAATCTCATGAGGCAGACACCCAGGCAACGTACTAACAAAAGTAGTCATCGCAATTCCCCGATCTGCGGTCCAGCAATTGAACAATCATCTGTCAAACCCATGAAACTTAACTAAAATAAATCAGCATTTGATGTGACCATCCTTTGCATTTAAAGTAGCTTTTGCCCTAGGTGCACTTGTGCAGAGTTTTTCAGGTAGCTTTGCAGGTAGGTTACTTAGGTAGGAAACATCTTGGAGATTTTTCTGTATTTAGTCTGTTTCAGTTATTCTGTTTCTTCATGTCATTTTCCAGAGACAGACTGGATGATGAGATCAGATCTCAGTGTGGAGCACTGGCTGTTGTCAGTTTGCAAACAAAAATCTCACTAGATTATTACAATTAATGGCAAACAGAATGTTTGGAAATGTAAACTGATGTTTCCTACTGACACACTACAGCAAAAGATAGAAATAACTTAGTTTAAACCATTTTTAGCTGGTGAAAATGCTAGCACAACAATCCTGGCACAACATTCCAAGCAACCAATCAGAATTGAGGCATAACCCTAAAAAAAAAGTAAAGGAAGAAAAAAAAAACATATTTGGAGTATTACTTGTACACAATGCACATTTCTTAATATTAAGCCTATTTTTTTATGTCACTATTAATGAAGATTGTATGAGCTTTAAATAACATCGGTCTTTAAAATGCTAAATATTTAAAGTGTACTTAAAGTATACTCGCAACCATTCCACTTAAGCACAATCAAATATACTTAAGCATATCTTTAGTTGGACTTCAGCACTACTTCTGCACAATTAAAGTGCAAAATGAGTTGTTCCAATTTTTTTTTTACTTTAAATATTCCAGTTTGGTATACTAAAGGTACAGTTGCAGGGTATTTTTATTAAGTGCATAATATTTAAATGTATTTGTTGTCTCTATAGGAGAGCCATCTTCTTCTTCTTTTTGTAACGTTTAATGGCGTTTGACCAGCCACTGGACTAGTGTGAAGCAACAATGGGGGGAAAAAAGAAAATAATAATAATAATAAATTAAATTATACTTTTTAGTAATAAAAAGTGCTGTCTGAATATTAAATCTTCAACCCTTCTATTAACTTGAGCAACAAGCTTTGTTAATCAAATTTTAAAATTCACTTCTGCCTAGTAAGGGTGCACTCTGAATATTAGTGTAAAGTAGAATTTATATTTAAATACCCATAATTTATCCCTAAAATAAGAAGGAAATGATAGTTGAATAACAAGGGTGTAGAAGCATCTAACTCTGGTTGTAAGGCTAAAACTGACATTTCCTGTAAATTTCCCTAGTAAAAAATACTAAAATGTATTTAAAATACATTTATTTCATGCCAAGTATACCACATACACATATTATGCTTTTAATAAAAATACCCTGCAATTGTACTTTTAGTATACTAAACTGGTATACTTAAAGTCTGCTGAACTAGGACAACTAATTTTGTACTTATTGCACTTTAATTGCACAGAAGTAGTGCTGAAGTTCAACTAAAGATATATTTAAGTATATTTGTTTGTGCTAAGGTGGAGCTATTGCAAGTACACTTTAGGTAAACCTTAAACATTTTGCATTTAAAGACTAATATTATTTAAAGATTATAGTAGATCGTAGTATTTCAAATGAAGTTTAATTACAATTTTTATATCATCGAGTCTCAAACGATATGTCAGTAAATATGTTAATAGACTTAATATAAAATAAATGCATTTTAAATCTATTACATTTTCATGTAATAGAATAGGTTATGCCTCAATTCTTACTGGTTGCTTGAAATGTCGTTCCAGGACCAACAAGGATGTTGATCTGGGAACATTTTGCACTTGGGGAAATCACGTTCATTTTCCTGGATCAATATCCTGGAGCAACGTTCCAATCAAACAATCAGAATTAAGGGATAACGTTTCAAGAAATGTCAGTTTTAGGCTTATGATCAGGGTTAGGGGCTTCTACACACTTGTTAATCAGCTATCATTTCCCTCTGATTTTAGGAATAAATTGAGTAGGGTTAGGTTTAGGGCTAGGGATTGGGTTAAATCTATGTTTTTGAACAGTAATGTTGATCCAGGATCAACAAAAGATGTTGCAGCGATAGTGAGGTTGCCGTGGTTACCCTGATTGTAAGCCTAAAACTGACATTTCCTGAAAAGTTATCCCTCAGTTCTGATTGGTTGATTGGAATGTTGTTCCAGGATCAACAAGGATGTTGTACTTGGAGAAATAATGTTCACCAAAGGTAAATGTGATTTTATGCAAAATATTCCTGGATCAACATCCTTGTTAATCCTGGGGCAACATTCCAAGCAACCAATCAGAATTGAGGGATAATATTTACAAGAAATGCCTTACAACACGAGTTAGGTGCTTCTACACCCTTGTTATTCAATTATCATTTCCTTCTGATTTTAGGGATAAATTATGGGGTTTAGGCCTACTCATGTAAAGATGTTCTTATAGGCCAGACCTAAAATTCAAATCTCAACCTTTTTACAATACGTACGGGGAGTCCTTGCTCCATCTCTCCATCCATCTGCTGTAGAAAGGCTGAAGAATTGGTATAAACATTTCTTACTTTAACATTATAAAACAGGCTTTTTAATTTTTTGACGGTTATTTTATGGTGTATTACCACCACCAACTGGACTGGTGTGAAGCATCAATGGGGAAAAATTAAAAAAAATTCTACTTTCCACTACTTTTATTTATGTGTTCTTCAGTTCTTCTTTTTATTTTTGCTTTCCTCAGTAGAACTTGTACTTCAAAATCACATTTATTTGTATAGCCCTTTTTATCAGTTTAATGTTGCATTGCCTGTTTGACCAGTTTGTCAGCTATTTCCGCATCCCGTATCCTTTTAAAGCATCTCTCTTGCAGTCTCCAGACAGAAGCTATCCGTCTACTGAAACTGATTTGTGTTTTGCAATCTGCATCTTGATATAGCCTAATAATGTCCTGTATCACTCTGTACCTTCTGCTGTTTGTGCTGTTCAGCTGTAACTGCAGCAGTATGTCTGAGGCACAGAAGGAGGAGAAGAAAACACCTGTGGAGTGTGATGCTGCTGGGAATCAGCAGTCCTGCCTCATCACAGGCCTTTACCCACCGTTGGCAGAGATAAGCTCCACTCTTCAGTCTCTGAAGACCAGCATGGACCAGGAACAGTTTAGGAGAAAAGGTACTATAAGGGCTGGTTCACACAGAATGCGTTTTTACTTTAATAAACTGGAATAGGGGGAAAAAACACAAGGTCGCAAGATGCAAAGAAAACCAGGGAGACCGTTCATGTCCAGTTTGTGTCTAGGAAACTCGTATTTATGATCATTCCGATAGCACTTGAAGGCAGGATTAGTTACAGTATTATGTTGAATCAATGTGATTTCTGATTTATCACACAGAAGAACATCACATAGCTTTTGCTGCTGCACTTGGAAACAGAGGAGATTTTGGGCCCTTCAACACAAATGTCCAACTGGTTTACGAAAGAGTCTTTTTAAATGCTGGGTCATGCTACAACACAGGCACTGGTATGTGGTATTCTTGTCTTTTTAAATTACACTTTGATCCCTACATTTAAGTAAGTAAGCGCAGTCATAACAGCATCTTTACAAGTACACGTTATCTGACAGTTTATTGTTGGTAATACTATTACAGGCATTTTCACAGCACCTTTTAAAGGAGTCTATTTCTTCAGTCTTTCTGGACATACTAAGACAACCAGACCCATGGCTCTAAGACTAATTAAAAATGGAGAGCCAATGACAGGTATATACAACCATGCTCTAACTGATGCAGGTGTCCGGTATGAATCATTGTCTAATTCAATCACTGTGATGCTGGAGAAAGGAGATCAGGTCTCCGTGCTTCTACTGGCAAATTCATGGGTGTATGATAATAATGATATTCTAACTCTGTTTACTGGCCATGTGGTCTTTCCTATGTGACCATCGTCCAGTTTTTCCTAATTGCTTTGGATGAATTTGCAAATGATCTTTTATCTTGAACAGTAAGTTCAAGTTTCTCCTAGATTTGAAAAATTGCATGTGTTTTGGCAGATGGTCACTTTTTTCAGTCATCCTGGTAACCGCTATGAATCAACAGCTAATTTACACTTCTGCCTTGTAACAGAGATGAGGAATTTCTAAACTGCATATATTAGCAGCAAGTTATATTAGAGAAAAATGATGTAGGCCTAAACATATTATGCTATCTTTGCTCATGTACCTATCCTATATAAACTGCTGTAATCTTTTTGCCGGTGGGTTTTCTTTGTGATTTGTGTGAGATACTCCTGGCCATGAATAAAGCATATCAAAGGCATTGTCTGGAGTCTTTTTACTAGGGTCTTGTCTAGTCTATGTGAAAAGAGTATGTCTGAATTCACAGTAATTATATAACAGAAGGCAAAACGTATCTGAATGACTTGCTACTTCCAACAAGATTTTGAAGTGTGCATCTGATGAACTTTAGTATCTGATTAGGCTTTATGTGCTGAAGTTAGTCATTACAAGTGATTTATCTAATCATTTATAATTGCTTTGAAGATTTGGGAACATGAAGGATAACATAAATGGTAGTCTTTGCTACCATTGTACTAATTACAACAATTACTGGTGTATAAAACAAGAAAGCATGTAAATAAAAAAAATACGTAAATGCATTAGTACTGATGTAAAGATGTTCTTATAGGCACTGATTATGCTGTTGCACTCCCTTGTAAATCCTAAATAGAAATGCACATTCGTAGAAAATAAGACAAACTGCAGACCAACAATAAACAATCAAAATAAAGAACAATATGCACAGAGAGAATTCAAAGATACAGTGGTACTTAGATCTTGCAATGAGGTAGTTCTCAGTTCTGATAAGTCCCAGTAGTTTCAGGGAAACGTATACTTGAAGGGGGGAAAGGTGCAGACAGATGATTGGACTCTTTGTTATCCTCACACAGAGACTTGAACAGGCAGATGTCCATAGAATTTTTATTTCAATAGTTCCATCAGAAGCTAAAACCTCTTATTACAATTTTGCAAAATAAAATTAACAGAGTGTCACTCTCACCTATTTTGTAGTCTACTAGTCTACTGCCTTAAACATTAAACCTCCGCTTCTTTGTACTACTGTAAATCATTTTGATATTTGGGCTTTTGTTATTTTTCTGCACGTGCATCACGTTTTAACTAGCCCAATAACTTGATTTCTTTTAATCTCTTTTTGTTTAATAAAAGGCATGTAGTATATTGCATATATCTTTTCTGTGAGTAATATAGATGAACTGATTAGTTGATCCATCAGCAAAACATTATATACATAGTTTATATACATAAATATATAACCCAGTAATATTCATTTCTTCACTAACAGTTGCAGTGCAGTGCTTGTATCCTCTGGTAATTGCTAGAGGAAGTAGCCATCTTAGAAACAGCGAAAAGTTTTCAAGTGGTGTGACTGCAAAACCTTAAAGTAAAGATGTCCTGCACCATTCTATATCCACTGCTGCTTTTTCTGTTCAGCTCTGCATGTATGTCTGAGGTACCACAGCAAGAGAACAAAGTGCAGGCTGAGGGGACTGAGCATTTAAATGTAGAGGAAAGAGGTGCTCTTTTGGCTTCTGGTCAGTTTCAGCCACAGTTTCTCACAGGAATCAACTCTGAGCTGGCAGAGCTGAGATCCACTGTAAGTTCACTGAAGAACAGACTGCAGGTCACTGAGGAACAGTTGGAGCAACTCAGGAGAAACGGTAACTTCCTGTCAAATAAATAGTGCATTCAAATTCCCATAGATGTATTAAAATTGCTACACTGTTTTTTATTATTATTATTATTATTATTTTTTTAATTTAATTTACCACCATTGATCATACCACTGTCAATCATAAATATGGTAGATGAGTGCCAAATAATTTCAGAACACATGCTTGTAATTCAGTTTATCATTTACTAACCAGCAGTCGGCATAAACATCTTTAAACAGGCAGACTGTATAAACTACTGTATAACCAATGGAAAGATATGAAATATAATGAGATGTGTAGCTAATCATATTCAGTAGTTAATATTTGTAGTGTAATATTATTCAGTAGTTTGCATGATTTTTTTGTTTAACAAAATATGATCTCTAATTCACACAGAATATATAGTGGCATTTGCTGCCACACTTGGACCCACAGGTAACCTCGGACCTTTCAACACTGAGATAACTCTGGTTTACAAAAACGTCTTTGTGAATGAAGGACGAGCTTACAACCCAACCACTTGTATGTGTTCTTAAACTGAACCTGTATCAATGTTTTTTTTTCTAAATAAACAGTGTAATTATATGGTCATAAAATGGCAATGTGAATCGCTGCATATGTCATTACAGGTATCTTCACAGCACCTGTTAATGGCATCTATTTCTTCACTTTCTCCAGACATAACCGCTAATCTAAACCTATGGGTCTAAGACTCTATAAAAATGGACAACAGATGATAACTGTCTACAATCATCCTCTAGGTGACCGCTATGACACAGGATCTAATTCAATCTCTTTGACTCTAGCAGAAGGAGATCATGTCTACATGCATCTCAGAGAAAATACATGGGTCTTTGATAATGTAAATGACCACACTTCATTTAGTGGCCATTTACTTTTTTCCCTTTGATAGTCTTGTATATATATAGTGTCCTTCAAATTTTTACTGAACAACATTTCTTAATGACAAGATTAGCACAGGCTTGTGTAGATATTTTACAAAACAGTGTCATTTTGGTGAACAATAGCCAGTTTGTATTTGTAATTTGTAATGTGCACACCTTTGATCATTTTAAATATTCCAGAAATATACCTACTGTATATGCTTTTTACACACAGAATTATTCTCCATATGTTTCCTTAATAAAAAAAAACAGAAACAGATTCTGAATTGTAATGTTTTGTGGTTGAGTAATTTGTATGGTGAGAAAAAGGTCTGTGCAGAGAGTTCCATGCTGCATCGCTAAAGTTAGGGTAATCTACCACCTAGTCCCTACCCACCCCCAACAATTGGTGGGATTTATTTTTCTAATGGGCTGCGTTGTAATATCACAACATCCAAGGGAAAAATGTTGTAGTCCAAAGGAGCCATTTGTTGTAGTTCTTAATAAGGGATTTTTAAAAAATGAAATATCTCCTTTTTGAGTGGACTTTTTGTCTTTTTTATGCCCAAACATACACACCACTCACTGACTAAAATTTAAAAAGTGAAAAAGCATAATAGGACCCCTTTACACTTCAGTTCACCTAAAAATGTGAGTTAACTCAATTTTCATTTCTGACAACTTAGTTAAAGAGAAGAAATGTTCAAATTTAATGGTGCTATAATGTTTTAACTGCATTTTTTACAAGTAAGAACTGAATTGGAGAGCTCTCTAATTGGTATTGTTAGTCATAAGGATTGAATTTTAGAGCTCTCTGATTCAATTCTTACTAAAATGCAACAGCAGAGCTTGCTAATTGTAATTGTTACTAGTAAGAATTGCATTAGAGAGCTCTTTGTTAGTATTAATAGTATTAATTTGTTAGTATTAATTTGTTAGTATTAATAGAATTTATAGCTTAATAATTTAATTATTACTAGTAAAAATGCTGTTATGAGAAATCATTTTGGCTTCTTCCATTAATTTATACACGCCTGCCGTTACATTGAGCTGACAAGTAAAATTTGAAGTGTCATGCATACAGTACGTGGCATGGATACGTGCCATGGATACGTGGCATTAATACATGGTAAGTATATATGGCATGGATACGTGCCATGCATACATCCTGCTATGATATCAATTACAACAGGAATTTCTGGAACCAAAACCTTTAAATAGCTTCTGTAGTGCTTGTATTGTGCTAGTACCCTCTGGTAGTAGAACAATTCAGCGTAGGAAAGTGTTCAAGTGCACTCTAAACCTGGTTAAGTTGAATTTACTTAAAAAAACTTAAGGAAACTGGTTGCCCTAAAAAATTTAAGTAATGTTTACTGGAAAACTTGAAGTAATCATTACTTAAATATAAGAGTCATTTTAACAACCATTTTAAGTTGAATTTACTTAATGCTTTTAATTTATCTAATTACTCCATTCCTCTAATAGCTACTCACTGACTCCCAGAGTGCATTGCGACGTGAATAAATTATGCAATTGCTTTGCTTTACTGTTGTTGTTTGTATTTGCCAATTTCATTTGCTGTCTTGTGTCAGTAGTAGCACAACAAAAAACAAACAAAAAAAAGCTCATAAAATGGTTATTGATACAGTTAATAAAAATAAATAAAATTGAGTTGTTACCATTGTTGTGATTCACATGCTGAATGTTGAAGTCTGTGTGTGACTCACGCACATTACCCCAAATATTAAAAGATTGTATCAACACAGTTACAAGCTTTTTGTAGCATTTATAAAAAAAAGAAAAACAGTAAAATTGTAAAAGATCATTAATCAACATGAAAAATATGCAACCTAATGATTTAATTAGAGTATAGGTTACCTTCTAAAATTAATCTATTTATGACTTTTCTTTGAAATTAAAGAACTCTGATTTCATGTTGCATTCATGCAACAATAGAAAGAAAACTATAGTAATATAAACAAAGTTCCAAATGCCCAACCAAAAGTAACACTATTCACTATAATGGTGAGTATTAAAAAAAAAAAAATGTGATGTTCTCTCAAATATTTCAGTTGTATTGAAAATTCAACATTCAAGATGACTTTGGGAAATGAGTGAATTCAAGTAGTGAAAGAAAGATGTGAGTGAAAAGTCTACTAAAAATTGCCCCATCTCAAAAACTTTTTCTTCTTCTTCTGTTGTTATGTTGCACATTAGCAACATATTAGTGCACTGCTGCCTCTCACTGGTTTATTAATGTCATTGGTTTCTTTGTGGATACTTGGATATTTTAAGGAAACATCACTCAAAGCAAGTAAGTAAATTGTTTTATTTGCCTTGAAAGTAGCTGTAACTTAATAAAACCTAGTAAGTATAGTAACTAAGTAAAGATAACTAATTGTAACTAAGTAAGGTAAACTATTGGGTTTTACAGTGTGTGACTGCAAAACCTTAAGGTGAAGATGTCCTGCATCATTCTGTTTCCATTGCTGCTTCTCCTGTTCACCTCTGCCACTTTGTCTGAGGTCCAGCAGAAAGAGAAAGAAGTGCAGGCTAAGAAGACAGAGCATTTGACTGTAGAGGAAAGCAGTGCTCTTTTGGCTTCTGGTGACTTTCAGCACATTTTCACATGGATCCACTCCGATCTGGTAGAGCTGAGATCCACTGTGTGTACTCTGAAGAACACACTGCAGGTCACAGAGGAAAAGCTGGAGCAGCTCAAGGGAAAAAGTAACCTTCTGTCTGTTCTCAATTCACACACACACAAACAAAAGCACTTAAAAATTATATGAACAAAAAAGGATGACGTTTGTTACATATCTGTTTGTGTTTTTGTATTTACCACCATTATACTTCCTCAGTGGCAGAGTAAGTCATTTCAGTAACTGAGTAATTTCAAAATGTTTATAATTCAGTATATCATTTACTAGTCAGCATAAACATCTTTAAACAAACTCTATAAACTACTGTATAATCAATGGAAAGATATGAAAAAAAGTGAGACAATATGTGTAATTGTAATATTATACAGTAGTGCACATGATCATTTTTAACAAAATATGATCTCTGATTCACGCAGAATATAAAGTGGCATTTGCTAATTTAATAATGAAAATGACCACACTACGTTTACTGGCCATTTACTTTTTTTCTCTTTGAAGGCCCTATTAAATTCATGAAGTTCAATATACTTCTCAACAAGTCTCACCTGCAGTTGTTTAAATGACTTTTTAAATCCTGATTAGGAGTAAAATATAGGCATTATAGAACATGCTCTTTTGAGTTTAAAACCTTAATGTTTGTTCATTCATATTTCATGTTATTTTATCTCTTTGAAAGTTCTATTAAAAATTATTGCTTGGAAATACAGAAATATACACTTGACATTTGTTATTCTCTATATCTTTCCTTATTAAAAGAAACTGACACATTAGATTCTGAATTGTGGTTTGTGCTTTGTGATTGAGTAATTTGTAAGTAGAAAAAGGTCTGTGTAGGTCTATGCAGACAAATTTAGAGAACATAAATCAACACGACTTTACAAGTTGTGACTGGATATGCCACCTGTTCTTTTAAGGCTTTCTCTCTTCACCTGTGAACAAATAACATACAAACTCTTATACCATTAAAAGGACACTATATACAGTTTTGTCTTTAAACTGTACACAAAACTAGAATAATCAGTATTTGAACGGGAAAGAGACACTTTCACACATTCTAAGGAAAGTCTTTATTGGTCAATGTACAGAAAATACTGCAGTGAATATCAAAGAAGTTAAAAAAAAAAAACCTTTACAAAACAAAAAGAGAGAAACATATACAAAAGATATATATAAAATCTAACATGATTTTACAGGGTGATCTTTTTAAAAGTTTCTTTTTTTTGTTCTTGTTCTATAACACACATGGTAAAAAGGACTAGCGAAATATAGGAATGACAGGTGTGGAAGGTGGAGGAAGGGGAACGGGATGTCTCACAAAGCTGACATCACAAGCACGTTTTGGCTGATGGCATGATAAATTGTGTTCAGATGTTATTTCTTTACTATATAACTTTTGCTAAAATACAAAAGCCTTAATCAGAATCTCTCTGATAATCTAGAATAAACATATTTGCTAGATTTCAAACGAAGAAAATATCTTTATTATATACTTTCATTGCAAAAAAAAATAAAATAAAATAAAATAAAAATAAACAAACAAACAAACAAACAAACAAACAAACAAAAAACTAGGTATTTAATATTGCACATCAATGCAATATTCAGTGTTACTCTAAAGACAACAAACGGTGAAGGCAAAGCCACACTGTCAAATATTACAGTTTAGTATTTCCAAAAGGGACAAAGCATCATGACGTTAGACCATAATCTGATAAATCAACATGAAAAACACTATAAAACAGGAAACGCAATAAATAAATAAATAAATAAAAACTTCCCAAAGATGTTGTCACAATTTATTCCATTGTGTCAATTATTGTACTAAGATACTGCATCTTATACTACTGAGTACATTCAGGCTTTGTAGCGTTTGGACTCCCAATATTGACCAGCAGATGGCGGTACAGGATACTTTTTGTGGGTGTTGGATAGAATCAAAATCAGGCTGGTGTAAAAAACATCTTTTCAGGCAATAAATTCTGTCTTCTGTATGTGTGAGAGGGTATTCAGTGAGAGTCTTTTATGTATATATGGGTACGTGTGTGTGTCATGTTACAACTCAGGCACTGGTATGTGGTATTTACCTTGTATCATCTTGCATATTTAAATGACACTTAATTACATTTAAGTAATTAATTTAAATGCAGTTATCACAGCATCTTTGCAAACATATGTTATATGACAGTTAATTGTTGGCTACACTATTACAGGCATTTTCACAGCACCTGTTAAAGGAGTCTATTTCTTCAGTTTTTCTGGACATAACAAGACATCCAAACATATGGCTCTAAGACTTGTTAAAAATGGACAGTCGATGACAGTTGTATACAACCATCCTCTAACTGATGCAGGTTTCCGGTTTGAATCATTGTCTAATTCAATCACTTTGATGCTGGAGAAAGGAGATCAAATCGCCATGCATCTCTGGGCAAATACATGGGTGTTTGATAATAATGATAGTCTGACTTTATTTACTGGCCACTTGGTGTTTCCTCTTTGAACATCTTATTACAGTTTTCCCTAATTGTAATTCCCTAATTTTTTCTTAAATCAAGTTTCTCCCAGATTTTAATAATTGCATGTGTTTTTAGTACATGTCTGGAAATCAACAAACAAATCAACAATCAAATTGGAAACATTTTATGGAGATTGCCTGCCTGGATGTCATTTTGTGTCATATATAATATATAACAAATGTGTAAAAATGGACATGCAAATATGAATTTCCTGTTTACATGTAACTTTGCCACAAAAATACATTTATAGTATGCATAAGCAAATAAATAAGCAAATTCTTTTTCTGTGTACTAGTATTGACTTTCCCCAGTAAAATTTTAATTTAGTGGCACTTGCCAATTTACTGACACAATAACTAGAAGAATGAATGAAATTTTTTGGATGAGGTACTATACATTTTACACACATTTAATGTTGTGATGTCCCATAAAACAGTTGTGACAAATGCACTTAAAATTTAGGGTGCAAATTAAGAGTGCAAAACAGTTTTGAAGGGGACTGTATAAAAAACTTTTGAAGGTGATTAATAAATTTTATTTTGGTTTCTTAGGTAAAATCAACTGACATTTTAAAAAATATTTCATGCACAAAGATCTTTGGTAAAAATGAAAAGCTTAAACAACACTTCTCTATTAAGAGAGAAACTTTTTCTGATCCCTCATGTTTGTGAAAAACAATAAAAGATAGGTAGTCTAAATAAAAAGTCTAAATAAATGTATGATCTCAACTGCACACTGAAATTGAAATGTGGTATTGTTTGTTTGTGCAAATGTGAGCGTTGTCATGCAGTAGGGTCATTCTGTGTCAAATCAGCCAAATGTCCCCAGCCCAATGTATTGTTTTTTTAAATTATTATTATTATTATTATTTTAATGTGTTTACAGACAAATCTGACCATGCTATAAAGAAAAAAAAAAGTAGAAGACAGAGTAACAGAGTACCAGAGTTCCACTTTTTGGAATGGTTATGTCATAGAGAAGTCTGTTGTGTATGTTGAATGTTAATTACTTGCCTGAGTAACTTACCTGAATTTTTCACATGATTAACCTAGGCTTTAGTGCCACAGTTTCCTCTGACTTACCCAGCAAAATCACACAAGTTCTGAAAATCCAAGAGAAGAGTCCCCTCTGGTGGAGATCATGGGGCACTCCAGCTGGTAGGTGGGACTAGCCTATTTATTTCAAGAGCTCCATCAGAAGCTAAAACCTCTATTACAGTTTGGCAATATAAAATTAACAAATTATGTCACTGACAGTTTATTCTGTATAGTATGTTTGTACTACTGTAAGTTATTCTGATCTTTGATCTTTTGTTTTCTGCATGTGCGTTTTGCCCAATAACTAGATTGATTTCTTTTAATCTCTTTTTGTTTAATAAAAGGCATATAGCATATATCTTTTCTGTAAGTCATATAGTTTATATGATCATTCCCTATGAATATAACCTAAGTTATATATATATATATATATATATATATATACACTACCGTTCAAAAGTTTGGGGTCAGTAAGACTTGTAATAGTCTTTAAAGTAGTCTCTTATGCTCATCAAGGCTGCATTTATTTGATTAAAAATATAGAAAAAAAACAGTAATATTGCAAAATGTTTTTACAATATAAAATAATGTTTTTATTTTAACATACTTTAAAATAGAATTTATTCCTGTGATGAAAAGCTGAATTTTTATCAGCTGTTACTCCAGTCTTAAGTGTCACATGATCCTTCAGAAATCATTCTAATATGCGGATTTATTATTAGAATGATCAATGTTGGATAATATCAACAGTTGTGCTGCCAAATATTTTTTGGAACCTGTAATTTTTTTTTTCAGGATTCTTTCATGAATAACAAGTTTAAAAAGTACAGTGTTTATTTAAAATATAAATATTTTATAACAATGTAAATTATTTATTATTAACTTTTAATAAACTTTTAATTATTAACTTAATACATCCTTGGTGAATAAAGTATTAATTTATTTAAAAAATAAATTATATATATATATATATATATATATATATATAACCTATGTTAATCTAATAGTTAGGAAAAGCCTAGGAAAGTTTGACTGCTATGTTGACTGCAAAAAAATATAAAGATGTCTGTCCTGTCCTGATTCTGTGTCCCCTGCTGTTTCTCCTGTTCAGCTCTGCGAGGTTGTCCGAGTCCCCACTTGAGGAGAATGTCTGAGGGGACTGAGCATTTTAAGGTAGAGGATAGCTGTGCTGGTTTGACTTCTCGTGAGTTTCAACAACATGTTCTGACAGGGCTCTACACTGAGCTGGCAGAGCTGAGATCCACTGTTAAGTCTATGAAGAATAAACTGGGGGGGTCACTGAGCAACAGCTCAGGAGAAACTGAATAATGGAAATAATGGTCAATGTACAGAAAATGCTGCAGTAACCATCAAAGAAGTTAAACAAAACAGAGAGAGGAGGAGGAACCTTCCTCTTCAGCAAAAAAGTGTGGACACAAACAGGCTGTGTGAGGGATGCATGAGGATGTGAGGAATCCGAGTCACCGTTTAACTACTCTACCGTTCCCTATTTACAGAAGGCAGACACATAGAAATCTACAGCCATATAAACATCTGCAATGCAGCTTATACCACTGAAGTACATACAAGCTTTGCAGCATTTGAACTGAGAGGTGCGACTCCCAATATTGACCAGCAGATGGCGTTACAGGATGCTTTTTGTGGGTGTTGGAACGAGTCCAAAATCTGGGGCACGTTCAAGCTCAAACCGATGCACAAAATTTTGCTACGATTTCCGGGTTGAACGACATGTTTTCTGGGAACAGTGTGCAACGGGGTTTGAGATACGTTTTCGGTAACGCTTTAGATTACAACCCGCAAAGAACTACGTAAGTAAACTGAATTTACGGTGTATGTTTCTGTAATTATAGTGTACCTATAAAGAACGTACATGTAGGTATAAGGGAACAATATGTTATATTTGGGTAATAAGGGGATAACAAACCAGATATTCAACCTGCAAAGAACTACATAAGTAAACTGAATTTACGGTGTACGTTTCTGTAATTATAGTGTACCTATTAAAGAACGTACATGTAGGTATACGGGAACAATATGTTACGTTTTGGTAATAGAGAGTAACAACCAGATATACAACCTGCAAAGAACTGCGTAAGTAAACTAAAGTTACGGTGAATGTTTCGTATTTATATTGTACCTACGTGTAAGTATAAGGGAACAATAGGTTACGTTTGGGTAATAAGGGGGTAGCAAACAGATATCCTACAAATAATTTATAATGGAATTACTTAAAAACTTAACAGGTATATGTTCTATTAAATCGTAAGTTTGGTGTATCTATACGTAAGCTTTTTAAAATTACTGGGAAAATATACTCTTGTTCCATGTAGTTACAGGGTAATTGTGCCCTCTGCGGGCTGTAAATTAAAGTGGCGATTGTTCCCCTCTTGTTCAAGGAAGTTATAGGGTAGGTTCAATACATAAACACACAATCTGACAATATATCTAAAAATATTTTTTTATAGTCGCTAATCCCACTTCTACCTCTAAACCTAACGTTAACTATGACTGAACAGTAATAAAAATATAAAAAACAGGAAAGTGCAATCACAATCATTTATTTATTGCAAAAATGTCAACAGCCATACAAAAAAGTAATCCAAATAACGATGCGTTTGCAGCCGCAGTCCTCTCTGGCGGAATACAGTAGGTTTGAGGTGCAGTAGGATGAGAGCAGAATTTAAATTGTTAATCGCTGAAAATATTATCCAGATTATTGTCTTGATCCACTCCTCGAAGGCGCCCGCGCGTCATTCCAACACATCTCACCAGAAACACGGCATGTCGTAATCTGTGACGAATGCAGGCGAGAGCCAATGAACGTCCGATTTTCCTGTCGCAAAATGCACTTTAGCACGGGTTTATGGCTGTTGCTGCTGGACTCGCTGCTAGAGATGGAGATGAAGATCGCCGGACAAAGCCTTGAATTTGGTTCTGGTCCTCGCAAATCGTATGGATTCTGAAGATCTGGGTTACAGCACACAAATAAAATGGTTTAATTTGTAATTATGATGCGTGTTCGGTGTATTTTATGGTTCTGTTGTTAGTCACAGCATGTTAGAGAAAACGCCTTTGTGTTCCACCACGGCAAACGAAGTTAATATTACATGAATGGTTAAACGATTGCAGAAATATTATTTATTTTAAGGGTTACCGTGTAGTCATGATAACATTATGTAGACCTATTCTTGGAAACGAGCTGGCAACAGAAATCACACAGAACAGAATGAAATGTTTCATATTAAGTAAACGTTAAATGTTTAGATGATGTAAATATGTCAGTATTGTACATTTAGTGTCTGTAAAAATGTAAATAAATGTACATTTTGTAGAACCACATTTTATGTCACGTTGTTATATGTATTGTACCTACCCTGTAGTCTCGCGTAGCCAGACCTTCAGACTGACGGCTGAAGGTCTGGAATTCATAGCAGCTTTCTTTGGCCAAGGCCCGCCCATGAGGCCGTTTGACCGACATGTCAAACAACCAATCACAGTTCGTTTCGTTCAGCGTCACGTTTCGGGGCGTGGAAATGTCCCCACAACAACAGACCGGCGTGCAATAAGTCAGTCAGCATTAGTCTCGCGTAGCCAGACCTTCAAATCCCGTCGGCAAACAGGCTAAAATATCTCTTTTTGTCTCCACTAAGTGCCTCAAACAAAACTCATGGACATCTCTTAAAGAGTCTATGCCGTGAACCTCGCATACTTTTGAGAATCCTACGTTTAGCTGATCTTGATAAATGCTCATTGTCACTCATGTAAACACGACAGTTTTTCTTCTGCAATCACACGCGCTTTGTTTCCCGGCGGACCGAAAATAAACGCGACACTCGCGTACCCCGGAAATCCGATAAAATTCAACCAATCAGATGACGACTTCGACATTCCTGAAGTGTTTCCAGTTAAGTGTACCATATGCATCAGACGGGGGGAGGAGCAAGATGGCGGAGTGAGCAGTCGTAAAAGTCACAGGGTCCGACAGAAAAAGTGATTTTGACATCCAAAACAGTTCTCTGTACGCAGCTTTTGGCCTATTTTGTAGTAAATAATAAAGACCTTGAAGGGATAAAAGTTTGTGACACCGAATTGAAAATGAGCCAATTTGCTGATGATACAGTGATATTTTTAAAGGACAAATCAATTCTTCAGAAGGCTTTAAATGCGATTTCTGTTTTTTCAAGGGCATCAGGCCTTTGCCTTAATCTAAAAAAATGTGAAATACTACCCTTGTATAATTGTATTGAGACAGACTTGGAGACGATTACAGTTAAGAATGATGTTAAATACTTGGGAATTCATCTATCTAAAAACTTGGCAACAAGAGAAGCTAAAAATATTACAGAGAAAATTGAAGAAGTAAAAAGAAACCTAAATCTTTGGTTAACAAGAGACTTAACTATTTTAGGACGTAACCTATTGTCAAAATCAGAAGGGATTTCTAAATTAATTTACCCAAGCTATTCTCTCTATATTAGTTCACAAAACATAAGAAAAGCAAATACTATAATTTACCAATTCATATGGCGTAATAAAACACACTACATTAAAAAATCACAACTTGTAAAGGACTTTAATAAAGGGGGTCTAAAAACAATTGATTTTGAATCTATGGTTGGAGTTTTTAGAGTTAACTGGGTAAAAGCGTTTTTAGATAAACCTGATTCTATATGGTATCATATTCCTAAAAATATTTTTGATAAAGTGGGAGGCTTAGAGTTTCTTTTAAAGTGCGATTTCGAGGTATCCAAATTGCCAGTAAAACTGTCTGAATATCATAAACAAGTTCTTCATTACTGGAAGATGGTATTTGCCCATAATTTTTCACCACATGGCTCCACCTTGTGGAACAACAGAGTGATAACAATAAGTAGAAAAACACTTTTTTTCAGGAATTGGTTTGAAAAGGGAATTATTTTCATCACAGATATACTAGATGAACAAGGTCATTTTCTTAGGTTTACGGATTTCAAAACAAAATTTAATATACAAAGTTTAAGAAGGGATTATAATAAGGTATGTAAAGCAATACCAACAGCCCTATTAAATTTGATACAAAACTATTTACATTATTCCAAAAGTCAAATAAATTTGCCTAAACTACAACTAAACCAAATTCCCATAAATAGCAAAAAATGTAATAATAATTGTATTAGCAAAATATTTAAATGTAAACTATTTCATGATTTTGACCAAAATACAAAAATAAGGCATTATGATGACAAAATAACAAATAAATACATCAAATTTATGAAATGGCCTATACCTCCTAAAATCAAAGAAATGCAATTCAAAATTATAAATGGATATTATCCAGCAGCAGATATGCTTAAAAAGAGATTTGGTTTTGAAGTGGAGCCATGCGTGTTCTGTTCCCAGAAAGATGAAACTATTGAACATTTGTTTTTCTCTTGTTCAGTGATAAAAATATTCTGGCAAGATGTCATGAGTTGGTTGGAAATAAAAATGGAGAGAATTACCCAATTAAAGTTAGAGCAAATTCTTTTTGGTAATGAAAACCTTCCGAAGGAACTTTTTAGAATGTACAATATCATAACAATTATGGGTAAATACCATATTCATAAATGTAAATGGCAAAACAAAAATCCTTCACTAATGGTGTTTAAAATTGAACTGAGGGAATACTTTGCTTCTTTGAAACTTCTGAAAGACTCCAGTGACAACATTTACTCTCTATGTGAAGATGTCTCAAAATATTTGTTATTGTAACTTGTTTAGCTCCCATGTGACTTTATTTTAAGAATATATGACGATTGAGGACAATATATTTATGTGAACAACTTTGACTTGCCTTATGGACTGAAGTGCCTTTGCTTACTTTATTTATTTTACATGTTTTTTTTTTGTTTTTTTTAAGTAAAATTTGTTCCATTCAAGTGTGTTTAACTATGTTCTGCACAGAAGTCTCCTAATGAGAGAGTTTGTAAATTGTGTTTTGTAAATAAGTGTTTTAATAAAAAAATATGCATCAGACGTTTAGCCAACGTTCCGTGGGCGTGACGTCTGAGGCTGAGACTACCTACCCTGTAACTTCGTTGAACAAGAGGGGAACAATCGCCACTTTAATTTACAGCCCGCAGAGGGCAGACTTACCCTGTAATTACATGGAACAAGAGTATATTTTCCCAGTAATTTTAAAAAGCTTACGTATGGATACACCAAACGTACGATTTAATAGAACAGGTACCTGTTACGTTTTGTAAATTAATCCATTATAAATTATTTGTAGGATATCTGTTTGCTACCCCCTTATTACCCAAACGTAACCTATTGTTCCCTTATACTTACACGTAGGTACAATATAAATACGAAACATTCACCGTAACTTTAGTTTACTTAGGCAGTTCTTTGCAGGTTGTATATCTGGTTGTTACTCTCTATTACCAAAACGTGACATATTGTTCCCGTATACCTACATGTACGTTCTTTATAGGTACACTATAATTACAGAAACGTACACCGTAAATTCAGTATACTTATGTAGTTCTTTGCAGGTTGAATATCTGGTTTGTTATCCCCTTATTACCCAAATATAACATATTGTTCCCTTATACCTACATGTACGTTCTTTATAGGTACACTATAATTACAGAAACATACACCGTAAATTCAGTTTACTTACGTAGTTCTTTGCGGGTTGTAATCTAAAGCGTTACCACGTTTTCTCTTGTTTGGTGGGTGTGTCAAAAATGTCAGCCCAATCAACAGCAACATACATATAAACCACGCAGTATTAAAGAGACAGCTCGCACATTGGGTCCAAGTAAAGTCCTTTACAAATGTGTCCTCTGCAGCTTAGTATACATAACAATTGAAGATATTAGAAGACATGTTTGTCGTAAGAGTTTTATTACTAACAATATCAACATCATGATGATGGGCAGTGACTGTAACATCGAGCATATTTTGCAGTATTAAACACGTATTTATACTAATTTCATTAGGGTCTGAAAATTCTTCAAAAAGAACACAAAGAATGGCCTTCTCAGCTGCCATAGTTGCAACTTTTGTGCCATCAGAACAGGATGTTCAACCAATGCACCGTTGTTTCTGTTTAAAAAACATTTTGCAATGTTTTGTCAGGGCTGAATGCAGCCCAGGCTGATGTGTGACAGATTTTTAGGCAATAAATTCTGGCTTCTGTAGTCTCTTCCTCTTCATCCTCAGATTCAGGACTAGATACCATTCTGTATCCCCTGCTGCTTTGTTCAACTGTAACTGTATTGCTAAGGTCCAGCAAGAAGAGAACACAGGCTGAATATAAAAATATATATATCAGAGGTCATTGACCACATTCTTATTTATCAGTGATAAAGGCCGTCCATCACATGACAGATTACACTGAGGGTGATCTATTGTATCTTGTAACTGTAATTCCCACCCCTGTCTAGTTGGTGGCGAGTGTGTGCTCCAGTGTAGCAGCAGAGCGCTGGATCCAGAACAAAAATGAAACTGTCACAAATCTTTGCGCAGGTGAGTACCCAGAAGCTACAACAATCTATTACGCCACATTAAAGAGTGGCAAAACTGTATTTATTGCTTGAATTTCAAAATGAAATGGACAGAATTTGAAATCTGAGACTTTGTTTCATATCAAAAGTAACACAAAGCCTAGCCTATTGCTATTGGATAAATTGGATGGGAGGCGCACTATGTACTGTTCATTCATCAACTGAAAAGAGCATAAAGATCTATTGGAATTTAAGAATCGATATTGGTTCATAAAAATGAGAATATATTAAAATCACTGTAACTGCGGTGTGTGGTGTTGAACATGAAAAGTTACACAGTCTCATCTGTTCATCTGTTCTCTTCAAAATAAATGCAAGCCTATATAGTCCTGTACAGTCATAATTAAAAATAAAAATGTGAACAAACATAAAAGCAATTAATTAATTATTAATTATAATTAAAATATGAAAATTAAAATGATGTTTATTAATAGAATATGATATATATATATATATATATATATATATTTATATGAAGAGTTCAGATGCAAAACCCACTAAAAGCCATCTCGGTCAAAAATGAGATAATGATACTGGGTGAATGCTCTCGACACATATTATACGTCCATCAAATACTTCAAACTCACTTCCATGGTCCCACCACACTCATCACAATGATAATATATACAACTTGCTCCCATAGAAGGCGTATTCAATCAGATCTGTGTAGGTGCTAAATAACACTTGCATATGCTAATGTGACTCTGAACATCCACTTTCATGTAAATAAACAAACAACTGGCAGTATATAACATCTTAAAGTTTTGTTGTCCATCCTCAACATAACCACAGGCTCTATTCACCACAACGGTAACACCACAAAACCAACATAACAGTAACCTATGTAAATCCAACATAATACAACATTTAAGTACTAACTTATGTCTCCCTATGTTAATCTTGTGCAAAACCACACAAATTAACACATTTAAATATTTATTTTCCTTGTTGTCTGATGCAAAGCATGCTGGGAACTAAACTCAATGATAAACTTTAACTCAAAAAACTCAACAATAATGCACTTTCATTATTATTTGAATGAAATTAACTTATTACACTGGTTTTCCAGTGTAGACTGCTGTCTGAATATTAAATCTTTAACTTGAGAAGCAAGCTAAGCTACCCTGCTGAAAAAACAGCTACAGTAAAACCAGCCTAAGCTGGTTGGCTGGTTTTAGCTGGTCATAGTTGGTCAGCAGGCTGGTTTTAGAAGGGTTAAGCTGGTTTTAGATGCTTTTTTCAGCAGGGTAGTCAAATTTCAAAATTCACTTCTGCCTTGGAACAATGAACGTGATTTCACCAAGGGCAAAATGTTCTCGGATCAACTTCCTTGTTGATCCTGGAACAACATTCCAAGCAACCAATCAGAATTGAGGCATAACCCTAGTTAAAAAAAAGTAAAGTAAAGAAAGAAAAAAACATATTTAGAGTATCACTTGTGCACAATGCACATTTCTTAATATTAAGCCTACAGTATGTTTAATGTCACTACACTCTAAAAACAAATGGTGCTATATAGCACTAAAAGTGGTTCTTTGGCTTGTAATCATAGGGGAACCACTTTTAGTGCTATATGGCACCTTTGTCAAATGGTTCTATGTAGAACCATCAGATGTACCATACACCGTTAATGAGATAATTAGGTGATTAACAAAGTGATGATTGATCATTATTGAAGACACCTGATGTTAATAAGCAGAATCACCAAAGGAGAAAAACAAAATTTTTAAGCAACCATTATAGTGGTCAGTGTTTGCATTAGTTGGGCTCTTGACCCTTAAATCTTTAATACTAGATTTTGTTTGGCTGCTGTATTTGAGTTGAAACAGCCAGACAAGCCAAAAGCTCAAGTCACCAGGTGATTATGTTTTAACATATTCATTGTTTGATGTAAATCACCTAGAGTCTAATCTCTAAGTTAGTTTTTTTTTTTTGCTTATTGTAACAGCCTTGACAATCCACAGAAGATCCAGCACTTCCTATACATTTTGGAAAGATTTTTTTTTACAACCTGTTTAAAAAAAAAAAAGTGTTTCACCTAGGCACACATAGACATCAAGAACCAGCCCATGAATCTCAACAATGGTGACAAACGGCATATTCAGATAAACAGATCAACTCTGAACTCTCATAATTTATTCATGCCGCAATGCATGATGGGAGTCATGGATGAGTTCTGATTGGCTACAACACGCTTTTTGATGGTCACCGTTGTTGTGATTCTCACACTGATTCTTCATGTCTGTGTGTCTAAATTAAGATCAACTTTTTTTCATCATCTGCCTGATTATGGCAAAACTGATTGATCTTTTGTTCACAGTTTTTTTCATAATCTGTAAGGAAATTCTATGTCAAATGCTCAAGTCACTATATGATGATTAAGTCAAGCACAGTCAATGCCATCTTACTGACTTTTGCTCTTGGTTTGTCTGGCTGTTATAATTCAGTAATTGCAGCCAAACAAGACCTAATGTTGATGATTTAAGGGTCAAGAGCCCAACTAATGCAAACACTGACCACTATAATGGTTGCTTAAAAATTTTGGTTTTCTCCTTTGGTGATTCTGCTTATTAACATCAGGTGTCTTCAATAATGATCAATCATCACTTCGTTAATCATCTAATTATCTCGTTAACTTCAACACTGCTTCAGTGTTAACTTTAACACTGCTTCAGTGTATATATTTGTCCACACTCAGAGTGTTAAATTAACACTGGGGATTTTTGCTGTGTATAGCATTTTATTACTTCAACAAAAATGGTGCTCAGTAGAAACAATCATAGGGGCTTGTATTACTACAATAGTAGTAAATATATTTACTACAATGGCAAAATGTCTTGAATCACTTTTATGCTTTTCTAAGGTCAAAAGGTCTTATGTGGGAAATATTTCCTTATGGGGGCCTTAGGGGCAAAAAGATCTTCAGGAAATACACTGTATGTTAATGTTGTTTTTAATCCTTTCCCCAACTGAAGAGTTTAAGAGAGAGTTAGAGATCCTTATTCAGAGGCTTAACAGGTTCTTTGTATGGCAGTGGTGCTATATAGCACCTTAACGACCCCAAAGAACCACTGAAGAACCGCTGAAGAACCAGACAGGGGCTTGACCGGTTCTTTATACACTAACGGTGCTATATAGCACCACAATCACACCAAAGAGCCGCTGAAGAACCGCTGAAGCACCATTTTTTTTCTGTGTGTATTAATGAAGGTTGTATGATCTTTAAATAACACCGGTCTTTAAAATGTAAAATATTTAAAGTGTACCTAAAGTATACTCGCAATTGTTTCACTTAAGCACGATCAAATATACTTAAACATATCTTTAGTTGGACTTCAGCACTACTTCTGCCCAATTAAAGTGCAAATTAGTTGTTTAAATACTTTAAATATTTCAGTTTGGTATGCTAAAAGTACAGTTGCAGGTTATTTTTATTAAGTGCATAATATGTAAATGTATTTGTGATATACTTACCATGAAATAAATGCATTTTAAATACATTTTACTATATTTCTTTTTTTTTTTTTTTTTTACTAGGGACGTTTCCTTCTGATTTTAGGAAAAAAAATTATGGGTAGGTTTGGGTTTAGGCCTACTGATGTAAAGATGTTCTTAGGCCAGACCTAGAATGAAAATCATAGTTCTTTACAATATGTATGGGGAGTCTCCATCTATCTACTGTAGAAAGGCTGAAGACCCTGGTCTAAACATGTCTTACTTAAACATCATAATACAGGGTTTTAAACCTTTTGATGGTGTTATTTATTTATTTATTTTTATGTGTGTAACATTTTTCATGTAGTTGGGTAAATGGGTAAATATGTTTTTTTCTCATTATAAGTTAAACATTAATCCACCTGGTATAAAATATCAAATCAGTATCAAATTGCTTTTTATTTTCCACCATTGTCTCTGTAGGAGCAGCCATCTTCTTCTTCTTTTTGTAACGTTTAATGGCGTTTGACCAGCCAACTTATGTTGTAGCACCACCACCAACTGGACTAAAAAAAAGAAAATAATAATAATAATAAATTAAATTCTACTTTTTACTAATATTCAGAGTGCTGTCTGAATATTAAATCTTCGGCCCTTTTAGCTTGAGCAACAAGCTGAGCTAATCAAATTTTAAAATTCACTTCTGCCTAGTAAGGGTGCACTCTGAAAATTAGTGGAAAGTAGAATTTATATTTAAATACCCATAATTTATCCCTAAAATAAGAAGGAAATGAGAGTTGAATAACAAGGGTGTAAAAGCACCTAACTCTGGTTGTAAGGCTAAAACTGACATTTCCTGTAAATTTCCCTAGTAAAAAAAAATACTAAAATGTATTTAAAATAAATTTATTTATTTTTTATTTTACAGGACCAACAAGGATGTTGATCCGGGAACATTTTGCACTTGGGGAAATCACGTTCATTTTCCTAGACCAATATCCTGGAGCAACATTCCAATCAAACAATCAGAATTAAGGGATAACGTTTCAAGAAATGTCAGTTTTAGGCTTATGATCAGGGTTAGGTACTTCTACACACTTGTTAATCAGCTATCATTTCCCTCTGATTTTAGGAATAAATTGAGTAGGGTTAGGTTTAGGGCTAGGGATTGGGTTAAATCTATGTTTTTGAACAGTAATGTTGATCCAGGATCAATAAAAGATGTTGCAGTGATAGTGAGGTTGCCGTGGTTACCCTGATTGTAAGCCTAAAACTGACATTTCCTGAAAAGTTATCCCTCAGTTCTGATTGGTTGATTGGAATGTTGTTCCAGGATCAACAAGGATTTTGTACTTGGAGAAATAATGTTCACCAAAGGTAAATGTCATTTCATGCAAAATATTCCTGGATCAACATCCTTGTTAATCCGGGGGCAACATTCCAAGCAACCAATCAGAATTGAGGGATAATATTTACAAGAAATGCATTACAACCCGAGTTAGGTGCTTCTACACCCTTGTTATTCAACTATCATTTCCTTCTGATTTTAGGGATAAATTATGGGGTTTAGGCCTACTCATGTAAAGATGTTCTTATAGGCCAGACCTAAAATTCAAATCTCAACCTTTTTACAATAAGTTTTCGGGGAGTCATTGCTCCATCTCTCCATCAATCTGCTGTAGAAAGGCTATATTATTATATTAAGGCTGTATATTATTTTGTCATTATGAGTTAAACATTAATCCACCTGTTATAAATATCAAATCAGTATCAGATTGTTTTCCATTTTCTGCTTCTTCTTCTTGTAATGTTTAATGATGGTTGACAAGCCAACTTATTGTGTATTACCACCAGCAACTGGACGGGTGTGAAGCATCAATGGGGAAAAAGAAAAAAAAAAAATTCCACTTTCCACTACTTTTTTTCATGTGTTCTTCAATTCTTCTTTTAGTTTTGCTTTACTCAGTAGGACTCGTACTTCAAAATCACATTTATTTGTATAGCGCTTTTTATCAGTCTAATGTTGCATTGCCTGTTTGACAGGTTTGTCAGCTATTTCCGCATCCCGTATCCTTTTAAAGCCTCTCTCTTGCAGTCCCCAGACAGACACAATCTGGCTACTGAAACTGATTTGTGTTTTGCAGTCTGCATCTTGATATAGCCTAATAATGTCCTGTATCACTCTGTATCTGCTGCTGTTTGTGCTGTTCAGCTGTAACTGCAGCAGTATGTCTGAGGCACAGAAGGAGGAGAAGAAAACACCTGTGGAGTGTGATGCTGCTGGGAATCAGCAGTCCTGCCTCATCACAGGCCTTTACCCACTGTTGGCAGGGATAAGCTCCACTCTTCAGTCTCTGAAGGCCAGCATGGACCAGGAACAGTTTAGGAGAAAAGGTAACTCGTATTTATGATCATTCCGATAGCACCTGAAGGCAGGATAAGTTACAGTATTATGTTGAATCAATGTGATTTCTGATTTATCACACAGAAGAACACAACATAGCATTTGCTGCTGCACTTGGAAACAGAGGAGATTTTGGGCCCTTTAACACAAATGTCCGACTGGTTTACGAAAAAGTCTTTTTAAATGCTGGGTCATGCTACAACACAAGCACTGGTATGTGGTGTCCTTGTCTATTTAAATGACACTTTGATCCCTACATTTAAGTAATTAGGTGCAATTATCACAGCATCTTTACAAACACATGTTATCTGACAGCTCATTGTTGGCAATACTATTACAGGCATTTTCAAAGCACCTGTTAAAGGAGTCTATTTCTTCAGTCTTTCTGGACATACTAAGACAACCAAACCCATGGGTCTAAGACTCATTAAGAATGGAGAGTTGATGGCAGTTGTATACAACCATCCTCTAACTGATGCAGGTGTCCGGTATGAATCATTGTCTAATTCAATCACTTTGATGCTGGAGAAAGGAGATGAGGTCTCTGTGCTTCTGCTGGCAAATACATGGGTGTTTGATAATACAGATATTCTAACTCTGTTTACTGGCCATTTGGTCTTTCCTATGTGACCATCTTATTACAGTTTTTCCTAATTGCGTTGGGTCAATTTGCAAATTATCTTTTATGTTTTCTTAAAACAGAAAGTTCAAGTTTCTTCCAGGTTAAAAAAATTGCATGTGGTTTGGTGGATTGTCATTCTTTTGTAATCATCCGAGTAACCACTACAAATCAACAGCTAATTTGCACTTCTGCCTTGTAACAGAAATGGGGAATTTCTAAACAGCATATATTAGCAGCCAGTTATATTAGAGAAAAATGATATAGGTCTAAACATATGCTATCTTTGCTCATGTACCTGTCCTATATAAACTGCTGTAATCTTTGTGCCAGTGGGTTTTCTCTGTGATTTGTATGAGATACTCCCAGCCATGAATAAAGCATATCAAAGGCATTGTCTGGAATCTTGTCTGGTTACTGCAGCGCAGTAGATTAATGAAACACTACTATATAGCATGATAAAAATAGTATGTGAAAAGAGTATGTTTGAATTCACAGTATTCACATAACACAGGGCAAAACGTATCTGGATGACTTAATACTTTTGACAAGATTTTGAAGTGTGAATCTGAAGAACACTTTGCTGAAGTTAGTCATTACAAGTGATGTATCTAATCATTGTTTTAAAGATTTAAAAACATGAAGGATAACATAAATGGTAGTCTTTGCTCTGACTAATTACAATTACTGGTGTATAAAACAAGAAAGTATGTAAATAAAAAAAAAATATGTAAACACATTAGTAATGATGTAAAGATGTTCTTATAGGCCAGATATAGACTGCATGTTCAACCACTGGTATGTTCCCTTACAATATCTCACACCCCTCACATTTTAGCAATCATTTTAGTATATCTTCTCAAGGGACAATACTATAGAAATGAAACATATTTCTATATATCATATATAAACATATCATTTCTATATCATATACGTGCATCATGTTTTAAAGGGGTCATCAGATGCCCATTTTCCACAGGTTGATATGATTCTTTAGGGTCTTAATGAAAAGTCTATACTTTGGTTAAAAATTCACAGTGGTTGTGTAAAACAACACCCTTTTTACCTTGTCAAAATGAGCTCTGCAAAAATCATCTCATTCTAAGGGGTTGTTCCATTAAATGCAAATGAGCTCTGCTTGCCCCGCCCCTCTCTTCTCTCTCTGGAGTGACGAGCCTGTTTACTAAACGTCCGCTAAACTTTCTAAAGACGAAAGAGGTGCTCTTTTGGCTTCTGGTCAGTTTCAGCCACAGTTTCTCACAGGAATCAACTCTGAGGTGGCAGAGCTGAGATCCACTGTAAGTTCTCTGAAGAACAGACTGCAGGTCACTCAGGAAAAGCTGGAGCAACTCAGGAGAAATGGTAACTTCCTGTAGTCCAAATGAGCCATTTGTTGTAGTTCTTAATAAGGGATTTTTAAAAAATGAAATATCTCTCTTTTGAGTGGACTTTGAGATTTGTAATTTTGTAGATCTTTTTTATGCCCAAACATACACACCACTCACTGACTAAAATGTAAAAAGTGAAAAAGCATAATAGGACACCTTTACACTTCAGTTCATAAAAATGTGAGTTAACAACTTTCATTTTTAAAATCTTGAGCTCAAAACACAAAATTTATCATGACAACTGGAGTTAAAGAGAAGAAATGTTCAAATTCAATGGTGCTATAATGTTTTAACTGCATTTTTTACAAGTAAGAACTGAATTAGAAAGCTCTCTAATTGGTATTGTTAGTCATAAGGATTGAATTGTAGAGTTCTCTGATTCAATTCCTAGTAAACAGCGGAGCTCGCTACTTGTAATTGTTACTAGTAAGAATTGCATTAGAGAGCTCTCTAATTGGCACTGTTAGTATTTATAGAATTTCTAGCTTAATAATTTAATTATTACTAGTAAAAATGTTGTTATGAGAAATCATTTCGGCTTCTTCCATTAATTAATACACACCTGCCTTTACATTGAGCTGACAAGTAAAATTTGAAGTGTCTTGCATGCAGTATGTGGCATGGATACGTGGCATGAATTCATGGATACGTGGCATGAATTCATGGATACGTGGCATTAATACATGGAATGGATACATGGTAAGTATATGTGGCATGGATACGTGCCATGCATTCATCCTGCTACGACATCAGGTACGACAGGAATTTCTGGAACCAAAACCTTTAAATAGCATCCATAGAGCTTGTGTTGTGCTTGTATCCTCTGGTAATACAGCAATTCAGCGTAGGAAAGTGTTCAAGTGTGACTGCAAAACCTTAAGGTGAAGATGTCCTGCATCATTCTGTATCCATTGCTGCTTCTCCTGTTCACCTCTGCCACTTTGTCTGAGGTCCAGCAGAAAGAGAAAGAAGTGCAGGCTAAGAAGACAGAGCATTTGACTGTAGAGGAAAGCAGTGCTCTTTTGGCTTCTGGTGACTTTCAGCACATTTTCACATAGATCCACTCGGAGCTGGTAGAGCTGAGATCCACTGTGTGTACTCTGAAGAACACACTGCAGGTCACAGAGGAAAAGCTGGAGCAGCTCAAGGGAAAAGGTAACCTTCTGTCTGTGCTCAATTCACACACACACACACACACACACACAAACAAAAGCACTGAAAGCTTATATGGACAAAAAAGGAAGATGTTAGTTACATATCTGTTTGTGTTTTTGTATGTACCACCATTATACTTCCTCAGTGGCAGAGTAAGTAATTTCAGTAATTGAGTAATTTCAAAACATGTTTATTATTCAGTATATAATTTACTAGTTGGCAGTCAGCATAAACAAACTCTATAAACTCTATAATCAATGGAAAGATATGAAATAAAGTGAGATGATATGTGTAACTGTAATATTATACAGTAGTGCACATGATCATTTTTAACAAAATATGATCTCTGATTCACACAGAATATAAAGTGGCATTTGCTGCCTCACTTGGACCTGTGGGTAACGTCGGACCTTTCACCACTGATATAACTCTAGTTTACAAAGAAGTCTTTGTGAATGAAGGAAGAGCTTACAACAGTGCTACTGGTGTGTGTTCTTATAAGGAATCTGTATTAATGTTTCATATCACACAACATTTTTGTCAAAATGAACATTATATCAGTATTAAAATGTATACTTTATTTGCTGTGTATGTTACAGGTATCTTCACAGCACCTGTTAATGGCGTCTATTACTTCGCTTTCTCTGGACATAACTATTCATCTAAACCTATGGGTCTAAGCCTCTATAAAAATGGAAAACTGATGATAACTGTTTACAATCATCCTCAAGGTGCCCGCTATGAAACAGCATCAAATTCAATCTCTTTGACTCTAGAGAAAGGAGATCAAGTCTACATGCGTCTGTATGCAAATACATGGGTCGTAGATAGTGAAAATGACCACACTACATTTACTGGCCATTTACTTTTTTCTCTTTGAAGGCCCTGTTAAATTCATGAAGTTCAATATACTTCTCAACAAGTCTCACCTGCAGGTGTTTAAATGACTTTTCAAATCCTGATTAAGAGTAAAATATAGGCATTATAGAATGTGCTCTTTTGAGTTTAAAACCTTAATGTTCATATTTCATGTTTTTTTATCCCTTTGAAAGTTCTATTAAAAATTATTGCTTGGAAATACAGAAATATACACTTGACATTTGTTATTCTCTATATCTTTCCTTAATAAAAGAAACTAACACATTAGATTCTGAATTGTGGTTTGTGCTTTGTGGTTGAGTAAACTGTAAGTAGAAAAAGGTCTGTGCGGGCAAATTTAGAGAACGTAAATCAACATGTCTTTATAAGTTGTGACTGGATATGCCACCTGTTCTTTTAAGGTTTTCTCTCTTTACCTGTGAACAAATAAAACACAAACACTTATAACGTTAAAAAAACACTATATACAGTTTTGTCCTTAAACTGTACACAAAACTAGAATAATCAGCATTTGAATGGAAAAGAGACACTTTCACTCATTCTAAGGAAAGTCTTTATTGGTCAATGTAAAGAAAATGAAACCTTTACAAAACAAAAAGAGAGAAACGTATACAAAAGAATAGTCTTACATAATTTTACAGGGTTAATCTTTTTTAAGTTTTTTTTTTTGTTTGTTTTTGTTCTATAACACACATGGTAAAAAGGACTAGCGAAATATAGGAATGAAAGGTGTGGAAGGTGGACAAAGGGGAACGGGATGTCTCACAAAGCTGACATCACAAGCATGTTTTGGCTGATGTCTTGAGAAATCCTAACCACTGGAACAGACATTACATGAAACCCAATGCACATATTCATAAATGCACATGTCAAGGGGGAAAATAAAAACGTATCATCTACAGCTGATCTGGCTGTCCTTAAACCTCTCTTCTATAGGAAAACAAAACAGTGTCAAAAGCCTCAGTTGTCACAAGATTTTGCTTTTGTTAGTAGTTTTCATACATTTCTATTTCATTTCTTTTCCTGAAAGATTTAATTAAACTTACACTGTGGGGAGGATAGTAAGACCTTCACAATATACCAAAATAGCTCTAGGCAAAAGCCAATGAACAATCGTCTTCTGTTTAAAAGTGCCTTGACTACAGAGACTCTATTTGACTGATCTATTTAAAGTGATCCATCTGCGGTTGAGTTGAACGATAAAAGATGCAGAAGGACATGAGGAATCTGAGTCACCATTCTACTACTCTACAGTTCCCAGGCATATAAAAATGTACAGACACGCTTCCTCTTATTCTACTGAGAACTTGTTTTTAAATGTTATTTCTTTACTATATAACTTTTGCTAAAATACAATAGGCTCAATCAGAATCTCTCTGATAATGTAGAATAAACATGTTTGCTAGATTTCAAATGAAGAAAATATCATTAATATATACTTTCATTGCAAAAAACAAAAAAACAAAAAAACAAAAAAAAAAAACAACAACTAGGTATTTAATATTGCACATCAATGCAGTACTCAGTGTTACTCTAAAGACAACAAATGGTGAAGGCAAAGCCACACTGTCAAATATTACAGTTTAGTATTTCCAAAAGGGACAAAGCATCATGAGGTTAGACCATAATCTGATTAATCAACAAGAAAAAAAGAAAAAAAAAAAAAACCCATCCCAAAGATGTTGTCACAATTTATTCCATTGTGTCGACTTACCTTTCCTTTTCGTGGATGTACTAAGATACTGCATCTTATACTACTGAAGTAAATTCAGGCTTTGTAGCGTTTGGACTCAGGGGTGCGACTCCCAATATTGACCAGCAGATGGCGGTACAGGATGCTTTTTGTTGGTGTTGGATAGATTCAAAATCAGGCTGGTGTAAAAAACATCTTTTCAGGCAATAAATTCTGTTTTCTGTATGTGTGAGAGGGTATTCAATGCGCGTCTTTTATGTATATATGGGTACGTGTGTGTGTACAAGTCTATGTCTGCATGTGAAGCTTGTGTGAAGTTGTATGCACTTTGACTTTTTGAGGAAGGAGATTGTGTCTTACTAAATGCACGAGTCTTAAAGTCATAACTAACATGTCTGCAAGACTAATATTTTTTCTGGTATGTTTTTTATGCATGAGAACTACACCTTTAAAGACGAGGCGTAGGCTTGGTGAAAGTGGGTAAAACAACTGATGTAGTTAGGGTACAAATACTATACTGCTGTCTGAATATTAAATCTTCAACCCTTTTAACTTGAGCAACAAGCTGAGCTAATAAAATTTCTAAATTCACTTCTGGATAGTAATGATGAACGTGATTTTACCAAGTGTAAAAAACTGTCCAAGCAACCAAATAGAATTAAAGCATAAGTTTACAGGAAATGTCAGGTTTGTCCTTACAACCAGAGGTAGGTGCTTCTACACCCTAGTTATTCAACTATTATTTCCTTCTGATTTTATAGGGATAAATTATGGGTAGGTTTAGGGTTAGGCCTACCGATGTAAAGATGTTCTTATAGGCCAGACCTAGAATGCAAATCTTAGTTCTTTACAATATGTACGAACAGTCTTTGCTCCATTTCTCCACTAATCTACTGTAAGAAGGATGAAGAACCTGGTCTAAACATTTCTTACTTTAACATCATACAGGCTTTTAAAGCTTTTGTTGGTGTTATTTACTTTAATGTGTGTAACATCATGTAGTTGAACTGTGGGCCAAATAAAATATAGATAAATATTTGCTTTTCTCAATATAAGTTAAACATTAATCCACCTGGTATAAAATGTCAAGTCAGTATCCGATTGCTTTCTATTTTCATTGGTAACATTGGCACTACTCGGATATCTAATACAGATTTTAACACAAGAAACATTGGACCCTTTACTGATATTGCACTGGTTTGCAAAGATGTTTCCGCAAAGAAAATCCAACCACTGGTATGTTCTTTTATGTGGTGTTGCTTCTGTGTTGATTTTTGTTTGTATGACACTCTAAACCATTTTGGCTACACAAACTACAATGAGCATGTTAGCAAACATGATACAATACTATTTAAATAGTTTGGAATAATTAGATTTTTTTATGTTTTTGAGAGATGCTCACTAAGGCTGCATTTATTGGATAATATCAAAAATATGTTGAAAAAAATATTAAATCTTTAAATACTATTAATATATTTTAAAATGTAATTTCTTATGATGGCAAAACAGAATTTTCAGCAGCCATTTCTCCAGTTTTAACTGTCACATGATTCAGGTAGGTATCTTAGGTTAATGCCTAACTATGACAAACTGAAAAACTGATGTGCACAGTCTACTTTTCAGTTTGCACACTCCTTTAGTCCACAACTGCTCAGGTTACGTGATTGCGACAGGTAACAAAGCCTATAACAGTCTGTATCCACTGCTGCCTCTGTTCAGCTGTGCCTGTATGCCTGAGGTCCAGAAGGAAGAGAAGGACCCATATGGAAATGTAATATATGTGCTTATATGAAATACCCATATATTGAATACATGTTTTATATATGCCATATCCATATATGATTCCTATTAGAAAATGGAACAATTTCATATATTGACATATAAGTCTACCCCATACAAAAATATACGTTTATGTATGTATAATACATGTATTGCCATATATGAAATGTATATAATTATTAATATATGAGATATATGTATGTTTTTATTATGTTATATACAAATTAGACATATATGCATGAAATATATGGTTTCATATATTTAATATTTTAATATGTGATCTTTGATCTTTAAATAGAGGTTGTAGACACATGTAAGACACTCTACACTCTACAAAGTTGCAGTGCATTGCACATTTCACACCTTTAGCCTTAAATGTTAAATGGTACAGAAAGCTACACAAAGAAGCATCTTTATTTAAACAGAATTTATTTAAATAGAAAAAAAAAAAGTTACTGACCTGCACAATCAAACAGGACAAAAAAGAAACAATTACATATATAACTGATCAAAACACTGAACAGGCATTATAAACAGAACATTAATTATAGTGGTTCAGCTAAAGGTCTACAGGTTTGTATTCCCACAGCTTGGTTAGTTTTTGGTTTATTGCCATCCCCAGTAGGCCCCAGGTGAAGAAATGTCTGGATTCCAGCATCTGTAAAAAAAAAAAAAAATAGTAAAAGTTAGGTTTTTAGAACATAATTACAATAAATTTTCTGAACCATATATGATTTCAGGAAATGCACCACATTCAAAAGCAACTTTTTAGCTTTGGTAGTGTTGGGTGGTACAGTAAACTAAACTTGATTTTAGTCAACATGATATTAAAATATAAAACCTGCTTAAATCTTGCAATCCAACATTGTACCAAAGTTTAATTTAGGTTTTTAGTTAGAACTGTGCCTATATCTTAAAGTGATTAACTACTATAAGATGACAAATATACTGAGTATTACACATGGTTGGTAAAGTTAAAGATTATTTTAAAACTGCAGAATACTCATTAGTTATGTAATAATTATAAATTGTAGTTGTAAAATATTCCCAAATACCACAAGGACATGGCAGAACAACGACAGAGCACAGCCTCCATGCCCATTCAAATAATATGTCTCTATATACATGAAGAACTAAACTATAGTAACCCAAATGCTCAATGACAGAGTTCACAGCTAAGGTTACAATTTAATTTGCTATTTAGCATCAATAAAATAAAGTGTTTACATTCATAATACCTAATATGTGCATCGAGAATGTGGCCTGGAGAAAAGAAATAGAGGGGTGGAACTATGACATGGGTTTTTGAATGACAATTTTGATTAAATCCCCTAAAATAAGGTCCACGGTTCACACAAACTCATAATATTTTCACGTTTTATTCTATGACATAAAACACACCAGTTAAACCCCACTCTTGATTTTTTTATTTTTTTAAACTGTTATGTTTCTTAAAAAAGGTGGTTGCTAACATGCTGCTAAATGGGACTACAGGCCCTGTCGGAGGCATTAAACATCATGACGCCAAACAGTTTATCAATTTACAGTATTTTCCAATTGTAGTATAATTTATAGTACAATTAATTGTAGAATAATCAATGAATAGTTTCCCGCATGCAACACAAGTCTTCGGATGGAAGATGCTCGTTTGATCGCTTTCCTACTGATATGGGGACTCTCTCTGTATTTCTACCATAAATATTACAATTATTCCATATAAACACCACATTTACTGCCTCTGTCACAGTCAAAGTGAAACTTTAATAATCTATAGTGCTTAAAGCCACGTTAAAAATAAATGTTTACGGCCACATGAAGCTGTTAGAAAGCAGGTAGATTAAGGATTTTCTAGAAGCAAGGATAAAATAATATTTTGTGTACCCACCCTAACAAAATGACAGCTGAAATGTGGTACTTCATTCACTAAAATAAGTTTAATCTAACCATATCCAAAAACTCACTCACTCTACTGTTATTTAATAGATTAAATGCACTAGAAATGTATTAAATAGTACATGGAGACACATTTTTAACTAAAATATTTTGTTGATTTGATTTGTTTACATGTATATTGCAGATGCTAGTTTTGGTTTCAATAAAATATTTAACCTTTTCTGTGTAGATGCTCCATCATTCACATCACTGCCATCCACATCTGCGGGTTCGGCCTCCATTTCTATTTTCTGAGAATTTCGGGACTCATTACCTTTTCATGGGACACAAACAAGAACAGCACAATTATCAGCACAGACATGAACAAAATTTACTACGATAGATTAACCATATGTTTAAAACCCCACAATCACATCCTTTAGTGTAACTTATGCAACATGCACATGCATGTGCTTATGCACCCACTCTAGGCATGTCACTGACATGTCAATGGACTTGGTGCAATATAACCAAGTACTGTAATTTACTATATGAATTCAAGGTGCTTGTATTTAAATAATTTCATTTCGTGCAGTTTTATAGTTCTAGTCTAGACTACATCTCAGAGATAAACATTATAATTTTCATCCATTATTTTTGTCAGACAGCTTTAAATAATTTCCAAATGTGGCATTGCTTATGCAGTGAAAACAGTGAGCTCACAGTATCTCCATACAGATTAACCTGTTACCCAATAGCTAAAATTAACTTTAACGCGAGCAAATTACAAAACAAATCAATGCAGCTGTAATCATAACATCATATATACAACAATGACAGGGAATATTTAAAACATTAGCTGATCTATATAGAGACAGAGGCTCTTGCAGACCAAAACAATCATATAACACTTAGTTCCTATGTAATATCAGCGTAGGAATAAAGCGTTGAGTAAATTAGCGTAAATTACCTGCACCGCTGCCACATTCAAGGGCGTTTCATCCTTTCACTCAGTGATGTCGGTCTGTCTTCGTGCCCGTCTATAAAATCATTGTCGTTTATTATGTGAAGGTACTGGCACATTTGTTATCCTTCCACTTGCTAAGAAAAACATCTTACCGCAGATGAGTGTTTGTTTATTCGCAGCCATTGCTCAGACTCTGCCGTTAGCGCGGGTGTGTTTGAATTTTGGCGCATGCGCATGAGCGGTATTGTGACATTTAAACACAATCGCTCATGTATTTTAATGAAATGCGTTTTAGTTCATTGATGATGAGAGCACATATGGACAAACAGTTACATGAAGTGTTTTTCCCCCCTCAATAACTCTATAATACATTCCTACAAGTAACTTTTAGTACATTGGCATTTTTTGAACAGTTTATATATTCATCTCTACTTTTTTTCCCCAGAAAACTAAATTGAAACAAGTAATAAAGTTAAGCAATGAATTGTGTTATATGATTTACAATAAGCAGTATCTTTTAGGCATATATGGTTAATAAACTTGCATAAATTCAATATATACATTGGTAACAAATGGTCAAAACATAGAGTACCATATATAATTTTGATATATATTGTTAACATATATGGTCATATCATATAATACAATATACCATTTTAATATATATTGTAAACATATATGGTCATAACATGCAATACCATATAAAAGTTACCCATATATATACTTTCAATATATGTTTATATACAAATTGTACTATAGGAAATTCATATATGTTATAAACATATATCTACATATATCCAGAAGATGGATATATGTGATAATAATATATTGCCCTATATTTAACATATATGAGAGTAGCACTTCTGATATAGGTACATATATGTCATATATTACATTTCCGTATGGGGAAGTACAGACTGATAGTACTGAGCATTTGAATGTGGAGGAAAGAGCTGTTGTCTTGACTTCTGGTGCGTTTCTGCAAACCTTCCTTACAAGTCTTCACTCTGAGTTGGCAGAGCTGAGATCCACTGTGAGTTCTTTGAAGGACAGATTGAAGATCACTGAGGAACAGCTGGAGCAGCTCAAGAGAAATGGTAACTCTCCTGTCTGTTCTCATTTTAATAATGTTTAATTTACAGATGAGGAAATGAGTACACAAAAAAACCAACTGATGGATAAAAAAGAAAAGAAATTTGCACATTGATTTGTTTGTCAATCTTTTGTGAATCTCTATGCAGAGAAATATAAAGTGGCATTTGCTGCCACGCTTGGAGTTGTAGGAGATACCGGTCCATTCAACACTGAGGTCACACTGGTATACAAAAATGTCCTTGTGAACACTGATAAAGTTTACAACCCAACCACTGGTGTGTAGAACCTGTATTATTATGCATATATGTATGACACTCTAAAAACTACATGGTGAGGATGTTGGCAAACATGACATGTCTGTGTTCATTATTACCTATGCAATTACAGGCATCTTCACAGCCCCTGTTAAAGGTGTCTATTTCTTCAGTTTCAGTGGGATACACCACTCATCCAAGGGTATGTGTCTGTATCTGTATAAAAATGGACAGCAGATGGTTGCTACAATCAATTATGCTTTTGGTGAAAGATTTGAAGCAGCCTCTAATTCAACCATTTTGACTCTGGAAGAAGGAGATCAGGTCTATGTGCGTTTTAGGGAAAATACATGGGTACAAGATAATCAACATAACTATTGTATATTCTCTGGCCATTTACTTTTTCCTCTTTGACAGCCTCGGTGATACACTTTTGAACTTTTCCTTTTTTTTTTTTTATTAGTTTCTGATTGACTTTTGAATTGACATGTAACAATGGCATGTAACACTTGTTCATTAAAACATTTTAAAAACATTGTAATAATGGCTTCGAATATTAAACCTAAATCTTTGCATTCTCTCTCTCTCTCTCTTTCTCTCTCTCATTTACTATTAAGGTTAGTTACATTAATTTAATATCAATTGTAATTAACAGGCTTTAATGTTCAACTGGTTTGTTTCCACTAATTGTTCACTTTGTTGATAATTTTGGGATGGTTATGTCATGGGAAAATACTTTAGGTTAAAAAGCTATAATATTAAGTTAATATTGAGTTAATGCATAACAAAAAACACAAACCAACATATCCTTACCTGTGAAAGTTTATCCAGTTTCAGAAATTTAAATTTAGGTGTTTTTTTTTTTTTTTTACAACCAGATGCTCGACAATATTGTTGCTTGTTGAAACTTCATGATTTTTAATCATATAGACCATTTCAAGATGGTGAACACGGCAGAAGCGGTCGAATGTGGCGTCTACTTATACAAATCTATAATCTCAATCAGCTCCCTAGTTCAGCAGTTAGGGCACTGATCAGGGAGTTGGCCATTTTTTGGGCGGTCTCAATCGCAAAATCCTTCCAGAACACTGAAAAATACATACATACAAATCTAACCTGGAGGTCATGAATTAACATTTCTGCATTTGACATTGAGAGCATAGGTCATAATTTTTTTTCAAAGGAACTATTGCTATTAAATAGTACACCTGATGATGAACAATTGACAGAGCAGCCATCAAGTGTTAGACACTGTTTTTGGTCTAATAATGAACAATTCTGTTTTTTTAGAACTTAGCAGTAGGAAATTACTAGTCATTCAGGTTTTTTATATCAGCTATGCATTCCACAAAGGAGTATAGGTCTGAGTATCATCAGCATAACATGTAACGTAAAGCGTGAAAAGGAACGGTTCTAGTACTAAGCCTTGTGGTACCCCATTCTGCACTTGTGATCAGTATGATACCTCATAATTTAACGGCTACGAAATGATTGCGGTCAGATCCACTAATGCCAACATAGTTTTATAGTCTATTTAAAAGAATGTTGTGGTTAAAACTGTCAAACGCAGTGCTAAGATCCAGTAGCCCTAATATAAAGATACAAACATGATTGAGATACCATTTTCTCTAAGAAGAAACATAGTTGTGAGGATACTACCTTTTCTAGTATCTTTGACAGAAAAGGGAGATTTAAAATCGGTCTGTAATGAACAAATTCTTTAGGATCAAATTGTACTTTTTAATGAGAGGCTCCTCTGGGGATCTGCATGGTTACAATTCTAATATCTCTAATAGTATTGATCTTGGAAGTAAAGTAGTTCATAATGTCATTACTGCTGTACTGCTGGGAAATGTTAATACTTTATTTTCGTTCATTTAGCTACTCTGTTGAATAAATACCTGGGGTTGTGTTTGTTTTCTTCTAAAATAAATGAAAAGTAATCAGATCTACCAGTTCTTAAGGCTGTTTTGAAAGAGAAAGTACTTTCCGAAATACCTCTAGTTTTGTTTCTTCCATTTTCTGGACTGCTCTTTGGTGTTGGACCGATTTTCTTTAATCTTCTTTAAGTGTAAAGGAGCAACTGTATCTAAAGGGATAGAAAAGAGGAAGTCCATAGTTTGTATTACATCGTTTTTTTCCTGAGCTATTGGATATGCTAAAGAAATTGAGACAGAGATTATTTATAAAGCAGTCTTTTGTGGTAGAAGTGATGGTTCTACCATATTTTTAACAAGGAGCTGAATGTCTGTAAATGCTGATCCCAATGCATCTTTTTCATTATCAACATGGATATTAAAATCACCAACAGTTAAGACTTTATCAAAGAATTTGCTGATTTTCTATCTGAATTTGCTGATTTTCTATCTGGATGCAGATAAAGTCTGTATGCTGTCCTACATACCTACATTTATTACCTTGTAAAATGTGTCATGAGTTAAACATCAATCCACCAGGGATATATCAGGAACTGCAGCACTGATCTATAATAGAGATATTTAGATCAGTAAGGTGCAGAAATTTCTGGAACTGAAACATCTGTAAAAAAAGAAGTAGCCAGCTTAGAAAAAGCATAAGAAAGTTTTCAAGTGGTGTGACTGCAATCTTTTAAGGTAAAGATGTCCTGCACCATTCTGTATCTGCTGCTGCTGCTTCTATTCAGCTCTGCTTGTATGTCTGAGGTCCCGTCACAGGAAGAGAATGGAGTGCAGGCTAAGGGGACGGAGTATTTGAAAGTAGAGGAAAGCTGTACTGGTTTGACTTTTCGTGAGTTTCAGCAACACATTTTGACAGGGCTCCACACTGAGCTGGCAGAGCTGAGATCCACTGTGAAGTCTCTGAAGAACAAACTGGAGGTTACAGAGGAGCAGCTCAGGAGAAACGGTAACCCCACTGTCTGTTCTCATTTTACTTGTGTCAAACTTACAAATAACTGAAAATGAAAACATTCCTTTGGATGGATAAAAAAAGTCATATAGGTATGTCTGTATCTCTGATATAATTCAGTTTATCGTTAACTAGTCATCAGTTTGAAATAAACATCTTTAAACAGAGAGACTATAAATTATAACCAACGGAAACCTGAGATGTGTAATTATTATATTATACGGTTTGTATGGTTATTTTTTAACAAAACACGATCTCTGATTCGCACAGAATATAAAGTGGCATTTGCTGCCACACTTGGACCCATAGGAAACCTTGGACCTTTTAACACTGAGATAACTCTGGTTTACAAAGATGTCTTTGTGAATGAAGGAAAAGCTTACAACCCAACCACTGGTATGTGTTCTTATACTTAACCTGTATCAGTGTTTTATATCACACTCTGAAAACTAAATTTTTTTGTCAAAATAAACTGCAATTATATGAGAATAAAAATGCCGGTGTGAATTGCTGTATATGTTACAGGTATCTTCACAGCACCTGTTAATGGCATCTATTTCTTCACTTTCTCTGGACATAACCATTCATCTAAACCTATGGGTCTAGGACTCTTTAAAAATGGAAAACAGATGATAACTGTTTACAATCATCCTCAAGGTGCCCGCCATGAAACAGCATCTAATTCAATCTCTTTGACTCTAGCGGAAGGAGATCATGTCTATATGCGCCTCGTGAAAAATACATGGGTCTTTGATAATGAAAATGACCACACTACGTTTACTGGCCAATTACTTTTTTCTCTTTGAAGGTCCTATTAAATTCATGAAGTTCAATATACTTCTCAAGTCTCATCTGCAGGTGTTTAACTGACTTTTTAAATCCTGATTCACTTAAGAGAAAAATAAACGCATTATAGGACGTGCTCTTTTGAGGTTAAAACCTTAATGTTTGTCCATTCATATTTCATGTTATTTTATCTCTTTATATTAAAATTATTGCTTTGAAATACAGAAACACAAAGTTGACATTTGTTATTCTCCATTTGTTTCATTAATAAAAGAAATTACAGAATGTACAGAAAGTGCTGCAGTGACCATCAAAGAAGTTAAAATAAAAACCCTTTACAAAACAAAAGGAGAGAAACATATACAAAAGAATAGTCTTACATGATTTTACAGGGTGATCTTTTTAAAAGTTTCTTTTTTTTTGTTCTATAACACACATGGTAAAAAGGACTAGCGAAATATAGGAATGACAGGTGTAGAAGGTGGACGAAGGGGAACGGGATGTCTCACAAAGCTGACATCACAAGCACGTTTTGGCTGATGGCATGAGAAATCCTAACCACTGGAACAGACATTACATGAAACCAAATGCACATATTCATAAATGCACATGTCAAGGGGGAAAATAAAAACATAAGTATCATCTACAGTTGCAGAACAATTTTCTTCTATTCCTTTTCTGTGATTAAGACGAGCCCACCAGCTCGCCTTCGGGGAAAATGTGAGTCCGTGTAGGACAGGCCTGGGCAAACTCAGTCCTGGAGGGCCGGTGTCCCTGCAGAGTTTAGCTCCAACCCTGATAAAACTCACCTGAACAATCTAATCAGTGTCTTCAGGTTTACTAGAAAGCTACAAACAGGTGAGTTTTATCAGGGTTGGAGCTAAACTCTGAACCTGTAGTAGTTCTTAGTAGTTCTTTGGGAGATATGAAAAAACAGTAGTTACTGATTAGCTAATGGTGAACTTACACTTTCAACTTACTGATTCGTTAATCAGAATTTCTTGTTAGTCAATAGTAGTTACTAGAATATTAATAGTGCAGTAGTTATTTGTTCCTGTGTATTCACTAATGACGGAATTGTATTCTATAGTGTTACTGACAGGCAAATAAAAATGTGCAGACATGCTTCCTCCTATCTTACCACTGTGAACCCCTCCCCACCCCCACCCCCCAAAAATTGAAATATTTCTTTTGTTGTTGTTTTATTTTTAAATGTTATTTTAGTATTATGTAACTTTTGCTGAAAGAGAACCGTCTCAATCAAAATCTCTCTGAGGATCTCAAATAAACCTATTTGCTAGATTTCAAATGAAGAAAATATCATTATTATATATTTTCATTGCAAAACCAACTATTTATGTGTTTACTATTGCACGTCAATGCAATATTCAGTGTTACTCTGAAGACAACAAAAGGTGAAGGCAAAGCCACGCTGTCAAATATTACAGTATAGTATTTCCAAAAGGGAGAAAGAATCATGACGTTGGACTATAATCTGATTAATCAACATGATAAATATTAAAAAAACAGTAAACAGTAAAAAAAACCTTTTCTTTTCGTGGATCTACTAAGACAGAGGTTCCCAACTGGGGGCTTGCAAAACTGACCAGAGAAGGAGGGGGGCCCTGAAGTGAAAAAGGTTGGGAACTCCTGTACTAAGACACTGCAGCTTATACCACTAAAGTACATTCAGGCTTTGAAGCGTTTGGACTGACGGGTGCGACTCTCAATGTTGATCAGCAGATGGCAGTACAGGATGCTTTTGTTTGTGTTGGAAAGAATCAAAATCGGGCTGGTGTATAACAGCTTTTCAAGCAATAATTTTAGATTTCCTTTCAGTTTTCCCTTCTGAATGTTACTCTCTTCATCCTGGGATTCAGATGTCATTCTTTCTCACAGGGATCCAGTTTGAGCTGGCAAAGCTGAAATTTACTGTGAGTTCTCTGAAGAACAGACTGCAAGCCACTGAGGAACAGCTGAAACAACTCAGGAAAAACTGTGAAATCTTCCTGCTCGTTCTCACCATTTCTGTCAGCCTATACTTGTAATATTCTAAACAGTTAAGACTTTCAGTTTTGAAAAAAACAAAAAACAAAAAAAAAACGGAAACATTCCTGCAATAGAGATAAGTGAAACATTTATAGACTGTTACAAAAATGCCAAAGTGTATTCATAAGTCATGCTTTAGAATAACATTAAATAGCCAGTAGAAGGGAAAATAAACATTTAATATACCATACAAAGGTTTATGTGATGATTGTGTATGGTTATGATCTTATTCAGCCTGGACATAACATTGCATTTGGTGCCAGACTTGGATCAACAGGTAACTTTGGACCCTTCATCACTCCAGACACACTGGTTTACAGTAATGTCTATGTGAATGAGGGAAGAGTTTACAACCCAGACACTGGTATGTGTTCTTATACAGAACCAGTGTTTCACACTGGAAACTACATTTTGTCAAAATAAACAATGTAATTATTTAAAACATCACTGTTTATTGTTTCTGTACTATTACAGGTAAACAGATGGTAATTGTTTTCAATCATCCTCTAGGTGACTGCTATAAATCAACAGCTAATTCAATTTCTTTTGACTCTAGAGAAAGGAGAATGTGACTAAGTGTTCCTCTGTGAGACTTCATGGGTCTTTGATAATTACAGTCACCACAATTCACTTGTTGGCCATTTACTTTTCCCTCTTTAACAATCTTACTAAATTTATAAAGCTCAAAGTCATAATTAACATGTCTTTTTGCTTGCAAGACTAATATTTTATTCTCACCACAGCGGAGTGATCTGCAAAGCCGATTTGGCACATGCTTTACGCCGGATACTGTTTATGAACAAATACTATACTGATGTCTGAATATTAAATCTAGTAAGACGTGTTCCTGGATCAACATCTTTTGTTGATCCTGGATTAACATCACTGTGCAAAAATATAGACATACCCATTCCCTACCCCTAAACCTAACCTTACCCATAATTTATTCTTAAAATCAGAGGGAAATGATAACTGATTATCAAGGGTGTAGAAGCACCTAATCCTGATCATAAGCCTAAAACTGACATTTCCTGAAAAGTTATCCCTTAATTGTGATTGGTTGATTGGAATGTTGTTCCAGGATCAACAAGGATGTTGATCCAAGAACATGTTGTACTTGGTGAAATCATGTTCACCCTTGGTGTCACCAGATGCAAAATATTCCTGGATCAACATCCTTGTTTCCATTCCAAGCTCCCAATCAAAAATTGAGGTGTAAGTTTAAAAGAAATGTCAGTTTTAGCCATACAACCAGAGTTAGGTGCTTCCGTACCATTGTTATTCAACTGTAAGTTCCCTCCTAATTTAGAGATAAAATTTGGGTAGGTTTAAGTTTAGGCCTACTGATGTAAAGATGTTCTTATAGGCCAGACGTAGAATGCAAGTCTCAGTTCTTCTTTACAAAATGTACAGGGAGTCTTTGCTCCTGTAGAAAAGATGAGGACTCCGGTCTAAACATTTCTTACTTTAAGATCATAATACAGGCTTTTAAACTATTTGACAGTGTTATTTTCTTCATGTGTGTAACATTTTTCATGTAGTTGAACTGTAGGTCAAATAATATATAGATAAATATATTCTTTTCTCATTAGGAGTTAAACATTTATACACCTGGTATAAAGTATCAAGTCAGTATCTGATTTTTTTTTTCATTTTTCTTGTAACATTGGCACTACTCGGATATCTAATACAGATTTTAACACAAGAAACATTGGACACTTTACTGATATTGTACTGGTTTGCAAAGATGTTTCTGCAAAGAAAATGCAACCACTGGTATGTTCTCTTATGTGGTTTTGCTTCTGTGTTAATATTTGTTTATATGACACACTAAAACATCTGAGCATGTTAGCAAACGTGATACAATATCGGTCAAATATTTGGAATATTTAAGATTTTTTAAATGTTTTTGAAAGATGCCCACTAAGGCTGCATTTATTGGATTGTATCACAAATATGTTAAAAATAGCAATATTTTGAAATGTTATTACAATTTAAAATACGTTTTTCTACTTTATTATATTTTAAAATCTAATTAATTCCTAAGATGTCAAATTTTAAGTGTCACATGATTTAGGTAGGTATCTTATGTTAATGCCTTAAAAAACTGAAAAGTGCATAGTCTCCTCTTCAGTCCACAACACAACTGTTAAGGTTACGTGATTGCAACAGGTAACAAAGCCCTGTAACAGTCTGTATCTGCTGCTGCTTCTCTTGTTCAGCTGTGCCTGAATGTCTGAGGTTCAGAAGGAAGAGAAGGAAGTGCAGACCGATAGTACTGAGCATTTGAATGTAGAAAAAAAGAGATGCTATCTTGACTTCTCGTGCATTTCTGCAAACCTTCGTTTACAAGTATTCTCTGTGAGTTGGCAAAGCTGAGATCCACTGTGAGTTCTCTAAAGGATAGACTGAAGATTATTGAGGGACAGCTGGAGCAGCTCAAGAGAAATGGTAACTCTCCTGTCTGTTCTCATCTTAATTATGTCCAATTTACAGACGAGAAAATGACACTGTGATTGAGTGTGGAATCATGGGAGTTGTCTCCATCCCCACAGCCGATGCAATCCGTCCAGATTTGGGCAGAAATCATGTCCATGGATGAGCTAATGTATTAAAGACTTAAAGACTTATTAAAGACTTGTCATGACAATTTGAGTTGAAGAAAAGAAATAAGATAATTTAATGGTGATATAATATTTTAAATACAGAGTTCTGGCATGAAACTCTAGATGGCGCAGTCCGATAGGTCTAGCTCAGTCTGATCTGATGACGTGATTGTCACATGGCAGCTGATTGGTTCTCTCCTGTATTGGTAGCCAATGAGCTTACTGCTCAATATTCAAATACCTTGCTTTTGTTTGCAGCACACTTCAGAAACCCTCCACCTTTCCCAGCTCCACCTGTATAGATCTACTACGGGGTGATTCATGTGTGCTATATGGGGGTTATATGGGGGTTATATTATATTCATGTGACCACCTGGACCACAAAACCAGTCATAAGGGTCAATTTGTCCAAATTGAGATTTATAAATCACCTGAAAGCTGAATACATAAGCTTTCCATTGATGTATGGTTTGCTATAATAGACCAGTATTTGGTTGATATAAAACTATTTGAAAATCTGGAATCTGAGGGTGCAAAAAAATCTAAATATTGAGAAAATCACCTTTAAATTTGTCAAATGAAGTTCTTAGCAATGCATATTACTAATCAAAAAATAAGTTTTTATATATTTACAGTAGGAATTTTACCAAATATCTTCATGGAACATGCTCTTTACTTAATATCCTAATGATTTTTGGCATAAAACAAAAATCAATAATTTTGACCCATACAATGTATTTTTGGCTATTGCTACAAATACACCCCAGTGACTTAAGACTGGTTTTGTGGTCCAGGATCACATATGATACATGTGCAGCAGCAGTATTTCTTACATGCTTACAGTGGCATGTTGTGGATGTATTGGCAATAGCAATGCTTGCTCTTCCGCAGCAGCAGTGTAGCAGATCTATTCCACCAAGATCAAAAAGTTGTCATGATAGAACTGCATTTTGTACTAGTAAGAACTGAATTAGAAAGCTCTCTAATTGGCATTGTTAGCCATAAGAATTGAATTGTAGAGTTCTCTGATTCAATTGTTACTAGTAAGAATGCATCAGCAGAGCTCGCTAATTGTAACTGTTACTAGTACGAACTGCATTAGAAAGCTCTCTAATTGCCATTGTTAGTGTTCATAGAATTTATAGCTCTATAATTGAATTCTCACTAATGGTTACGTGGCATGGTTACGTGGCATGGATATATCCTGGTACAATATCAGGTACAACAGGAAATTCTAGAACCAAAACCTTTAAATAGCTTCCATAGAACTTGTGTTGTGCTTGTACCCTCTGGTAATAGAGCAATTCAGCGTAGGAAAGTGTTCAAGTGTGACTGCAAAACCTTAAGGTGAAGATGTCCTGCATCATTCTGTATCCACTGCTGCTTCTCCTGTTCAGCTCCACTGCTTTGTCTGAGGTCCAGCAGAAAGAGAAAGAAGTGCGGGCTAAGAAGACAGAGCATTTGACTGTAGAGGAAAGCAGTGCTCTTTTGGCTTCTGGTGAGTTTCAGCATATTTTCACATGGATCCACTCTGAGCTGGTAGAGCTGAGATCCACTGTGTGTACTCTGAAGAACACACTGCAGGTCACAGAGGAAAAGCTGGAGCAGCTCAAGGGAAAAGGTAACCTTCTGTCTGTTCTCAATTCACCTAAAGAAAAGATAAAATAAAATAGCACTTAAATATTACGTGGATTGAAAAATGTATATATAAAAAGGAAGAAGTTAGTTACATATCTGTTTGTGTTTTTGTATTTGCCACCATTACACTTCCTCAGTGTTGATAAAATAAGTATGGCAGAGTAAGTAATTTCAGTAATTAAGTCATTTCAAAACACGTTTATAATTTAGTTTATCAATCACTAGCCAGCAGTCAGCATAAACATCTTTAAACAGAATATTAACTTCTGTATAATCGATGGAAAGATATGAAATAAAGCGAGATGATGTGTGTAATTGTAATAAATTATACAGTAGTGTGCATGATTATTTTTAACAAAATATGATCTCTGATTCACACAGGAGATAAAGTGGCATTTGCTGCCTCACTTGGACCCGTGGGTAACGTCGGACCTTTCACCACTGATATAACTCTGGTTTACAAAGATGTCTTTGTCAATGAAGGAAGAGCTTACAACCAAACTACTGGTGTGTGTTCTTATAAGAATCTGTATTAATGTTTCATATCACACAACATTTTTGTCAAAATAAGCAGTATAATTATATCAGCATAAAAACTTTATTTGTTGTGTATGTTACAGGTATCTTCACAGCACCTGTTAATGGCGTCTATTACTTCGCTTTCTCTGGGCATAACCATTCATCTAAACCTATGGGTCTAAGACTCTTTAAAAATGGACAACAGATGATAACTGTTTACAATCATCCTCAAGGTGCCCGCTATGAAACAGCATCTAATTCAATCTCTTTGACGCTAGAGAAAGGAGATCAAATCTACATGCGTCTGCGGGAGAATACATGGGTCGTAGATAATGAAAATGACCACACTACGTTTACTGGCCATTTACTTTTTTCTCTTTGAAGGTCCTATTAAATTCATGAAGTTCAATATACTTCTCAACAAGTCTCACCTGCAGGTGTTTAAATGACTTTTCAAATCCTGATTCACTTAAGAGTAAAACAAAAGCATTATAGAACATGCTCTTTTGAGTTGTTCATTCATATTTCATGTTATTTGATCTCTTTGATTATTCTATTAAAAATTATTGCCTGGAAATACAGAAATACAGACTTGACATTTGTTATTCTCTGTATCTTTCCTTAATAAAAGAAACTGACACATTAGATTCTTAATTGTTGTTTGTGAGTAATTTGTAAGTAGAGTATCAAAAATTGAGGTGTAAGTTTAAAAGAAATGTCAGTTTTAGCCATACAACCAGAGTTAGGTGCTTCCGTACCATTGTTATTCAACTGTAAGTTCCCTCCGAATTTAGAGATAAAATTTGGGTAGGTTTAAGTTTTGGCCTACTGATGTAAAGATGTTCTTATAGGCCAGACGTAGAATGCAAATCTCAGTTCTTCTTTACAAAATGTACAGGGAGTCTTTGCTCCTGTAGAAAGGATGAGGACTCCGGTCTAAACATTTCTTACTTTAAGATCATAATACAGGCTTTTAAACTATTTGACAGTGTTATTTTCGTCATGTGTGTGACATTTTTCATGCAGTTGAACTGTAGGTCAAATAATATATAGATAAATATATTCTTTTCTCATTATGAGTTAAACATTTACACACCTGGTATAAAATATCAAGTCAGTATCTGATTTTCTTACAATTTTTCTTGTAACATTGGCACTACTCAGATATCTCATACAGATTTTAACACAAAAACATTGAACACTTTACTGATATTGTACTGGTTTGCAAAGATGTTTCTGCAAAGAAAATCCAACCACTGGTATGTTCTCTTATGTGGTTTTGCTTCTGTGTTAATATTTGTTTATTTGACACACTAAAACATCTGAGCATGTTAGTAAACATGATATAATATCGGTCAAATATTTGGAATATTTAAGATTTTTTAAATGTTTTTGAAAGATGCCCACTAAGGCTGCATTTATTGGATTGTATCACAAATATGTTAAAAATAGCAATATTTTGAAATGTTATTACAATTTAAAATACGTTTTTCTACTTTATTATATTTTAAAATCTAATTAATTCCTAAGATGTCAAATTTTAAGTGTCACATGATTTAGGTAGGTATCTTATGTTAATGCCTGGCAAACTGAAAAGTGCATAGTCTCCTCTTCAGTTTGCACGCTCATTCAGTCCACAACACAACTGTTAAGGTTACGTGATTGCAACAGGTAACAAAGCCCTGTAACAGTCTGTATCTGCTGCTGCTTCTCTTGTTCAGCTGTGCCTGAATGTCTGAGGTTCAGAAGGAAGAGAAGGAAGTGCAGACCGATAGTACTGAGCATTTGAATGTAGAAAAAAAGAGATGCTATCTTGACTTCTCGTGCATTTCTGCAAACCTTCGTTTACAAGTATTCTCTGTGAGTTGGCAAAGCTGAGATCCACTGTGAGTTCTCTAAAGGATAGACTGAAGATTATTGAGGGACAGCTGGAGCAGCTCAAGAGAAATGGTAACTCTCCTGTCTGTTCTCATCTTAATTATGTCCAATTTACAGATGAGAAAATGACACCGTGATTGAGTGTGGAATCATGGGAGTTGTCTCCATCCCCACAGCCGATGCAATCCGTCCAGATTTGGGCAGAAATCATGTCCATGGATGAGCTAATGTATTAAAGACTTAAAGACTTATTAAAGACTTGTCATGACAATTTGAGTTGAAGAAAAGAAATAAGATAATTTAATGGTGATATAATATTTTAAATACAGAGTTCTGGCATGAAACTCTAAATGGCGCAGTCCGATAGGTCTAGCTCAGTCTGAACTGATGACGTGATTGTCACATGGCAGCTGATTGGTTCTCTCCTGTATTGGTAGCCAATGAGCTTACTGCTCAATATTCAAATACCTTGCTTTTGTTTGCAGCACACTTCAGAAACCCTCCACCTTTCCCAGCTCCACCTGTATAGATCTACTAGGGGTGATTCATGTGTGCTATATGGGGGTTATATGGGGGTTATATTATATTCATGTGACCACCTGGACCACAAAACCAGTCATAAGGGTCAATTTGTCCAAATTGAGATTTATAAATCACCTGAAAGCTGAATACATAAGCTTTCCATTGATGTATGGTTTGCTATAATAGACCAGTATTTGGTTGATATAAAACTATTTGAAAATCTGGAATCTGAGGGTGCAAAAAAATCTAAATATTGAGAAAATCACCTTTAAATTTGTCAAATGAAGTTCTTAGCAATGCATATTACTAATCAAAAATTAAGTTTTGATATATTTACAGTAGGAATTTTACCAAATATCTTCATGGAACATGCTCTTTACTTAATATCCTAATGATTTTTGGCATAAAACAAAAATCAATAATTTTGACCCATACAATGTATTTTTGGCTATTGCTACAAATACACCCAAGTGACTTAAGACTGGTTTTGTGGTCCAGGATCACATATGATACATGTGCAGCAGCAGTATTTCTTACATGCTTACAGTGGCATGTTGTGGATGTATTGGCAATAGCAATGCTTGCTCTTCCGCAGCAGCAGTGTAGCAGATCTATTCCACCAAGATCAAAAAGTTGTCATGATAGAACTGCATTTTGTACTAGTAAGAACTGAATTAGAAAGCTCTCTAATTGGCATTGTTAGCCATAAGAATTGAATTGTAGAGTTCTCTGATTCAATTGTTACTAGTAAGAATGCATCAGCAGAGCTCGCTAATTGTAACTGTTACTAGTACGAACTGCATTAGAAAGCTCTCTAATTGCCATTGTTAGTGTTCATAGAATTTATAGCTCTATAATTGAATTCTCACTAATGGTTACGTGGCATGGTTACGTGGCATGGATATATCCTGGTACAATATCAGGTACAACAGGAAATTCTAGAACCAAAACCTTTAAATAGCTTCCATAGAACTTGTGTTGTGCTTGTACCCTCTGGTAATAGAGCAATTCAGCGTAGGAAAGTGTTCAAGTGTGACTGCAAAACCTTAAGGTGAAGATGTCCTGCATCATTCTGTATCCACTGCTGCTTCTCCTGTTCAGCTCCACTGCTTTGTCTGAGGTCCAGCAGAAAGAGAAAGAAGTGCGGGCTAAGAAGACAGAGCATTTGACTGTAGAGGAAAGCAGTGCTCTTTTGGCTTCTGGTGAGTTTCAGCATATTTTCACATGGATCCACTCTGAGCTGGTAGAGCTGAGATCCACTGTGTGTACTCTGAAGAACACACTGCAGGTCACAGAGGAAAAGCTGGAGCAGCTCAAGGGAAAAGGTAACCTTCTGTCTGTTCTCAATTCACCTAAAGAAAAGATAAAATAAAATAGCACTTAAATATTACGTGGATTGAAAAATGTATATATAAAAAGGAAGAAGTTAGTTACATATCTGTTTGTGTTTTTGTATTTGCCACCATTACACTTCCTCAGTGTTGATAAAATAAGTATGGCAGAGTAAGTAATTTCAGTAATTAAGTCATTTCAAAACACGTTTATAATTTAGTTTATCAATCACTAGCCAGCAGTCAGCATAAACATCTTTAAACAGAATATTAACTTCTGTATAATCGATGGAAAGATATGAAATAAAGCGAGATGATGTGTGTAATTGTAATAAATTATACAGTAGTGTGCATGATTATTTTTAACAAAATATGATCTCTGATTCACACAGGAGATAAAGTGGCATTTGCTGCCTCACTTGGACCCGTGGGTAACGTCGGACCTTTCACCACTGATATAACTCTGGTTTACAAAGATGTCTTTGTCAATGAAGGAAGAGCTTACAACCAAACTACTGGTGTGTGTTCTTATAAGAATCTGTATTAATGTTTCATATCACACAACATTTTTGTCAAAATAAGCAGTATAATTATATCAGCATAAAAACTTTATTTGTTGTGTATGTTACAGGTATCTTCACAGCACCTGTTAATGGCGTCTATTACTTCGCTTTCTCTGGGCATAACCATTCATCTAAACCTATGGGTCTAAGACTCTTTAAAAATGGACAACAGATGATAACTGTTTACAATCATCCTCAAGGTGCCCGCTATGAAACAGCATCTAATTCAATCTCTTTGACGCTAGAGAAAGGAGATCAAATCTACATGCGTCTGCGGGAGAATACATGGGTCGTAGATAATGAAAATGACCACACTACGTTTACTGGCCATTTACTTTTTTCTCTTTGAAGGTCCTATTAAATTCATGAAGTTCAATATACTTCTCAACAAGTCTCACCTGCAGGTGTTTAAATGACTTTTCAAATCCTGATTCACTTAAGAGTAAAACAAAAGCATTATAGAACATGCTCTTTTGAGTTGTTCATTCATATTTCATGTTATTTGATCTCTTTGATTATTCTATTAAAAATTATTGCCTGGAAATACAGAAATACAGACTTGACATTTGTTATTCTCTGTATCTTTCCTTAATAAAAGAAACTGACACATTAGATTCTTAATTGTTGTTTGTGAGTAATTTGTAAGTTGAAAAAAGCTCTGTGAAGACAAATTTAGAGAACATAAATCAACAAACTTCACAAGTTGTGACTGGATATGCTACCTGTTCTTTTAAGGCTTTCTCTCTTTACCTGTGAACAAATAAAACACAAACACTTCAACCTATAGTAAAAGGAAACTATACAATTTTGTCCTTTACAGAAGACAGGAATATAAAAAGACACACTTCTTCGATCTTTGCACTGAAACCCCCAAACCTCACAATTTATTCCATTATGTCAATTTACCTTTCCTTTTTGTGGATCTAAGACACTGCAGCTTCTACTACTGGCTGTGAGTGCGACTCACAATATTGACCAGCAGATGGCGTTACAGGATGCTTTTTGTGGGTGTTGGAAAGAATAAGATCAGGCTGATGTGTGACAGCTTTTTCAGGCAATAAATTCTGGCTTCTGTAAGTGTGAGAGGGCATTCAGTGTGAATGTTTTATGTATATGTGTGTACATGTGTGCACAAGTCTATGTCTGCATGTGAAGCTTGTGTGAAGGTGTATGCATGTGTGTGTATGTGTTTTTTACAGGGTAATGTAGATGAGTTCCACTCCAGCTTGACTTTCTTTTTTCCCTTCTGAATATTAGTCTCTTCCTCTTCATCCTGGGATTCAGATGTCATTCTTTCTCACAGAGATCCAGTCTGAGCTAGCAGAGCTGAAATCTACTGTGAGTTCTCTGAAGAACAGACTGCAAGCCACTGAGGAGTAACTGAAACAACTCAGTAAAACCAGTAACATTTTCTGCTTGTTCTCATCATTTCGGTCAGCCTATACTTGTAATATTCTAAACAGTTAAGACTTTTAGTTTTGAATAAAAATCGGATGTGTTTAGTCCATTAGTAGTAGTGCTATCATGAAGCATTCTGTCCTGCAACAGAGATAAGTGAAATATTTATAGGCTGATAAAAAAAAAAAAAATGCAAGTGTATTCAGAAGTCATGCTTTAGTTTAACTAACTAGCCAGCAGAAGGAAAATAAACATTTAATATATCATACAAAGGTTTATGTGATGATTGTGTATGGTTATGATCTTATTCAGCCTGAACATAAAGTGGCATTTGATGCCAGACTTGGATCAACAGGTAACTTTGGACCCTTCAACACTCCAGACACACTGGTTTTACAAAGTTTATGTGAATGAGGGAAGAGTTTACAACCCAGACACTGGTGTCAGTGGTGAGCGGTGACTTTATTTTTAACTGGGTAAGTGCTAAGATTAAGAGCACATGTACTTTTATTAGTATTTGCTGCTGTCAGCTCCGGAAGATGCTCGCAGCTCGCATGCGTTTTTACTGTATTTTCATTTAAAGTATTAGGTATTAGGTTAAAGTATTCATTTAAAGTATCAGTATTAGGATTGACAAGTGTTTACAGAATTTGCCCCAGCTGCCAGACTTTGTGCGGTAGGCACTTTGAGATTAATAAAACACAATATACTATCTGAATACACCTACAAGGAAGGTGCATATTTAGTTGATAATCCATCACAAGTCATTTAAGCTCCATTCTTTATAATGCATTCTTGCTGATCAAAGAGTAAAGCAAAGTCAAGTCACCATTATTTATATAGCGCTTTTTACAATGCAGATTGTGTCAAAGCAGCTTTACAATATTAAACAGGGAAATAGTGTGTCGTTCTGCTATGGCCAGACGAAACCAGCAATTTAATTCTATGCTGCAAAAAATCAGATTGTCATCTGGTTCCCGTGGTCTTGTGCCAATGGCTGTCTATTTTTGTCATTTTCATCTTAAAAAGTCATTGTTTTCTGTGAAAAGACATTTTTTCATGTCGTCTTTATGAATGAAAACTGAATCTTTGGAGTGAATTTTATTGCATCCAATGAAAATAATTCACTGGATGAACTCAATTTAATTGAGAGCAGGATTTCTATCCAATAAATATGTGTAACCCTAACTCATAAGAAACAAATTCTTGCAATGAAATATAATTAGGTTGGGCCAACTCAATTTGATCAAATATAATTTCAATAAAACTGATACATTTATGAAGTGATTATTTTATGCTTGTTGAACTCAAACTAAAACATGGTAAACAAGTAAACAAATAACTTGGCAACCAACGTGTCAGGCATCAGTCATAAGATGGTTTTGTTATATCCATGGCATGCCCAAAGTAGTTGTCTATTTTATTATTAAAACAACTTTAACTCGTGTTAGCAGGTCCTCAACCCAAGCACATGCTCTACACTTCACCACAATGGTAACCCCCCAAAACACTAACATACTAGAAACTGTTTTAAAAACAAACATAGAAGAACATTAAACATTAACAAGTCTCCCAATTTTATCATCTTAATAAAAAATGCATAAAATAACATTTTATTTCAACATTTACTCTCCTTATCCAAAGTGCAAAGCATGATGGGAAGGAAAAATCCACTTCCTAGTTACACAAGTAAAATAATTAATGTACTCTCAACTCAAATGAATTAAGTGAAGTGGTTGTAAAAATTGTGTTGGATTAGCTTAATTTACTTAAGTAAACTGAACAAGCATCAAATGTTATTTTTGGCCTCCTTAACTGAAACATGTTCTTTCAAAATCAAAATATTGAGTTGAACCAAAACGCAACTGTTTCAAGTCAGTTCGACACAATGCAATTGTTTAAATGGGAAACCTAACACAATGGTGTTAAATGAAAATGATTATTTTAAATAAACTTAACAGTGTTGTAGAATCATGTGGGCCCCCTGCTCTGCACATTTTGCATGTCTCCTTTATTTAACACACCTGATTGAGATCATCAGCTCGTTAGTTCAGTTCATGGATCTCTCTCCTAATGAGCTGATGATCTCAATCAGGTGTGTTAAATAAGGGAGACATACAAAATGTGCAGAGCAGGCGGCCCCCAGGACTGTAAATGAAAACCACTGGTTTACCAGGATTACCAGGCTTGGCATTTAAATTATATGTTGTTAAATAATATGAAACTGACTGTTCATGCCGCTATCATTATTTACAAAGTTGCAATTATTATTTTTTTTTCAGTTTCTGATAAGAGCAAGGCAGGAGAGGAGTCTCAAGAGTCTCCAACTATATATAGCACATATAAAATGAGCTTCACCAGAAGTTTACGAGCTGGCTTATCATTATGCGGAAGTTCTAAAAATGGTCAATTCACTGCTGGCCAAGTGATGATTCTGCCCCTCATAGTCAGCATCCGTGTTTTTGCTTGGAGAAATCTCCTGTAACAGAGTCACAACATCCTGTTAGTGTTATTATACTTTACGATGAAAAAAAAAAAACACTACTGTGCAAAACTTAAAATAAACAACATTCATAATATTTGTTAGCCAAATATGTTCCTCCACAACCCGTGGGTTAGTGGAGAGCAGCAGCCAGTGGCTAATTCAGCTAATATATTAGTTGATGGCAGCTACTCACCTGTTGTTACCACTTCTATAATGCAATCACAAGAAAAGACTCCAAAACACCTCTGTTGCAGATGACATGATCAATAGACTACAACCTGTTCACTGTTATGTAACCTCTGACATAACCTGCAATAAAAAGGCAGCGTAGAATTATTATACTTCCCTGATTAATTCCCTGATTCATTCGGATAACTGACGTTAGTAATTAACTTACCAGCTGATGCAATCACCATCACAATGACTCCAAAATAAACCCCCAATGATACAAAATTCATCGGTGACTTCACATTTTTAATGCAGGTGTGTGAATGTTTTGCACAATATTCACTGCAGCAATAGTAGCAAATCATGCGAGTGTACAAGTTTCTTGATTTGTGATTCTTAGAATAGGATTTGTGTACCTGCAATGAAGGATTCAAGAAGGTGTAACTGTTGTGTTGTGTTTGTGGGAGAGAAAAAAAAATCTACAAGTTTGCAACTTTTGATTGTGACTTCAAATTTACTATTACGCATGTGGCTATTCTCTATAACTACAAATTCTGCCGTCACAGACACTCAGCTGTTTTGCCCCAAAAATCCCTTCATATAAACATTTTTTACTTTTATATCATAACTTTTAAAGGTTTTAAACCTTTTGACAGTGCTGTTTTTCTTCATGTGTGTAACATTTTTCGTGTAGTTAAACTGCGGGCCAAATACAATACTGATAAACATTCTTTTCTCATTGTGAGTTAAACATTAATCCACCTGGTATATAATATCAAGCCAGTATCAGAATGCTTTCCATTTTTCTTGTAACATTTTCACTACCCAGACATCTAATACAGATTTTAACACAAGAAACATTGGACCCTTTACTGATACTGCACTGGATTGCAAATATGTTAGTGCAAAGATAATCCAACCACTGGTATGTTCTCTTACAGTATTGCTTGTTGATTTTTGTTTATATGACACTAAAAAAATTTGGCTAAACAAACTACAATTATCTGAGCATATTAGCAAACATGATACAATACCGGTCAAATGGCTGGAATAATTAACGTTTTTTTTTTTTTTTTAAGTATATATATATATATATATATATATATATTTGTGCTCACTAAGGCTGTATTTATTTGATTGTATTAAAATATATTAAAAACAGCAGTATTTTGAAATGTTATTACAATTTAAAATACTTTTTGCTTCTTTTAATATTTTAACATATAATTGATTCCTATAATGACAAAACTTAATTTCTTCAGTCTTGTGTTACATGATTCAGGTAGGTGTCTTAGCCTAATGCCTATGACAAACTTACAGATTGATAGTGCACAGTAGTTTGCACGCTCATTCAGTGCACAGCTGGTCTGGTTATGTGATGACAACAGATAAAAAAACCCTGTAACATTCTATATCTGCTGCTGCTTTTTTGGTTCAGCTGTGCTTGTATGCCTGAGGTCCAGAAGGAAGAGAAGGAAGTGCAGACTGATAGTACTGAACATTTGAAAAAATGTGCTCTTTTGGCTTCTGGTGAGTTTCTGCAAACCTTAAACTTTAAATCCTAAACCTCCACTTGTTTGTACTGCTGTAAATCATTTTGTTATTTGGTTATTTTACTGCATGTGCATCAAGTTTTACCCAGTACCTACATCGATTCCTTGTCATCTCTTTTTGTTTAATAAAAGGCATACAGTATACTGCATATATTTTCTGTAAGTCATATAGATGAAGCCCACAGCCCAGTAATATTAATTTCTTAACTAACAGTTGCAGTGCAGTGCTTGTATCTTCTGATAATTGCTAAAGGAAGTAGCTGGCTTAGGAAAAGTGTAGGAAAGTTTTCAAGTGGTATGACTACAAAACCTTAGGTCCAGCACTATTCTGTATCCGCTGCTGCTGCTTCTGTTCAGCTCTGCATGTATGTCTGAGGTCCCACAGCAATAGAACGAAGTGCAGCAACACTTTCTCACAGGAATCAGCTCTGAGCTGGCAGAGTTGAGATCCACTGTGAGTTCTCTGAAGAAAAGGCTGCAGGCCACTGAGGAGCAGCTGAAACAACTCACGAGAAAAGGTAACTTCCTGTATGTTCTCATTTCAGAGAATTAAAACATAAATAGTGCATAAAAATTCATATAGATGGATAAAAAACAGTTACATCTCTGTTTGTGTTTTTTGTTACCACCATTACTCTGCACCCCTGTTGATCATAAGTATGGCAGAGTGCCAAGTCATTTTGGAACATGTGCTTATAATTCAGTTTATCATTTACTAGCCAGCAGTCAGCATAAACATCTTTAAACAGACTTTATAAACTACTATATAACCAATGAAAAGGGTTGAAATATAATAAGATGTGTAGCTAATTGTAATATTTTACAGAAGTGCACATGATTACTTTTTTAACAAAATATGATCTCTGATTTACACAGAAGATAAAGTGACATTTGCTGCCACACTTGGACACATAGGTAACTTCGGACCTTTCAACACTAACATAACTCTGGTTTACAAACATGTCTTTGTGAATAAAGGACGAGCTTACAATCCAACCACTGGTAGGCTGTTCTTATATTGGACCTGTATTAGCATTTTACATCACACTCTGAAAACTATACTTTTTGTCAAAATAAATTATTTGAGCATAAAAATGCCGTTGTGTGTGTTACAGGCATCTTCGCAGCACCTGTTAATGGCGTCTATTTCTTCACTTTTTCTGGACATAACCATACATCTAAAGCTATACAGGGGTTGGACAATGAAACTGAAACACTGGCCAATATAGTGTTGGAGGTTTCATGGCTATATTTATGCAGCCTGGTGGCCAGTCTTTACTGATCGCACATTCCACCAATAAGAGCAGAGTGTGAAGGTTGACTTTGTGCACCCAATAGCACAAACATTGTACCCTGAAGGTGGTGCCGTGTATTAGGATGATAATGCATTAATACACACAGCAAGACTGGTGACAAGAGTGATTTGATGAACATGAAAGTAAAATGAAACATCTCCCATGGCCTGCACAGTCACCAGATCTGAATATTATTGAGCCACTTTGGGGTGTTTTGGAGGAGCGAGTTTCAGTTTCACTGTCCAACCCCTGTATGTCTAAGACTCTTTAAAAATGGAAAACAGATGATAACTGTTTTCAATCATCCGCAAGGTGCCTACTATGAAACAGCATCTAATTCAATCTCTTTGACGCTAGAGAAAGGAGATCATGTCTACATGGGCCTCCAGCAAAATACATGGGTCTTTGATAATGAAAATGACCACACCTCATTTAGTGGCCATTTACTTTTTTCTCTTTGAAGGTTTTATAAAATGAATGAAGTTCAATATCTTCATCAAATCTCAACTGCAAGTGTTTAAATTACTTTTCAAATCCTGATGCACTTAAGAGTAAAATAAAACCTTTTTTTCATTCATATTTCATGTTATTTTATCTCTTTGAAAGTTGTATTAAAATTTGATTCTTTGAAAATACAGAAATACATGTTTGACATTTGTTTTTCTCCATGTTTCCTTAATTAAAAAAAAAAAAACCAGACGTGAGATTCTCGGTTGTCATGCTTTCTGGTTGAGTAATTTGTATGTAGAAAAAGGTTTGTGCAGAGAGATTTCAAGAACAAAAATCATCAAATGTTACAAAAGTCATGACTGGACATAGCACCTCTTCTTTTAAGGATTTCTTTCTTCACCTGTGCACAAATAACATACAAACACCTCAACCTATAGTTAAAAGGACACTATATATATCAGCATTTGAATGGGAAAGAGACACTTTCACTCATTCTAAGGAAAGTCTTTATTGGTCAATGTACAGAAAGTGCTGCAGTGACCATCAAAGAAGTTAAACAAAAACCCTTTACAAAACAAAAGGAGAGAAACATATACAAAAGAATAGTCTTACATGATTTTACAGGGTGATCTTTTTAAAAGTTTCTTTTTTTGTTCCTGTTCTATAACACACATGGTAAAAAGGACTAGCGAAATATAGGAATGATAGGTGTGGAAGGTGGACGAAGGGGAACGGGATGTCTCACAAAGCTGACATCACAAGCACGTTTTGGCTGATGGCATGAGAAATCCTAACCACTGGAACAGACATTACATGAAACCCAATGCACATATTCATAAATGCACATGTCAAGGGGGGAAATAAAAACAGAAGTATCATCTACAGTTGCTCAGGCTTTACTTAAACCTTTCTTCTATAGGAAAACAAAACAGCGTCAAAAGCCTCAGTTGTCACAAGATTTTGCTTTTGTTTGTAGTTTTCTATTTCATTTCTTTTCCTGAAAGATTTAATTGAACTGTACACTGTGGGGAGGTTAGTAAAGACCTTCACAATATACCAAAATAGCTCCAGGCTAAAACCACTGAACAATTTTCTTCTATTTTCTTTCCTTTAATAGTTTAAAAGTGCCTTTGTCTACAGAGACTCTATTTGACAAATCTATTTGAAGTGAAGTGAGGGAGAACCCATTCGCGGTTGAGGTGAGGACACCATGAACGATAAAAGAGAGATCAACACGGACAGAGAGAGGAGAAGGAGGAACCTTCCTCTTCAGCAAGCAAGTGTGGACACAAACAGGCTGTGTGAGGGATGCAGGAGGATGTGAGGAATCTGAGTCACCATTCAACTACTCTACAGTTCTCTATTTACAGAAGACAGGCATATAAAAATGTACAGACACGCTTCCTCCTATCTTACCACTGAGAACCCAAAAAAAAAAAGTTTTGAAATATTTTTTTTTTGTTTGTTTTGTTTTTAAATGTTATCTCATTACTATATAACTTTTGCTGAAAGAGAAACGTCTCAATCAAAATCTCTCTGAGGATCTAAAATAAACATATTTGCTAGATTTAAAATGAAGAAAATATCATTATTATATACTTTCATTGCAAAAAACAACTTTTGGGTATTTACTATTGCACATCAATGCAATATTAGTGTTACTCTGAAGACAACAAATGGTGAAGGCAAAGCCACACTGTCAAATATTACAGTTTAGTATTTCCGAAAGGGAGAAAGCATCATGACGTTAGACTATAATCTGATTAATCAACATGAAAAATATTTTAAAAAAAGTAAACGTAAATAAAAAAAAAAAAAAACATCCCAGAGATGTTGAGTCACAATTTATTCCATTGTGTCAATTTATCTTTCCTTTTCGTGGATCTACTGAGACACTGCAGTGCAGCTTATACTACTAAAGTACATACAGGCTTTGCAGCGTTTGGATTGAGGGGTGCAACTCCCAATATTGACCAGCAGATGGCGTTACAGGATGCTTTTTGTGGGTGTTGGAAAGAGTCAAAATCAGGTTGATGTGTGACAGCTTTTCAGGCAATAAATTCTGGCTTCTGTAAGTGTGAGAGGGCATTAAATGCGAGTGTTTTATGTATATATGTGTATGTGTGTGTGCACAAGTCTATGTCTGCATGTGAAGCTTGCTTGTGTGAAGGTGTAGGCTTGTGTGTGAGGAACTGTGTTTGTGTGTTTTTTTAATAGGGTAACGTAGACGGGTCCCACTCCAGCTTTCCTTTCACTTTTCCCTTCTGGATGTTAGTCTCTTCCTCTTCATCACTGTCCTCAGATTCAGCACTAGAGAGATCTCCTGCCAGTTCATCATCCTCTTCGTCTTCGTCCTCCTCCTCCGGCTCCTCCTCTCTCACCTCCTCAGCAATTTGAGTCCCATCAATGCTCTACAACCAACAACAGAATGATACCATTTAGACCATTTCTTCAAAGTTGCAAAGTATAGTCTCGCCAACAATTATCTTTACCAATAAAGCACATACTGACCTCCATTGGATTAACAGTGATGTTAAGATTGGAGTTGTCCCAGTCCATCTCTGGATCTTTTCTTCCCTCTTCATCCTCTTTTGAACCATCCTGGTGGGTGGTGTGGATGCGGTAGATCCCCAAGACCACAATGACCACCAGGGCGGCGATGCACATTACAATTACAACTGTCGCAGCAGGAGGAGTACCTAATGACACATGGGTGAAGACATACATGCGCTGTAAAAAACTATTTGTTGAGTCAACTTAAAATAATTTGTAACCTGGCTGCCTTGAAATTTTAAGTTCAGTCAACTCAAAAAAAAGGTTATTCAATTTGAAATGTTAAATTATACTAAGTGACAACTTAGATATTTGAGTTGAATCAACTTAAAATTTTAAGGCAGCTGGGTTACTTACCCATCTGTTAAGTTTAGCAAACACAAATAAGTTGTTACTTAGTATAACTTAACATTTCAAGTTGACTAAACTTATTTTAGTTAACTGAACTTAAAATTTTAAGGCAGCAGGGTAACAAATTATTTTAAGCTGACTCAACAAATTGTGTTTTTTATTTTTTACAGTGTATATATTTTATCTTGTTCTAACAAACTGTTACTGTACAAAGAAAAATGTATAATACAGATTTGATCAAACATGCTCAAAGCTGTTCATTTTATATTATTAGTTGCTACAAACCATTAAAATTGTTATGGAACATAATAGGGATGCCTCTAATAGTCGACGAGAAGAAGCTTGGTCGACCAAAATTTATTTAGTCGCTTAGACGCAGAAAAAAAAAATCCAAAGGAAGTGGCAAAGTCATGCAGTCCATGATGGACAGATCATTAACGGCTGGCTTACGTGGTAATATAGTACATTGGGCAGGACATTCAAACGCTCACCTATCAGTCAACAACCTCAAATATGGCTTTTCATCTAAAAGATGTATGTAGTAGCAAGTTTACATGGCAGCTTAATCTGTTAGCCTAGAAAAATGTGCGCTATTCAACTGAATGATAGATGGAAGCGCCGGTGCGGCCACTTGCTCTTAAAATACTCTGTCATTTTTGGTCATACAGATAAAAGTAATACATCTTTCAAATCTGTCAAGACTTCTGCACTCAGAATAACAACAAAACGTTACGCCTTTGTAAAATAAAGCAAACGAGATGCGCTTTCTGCCATCTCAGTCTCTGTGAACTTGAGCGCGAAACTTCGAAACTCTGTATATACTTTTCCCTGACATATTCATAATCATTATTTCTGCCGGTGTGCTGCGGCAAGGTTTTTTTTTGTGCGTGCTTTTGAGCGCTTATTAGACTATGTTGGCAATTAAAGGTTTTTTATTATGATTTATATAGTTTATTAAACAACGTGTGACTAACGCTTAAAATGAATGACTACTAGTCGACCAGAAAAATCTTTAGTCAAGGGCAGCCCTAGAACATAATTGAATATAATATTATTTTAAATATATTTTAAAATCCAATTTATTACTGTGATGGCGAAGCTGAACTTTGAGCAGCCATTACTCCAGTCTTCAGTGTCACATAATCCTTCAGAAATCATCAGGTTTGCCAGGTTTTCACAACAAAACCCACTCCTTTGCTACTCAAAAGTAGCCCAAAAGTAGCCTAATTCTATTTTGAGGGGGGTCCTCCTTTAAAAATGGCATTCTGGGGGGTAAAATACATGTCTTTTGGTGGGGTTCCCCTGGTAAAATTAGCATTCCAGGGGCTAAATATGATGTTATTGAGGTCGCTTCAACCCACGGACAAGAAAAACTACCCACGGCAACAGTGTTAAAGTAGCCCAATTCTGCGGGAAAAAAAAAACAGACTTGGCAACACTGGAAATCATTCTAATATGCTGATTTGCCACTCTTTTTTTTTTTTTAAACATTATAAATACTGTACCTTTACTGTCACTTCTGATCATTTTAATGTGTCCTTGCTGAATAAAAGTGTACATTTCTTAAAAAAACCCTTTTTGAACAGTAGTGTATATATAGAGAGAAACAGAAGGAGATAGAGAGATTTACGGGTGTTTTAGTCACCCTGCTTTGCTCTTAACTGTAGTAAAATAGCTGGAATGCATGACCTTGAGCTGCTTATTGCTCTAGTCTCTCTACCCACAATTATGTATATTCATAGTATTGTTATGACTCACTCAGCCATAAAAAAATCAATACAATCCCGGATTACTGCCGCTTAGTGTTTTTCTAAGGGAGGTCTGTTCTAGGTGGCTGAGGTGAAGATTATTTAGCTGTGCTGACAGCAGAAGACAGTTTCGCACAGTTCACTTTAAGAACAGTGTCGTTTACTGAGACCTTGCAGTCAGCAAGAGCAGGATTGGGAGCATGAGGTCACAATGCCACCTGCTGTTTTTCCATGTCTCTCCTAAAGCAGCATGTCTCGCATCCTGTCATCTCTTTCCCTCTTTCTTTCTTCAGTCCAGAGAGCAGAATGCTCCATCTCGCTGCAGTCAGCTGTGCTTTGTGCGCCCTTGGGGAGATTGCTGGTGTCCCTGGTGTGTGCGTGAGCTGGTAGAGTAAGTGTCATTTCCCAAGCTCCTTCAAACCAACAATACAGTCTCAAGAGCCTGTTGTCCGCTCAGGCCAGTGCGCATGGTTTTGTATGTACATGTGTGTGCATATTTGCTTTTTTATAAGTTGAAATCTCCCATGAATAGTTTTTGTAACACATGTACTGTCCTCTACCTACAATTTAATTAGATGGTTTAATAAAGGAACTACACATTATTCAAAGGCTAAATTAACTGATTTTCATTTTTTAACATAATAGTATTATGCAGGGTAAAATGACTGCATGACCAGGATTGGATGAACATGATTAAGAGGCATCATGGCTGATTTTACCTGAGATGTGATCCGAGTTGACAGTATGAACTACCAGTGGATGATGCACAGGTCTCATGTACTGGGATTGGACGGCCATATGATTGACATGCTCCATGGCCTCTGAGCTGTGCAATATTCCAATCTGAGAGGCGGGACAAATAGAAAATAGTTTAGAGAGACAATAGGGGGAATGAAACTCAAAAGGTTTTGAATCTGTAACAGTATGGCCAGGTCAAGAAATTTCAGCAAAGCTTTGTTACATCCTAAATAAAAAGAAAAAATATATAAAATAAAATAAAATAAAATAAAATAAAATAGATAGACAGATAGATAGATAGACAGATAGATCCCATCCCAAGCAGCATGGGTATATTTGTAGCAATAGCCAAAAATACATTGTATGGGTCAAAATACAATGGGAAAAAAATGGGGAAAAATATATATTGATGCTATCAATTCAATACTGTATTTAAAAAAGTACAATCATAAAAAGTCCTACTTACATATTAAGGTCTACACATTTTCACAAATTTTAAATCTGTGAATTCTAGGATATTGTACACTGCACTTTATTTTTGAAGTATCATGGTAGCGGGTCTTGTCTCAAGTGTCCCCACTGATGCAGATGTCCCACTTTCCCCTAAATTACTTGGTGTAGTCTGTACAATCATTCAGAAAGACTGATGAGCCATTATTTAAATAGGCTATCATTTTATTACTGCCTGTCATGAATCATGAATTTTAGATTTATCCACTTCTAAAAGATTCAAAAAACCAAAAACTGCGATTGGTCACTTTACATGTCAATCAGACAGGTCTCTTTCTGTCTTAACAGAAAGCTCTTAACCAGAAATAAAGAGTAAAAAGTCAAGAGTCTGGCTCTGCGAGAAAAGTGCACAGCTAACTTTTAAGTACTAAGAGTCCAAAAGTGCAAAAAGCCGAAAGAAGAGCAGGAATTGAAAGAGAGGATAAAGTGAATGGATGATAAAAAGAATAAGAAGCCATGCCCAGTATGAAGGCAGTCTCTGACCTCCAAGTTGAACTCATTGCTTGTGTATCGTCCATTCAGTTCAGAGCAACTGAGCCGGAACCTTCTCTCAGACAGACCGCCGGGCTTCCAGTTACGGTACCTCACCTGCCTGATGGCCTGTTCATAATGCGCCATAGAGTCCACACCTGAGACCAAAGAAAGACCAGTGTCAGGAACTCGGTCTATTCAGACAAAAGAGCTACAGAGGCCTGGGAGACACTGAACAAGTAGGAGGTCTTAGTCCGTCTCTAATAACTGTCAAACCACTTTATGAAATATCACAGTGATCTGAATTTGCTTGCAAAAAGCCAAATGTACAGTATGATTGATAGAGACAGGGATCTGTTTAAGAGTCTGAGCAGAATCTGGGTTAAAGTCTTTTGAGCACAATCAGGAGTGACTTTTAAGATCAAAACTTTTTTGAAATGCTTAAAAGGTTTGAATTTGACCTACCAAATATCCAAAGGGTGCACAACCTTGCTTTAACACTGATAGCAGCTAGGAAAGGATGTGCTAATTAATTTATTAGGGATTATTATTTGGGCTGTCAAAATGGTTAAACAACAACAACAAACACCCATATTGTATACACTACTGTTTAAAACCTTGGGGTCAGTAAGAAAGTTAAGAAAGTTAATTAAAAAAAAAAAAGAATAATAATAATAAACAAAACAAACAGTTTATTTGATCCAAAATACAGCACAAGCAGTAATATTGTGAAATATTTTTACTATTTAAAATAACTGCTTTTTATTTGAATATATTTAAAATGTAATTTATTCCTGTGATGAAAGCTACATTTTCAGCATCATCACTACAGTCTTCAGTGTCACATGATCCTTCAGAAATCATTCTAATATGCCGATTTGCTGTTCAATAATTTTTATTACTATTATCAATATTTATTATTATTATTTATTACTACTTTTTACTACTATTACTACTTATTATTTATTATTACTTTATTACTATTATCAATATTTAAAACAGCTGAGTACATTTTTTTCAGAATTCTTTGATGAATAGAAAGATATAAAGATAAGCATTTACCTGAAATAAAAAGCTTTTGTAACATTATACACTATACCATTCAAAAACTTGGAGTCAGTATGATTGTTTTATTATTATTATTAATTATAGAAATTAATACTTAAATTTGGCAAGGATGCTTTAAATTGATCAAAAGTGATGATAAAGACATTTAAAATGTTACAAAAGATTTCTATTTCAGATAAATGTTGTAATTCTGAACTTTCTATTCATCAAAAAACCTGAAAAATTCTATTCAGCTGTTCTCAACACAATAATAATAATAAATGCTTTTTGAGCAGCAAATCAGAACATTAGAATGATTTCTGAAGGATCATGTGACTGGAGTAATGATGCTAAAAATTCAGCTTTGAAATCACAGGAATAAGTTACATTTTAAAATATATTTAAGTAGAAAACAGCTATTTTAAATAGCAAAAAAAATATTTTAGAATTTTACTGTTTTTGCTGTAGTTTGTATCAAATAAATGCAGGCTTGGTGAGCAGAAGAGACTTGCTTAAGTATTTAAAATCTTACTGTTCAAAAACTTTTGACTGGTAGTGTATATAAACATAAAATTAACTTTCAATTGATCCAATTAATTTCAATTGAAAGAATCCTGAATAAAAGTATCACAGTTCCAACAAAAATATTAAGTAGCAGAACTGTTTTCAGCACTGATAATAATAAGAAAAAAAATTTCCTGTACCAAATCAGCATATTAAAATGATTTCTGTAGGATCATGTGACATTAAAGACTAGACTAACGACTGCTAAAAATTCAGCTTTGCCATCACAGGAATAAAGTACACTTGATTAATTACACTAAAATTTATTAAAATATATGAGTTATTTAATAGTGTAATAATATTTCACAATATTATTGTTTTCACACTATTTTTGAATGAATAAATGCAGCCTTGGTGAGTATAAATGAGTATAAATCTTACTGCCCCCAACGTTTTGAACAGTAATGTATTACAAATCTTCTAAAGCCATAAAATAGCTTTGCATAATTACTAAAAAAAGATAGAAATGTAAGTTACATAATATGTAAATGTCACTAACAAAGTCACTGTACAAATGGATACAGATAGCAGATGAAAAGATTCCCAATGAATAATGGTTTAAACATCAGTCTTTTCCTCACACAAATCTATGGTCGGGCTTCAAAAAACTTGGTGATAATTTATGCTGCTTTTTTGTCATGTTAGAGCATGGTCCCCATTCGCTGTCACATGCTTCAACATATCTCCCTAGATGTATAAACGATGACAGCTTTGTTTTGGGGTAAATATTTGAACACAAGGTCCTGTAATACAATCAATGTCATGTTACAGAAGTTGAACATCTTCAGATACATTAAAGATCAACATTTAAATATGAAGCAATGGGAAAATGGAAAGCCTTAAAGGGATAGTTCAAAATAGTCCATGTGACATTAGTGGTTCAGCTGTAATTTTACAAAGCTACAGGAATACTTTTTGTGCGCAAAGAAAACACAAATAACGACTTAATTCAACAATTTCTAATTTGTGTTCTGAAGAGTATTACAGATTTAGAAGTTGGAACCACATGAGGATGAGTAATTAATGACAGAATTTTCATTTTTGGGTGAACTATCCCTTTAACTGTGGATAAGCAATAAATGAAAGAGTCACTATAAAGAAGAGTGAAAAAGAGATTATGAGAAACATCCTTGCAGCAGATGTCTATACAGTAGATCAAGACATGTGGTCGACCATACCGTAGATGGAGATGCCAGAGGTAGAGTTGGTGGCATCCAGATGTTTGCCCAAGAGAGAGCTGTGGTGGATCTCCAGACTCTCTCGCTCCGGGTCCAGCTCCTCTCCGATCACCAGCACATCACAATAATCCAGGTTATGCATCAACTCCAGCACACCAGGCCTCCGGGCTACACAAACACACACACACACACACAGTTACACAGGCACGCAGTGGCAAATATACGACCTCCTGCTATATCCACAAACAACCATTGATTGTGTATGAATTTAATTTCGATGATTTATTGTTTCACTACCCCTGGCTCTGCATTCGATAAAAGAAGCCGGACACTTTTGTTGAACTTTAAATGAAAAAGGACACTAATAAAAAACAATTGACTTAAGGTCAGTGTAATAGCCAGCAGAAGGCATTTATAATCTTGATAATAATAGACTAAACCATTATTAAAAAAAAACAAAAAAAAAAACACACACACACACACACACACACACACACACACACATACACACCGAGAGGAATACATGGGAAGAAAATTCAGTAACTATTCTAAAACGTTTATACGATTACAATACAGGCAAAATGTGCAACTGTGGCACCTCTGAAATAGATGAATGCAAAGGAGTGAGATTATGGTAATATATGAGCTGTGAAAGTGAGTCATCTATCACCTATGCTGAGGGTGGTGTCGGTCTTGGTGACGGTACTAATGATGTGTATGTCCTTGAACAGGGCCACCCCAATAGGAGCTCGGAGCTGAGCTGCGGGCCAAACCAGCCGCTCCACTCCAGCAATGGTGATCCGAGGTTCACTGGGCGGCAGCACCATCACCATCGCTCTGATGTCTGGAATGGAGATGCACGTATCTTCACCGAAACACCTACAAGTTGCAAAATGGAGAGGAGGGAGACAAGAGACTTATTCAGAGTAACACTGGAGGTGTAGACATCAGACACAGAGTGACATGAAAATAACTATTTTAAAACAGAGTTTCAGCTCTGATGGGATAAGTCGTGTTCAAAACGTCTGTTTCTGTCCTGTCTACACCATTGTGTAAATTGCTTTTAGGCAAATTGTACACCATCAATGCTTTTTGGGCAGTTTACCCATATTTATACCCATGATTTTCATCATCAGAAACATTCATCCAGATGTGTCTAAACTTTATAGTGTACACACAAATAAAAGACAGAAAATAATGATAAAAACAAACAAACAAATTAGGAAATTCTCAGTGAATACTTTAACCTTTTTACAAGGCTAGTACAAACCAACATTTAAGCAACACATAAAAGAATTAAAATCAAAATAATTCAAATTAAAGTAAATGAAATTAAAAAATGCATATCGGTCATTTAGAGTAATCACAAGATTTATTGTATAAACTACCTAACAAAAGTTTGGGGTCAGTAAGATTTAATATTATTATTATTTTATTATTATTATTTATTTTTTTTACATGAAATTAATAGTGCATTAGATGCATTAAACTGATCAGAAGTGACAGTAAAGACAATATAATGTTTATAATATATTTATATAAAGCTGTTCTCTTTAACTTTCTGTTAATCAAAGAATCCTGACACATCAAAGTTTACACAAAATATTAAGCAGCAGAATGTTTTCAACATTGATAATAATACAAAATAATGAGAAAACAAATTAGGAAATACTTTAACCTTTTAACGAGGATAATATTTTTCAACCACATAGGATAATCAACAGAAAATTAAAATTAAAATTAAAAAATTTAAATTTTGCCTTCCTTTAGAAAGACCTGGGGTAATAAAACAATTTTATTATTATAAACAATGTTATTATAAACAATTTTATTACTGCATACAAGTTCATTTACAGTGGAAAATAAAATAAAATAAAATAAAATAAAATAAGGAAATGCATACAGTATGTGTCATTTTGACTTTCTTAAGGACTTGGGGTAATAAAACAAAAGTAGTTTTTTTTCCTTCTGAACCTATGAATAACAAATATATAAATAACATTGTTGAGATTCACAAAATTTATGAGGAATACATGAAATATCAAGGAATTAACTGAGTTATTACTGCATACAGGGTCATTTAGAGTAAATAAAACTAAAAAATGCATTAAATTAAATTATTAAATTAACTTAATCTAAAATAAAATAAAATAATAAGGCCATCTTGATAATGTGGGTCATCTTGGCTTCTTTTACAAAGACTTGCATTAATAATACAAAAATGTTTTTCCCCCCATAACCTATGATTAGCACATGATTATGTAAATGCCATTGCTGAAGCTCACATGCATGATTTATGAGGAATACATGAAATAGGAATTTAGTTATTTAAAAATTACCCCCTTTCTGCATTTAAACACACTCTAACACTGCAAATAATTAAACACTCTTGCTTCTCAAAATAAAGTCTGTATCTCACTTTGAGCAAGAGCCCATTAAAATGCACCGACACTCACAGACTCTCTTTCAGTCGAGTGTTTGGACAGTTGATGACTACAGTGTTTAACTTTTGTTCCAGACTGTCACCGTCAACTTCAGCACAGTCGCACCTCACAGGTGAAATCAATCATGGGACCAATTAATAATGCCGAACCATAGCTGGTTTTAAAGCAGCGAGTCGACAAAAATATTTGCGAGACCACGAGCAGCGTGCACAGCTTGGTGCCACCTCCTCGTGATGCCAGCTGAAGAAGTTGGTATGGCAGTCAGAAGCAGTGTTGATTAAGACCAAGGCGCTGAAGCGTGGACTGCAACAGACTTGCACACAGACCTGCTGGGGAAATTGGAGTCCCTCCAGCTTCATTACAGCTAGTATGCGAGGAGAAAGGGGGAAATAAAGTGTCGTAGGATTAACAGGCCTCCCTTTCTCACAATGCACCCGGTAATTACTCTTTTTCAAGGGTGAGCCCTAAAGAGCACTCGCTGGTTTACTAATTCATTTATACACTCGCCCACTAATTAAGAACTATCTGTTTGTTCGAGACAACAACACGCTTTCTGCCACCATCTCGGGTGGAGAGATGCTTAGCCGTGCTCGAGCGGTGGTGCGCTATCTCCCTGAGGTTATCCCTCTGTACAGCGCCTAAACGCTCTCCCTCAAGTCGCCACGGAGACTGGCCTCGAATGAGAAGGAAAGGGAGCGCAAAATTGTGTGGAACCAACAAAACAATTACCTATAATGACTGCAGTAAAAATGACGATGGAAAGTTTGTGATGTGTAAAAGTGGCTCCCTTCGGTCGACTCGAGCTACATACTTAAAGAAAACAGTCGTGAGCACGCTCACTCATTAAAAAGGCTTTGCGAAAAAGGCCAACAATCTTGCTTTATTTACAGGGCTGATTTAAGGATATTGGGAGCTGGTCTAAGCCAGACTGCGGCTATTACAAAAGCTACGGCTCACTCCACTATCGACCAGGGAAGTCTGTTCTTATTTAGGCAATCCTCTTCACCAGTGCACGCTAGACAAGTGTAGAAGCCGTTCTCTTCTTTTTATTCTCTCCTGGTCGCACTTTCTCCACGGTAAAGTTTCATTTGGGTACATATCAGCCGGGTGCGATTGGATCCAATAGGTTTCATTAGACTGCTGTCAGATGACACGATCCTTTCACCCTTGACAATCAAATGAGCATCGCTTAAGGGAAAAGGACACCCAGAAAACCTTGGGAATGGAGCTAGCAGTTTCAAAAGTTTGGGTCTCTTATGCTCACCAACGCTGCATTAAAAAAAAAAAAATCAATCAATCAAAAATATAGTTAAACAGTAATATAGTGAAATATGATCAAATAATTGTTTTCCATTTCAGTATATTTTAACATTTTTTTCTGAGATGACAGAGCTGAATTTTCAACACCTGTTTCTCAGTCTTGTGACGTGATCTGACAGAAATCTTTTTAATATGATTTTTTTTATATATAATAATAAAAAAAAAAAAACTATTTCCCTCTAGAATCAATGTTGAAAACATTTAATATTTTTGTATATAATATGTGACCCTGGACCACAAAACCAGTCATATGTAGCACGGGTATATTTGTAGCAACAGCCAACAATACATTGCATGGGTCAAAATGATCGATTTTTCTTTTATGCCAAAAATCATTAGGATATTAAGTAAAGATCATGTTCCATGAAGATATTTTGTAAATTTACTACCGTAAACAAAACTTAATTTTTGATTAGTAATATGCATTGCTAAGAACTTCAATTGGAAAACTTTAAAGGTGATTTTCTCAATATTTAGATTTTTTGCACCCTCAGATTTCAGATTTTCAAATATCTCGGCCAAATATTGTACTATCCTAACAAATCATACATCAGTGAAAAGCCTATTTACTCAGCTTTCAGCTGTTTTTTTTTTTTTTAGAGATTTATTACTTTTTTAAAAAATTACCCTTTTTTGGGGTCACATATTTCTTTTCAGGATTCTTGGATTAATAGAAAGTTCAAAAGAACAGCATTTATTTGAATAAGTTAAAATGAATGAATGAATGGATATGGAATGGAGTGTATTGACTCAATATTATTGAATCAGACTCCCTAAAGTTTTTTATGAGACAGAGTGGAGCTTAATTTGTGGATTTTTTAATATTATATATAAGCAATATCACACGAGTAGCCATGTGATATGGCTGTATATGGACACGGGTGTGATTCAGCCGTAGGTAATCAGTGTGCCAATATACAGCCATACTGCATGGCTAAGAGTGTAATATTGCATTTATACAACAGTTCGACGGCACAAGAGTGTAAATACATAAGAAACAACAACAAAGCATCTTTAAAAACCTCTTTTGTGCAACTAATTAATTCCACCATGAATTCAAATCTTTGTTTGACAGTTTAAGAGTTGAGCTCAAGCCTTCGTTACTAATTCGAAAACGTCACTTTAGGACTAGTAACAAAGGAACATTAAGCTGCTTCATTGACAATATACAGCATTAAATTTACATAAAATATAACATGAGATTTTGCCTTCAGCCAAAACCATTTACTCTGGAACAAATAATAGAATAATGAGACCAAAGCCTGCCTGTTAGATTTACCCAAAACTAATTATATCTTATGTTTAACCACTATAGAGACAAAGCCAGTGGCAAATTACAGAAGATCTGGCCGAGGTTAAGCTGCTCTCGGCAGGTTTGTGAGGGATGAACAGCCGCTGATGCCCTGGAGCTCACATCTCTAAAAATGTTTGAGAAATTTTCAAGTAGATGTTTTCTTTTTTAACAAACTACATTTTTGAAGTCTAAACAAGTACATTCTTGTCTGAAAACAAGATTATCTATAAAACAGTATTGCTTATAAAATTGTAGTGGATTTGGGTATCCGCCATGACATTAGCTGTGAGATACACCGCAAGCAGAGCGATACAAATGGTGAATTGGTTGGAGTTCCGATATTGCTTGAATAACAAATATACAACAGTTTGATGGCACAAGTGTGTAAATACATAAGAAACAACAACTACTTTCTTCCACCATGGATTCAAATCTCAGTTTGACAGTTTAAGTGCTGAGCCCAAGCCTCTGTTACTAATTCCAAAACATCAGTTTAGTACTAGTAACGAAGGAACGTTCAAATTACATAAAATATAACATGATGAGATTTTGCCCTCAGCCAAAACTATTTGCTCTGGAACAAATAATACATTAACGAGACCAAAGACTGCCCATTAGATTTACCCAAAACAAATTATATCTCATGTTTAACCACTATAGACACATCAGAGCCAGTGGCAAATTACAGAAGATCTGGCCGAGGTGAGGCTACTCTTGGCGGGTTCATGAGAGCTGAAGAGCCGCTAATCAGAGATCACATCTCCGAAAACATAGAAGTAAATTTTTAAATAGACATTATCTTTATTAAATATTTGATATTTGAAGCCTAAACAAGTATATTCTCACCTAAAAAAAACCTCTTAAATCTACATTCTATGACACAAGAACTGTATAACAGCCATGACACTCGCTGTGAGAGGTGAAACAGGTATCCAGGTATCACTAGAATATCGCACTCCTTTCAGCCAATCAGAGATTTGAGGACCAGAAAGAATTGTTTTGTCATAGAAAAGTTATCCAGCTCTACAAACTGAGCTACTGTAGGTATTTAAATCAGCAGTTTGCATCACAATTATTTATTACAGGAGGGTAAAATCTACAAAATAAATCAATTATTTTTTTTAATGGAGCGATGCTAAAATGTTAGACGTGATAGACGTAATGATCAATAAACAAGAACCATCAAACCATCATTTTCTTCAATTATTGACCTGAAGTGCTTGATAGTAAAGACTCAAGAGCATTTTATTTTATGAGAGGATGGTGGAGATAAGATAAGGGAGAGATACATAGTGAGAGAGAAGAGATAAAAGACTGAAAAGAATGTAAGATCCCAGTTAAAATAAGACAGGAAGTAAACCCTGTGAAGTCTTTGTATATTATTACTATACTTTAGAAGTCACATTAACAGCAGGAAGTCTTGCTCTGCACCATTTTCTCTTCTGCTGTGCAGTAATAGTACAGTGTTTTATACAATCTACTGCATTATGCTGTGGAAGTTTAAATAATAATAATAAAAAAATCTGTCATCATTTACTCCCCCTTATGTTGTTACAAACCAGCTTTGTGAACCTGGCTTTGTGTGAAACAAACACACACAAAAACAAATGTTTAGATTGGCTGCTCTTTTTATTAAAGTAAAAGGTAAAAATAGATATGCCATTGTCACTATTCATAGTTTTGAATTTGGATTTTCTTTTCATTCAATAAAGTCAGTCACACAGGTTTGGAACAATAATTAAAGACTGAAAACTCATTTTTTGTGTGATTTCCTTTAAGCCATGTCACTCTCTGACCCGTGCTATGTGACAGTACCTTTAATTGTGTTGTGCTGTACTCTGAAGGCTGACTCTCTGACACAGCAGATTTTCTTTTATCATAGCCTTTCATGTTCTCTCACTACAGTCATCACCACCAGCAGGCCTGTCCATTATCCACAGACACAAGACCACTGCCAGAACATTACATGCTGCTGAAAATAACAGCTTCAGCCAAGTTGCTATGCCATCAGCTTTATAGCTCAAACACTACATGGCACTTGCAACAGCAAGGTCATGGGTTCAATTGCTAGGAAATGCATGAACTGATAAATTATATGCCTTACATATAAAGTTAGCAGCTTTGGATAAAATCATCTGCCAGATTCATAACTATAATAGTTATAAGCTGGTTTTAAGATGGACCTCTCTTGAACATGCAAACCAGAACAAGCTGAGTAACATAATTTTTCCCATCGTGTCCAATATTAAAACCAGTGCAACGCTTTGCAAAAGCAGGCGCAGGCACGGTCAATAAGGCTTCGAGAGATGAAATTAAAATTCTTCCGTCCAGCTGTTGTTTAATTTACATATATATACTTTTTTTTTTCTTTAGCCAGAGCATCCTATTTCTACCAGTGATGCTTGAATCAGCTTCCCACATCTACTACCTTTGCAGATCATCAGCGCAACTGGGTTACAGGTTACCAGGTTGAGGTCTCAAACGGGTTGAAATTTGCACGATGTGTCGATTTGTGAGTAGGATGTGTTTCATACAAGATATGGCAACTGGACAACCTTGGAATAAAATATTGATGTGATTATTCAAATAGCAAGGTTTGCGCCTTGCAAATTATGGGAGTTGTCTGGGAGAAATAACAAAATGGGAGGAGGGAGGAAGATAGTTGTGAAATACAGGAGATTCCTGGGAAAAACAGGAGTGTTGACAGATATGATGTCAACATCATCTAGTTTCCCAACTTATTATTTTTATCATAGCTTATGCATTAACACACTATTTGAAAACTGGTAAAACCTTATGAAGCGTCTCTTAAAAAGTTAAAACTATAAAATTTCTAACACTCATTTCCATATCATATTAAAGTTTGTCTATTAAAACAACAACTTTTATGCAGTGCATGGTTGCCAGGTTAGGTCGATTAAAGGAGAAGTCCACTTCCAAAGCAAAGATCTTTGCATGTTCACTTTGTAAAGACTGGGTCGGTACTTCTGCAGAGATGTAGGATGATTTTGAAGTGATTTTTGAAGTTGAGGGAGAAAATACAATCAGAGTTTTTCGACATACCCTAACTGTCTTGAGGCAGAATACACAGAGTTCAGGAACAGCAAGGCAAGACGAGCATTTGAGATTAAAAAGTATTTAAATTGTATTTCTTTAATGATAAAAACGATCGTTTCGCTAGCTAAGACCCTTCTTCCTCGGCTGGGATCATTTACAACCGCATTTGGGATTGTTTGAAGCCGCATTTAAACTGCATTTTGGAAGTTAAAAATCGGGGCACCACATCAGTCCATTATATGGAGAAAAATGCAGAAATGTTTTCCTAAAAAAAGTATTTTTTTATGACTGAAGAAAGAAAGACATGAACATCTTGGATGACAAGGGGGTAAGTACATTATATGTGAATCATTTTGGAAGTGGACTTCTCCTTTAAGTAAAATACTAGGCAGAAAACCAGAGGCGGAGAGCAGTGAAGTATTTTTACTTTACTAAAGCAAATTTAAAAAGTATCTGTAGTTTATCAGTGTTGTTGTTTCTTTTTTTTTTTGGAAAACTTTACTTCACCGCATTCCAAAGCATAATGTCACACTTCTTACTGCACTACATTTTATAAATAAAAGTTGTTTGTTTTACCTTTAATACTTAAGAACATTAAAAATGTCAGACTTTCTTGTACTCGAGTAAATCTTTGAATTACTTTTACTTGAGTAGAAGAAAGTAATAGATTTCTAATATACTTATTAAATGATATTTAATATGAAATGTAGTGCAGTAAAAAGTACAATGCTTTTGAATGTTGTAAAGTAAAGTTTTCTAAAGAAAAACACTCTGAAAAAGAACAGACACTTGAAAAGTACTTTTACAGCAGAGTGAAAATACCTGACTACTGTCCGCCTCTGCAGAAAACATATCCAAGGTTTGAATTCAGGGATTTAATCTCATGACATCTGGCAAGTGTGAAACCTTGTAGAGGCTTGTTACCATTGAAAGATAACAGAAATGTAAATTAAAAAAAAAGAAAAAAAAAAAGAACATTTAGGATACATTACCAGCAAACAATTATAGTTAATTAATCAAGAGAAGCAAAAATCGTGATCCTGAATTAAATGCAAGTTATCATGTAGCCCTGTATTAACCTGTATTTTTCAGTAGGGCAACACTTTTGACTCTTGCAAAAACCTCTCTTTATAAAAACTGTGGTGAAACCTTAAGAAGCTCCTCTTAAAAAGATAAATCAGTGAAAGTCCTAATATTAATTTCAATTTGCAGTGCATGGTTGCCAGGTTAGATCGATTAAGTAAAATACAGGGCAGAAAACATTCACTTAAAAAAGTTTGAAATGGAGGGTTTAAAGTCTTAACATTTGGCAACCCCAAGTGTGAAACCTTGTGGAGGCTTGTTACCATTAAAAGATAACAGAAATGTCAAATGAAAAAAAACTTTCAGGATAAATAACCAGCAGACAATTATGGATAATTAATCAAAAGAAGCAGAAATCGTCATCCTGATTAAAATACAATTAATCATGCAGCCCTAGTTTAAGCTGTATTTTTCAGTTTGGGCAACACTTTTGACTCTTAAGAAGAACCCTTCTGTTTTCTCTTTCACCTCTACTCAAATTTGCCGGCATAAGTTTCTTTGGGATATGTGGATATGAGTTAAGGGCAGAGCCAGACTGCATACAGGTACTTGAGAGTCATGCAGTGTAAGACAGATGTTATCGGTAACCAAGGCAACCCTGCAGGCTCATCCCTTAGCTCTGTAGTATTGATCAGAGAAAGCCTTCTGCTGCCGCTCATCGTTCACTCATAAACATCTAGTGTTGCTTTTAATAACAACACATGCTTGTGAAATTTAAAAAAATAAAATGATCATCACACATTCAAAGCACTCAACACTTTAAATGAACCCATAAGATGCAAGCTAATTACACTTAATCGTTCGCTCGAATATTTACTCCTATACTTAGCGTTCATCCTGTAGAGAGATTTCACTGCGGCGTTATCAATCTATTAAAGTCTTTATGAGCCGATGATGTGATGTTTGATGGGATGTTTTTGATGTTTAGTGCAGTACTCACTGGACTGTAGTGGTTATGTGGAGTTTGCGCAGACCGGGAGTGGGAAACTGCCGAGAGTTGATGTAGGAAACTTTTGTCATGGCTGTGTTGATGCTCTCCAAGTCATCTGCCTCCATGACCAGCACTGACTGAGCCGGGTTGAAGTGGAACTGAGAGGGATCAAGAGAGTGTGAGAAAGAGCCAATTTTCATAATCGAAAGACAAAAAAAACCTAAACGCAAAGCAGCGAATGAGTGAGTCAACACATTTACATATAGATGAATAAATGATGGCTGGGAATGACTGATGTCAAAGGATTCTCAAATATATTCAGATGATATTAAAGAGATGGACAAAGAACGGAATGCCTATGATCTTTCCAATGAAAGTCTTTGCATATATGTATGCGTTTGTGTGAGTGTGTGTGTGCACGTACCTTTATGCCTTTTCCCAGACTTTCAAGCGAGCTGATGTCCAGGCCTTCCTTGCAAGCCTGTAGGCAGGAGATCACCTTTTGAGTTGCAATCTTCCCAGGTCGGATAGTTAACCCTGAGAGGCTTCCCCGGAAATACTGTGTGAACCTAGGAGTGGTCACCTCTCCTCCTGTAAACAAACACATTACAAATCATGCAAGCATACTTGAAGTCCCTGGCAACAAAATATGCTGTACAAAAGCAAAAAATATCTCATAGCTTCATAACATTAAGGTTGAATCACTGATGTCACATGGACTATTTTAACCATGTCTTTACTACCTTTCTGGGCCTTGAAAGTGGTAGTTACTTAGAAAGCTCATTGATTGGGTCAGAAAGCTCATTGATTTTATCAAAAATCTTAATTTGTGTTTCGAAGATGAACAAGGTCTTACACGTTTGGAACAACATGAGGGTGAGTAATAAATGACAGAATTTTCATTTTGGGTGAACTATCCCTTTACATATTGTATTTTTCTGCTTATATATAAATTGCAAATAATACTAATATACAAATATGCAAATAATTTATCTCAAAACACTTAAATGTAGACTTCATTCAATCTTTTCATTCTTGGGTGTATTTTTCAACCTCTGCTGTCATTAAAAGTCATCAGCTCCGCCCCTTTCTCACAACCATTCAGATCTGCCTCCATCCAATCAACAACTGATGGATGGAACCAAGTCCCCATCCCACATTTTTTCTCTTTCGATAATGTTTCACACAAATGTACGTCACAATACAGAAGAAAAAATTTGATGTCAAACCAACCAGCTACGAAGTGAGTCACAACATTACAAACTTGATTTGAAGCAAAAAAATAAATTTTAAAATGTACAAAACTGCATACTTAAATGAGGGAAAGAACTACAATCCCATGAAGCATTGCAACAATATAACTATATTTTAGGTTTATTACAAAATATACATATTAATTTTTATAGAGTAGAGAGACTCGATTGCGTCATTCACGTTTCTGTCATAAGAGTGGGCGGAGCTCTTTAGATGTACTTTACTCACTGCGACTCTGATTGGTGGAATTTGCTGTATAGCATCATGGGTAATGTAGTTTTTCACTACAAATTCCACTATTCTATCTATCTATCTATCTATCTATCTATCTATCTATCTATCTATCTATCTATCTATCTATCCATCTATCCATCTATCTATCTTTAATAAATAGTTGTCACGCTGACATTCTTAATAGGTGCCTTGATAAAAAAAAAAAAAAAGAGAGGTAATTACAGTAAAGGCAATACCTGTCTCCAATAACACAAGCTGTTTTCTCTCCCATACATCCCTGGCTGATGAGCTGGCAGATTTGGGGAGTCTAATAGCTCCAGATGCAGCAAATACTGTCACTCCTAAAGCCTCACAATGAGGGTCTGTGCTTCCACTGCTTAATTGCTTCTGTTTTTAAATTATTTAGTTGACAGATGTTAGCAATTAAATGTTATTCCACAGATGAAACAGCAGAGGAACATTTGCATTCTCGTTCGTGCTCCCCCTAAAGGACAAAAGCGCTAATGAGTCTACAGTCCTTGCATGGCATATAAGAGCTGTCACCGTCACATCTGTATCGATCAATAGCTGCATGACAGACAATAACAAGCAGAACACACCCTGAGCCCTGTGGAAAAGGCATAGTCATGACCCTACGTTTAGATTAGCACATCTGATTTCTCATTAAAACCAAAAATAGTCATATGTTACTGAGAAGCAGCTGCTCAGTAATGGCCTTATTTATCTCCCTTATTATAGAGCAGCCTTTTAAAACATTTGTTTCTTTGTTTTTATTCTTCAAGGAACAGTTCACCCAAAAATGATCATGAATAATTTACTGAATTTAATTATTTTTAAGGACTTTTATGCTTATTTCTTTTGTACCAAATAATGACAGAATTTACACTTTTGGAAGAAAAATTCTTAATATCTTCTTTAACACTTAATTTTAAAAAACAATGTACCATTTAACATGTTGGGAAGTGATACTTTTATTAAACAAGGATGAAGCGGATAAATGTATAATTATAGAAAATATTTGTATTTCAAATAAATGCTGTTCTTTCTAACCTTTATGAAAGAGTCCTGAAAAAGACTCTTTTTCACATTTCTCACACTTCATTAAGCCGAACAACCATTCTGAGCTAATAATACGAAGAAGAAACATTATCTGAGCACCAAATTAACATATTAGAATGATTTTTGAAGGATCATGTGACACAGAAAACTAGAATAATGGCTGCTGAAAAATGATCTTACCCATCACAGGAATAAATTATATTTTAAAAGACATTAAAACAGAAAACAGTTATTTCAGATTGTGATAATATTTAAATTATTAATGTTTTGGACTGTATTCTTGATGAATCCAGAACTTTTGAACAGTGTAAATGTTCCCTCCTACTGCAGAAAAATAAGATGGCTAGAACATTTTTTACCATCAAATGCATATAAATTACACAGTGGATCAGTTAATGTGACAAAGCTTTAGAAAAAAAAGCAGATAATCCTATTTGATGTCTCCTCAAGACAAAAGCCACCAAACCCCCTTTCTTCCTAGAAGACAAGGATCTCAATTTGGCCTGAACAAATACCATCCTCGCTTTTCATTATGAGGTGGTTTGTCGCTACATTGTTGATTGCGCGGAGTGAAAATGGACAGGGTGCGAGAAGCAATCTTGGCCGCTAATGGCTTGAAAAGTTATCAGTTGCGGTTTAGTGGAGCTTAGACCAGCTTCATTGGGATGTAATAGCAAGTGAACTTGTCCTCAATTCAGGGTCTGTTAATCCTTACTATGGGCCTCTTTTAAAAAGAAAAAATCACAATTCAAGCCAGCGAAAAAGGGAATAATCCGCAATCAGCACGGATGAAAAGAAATGTAAAATGGAGCTGAAGAATCGGAACTTAGGACCTTGTCGCCTAAAACAATGATTTAGCCGTGACTCCATTCTCTCAGAGGCTTGTTTAATTATTTAGCTCATGAAAGCGATGTTAAGGACAGTCTCTCCATTCAAATGCGATCATTAGCTCCATTTCAAAAGGCTGAAATTGACAGGCCGTGTTTCTTTTTTGATGTTTTCACGCCTGAGTCTCTTTGATTAAATGAGGAATCAGGGTAGCCTGGGGCCAAACACATTGCCTCTCTCTTGGTATTCGAAACACCGCTGCCGTGCTCACACTGTCATATCAATAATGTAGATATCTCTTAGTCACACCATCTCTGAAGTCTGAGACTATCTGATCACATCTTAAAATCGGGGGATGCTGATTCATCATCTCCTGTGTCTGGGCCATCCAAATCACAGTTATGCCACCATTTCATTTTATCGATTATCAAAACAACAGTTCCTTAATGGTCTCACCTTGCCAGCAGGCACCTACGGTTAGCTGTACATCGATCTCAGAGGGGTGGATGGGCCAGTCGTCTGTCACAAGGTAGGGTTCGTATGTCACTCCGTCTACGAAGAGCGTCACTGAAGGAAACTCCACGTTGATGACGTAGTAATGCCACTCTTTATCACAGATCTGGAGACGAGAAATAGAACATGTGTACATCTAGTTAACAAGGAACAACAACATGGTTTCAAAATCACTACTTCACAGATCAGTCGACCTACGATTTTGAGTTAAACCTGATCCAGATTTGCCTCTTAGAAACCTCTTGCCTCTTGTTTTTGCACACATACCAAACTGAAAAGAATACCGATCTTTAAATGTGTTTTATAAAGTTTATTTTTTTAAATGACATAAAGCAAAGCAAAGCAAAGCAAAAAAAAAAAAAACTAAACAAAGCAAAGGAACACAAAGTAAAGCAAAGCTATAGAAAACAAAAAACTAAACAAAAAGCAAAAAAAAAATTCTACCCTAAATGAACCAACCTCTAATAAGCTTAAATAAAAATAAGCAAAATAAAAGAATTAAAAAACAAAACAGAAACTTTGTGTGCCTAACAAACTGAAAAGAATACCGGTCTTTAAATGTGTGTGTTTTTTTTTAATTGACAAAGCAAAGCAAAACAAAACAAAACATAACATAACAAATAACTCAAAGCCAAGCAAAACAAAACAAATTATACGCCAAATAAACCAACCTCTATTAAGATTGATAAAATAAACAATAAAATACCTTAAACACAAAACAAAGTAAAACACAAAGCAAAGCAAAACAAAAAGCTAAACAAAGCAAAGCAAAACAATACAAAAAACTAAACAAAACAAAACGTGATACAAAAAGTAAAGCTAAACAAAAAGCAAAGCCAAGCCAAGCCAAACAAAAAACAAAACAAAACAAATCAAAACAAAAACAAAACAAAAAACCTAAATCAACCAACCCCTAATCAGCTTGATAAAATAAACAACATTTAATAATACCTTAAACGATCCAACCTCTAAATCAACTACAAACAAAAAATAATAAAATAAAATAAAATAAAATAAAGGGTCAGTCTTAACTACAAACTAAAAATAGGACACACTGTACACACTATACAATGTATATAAGGAAAAATTCTATTAAGTTCATCAGGATTGCTTTCTTATCTTAATCTCTGTGCTTCTATAGGTTAAAATGGTCAACATTATGTTTTCAGTTCACGTTCACATGCCCTTAATGAAACAGAAATTTAACTTAATTTGCCATCATTAGCTATACTATTCATCATTTGTCATCTGTCCTATTACATTAATTAGGTATAATTATGATCAGACACTAATTATAAGGACAAAGATTTACGAGCATGAGAAACATCAGATCACTTTAACACATCAAAGCAAACCAATCAGAGCTGTTTAAAATTCTACTACACTTTATTATTTATTTTTTCTTTCATTTACATGGTCATAGTTAACAACTGTATGAACTGTTAAAGAAAAGACTAAAAGCAAACGTATTAGAAAAAAATATGTAAATGTAGAGGATTGATTTCCTTATGCTACTCTGACAGTCATCGCTTCTGAGATTTCAGCATAATGGTGAAACAAGCTTAAAGATCCCAACCACATTTAATTGCCTCACTGTTTCAAACTTTAACAGCCGCAGTGCTAATAAATTGTACTATTTTGACCTTTTACCACTTCATTTGTGGGAATAGCAGAAAGAATACAGGAACTGCTGGGGAGAAGAAGGGGAAGGACAAATTAACAATAGTTTTATTGTAGCAAAAGTGTAGTAACCATGTTTTGTTTTGTTTTTTTAATTACCATTAATTACCATTTGTATAACCACAGCTTTACTCCAAACACTTAAAGGAGAAGTTCACTTCCAAAAATTTACAGATAATTTACTCACTCCATTGTCATCCAAGATGTCCAGAATGTTCTCCATATAGTGGACTTCTATGGTGCCTGCGAGTCTGAACCTCCAAAATGCAGTTTAAATGCAGCTTCAAAGGGCTCTAAATGATCCCAGCCAAGGAAAAAGGGTCTTATCTAGCGAAACGTTTTATATACTTTTTAACCTCAAATGCTCGAATTTTCTAGCCCTGTGATGTGAATGCGATTCTTCGATGTGTAATCTTGGTCAATACAATTAGGGTATGTCGAAAAACTCCCATCTCATTTTCTCCTCCAACTTCAAAATTGTCCTACATCACTACAGAAGTACCGATCCAGTGTTTACAAAGTGAACGTGCAAGGAGGGTCAAACACCCTTTACAAAAAATGTAAAACAGTGATGTAGGACAATTTTGAGTTCGAGGAGAAAATGAAACGGGAGTTATTGGACATACCCTAACTGTATTGACCCGGATTGCACAGAGTTCGCATGTGCATCGCAGAGCTAGACAAGACAAGCATTTGAGGTTAAAAAGCATATAAATTGTGTATTTTTTTTAAGAAAACAACAGATTGTTTTGCTAGATAAGACCCTTCATCCTTGGCTAGAATCATTTAGAACCCTTTGAAGTTATTTAAACGCCATTTTGGAAGTTCAAACTCAGGGACACCACTGAAGTCCACTATATGGAGAAATATCCTAAAATGTTTTCCTCATAATTTCTTTACAACTGAAAAAAGAAAGACACGAACATTGTGGATGGCAAACGGGTGAGTACATTATCTGTAAATTTTTGTTCTGGAAGTGAGCTTCTCCTTTAATATGATTAAACTATGGTTAGTGTAGCAAAACCACTGTTAATTTGTGGTTACCATGGTTTAACTATAGTAGCCATATTTTTATTGTTTTTTTTAAAGAATTTTTAAAAATGTTCTCTCTCTCTTTCATTACTGTATATGTTATTACATTACATGCTATTATTAAGTAAACTCTTAAAAATCTAAATTATACAAATAAAAAAATAAAAATCTAAATGATTAAAAAAAAACTAAATTAAAAAACTTAAAATAAATTATATATTATAAATAACTTGACTAACTTGACTTGACTAAAATGACTAAAACTGACATAAAAAATAAACTAAAGCTAAAATAATATAATAAAATGACTAAACCTTAAACTACTGAAAAAATTAATTTAATTTGATCCAAAATATGAATAAATACTATAATAGTATATAAACAATACTAAAGCACTGGTATTGGACAGGCAACTTTGACAATTGCTGTGTGTCTCACTTTATTTTCATCAGTGTCACATTGCTAAGATTGTCAAGACGAAGTTAAAAAGAATTTAGTTGTGCTTTTCTTGAGATATTTTGTTCAACTGTGCCAAGTGTGAATGCACTGTGTGAACGCGAATGCAAATAAATGACACTTTCCACTGCAATGTGTCTTACTTTTTTACATCAGTACCACTTTAAGATTGTCAAGATGAAGTTAAAAACAACTAAAAATAACTAATTATCTTTTTTTTTTTTAAAAATGACAAAAGTATACAATAAACTACTGAAAAAACATCAATATGATTCTACTTAAAATATGAATAAATATCATAATAGTATATAAATAATACTAAAATACTAGTGCCAGAAAGCCAGCTTTCACAACTGCAGTGTCTTTTTTTTTTTACATCAGTGCCACATTGAGATTGTCAAAATGAAGTTAAAAACAATTCATCTTTTCATTTCTTGAGACATTTTGTTCCACTGTGCTGAAAGCACTGTATAATTAGAAATACGAATAAATGACACTCAAAACAATCAATTAAATCTTAATTTCATTAACATTACCTCCTGCCACCTGGTAGCATTTACAGGTAACTGAATGGTGATTATCAGAGCACTGGTGATTTCATAATGATAATTTGCTAGCATACTGCAGTAAACAAGCTAATTCATACTCCACGTGCCGTCATGGAGAGCAGCATATGGACCTGAAGCTGCCTGGGTGGATGATGCTGAGCTGCTGCAGAGACGAGTTAATGGAGAGAAGAGCCCAAGTCTCCAGAGACAAGCTCTCTCTCTCTCCGTCTAACCACTGCCTCTGGGGACAGATCTCACTCCACACCTCTTCTCTCATTCTTTTATCTCTCCTTTTCTAGAATAGATATTCTCTTTATCTCCATCTCACTGGACTCTTCAAAAACCTCTCTATTTTTCCTTTCTTTCAGCAGCAATCTTACTCTATCAGCCTAACCTTTTTCTGTCCTTTCAATGTCACAAACATGCACACACAGACACACACATACACAAACTCACACACTCAACACAAAGTGCCATTCAGTCTCTTGCCCATTTTTCTCGTTTGGGCACTTGTGTTCAAATACAGGACCATGAGAGGCATTCTGGTATATTATGAAATAAAAGAGTCAATTAAATGAAATTGCATGGCGATCACTGATTGTCATTGTCAGTTAGCTTAAAAAAAGGTTGGGATTTGAGCCCCCTAGAATAGAATAGAATAGAATAGAATAGAATAGAATAGAACAGAATAGAATAGAATTTTACAATGACTGTTTTAACTAAGGATTTAGGTTGTAATGGAATACCTGCTGTTTTCTCAAAAGAAAGCAGAAATTGTAATTATGTGTTGCCTACCCATGAAAGAAAAAAAAAGGACTCTTCAAAAACTTTCCAGAAATGAAAATACAAAAATAAGCTCATGCAATTTAGAAAGCCTAAGCAATGTCCAGTGTCAGCGAGGCATGAAAACAGCAGCATTAGCGCTGGTTAATTAAACAGCTCATGCAATGGCTCTCTAAGAACTGGGCTTCTGTTCAGAGTATGAAAACGAATAGCCTGCAGTGTGTAAACATGTGGACAACACTTCAAGCTTGTTAATTGCAACGTAATTGTGTGCAAAAAGCCATGAGCAAAATATGTAGAATGCAAATATGCTAAACTGTTCATCAAATTTTGGAGATGGGCACTTTCACATGTACCAAGCGGTTAATACATCACTAAATTTGCTTTCTGCATCTAAATACACGTCCAAACAAAACTAAACTAAAGGATGTGCAAAACTACATATTAGATGTGGGTTTCTAGGGGCCATTAATAAAAAATGCATTCACACAAATAAATAAAACAAAAACCTAGATGAAGCATAACAGAACAAAGGGGTCTTGAGACATTTTTACGAGTCAAATAATTGGCGAGATGTTCAACGAAAACAAAACCACAACAGTCAAAAGTATTCATCTAAAAATAGCAATGTGGTTAGTAATAGCATTTTAAATTGGATGAATAAAATAATAATTTAAAAAACAAAATCCTAAAAGGGTTGTTTTTTTATGTTTGTGAAAATAAATAGAAATTTTATAATTAGTTCATGGTACTAATAATGAATGGAACCATTAATTTGTTTACAGAGTCATAATATGTCCTTTTTCATCTGTTAAAATGTTTGGGAAAAAATTATTTACTAATGAATGAATCCATGTATTTGTTCACGGAAGTCACAATATGTCCTTTTTCATATGTTAAAATGTATAAAATAATTATTTACTAATGAATGGAACCATTAATTTGCTCACAGAAGTCACTATGTCTTTGTTCATATGCTAAAATATATTAAAATATTTACTATTTATCGGATTTGACATAAAATTTAAGTTTTAAATGACATATTTTATATCTACATAATTAAGCAAATTATTAAAATATCTAAAATTAAATTAAATATCTAAAAAACTTTCCCAAAAGGCTTGTCCTTTTTCATATGTTAAAATACTAATGAATGGAACCATTAAATTGTTCACAGAAGTCAAATGTCTTTTTTCATATGTTAAAGTATATTAATATATTTACTATTTATCAAATTTTACATATAAGTCTTAAATTATATATTGCATATCTAAATAATTAAACAAATTATTATTTTAATATCTTAAATTAAATTAAATATCTATCAACTTTCCCAAAAGTTTTTTTTTTTTTTGAAAATAAATATAAATATAATATAAATATAAATTTCACAATTAGTTTAAGATAGTAATTATGAATAGAACCATGAATTTGTTCATGTATGGAAAAAATTATTTACTATTTGTCATATTATACACATAATTTAAGTCTTAAATTATATATTTTATATATAAATAATTCATTAATTTACATACATTATCCATCTAGAAACATTTAGCAAAAGCAAACTGTAAAAAATGAATGACTGAATAAATAAATAAATAAATAATAAACTGGCAGCAGTGTATTTTTATAGTGAAAAGTTCTTGCATTCATTCATTTTTTATGTGAACGGTAGGGTCTTTGATGTAAGGTTTAAAGAGGTACTGTTAAAAAAAAAAATAAAAAATACAAAAACTAAGAAATACAAAAAAAAAATAAATAAATAAATCTAAAATTAATTAACGTTACTTATCAGCTGTTGGCCAGCTAGTCGCTAGGTATTCTAAACAGACTGAACATGTTTTGGACTGCCATTCATAAGAGCGCTGATGGCCTGTCAACCTCTGCAGACTCTGTCCGTTCCCGTCCTCATTACACGTCCGTCGAGTACCGAACACAACACGGTGCTGTGTGAACATGTGCATGCATTGCTGCTAATGAAACACACACATGAAGCATTAATCTTGGCCTGACAGGAGATGATTTTGGCTGTTTCAGCACACAAAGGCACACGCCGCCAAGGATTAAAACACGCTTACATTTGGCCTCCTCCTCCGCCCCCATCCCTCGCTCGCTCGCTCATCTCATTTTTTTTTTTTGCTCTAAACATTTTTAATCTGTTCCCCGTCAACAAACTGCATCCACGACCTTCAAAGCAAACAAATAAATGAGAGTGTGACAATAAGCAAGAACTGCAACACAAAGCACACCTAGAACTATACGTCTTTTTCTACATGCACAGGCATCATTGTGTCATGTTGGCTGTGGGAGAGAAACGCCTCGCAGGCTGCGGCATACAGGCCTGCTCCTCATTCAACATTAATGCATTGTGTTTGCAGGCTTGTGCTGCTGCTCAGATAAGGCTTGCAATACACTGAGATGCTGCTGCTGCTCTTTAACTAGGGTTTGTGATGTGTGTGTGTGTATGTATATATATATATATATATATATATATATATATATATATATATACTGTATGTATGTATGTATGTATGTATGAGTGTACATTTATATACGCGGAATTTATTTTTAATCAAACATACAGTAAAAAAAAATAAATAAAAAAATAAATAATAATAATAATAATAATAATAATACAGTAAACAGTAAAATTGTGAATTATTATTACAATTTAAAATAATGCTTTTCTATTTTAATATACTTTAAAATATAATTTATTCCTGGGGTGGCAAAGTTGAATTTCCATCAACCATTACTCCACTCTTCAGTGTCACATGATCTTTCAGAAATCATTCTAATATGCTAATATTTACCTAATATTTACTTAAGTCCAAAAGAACATCATTTGTTCAAAATAAAAAAAAAGTCTTTTAACAAAGTCTTTACTATCACTTTTTTGCCAAATTAACTGGTCCTTGCTGAAAAAAGTATTCATTTATTCAAATAAAGAAAGAAAGAAAGAAAAATGAAAGAAAACTTTGAATGGGAAAGGATTTTGTTACAAATGACTTCTATTTTGAATAAATGCTGTTCTTCTTTTGATCTATTATTCATCAAAGAATCCTGTAAAAGAGCTTAAAAAAATAATATTTTATTAAATAATAATATATAATATACTATGCAATATGATTATAATTCAAGTGCAAGTATTTATTTTACATGGAGCGGGTTGAGAATTCATCTCATTTTAAACATTTTTTACAATTAATGAGCACAAAAAAAGCATTTTTAAGCAACACTATGAATGTGTTTAATGCTTTTTAAATGCTTTTTATTTAATCATAATCAGAAAATGGCACTTTGACATAAATACATTGTCTCTGATATAACCATCATTTAACCTTATTCATTTTCACAAATCAGTTCTTTGATTTAAAGACCTGTTAGTATCATCAAGCTTATGGAACATGATGCATTTTTCATATATTAAAATGCATGGGGAGGAAATGTATAAATTTACTATTTATCAGATTTTAGATTGTCTTAAGTCTTAAATTACACACTTTCCATCTAAATAATTACATCATTTCCATCTATTAAAATTAAAAATGGGGATTTTGGATTTTAATCCATGATTTTCAGCCTTGAGGCTAATCAATAATGCCTCTCTAGAAATGGGAACATTTCCTCCCCCAATACCACATAGCAAAGCAAATTACGGCCCTTTGATATATCTCACCCTGATTTCCTGTTTCTATAGGTCAACGTGTCAACAGAGGAAAGAAAACAGCCACTCATTTCAAGGAAAATAAATATCAGGACGTGTTGTATATTGTCAAAAGGATTACATTTTATTACTATCCCTAACTAACAATCTCGCAGCATATAATAATGCCGCCTCTCCACTTCGAAAATGCAGCCAAAGGAAGAGAGGCGGCCGAGAAATTTGGAAAGAATAAATGGCTACCGCAGAAAACTTTTGGGAGGTGGCATTTAATCAAGGAGTCCAGGGACTCTAACTGAGCTGAACTGGGAGGTGCAATTCAAGGTTTCATTATTTCCTTGATTGAACAGCAGATTAGGCTAATTTTAGGAGCTGCTTTATCTGTTCCATCATCTGCTCCCTCAAATGGCCTTGTGGGAGGAATGATTTGTTCTATATACGGAATGGCAAAAAATACAAGTGAAAAAGTGCTTTTTCCCTCCCCTCTTTTTTTGGAGGTGTAGATACACATCTCATAATCAATTACTGGAAAGAAACGTTTGCAAATCGGTAGACAGAGATAAAGCTCGTAGTGTGCAAGGTTGGGAAGGATCTTCAGATAGCAGTACTGCTGTTCCCGTCGCCCTCATGCAAGTCAGCAAAGGGCATTCTGGGTAACTGATTAGGGAAGTTTGTTGCTGTGCCGACTAGCACATGCTTGGCACTGTTATCCACACACCTGCCTCCTCATCTCCAGTACTCTACTATTGGAAGCATAAGGAGATCTTCAAGACACCTGCGCACTGATACTCTCGCAGCCGTTATTCACCACGACAGATGGAGCTCAGCCAGACACCCAGAACTGATTTGGACATCCCTACAGAATTAAATTAGACTGTGCACCTCTTACGGAGAAAAGTCAATGAAAGAGACACTTCAAACCACCCACTTTCAGATGGAGGTCTAGGCTCGGTGGCCGATCCGCTGTGACGAGAAGACGACAAACACTGCAATTTGCTGATTGCAATGACACATACAAATGACAGTTCTTTGGCCGAGATGATACAGGGAAGATTGGTGACTGATCCAGCAGAGCAGGTTTGAGATCTGCAGTGGGCCGTGATATTGGCTGTGCCGTGTAAGTGGCTCCTGATGTATATGTGGACGGAGGGTCTGACTGTGACTTTCCTCAGGGTAGACACAAATGATCAGTTGCAGCAAGGAGAGAGAGTTTAGAAAGAGAAAGCAACACAAAACAAATGAGCAATGCTTTGTGTTGGATTTGTTCTTAAAATAGAAGTTCACTTCCAGAACAAAAAATTACAGATAATGTACTCACCCCCTTGTCATCCAAGATGTTCATGTCTTTCTTTCTTCAGTCGTAAAGAAATGATGTTTTTTGAGCAAAACATTTCAGGATTTCTCTCCATATAGTGGACTTCTATGGTGTCCCTAAAATGCAGTTTAAATGCAGCTTCAAAAAGGTCTAAATTATCCCAGCCGAGGAAGAAGGGTCTTATCTAAACAACTGGTTATTTTTTTTTATTTATTTTTTATTTTTTTACAATTTATATACTTTTTAACCTCAAATGAGCTCTGCGTCAACTCTGTTTATTCAGTTAGGGTATATCAAAAAACTCCCATCTCATGTTCTCCTCCAACTTCAAAATCATCCTACATCACTGCAGAAGTACCGACCCAGAGTTTACAAAGTGAACATGCAAAGAAGATCAAACACCTTTACAAAAAAAGGTAAAACTGCAATGTAGGACGATTTTGAAGTTGGAGGAGAAAATGAGATGGGAGTTTTTTTCGACTTACTAGATAAGACCTTTCTTCTCTGCCCTTTGAAGTTGCATTTAAACTGCATTTTGGAAGTTCAAACTCGGGGGCAACATAGAAGTCCACGATATGGAGAAAAGTCCTGAAATGTTTTCCTCAAAAAACATAATTTCTTTACAACTGAAGAAAGGAAGACTGTAAATCTGTAATCTGTAAATTTTTGTTCTGGAAGTGAACTTCTCCTTTAAAGTATACATTTGAGAGCTCTGTAGTTTCATAAATTGCAATAAAAAAAAGAAACAAATATCATATTTTCACAAAATTAAATCTAATCCATTGTGTTCTAGAAAACTATTCGTACACTCTTAAAAAAAAAAAAAAAATGCTAGGTTATTTTTTTGAAACCCAAATGCTGTGATCAGCTTGTTGGGTCATTTTATTGGGTTATTTTAAATATTTTTTACCCAGGTGCTGAGAAGTTTTTTTTCATAACTATGGGCCATTTTTATTGTCAATACACATGAAACCTTTCACAAACCTACCCAGCTCTGGGTCAGTGTAACCCAATGTTGGGTAGTCTGTGCCAAACTGGTTAAATTTGGATTATTTTGTCAGCGGTCATTTTGTGTTCTGTCCTGAGAGAAAACCTGGCTGACGGGAACCTTCCTGAATGAAATGAAGATATTACATCGTATTCTTATCAAATTATTACTGTATAAATAGGAAATTTTCTACAGTCTCACATTTTTATTTTCTGTTTAAATATACTGTACATCCCAGCTAACTTCTGCTTGGAATTCTAGCCTTCTACAAACAGCATTCACTGTGCGTTGGCGCAACCATGGAGATTTCACTTCCCGCCAAACGAATGCGTGACCAGGACAGAATTATGACACAACATTGCTGTTGTAAGAAAGTTTCTGTGTGCTCCACTGACTACAACAACTGCGTTACTGATATATTGTGCCACTATTGCAGCTGTAGTCATGGTATGCGTTTTACGGATTGACAAGATGGCATGAGGTAAAGCTGTTTTTGATGTAACTTTTCAAACATGATTATAGGATAAGTCATGAATATAAGTAATTTAATAAACTGGAACATCTTACTGATAGCAGTCTTATTCCCACAGATTCACATCGGCTGCTCTTACTGCTTCTGTCATGTCCTAAAACCTTAACTGAATGTTTTTGAAGATTTTATGATTGTAAAAGACTGACTTGACATTGAATGAAAAACATTGTATATGAACTGTTTTTGTCCTATATACAGTGGGTACGGAAAGTATTCAGACCCCCTTAAATTTTTCACTCTTTGTTATGTTGCAGCCATTTGCTAAAATCATTTAAGTTCATTTTTTTTCCTCATTAATGTACACACAGCACCCCATATTGACAGAAAAAAAACAGAATTGTTGAAATTTTTGCAGATTTATTAAAAAAGAAAAACTGAAATATCACCAATAATAGGGGGTCTGAATACTTTCTGTACCCACTGTATATAAACAAATTTTAGAGTGCATTTGAATTCTACACTGAATGCTATATTTTAAAATAGTACATGTAAAAAATAGTAAAATAAAAATAGTAAATAATGTAAAATGGGTGAGACACGGTTTTACCGAGCTCAAAATCTCTAGTTGTGACATAAACAAAATGCTATTGGCTATTTAAAAAAAATTGGGCAGGACTGCTTGATATGTCCCGTCTTCCTGTGTCAGTTAAAATGACATCAACACATAGAATAACTCTGCATGTTTCAAACCTTCAATAGCTTGACTGACCAGGCACCACGACAACCCAGCAAAAGGGTTAACGTATAAAACCCAACAAGCTAGATTAAAATAATCCAACATGTGTTCTGTCCAATATTTACCCAGCACTGGGTTGCCAAATAACCCAGAAAAGTTTGTTTTTAACCCAGAATTTTTAGAGTGTACAAAAACAAGGATCTCTGAAAACATTAATTTAAACATATTAGTAATGAAATTAAAACAACACAATATATAACTAACCAATTTATGTAACTAAACTGAGCACACAGCAGTATTTACCTTGGAGTTAATTTGCAAAAACACATCAATTTTTAACAGTTTTCATAAATCATGTTTTTTTTTGTGCATTTCAATTAATCTCAATCAAACACTACAGTTATTTTGATTAAGTAAAAATAACTAAAAAATACAGCTAACACAGTAAAATACAAAAACATGATTTCTGGAAATTAAAAAAACCTGAGTTATCTGTGTTTGCAAATAAACACTTAACTTAAATATTTAAATTAAACAAAGAACAGGCAACAAAGGGACTTCTGGGAACACTGCTAATAAAATTAATCTGTGAGACATTTTTTCTAAGCTAGTTCATTGAGATGAAAATTTTGCCACATTGATCATCAAAAGCATTATTAAATGTTGTTGAGTTAGTAGCTTTGCTAATTCTAGTTATTCTCCAATACTGAGTAATGTGCTTGATGTCTTCTAATAAGATTTTAGTTTTTGCCACAGAACTACAACAAGAGACATCTTTCGCTGTCAGAATCAAACCTCTCTGTTTTCTACATATGGCAAGTTACAAATGAGATATAAAGCCAAGGCTCAATGAAGAGTGACAATTCCATTTGCCTTCCTCTCTAGTGCCACTTATAACGCACACTACTTTTGTTAGAGGAAAAAGGCCATGTGCAGGTACATGCACAAAATGCGAGAGGACAATTGCAAATTACTAGTCTACTACTGACAATATTTTCCATATCCACCTTGTTTTTTTTTTAGCTGACATTCCCATATCTTTTTGAGGTTTGCATGTTTATTGGCTACACACCACAAAAGTCAATATAGATTTTTTTATTGAACCTCATATGAAAAAGAACCTATTGTAGTACTAAAATCTCACTGTGTAAGACATCTATTGAAAATCACATTATTCAACAAATGTCAAATGATGTTAGAGAATACTGATGTAATATAATATCTATTTAGTTAATGATTGATGTTTTTTTATTATTATGAAGTAAATAATTACTGTATACATTTTTAAACAACAACATTTTTTATTTTATTAATAACTATTGTTTTTTTTTTTTTTTTAAAACTAATAAAATAAAATAGAATTTTATCAAATATGTGCTTACAGAAAATCAATACAAATACACAAACCACTCAAAAAGTGCTAAGGCATTGCTTTAGTAGTCTGGAAATTTGTGTGTGCCTTAAAATGAGCTACCATTTTACAGTACCTAATATTCCACCATAGCTGAAAAAACCAGCAGGCACGTCCTTCATGGTGACTTTCTCAGTATTCATTAGGCTGTTTCGAGCAAGATTGCTATTCTACACTTAAACCTTGTTTATCAAGTTAATTTAGTTCACGCAGTGGCTACAATTCAAAAGTGAAAACAGCCAAGCACCATAAACACAGACCTAATGAGCCAATCACACAAAACACATCACTCAGGGAAAATACGTGACCGGTGTGACAGCATTAGATTACGATTAAGACACAAAACTGTTGTGACCGAAATCTGACACATCTTGCTGTGTTTAGTGGTGGATGTATTTTGCGGGTGTTGTTTGTGTCGGTGGCAGGCACGCTAACAGAGGTGGCGACGGGCCTGTGGTGCTCTGGAAGGTGACTATAAATTACAGGCTGACAGAGTGAGTAATTAGAGCAGGAATTAGACCGTGCCCTCCGGGGACAAAAGTCAACTAAAGAGTGACCTCTCCCAAGCTTCCCAATTTGGAGCCTGCACTGTGTAAATTAATCTATTTGCAGCCGAGAGCAGGAGCAAATTGTTTTTACAGTAACAGATATGTGGAAATTGGACAATGGTAATAAGGGTTCACACATAAGTACAAGCATGCACACACAAACAGAGACATGCTGGGGGAAAAAAAAACCCTAAACACCCTTTACAGAACAGTGGCAAGGAACTGTGATCATACCAAATCATTATACCAAAGTATGTTGATATATACATAAAAAAATGTATTACTATTGGATGTTGACCATATTCAACTTCTTTGGTTTTCAGCACTGGGTAATTCAAAGAATACTATAAACTGATCATAGAACATATGCAAAAACTGTGGTATTAATTTAATATATATGTAACTGAGTACTCATAGTATTTTATAATAACTCCAGGAATACTGCAGTAATACCAATGTATATGTCCTAAAATACCATAGTAGTACCATGGTACTTTCAGTACAGTGATGATATTGCATGCTAATACTATGGTACTTCGATATATTCCATAGTACTGTACTCAAAAACTACTCACAGTATTTATATGGTTGTTAAACTCCAAGGCACTTTCAAGAATACCACAGTAATACCAGTTTATATATCCTAAAATACTATGGCAGTACTGTGATGGTATCGCATGGTAATACTATTGTACATTGATATATTCCATAGTACTGAAACGGAGTACCCTATTTGTATGGTAACTGCAAGATACTTCCAAGTACCACAGTTCTACAATTGTATAAGCATGTACTAGAATACTATGGTAGTACCATGGTACTTTTTGGTACAATCTGAACATGTATATTATGGTACTTTCATGGCTTCTCAAAGTCTTCCTTACAAAAAGCACAAATCAAATGGTATACTTCTAATTATTAAATATTACTTGTAAAAATTACATAGTACTCCATCATACTTTTTAAGAATACCATGGTGCATGTTCAAAATATCATGGAATTACCATTGTAACTTGTCTAAAACATCAGTGTTCCACAGTACAATGTCTTTTCTTACAATTACATTTTACTATTTAAGCACAGTAAATAACAGTTTTACTAGGGTACATATCCAGAAAACACTAAGTTATGTAAGTGAATGATCATCCTATACATATACAGCGGTATTTGCAAGAAACTTCAAAGAATACCGTGCAATTATCATGGTACATACGTGAATAACAATGCCCATTACTGTGTTCATTTTATATAAGCAAATGATATATATACATAGATTTGCATGTTCAATTATGTGTTATTGACAAGGTGCATGTAAAAAAAATAAATAAATAAATAAAAAACCAACAACAAAAAACACCAATAACATTTCATCCTTGAAAAAAAGCACATTAATATCATGGTACTTTTTGTAACTGACACATGCAGAGAGATATTAAAGAAAACAATTTCATCGTCCTTGCATGCACATTTCGACATGTTGACATCCAAAGGCAGTCAGGTTAGGTTGCTCGCTGTGGGTGTGAAAGTAGCGAGTCTCCCACTGGGCTGTTTAATAAAAAAGCAGATATTCTCCCCACACAGTGGTGAGCATTGGCAGCCCTGCAGTTTGCCACACGGCTGCTAACTCATTAGTATGTCAATAATGACACACTCGGGTCTGCGCGTCTCTTCTGTTTCCCCAGGGGGCGTGTGCGAGGGAGAAACTTTGAGCGAGTTGATATTTCACGGTGCATCACTGTGACAGTATGTGCACGAGCGTGTGTTTGCGTACGCATTTCTGTGTGCATTTTTTCATCTCGTAAACAACGTAATGAGACAATAAAATACTCAGCTAATGAGCCTGGGACCATCTCTAAGGCACAAGCCTGTTTAGCATGCAACACCGTCGGACACAGAGACAGACATGGAAACACAAGAGTCTCCGAAGGAAAATTTGAGCTCGTTCTTCAGTGAAAGCGCAAGTTCAAACTCCAGCTTTCAATTATGAAACGTCATGATGAGCAGCTGTTGTTCTCCAGCTCAATTTTTCAAGAGAAATCAAAGAGCGTCGACGTGCGTAAAACACGTAGGCTGGTTGCCGATAGCCTCGCGCAACCTTTTCAAAGGCTTCAAAGTCTCTGCATCATCTCAATCTCTCAGAACCCTTTTTTATTTCCAATTCTGTTCCATTTTAGCTTTTATTTCTAATGTGAGTTTATGTCTGAGCCATTTTCACATGGCAGAAATACTGCTGTTGACCTCAGACACTGGCTGTTTTATCAAAGATGCTCATTTGACACCTCCAGATCTGATGTGCTTCACACGCTTTCGAAGAGAGAGAGAGTGTGTGAAAGGCTAGGATAGAGCAAGGATAAGGAGGAGGCTGGGAATGGATGGGGGTAATCGAAAGTGTGGGGGCGAAAGCCAGGAAAATAACTCACTGGAAGTCATCAGAGGAATAGAGGAGCAAATCTCTCCCGCCACTCGGTTAGGGACTGATGGGGGCCGCGGAGTTCAGCGTCAGTTCATCAAAACGTGCACGCTTTCATATTCACATGTGCGCCGATTCAAACCCTCTAAAGCCATGCGCAAATCTATGCACACTACATCTATCGCTTCCTATCTTCTCTCAAACATGTACATGCACTCTTTCAGCAGTTTTTTCCTCTCAGTCCTGCATTATTGATGCAAATCCATTACACCGGCATGGCACTGGGACCGAGGTGGACTGGAAAGCGGTTCAGAGGCAGCCTTGTTCCTGGATGAGGACATGCAGCAGCGCTCAACCAATCACAATGCAAAGCAATCGCTTCAGCTTCCACAAGCGACACACGTGCGCAAACATTCAACATATGTGCATCAGAAGCAGCCAAAATTGCGATCAGATTGTTGCTGCAAAAACAGAATTGGTATTCTTTTTGTGTCTCAAGAGCTCTAGGCGAAGTATTCCTGGTGGAGCGGAGTACAAAATTTACTTTGAAGCAAACACGGTAGGAGGGAGAGAGAAAGGAGTGAACACCTCCCTCCACCCCCCAAAAAAGAACGTCTGACTGTGAATATTTTGGTGCTGCTATATTTGGAATGTCAAAAATAAAAAAAGGAGCAAAATGAGAAATGGTGTAGATGAAAGTCAGGTGAAAACCCATGTGTTTTTTAGTTCTCCCTCACTCTCTCAATCTCTCACATGACCAGCTTTTAGTGAAAAGTTGTGGAAGGGTGTATGGTCGTAAAAGGAGACGGCGGTGCCTGGCACTGATGGACGAGCAAAATTTGTTCAGTTAATGTGAAAATAGAGCTGTACAGATGCATTATTCAGAGGCTCATGATTATTTCACAGCGCAAAGCAGCCTTCAGGTACATCACAATAGGCTTTGATTACGGCAAGACGCGAGGCATGAAAAGAACAAGAATGCAAATACAGGCTTAGAGCTAATACAAAACACAATAGTTTTGCAACTTTTCTGACTCTGGTGACTTCCTGCGCTCTTTCCCCATTCTTTATATGCATAATAAGAACATGTAAACGAGTGAATGACATTTCAATCCATTTAAATTCTAATAGAAAGCGTTTCACATTGTGGTGGGTTTCATTTATCTCACCATTGTGTTTTTGTGGCCATATACAATAAGTATGGGATTGCTTTGAGACACAGAACACATAATTCTCTCAAATATGACGCACAATGCACATGACATGAAAGACGTAAAAAGCATATACACAGTGTGAGAAATCAATTTATTATGCATGTCTCATCAAAATATTGGATATGAAAAAAAATGTGTAGCACAAAAATAAAACGGCGCCAATATTACAACATAAAGTGCATTTTTCTAAAGAAAGTCTTCTCTTAAGAAATACTGTGTAATAGCGACACCAGCAGGTGAAGTTACAGCGGGAGTCGACGTCTCTCTCGTCTCCCCTGAGCCCGGTGAGTTTTTAGACAGGGTTGCCAGGTTTTCAAAACAAAACCTGCCCAATTGCTACTTAAAACTAGCCCAAACGTGTTTCGAAGGGGGGGACCCCTGTTAAAAATCATGTTCCAGAGGATAAAATACACTTTTTTTTGTCAGGGTTCCCCTGGTAAATTCACATTTCAGGGGCTAAATATGACGTTATTGGGGCCGATTCAACCTGCAACAACAGTATTAAAGTAGCCCAATTCTGCGGGAAAACCGCGGACTTGGCAACACTGGTAATTGACAATGAATGGGGGAAAGTCATGTGAGAGGAGGCAATGCCTGCATTAAATTATGATTGGATATAACTGGTTATGTTCGGCCGTGATTGGTTCATGCGATAAATCCTGCCTCTTGTGTTTGTGCGCGTTCCGCGTTGCAAATCAGTCTGGATGAATAATATAACGGTGCTAACAGGAAGACTAATTTTAAAAAGTAATTAAACAACGCACACTTAGATATAACCACTCTGTTAAGTCAAAATAAGACTTGAAATGCCCTGAAAACATATGAAGAGTTTATTTGCAAAAAAACGCTAAACGGCACTTTAAAAAAATAATTAATTAAGGGCCGTGCATTATTCTCCACACATAGCGCGATCTGAACCCTAAACACGCTGTGTCAAAAAAGCCGGTATTGTTCACTTTCAAGGCATCATGAGCTCACATTTTACTGCAGAAGCAAAACTAGAGCTCTGGCTGTTTGTGCACCGAAGCCGATAAGTCCCTTTCAGCGAATCAGTGTGCTGTATTCAGGTCAGGTGATAAGCCTGCCAGTCACTTTGAAAAGACATGCTAGCTGAGAGAAGTTTCATCAAAGCTGACTAAAAGTGATCGAGAATGGATAATTTCAACAAACTTGATGAACTTGTGATATCTTCTTCAGGGCGTGAACGGAAAATAAAATCTGAAACTTTTTCATGGAACCTTGCTAAAGCAGCACGTTACAAAGGTAAAAAGGAAAGAAGGGAAAAGCTGCTCCCTGTATTGTGTGTAATCAGAACCATACAGCCTATGATCACAACAACAAAGCTTGTAGGTGTGTACATTGTCAGCTGGGTAGATTACAAAGATTAAAAGTGTTTTTTTTTTTGGTAACTCTGAAACTTGAAATGTGGAGTTATCTGCTTTCGCCAAAAAACGACTGTTGGAGTTGTCTGCTTTTGCTATAAAACAAACTTTTAATATATAAAAAACCATACTTTCAATAAATGTCTGTATTTGTTTAAGTTATTATTACTTCATCTAAACAACCCAACTGCAGTTTGATTGATATTATGCACAAAATTTGCACAAAACTTGGAATGCACAAAAAAAAAATAAAAAAATAAAAAAATAAAAATAAATTAAATAAAAAATAAATAAATAAAATTGGAGTTATCATGGAGGAATTTAAAGTAAATCTCATCGTCTGTGACCAATATTTACTGAGCTTTGACTGATGATCCAATTTTTAAAAACAGTTAAAAGTTAACTATTAAAAAGAATAGCTGGACACAAGTTCACAAATAACATTGTTACTGCCTCGAGTTATTATTTTGGAATAAATGTAATCTAACTTGATGAGATTCATACTTGGCCTTGATAAATATAATATCATTTACGTTGTAAAACAGATGTTTATTTATTTATTTTTTCCGATAGTGTAAGTAATGTTTATTTAACCGAGAAAATGTGACTGGGACATGAATTTACATTTAATTAAAAAAAAAACAACAACAACAACAAAAAAAAAAAACCACTTAACACATAAATATGTAATTTACATATTACTTATATACTACATAAACAGTTTGATTTTAGTGAAGCAAAGATTAATGTTTACTACAAATGCCTCATTTTGAATCCCACCTGAATGGCAGTGAATGGCATCACTGGGAGTAATTCAAAAAAAAGTATCTGATTATATATTACTGGGCTTTCAATCAATAAACGCTGGAGGTCAGATGTCTTTTTACAATGATTGGAAGAACTGTCAAATGGGTGTGACTTTGCAAACAAATGTCTAATAACTGAAACATTGATGGAAAGCAGAATGCTTGCTGGAACAGACAATTTGCGATCTGTCATAACATATTGTAGCTTTCATAAGCCTGTGTTTTACTTTTTGCCTACAGCCTTTGGAAGCAACATTATAATAAAAAAATAGTAATTATCCATTGACTTTCCATGCACCAGCTGCCACTAAATGAATTCATTTTTGTAACCTGTTCTTAAATTTTTAATACATATGTTTATGGAAAAGACGAGAAACATTTTAAAATAAGTTTAAATAATGACATCGCAAAAAAACACTTGTGTGTATTAACTGTAAATCTGTGTTAAGTACCTGGAAAATCAAACAACACATGTTCCTCCCCTCCTTTATATTAGCTTTAAGCACCAGTGGGACTCATCTATTTGTCTATAGTTTAAGTTTTATAGCATTCGATAAGCTGCACGTTCTCCTCTGTGAGATCTCATTATAAGTCTTCATGTATTCATTAAAGCAAGCAAGCGGTCATGCATGGAACGCAATCCATCTAACACAAAACAATACAGCGTCTTAAGCGCATCGCCAAAGGAAGCCACAGATGTGGTGCGTGTAATTGTGAGTAGATAAGTGTACAATGAATGTCATATTGACAGGACGGAGTGTAATTTTCTGCCGCAGCGGTGCGGGTCGATGATCTGTGCGAGACGGGGATAAATGACACGCCTGCACAGGCTTTTCCATGGCCGTACCGATTGGTCGAGGTGGGCCACGCACGGACCCTCTGTACATGCACGCACACCTCCGATCAATGAGCAGAAGTGTCGATGCAAACAAATCTTTGAATATCGATTTAGGCCGGTGTTTGAAGAGCTATTAATGGATGATTCACCTTGCGTCTTAACCGATGTTTTCATAGATCTGCCGAGAGCTCATAGATGGGTTCCATATGTCTCTGTTTAATGGCCATTGAGGAAAAAAAATGATGGCTCATTTTTATAGCTTTAATTCAATGCAACCGTTCAAGGTGCATTGCTCATTTTAATAGAAAAAGCCATGCCCTGCTGAAAACACCAGATGAACTATGTGTACTGCCACTGAGGGAAGGCTAGGGACTAGATCAAAGCCTTTATTGCTACATGACAGACTCTGTATTTGTAGGTATCCAAAGTTTATCCAAAAATGTATTTGTATTATTTACTATCTTATTCTTTCCAACCTACAGTTGTTTTACCTTGGAACAGATACAGTAAATAAGTGATGCAACAACAGTTCACAAGGGGCTGTGTATGGAGTCAAAATAGGGCCATATATATCTGCAAAATAAAACAATGTTTTGCAAACCAAAAATATGTTTTGCAAATAAAAATAGAGTACTGAGAAAAAAAATTGCTTTTTTTGCAAGTAAAAAAAGTAATTGCAAAAGAAAAGTTAACCCCTGAGAGAAAAAATAAAGTTTAGCAAAGTAAAACTTCAGCAGCATTGACTTTGCAACACATATTTCCCTTTGCGCCGCTCCTTTAAATCCGCGTTTCAGTCATCCGTGCCTTTGCGGCGCAAGCTTTCCTTTGCGCTTCATTTTTCTATGCGCCTCGCTTTGTGTCCCTGATTTGACGTGGGGGAGGGGTCAAGAGGTTGGGGTGTGTACAAGGGACGAAGGCGCGTCCTTCTCGTTACGTCATCAGCGCGAGCCCCGGATCTCAGGTATGTATTATTGATCGCTTTCTTCTTATTATTATTAGACTCCTATATTATTAATAACAGATACTTTAGACCGGCCCAAATAAGGGCATTATTTAGGCACCCGAAAGCTAGAGGTCGCTCTCGTGCGAAAACTCAAAATAAGCGCAGTAGAGGAAGACAATAACGCACATAAGGCATATGGACATCATTTTATCAATATTCCTAAAACCTCCTCAGGTATTTTCATGATAATAAAGTATATTAATAATAATTATTAATAATAATTTCGCACGAGAGCGACCTCTAGCTTTCGGGTGCAACAGTATTTTACCTATTTCACCCACAAGCTGTTCATAAATCATGTACAATATAATGTCTGTTAATCGTGACAGCCTTATTTGGGCCGGTCTGAAGTATCTGTTATTAATAATATAGGAGTCTAATAATAATAAGAAGAAAGCGATCAATAATACATACCTGAGATGACGTAACGAGAGGGACGCGCCTTCGTCCCTTGTACACACCCCAACCTCTTGACCCCTCCCCCACGTCAAATCAGGGACACAAAGCGAGGCGCATAGAAAAATGAAGCACAAAGGAAAGCTTGCGCCGCAAAGGCACGGATGACTGAAACGCGGATTTAAAGGAGCGGCGCAAAAGGAAATATGTGTTGCAAAGTCAATGCTGCTGAAGTTTTACTTTGCTAAACTTTATTTTTTCTCTCAGGGGTTAACTTTTCTTTTGCAATTATTTTTTTTTACTTGCAAAAAAAGCATTTTTTTTTCTCAATACTCTATTTTTATTTGCAAAACATATTTTTTGTTTGCAAAACATTGTTTTATTTTGCAGATATATATGGCCCTATTTTGACTCCATAGCTGTGAAGCTCCAAAAAATACAAGAAAACAAAGCTCAAAAGAGATAATACGATTATGTTTGCGCTATATGTTGCAATTTTGATGAACCCATACAAGAGGTGTGAGAAACAAATTAAAATGTAAGCAGTTATTCACTGATAATCCAATGATGGCCCATAATGACCTTTGGTTTGTTGCCTGCCATATCACAAGAGGGGGGAAAATATACAGAAAAATAAAATGTATTTGGGAAAAAATGCATTTAAAGCATATCTTCATTTTTAACTGATCTTTTTGAGTTAAGATTTATTTTATTAGTTTTATTTTTTCAAACAATAATAGAAAATTATAGAAAATACTGTAAGTAAATTTGATTTTAAAAACAATCATTTTAATAAATTGCAATATAACTGGATATAAATTACAAAAAAAAAAAATTACATGAAAAAACATGAAAAATTAAATGCATTTGAGGGAAGAAATGCATGCATTTAAAGCATATCTTCATTTTTAATTGATCTTTGGTTTGGCCTGCCATATTACAACAGGGGGGAAAAAAAAGAAAAAAATGCATTTGGTGAAGAAAAAAAAGTGTGCGCATTTGAAGCATATCTTCATTTTTAATTGATATTTTAAGATTCATTATTAGTTTTATTTTTGCAAGCAATTGTAGAAAATATACTTTAAGTGAATTTGATTTTAAAAATGCTGATTTTACTAAACTATGATTTAATTGGATATAAATTACTCTGAAAAAATATGAAAAAATAAATGCATTTGGGGAAATAAAATATATGAATTTAAAGCATATATTTATTTTTAATTGATCTTTTTGTTTTAAAATTTATTTTATTAGTTTTATTTTTGCAAGCAATTGTAGGAAATATACTGTAAGTTAATTTGATTTTTAAAATGCTCCATTTAATAAACTATAAAATAATTAGATAAAAATTACTCAAAAAATGGGGAACAAAATGCATGCATTTGAAGCATTTTTAATTGATCTTATTGCTTTAAGATTTATTTTATTAGTTTTACTTTTGCAAATAATTATAGAAAATATACTGTGAATACTGTGAATATACTGAGTGAATTTTAAGTGAATTTAACTTGATTTTAACATCATAACATTATTTTAGCCTATGGCCTTCAATTGGGTTTGATTTTTGGTCCTTTGTAGTAAAAAGTACAATGAAAAACAACATTAAACCACTGACTTTTTAACTATAGGAACACAAACACAAACTAAGACATATTTTTTTAATATCTCCTTTGGTATTTAATAGAAAAAAAAAAAGTAATACACATTTGATGAGGATGGATAAATGGCAGAATTATCTGGGTGAACTATTCCTTTAAATGTTGGTCTGTTTCTCACACAAACCTAATGACTTGAAATACAGGACACAAATCATATGAATTATTTCTATGTAATTGTACGATGCTTTTAAGCCTTCCAGATCTCACTATGGATGAAAAAGCTTCATTTTTTAAATAAAAATCATCTAGTATCAGCACACAGGTTTGAAACAACATGACAACATATAATTTTTAGTTTAACTATTCCTTTAAACAACAATAATACAACATCCATTAGACTGAAAACCTCTAATCCACACGATTACAGAGAGAGAGAGAGACAAACAGAAACAAAGTTAGAAAGTGAGCAATAAAAAAAAGACAAATAGTACAGAATAACCCCCCATCAAGTATTTCCCTCCTCTCACTTGGCATCACTCCCTCCCTCTCCATCATTCTTCCCTCTCAACGAAAAGAGGGGAGAAAAAAGCTAAAGAGGCAGGTGTGAGGAAGATTGCAAAATCAATAGGGCTAAATGGAGTTGCAGCGGAAGCCATTGAGTGTCCTCTCAGAGTGCTGATGAGACTGCAAAGAGCAGCATTTGGATGAGATGCCCAACAGCCAACACCCTGTCTTTTTTCCATCTCCCTCTCTCTCTCTCCAACCTAAAGTGTGTCTGCCGCACTATCACGGCAAAGCTATTTTACTAGATCAATGTCGGGTCCTTAATAGAACACGACGCTCACACTGCTGCAGGCCGCTAGGCTGGGGTGGAGACCGAAGCGTCAGTCAAATCTTCTACAGGTGCCTTAGATCAGCACACCGCCATGGTGACAGAAATACCACTGCACCTGCGGCCCCTCCCTTACTTCCTGACAGACTTGCCAGCAGGGCCTGAATGACACAAACACATTCACATCCTTCTCAGCTGACAAGCACCCTAAGTAATGTGGCTTTCTCACATTACGGTATTAGCAATCTGTGCGTCTGTGGGTCTTGCTCTAGACGAAGAAACCCTGGTATACAACAGTAAAACTTTCCATATGAACATCATTTCAGCCTATAACAGCCACTCATGTACTATTCACTTGCCATGTGATATACAGTATGTGACCCTGGACCACAAAACCAGTCGAAAGTAGCAGAGGTATATTTGTAGCAATAGCCAACAACATATTGTATGGGTCAAATTCATTTGCATACCTAGACAGGACAAAACAGAAAAGGCAACAACTTTTTTTTTTTTTTGACATTTAGGGGTGGATTAATATAAAATTGTACTTATTATTGTAGAGATTTTATTTAGATTTTATTTGGAAAGTTTTCTTAAGGATGTGAAATGTCAACAGAAAAAATTTTATTCCAATGGCACCTAAAATCTTTTATATTTTAAGTTTTAGAAAAAAACATGCATTTGAATATATATATATATATATATATATATATATATTCAACTTTACATTTTCTGAAAAATATATCATAGAAATGTTTCTTGAATGTTTCTTATATTAGAGTGATTTCAGAAGGATCATGTGACACTGAAGACTGGAGAAATGACTGGGGACAATCGCCTTTAAAGCGACTTTCTCAATATTTTGATTTTTTCTTCTGTATCCTCAGATTCTAGATTTCCAAATAGTTGTATTTCAGCCAAATATTGTCCTATAAAACCATACTAATAAACCATACATCAACGGAAAGCTTATTTATTCAGCTTTCAGATGATGTATAAATCTCAGTATCAAAAAATTGACCCTTATGACTGATTTTGTGGTCCTGGGTCACATATATCACACATAAAAAACAAAATCTAGTCAAAACAGCAAGCAGCAACTTCCTGTTTCTGCTTGTAATGAGTGTTGGCGACTTTGAGGATGGGCTAATCACTGATTTTGCTCAATTTTGTGATGTTTGTGGAACTGAATCTTGGAAAATATGGATTTGGGTTAATATAGTGAATGGTTTTTATGGGAGAACTAGACATTGGATTAGTCAATATTTGGTTTGTGGCATCACAAGCTCTTGGTGGCAAGAAAACTAAATATCAATGAGAAAAACTAAACATTTCAATTTGATTTCTGAGTAGTATTTTAATTAATTAATTAATTAGTACTTATTACTTTTGGACAGCTGGAAATACTATTTTTGGAGTGTTGATAGCCATATCAGCATCTAAGGCTATTTATCATGACTAAAACAGGTTAAGATAAAGTTAAAAATAAACTACTTGCTAAAGTTTAAAAAGGGGACAAGGGAAGTAGGGAAGAAGAAAGTTGGGATAAAAAAAATGTAATAAGTCTCTTACGCTCAACAAGGCTGCTTTCATATTTGATCAAAACATGGTAAAATAGTGATATTATGAAATATTATTACATTTTACAATAACTTGTTTTCTAATTTAATATATTTGAAAATGTAGCTAATTCCTTTGATGGCAATGCTGAATTTTCAGCATCCATTTCTCCAGTCTTTAGTGTCACATGATCCTTCTGAAATCACTCTAATATACTGATTTTTTCTATGTATTTTTAATTTTTCATTTTGGAATAAAAATTCTAGAAGTTTTCCTGTTGACATTTCACATCCTCAAGAAAACTTTCTAAATAAAATCTCTGTCGATGACATTAAAAGCAGTTCAGTGCAATAATAAGTAAAGAATTTTATATTAATCCACCCCTAAATGTCACAAAAAAAACAGCGGTCGCTTTTTCTGTTTCGTCCTGTCTAAGCGGACTGCTCTTGGTCCGAACAAGTTGAAAATTGGACAAGACATTATGCAGAAGAGTCAAAAGTTTGTTTGTTGAAATGAAAGATGAAAGCCAAACTAACTACGGTGACATTTACAACAGGATAATCTGTTGTTTAGGTATCAGTGGCAAGCAGTCAGAGGGAGGGCAGAGAGAAAAGAAAGAAAAACAGATGCGTCTCATGTTGGGAACAGAGCTGTGCTGTGCTCTGAGATCAAGGCAAGCATATTCTGTTTACTGCCTCCAAGCTGGAGAGACACCATTATCAAACCATGCTAGAGAAGAGGTACATGGCAGGGAAAACAGGAAGAGAGAAAATGCACTGAAGTGTAAACAAGCACATTCACACTTTCTCTCGCACTCGCTCCTTTTTCCGCATGCTTTCATTTGCAAGCAGATATCAGATGGAAAGAAATACTCTTCCCTACAAAAATCAACAAAGTGGCCATGAAAGATAAATGTACAAAAAAGACATACAGAGAATATCACAGTAAATCGGTAAAACGCAAACCAACAGCTGTATGGAGTCTTTCTGCTCTGCAGTGTTTCATGTGGTGGATGTTGACAGGATTGTAAGTAAAAGTGCGGCTCCTTCTATAGCTGACATTGTTTTATGGCAGCCTGTCTGCTGACCCCATATTGTTTACTTGTGTTCCTCATCACCTGGCTGAGCTCTGCCTGACCACGGGAAAAGAGATGAAGCTTTGAAAGGAGCTCATTTTCCCTCTGACCTGTAACAAACTAAGTATAGCTGTCAAGAACACTGAGGCAGAACCAGTCGTCAGACTGAGCTTTTGTTTATTGTCATAATAATTGCAGTCAACATGGACTCTACGCCTGCTTAGAATAATTATATGCTGGTTAAAAACACACACATATACACAAATTATGACTTGTATAAACTCAAAATATATAAAAACTAGGAATGAAAATTGGTTTGTATTGTTATTCTTGCATCATTATTCTGGCCAAGAACCAACAATTATTTTCAATGTTAATACCAGTTGTAATGCATAATATGCTTGTGAAAACAGTGACACTTTTTTTTAGGTTTCTCTGTCGAAGAGAAAATTGAAAAAAAAAAAATATATATATAAACGTCTTTACTGTCACTTTTAATTAATTTATTCTGAAGAAAAATAAAAAAATAAAATAAAATAAAATCAGACCGAACCAAAATGTAAACTGTAGTGTATATAGATATCAGACAAATATTGGAAGCAAATAATGTCAATATTTTTAAACACTTATTAATCTTATCTAGTATAAAAATACCTTATTTTTATGCACAGATTTGTAGCACAATCACATGCAGCCTAAACTAAATTTGCAACATAATTCTGGCCAAGAACCACCAATTTGGACAGGAAGAAACTGTCTGACATGTTTTTTGTGCCTTTTACGGGCATCTGAAATAATAAACAGCGGAAAATGTATGCAGACCTCAGCATTTCTATGGAACCCAAATGTATAAGTACAGTATATATGTGACCCTGGATGACAAAACCAGTCATAAGGGTCAATTTTTCAAAACTGAGATTTATACATCACATAAAAGCTGAATAAATAAGCTTTCCATTGATGCATGGTTTGTTAGGATAGGACAATATTTGGTCTAGATACAACTATTTGAAAACCTGCAATCTGAGGGTGAAAATTGCCTTTAAAGTTGTCCAAACGAAGTTCTTAATGTATGTTACTAATCAAAAATTAAGTTTTCATATATTTACAGTAGGAATTTTACAAAATATCTTCATAGAACATGATCTTCACTTAATTTTCTAATGATTTTTGCCATAAAAGAAAAATAGATAATTTTGACCCATACAATATATTTTTGGCTATTGCTATAAATGTACCCCAGCGACTTAAGACTGGTTTTGTGGTCCAAGGTCACATATAAGTACTGACAATTTCACCAACACAACATACACTTCTGCTCAGAGATACCTAGTTTGCTTACTAATAAGTGTCTCAAACAAAAAGTCTGATGCCACCAAGTTTGCAAACTTTAGCAAGCCCAGAGATTAGTTCTTACACATTGAATAATCAAGGGACCCTTCAATCATATTTAAACTAGTGAATTTTGTCAGCGCTTGTAATTTTACTATGCAATATGCATTAGCCAGTTAGTGATCAGACTGTGAGGATGTGGCATGTCTTTATGAACCCACTATCAAAAGCCTGTCAGAACAAGTAGTAAGATGCTTTTATCCAAAGTGACTTACAACTTACTTGTTAAGGGTTGCTCACACTGACAGAGATTAAATAAGTTTGCCAAGTAGCTGTTCTGTTGGTTGCTAGTAGCACGTAACAGCTAAACTGTATCATGAGGCAAATCACATTGCAGAATATTTGAATAATGTTAAACTTCAGTATCTCTAATTTAATCAGCAACTTTTGTCACTGCAAAACGCTGTCAGTGTGAAAGCCCCTTCACAGGGTCAAGTCTCCTGGAGTGACCTGAGGTTAAGTGCCACGCTCAAGGGCACAACAGCCAAAGCTCATGTCTCATTCTATGATGGACTCAAATGTATGAGCTTTCGGCTACCAGCCCAAATCTTTCACCGCTACACTAGAAACTGCCACAGCGAGAAAAGCTAACGCAGCCAAATGTCTCGCATCTTAGTTCGGCTAATCAAAACATCTGCGAAAAACTGCGGTGGCGGCAAGCTTCTGGACTGTGACCAAAATCTGAACTCCAGAGTCCTACTTACAGTAATTGATCTAGACTATTGATCAAAGTCCTCTCAGCCAACGACCTGTTCTGTGTATTTGAAAAGGACAAAAAAGTCTTTCAACAACATACAGGGTGTTTACTCAATAGACACACATACATTAACAGCAGCTCAGAGAGATCTGAGAGGTTGCGCTTGTGCTAGCGCACGTCTGGATGTGAGAATGTGTATGTGCGTGTAATTTGCAGTTAAGGACTGGTGTGGGCGAAGGACTATCATTATGTTCCCTGCGAGAGGTCATTGCTGTGGAGAGCTTTTCATACTGATTACATGTGTCTCACCTCGGCACTCTGTTCCCCTTGGCAAGCACGGTGACACACATATAAAGTCCGTTTAGTGCTCTCAATCAAAAGATTAGTCCGCACTCAATGAACGCCAAGGGAAATGCTGAAAATTTGAGAAAATCAAGGTGTTTCCAAACACAAACAAGCCGGATTATGAGCCAAATAAGCATCGGGAGAGAAAACGTGAGTGCTGTCTTTGCGTCAGCTTTCCAATTTGTCCTTCTGATAATAATCATTTTACCAGTGACAGATCACTCGTCGCAACGGAAAGATCAGTCACACGGATAATGAATAATTCAAAAACAGGTAATTGAAAATTATACAGAGCGAACTTCACTTCACAAGTGATTACTATAAATGGAGCCCGATCGGCGTGGCATTTTTCCCGTCCTGTTTATCCCAGGGCTGGTTGTGATGTTGACGTGCATGTGTGATAGGTGCCCGGGGGCTCCTCACCTGTTCCAGTCTCCAGTGGAACTCTGCCGGCCTGAAGGAGTCCAGCTGAATAAAGTCTCGCCTCAGAAGAAACACCAGGCGGCAGTTATGGACGTAAAGAGAGTAATGATGCCTGTTCATCTCTGCGAAAAGAAAACACAGAAAAGCCTTACTGTAAATGTGTCAAAAAATAATGAGAGACAGGACGAATAAATGATAAATAAATGTTTTTTTTTTAGAACTGTAAAAGAACTTTTCTACAAATCACTCAATGATTGTCAAAGCATGAACGTCATGTTGATTAAAGATTTACATTTATAGATTTCCATGCCTCGCTCTGAGAGCTTGTCTTAACTGCATAGTCATGTTAGAAAACCTCTTGACTGTTATACAAGTCTGAGTTATAAAAATTACACTACAAACAAGGAGATAAGTCTTGACATACAGAAAAATGAACAGAGACTGTGGTTCTCCTGAAACTCTATAAGGAATAATTCCAGTCAGGGATGGACTGACTGACAGGATATATTCAATGAATCCTGCTCAAAAATCCAGGGATAACCAGCTTAAAATGTGCACTTTTTACTCATTTGATTTGACAAGTCATGTATAAGTCTTACATCGTTAGTAAAAAAAAAAAAAAACTGTTTTAAATGAATGCTGTTTTTTTTTTAAACTTTCTGTTCATCAAATAATCCTAAAAAAATGTACTGTGGTTTCCACAAAAATATTAAACAGCACAACTCTTCAGCACAACACTGATAATAAGAAGAATTTTTTCTCCTTAAAGACAGAGTAATGGCTGCCAAAAATTCCTTATATACAGTTGGGATCAAAAGTTTACATCCCCCTTTCAGAATCATTCTTTTACCAAAATAAGCGGGATCATACAAAATGCATGTTATTGTTTATTTAGTACTCACCTGAATAACATATTTCACATAAAAGATGTTTACATATAGTCCACAAGAGAAAATAATAGTTGAATTTATAAAAAACGAACAGTTGAAGAGTATACAATCCCCTTGATTCTTAATATTGTGTTGTTACCTGAATTAACCCTTTCCAACAATGACTGTATGATTTTAAGATCCATCTTTTCACACTCAGGACAGAAGGAAACACAATGCATTAAGAGCCGGGGGTTGACAACTTTCTAAATTTGAAGCTCAGGGTAAATTTAACTTATTTTGTATTCTGGGAAACATGTAACTATCTTCTGTAGCCTCTGAAGGGCAGTACTAAATGAAAAAATATTATACTTAGGCAACACATCTCCATTCTACTCAAAAGTTTTCACCCCCCGGCTCTTAATGCATCGTTTTTCCTTCTGGTGCATCAGTGAGCGTTTGAACCTTCTGTAAATAACCTTCCAACCTCAGTTGTCCTCAGTGTGAGAAGATGGATCTCAAAATCATACAGTCATTGTTGGAAAGGGTTCAAATACACAAAAATGCTGGAAAACCAAAGAATTTGTGGGACCTGAAGGATTTTTCTGACGAACAGGCAGTTTAACTGTTCAGGACAAAGAAGGAACTCATGAACAGCTATCACTAAACTAACAAAAAAAAAAAAACACAGCTGTGGATCATTCAGGTAACAACACAGTATTAAGAATCACTTTTGAACCATTCCAAATTATAAATTTAACTATTATTTTCTCTTTGGACTATATGTAAACATCTTTTATGTGAAATATCTTATTCAGGTCAGTACTAAAAAAAACAACATGCATTTTGTATGATCCCTCTTACTTTGGTCAAATAATTCACATTTTTAATGATTCTGAAAGAGGGGGGGTGTAAACTTTTGACCTCAACTGTATTATATATTATTTAATATTATTTACTTTTTAAATATTTATTTACTTACTTATTTACATTTGGGTTACCACTGCAGTCATCTAATGTTTACTTGAAACTGATCTTTAAAAACACTAATAATTTAAAATATATAAAATCTTTAACAAACCAATAAATCAATATCTATTTTTTCATATTGTACAGTACATTATAATGTTGCAATCCCTAAATTCACATATGTACCATTAAAAAAAAAGTTTTTAATGTTAAATATTGGATTCTAATATTAGCCATTTATCAGTCAGCCAGAATTTTATCTCAAGTCAAGCTGGTTACAGCTGGTAAACCACCTTAGCTAAGATGGTGAGAATAGCTACTGGCAACAAACCTCAAAAAACATTTTGACCTTAAAGGGATAGTTTACCCAAAAATGAAAATTCTGTCATTAATTACTCACCCTCATGTTGTTCCAAACCTGTAAGACCTTTGTTCATCTTTGGAACACAAATTAAGATGTTTTTGATGAAATCTGAGAGCTTTCTGATCCTGCATAGACAGCAACACAACGACCACATTCAAGACCCAGAAATGTATTAAGGACATCATTAAAATAGTCACTGATGTGACATCAGTGGTTAAACCGTAATGTGATGAAGCTACAAGAATACTTTCTGTGCACAAAGAAAACAAAAATAACTACTTTATTTAACAATTTCTTCTTATCCCTGTAAGTCCCTGCTGCGCGTTCACAAGAGTACCACGACACATGAGTTCTGACATACAGTACAGCCGACATGTGCTTAATTTGTGTTCCAAAGATAGACAAAGGTTTTATGGGTTTGGAATGAAATGAGGGCGAGTAATTAATGACAGGATTTTCATTTTTGGGTGAACTCTCTCTTTATTCCCAGCTTTATTCACACTAAATGTCAATCTATAACAATGCTAAATCCTAACAGGATGCGAGTGAGAGAGCTGCCATTCAATCAGAGACTCCTTTTAAAGCGTTTTCTTCTTTTATTGACACGTTTCACTGTCCATCACGTGTCTCACTCTAAGCAAGACTGGACTGCTTTCACGCATTCTCAGAAAACAACCATTGATCAAGGTGGCTGCCACGTCTCCTCCACACGGTGCCCCTCTCCACTCACCTCAACGCTGCCTCTGCGCCGATGCCCGATGTCTCTCGTGCGACTGCTTTTAGCGCATGTTGAATTGATTAAGTTTCACACCCACTCAACATGACGCCTGGGATCAATGAACTCGAAAGAGTCCTGCCAAGCAGTCGGTCCCCATCAGGGCCACTCGGTGTCTCTGAGGACTGGCCGCTCACAGTCACGCTGCATTTCATCCTGACTAGAGTTTCCCTTTAACCTCCAGAGAATTGTGTTCTGAGACACTCTTTAATCCAGATCTAATCTATAGTCTTAATCTCTTGCCCTAATGCTGCTGGGCACCGTCTGGTACTGATAAATCTTTTCTTGGGTTTGTCCGACACATGCACTGATCTCTTCAAGTAAGAGAAGAAATTGTTGAATTTATTTTTTGTTTATAAAATTAAGGTTGAAGCACTGACGTCACATGGACTATTTTAACAATGTCCTTTCTACCTTTCTGGGCCTTAAATGTGTCAGTTGCATCGCTGTCTATGCATGGTCAAAAAGCTTTCGGATTTCATCAAAAATATCTTAATTTGTGTTCCAAAGATGAATGAAGGTCTTACAGGTTTGGAAAGACATGAGGGTGAGTAATTAATGACAGAATTTACATTTTTGGCTGAACTATCCCTTTAATCAAAAACTGTGCCCCTATTATCATAGCTCACCAGTTTTATCAGAATTACACAGCAATGTCTCCTTCTCGGCTCTGAGTCCAGGACTTGGCCCATGTTTCATCCATGTTGCTATGGTAAACTGATCTGTCAGGTTCTGTGGCACAACCCACTCTGGGATATTGGCCGCCTGTCGTCCATCAAATCTGAAGATGAGGTCGCTGTCTCGGCCGCTGTCTGTCAGCAAGGAAGCCGTCCAATTGGTGGACGCACTCGGCGCCGGGAGAAGGTCTGTGCTGCCCGAGGCTGCTCCTGCGGAGATAAAAGCACAGAGGTTAGTTCAGGTTACTGCAAGAGGCAGCGATGAAAAATTACAAGCTGTCTGTCATAAAAAGTTAAAATCACGTTAGTTGCCCTGGCATTCAAATATACTGTGCATACAGCACACTTCAAATCAAATTAGAGACGAAAAGCAAGTAACATTTGGTTCCGAGACCCATGATCAACCCTGACTAAGATGTCATTTCTGAAAGCAAACGTCTCATTAGAAAACTCATTGCTGTCGGATGTGGCCTGGCAACACTCTGGCACGTTAAGCTAGGGTGATCGTGTGGGTTAAGAGTTTGCGTTTTATATATATATATATATAGAAGAAACTTTGAGACATAACTAATTGTGTTCACACTCGCTTTGAGGACAAGCCTAGTACAGATGCCCTAAATATGCAAGAGCAGCGCCACCTATCAATCTTTGATTAGCCCCCTGTCGTCCTCCCTCCCTCCCACGCTCGCTTATGCCTCTCTCTGCGTGTTTTATATGGGAGTACAGGAGGATATTGAATCTTTTTTCCCCACTCAGGGGTGACAGGACGGCCAGCACAGAGGGACAGAATGAGCGATGAGCAGCGGCGATGTCAGAGCAACGTGTTCTCATTCCACAGCTCCACATCACTCACTTCGCCACGGGCCCACAGAGAGACAGAAGCGAGAGAGAATATGGCAGTGGCGCTGCTTTTAAGCTATGCAATATTTATTTCCGCCAATCGATATTGGACGATAAATTCACCGCCAGTCTCCAAGTGAGTGTCTGAGCTCTTCTGAGAGAATCCATTTCCAGAAATACCGTAAAGGTACAGGTCAATGAGATTACATTACGCAAGCAATTTCTAGCGCTACATGAGTCTCAGTGGCGGCTGTTGTCATCAAATGTCCAGTCGAGAATAAACGGTGAGCGCTTCAAGGTTGCACATTAATGGCTACACATTGGGACTTTGAGATTTACATTAAGCATATATTTGTCTAAATTATTCAGGTGTGCTTTTGAAAAAAAAAAAAATCATATTTGGTTGCCAGCCTTCAGAAACACTTCAAAAATGTGCTTATTTCCAAACAATAAATTCTTATTTCTGTTAACTGTACAAAGTGCTTGGGCAAAAAGCGACTGACATCAACAGGGGAAATTATTATTACTGAGAGAGAGCCAAGACGGTAAAAAGATCAACACACTTAATGCTTCACAAATCAGTCAGAGCTTTAATCACTCACAATCGTGTGCCAGAGTGGTTCTGACTTTATAACAGCATCAGTTTCAAAGAGTCTTTCATCAGATTAAAATGACTGATTTATTGAGATACATGAAAATTGTTTTATGACCCATTTTAAAATGTGTTGAAAATGCAATATGTGGAATAAAATATGAGACATGGTTAGGTGAATTGTAGAGATGAACTGATATTAAGATTCTTCCACATACTATTAAGCCAGTAATTATTTTCATGTTATGACTCATAACTCATAAATGGCATATATTAAAATTATATACTATTTTGTCTGAATAAATTTAAGAATAAATTTCAGGATAAACAGGAAGAGCGGCGCTCTCGCTGAACGCAATGGAGTCCATCGCTCTGGTTACTTCGTGGATAGCAATTTTGAGTCGTTTGGTCCGCGGTTGTCCACAGCCCTCTCACAGCCTGTTGCTAAACAGGTCTATCGCTTTTGTGGCACGAAAATTTTCACGCAATCGTGCTGCTCGTATGAGGAGGCTTGCAAGGTACCAGCTGAAGTGCAGCAAGGACTTTGCAGCTTTGATTACCGACTACAGTTCCCGTACATCGGAAAAAAACGTGACGTCATGCGTGACACTACATGCGAACCGCGCCCGAGTCCAACTGAACCGTGCTCTGGCACACCTCTTCCAAGCGGGCCAGGGACGGCTAAACGAACCGTGCCCGGGCACGGTTCGGAGCACTCACACTAGTCAAACAAACCGTGCTTTGGTGGTCAAACGCACTCGGGCACGGTTCAAACTGCCTAGTGTGAGTACACCCTAAGATATTCATGTCTTTCTTCAGTTGAAAAGTGGACTTCAATGGGAGCCAATGGGTTGAAGGTCCAAATTTCAGTTTCAGTGCAGCTTCAAAAGACTCTACATGATCCCAGTCGAGGAATAAGGGTCTTATCTAGCGAAACAATTGGTAATTTTCTAAAAAAATAAAAATAAAAAATAAAACCACAAATGCTCATCTTGCACTAGTTCTGCATCCACAACTTCACGCATTACGTAGTCACGTTGGAAAGCAGAAAATGAGATGGAGTTTTTCATCCTGCCCTACCTTTAGCACCAAAGTACACGGATAAAGAACTAACCACACATGACCTCTCCAACATGATTAGATAATGCGTTAAGTCGTAACTGTGAATCAGAGGTAGTGCAGAGGTAGTGCAAGATGAGGATTTGAGGTTAAAAATTTAAGTAAATTTAATTTTTTTTTAGAAAATGACAGATTGTTTTGATAGATAAGACCCTTATTCCTCAGCTGGGATTGTGTAGAGCCCTTGGAAGCTCCACTGAAACTGCAATTTGGACCTTCAATCCATTGATCCCCATTGATGTCCACTATATGGAGAAAAATCCTGGAATGTTTTTCTCAGAAAGCTTAATTTCTTTTGAATGAAGAAAGAAAGACATGAACATCTTGGATGACATGGGGCTGATTAAGTTGTCAGAAAATTTTAATTCAGGAGTGAACTAATCCTTTAAAAACTTGAATGTTACATGATGGCAAAAGTAACCAGAATGTAAAAATAGTGGAAATGTACATGCAAAATCCATTATCCATTATACACAGCCCAATATTGAATAATAAATTATACATTCGATAATACTGTGCAATTCTATTAAAATGTGAAAGTTTGTAACCGAATTAAACTCAAAGCAGTTCTGAACTGCCTGATAAAAGATTTGTGCTAAAGTTGATCATACCGCAGAGCTTCTGCAGAGACTTCTCAGAATAGGTCTCTCTGTCACAGCCCTTCCCAATATGGCTGGTCTGTAGTTCCACCATGGCTCGCACTGAAGATAAAGGGCCATCACAGGTCTCCAAGTGCATCTTGGGAAAAAGCTGCTTGCTGCCTGTTCCAGGTTCATAATCCACACGCTTGTTCCAACCTGAGAGAAAAGTACACATTAGAAACTGGAGAGCTAAATCTAAATCTTAATATAAATATAAATATAAATATAAATAAAAAGTTAAAGAAACAAGCATTTTTAAATACAGTGCCTTGCAAAAGTATTCATACCCCTTCAATTTTTTCAAGTTTTATGTTGCACATCAATCTACACTCCATACATCATAATGACAAAGCAAAAACAGGTTTGTACAACCTTGCAAATTTATTAGAAATAAAGAACTGAAATAAATCCACTGCATAAGTATTCAAAAATGAAGGGGTCCCTGATAGCACACGTCGATCACGGAGACGTCTATTTGACGTCTGCATTTACATCTGCAAGACGTTTTTTTTTTTTTCTTTCTCCAGTGTTTGCTCATCTACAATACGTCTATTGGATGTCAAATAGACGTCTGTTAGATGTCTTTAGGATGTTTATGTATTACAATGTATGTAAAACTGGCTTTCCGGATCAAGTGATCTTTAACAGACATCTTGCAGACGTACATGTGCTATCTGGGGTATGAATACTTTCACAAGACACTATACTACGAATTTACTGAACCTGTTGTCTTTTATAATACTTCACCAGACAGCACACGTATGTCTGGAAGATGTCTGTTAAAGATCACTTGATCTGGAATGCATCTGCTGTGTACAAACATCTGACAGACGTCTGTAAGATGTCAGTTTTACATACATTCTAAATCATAAACATCTTAAAGACATCTAATAGACATCTATTTGACATCTGATAGGAAATGTCCAATAGATGTATTGCAGATGAGCAAACACTCTAAAAAAATACGTCTTACAGATGTAAATGCAGACGTAAAATAGACGTGATGTACGTCTGCTATCAGGTTCTGTTCCCACCTTTATTATTAATTACCCAACTTTTCCCCATCATGCTTCAACACCCTTTAAAATCGCTATTGCTTTGACACACATGCCATTCGCTTTCATATCAGAGTTCTGCTGTCACCACAGCATCTGTTGTCACCACATATCAGATTTACATCTGAACTGTATCCTTTTTATCTTTCAGTACAAACGTGAGGAGGTAAAACCAATCGTGATGAAAGCTATGGTTAAAAGCAAAAAGCAAGGTCAAAGGAAAAAGGAATCCATCTGGAATGATTTTCTTACTGACACACGTTATCCTCCTGGTCAAGGCTGGCACATCACTGTGTGCTTTAGTATGTGTTCATGCATGTTACATTACTCTGTCTTGTGCGCTTTATAAAACATGAAGCTTAGAGTAAGAATAACCCGAAAGATAAAACATCTCTCTTCCTCACTGGCCTTTATGGACTCTCTCTGTATAATTCAGAGAACCGAGCGCTTTGTATTCACCTCAGCTCAGAGATATTCCCTCAGCCCGTTTCCCTAACTGAATATCTTATTACATTATTCATTGGCACTACTGTGGATAAAATGGGGCGACAGTACAGTACCACAGGCCTCCATCTCTACCTCTTTTTGAAGGAAAGGTCTTAAAGTTCCTCATGAATATCTGAGGTAGCCGTTCCGCCCCAGATAAACTGAGCAGAGAAGCTTTATAGCTCACTTCAAAACAATATATGCAACAAAAAACTTTTCAGAAAAAAAAAAAAAAACACCTACAAAATCTAAAACAGCAGTGGGTCTTCTTTTAATCCAGCATCACAAGCGCAAGCATGCGCAACAGGACTACAGAATAAAGTGCTTTCGGAAGCATGGCATCAAAACAACGTTGTGTGTGCACTCTGTAATGACTCATCTACTCCCTGGAGAGTGAATAATTCCCTCGATTATCCAAACACACCAAAGCCAGAGGCCAGACTCATTCTGTTCAATAGAAAGACCATTTCAAGACCTCAGGGTGACGATTAACATTAACTGCGGCATTAAACATTCATTGCTTATTCGCAAATGCCACAGACGCTGAAAAAAGTCGCGGCAGAGCAGCGCGAGGACTGATATTGCCACTGGAACTGCTGAGGTAACAAGAATAGACTAGGATACGCATGGAAAAATAATGGAGGAGTAGGTGCAGAAAAGGGCTATATGACAGGTGGACAGGAAATGAGTTGGCCAAGAAACTCACCTCATTTCTGTCACAGAGCTTCCATCATAAGACTGCCTTGAGATGTTCATGGATGAATGTAATGCTAATCAAGTGACTGGAATGGTGCGTTTGTATATTTATGGGCTTCTTCTAATTTTATGTTTGTGCTTTTTGAAATCTAATCAGGGAGTGTACTGGAGAGTGACAGGAAACTATTAGAGAGAAAAAAAGTGGAAAAGATTAGGATGTGATGCTGGTCAGATTCAAACGTGTGCCGCCACATATCAACTAACAAGTCTGTTAGTTTTACAAAGTGCACGTCTGCATTTGAACCAAAGCTCTGTTTTAACATAAAATAAGAATGTTTTAAAGCATTAATCAAATGATTTTAATTAAAACGTGTTGTTGATAAAAATATGTTGACATTTATTTTGTTATTTCAACTGTAAATTACATTGTCCTTCAGAAGTCTGGAAAGTGTTTTGGGGAAAAAAATCTGTATAAATTATCATCATTTTGTGATGACTTTGTACTAAACAGGACTAAATCAAGCTATTAAGCATTCATTTATATTTAATCAAAAAGAAAATAATTATTTCTGCTAAATGCTAGTTGATTTAATGCATTTATGCCAAGAAATAATAAGGATTTATGCTGATAATGGCATGAGTAATTATTTTAAAAATTAGCCAAGGGAACTGCATATCATTTTAGTCACAGTAAAATGAACTAAAATGAATATGACATGACAAAATATTGATTAAATTTTAAAGTCAGCAAGAATGAAAAACTCACCCCATTTAATGAAATAAAACAAAATAAAACAATGGTTATTTTCATGATTTATATCATGTTTCATCTTAACAAATCTTTTTCTCAATACAATCAAATCAAATACAAAATAAAATAAAATAAAATAAAATATAGCTTTTCACATCACGTTTCATCTTAACAACTTGCCTTTCCTCAACAAAATAAAATAAAATGAAATGAAAAAATAAAACAAAATTACATTAAAATGCTTATTTTCACAATCTGCATTACGTTTCATCTTAACAACTTGCCTTTCCTCAATAAAACCAAAACAAATCAAAACTAAAATTAAATTAAATTAAATAAAGTAAAATAAATAATAAATAATAAAATACAACTAATCTTATTTTCACAATCTACATGTTTCATCTTAACAACTTGCCTTTCCTCAATAAAATAAAATAAAACAAAAAATAAAACAAAATTAAATTAAATAATGCTTATTTTCACAATCTACATCACGTTTCATCTTAACAACTTACCTTTCCTCAATAAAATAAAATAAAATAAAAAATAACAAAAAATAAATCTTATTTTCACAATCTACATCAAGTCTAAACTTAACAACTTGCCTTTACTCAGTAAAATAAAATAAAATAAAATAAAAAATAAAGCTTTTCACAATCTACATCACATTTCATCTTTCCTCTGTCACTTAAACTACACAGAATATTGGATAATAACAACAAATAGCCGAATAGCTATTTAAGCTTTTTTTTCTTTTAACACATTTAGTCTGGATCTATTCTACTACTCCTAACAGATAAACGCAAGTCCAACCATACACGGTGTAAGTGTAGACCTGATTGGCAGCGCCAGTTTTCTATGGGTTCTGCACTCAATGAGAGATCTGTCACTCTCACTCTCAGGGCTCAGCAAGACGGGCCGCTGGACAGAGAGATGGAGAGATCAGTGTTGACAGACGGGATTTGACCAGAGACAAAGAGAGGCTGCCCAATTACACGCTTATGCAAGCGGGAAGCGTTACAACCAGAAATCCTCGCCCTTCACCTCTCCGGTGCCTGTCATGATCGTCACTCAGTCCTCACTTCCACCTCACTTCCTATGAATCACACTGACAACACAGACCATGCAATCTCTTAGCCAATGACTGCCTATTCTCTGAGCGTGGAAGCCTGCCAGCAACTGTCTTCCCATCTTAAGGCCCTATCATGCTTTAGATGATACCTGCACAACAGAAACAGTAGTGACCATGGGACAAACTAGGAGTGCTTGAGGAGATACTAGAAGTACTTTAAAGTTCAATATCTAAATGCAAATAATTATGCCAATAAATCTTTGCTGACTCTGAAAATGGAGCAAGAAAGACAGAAAATGAGTGATTTGAAAGTTCTTGTGAACACAAACTTTGTGGCTTTGTGCATGAGGAAACCCGAATTACCCTGAATGAAAAAGACACGCTTTGTGAACTGTATCACTTCCAAAACCCCAACATGAAAACTGTATTGCAAAGGGTTGAGGATTTACAAGATTTGTGGCTAATACGCTCGAGTCTGACATTTTGCCTTGCTAAGACTGGAAGCTGGCCTTTCATAGAATAAGTCTCTTTTTGGGATAGAGAGCTTTGTACCTCTCTAAAGGTAATAACTCATCTAAATCCATGTCACATCATACTAAATTCTCTTAACAAACAGGTGTAACAGACTCACTCTAATTGGTTCAGTCGGGATACTGTTCTCAGAACAGTTTCACACTCTCTGTGCTGTCACCTTGACAAGTGTGAAGGAAGGAAGACAAAATACAGCGACAAGACACGTGACAGCACCTGGGATTAAAGTTCAAATGGCAATTAAAAACTGTAAATTTTGTAAGAGAGACGATCTGTCTTAAAGGCACAGTTCACAAAAAAATAAATAAATAAATAAATCACTTCTAAAACCATTTATTCACCCTCAAACCTCTATTAAAAGCTGAAAGAATTAGCTGAAAATCTAGCCTCAGGCCATCCAAGATATAGATGAGCTGCTTTTTTTTTTTTTAATCAGAGGAGATTTGGAGAAATTTAGCATTGCACCTTGCTCAGCAATGGATCCTCTGCAGAGTCCAAACAGCTGATAAAAGCATCACAACAATCCACAAGTAATCCTCACGACTCCAGTCCATCAACTAACATCTTGTGAAGCAAAAAGCTTTGTGCTTGTAAGAAACAAATTCATCATTAAGATGTTTTAACATCAAACTGTTGCTTTCAGCTAAATTACACGTCCTCTATCCATAAGCAATCAGGAAAAATATATTCACAAATCAAGCACTGTTTACAAGTGAAAACAATCCAAAACAGTTCTAATCAAACATGTTTGTGGATTTTTAATGTGAGAGAACAACATGGGGTCGACTTTTTCCACTGGAGGTCATATGGGTTTTCGAAAAATCTGTTTTTGCAGTTTGTAATGTAACTATCCTTCAATGTAAACAGTTTGCAAAGTTTTTAATAAAAACAAAGAGTTGACTCAGAACCGCCTTAACGAGTCATCATATTTGTGAATCTTCTGCCTATTACTGATGTACGTCACTTGGTAACATTAACATAATTGTGGCCTGTTCACAAAATATGAAATGTCTGACCCGCCCACAAACACTTCAGCTGTGTTTACACCATGTCGAGAAGATGCTGTGTTCTGCGCTGTTAAAGCCGATTTATTTGGATTTAATTACTTAAAGATGATAATGTGAAGAATCAGTGGTTAAAATTCATTTTTTCCATGACTCAGCAGCAATACAATCCTTCAAACCTTTTGTTGTGCTGGTCATTTTAGCAAGAACTGCTTCTCTAATCTTGGCTTTTATCTTCTTTGGCTTTTAATTTTCTTTATTTGGACTAACAAGCATCTCCGAACCACAACCTGTAAGTACAATTCATACAATATGTGTACATTCTCAATTGCGTGCTCAAAATATCAAAATATTGTTATGCTAATATGTACCTAGTGCAGCTTTAGGTTTCCAGGTAAACCACGATATTCCTGTCTTACTGAATTAGTTCTGATAATTCGCTGTGAACCCACTATTTCCTAAGAATGTGTTAAATAAAGAATGTAACTTAGACATGTTTTGGTTTACAAACTCTGTTGTTTCATCAGTTAGTCAAATTAGCACTTGGCTAACGTATCCACCATTATTTTTTGTTAAGCATTTACAGTTTAGCAGCTAAACTTTAGCTGTGGGCACGATTCGCTTGCATAAGTGTTAAACAAAATGTTTTTATGTCTGATTTTAAGAACGGATTGAAGCACTATATTATTGTTTCATGTGAATGTGCATGCTTCGTCAATAGTAGGGTTGCCAGGTTTTCAGTTTTACAAACTCGCCAAATTGCTACTCAAAACTAGCCCAAACACGTTTCAAGGGAGATCCTCCACTAAAAATCGCTATTCAGGGTGTAAAATATACGATTTTTGTTGGGGTTTCCCTGGTAAATTTGCATTCCAGGGTCTAAATATGGCGTTATTAGGGTCGCTTCAACCCATGGACATCAAAAACAACCACAGACATGGCAACACAAATGGTAGTCCTCACTAACTCGCTCAAGTACTCATCTCTGTACTGATTACAACAGACTTGGCCAGCTGACCAATCAGAACAGAGTAGGCTTATGGAAGGGAGGAGCTTACAGATATGACGCTTAGAACTTATTCAAATGAACCGTTTCGAAATCATTGACAAATGACTATGTATGTAGGGAACGTGCTGAGAACCAAAGCAGAGTTAAAATTCTTTACATTTTCTTTGTTTTTGTTCAACATATAAAGACAAGAACAATATGTGGGCACATATTTTTATTTTTTTGTAAAAATATCCCTATAATGCAAAGTCTTGAGATTCTGTCCTGAGAGACAGCTACTGAATGTTTTGCAAAGTTTGACTTTTGTCACGACTGAATTAGCTACATTGTTTCTTCTCAGAAGGACTTGGGTTTGTCTAAAGAATAAAAGCTTTTCCCCCTCTTTTCACGCTCTAAACACAATTTTAGATGACAGTGATTAGGCGTCTGTCTCTGCAGCCCTGACATCCGCTTTTTAATGGCTCAACTGAAGCCTGTGAATTGAATTCATCTGCAGATATTTTCCACGCCTCAATCGATGTGTGAAAGAAGGTAAACTGTGAAAAAAAGCTGCCTCGTCTTTATCTCCAATTTAATGATGTTGAAAGCTCGGCCTACTGACTGTTTAGAACAAATCCATTACCACAGCATATGTAAAATGTATTGGCTGGCCTTGTCATGTAAGCATAAGATATTAAAGGAATACTGGGCGCTTTCAGAGAGGTCAGTGTGAGTGTGTACAGACGAGCTGAAGGCTGAAGCTGCTGTGCAGTCCCTGTGGGAAGAGGGAGTCCACAGATATCGATCTGTCTAGTTAAGACCACTAACAGTGTATGCCACACATGAGAGGAGAATAGAACAAGGGATCACAGAGGTCGCTGAGAACAGACTACTCCGCTGAGTCACAATACTGACCATTTCGCAGACGGAGGTTGAGGGTGGAAGTTGGGCAGAGATAGAAACTCGACTTTGCTATTTAAAGTCCCCAAAAAATCTAAATTGAAGTTTTTTTGCTTTTTAGTATGAATAAGTTAGCCTTAAGCTAGTGTGCTCCAAAACAACAACAAAATTTACATTTACAAGATATAAGCATTAAGAACTTACAGTCTCTTAATGTAAACTCTTAAAGTACCGCCAATATGAATTTTGATGACATCAGCCTCCACTTCAGCTTCTCATCAAATGTATCATCCAATCAAATGCTCTCTAGAATCCGAAGCGTCCCGCCCCTACATTATAAGCTGCAGTTGAATTTGGTCACTTGTTCACAGAATTAGTATTTTCTGTACGGTGAATGGCACGTAGTGCGCTATATAGGAGATAGGGAACCATTTTCATTGGGGCGAAAGAAGTCTGGTTTTGCACTGTCTCACGTGAACCGCCACAAGGCGCACACAATCTGCTCTGGTCCAGAGACACAATAGCACAGAGTGGATAATATGCATGAATCGGCACAGACCATAAAATGTACGTAAATCAGACTCATTTAAATTCCACACAGAATGCTACTGTATATTTTACAGCTATATGGATGAGACTGTGACTGTCAAATGCTGCTTTACCAGTCGTACTACTCACCCAAGCTGTGATATACATTAAACGTTATTGGCTATTTAAAAAAGGGGGCGGGGCTGTTTGATATGTCCCGCCCTATCTTCCAGTTTCAGTTGAAATTATGTCAACAGAATAACGCTACGTGTTTCAAAGCACTTTAGTGGACATTTAAAGTAGAAGTTCACATCCAGAACAAAAATGTACAGATATTTCACTCACCCCCTTGTCATCCAAGATGTTCACATCTTTCTCTCTTCAGTCACAAAGAAATTATGTTTTTTTGAGGAAAACATTTCAGGATTTCTCTCCATAAAACGGAGGTTAAATAGCACATAAATTGTCAATTTTTGTTTTTGAAAAATAACCGATCGTTTCTCTAGATAAGACCCTTCTTCCTCGACTCGGATCGTTTGGAGTCCTTTGAAGCTGCATTTAAACTTGGGGGCACCAAGTCAATCATGAAATGTTTTCCTCAAAACAAAAACACAGGATTTCTTTACGACTAAAGAAAGACATAAACATCTTGGATAACAAGGGGGTGAGTAAATTACCTGCAATTTTTTTGTTCTGGAAGTGAACTTCTCCTTTAAGTCATTATTTACCAAAAATTCTAACATGCGCCCAAATTCTTTTTGGAATGTTCATTAAGAAGTAGTGATGTCTGATTTGTTAACATAACATTCTTTTGAATGAATCAGGTCAACTCTTCAGATAGTTCTCAAGTCTAAGTCATCATTGTCAACAAAAACATATTTTGAAAAATGCCTCAGGATTTTTTTTAAACAATTGTTTTGAACCTTTTTGACTTTTATTGTTTGGCCAAAAACAGATGAAACATTTTTGCAAATAACTGCCTTTTGTGTTCTGCCTAAGAAAAGACGTCATACTGTTTTAGAACAACTTGAATGACTAAATGATGACAGAATTTTAACTATTGCTTTAAGTCAAAAAAGCTGACTTGAGAATAGACAGGGGCTCTTAGATATTGTAAAAAAGATTAGAGAATAAATTAAGTTTATATCAATATATTAAATAAAATGACTCTCTCTTTTGCTCCTCTATCTATTCTATCTTTAACCATCTCTTCTTGTGAACATTTGCAGCCATTTACTTTTGTATTTTACAGTGGTTATACTTCTAAGAAATTACTATTTTCGACTAACTTCCCAACACCGTTTCTTTTAAATAATACATTTGAAAATGAAAATGCAATTTCCTGACATGGCCTTAAAAGAACTAAAGGAAGTCAATAATACATTGAGAAGGCCATCTTTTAGCATTTCCATTCATCTCAGTGGTAGTTGGTCAACTACAGTATAATTTAAAATCTTATTTTTCCATTTAACCACTGAATTTTCTAATCCAACTTCCTGAGGTATACGCAGTAAAAAAAAAAATCTACATTGCTATAACAAAACAGTAGCAAAACATACAAAAACTAATCAGAACAGATAGCTAATTCGAATTCCAGGACGAAGGGATCAGTGAAAGTCGCAGTAACATACTGTAGTGTGAGGTATTCACTGACCTTGCCAGCCAGGCTTGCACACTGGTTTGACGTCAATGTGAACCGGAACGCTTTCCATCGCCCTTTTCTGGCCACAATCGTAAGCAGTCACCATGATTTTGTAGTGCTGCTGTTTGTCATAGCTCAGTCGCTCTGTATTCCTGATGTTGCCTGGAGAGAAGAAAATATGCAAGAGAATAAAACAAGCCTATTACATATGAGAAAATTTGCGAAATAAAATTAAAGACACACTAAGTGGAACAAGGAAAGTAAAACTTAAGAGAGCAATTTGTAATTGTTGCAGCTGCCAGGCTGAGATACTACACCAACATATGCTTTTAAACAATAATTAAGCTCCCTTACAATGGCTCTGGCCAAATGTTTTCAATCACAAAAGTAATTTCAACAGTGTAAGTGTCCCTGTTTCAGCAATTACGGATTATATCTGCAAGACTGTTTCTAGTGCAGCTAATTAGGACAAAGACAATTACATCTAATCTCTATATTTTGGATTTCACAAGGCTTTATAGTGGTTTATTATCTGCATTCATGGCTAATAAAATAATGTAGGTAGGACATATGGCTAATAAAACTACAAATGTTGAATTTGTACTTTGAATATATATTTAGAGCTCAGCAGTAACCACCTTCTGTTCTGCTATGGAGAAAGCAAATAGGATTTGTATTTCTGGTGTTATTGAAAATTTTATCCACCTCTACAAAACCATTCCAAATTTATGGGTGCTGATTAAAAATCAATGAAAACTGCTTTATAATGTACACCACCATTTGAAAGACTGGGATCTGTATTACTTTTTAACCCTTATGCTCAGCAAGGCTGTACTTATTTGATCAAAAATACAATAAAACAGTAATATTGTGAAATTAAAAATATATTAAATGTAATTTATTCCCATTTATAGCCAAGCTGAATTTTCTCAGCCATTTCTCCAGTCTTTAGTGTCCCATGATCCTTTAGAAATCATTTTAATTTACTCATTTGGTGCATAATAAACATGTATTATTATATCATCACTGTTGAAAAGAGTTGCTGCTTAATATTTTGTAAAAGCTGTGATGCTTTTTTCAGGTTTCTTGACAAATAGAAAAAGAGTTAAGTAAAAAGAGATAACACATTAAACTAACAGTTTGGCATAGTGAGGTAATAGATAAGAAAAGCACTTGATCAAATCTTGATCAGTTTTTGATTACAACACTATGTTTTAGATCACGCACAGAGCAAGAAAAACACTCACAGACTATAGTGCTGATGTACAGTAACAAACAAACATAGTATATATACTTAGAAACTGGTTCTGCTTCCACTAAGTAAGATGTACTTTCCTTCAATCAATACATATAGAACATAATCAATCATTACCAACACGGACCTCTGCACAGACACAATGTACAGATCTGACATTGTTGTATGAGTCATTCTTTATATCAGCTAAGAGCTAAAGGTACATTCTGACTTTCTAACCTCTGGCGAAAAGCCAGACCATGCACTAAAAGCTTTTTTAGTGATGAACATTCTTCCTGGTCAGCAGCTCGAGAAGTGCCAGGCTGGTTGAAAAAAGTCAGCAAACCACAGAGTGGAGTGAGCTCCAGGTTAAAAAAAAAACATAATGACATGGATCCTCTACCTGCTACCTGTCATTTGAGTAATGAGTGCTTTTTGTCACAGGACTGATGTGTGTAATTTAGCATTTGGCGCCCACAGTTACTATAGGCGGCTGTGGGGTTGATGTTTGGTGTATGGCGACGAGTCCGAATGCACTCTATGGTGACAGAGTTCATATGAGGCTGAACTAGCAGCTAGTGATTTGATGCTCTCACACGTCCGTGGGCCTGTGGTTATTTTTACCTGCTGGCTGCATTTCAATGAGACCAGCCGTGCTGTCAAGGAGACAGCAATGAGGAATAGAGGTCAGTCGCTCTGGGCTCCCAGACCAAGTCTGCACCAATCCTCAGAGCCACAAAGCTAAAGTGTAGCTTGAAAAACACTCAAAGCCATACTTCAATAAACACAGGTATGTAGGAGGAAGGAGCTAGGAGGCATGTGCATGTATGTGTGTGTCTGTGTGTGTGTGTGTGTGTGTGTGTGTGTGTGTGTGTGTGTGTGTGTGTGCACCTGGTATTCATCACGTTATGGGGACCAAATGTCCCCACAAGGATAGTAATACCAGTAAATTTTGACCTTGTGGGGACATTTGTGAGGTCCCCATGAGGAAACAGGCTTATAAATCATGCAGAATGAGTTTTTTTGAGAAAGTAAAAGTGTGCACAGTCTCCTGTGAGGGCTAGGTTTAGGTGTAGGGTAGGTGTAGGGTGATAGAAAATACGGTTTGTACAGTATAAAAACCATTACGCCTATGGAATGTCCCCATAAAACATGTAAACCCAACATGTGTGTGTGTGTGTGTGTGTGTAAGAGAGCCAGTTCAGTTGTTAGAGCTGATTACGGCAACTAATGTCAGGCGGTGTGATTAACAGCAGGGGAGTTTTAAAAGAAACAGTCCTCCTCCAGTGAGTTATCAATAGGCCTCTCTGTCTGTGTGGCACAGATAAAACCAAGAGTATGACAACAGAATACAAGACAAAGAAGGTGAGGTAGTGAATGCAAGTGTGTGAGACCCTCAACTCGTTACTGTGAGACCCTAACTTATGTTACTGCAAGCGCAGTTCAAACCAGAGCATCATGCATCTTTTTTTTTTTTTTCGGTCATTCTAAACCCTGTCACTCTGTCATTAATTACTCACTCTCGTGTTGTTCTCTCGTTCATCTTCAGAACACAAATTAAGATATTTTTTATTAAATCTGAGAGCTTTCTGACCCTGCATAGACCACATTCAAGGCCCAGAAATGTAGTAAGAACATTGTTAAAACAGTCCATGTGACATCAGTGGTTTAACCTTAATTTTATGAAGCTATGAGAAGACTGTGTGCAAAGAAAACAACGACTTTATTCAACAAATTCTTCTCTTCCGTTAGTCTCCGTCATGCGTTATGAGAGTACCACAACGCATGTGAAATTGTTGAATAAAGTCGTTATTTTTGTTTTCTTTGCACAAAAAAATGTCCTCATACCTTTTCGGGCATTGAACGTGTCAGTTGCATTGCTGTCTATGCAGGCTCAGAAAGCTGTCAGATTTCACCAAAAATATCTTAATTTGTTTTCCAAAGATGAACAAAGGTCTTACAGGTTTGGAACGACATGAAGGTATGTAATTAATGACAGAATTTTCAATTTTGGGTGAATTATCCCTTTAACAATTAATCCTTGGTATTCATAAACTGATGTTTCACACTGTACATGCCTAAACCTTGGGTTAACATTCATATTTGCATATTTTTGGTGTGCGAACGCAGCATGCAACCTATAAATATACCGGCTCTAGCATTGCAGCCTTGTATTATATTGCAGACATATCAAGTTTTTCCTGAATGGACTGTTTGGACTATAAAGGTAACAAACTGTCTCTTCTTTACTCCAACTGATGCAGTTTCTGTCACCATTTGACGGTGAAACAACTGTTTATACAATGTGCTGTGTTTTCAAGGCACATAAATATGAAGGATGGATTTGGGTGTCTTCTTGCTAAGCATCTAGTCATAACATTCTAAAACCACATTATTTCACACTGTACAAGTTTCGTAAAAGCAATGCTAACCCTGCTCTGGAGAAATTTAAATTAAAAATTAAAAAGTGTAAAATGTACCTTTACCCCAAATTAAAAGCAGGGTTCAGACTGATGGTAACCTGGGGTTAAGCACAGTGTGAAAAGCCCTTTGTGGCAAGCGATGAATGTCAGGTTCAAATCCAATTCTTTAATATATAATGACATTTTTATTGAATGAATATATGAATATCTATTTTTTTCATGAACCAAGCAAAATTGCTGCTCAACTCCAAGCTTTATCATTGCATGGGTGGGTGTTTTTCCTCATCAGTCCAAAACAAGTCCAATAAAGTTCATCCATCCATAATAAAAAGTGTCTCACTCAGCTCTGGGGGGTGAATCAAGGACTCCTGTAGAGAATCATGTGTTTTTGTAAGAAAAATATCTATATTTAAAATGTGAGAATCAGTTTAATCTAGCTTGCACCGGCTGGTCGTACCCGGAAGCAGCTCCAGGCGTATGATGCAATACGTCGGCATTACGCATGCGCCGCACAGAAGTGATGAACACGAACGCACCGTAAAGAGTTTAAAACAAAACAACGGTCACAAATTAGAAGTTTAAAACGAGGATTTGTAAAGGAAAATGTTGATATAAGCCAAGAGGACACTGGCTTTGCTAAAGTAAGGAAACTTTACTTCCTTTGCTCCTGTAAACAAACATTGTTTTTTTACAAGTCTCACCAGCGCATGCGCAACACAGACATCCTTCGTCATCCGCTCGGAGCTGCTTCCGGGTATGACCAGCCGGCACAAGCTAGATTAAAGTGATTAAAGTGATTATTACGCATCGATTCTCTACAGGATGTCTTTATTCACATCCTGGAGTCGTGTGAGGCACTTCTTATTATGGATGGATGCACTTTATTAGACTTGTTTTGGACTGATGAAAAGAAACACCCACCCATCCAATGATAGAGCTTGGAAATGCCAGGAATATTTAATATAACTCCAACTGAATTTGGTCTGAAAGAAGGAAGTCATATACACCTATTGATATCAAAATCAACCGCGGGCGGCAGATCATTTTCTTATCTAGCGCCCAAACTCTGGAACAATCTACCCTACACTGTTCGGGACGCAGACACACTCTGTCAGTTTAAATCTGGATTAAAGACCCATCTCTTTAACCTTGCTTACACATAACACATCAACATATTCTTATAATTCAAATCCGTTAAAGGATTGTTAGGCTGCACTAATTAGGTCAACCGGAACCGGGAACACTTCCCATAACACCCGATGTACTCAGTGCATCGTCAGAAGAATGGCATCTACGCTAATATTAGTCTGTTTCTTTCTTTTTCCGAGGTCACCTTAACCACCAGATCCAGTCCGTATCCAGCCCAGACGGTGGATCAGCACCTAGAGACGACCTCTACAGCCCTGAATGTCAGCGGAGACCACATCGACTAGATGAGCCCCAGAGACGGATCCCCAGTGAAGACCTTGTCACTGAGATGGCACAAGACCACGGGAACCTGGTGAGTCCTCTGCGTCTGGCCAGAGGAGAACTGGCCCAACGACTGAGCCTGGTTTCTCCCAAGGTTTTTTTCTCCATTTGTCACCGATGGAGTTTTGGTTCCTCGCCGCTGTCGCCTCTGGCTTGCTTAGTTGGGGACACTTTCTCTTCACATGATATTGTATTTTATTTTATTGCATTTGATTAACTACCTTTACCTGAAAATTGAGTGTTTATTGTTGCCCTTGGCATTGTTGATGTACTATTTCCTACTTAATACTGTACAGCCGCCTTGTCACAATTCTGTATTGTTAAAGGCCGTATATAAATAAAGGTGACTTGACTTGACACCTAAGATGTCTAGAGGGTAAGTGAATATGGGCTGATTTGCTTTTTTGGGTGAACTAACCTTTTAGCTACACAGATCACTATGAATTTTGTTGAATGAAAAGAGCAGCTTAAATGGGACGCAGTCGTTTAAAATGAAAATTATGTAATCATTTCTTCACGCTTATTTCATTATAAACCTGTATGACTTTTCGTCTGCGGAATAAAAATGATATTTTGAAAAATCTCTTAATGCTTTTTTGTCCATACAGTGAAAGTTAAAGGGGTCCAATGTTGTTTTGAACTCCATTCAGTGTACAGACAAAAATGGTTCAAACATACTTTAAAATGTCTTCTTTTGTGTTCCACAGTAAAAAGTTCTGTGAGTTGATAGAATTTTCAGTTAAAAGCAAATAATATGCAGAAAGTTCAATTAGATTGGATTGATTTGGACAAGTGAATTCTGCCACAACGTTCCACACTTTTCTTTATCTACAATAAATCATGCACCATAATTATCATAGACACTTTTTTTTGAAAGTTGCATTCAAAATCTGAGGGGGCGCGTGCCTCGGTTTGAATAGGCATGACACTTCTGATTGAAACTTTAAGCATGCGCCTCAGCGTGTGTTTGAATTTGTGTTCTTTCAGAATAAAAGCATAAAGAACAAAGAACACACGTTTAATGGCCTCCAGCATTTTAGAGCTACTGATGGTGTAAATTCAATCGAAACCTCTCGATATCTCTTTTATTTCTCACATTCCGACTCTTTTTCTGTTTGTATTATTTCTCTCTCTCTTCCTATTCGTATCTGTCTCTCTCCTTTTCTCTCAACGAATTCCATTCAGAAGTGAGAATCAAATGAAATGTCTGAGTCAAATATCGCCTCTTTGTGTCTTGTTTCATTTGCGCTGTCTCTATGCTTAAAACAATGAAACAATGTCAGGAATATTTTCCACTCATAGTTCTCGGGTGCACAAAAACAATGAAATCTCACAGAAGATCTTTAGCAAATTACCTCAGGTTTCAAAATGAATCATGTGGTGCTGCCACCAACACAAACCAACCTTTTTCCCACCTAACGTCATTAGAGCATGTTTCTATACTCAAACTATTTATTATTCTTTCTTTTTCCTGATCTCATTCTCTTTCGTCCCCTCCTCTTTCTCCTCCTCTCTCTGGACCAGAGAACACAGTGCCAGTGGGCCTGTTGTATTTAATAACTCACTCTGCCCTCTGATCCACAGTAAATGATGGAGCCAAAAGCCCTCAGAACAAAATCTACTCGGGCGGCCCATGCATCACTCAGCTCTCGCCTGGCACTAACCAAGCAATGTCAATGCCAGTCGCACTGCAGACGCTGGCAGGGCCCAAAGCGGCAAGAGGAAGTGAATGAGACAGGAGCTCAGAGTCCGACGTGAGCCCCTGAAAGAGACCGCAGCTCTTTGAGACAGCTGACACCCCACCAGAGAACATGAGAGGGAGGCAGACAGCCACGGCGGGGAGACGGGTGTCTGATCCACGGCAGTGTAGCGATGTGATCCGTGAGCTCCGGTCGCTCCAATGCCTCAGAGTCACCTCTGATGTGCCCGGAGGTGTCAAAGATGGGAGGCTCTGACTGTCCAGCTGGCCAATGAGCCGTTTAATTCACTCATGCATTCAACGATAACTAAATAAGACATCAATTCTGCACTCGTGAATGATGAATACAGAAAACGGAAGCTAAAGCAAATCAAATTCAATCATCTTCACACGAGAGAGAAATCACAGGTGAAGTATTGAAGTGAGAAAATGATTTGTTTGTCTTTATCAGTTTCATACTACTCAAGCAATGAAAAAAACAGTGAGAAAGACAGGTAGAGAGTAAGACAGCCCAGCCACAACAGAAATGGGGTGGAAAACACATCAGGAATTGTTACTCAAGTAATATTTTAGGGATTTCTCTACAAGGAATATTGAAAGTAAATACATGTATTCTTATTCAAAAAACAAAAAACAAAAAACAAAAAACAAAACATGTTAAAGAAACAAAATTAAACGAACAGCTCTTACTCTTTACTTGAAAGGTCTAAAATAAATGATATACCCTATATTTATAGACCAGAAATAGTTTTCTTTAAATATAAAAATACAGCAATAACGTAATTTAATTCTAACCATTGTTGATGCTTGGTGAACCTGATCAACATTTACTCTATACAATGCAAAAAATAAAAATAAATAATAATAATAAAAAAGTAAATAAATTTTTTAATTAGTTTTTTTATGTTTTTTTGTATCTTTTATGCTTATCAACTCTGTATTTATTTGATCAAAAACAATATTATAATATTAATGCATATATTTTGACCCCAATATTTTAAACAGGAGTATAAGTTTCTATTTAAATGCATCTGAGGATTTTAAAAGTAAATAAATGACATTAACAAAACATCAAAATTATTAAAATATATTTAATGAAGTTTACATATATAATCAGTTTTTTATGGCTGTCAAACGATTAATCGTGATTAATCGCATACAAAATAAAAATTTGAGTTTGCCTAATATATGTGTGTGTACTGTGTGGAATTATTATTTATATATAAATACAAACAAAGTCATGTATATATTTAAGAAATATTTACAAGTATATGTATTTATTATACTTTTAATATAATTTATATCATATATAAATAAAGATATTCTGTGGATAAATAACATATTTCTCTTAAATATATACGTTAATTTGTGTGTATTTATATATACATAATAATTACATACAGTACACACACATATATTAGGCAAACTTAAACTTTTATTTTGTATGCGATTAATCGCAACAGCCCCAGTTTGAAAGGCTTAATTAATTGCTATTAAGATGTCAAGTATTTCTGGCAAGATCCTACATATTTTGACACACTTTATGGTACATTTCTGTGTACTTTCACACGTTTAAAAAAAAAAAGGTTCTTTATTGGCATCGATGGTTCCATGAAGAACCTTGAACATTTCAAATGCAGAAAAGGTTCTTTAGAGTCTTTAGATTTTTTAAATGTTCTTTAAATGGTTCTTTTAAGAACTGTTCACTGAAAGGTTCTTTGGACAACCAAAAATGGTTCTTCTGTGGCATCACTGCAAAAACACCCTTTTTAAGAGTGCATGTCTGAATCTGAGACTTACCATTTCGATCAATAGCAAAAGGTGTATCCTGTGTAACGATCTCATAGTTGCAGATTTGGCTGTACTGTGGAGAGCAGTCCTGATCCCAGGCCTCAACTTGCAGTATGCTGTCATAGATCTTGCCCTCGGTAACAGTGGCACGGTATAATGGCTCCCTGAACACTGGGGAGAACTCATTTACATCATCCACCTGGATGTGAACCACCGCCCTGCAACAGAACCAGAGGGACGGACAGAGAATAACCAATCAGGGAGAAGGAACAGAAGAGATGTTAATTTTATAGACCAGAGGTGCTAATAGACCTGAGACACACGGATATAACACCTCTGAACTGCGCGAGTGAGTTGCGAAAAGCTTTAGAGAAATTAATGAAGACAGAAAGAAGTGAATCTCTGTGAGCACTGTACTGAGACCAAGGCCGGACTGACTGTAAATATTTACGTTGACGGTAAATATTAGTTGCGACCCATGAAAAAATAAATAGTCTGTACCACGTCTGGGGAAATTACCAAAGAAAAATGTGGAGAAATAATGAAAGCATCTGTACTAACCCACCAATAAACAGCAAAAAAATTCCTGGCATTTTTCAATTTAAATTAATCTAATTTTAAGGGTTTTAAATATGTTTACATGATGGCAAGACTACAGTGTGATGCAGTATGCAGAATAGATGGCTTGGTTTACCTACCTGCAGCTTTATCACTATGAAATAACTCATTAAGCTGTTGTTTATCAAGCTGCATTAAGCACACCGACACAAACACAGAAGAAGCTTTGACTGAAACATGTCTGCAAATACATTCGTACATCGGGTACATTGGATGCAAAATTCACTTTTACATGGTGTTTGCATATAAATGTGTCTTAGCAGTTTGTGGACAGAACCACCCTACAATAGCTAAGTTTCCATCACACTGTTTCTATGCGCATTTTGAAGCATCACATTAGAAACGAGTGATGGAAACACCACATTTCAGATAAAAATCCCTTAATTCGCAAAAAAAAAAGTTTTTATGCTCACTTGAGGTGGTTTTTGACTTATAATAATGGGAGTAACAGGAGATGGAAATGCGTTTGCAGAATTCCTCCACGCATCAAAAAAGTCATGTGACTTTGCGCTATGGGATGGCAAAACCCGTCTAACCAATGGGCCAATTTTATTCCACAGCATCTGAAATGTGGATATGGTCATTATGAAATGCCTGAGCAAAGTCTGTCAAAGTATTTCTGTACAATTGCCTCCCAGAACTGTCTTACACGACTGCGTTCCCAAACAGCAGGCTTCCACCTCCGAAAGAAATGATAACATTTATTGTTTGTCTGCTCGTTCTGAGGTGCAAGTAATTTATTATGTATAAAAATTACTATATCCTGTGGTTTCTCCTACTTTTCTTAGTAATATATAGTGTCAGTTTATCAGAAAGTGACAATTTTGTTCTCTTTGACTTGTTGGATGGAAATGGTGCTTATTTGCAAATGTTTTGTGTGATATTCCAATTTTTGCACAAAAGTTAAATTCGCAACTTTGGATGGAAACCAGGCTAATGATAAAATCTATTCACTTTTTTTTTTATCTTTTAAAAAACCTAATTATTAAGCCATTTTGCTAGTTTGAGCAATATGATGTCATATTGCTCAAGCTCCACCCACGGCCGCTGACAGATTGTCCTGTATTAGCATATTTCCAACCTTAGCCAGTTGTACACTGTCCGTCACTTACTCCACACTCAAGCAGCTGTAGCAACAATAATGTCTTGCAAGCAATGCAGGTGTTTTGTATTTGCATGTAAAAGTGAACATAAGAGTCTTCATTTTCTCCCGACATCAGCGCCACTGGCGCTAGTTTTGTTTTTTTTTATGGTAATGCGCCACAGAATACAGCTAAATTTGTTTATGTCTGTGCAAATCATTTTACTCCAGACTGCGAGGGACAATTCAAGGTAGGTTATGATAAAAAGTTCAAACTTACAGATTAGTAGCCACCGTTTTTGATCCAGATGCACCTCCAGAAGAAGTAAGTCTCACACTTTATATTTTATATTTTATGATTATTTGCAAACTGCCTTTTCCTCTTCCATTAAAGAGAGGGGCGAGGTGAGCAGAGCTCATTAGCATTTAAAGAAAACGAAACGGGTTGCTGTTAACAGAGGGTGTTGTTTTACATGACTATTGAGGAATTTTAACCTGGACTCTAAAGAGCCATGCCAACTTGTGGAAAATGGGCATCCGATGTCCCCTTTAAGAATATATCTAACAGTTCACAATGAAAAACAAATAAATAAGAACGTAACCTAATAGGTACATGGAGCTCACATAAAATCTTAAAGAAGTCCAGCTCAGTGTCTGCCATTTAGTCAAACCAGCTGTGACCTTCTTTGACAGAAACATAAATTTACGTGTTGTCGTACGTCTTCCTAAATGGAGACATTAAGTTAATGGGACCTGCATTTAGATTATCCCGCTGAGATCCTGTACTCTGCGATCTCTCTTGCGTGCAAGCGTTCGCACACCCTTCAGTATCGCGCTGTCAAGAGACATTCATCAGAACGACCCAAGCTGTGAAATAAAAAGCACTTCTTCATCTCTCTCTCTCTCACAGCAGTGGGTGCCTGAAGCACGGCTCTCTCCTTCACTTTATCAGAGCTGTGTTCCAGCTGCAGCGAGCTGCTATTGTAAGAGAGATTGTCGGGCACGTACGGAGCTTCCGGCAACTTTGTAAACATCTTGATGGGTCATCAATGCAGGCCCAGTCAGGACTGGGTGTGTAGAAATGTGTGCAAGCATATGAGTGTGTATGTATGTCTGTAGCCAACTCATATCCTGGAGTGCCGCCAGGGACAGAGAGAGGAAAAAGAACGAGGGAAGGAGAGAGCAAAAAAAATGCTGGACGGTACACTAAATTTCACTCTGATTTGAGATCTGAGGTGACAAGTACAAACTTCAAAGTTCATATCAAGAATGATAACTATAACAAAACTATAAAGTTTTGGTAACGCTTTAGATTACAACCCGCAAAGAACTACGTAAGTAAACTGAATTTACGGTGTATGTTTCTGTAATTATAGTGTACCTATAAAGAACGTACATGTAGGTATAAGGGAACAATATGTTATATTTGGGTAATAAGGGGATAACAAACCAGATATTCAACCTGCAAAGAACTACATAAGTATACTGAATTTACGGTGTACGTTTCTGTAATTATGGTGTACCTATTAGTACGTATGTGTAAGTATAAGAGAACAATAGGCTATATTACGTTTTGGTAATTCGGGGGTAACAACCAGATATGCAACCTGCAAAGAACTGCGTAAGTAAACTGAAGTTACAGTGTATGTTTCGTATTTATATTGTACCTACGTGTAAGTATAAGGGAGCAATATGTTACGTTTGGGTAATAACGGGGTAGCAAACAGATATACAAATAATTTATAATGGAATTACTTAAAAACTTAACAGGTACCTGTTCTATTAAATCGTAAGTTTGGTGTATCTATACGTAAGCTTTTTAAAATTACTGGGAAAATATACTCTTGTTCCATGTAGTTACAGGGTAAGTGTGCCCTCTGCGGGCTGTAAATTAAAGTGGCGATTGTTCCCCTCTTGTTCAACGAAGTTACAGGGTAGGTACAATACATAAACACACAATCTGAAAATATATCTAAAAATATTTTTTATAGTCGCTAATCCCACTTCTACCTCTAAACCTAACGTTAACTATGACTGAACAGTAATAAAAATATAAAAAACAGGAAAGTGCAATCACAATCATTTATTTATTGCAAAAATGTCAACAGCCATACAAAAAAGTAATCCAAATAACGATGCGTTTGCAGCCGCAGTCCTCTCTGGCGGAATACAGTAGGTTTGAGGTGCTGTAGGATGAGAGCAGAATTTAAATTGTTAATCGCTGAAAATATTATCCAGATTATTGTCTTGATCCACTCCTCGAAGGCGCCCGCGCGTCATTCCAACACATCTCACTAGAAACACGGCATGTCGTAATCTGTGACGAATGCAGGCGAGAGCCAATGAACGTCCGATTTTCCTGTCGCAAAATGCACTTTAGCACGGGTTTATGGCTGTTGCTGCTGGACTCGCTGCTAGAGATGGAGATGAAGATCGCCGGACAAAGCCTTGAATTTGGTTCTGGTCCTCGCAAATCGTATGGATTCTGAAGATCTGGGTTACAGCACACAAATAAAATTGTTTAATTTGTAATTATGTTGCGTGTTCGGTGTATTTTATGGTTCTATTGTTAGTCACAGCATGTTAGAGAAAACGCCTTTGTGTTCCACCACGGCAAACGAAGTTAATATTACATGATTGATTAAACGATTGCAGAAATATTATTTATTTTAAAGGTTTAACGTGTAGTCATGATAACATTATGTAGACCTATTCTTGGAAACGAGCTGGCAACAGAAATCACACAGAACAGAATGAAATGTTATAATTTCATATTAAGTAAACGTTAAATGTTTAGATGATGTAAATATGTCAGTATTGTAAATTTAGTGTCTGTAAAAATGTAAATAAATGTACATTTTGTAGAACCACATTTTACGTCGCGTTGTTATATGTATTGTACCTACCCTGTAACTTCGTTGAACAAGAGGGGAACAATCGCCACTTTAATTTACAACCCGCAGATGGCACAATTACCCTGTAATTACATGGAACAAGAGTATAATTTCCCAGTAATTTTAAAAAGCTTACGTATAGATACACCAAACGTACGATTTTAATAGAACAGGTACCTGTTAAGTTTTTTAAATTAATCCATTATAAATTATTTGTAGGATATCTGTTTGCTACCCCCTTATTACCCAAACGTAACCTATTGTTCCCTCATACTTACACGTAGGTACAATATAAATACGAAACATTCACCGTAACTTTAGTTTACTTACGCAGTTCTTTGCAGGTTGTATATCTGGTTGTTACTCTCTATTACCAAAACGTAACATATTGTTCCCGTATACCTACATGTACGTTCTTTAATAGGTACACTACAATTACAGAAACGTACACCGTAAATTCAGTATACTTATGTAGTTCTTTGCAGGTTGAATATCTGGTTTGTTATCCCCTTATTACCCAAATATAACATATTGTTCCCTTATACCTACATGTACGTTCTTTATAGGTACACTATAATTACAGAAACGTACACCGTAAATTCAGTTTACTTACGTAGTTCTTTGCGGGTTGTAATCTAAAGCGTTACCAAAGTTTTTGTAACTGTTTAAAATGTATGAAAATAGCAAAGTCTACACCACAGCTAATGGTAATGACATAATTGGAATCACCTTCAGAATGACTTTTTCCAAACGATAAATGCCAAAAACACAGCCAGCCAAATAGAATCCATGCGACTTTAAAGAGCTTGAGAATGTATAATAAACAGAACATCATTGTCTGTTGCTGTAGTTACATGAAACTGAGTTATTTAATTTAATTACACAATAAATGCAACTGAAATATGTTGCAGTTACTGAGAAGAAAAATTTGTAATTAAAATACAGTTACGAAAACGTTAACGATTACAAAGGGGGTTACATCTGAAAATTTTCAAACACACACACTTAGACGTTATATAGAAGTTTAGGACACAGAATAGAATACATGCTTATTTTCTATTTAGGTTTACGTATATGCTTTATTTATTTATTTTTTTTTTAAGATTGACTATTTTTCCAGGGAACTGTTAGATGCCAGTATTTCCTATCATAGCTATGCAAAGATTTGATTTAAAAAAAAAGTATCATAGCTATTAAACTATATTTTATTATGCTTTTAAATCAGTATTTTACCTCAGAATGATCTCAAAGTGAAATACTGATTTTGTGGTGACTGTGCTTTAAAATAAACATCTTAAAATGCTAATTCAAGAGATGAAGGATTTTGAAAGTCTAAGAGTAATCAGTGTCGAGTACTACTGGTTTAAAGGTTTGAAAATGAGTAACAGTCAAAAACATTCATTAGGAATTTAGAAAAGTAATCAAAAATTAATCAAATGTAATCAGTTACATTAATAATATAACTGAAATAGTTACACTACTTATTACATTTGAAATGGGGTAACTTGTAATCTATTAGCAAAGTAACCTTCCCAACACTGACACTATACAGTGTCTTTATAGTTAAAACTTTACCTGTTCTAGAGCTTTACAGGCTTATTTAAAATCACAATATTAATAATAATTAAATAAATCTATATAAGCAAAATCATTATAATTAAGAAAGAGCACCAACAATGAATTAACCAACTGATTAATCAGCTCGTATTAATTTGTGATGAAGTGTTGTCTCACTTCAATCAGTCAGTGTAAGTGAGTATTCAGACCAACACTACAGCAAACAATCACTTCATTAGCTTAAAAAAGGGAACAATTTAATTCCTTTCAATGAAATGTGAAAGGAAAAAAAAACAGCAGTCTGGCAAAATTATTGAATTTGTTTCCATAAATATGTTTAATAACATATAGTACAAATTTAAGGCTAGAATACGCTACACATTCTGTTGATGATTTGTATTCTGGCAGAGTGGATGGTAGTTGCTTGAAACTCAGAGCCAGTCAGCAGATTTTGAACACTTGGGAGTTGACAGATTTCACAGAAAATTGTGTAGTGTGTGTGATAGCAACAGACTATAACTCCATTTGATTTTAATGCTGATTTTTTTGAACAACCATTGCTTTTATTTGTCTTTTGACTAGCAACAAGACGCATGTTTCAGTGTGAGTTTGTTGCGTCTGGGACTTGAAAGTCGCTAGTTTTTCCTCTGTAAGCATTTTCCATGAGAAAATGCATTTTAAAAATGCTAATTTGTACACTACTGAAAAAAAGATGTAATTTCAGTAATTTTGCAGTAATTACTGGTTTTCCCCAAATTTGGGATGTACGGTGATCCACATTTTTGTTAAAGTGGTTTACCTGAAACCCATTAAATCAAGAAGGAAAAAAAAGGTTTGAGTACCATTGTTTTTTAACACTATCATGACTGTCAGTGGCGGGTAGTAACAAAGTACATTTACTCCGCTACATTTATTTGAGTAAATTTTTGAAAAAGTTCTTTTAAAAGTAAATTTAAAGATGGGTACTACTTTAACTTGAGTACATTTCTAACAAAAAAAACTGTACTTTTACTCTGCTACACTGGGCGACGCTCCTATTTGTTTATGCAATACATGTTAAAAAATGTGTAGTTTATTCCAAGCACGCTGTCTTTTTCATCTGGGGCATGAACAATGTCCCATTCGCAAATTAATCACTACTGTATTTTGAGTTGATTCTGTTCAAGGTTTTGAACAAACAAGCCTAAAACAGTCTGAGTTGGTTCACGAATCAATGATTCGTTCAGTTCCCTGCATGCACTGAATCATCCAAAGCTCTCATTTGTACCGGGAAATGTAAGAACACAGAGATAAAGATCTACAGTCATTTGAAGCCAAATCCGCAAATTCTACTGTTGTCCTGTGATGGGGATCTTCATTAGTTGAACACCGTGTGTACAGTCTATAAATGATTCCACAGGTACGATTTCATTTAAGTTATATTTTGTAGTAGACTAGTGGTAAGCTAGATAGCACACGTACATCTGCAAGATGTCTGTTAAAGATCACTTGATCTGGAAAGCATCTGCTATGTGCGAACAACTGACAGACGTCTGTAAGATGTCAGTTTTACATACATTCTAAATCATAAACATCTTAAAGACATCTAGATGTCTATTTGACATCTGATAGGAAACGTCCAATAGACGTATTGCAGTTGAGCAAACACTAAAAACTACGTCTTACAGATGTAAATGCAGCACACATACATCAAAGAGACGTCTGCATTTACATCTGGAAGATGTGGTTTTTACATAGTTTGCTCATATGCAATACATCTATTGGACGTTTCCTATTAGATGTCAAACAGATGTCTATTAGATGTCTTTAAGATGTTTATGATTTAGAATGCATGTAAAACTGACATCTTACAGATGTCTGTCAGATGTTCGTACACAGGAGGTGCTTTCCAGATTAAGTGATCTTTAACAGACATCTTGCAGACATGCATGTGCTATCTGGGATATAAGTGAAAAGAATGAAAAGTTTCAATTGCAGCATCTCATTTATAGTATATTTGCTTTATTACCTTGCATCAAATTTATTTTTGAGCATGGTCTGCAGCTTATGAATGCAATATCCAATCAGTATGCATGAATATGCATTCGCAAAATTCTCTCATCAGTATAAACAACAAACTGCAGAAAAAAAATTGATTGTGCAGTGTAGACAGCTTCGGTAATTATAACGAGAGTATTTGCTAAAATGCATAACTCAGTCATGGAGCCCTTCTGTGTTTCTTTATGTCATTTATTCCCAGTTTGAGTAAATGTTTTGTTTTTCATTCTCCTAAAATAACAATAAGTGAAATCTTGATTGTCTAATCTGTAAAAAGGAATTCATAAACGGTTTGTGCTTTCCCCTTTATTAGGCCTAATCTACATTTATGATCATTATTACAATATTAAGAGCAATAATCAGAAACATTTTTTTCATGACATTGCATCTTCACCCGTAATAAGTTACATGAGTTAAGGGAGTTACAAAATTTCCCTCAGAAATTAAATGAAGAAATGCCCCTGCGGAAATCAGTTCATTTCAAAGTAACTAGTAACTCGCTTCTTGAGTAAATTTACTCTTACTTAAATAATTATTTATATAAGTACTTGTACTTTTACTTGTACAGTTTTTGGCTACTCTACTCACCACTGATGATAGTAATATGGTGGGATTCTTTAAAATACCTTGGAAATCACATTAATAAAAATAATACAAAAATAAAAAAATTAAGTCTAACAACCCCAAAATTACTCCAAATGAATCAATGGTTTAGGCTGGTTAGCTGTCAGCACAGCAGTTGGTTTCCTCATGGCTCTTCTGACTTAAAAGCTTCCACAAATGTGGCAAAGCTTCATTCTGCTTTGATAAGGAGATGATGAATTAAACAAATTGATCATTTGCACAGCAGGACACCAGTCCCTTAACTTACACAGTCCACATCACAGAGACGATTGCTCCTCTTGCTTGTAAATTACAACTTCTGCTAAAAGTCTTGTAGCTTTTATCCAAAATGGCCTACAGTGCTTGAACCACTAGACCAAAATTTTCCAGTTGACTTATTGCTTTAAAAGTAAACCTCACAACACCCCAAATGTCACTGACTTGACATCTTTTTATTTTTTAAGTCTTGAGTTACCAATCCATAAATTACCTTCCCTGTTTTGCTTTTAATATGTAACTTTTAGCTAATTAATCTAAATAATTCAACTATAAGCTAATCAAAGACAATCACATGCACAACTGCGACTAACGTGGAATTTCGGTGAGAAAACACTTTTCTAAAATCTGTTAACAAATGAAGAGTTTGGTTCCAAAACACTATAAATCCATTTTGATTAATTTGAGTAAAAATGTGTTTTCTTTACCAAGAAAGTGGCAAGATGAAAACCACTACTTTCTGTTTCAAACTCTCACATAGAATCCTTAGGTTATAGTAACAAATCCAGATTTTGATTTTCAAAGATTTATTATAAAATCTGATTATTTTTTTCCCCAAAATGCAACAAATCCATCAGGGCTCTACGCTTAAAGAAATTTAGGAGCACAGTCAAAATTTCAGGAGCACCTTCTAATCAATAATCAAAAAAAAACTGATAAAAAAAAATTTGCCTTCCCATTATGAGGTGATATTTGACTCCGTAAAGTGAATTAAAGGGGGATTTTGTTTTTACCTTTGTAATGGCATTTTTGTGACTTCATTAAAAGTATGTTATTTTTCGTCAATTTTTTTAATAATATATATTTTTGAAGCTTTTTAAAATTTCTAATTAAAATAATAAGAACAAGTAGAATAAAAATAAGTTAACAATCAAATTAAATCAGTATTAACAAAACTAATTTGTAGACGTGGCACAGAAGAACAAAAAAGTGGCTTGTAGGTGTATTTTTATTTGTTAAATGAGGCTCAGAGGTGGCATGAGTGCAATCAAATATATAAATTCATGTTGAGATTAATGTTTAAAATATATAACATTTTGAATACAGAAATATTAAATGAATTTAAATAGCTGAAAAGATACTTTAAAAATGAAACTAAAACTGCCAGTAGGTGGTGGCAAGTCACTGATTTAATTACTGAATCATTCATTCATTTGATTCGTTCGAATGGCTGATTCATTCAGTCTTTATGAATGGGAAATTGAATCACTGACTTACTAGATTTGTTTAAAATGCACGTTCATTCATAAACTAAACACTGCTGTGTTTGAATGGAGATGCACAGCGGCTCAGCTGTGACTTGTTTCAAACTATTTTTGACGTCAAAATAGAGCAAAATCAGGCAATAGTTTAACGATCAGACAATGTAAGTAACTTAATATTAACTTCTTGTTTATTTAACTGGTGTATTACATCAATATCTCATTTACAAACTTTCTTAAAAATCATTAAAAAATTTTTCCAGTTTGGAAAAATAGGGAAAAAACGTGACAGAATAACATAGCGCATATCACATTTTGTGCAAAATGTAAAATGTAAAAAAAAAAGTTTTTAATACTGACCAGATACAATACTGATTTTGGCAGGCGTTTATCGCGTTTTGGAACTAAACTCTTCAAATCAGTTGTCATGAATTGATTAATTAATAAAATTAAATGTCTCAATAAAAAAAAAAAAAATTAATTAATTAAAAAAAAAAAATCAATCAGCTTGGAGATCCTTCGGAGACCACCAGTGGATTTCAGTTTGAAGCTGCTGAACTAAACTACACTACTTACTTGTGGCTCTTTTTCCAGTTGGTTCCACTTGGGCTGGCTCCGCAGTCGTAGGCCTGGATGATGAAGGTGTATTCCTTCTGCTGCTCGCAGTCTATAGGACCCCGGGCCCTCAGCACCCCTTCACCAGATGTCCTGTTCAACACCTCAGCTTCAAACGGGGCCTCCTGCCCATGAATCTTAAATGCACAGATCTCTCCTGGAAGAAACAAGACACGGGAGGTGGAATCAGTGGCTGTGAAAACACACAAATTACTTTCTTTTTTTCCACCTGCATCTCAACAAGCTATCATTGCTATAACTTTCACCCAGCAGGCCGGGCCCCCCAACCCCGGAGCAGTAATATACAGGACACGGCGTGCTTTTAGAACGGAAGCTATTCGTGCTGTGAAAGGAAGAATAACTGTCTGCTCTTGTAATTGCCTCATTGCAGAGCTGGAATCACATTGTGCAAGAAAGCAGAGTGCTCAAGTACAGTGTTTTGAATGTGGTAATGACTGTGCACCGATAGCCTCGCTCTCGTTCTCGTTCTCAAGCGGCCCGCCCTACTTGAGAAGAAATTGTTACAATAAAATATGTATGCACTGTAGACAAAGAGTAATTGTGACAAGATGTCTTTTTACCAAGCTATACTAATTGCGAGTAATCGATTTCTTTCAAATTAGCAATGATTAATACATAATATACACTTTTATTCTACTCAGCTAATGTGAAACCATGAAATAAAATGAAATGAAATATAAAAAAAAAATAAAATAAAATAAAAGGTACATGAATTTCACTAACATGATATCAAAGTATTTTTACATGGTATTTATTTATTTATTTATTTATTTATTTATTTGTTTGTTTGTATATTTTATAGTATTTTTTAAAGAATGGTTGTGTATAGTTTATTTTATGGTTATACTGATAAAATAAAATAAAATGACTGTGTGTACCGATATTATAGATATTTTTATATGTATGTATGTATTTATTTATTTATACAAAAAATAACAGTATAGCCATAAAATATACTAGAAATAACCATTCTATCAAAAAATAAAATAAAATAAAATAAAATAAATAAAATAAAGAGTGTACTGATATCCTTTTTATTTTACTTTATTTTACAAAAATAAACAGCATAACCATAAATATACTATAAACAACCATTCTATAACATTTACAGTAAAATATACTACACAAAACAAATAATTAAAGTTAAAATAAAAATAAAAATAAAATAAAATAAAATAAAGTGTGTACAGATGGCCTTTTTATTTTATTTTATACAAAATAAACAATATAACCATAAAATATACTATAAACAACCATTCTATATAATTTATAAATAATTATTTAAAAAAATAAAAAAATAAAATAAAGTGTGTGCTGATATCCTTTTTTATTTTATATTATACTTTATATTTATTATTATATTTATATTTATAATAAAATAAAATACAACCAAATAATAAAATAATTTAAAAAGTGTGTACTGACGGCCTTTTTATTGTATTTTATACAAAATAAACAGTATAACCATAAAATATACTATAACCAACCATTCTATGAAATTTACAGTAAAATATACTATACAAAAAAAATAAAAAATAAAATAAAATAAAGTGTCTGCTAATATTCTTTTTATTTCATATTATATTTTTAGATTTATTATTATATTTATAATAAAATAAAATATAAAATAGTACCATGACATAGCAACTTATTGTTACACGGCTAACATGGGGGCTGATTATTTACTTTAGACTGTGTCTTTTAATTCCCAGGTGACAGTGTTCACTACACTTTAAGTTTTGCTGTAGCCTTGGAAACAATTTCTTCTAGAGACTGCATTGTAGTCACCCACAGTGCAGTTCGGTCCACACAATCACAGATAATGTTGCCACACAATCTGTTGACACCACAATAAATCCGAGACCACAAGAAAGGACATTGTCTTGCCACTGTATCTGTTCACTGGTCCTTTCTTGGCAGTGCTTCTATCTGGCCATACCGGCTCTTTTAGGGATTTGGAAAATGACCACAAAAAAAGCGTCGGAACTCTGACCCTGAGACAGCTGATATCACTTAAACCCCGGCAGGTCTCCGGAGCAAACAGCGACGTGCCGTTACGCTGTGTGCTCAAGCCTGCTGCTGCGGACAGATAAGCCTAACTTTCTCTCGCCGTTCCATTCTCTCTCAATTTCTTTTTTCATTATTTTCTTTTTTCCTCTTCTTTTTAAGCAGATCTGATTCTCTGCTCGAAAATCTCTCTCCTCCCTCAATGCTGAAATAACAATTTACCCTCCGCTGTCCCTGTTCCTGTAGAGACTTGGCGTTTAAATTTCCCTTTTCTATTAGCCCCACAATGCTTCATCCAAATTAAATGTGTAGCACAATGGGACGAAGGATGGAGGCAGGTATCAAATAGCACAGCGGGTAGCACGTTCAGATATGAGTTCTGCGATCATGAGTTGTAACAAATGGGAAAGAACATTTTATAAGCATAACAATAATCACAATGCATATGCAAAAAATAAAAACATTCATTGGTTAAGAGGCACAATATGTCAGCACCAACAGCCTCATGGTTAGTGCGTCAACATGTAGCGTAACTGCGCACACGGCGACCCGAGTTCGATTCTTGTCGAACCGTTGCCAATTCCACTTCCCTCTCTCCTCCCAGTTCTTTCCTGTCATCTCTCTACTGTCCTATCGCAATAAAAAGGCATAAAAAGCCCCAAAAAATAACTAACAAAAAAGGCACAATAAGCATGCTTTTGCCACTAGAGGGCGCATATTAAAACAAACAAAGGCATAGTCTGATTACAGCTTGATTTAGTTTGGAATCATGGGAGTTGTTGTCTTCATTCCCACAGCCGGTGCAATCTGATGTGACTCCAGTAGAAATAATGTTCATGAATGAGTTCATGGTCGCCCACTTCCGTTCTTTCCGGTCTTGTGTATGTGGGGTAAAGTGGCACTGTTTCATCACACTAGCTACATTTGAGTGTGATGAAAATTCTAATGCTACTCTGTGCGTTAAACATTATGTGGACTTAAACATTATTTGAAATTAGAGAAATTAAAGGAAGAAACTAACCTTTTCGAAGCTTCGATTCAGCTGAACCAATGTGCAACCATTTGCAAAACCCCGCCCACCTTAGTTACTGTTGCTATGTCCGATAAACAATGGCACACATCACGTTCTCACACAGCGTTATAATTGGTCAGATCGCCTGTCAATCAAGATGTTTGCAAATTATTCACTGTTTCGAAGCCCTCTAAACACCACACGCTGGTGACACCTACTGGTCAAAACTGTATAAATGCAACAAAACTCCAATGCAAATGCTTTATTGAAAGTATAATATTAAATGCAATCAAAATAATAAAACACCATTAAATATGAAGTGTCTTATTAAAGGGATAGTTCACCCAAAAATGAAAATTAGCCCATTATTTACTCACCCTCCATGCATCCTAGGTGTGTATGACTTCCTTCTTTCAGGTGAATCCAATCGGAGTTACATTAAAAATTATCCTGGAACTTCCAAGCTTTAGAATGGCAGAAAAAAGTCCAATAAAGTGTATCCATTCATAATAAAAAGTGCCTCACACAGCTCCGGGAGGTGTATAAAGGCCTCCTTTAGTGAATCGATGCATTTTTATAAGAAAAATATCCATATTAAAAACGTAAGAATCATTTTAATCTAACTTGCGCCGACAAGTCGTGCACGGAACAGCTTCGGGCAGATAACGTAAGACGATGGCATTGCGCATGCGCTGGTGAGTCTTGTGAAAAACCTCTGTTTGTTTGCAGGAGCAAACTAAGTTTCCTTACTTTAGCAAAAGAAAACCAGTCTCCTTTTGATTTACACTGAAATCCTAAGACATTTTTCTCTACAAATCCTCATTTTGAATTTCTAATTCTATGAACTCGCATTAGTCATGGGTTCACAGAAATCGCACCCAACATCAAACCATGGAAATATCGAAACAGTTATGATGTAACAAAGCCTTGTTTACGTGACTTTGAAAATCACGTGACTTTGGCAGTTTGATACATGCTCTGAGCCACTGTTTCGAAACTACCTTCATGTTTCAAAAGCGGCCATGACTACTTTGAAACATTTGGGATAATGTAAGTACACAAGTCAGCAAAATATATAACACTGTTCCAGTGGTGTTTGGATATATTAATCAAAAAATACTACATATTGTGCCTTTAAAGAAAAAAATAAAATTCCACTTAGTGCTTGGGAGTCACGGGTAAACCCATTTTCCGCTCCGTCTGCTGCTGCAAATGCATTTTCCAGATTCAATTGGAGAAAGGGCAAACGGGTCAAACCATACAGCATAAGAAACGCAGGCAATGCGGATGTATATGTACAGAGTAATGATGGAGGGAAACGGTGAGCTAATTTCCATCATGTCTCTAGATGACAGCCTGAAAACAGCAGCATCTCCTCACGCTCCGACAGCACAGAGGTCTGTAATCATGCGGCGAGCTCCACCGAGCCTAAACTCTTTGGAGTTCCCCTTTGAAAGTGCTGAAGGAAGTATTAAATCGGGCCGACAGATGTGCCATGTTTTTAATACCACCTCACATCAGCTCTGGGAGTGTAAAGAAGGGAGTTCTGGGTAAGCCAATTTGAGACTAATGAATGAAATCATCCATGTAATATTTGTACTGCTTACTGCAGAAATTCATTTGTAGTAGGGTGGTTTACAAGGAGCATGAGCGGTAAACTCCAGAGACCTAGATGACCTCCATCTCGTAAACCAATTCATTTTCCTGTTTCATATTTGGAAGGAGCGCAAATTAGATGTGTTGTATGGGACGCAGCCAGAGACAGAACGGAGATCATAATGGTTGAGTCACGCAACAGCCGACAGCAGTTCCACATTGTTATTTGGCATATCGAGGCAACTAAAACAAATCTTTAAGGTGGTACAGTTGCACAGAAAAGTCATCAGGTCAAAAATCAAGATTGATTACGCGTCTATTATTATTTGTGTAAACACACTGTCAGGCCTAATCACAATCTTAATTAAGAGCTCAAACTGGCGTTTTAATAATTTCATGACAGAACTGCCGGCAACTTCTAAATCTTCACCTTTGAGCAGATCAATATCCACAATAAATTTGCCTTCAGTGTGATCTGTGTGAGTCTTGTTTTGAAATTTAGCCTTGTTAGCTTGTGTGAAAACAGACAAATCCAGCCATGCATCTGTTCAAACATTATATACTCACAATATATTTGAAAGCTTTGCTTCTCAACTTCAAGGTCAAACAAGACTAGCACAATGCTCTGCATCAAGACACGTAGGACAATTTTAGCACACAGAAATTTAATTGCTGAAGGTTGCCAGGTCGCTGCGCTGTTGGTTGCTAGCAGGTGTTCATACTTGCCTGCAGTGTATCCAGGAGGTAAATGTGAGCTTTACTGTTGGCACTCCCATTGCTAGTCCCTGCATTGTACTGCATTTCTGCACGTTTTCTTATAATTAAACTGTTCATCATTGTCAACATGGTCAGAGTCAAACCACTGTCAGTACATACATAAAATAACTAGTATTCTATCTTAATATAGAATTATTCCTGTGATGGCAAAGCTAATTTTTCAGCAGCCATTACAGGAGTGTTCGGTGTCACATGATCCTTCAGAAATCATTCTAATATTCTGATTTCAAAAATCACAATGTTGTTTTGACATTAGACCATTTCAGTCATTTCAGTTTGCTTTATTAATATAGGTCAGAAATCTTAAGATTAACTTAAGTAAAACAAATATTATAAATATTAAATAGTTAATATATATTTAAAATATAATATTTAATTATTCATAATATTTATTATAAATAATACATTTCAAATATTTATTAAATATATTTTAACTTAAATTTCAACTTAATTATTCATATCCATTTATTTACTTGATTTGGTAAGTCATGTAGCAAAATGGTCAATATTGCAAAATAACCCCCTTCAGAATGATACAGTAGCACTGTTACAGCAGTTCTGTGTCAGGGGCCATATCACTATGCCTGGGTTATTTATTGCAATAATAGTCCAGTGACTCCCATATTATCCCATACACTACCAGTCAAAAGTTTTTGAACAGTAAGATTGTTCATGCTTTTAAACAGAAGTCTCTTCTGCACATCCAAAATACAGCAAAAACTGTAAAATTCTGAAATATTTTTACTATTTAAAATAACTTTTTTTTTTTTAAAAATGTAATTTATTCCTGTGATTTCAAAGCTGATTTTTAGTATCATTATACCAGTCACATGATCCATCAGAAATCATTCTAATATGCTGATTTGCTGCTCAAAACATTTTATTATTATTATTATTATTATGCTGAACTCAATGCTGTTAAAAAAATAATAAGAAACTCTCATTCCCTATCTAAATCTTTAAGTTTGGGAACAACAAGATCCATTTTCAAGCCACAAGGACCGTACAGGAGCACTTGTACTTTCTAAACCTATTGCATAGTCATATATCTTAGCTTTTTGAAATATTTTCATCTAGTTGTAGCATGAGCTGTTATAGGTTGGGGTTGATTAAAACCCTGTTCACACGAACCATCACCAGTCAAAAGCCTTGATTCACCCAACCCTTTGGAGATGCACTTGGCCGGCCCCGTGTTCCCTTTCTTTAATTACTCTCTGGATTACATTCTTCGCTAATGACTTTCTCTCTCCCACCCCTTTCATTCTGTCCTCTCTTTCTATTAAACTCGCACACAGACACACATGTTCGCTCAATAATGCCTGTCATGCAGTGGGAGGTTGAGGTGTTGTTGAGAGCCACTCTACCCTCCTTCACTCCTCTCCAACGCCGTCCGTCTCTTTCATCTCTCTCCAAGCCCTAAGTGTGCATATATCTGTGTCTGGATGGGGTAATGGTCCTATCAAGTGTGTGAAGAGAGCCTGAGGATGGACCAGTGCACATCAAATCATTAGTCATTTTTAGCGCTGGCATATCCACGTAGTTTAACATTGATTTATGGCACACAAGCCGCTTTGATCAAAATCCATTGGCACACACACAGAAAGATGAGGGCTAAACTGCACAGAATGAAAGTATGAAGTACTACGCTTCATTCGACCAATCGTAATGTGTGTCATTTGACAGACCTGACATAATTGATTTGACGTTTTCTTATAAACATTGAATAAAGCACCCCCTAGAAAGACCCCCACACATAAAAAAAGTAGATTTTTCTGGTCATTTTTAATCAGAACATTAACTACATTAAATAACGCTTAGGAAATAATGTTAAAAATGTAAACTGCTGAATGTAATGATATTGAAAAATTGACATTTGTAACATTTCATAATATAACTTATGAAATTTACACAACTGCTCAGTAAGAATGTTTTTGTTGTTGTTAAAAGAAAAAAAACACTTATTTAGCAACCACGTATAGACATTTAAAAAATTACAAAATAAACTGTTAAACGTTGTTATTTTGAATCTTTCAAAGAATATTTTTTAAAAAATTATCATAGTTTTCACAAAAATACTGAACAGCACAACAGTTTTCAATTATTATAAATATATTAAAATATAATATATTATTATATTTGAATATATTAATATATTATGGATATTTATAATTAATATTATAAACATATTAAAACACCAAAAAAGTTATTTTAAATAGATTTTAGTTTACAACATTACGCAAGTAATTTTTTTATATATATGTACTGTACAGTACTTTTACAAATAAATGCAGTGGTGAGTATACGAGACTTTCAGAAACATTAAAAATATTACCAACTCCAAACTTTTGACTGTAGTGTATAATTAGTTCAGCATGCTTTATTCAGTGACCCCAAAAATACATTTTTGCACAGCTAAATCACATTAAGTCAAATTTCTGAATTCAGTGCATTAGATAAAAAGTCCAACAAACCAAACTGCATCTCCAAACAAATTACAACGTGTAGTTTTTCAGTTATTTTTAACCTACAGGTAATTTGGTACATTTTAACCAATGTATGAAGTTCCTTTCATGTTCACAAAAGAAAGACTGTGCTTGTGCTATTTTTCTTTAACATGAATGCAACTTGTTTTGACATTTTGATGATAATGCGAAGACATTTATTCTGTTTTAATTGTGACTTAAATGTCCAAAAGCATTCTGGGGCCCTGTATCTCTGGCAGCAAACTTTGATCCTAAAGAAAAGGACAGAGAGAAAATGCCTTTGTCACACTTACGGTTCAGTCCAATTCATACAGTATTACTGTAAGCTCTAGCAAAGGTCATTTAACAGAGAATGTCATGTCAGAGAGCGCATATGGCTGAACATTTGGGACGAGGGCTTGGATTTGACATTCAGAGGAAGAAAAGTAGCCAATGAAATGGCCTGGCAAAATGAATCTTTCTGTCTTTGACAAGAAATGTCTTGGTGTAAAGTATTGACCTAATGTTTACGACACGCTACGAATCCCAAAGGTGCCTTTTATAAAGGAGGATTCAGTGCACTCCTAAAGGCCTTTTTCATTACGATAAAAGAATACCTCATTGCATTCTTGGCGATAGCAAAGTCATCTCTTTGACCCTTTGGCTAATAAACATTGCCTCACTATGGTCATTTTTTATTCCTGCCTTAATAATCAAGAGGACAAAACACACAGAGTGATATGAAGAAAATTCATAATAATTTTCCTGAAGCTTTAGGAATGAAGGGATGTAATTATCTTAATTGATCTCATAAAGTTCTGCCATTATAATTCACGTAGCAAACTGTGCTTTCAAATACAAGTGAAACAACCTTTTGTTGCTCGGCCTCTAGATCACTGAAAGCTCAGAGAGGCACTGAATGGATAATACAGATTCCTTGGGATTTTTGCAAGGCTCTTAGGAAATACAATGTCTAATTGCCAATGCTGTCCTTACTTTCATTATAGCTTAAAAAGCGGTCACAGAATCAATCAGACCGGGTTCTCCTCAACCAAGGACAAGTTTCACACTCATTGATTATGTTCCTTTTAAGTTATACAAGATCGAAACTTTACTTAGTGCTGGTTTGGTGCTTGTCTAGCTGGTGAAGCAGGTTGACTCATACGGCTAAGACTATGACATTTAAAAAAAGCCTGGTGGGAATTCATTAATGCTTATCAATGTTCATGCAGTGATCCAATTTGATTCATTTGGAATGATTCGTAAGTACTTCCAAAAATATGCTCACATAAATGTAATGGAGAGACAATTCGCAGTATTATTACTGAAACATTGACAAAATTGTACCTCATTAACAATCTAAAAATTACATTTTGGATAAGAAAACAATGTATGAATTAGGGCTGTCACATACTCAATTAAAAAAAAAAAATTCAAAACTGCAATTTGCCAATGTCAAGAAACCGGCAAAATACCGGAAGTGGCACAGACAAGAATCCATGCAATGCACTATTAGACCGTTTTCTATGGCTGCACAAAACATTAAAACTATTTTAAAAATCATAATAAAGCATAGTGCTATTTTGAATTCACAAAGGCTGTGATTCAGTTAAATAAATATATAAGCTGGGGCTTTAATATACGCTTTATTTATATGTGTGTAGGTTATGTGCATCTCAGAACGGCTCCATTCACAGTAAACGCTGCTCCACACAAACAGTTATTATTAACGCGTAAAGAGTCTCAAACTCCATCTATGCTTATTGCTGTGATTTTGGGTTTATTATAACATTCATCTGAGAATGCAACATGCACCATTTCATCAGATTTGTAGGGTAAATCATTTATAAACCTATGCAAACACAGGAGAATACAATATCTTTCTCAATATGCTTACTGTTCATCGTGATTTAAAAATAAAATATAATAAAAATAAAATAATAAATTAAAAAATTAAAAAATAAAAGCCATGACTGTAGCATTTCTGTCATAAAGAAATGGCAAAATATAAAAAATTATTTAGACAATTAAAAAAAATGTTGTTTAGTCAATATTAACAGAGGACTTCAGATGATGCCAACCCTGAAAACATACAGCACTACCGAATTCTGCTACTAATTTATAGTGTTCTTTGTCTGTTTGATTACATCATTACTTGATCTTTACCACACATCTCTACCATATGTACATCAAGCTACTACTACATATATTGTAAAAATGTCAATTTGGTGTAAAGCTGCTTTGCAACGATATGTATCGTGAAAAGCGCTATACAAATAAATTTGAATTGAATTGAATTAAACAAGCATCGCGCAATAAAGTGTAAAAACAATCGTCAGACCACTATCGCCCTCTGCAGGCATTTGCTATATTGCATAATGTACATTAGTTCTTTTGCCTCATTGCTATTATATAAGTCATTTTAAAGGCTATTGTTTGATTAGGTTTATTTTTATTACCTCAAAAATTAATTGATCACAATTAATCGATTACTCGATTACCAAAATAGTTGTTAGTGACAGCCCTAGTGCAAATATTATTGATTAAATAAAGACAATATGTCTGCAAAACTAACAAAAGCAGAGGTAGCCTGTTAAACGTGCAATAAATCTGAATATCATGTGACAGCAAATTCATTTAACCAATAATACTAATAACAATTACTTTTAAATTCTGAATAATAATAGTAATGCACATCTTTAGGAGAATAATAACCATCTTTAAATTAAGCTGGGTCATAGAATCACCATTATATTATAGTTGATGCATACTTTGCACAAATGGACGTACAAAATTATGAATAATACAGAATTCTAAACTCAGCAGCTCAAACTTAATTCATTTAAATGACACATTTGATTCGTAAGTCTTGCATGTTTTCCATCTGTTGTGAAAGTGCATGAAATCTGGGACTTAAGTTATGCAAGATTATTATTATGGCAATCATAATTGTTTATTACAATCTACAACCAATACAGTCAATTTTTTTGCGGATTGATGAAGTTTTATCCTGAGAGAACTCAAAAGAAGACATTCTGAAAAAAACACTTGTCCAAAACGACAGAATTTTCCATTTTCGCTGAGCTATCCCTATAATGTCTAGCTCCCAGCAATCCAGTCAACAGTAAAGTGTAGTGCACAGAAAGTCGATGTGACACTGATCTCACGTCCCTCAGCAAGCTACAGAAAGTGAGAGAGGTGTTGAGACTGCGAGCTCGAAAGGAGTAGAGCGTATCAGCAAAAGAAGTACTGTACACCCCGAGTCCAGAGTGCTTATCTCATTGATTTACAGTGTGTGAAGAACAGAATGGAGGCAGGAGAGCAAAGACTATAAATAGAGCTGTAGGCCCTCCCCTGGGCCGTCAGGTTTGTTTGCTTCTCCTCTTCTCATTCCTGATGACCTCAGTTCTCTCCATTTAATTATTCAATAAGTGAAGCTGGAGCCCAGGTGGACTGAACCCCACCTTTCATTCTCTGCTTCGCCAGCCTTAAGGCCACATGTGAACCTCCCAGCACACATTTGACTGGCATCCCTCTTGGCAGCCCATGGTCACAGGTTAAAGCACTCTGGGGTTGCCGGAACGGCCGTTGACACCCACACTGGGACTCAGATTTTCAGGTGAGAACAGCCACAATAAACAGTGCGTAATCACAGAATCCAGTCATAAAAATGGAATTTACCAAGTTTTGGATTAATACATCAAAAATAGGTCAGTACACCTAAACCAAAATGTGATATGGACTAGTTTCTGTGAATATTAAGCTGCAAAAATACTATTTAAATGTGAATACTGCATGTTCTGTGTGTCTCTGTGTGAATGAATAGCGCATACACGGTGTTTTGTTTACTACACACGTACTGAAAGGCATAATGTCCGCAGTGTTTTCAGCCCTTGCCGCCTCAATATATGAGTACATGAACCAAAAACAATCTCTAGAACTGCTCCGAGAGTCACTTAATGAGCATTTTACTGTTTCATGCGAGAAAAACCAAAACTACCATCATAATTACCAACAGAAACTTAAAGATCTAACTTGAAGAAACTGTGACTGAAATATATTACTTAATGTAATGATGGTACTATTACTAATAAAATTATTATTAATATATCAAGGAATATTTACCAGAATTATTTACCAGAAAAAAAATGTAAATACACACCACAGTATTTAAACATAAATAAAATAATAAATTATTAAAAAAAAAAAACAATTAATTAGAGATGCTTTTGATTATTAAAATTTAATTTAACCAACTGAATTTGGTAAAAAATAAAACTGAATGTGAGAAAAAGATAAAACATTTTACAGAGCCTTAAAAATGACATTGTTGTTAAACATTTAATAAATTGCTGTTAACTTGTGTAAGTTTCTTTAATTCAATTAATTAATGCTTTTTATTCATATTTTTAATTTAACCATTAAAACAGTCTAGAGAAATTAAAACAAAACACAAAACAAAACAAAACAAAACCAAAAAAAAAAAAAAAAAACATTTTGGAAAGAAATAAAAAGGAATTTGAGAAAAAAACAAAACTGATTTCATAGTATCATATACTAGGCTGTGCATTTAATCTTGGTTGGCATGGGGAGAAACTATTATACTGCTCTGTTAAAGTATTACATTTTGATGTATGCCAGTAAAAACTGTCATAAAATATTGTGGCTAAACAGCATTCAATAAATTTTTTTTATGCTAGCATGTTATACGCAAGTTAAAATGTATTTACAGAGCATTTAAATTTGAGGTTGGCAAGATTTTTTTTTTTTTTTTATAAGAAGTCACTCGTGATAATTTATTTGACCAAAAACACAGCAAAAACAGTAATTTTCTGAAATAATATTACAATTTAAACAAACTGCTTTCTATTTTAATGTATTTTAAGATGTAATTTATTCTTGTCATATCAAAGCTACATTTTCAGCAGTCATTCTCCAGCCTTCAGTGTTTTTCAAGACTCTTTGATGAATAGACATTTCAAAAGCATAGTATATATTGGAAATAGAAATATTTTGTAACCATGTAAAAGACTTTACTGTCTTTTTCTATCAACTGAATTCATCCTTGGTGAATAAAAGTATTAATCTTGGATCTCTTCAGAAACAACACAAGAAATTCTGAAGTCTTTCTTAAGCACAGACACTATTAAAAAAAAAAAAAAATCATCAACATGTCTAAACCATTCACTGACTTAAAAATAGGTAAAATAGTTTTAGAATTTATCGTTTAACTCCCATAGGTGATAAAACTTTGCTGTTTGCTCATCCCTACGCTACTCCGCACAAACTGGTTTGAAAACGAGAGATAAATAAGACTTTATTGACCCCTAAGGGGAAATAATCATGTTGGATAAAACATCATTTACTTAATCGTAATGGCTGGTCGGAAATTCCCCTCCTTATTTTCCCAAGTAATTGGAAATGGGAAGCTAGCTGATTTGCGCCACTATTAACTACATTAAGGCCGAGCGTAAGCCTCGCACGTATGATATGCTGACTTTACGATATCATTCTAGCCCAGATGTTTATGCTAAATGCTTGTCTTAACACAGCCCGATGATAAATGTGTCCCTGCAGTATCAATTAATCTCTCTGAAAAAAATGTTAAGACTAAACTTTAAAAAGCTGCTTAGAGATGCACATAAACAGTTAAGCTGAGCAATGGAAGTCAAACTGAGCATAAAAACAACAAAACTGCATTTGCACAATAATTACAAACATGTGCTGCTTTAGTGATTCATGTTTACCTTTGTGTTTTTGTTTGGAGTGGGTGAGTCTATTTAAAAGAGTTACATTGTCCATTCTCACTTCCCTAGACATTATCTTTCCCAGTGACAATCTGTTCCACTCGAAAGATCAAACAGCCACTGGTGTGTGCCAAGAGATGTGAGAGTCTTGCCAGCCAATCAAACAAGTCTATTTTAACCAGTTATCCTCATCTCAGCCAAAACACAACTTTCTCTTCATGCCCTGTGCACTCTGCTAAACCCATGCAAAACATTTGGGATTTAATCCAGTTCTATGTATGTGTTTGTTTTTTAATTCAGTTGCTAAAACATGGAGGTGGATGTTCTTTAGCTTTTGGCCGCTAAGTTGATCCAAGTTTTGGAGATCGGACAATGGACAACCTACACATACACTGTCTGTTCAATATGTCTACCGGTTTTCCATCGTAATAAGAAAGGCTAATACAGACATCATATTCTACAATTCACTCTTTTAAAAAAAACAGTATCATTTTGGAGCATCTAGATCTGTGCTTCTTGACATTTAACCTTTAGATATCGATCATGGTACTTCGCTAGTAGCTATTATCATCCAGAATCAATAAGAAAAAATACTGTTTCTAGGTCTTTGCCATTCGTCATTCGCTCCCAGTGAGCACCATGTGAGAATGTCTGAATGCATAGATTACCCAAAAATTTACCGATTTGTTATTTACACATCTTCATCGTTTCAAAACCTTGTTTCTCTCATTGTTTCAAAAACATCTGTCTTCTGAGGGGGAAAAAACAAGTAGATGGTTTAAGGAATATATGTTTGGGTAAATACAATACAATGGCTAACTAGACTTGACGTGTTAAGATTCCCGCAACAAGCAATTTGTCTTTTCGCACCAGACACGACACGGCTAGGAGATTCAACAAATAAATCACACATCAAAGCCAAACAGAAGAGCATGTGGGTGGGTTTGATGAAAAACTAATATAACTTTAGAACAGTAAAATCATGGTGGCTGCCACAATAATACTGTTAAAGTTGCTTAAATAAAGGGATGCAGTAATATTAAAATTCTGGCCTTCACAGATAATTCAATATTAGTTTCACGTTATGACCAATATCCAAAAATAAATAAATAAATAAGCCGAAAAAATTCTATGGTATTTTATCTAACATCAAATATAAAACACTATATAAAATAAAAATAAATTAGGTATCACAGCATTATAACAGAGTATAAGAAGGATAATAAAAAGTAAGAACTGTTATGTGCATACAGTGTATTGCGAAAGAATTCATTTTTTTCATGTTTTGTTATGTTGCAGCCTTATGTTAAACTGCTTTAAATTACTTTTTTCCCCACATCAATCTACACGCTATACACCATAATGACAAAACACAAAACAGGTTTGTAAGAACCTTTAAAAAAGCTGAAATGATTATTGCATAAGTATTCATACACTTTTCTGGGACACTTGAAATTTTGGCTCAGGAGCACTCATAATGCTTGTAGATGTCACTACACTTAGAATCGAGTTAAACTGTGGCAAACTCATTTGAATGAGTATGATTTGGAAAAGGCACACACTTCTCAGAAAAGGTCTAAAAGCTGAAAATGCTGAAAAAAACCAAGCCCTGATGTCGAAATAACTGCCTGCTTAGAAACAGGCTTGCATCAAGGCACAGATCTGGGGAAAAGCTTAAAAAAAAGTATTCTGCTGCATTGAAGGTTCACACAAGCATGAAGGAAGATGTTTGGAACAACTAGGACTCTTCCTAGAAATGGCCTCCAGGCCAAACTGAGCAATTGATGGAGAAAGGTCTTGGTTATACTGGTGACCAAGAAGCTGATGGTCACTCTAGTTGAGCTCCATGATCATATATGCAGATGGAAGAAACTTACAGAAGGACAAACATCACTACAACACTCCACCAATCCATTCTTTTTGGCAGTGTGGCCAAACTCAATCCTCTCCTCAGTGAAGACACATGAAAACACAGTTCGAATTTGCAAAAAAGCACCTAAATGACCTTCAGACTGTGAGAAACAAGATTCTCTAGTCTGATGAAATTCAATTCCAAGCATCACATTTGAAGGAAACCAAGCACTGCTCATAACCTGCAGAGTACCACACCAAAAGTAAAATGTGCTGATTGCAAGCCTCACGCTGTGGGGTTGTTTTTCAGTGGCAGGAACTGAGGGACTCGTCAGCATTCAGAACCTCAGACTGGGCAGAAGGTTCACCTGCCAACAGGACAATGACCCTAAGCACACAGTAAGAGTGGCTTATAGACAACTCTGTGGTCCAGCCAGAGCCTTGGCTTGAACACAATCAAATATTTCTGGAGAAACATGAAAATGTCTGCCAGCTCCCATCCAAGATGACAGAGCTTGAAAGGTGAAGAGATGAGGCGAAGAATGGCAGATAATTGCCAAATGCAGATGTGCAAATCTTGTTGCATCATGCCAAAAAGACTTGAGACTGTAAAGGTGCTTCAACTAAGTACTGAGTTAAGGGTATGAATACTTATGAAACTTACTTATTTCAGTGTTTTATTTTTAATAAATGTGCAAAATCTGTTTTTGCTTTCTCATTATGGTGTATGGAGTGTAAAAAAAAAAAAAAAAGAGTAATTTAAAGCAGTTTAACATAAGGCTGCAACAACAAAACATGAAAAGGGTATGAATACTTTCGCAAGGCACTGTATACCTGATATGTAACAAATACATCGTGCATTCCAGTTAAAATATGTGTACACTTGAAAAATGATTAGTGAAAGTTATGACATTAATTCACCAACTGACATCCATTCATTCATCTACTTTTGTGTTCTACAGCATAACATAAGTCAAGTTCGTGACATGAGGGTAAAGGGGTAAAACTACCCCTTTACTTTCTTGACAAGAAGCACATATTTGGGGCTCTAGCATGTTAGGAAATTATATCCAACTCAGTGAGCATCATGGGAGACTTTCTAAAGGTTCAGTCCATGTTGAGAAGCACAGATTTGGTCACGGTGCTCCAGATGTTAGTCACATGTTAGTGAATGATTTCCAACTCCCCACTACCACCAATTCATTTTCAAACCACAAACAAGCAACTTCTGATAGCTTCCCCATATCTGTGCACAAACCATGTTTTCCCGTGAGCAATGGAACAAACTTAAATTTTTCGTTCAGCTGAACCTCATTCAAATGGTGTCACTGCTTCACTGCTATTCACTGCTTCAAAGCTGACCTCCTTCTGCGCTCAGACTCACCATCACCATCCCTGACCTTTGCTACTAAATTAATAATGCTCTACTTCCACACTCTGAATGACAATTGTATTTGCACAAAGCTTGCTTTCAGAACTACAACAATCTAATATAACCCTTTCTGACGATTTGTCCTAGCAGGTGTTTTATATCCGAATAGCGCCCCCTATCCATTATCTGGCTCTCTTATGGTTCCAGTGGTGTGTCCAGTGATGTCAAATTGCTAAAACATGGTTTAAATAACATAAGTGCTCTCACTCTCCCACACAAGTGCACACAGTTCTGGTTGTAAATTATTTTGGCCTATGTTTCAGTAAATCACATTACAACTATATGTACAACTTACAAAGCCACAGTCACCACAGCAACATGATTTTGAGATTAAAGACCCTTAAAACACACCATAAATTAATTCAATATCATGCCAATAGACCAAGGCTGCTTAAACCAAAAGAATAAATATTAGTCTTATCATACGAAAACCTTTTAAAAGCAAACACTTAACCCATTCAAAAAGGTGATCTTCTGTTTGGTTTGGTCTTTGAGATAAATCGCTCTCAGCTGCCAGCTGAACTACCCAGGCCTTTCATTTGTAAATCAGTGAACATCTATGATCTGTTCAAACATTTCAGAGAGAGTGAGAGAGAGAAGGAGAGAGAGAGAGAGACCAAAAAAGTAAAATGTATAAACATAAAAGCCATCATCTTAATTCATACCATTCACATTAAAAGGATCGTTTACCCAAAAACGACAATTTTGTCATACATTTACTTTCAAAAATGTGGGGTTAGTACAATTTTTGACAATTTTAAAGGGACCCTATAGCCATCCTAGGTGTATATGACTTTCTTCTTTCAGATAAATTCAGATAAATAATGAGAATTATAAAACAAATAAAGAAAAAGTCCAAGCTTAATAATGACAGCGAATGGGTGTTGAGATTTTGAAGTCCAATAAAAGTGCGTCCATCCACCATAAAAAGTTCTCCACATGGCTCTGGGGGGTTAATATAAACCTTCGGAAGTGAAATGATGCATTTTTGTAAGAAAAATATCCATATTTAAAACTTCATAAAATGTAATCTCTAGCTTAACCGTTGTCCGTGGGTTCCAGTGGATTCATAATTGAAAATGCATTTATTTGATCAATTATACAGTAAAAATTGTGAAATATCACTACAATTTAATATGATAATAAAGCTAAATTCCCAGTCTTCAGTGTCACATGATCTTTCAGAAATCATTCTTATTATTATCAATGTTAAAAATGACTGTCTTGCTTAAGTTTACATATTTATTTATTTATTTAGGAAACCACAATACACTTTTTAATCAGGATTCTTTGAATAGAAAGTTCAAAATAACATTTCTTAGATTTTTTCATTTTTGATCAATTTAAGGCATCCTTGCATTTAAAAAAAAAAAAGTGAAAAAAAGTAATAATAAAAAACTGACCTTAAACTGGTAGTGTGACCTCTTTTATTTTTGAAATAACTTATTTTGTGTTCCACTGGAGAAAGAAAGTCACAAGCTTTGAATCACACAAGCATATGATGACTGTTTTCATTTTTGAAGGAACTAGCCCTTCAACATAATATAAAAAATAACTGATTTGCTAACAAAAATAATCAAGCTCAATTCAGACTTAATGAGAAATTTGTTTCTCATTAAGTAATTGTTTCTCATGAGGAGAGAAGCTATTTTCAACATTTACAGGGGTTAATCTGTGATTTTATTGCCGTCTGAATCCAGAATGTTGGTAGGTAACTGTTACGCTTTGCTGTAATATGCATATATATTTATTACTGAAATGATGAAAAGTATTAACAAGAACAGTATTTCATAACCGATCCATTACAGCAAGTGGGAACTGTTAAGATCAAAAAGAAGAAAGAAAAGCATGTAAACATTTGAAATGGGCCATTATTATGGCAGAAACATGTATGCAATACAATTTTAACATATCTATTATATGTAATTATATACATAAAAATATAACCCAAGCTTTATGTTTACCTGATGAAAATAAGAGGTTGCATTAACTTATTTCTGCTAATCTCCACATTTTTAATGATGTCTATTTTCCTATTTTTCAACAGAAGATTTTAATAATCAAATAAATATAAATATGTACGGTACTATTCCAAGCATGTGACATTTTATTTACAGCAGACAATCACTTGAGCAGCGTTCCCAAACAGATCTCGTTCAACCATGATAATTTTGCCATCCGAATCCATGTGTTCTATCACCACGGTGCCATGTGAATTTATTTTTACAGACGTCCACATGAGAACAATTACCATCTGAATAGGGCTATAGATTTATATATATTTTACCAAATGTCTTTCCTACCTCTTTGGAGTGTTTCATACTGGAACATAGTGTATCATGAACAAAAGGGATGATGTCAACAGTCTCCAGGCCTGAATGTTACGGGTGGTAAGACCATGACCTCTGTCAGAGTCAAAGCAGTGAGAGAAGATGCCACAGCATAGTGATGAGAGGAGGACAAGAAACAACTAGCTATGAGGAACTTGATCAACTTCTGAATGTTTTGCTGCCAAATACTTTCACATAGAGAGGAGACACAAGTCAGACAACAGACACCATCTCAGAGATCAGCTACTCTTCCCTCTCTTTATCTATCTCTCTTCAATTTTCACTTGTACACACACTCAGAAAAGCCTTGAGCAATGAAAGTCTGGGACTACATCGCTGGACCGCTGCCAACGGTTTATTTCTCTTGATGAGGTGGAAATGGCCCCTGATTAAACCGTTATTTCCATCGTGCCAGGGTCCGCACTTAATAGAACAATTCAAAGCACTGTAGCAATTAAAATGAAACAATAGCCGTGGAGCCATTTTTCATGATGGATTTTCCTGTGTAATTATGGCCTATGGATGTTGGTTTGCTACAACACACAACACACACACACATCATTATTTCCATGTTACAGCGTCTTGTAGAGTACCATTGTTTCACCCATCAGAGGTCATAAATGCAATGTCAACTGATACGAAGCTCTGAGTCCCTTAATGAACTGGATTGTGTTGTGAATATTAAAACAAACACAAATCACTGTTTATGAACAGGCTGGAGTTAATTACAAAATTATGATTTCTAAAGTGGTGGTCAAATTAGATTTTGTTTTTCGATACTTACAAAACATCACATTTGGTGAATTCTGACCTGTAAGTTTGTATAACAACATGATGTTTTCCCAAAAGAGGAATCAAACATCACTGTTACTGTAAATCTCTTGGCTAATAATCACACACTAATCTAATTTTGGTGTTTTTTTATCAAAGATTTTTTAAATAAACACAGATTTTGAGAACAAACAAAGACTACAAAGTGTGATGTTACATATTTTTGCGCATATATATGTAATGAGGTACAAAATCATTTTTATATGCTTACAGTTTAATGTGACCTCCACTTAAGCATTACACAAAAATGACCTATTTACCAAAATATATAATCTATAGATATTTTTATTATTATTAATAATAATAATAACAAAATAAACATTTTAGTTAATACACAGTAGTTTAAATAATATATAAATTTGATGAAAATAAAATTTAAATGAAAACAACAACAATAATAATAATAATAATAATAACAATCAACATTTAATTTAATAAAGTACATGTCGTACTATAAATAATTAAAACATAAATTTATAAAAACATAGCAGCTTCAAAACAAATAATAATAATTACAATCATAGCAGCTCCAAAACATACATAAATAAATAAATAAACAAACAAACAAAACAAACAAATAAATAATACAGAACATTTAAGGTAATTGAGTATATATCTTAGTATATATAAATAATTTCTAAAAACATAGCAGCCCCAAAACAAATAATAATAATAATAATAATGCAGAACATTTAAGTTAATCAAGTATATAGTTGTATATATAAATACTTTATAAAAACATAGAAGCTTCAAAACAAATAATAATAATAATATATTATTATTATTATATACAAGTATATATATATATATATATATATATATATATATAAAACAGTAGCTCAATAACAACAACAATAATAATAACAATTATTATTATTATTATTATTATTATTATTAACAAAGAACATTCAATAAATACATGTAGTAGTACATATAATTTACAAAAACGTAGCAGCTACAAAACAAACATTTATGTTACTATAATTTTATGTATTTAACCTTTTTATATCAAGATCTATTTTGTGATTCCAACTGTTACGGTACACCCTTATCTCTATTAAAGGTCTTACAAAAGTGATTAATTTGATTTTACATTTTAAACACCCAGTGCGAAATGGCTGCATATTTTAAAGTGGCTTGTTATTAAGAATTTAATAGAGAATGAAGTTCCTAGCTGGAAGCAGATGGCAGCCCAGTGTCCCACAGGAAGAGAAGAGCCTCACCTAAGAGACACACTGGCAACAGCGTGACCACCGTTTCCCTTTCCACTTAGCAAGTCTGCCCACCACAACAACTCGACAGTTACAAAATCATTACCAGCATAATTTCTCTTCCAGTCCCAGTTGGGTTGATACACAACCCGTGAGAAACAAGTCACCACCACCGGGTAGAATTTTGACACAATTACAGACAATAAAGAGGAAGTTACATTCATTAAATATCCAGATGTCCTGGTGATGGGATAACATTTGCTTTTTCAGTGTGATGGTCCACAATTACAATCCATCCAAATAAACAGATGATTAATTATAGAATTTGTGAACACTTCTGCCATGTATTACAATAGTTTTGATCCAGGCTCTACTAATGGAGAGCATAATAATTAAATGACCAAAAACAATAACAATAACACTCCACTAGTAACGTGCACGCCAGTGCTATTCAATCCAGAATGTCAAGGCCTTATCTGCACCTTGTTTAATTGCACAGTTAATTTGTTATGTTAAGAGGACTTTGTGTTTATTGCAAAACAAAAGGAGAATAATTATGTTGCTGTGCATATTAATCACTGCTGTTGCTCCTGATTTAAACATGCAGCAAAATGTTACACAAGTTCTCGATGTGTATTAAATTGAGATTGTAAGTCCCTACCATCCCTTTGGTGTAATCTGGCAGGTGGTACAAGTTAGAAAAGTGTATCACCATGTCGACTGCCCGCTTCCTGTTTGACTACAGATAACGGTTTCATTGTGCGGCCCTCTCATCATTGCACACATGGGGCTGGTAAAGGGCACCTAAAGGTCACCTGGGCCGGTGACTCTTGTGAACAACGGCATCCTTCCCACGCAGTGTTGAGCAAGGAACCACGGGGGAATTATCAGGACACGTCAAAATGGCAGCATATTAATGACGGCGATAAATGGAGAGACGAAGACAGGTCTGTGTTCTTTCTCTGCCTTGGCGTTGGTGCTGTGATTTTCTTTTGTCTCTCTTATCTAGTTTTCCCCAGCAAATACTTTTTAATGTCAAGTCCTGAGGGAGCTGTGTAGGAATATTGTTTTTTTTCCTCTACCTTCTACTCTCTGCTCTTCAAAGGGAGGAAGAAACTGAATGGTCAGTATCAACACTCCTTGTGAGACCTACTGTTTAGTTTGCTTTCAGCATGCATCTCAAGTAACCTGTCAAAACAGGATGGTACCAAAAAAGCCTATTTAAGGCCATTAAAATGTACTTGCATTATTTTCATTAATGTAATAGTGGAAAAAAAAAAAACATGAAATATAATTAAATTTGTAAAGTTATTATAGATTATTGGATTGGCATTTATTTCTGTTGGTTAAAGTACGAATATCCTTTGTATTACAGTCAAAAAAATCTAAATATATAGTTGTCTGAATATATAGAAGTAAATCAGAATATTTATTTATAAAAACAGAATATGTAAATGTAAATCAGAATATGAAGACAAAAATCTGAATATACAAATGTAAATCATAAATATAAAGAAGTAAATCTAAATATATATGTATATTTATAAGCCTGAATATATAAATGTAAATTGTGAATATGTTCTAATTCTGAATGTATAAATGTAAATTGCAATACGTAGATATAAGTCTGAATATATAAATGTAAATCAGAGTAAATTTTTATTAATCTGAATATATAAATGTAAAACACGAATATATAGAAGTTCAGAATATGTTTTTAGAAATCTGAATATATAGAAGTAAATCAGAATAATATTTATTTAGAAATCAGAATATAAAGAAAAATCTTAATATATAAAGGTAAATGAATATATAGAAGTAAATATGAATATATATTTATATGTCTGAATATATAAATGTAAATTGTAAATACTTTCTAATTCTGAATATATAAATATAAATTTCAATATGTAGATGCAAGTCTGAATATCGAAATATAAATTGCAATATACAGATATAAATCTGAATACATAGATACAAAACTGAATATAAAAAACAAAATCATGAATTATATGTATAGAAGTAAATCAGATTATTTATAAATCAGAATATATAAATGTTAATCAGAATATATAAGTAAATCTAAATGTATATAAGTCTGAATATATAAATGTAAATTGTGAATATGTTCTAATTCTGATTATACAGATATAAATTGCAATATGTTGATAAGTCTAAATATACAAACGTATATTGCAATATATCTGAATATTTAAACAAAAAATATAAACATGTAAATAATGAAAATATGTATAGAAGTGAATCTATCTCTCTCTCTCTCTCTCTCTCTCTCTCTCTCTATATATATATATATATACATACACTACCGTTCAAAGGTTTGGGGTCAGTAAGACTTGTAATAGTCTTTAAAGAAGTCTCTTATGCTCATCAAGGCTGCATTTATTTGATTAAAAATATAGAAAAAAACAGTAATATTGCAAAATGTTTTTACAATATAAAATAATGTTTTTTATTTTAACATACTTTAAAATAGAATTTATTCCTGTGAGGAAAAGCTGAATTTTTATCAGCTGTTACTCCAGTCTTAAGTGTCACATGTCACATGCCAAATATTTTTTGGAACCTGTGATTTTTTTTTTCAGGATTCTTTCATGAATAACAAGTTTAAAAAGTACAGTGTTTATTCAAAATATAAATATTTTATAACAGTGTAAATTATTTATTATTAACTTTTAATAAACTTTTAATTATTAACTTAATACATCCTTGGTGAATAAAAGTATTAATTTCTTAAAAAAAAAAAAAAAAAAAAGAAACAATAAAAATGTACTGACCCCAAACTTTTGAACGGTAGTATATATATATATATATATAATATATATAAAATTTTTATATAAATATCTATCTATCTATCTATCTATCTATCTATCTATCTATCTATCCTCTTATTAGTAGCATTAATACTAGTAAATAAATAAACATTGAATGTACAACAGTTTTAATAATATTACAGTGATATTGTGCTGCCTAATATTTTTTGTGAAAACCATGATGCAAATAGTGAATGTTTTCAACATCGATAAGAAATGTTTCTTGAGCACCAAATAAGTATATTATAAGGTTTACTGAAGGATCATGTGACACCGAAGACTGAAGTAATGACTGCTGAAAATTCAGCTTTGATTACAGGAATAAATTATGTTTTAAAATATATTAATCTAGAAAAAAAGTAAGTTTAAATAGTGACAATATTTCACACTCATACTGTATTTTGATCAAATAAATGCATCTTTGGTGAGCATAATAATAATTCGTTCACAAACACTTTTTTAAAAAATTGTATAATGATTTTGGGGTAATATATGACATGTTTTTCACACATGCACAACAACACAAACCCACTCTCATACTCAATCTCAGGATTTCCTACAACAATAAGATTAAAAGACTAAACCTGACCGAACATGGAGCCAGGCAGTGTCTCTCAGCCCCTCTGGCTCTTTCTGAACAAGCCAAGTTTGGAAGCCTGTATTTTTTATTTTTTATTTTTTTTTTCAGTGCCCCACTTTTTGCTTCTCATTCCATCAGCTTCGCTGAACTCCTGAAAAAAAAAATCTGGACCTTTAGCTAGTTGCACTGTCCATAAAATCAAATGAGAAAAAAGCCATTATATGTCAGACCATCATACGTTTCCCACACATCAATGTGGTCTTCAGTTAGACTTTTTAATTAAGCGTGGGATTATACATGATACTGTTATAAAAAAAGAACACCGTCTCATTTCCTGCTCTCTACGCAGCACAAAGAGTTGATGAAAGAATCAGAATAGCTATAATGTTCGTGTGTATTCTGGTTTAGATTCGACAAACTGCAGGCTGAAGCTGTATGATGCCAATAGTACATTTTGTCAGTTGAAAAATAGTTTCTCACACTCTCACACACATAAACACACACACACACACACACACACACTCTAACTCCCTACATCAGGGCTGGTGAAGATGGCTTTTTACAGCAAACCTCTGCTTGCGTATCAATAATAAAGAAGGACTCATAGAGCACTAGTGCTTTTCAAAATGCCGAGAGTAAGGAAATTGAGCCATGGGGGGACGTGAGAGAGCAAAACATCAAGGCCAAAAATAGAACTCCCTGTCTCCCCTGAGGAGGATGCAGCGCTGAGTGAAGCACAAGGGAAAAAGTAGGAGGGGTCAGGAAGAAAGAGGGCTGGGGAGGCATCCCTGTCTAGTTTTGAAAAGTGTTCTGTACATAACTGCATTTCCAAGCCAATGCTGTTTACTTCTACAGCCTGATGCTCGTACCTTGGCAGCTTGTTTTGCATCCCCTGTCACACTAACATGAATCCAAGAGCACACTGAAAATGTGGGATTCAAAATGCAATTTAAACCTGGAAATAAGGTTGTACTACACTTTTGGGGGGAAAAATGAACAAGAAATATTTCATGTTCTGTACGTTCTATAGTAAACAAATTACATTTTAAAGTGAACTCTGATCCAAAGAACATCTGATCACACTGCAAAAAATGATCTTTCTTAGTATTTTTTGTCTTGTTTTCCATTACAGATATGTAAAAATTATTCAATCAAGATTAGGGCAATGATTCCTCGATTCTATTCGAGTACTCGATTTTAAAAAATCCTCCATTGCATTTTACCCATGTCAAGTAATCGGCAAAATACCGGAAGCAGCATGTTAAACCCATTTAAACATCACAAAAAAACATAATGCTAATCAGAATTCACAAACGGTACGATTCAATTACATAAATATATATGCAATGTAGGATTATTATACGCTTTTATTATTTACATGCCTGTAAATTATGTACGTGTGTCTCAGAGCAGCTTCCATTTAAGTATATGCTATATACTTAAATATATAGTTATCATTCACATGTGTGGAGCATATCAAACTGCATCTCTGCATGTTGTTGTGAGTTTGGATTTATTATAACGTTCATCTGGGAACGCGACGTGTCCTATTTCAATAGATTTGTAAGGTTAATCATTTATAAACCTACACAAACAAAGGAGAATACATTATTGTCTTTACCAATATGCTAAGTGTTCATCACGATTTTAAAATAAAAGTTTAAACCCTCACTCAAGTTTACACGTTTTGGTGTCCACATATTCAAGAAATTACAGTGGCTGTAGCTTTTCCATCATAAAGAAATGGGCAAATAATTAAACGGACATTTGAATGTTGTTGTTGAAGATGTTGTTGAGTCAATATTAAACAGATTAGATTACGCATTGAAGTGTAAAAACAGTTGTCAGACTGTTGGCGCCCTCTGCAGTCATTTGATATAAAGCGTAATGTACATTAGCTCTATTGTTTATAATACATTATGTATTTTAACAGTTTTGTTCAATAAAACCATATGATTACTTGCTTTTGACTTATTATTGCCTCATTGCAATTATATATGTATTTTAAGTCATTGTAAAGGCTATTGTTCACTTAGGTCTATTCTTACTACTACAAAAAATGTATTATTATTTATTATTTTAACTATCCGATTACTCGATTAATTGTCAGAATAATCAACAGATTACTCAATTACCAAAATAATCATTAGTGACAGCCCTAATCAACATACATTTACTAACAAGTCCTAAACAAGAAAACATAATCTTGTTTTTCCATTATTTTTTTCCTTAACCCACTGGCATATAAGTTTTTTTTTTTCTGATTTAAGCATAAACTCAAAAACACACATTTCTCAGAAAACATTTGTCACTGAAAACAAGACAAACATTTTATAACACGATCATCAGGTTTTACACACACTTGTAGAGTTATTGCAGCTCAAAAAACATGTTATTCTTGTTAATTCATCATCCAAATTGTTATGCTGAAAGCATGGTTGTTCTCCTGCTTGTTAGTTGCTAATGTTCGAAAAGAGAAATCTGATCATTAGCTTAAAAGAACAAAGGGAAAAAACAGTAACAGTAAAAAACGGATGTTCAAGCTGATTATCGGAAGACAACTTGAATTACCACAAGTGCATGAGTGAGGAGAATACCAAATGTAAATTAATAATTACACTAGGCAAACAATTCCAGGTATTTCAGATTCCTTGTATTTGAATGTGGTGTCCATAGCAGAAATACGCATCTAAAAAATAATGTTTTTTTTTTTTTTTTATATGAAAGACACACCTGTTTATCAGCAAACATATGCATTTATTTGAAAAATATAGACTAGCCTACACTGATATGACACAACTAATGAGAATGTGCAGAACATGAAAGCATGGCAATATCACAGCCAGGGAGCATGAAAACTTTACCCTGGTAGCAATTTTCTCTGCTTCTGTGAGAGTGTTGATGCATTCTTGGATTAAGTCCAACAAATGCACTTCTGTTTGTGTGGCTGTGGCAAATCCAGCGTTGAGATTCTTTACACAAGCGTTATCGTCTTTACATGCTGCCTGACATTCCACTGATAAACTTCAAAAACAGGCAAACAGAATGCAAATGTAATGTTATATACACATGGGTAAGGACTTGTACAATTAATTATATAGTTAATAAATGTATATGATTATAAATATTTTTATTACTATATTGCATACTGTATAAGCACATTGTATTTTCTGAGTAACAAATCTCAAGGACAACATTGTGCTGTCTTCTTGGATGGCCTGACAGATGAATCAAATCATATTTTTACACAAAGCACATCTATACTAACCATGGCATGCAAGGAATGCATTTTAAAATCCTTTGATTTTGCATTGCATGCAGCTTTTATATTCTTTTGTAAAACAGCACAAAACAAACAATCTTCTACTTTAGATTTTAAAGTTGTCAAGTACTGAGAAATCGAAATTCCCTTGATCTTTTGACATACAAGAGCTCATTGTACTATGAAAACCAACATAGGCTGGTAATACGTGCCTTTATATACATTTCTGCAAAACTAAAAAATGTAGGCCCACCTATATGTACGAATCACTGCAGTTTCCAGTTAAAATGAACACTAGAGGCAGTAAAACTGACAATGTATTTCTTTTCACACAAAGTATGATTTACAGGTACAGAGTTTTAATTTAAAAAGCCTAAATTTCATACAATTACTTGCAGAATATTATGTCATTACTTCAAAACAATTTTAACATCCTGCGTGATTTGAAAACTGATACTTTTGAATGTTGTCGTCACACATACAGCTTCATATGCATGAGTTTTCTAATTCAGTAAGTTTGCTCAGTAGCTCACGCTATACGGCGTTGCACTTGAGTGAAGAAGAGCTCCGGTACGAACCCTGTGAAACTACAGTTCAACAAAACAGCTCAAATCTGGAAAAGGAAGTTAAACTAGCACAGCTGCATCAACAACACTATTGGTTAACACTAATGGTTAACACTAATGGGTAAAGTTTAGGGTTGAGTTTGGTGTAGGGAATGTTTCCAAAACAGAGCATTAACCTTTAGCGACACTACCTGGATATTTGAATTTTGAACAGCTGCAATACATACCTCAAGCAGCGCAATAAAAACGTAGTAATATGTGCCTGTACCAGCATAATGAAAACGTGCCACGGTCATGTATTGAACGTGTTTTAGCGCCACTCTCTGGACATTTCACTTTGAAACTGCCACGAAGCGCACAGTAAGGTACGTAATTATGGTGTTGCAGAAATGTATACAGAGGCACATATTTTATGTAAGTCCTCAGAACTTTCTCGTTAGTCTAAAAACAGTTTATACTGAATGCAATCTGTTAAAAACACCAGGTTGTGGAATGTGCCACTCTATGATGTAATAGTGGCTAAGCACCGCCTCCACAAAAGAAGATCAACGCCTGCTTCTACATCACTGCCTGTTTAGCGCCACCCACCGAGTTGTGCATGTAGTGTAAATACCCTGAAAGGCAAACGTAGGGTTACGCAGAAAGCAAACGATATAGTTGACTCCGAATTCAACAAGGCGTTGTGCAGTGCCAAGTTGTTGAAAAACAGCCTTTGCATTGCCTTCCTTCTGATCCCAACATTAGGAAAGAATGGATTAACTATATTTTTAACAATGTTTCAGACCACATCAAGAAGAACTTGGTTCTTTGTTCATTTGGTTACAAGCAAGGCACAATTCGACTCTGAATTCTCAGAAAGATTGAAACTATAAAACGAAGTGTCGACTATACTGGATCCGACAGCAATGTCACTATTGCTTTGTCTGTTATTACAGATCATTTGATATGATCTGAGTATTTCTGCATTTTTAACCTGAATCACAGCAGCATCCATTTATGAAGGATGTAGGCTGTCAACATACACAACTGTTAGCCAATCATAGCAGTGCATGTTTACTCTACCGCCACACCTATTCAAACAGAGCGTTCTAAAGAGCAGGGTTAAAAACAGGACAGAAAATAGCCTATTATTTCTAAGTTATGATGTTTCCCAATGTAAAAATCTTGATAACATTATAAGTGGACCTCAGAGAACAGTACAACATATAAAACAAAGGCAGCTCATGACCCCTTTAATATTTGTACTAGAAACTAGAGAATTCAGTGAGAAGTGCCACAATGGACCTTTTAAATGTACACCAATAACAAGTATCAGAAGACTTTCACAGCAGCAGTGTTTAAGGCCTTGGGTGCTACTGCAAACAGCTAGAAGGTTGGTTTTCTTTACTGTGGTGCACAGCGATGTTTAAGACTAAAGGCATGAATCCCACACTTGCCTTGGGTGAGACGACTACTAATGAGCAACTGTCTGTCTTGATTACCAATAAAAACCTCTGTGCTTAGCCCATGAATTGCTAAAGCCAAGAATGTGCCAGCTGTAATGTGAAAGAACTGGCTCCAAGACAAGATAAAAGAAGGAGGGAGAAAGAGTCTGAGAGGTATAGCTTGGACGTCTGGAGGCTTGACGGCAACTGTTTTCTCTCCAGGGGCAACGATTGTTTCAATGCAACGGTATGTTGGGCGAAACAGCAGAATTAGTCTGAATTACGATTCTTGAAGAAAATAATCACACCTAGTGTTCTGAGTTATGACTCTGTCGCTATTTGCTTTGCCTCATTTCTCTGCATAGCGATGAGAGGCCGGAGAGTAATTCTGCAAGCCTCCTCACAGCCAAAGTCTACTTTCCCGGACACTTAACAGCCCGGTAAGATAAATGGACGGTGCCTCTCAGCAAGCTGACTGTTCCAGGACATTTCAAACCTGGGAAAAAAAGTTTTAAAGTATCTTAAATGAGGCTGGGAGGCCTTTGAAATCGTCCTTCTACTTTTATGACAGACACATTCAGTGCTTTCAAATGATGGAATCTTAAACGTTCTCTGAAATGTCTTTTGCCCTAATAAAGGTTCAAGCATGGTAAAGTAATAGTAGTTTGCTGGTACTTTACTTTCATTTGCCCTTTTAAATTTTGGAGAGCAATTTGCTGTTCTGAAGGATATCAGAGGTACAAGCGAGATGTACTGCACTCTACAAAGGTCTCCGCGATAAAGACGTTTCAGCGCCGTCACAGCCGGTCCAAAAGCCTCAGGTGATGAAATTACTGGGACTGAGTAAAGCTGAGATGCACAGTGTCTGATCCCTGCATGGCTTGACCTTTCTTAATCATGAAGCTTGTTACTAAGATGGCAGTGAAAGGTCATGTGACTCATAACACTCGGTGCAGGGGGTGAGGTGCTACAACGGGGCCAAAAAAAACCTTGCACAACCCCGCAGAGCGACATAAGGAAGGTGCTCTGCATTTTACCAGCGTCTGGGGGAGAGGAACAATAAGAGTCATCAAAGGACCACCGTTGACAAAAGCACTTTCCAAAATGTCAACGTCATCACAGAAGAAAGACCAAATGTCTTTCCCCGACAAGTTGTTTGCCCCGGCGGGAGGAAAAAAAAGAGCCTTTTCTTGTCACAATGTATTGTTGAGAGGGAATCAACCCATTGAGAGTTTCAAAAGCAAAAAGTGCCCGTAAGTATACGTTTGCTTTGATTCTAACTTCATTTTCTGGAGCTCTGATTGATGGCTCCCCACACCCTCATCCATTGCTCCGTCAGTCGTTAACAATGCCTTTCAAACGCACCACTTTGCCAAATCCACTCTCCTCGCCTTTTCACTTCCTTCTAAAAAAACAAGAGGACTGCTGAGGAGTAGTCAAGGACATGTGACGGAAAAACAAGACTTTTTTGAGATGACCGCTTTGACAGTCAAGTTTGCTGATGGACATGTTTTGGAAACAGTTGAAATGTCCCTCGATTAAATCATTTCAATCAGAGCTAATAACCACATGACTCTATATAGGCAGATCCTTTAGAACAGTCATCTAGAAGATCATAGTCTGGTCAAACTTTTCTCATAAATCACACTGTACTCGAGGGCAGGAGGAAAATTTACCAATAAACTCTGATCTTGCAGTACTAGATCTGTCACTAAACTACAGTGCCCTGAAGAACAGATATATCAACAGTATCAAAAAAAGTACATATTCTGCATAGTCTTGCACGTGAACCTGTGGTTAATCTATTCTGGAATTCTTCCATTAGACACTTCATAAAAGAACTCTTTGTCTGTGCTGGTGCTTCTCAAAAAGTCTGAGGCCAAGTATCAATTTTAATAAAAAGTAACAATATCAAAATCTCACAATGCAGTAATATCACAATATTAAGTCCACAATATGATATTTGTACATTGTACACAATTGAAATTTTGTACATTTTAAAGTTTAAGCATTCTATCTTATGCACTTTGAGAATTAAAAATTAGGAGTTAATGGGAGCTCCTTAGGAGCCAACCCATTTTTCTAAAACTTGTACCTGAACTTAAAAGGGGATTCAACCCTCTTTTTACTTGTAACATACTGTCTCAGTCTAAATTACATTCACACTGGTGTTTTAGGAAGCCAACAAACTAGAATATAATTATAATAATAATAAAAATAACAACAACAACAACAACAACGACAGTAATAGCCATATATTGTAAAACAACTATACTGCAAAATAAATGAAAATGAATATTTCATAGGTATATTATTTTTGCTTTACACTACAGTAGGGAAATTAACTTCTACACTTGAAAGAGATATTTTAAATTTGGACTGCAGTAGCCATTTAAACCACTAGCTATCAGCTATCCATACTACACTTGTAAGCTTTTATTTTGATGGAAATGGCAATAGAGTTTTTGTTTTGAAAGAATATAGCTTCAGTGAACAAAGGCTTACAAAAACGTGTCTCACTACAAATCTAGTGAAATGCTGTAATCATTTGCTGAAAAAATAAAGCCTAACTGGTGGCCATTGCATTCCCAAATGTACGCTAAACTCACAGCACATGCAATAAAAGAGTTCACTGCATTTACTGTGAACGGACGTACTGTGATCACGAGCTGATCGCCTGAACGAAGTGCATGCTTCGCTTTGAAATGCAAAGGGAAAACAGACTTGATGAAGGGGTTAAGCCATACCTGATAGCACACATGCATACATCATGAAGACATCTATTTGACATCTGCATTTACATCTGAAAGACATCTTTTTAGACTGTTTGCTCATCTGCAATACGTCTATAGGACGTTTCCTATTAGATGTCAAATAGACGTCTATTAGATGTCTTTAAGACGTTTATGATTTAGAATGTAAACTGACATTTTACAGCCATCTCGCAGATGTTTGTACACAACAGATGCTTTCCATATCAAGTGATCTTTAACAGACATCTTGAGAAAAAAAAATCTACCCTTTTTGCCCAGAAGACCTATATCATTTCATGTCGTCATGTGTCCAAAATAATATCGAGACAGTTTTGCTATTGCGATGCCACAATATAGATAATATTGTTACATCCATAATATTTTGTGTTCTACAGATAAAAAAAGAAAACCATACCAGCTTGGGACGACACGACAGTGAGTAAATGATTACAGAATCCTCGTTTTGGGATGAACTATAAATGCATTTAATTTGCACCTTGACATGCTATCAAGTCCCCTGAAGTCTTGCACTATTCGCAGCAGGTCGGTTTTTCTCTTACCTGGCTTGAGACAGTATGTCTTCCTGCAGTATTAATGGCCATGCACTCTCTCAGACTTGCTGCATCATTCATCAATGTGATCCCATGATCATTTGCACATCAAATTACAAAATGTTAAGGGCGATATAAAGAAGGGTAATGGGCCGGAAATGAGCCAATTACAGTAATTACACCACTGTAATTGACCCCAAACCTTGTCTGTCCACATGTGCAAACGTTAAATAGGTAGAGGAAGAAGATACAGAGGCATTAATTAGCCCTCTGGATTAAACCAGCTAGACAAATCTTATTTCAAGACTTCTTCCCTGTCCTCGTCTAAATGCTCCCGGCTGAATGGACACTTATTGGCCTTTCTAATTGTCAGGGAAGGAAAAACAAATGAATTAGGACCAGTAGAGCTTGTCTCACATAGTCACATTTTTCCAATATTCTAAGTTGTTGAAGCATAGCTATTATTGTAGTAATGTTGAAATAAACATTAAAATCACATTTTTTTTTTACAATACTATTTAAAATATATACGCTTATATAGACATATACACATAAAAGCACATAAATTGTCTATTTAATTATTACTGATGCACTGAAAATGAAAATATATATTTATTTGAATATACTTTCGTCATAACTCTCGGACGCATATATAATAACCCATGAGTGAGAAATGCATTGGTTGTTGGTCAAATTTAGCTTGCTGTGTATGTAAACAGACACCTTTGATATTTTTTCAGTGTTAATCACCAGAAAACTCACTGCATCTCAAACATGATACTGAATGAGATGCTTGGCCAATGTGTCATCCACCACCAATCTCTTTAGCATGCTGCTAGTGTTTGAAAAGCCATCGTGTGACTCTTTAAGCGCGGCTATTGAGAAATGTCAGGCCTGAGTGCTCATCAGTAAGTCATGTTGCTCAAATCACGGGGAGAAAAAAGGGTGAAAAAAAGAAAGAAATCAAAGTGCGCGATGCCCAAGGCTTTTCGATTTCACTTAAAGCTGTTAAAGTACTATGTCTCAAAAAAGGTATGATGAATGTCCATTACCCTTTCATTATGTATGAGGCCACGAACTGCTTTCGCACCCTCTGTAGTGCTACAAGAAGGTCATGAATATTTGAAAAGCCTGGGGAATGGAAGAACATACTGGTATCTCCCCCCCATATAACTCATACGGTATAGTCGCGAAGAGTGTTTCTCTGACCTAGTCCTTGACAATTTACCATTATTATTTGTCCTGAGTGCCATCAGAGGTGAGGAAAAATGAGGTTCCCGCTCTAGAGAAAGCAATCCAGGAGGCCACCCTGAATTTAGCACCCTTTCCCCCACCAAACCAGCATATAACCTTTCACTCAAAAATATATTATCAGCTCCTCACACAAATCTACCGTATGGCTTTAAAAGTCAAGCAATACTGTGCACAACTGCTGAGTTTCACTGTGACATTTAAAGCACAATATGCTACATTTTTTGTGTTTCTATATCTCTTTGAGACAGGTCCACATATCTAGATTTTCACAGACCCTTTGTGACTGGGCATGGTGCATGTTAATTGTGATCAATGTCACTTATTATAGCTTTACATTCCCAAATACTAATTAGTTTAGCATTTTCCAATACCACATAGCATTCTTCAAAATGAATATTCTCCAAAATAACTCTTTCATGTTCCACTCCCAATTATTGTAATCAACAGTAAACAATGATACGATAAGCTATTCATACAGAGTGTATCTGTAATTTGTATCGCATAAATACATATGGAACGAATTTATCAAATTCGTTTCCTGATGCAACCAAGTTTTTCCTTTCTTAAAGTGAACACAAACAGTCCTGGACAGCATGCAAACTAAAAATGAATTAATTTAATACACTGATTTGAAATTAAAATTAAAACATGGTTAATTGATTTGTCTAAAAGTAAATGTAATGTAAAAAAATAACTTAAAAAGTAACTCTAATCAATTTCACAATTAATAACAAAGAAATGACAAGTAACTCATTGAATTAAACATGAAATTTTTAGTTTTAATAACTTTGAAAAATCCTTCTTACAGTGTAATTATTATTGATAAAAAAAAAAAAAAAAACACAACTCATACACAATTATTAATGTGACACACTTGCCTTTGAGAAAAATTGTTTGGGACAAATTGTCACCCAGACCTTGAAATGCAAAGCATTTCAAACAAATTACCAAACGCTCACACACAAAGCAAAGAAAAGAAACCAAGGAAGAAACAAAGGATGTGTTTTCATTTATTTTGGTGGGATTCAGATTCCATCAGCAATCCACCCATGCCCGGGCCCAGTCAGAGGTGGAGAGGAAGCACATGAATGTCACACTTTAAAAGCATTCTGAATGAATCTTGCTGAACACAGGTTCTACCGCCTTATTAGCCTATTTTACGCTCCTGCGAACAAGGCAAACGGAGCGAAAGAGATATGCAAATATGAATCTAATTGGCCTGTCAGGACCACGGTCCCCCAGTCAAACGGGTGACAGTGAAGGGGAGAGCAAAAGCAGATTGGATTCAGCTGCCACCCTTACACATTTCATTAAGTCATTCTGCATGCATTATGCCTGGGGTCAATGCACTATCCTTGAACAGGTCTTTCAGCATTCACTACCACAGAGTTTCTCCCTGTCACTTTTAAAGCACCACATGCTCCATTTTTTATGTTTCTATATCTCTTTGGGACAGATGCACAAATCCAGATCCTCCAAAGAGCTTCCGTTGCGACTGGGCACGGAGCCCGTTAATTGTGATCAATGGCACTTTTGAACAACAAATAGGCTGGATGTGCTTATGATGATGTCAATGTACCACTTTATCATAGCGACAGCACAAATCATCATCAATTTGCAGACTCAAGGGAGAATTTTCTGTATTTAGCTGTATGACGCTCCAGAGAGATGGTGACAGAACATTGTCTTTAAACAAGAATCTGTAACGTGGGGTTTGGTTAATGTGCTAGAAACGAGCGGGCGGCACTGGACATAGACGTTTCATAAGACTTGATGCATCTAGAAAAACAAAAAACAAAAAAAAAAAAAACACACCTTCATTAGTGGACTATCACTCCCTGCACAAAGGGGCCGTGCAACAATGGAAGGGAGGAAAATCGATGGTGATGATTTAGCAAGGTAAAGAGAAAAAAGACAGAAAGAATGATAATCGCTCTAGGAATGAGAATCAAGCAGACAAGACTATCTGAGGAGAAAGCGAGAGAGATTGAACAGTAAATCAGAGGGCAAACTCCTAAGAGCATTGCAGAGCCATGATAACACTGTAGCTTAACGCTGAAGTAAGAGACGAGTAAAGTTGGTGATAAGCAAAACCCCTCTAAGGTGTGTCTTCACCTTAAAATGTGTCAAATTGAAAGTTGGCCAACAATCACTGATACTGAAAGTAATCAAATAGGTATGGAACTGATCTTTTTAAAAAGATAGATGGTTAGATAGATAGATACTGTAGATAGATAGATAGATAGATAGATAGATAGATGGTGTTCCAGTGAATGACTTAGGATGTAGGTGTAGCATAAACTCTGGTAAGAATATGCTAGTCTCATGAGAACCAAGTTTTGTTTACAGCAAAGGACAACCAGTCTCCTCTTGGCTTAAATTGAAATCCTCTAACATTTTTCTATACATCATACATAACAAGAGTTCTGACCCTCTGACCCTTTGTCACAAAAAGCCTTTTTTCATTGCCTTTTTCCCTATCACGCAATAGACATCTTAAGAAATTATATATCAACTGAAAACTTAAAATCTCAAAATTTATCCTTTGAAAACCATTTTAAAATCAGACAATGCATTACCATGGAAATTGTACATCAAAATCATATTAGAAAATGTTTTCACTCATGAATTATAAAAATGTAACTTTGGATAGTGCAGTTTTATGTCTATGTTCAAGATAGGGAGTAACAGTTAAAGGGTTAACCTCCCGGAGCTGTGTAGAGTACTTTTTATGATGGATGGATGCACTTTATTTTGCTTTAAAATCTCAACACCCATTCACTGCCATTATAAAGTTAGGAAGAGCCAGTATATTTTTTAGTATGACTCTGATTGTATTTGTCTGAAAGAAGAAAGTCAAATACACCTAAGATCTTGAAGGTGAGTAAATCATGGGGTAATTTTCATTTTTGGGTGAACTATCTCTTTAAGTGAATGTAAACAATTCTGCACAGATAGAGATACATGGACAGACAGATGGAAGTTCACTTGTAAATTATTTATGTTATATCATACTGACATCCGTTTCTGATCTAGACATTTTTACAAAGCGGTCAAACCACAATGACCCATGTTCCATTTTAGTGTAATACAATTTGAAAGTCTTAATGATACATTATACAGAAACATATGCTAAATGGTTGCAGAACAACAAAACAACCTATGCCTCACATCAAAGAGAACATATACAGAAAACAGTGGCATTTATTTAATCTCAAAATAAGACAATTCAACGGAAATGATGGCAGCTATGAACAAAATGACAGGCTTCAATTCAGTAGCAGCACTTAACCAGAATGCAGTACATTATTAACCTCTTAACCTACTGTCTCATGAGAACCACGTTTTGCTTACAGCAAAGGAAAACCAGTCTCCTCTTGGCTTATATTGAAATCCTCTGACATTTTCTTTACAAATCCCCCTTTAGTACTTCTAATTTGTGACCGTTTTTTGTTTTGCTCTCTCCTCTGTGCTTTCGCATTTGTCACGCGTTTGCCTATGTCCTACGTCATCTGCTGGAACGCCTTTCTCATGTATGCACATACGACAGTTACCAGAAGCTTATAAAGTTGTAAATATGGATATTTTTCATATATGAATGCATCGATTCACTTCAGAAGGCCTTTATTAACCCCCGGAGTCATGTGGAGTACTTTTTATGATGGATGCACTTTATTTTGCTTCTAAATCTCAACACCCATTCACTTCCATTATAAAGTTTGGAAGAGCCAGTACATTTTTTTATATAACTCTGACTGTATTCGTCTGAAAGAATGAAGTCATAAACACCTAGTATGGCTTGAGGGTGGGTAAATCATTTTCATTTTTGGTTGAACTATCCCTTTAAGTAAACCTAAGGTGAAGTGAAGTTCACCTGTAAATTACTTATGTGATATTACACTGACATCTGTTTCTGTAACGATGTAGACATCTTTACAAAGCGTTCAAACCACAATGGCCCATGTTCAATTTTAGTGTAATCCAATTTGAAACTCTTAACGATACATCATATAGAAACATATGCTAAATGGCTGCAGAACAACAAAACCTGTGTCTCACATCAAAGAGAATATATACAGAAAACAGTGGCATTCATTTAATCTCGAGGAAAAACAATTCAATGGAAATGATCGTAGCTATGAACAAAATGACAGGCTTCAATTCAATAGGAGCACTTAACTGGAATGCAGTACATTATCAACCTCTTAACCCACCGTCACAATAAAAAACAATATCAAACTGCCCTCGAGCTGCTAGTTTTTGTTCCTATTCCAGCCCACACTGGCAATAAACAGCAAAATTAACTGTACGGCTTTCAGCCAGTAGACTTCCAAAAATGGCTGTTCTTTTCAAGAGAAGGATCAATGAGAATGATAATGAACATTATTTGAGTAAGGAGACACTTTTGATCCAGAAGAAAGTCAGCTCACAAAGAGCTGCAGAAGTTATTCAACAATCAATACTGCATTTATAATGTGGCTCCATCAGCATTCAGTTAATGAAACACCTGTGGCAGTGAAAACGGCAGAATTATCCACATAAGCCCACACCAAACGTCCTGGTTGAATTGTGGCACTTAAGGCTTTGAGGATTCTTACTGACTGAAAGGTTAAGCAGTATTCCTCTGTATGTACAATTAATTTTCTTTCGACTTTTCTCACAGCGCCAACTCTTCATTTGTGCATCACATCAACACACTGTGGATTCCATTTCAAGGCTGAATGCCTGTGCAGTTATTTGCTTTGCACTCGTATGTTCCATGTCCACGAACTTGGAAGTCAAACGTCGAGTCAGGGCTGAATTTAACGATGCATCTAAACTTCACCCAGAGATATTGGCAAGAAACTGTGGCATGTCATGTCATGCCGCCGCAGGCGGACAGACTGCTACAGTGTGATTAGCCTCTGCTGTGATCAGCTCCCAGCTCTATAATCACACACAGCAAAGAAAACATGATTGACAGGATGTTGCGGAATTCAAGCTGAATTTTTGAATCCTGGAAACTGATTTATTAGTTTAATTACATAAACCTAGCATTAAACTTATTGACTTCAGCAACTGGTTTACTATTAAAAATGCCATTTTAACTGATTATAAGTCATTAAAGGAGAACTCCACTTCCAGAACAACAATTTACAAATCATTTACTCACCCCCTTGTCATCCAAGATGATTATGTTTTTCTGTCTTCGGTCGTGAAGAAATTATGGTTTTTGAGGAAAGCATTTCAGGATTTTTCTCCATATAATGGACTTCATTGGTGCCCCGATTTTTTACTTCCAAAACGCAGCTTCAAAGTGCTCTAAATGATCCCAGCCGAGGAAGAAGGGTCTTATCTAGCAAAACAATCAGTCATTTTTTTTGTTTTTGAAAAATAAAAATTTGTATACTATTTAAGCACAAAAGCTCGTGTAGCACAGGCTCTGTGATGCACGTCCACGATGCTACGAATTAGTGAAGGGTCGTTCTTGAACGATTCGTTCATTGTGAAAAAATCTTTAATGTGACTCTGGAAGAACGAGTCTCCATGGGGAGTGACTCGTTCAGTTGTGCATGCGCAACATCCTGTACTGGAATTAGTTCACCTGTTTCGAGTCTTCTGGTTTTGAGTCGTTCGTTCGTTCATCCCGTGACAGCCCCATAAGATGAACGAACGAACGACTCAAACCCGAAGACTCGAGAGATGAACTAATAAATTCTTTTTACCGGCTCACACTGCATTGGTTAAGCTTATGGGGCTGTCACGTGATGACCTAACGACTCAAACCCGAAAACTTGTCAGATAAGAGGTGAGGTGAGCTAATCATAGACTAAAGACCCAGGTAAACAATGAATTAATCTTTTCTGTTTCTTATAGCATTATAGTTTTGTCTTGTTTGTAGTGTGATCAACATTTTTGTAAGCAGTAGATATGTTAGGGAAGTAACACACAACATTTTAATTATATTTTGCTAAAATGAACGAAATGACTCGAAAAGGTCCGAGACAGTAAAATGATCTGAACCTCCCATCACTACTACGAATCACGTCTAAGTTCATCGTCTGTGTACTCCGGCTCAAAAAAGGTGGAGCATTTTCTTATTTTCTCCTACAACTTCAAAGTCTTCCGACATTGTTGTACCTTTTTGTTTGTAAACAGTGTTTGGCTTACTTGCACTTTCTTAGTCTTTGCATGTTCGCTTTGTAAACACTGGGTCTGTAGATCTGCCTATGTTCCACATGACCGTTTGACGTTATTCAATAGTACGTAGCGTTGTGAACGCACATCCCAGAGTCTGTGCTACACAAGCTTTTGTGCTTAAAAAGTATACAAATTTTTTTTTTTTTTTTTTTATTTTCAGAAAAAAAGATCGTTTCGCTAGATAAGACCCTTCTTCCTCGGCTGGGATCGTTTAGAGCCCTTCAAAGCTTTATTTAAACTGCATTTTGGAAGTTGGTTCCTCAAAAACCATAATTTCTTCACGACTGAAGACAGAAAGACATGAACATCTTGGATGACAAGGGGATGAGTAAATTATTTGTGAATTGTTGTTCTGGAAGTGGACTTCTCCTTTAAAAATAATTAATTCAATTAGTTTGTAACTCTAAGCTTTGGAAACATAGAAATACTCAAATAAACACAATGTTCATCAGGGCTTCTGCAGGTTTTATGAAGGTCAATTTAAGAGTTTAATAACTTTTTAAATCAAGTAAGGAAAATTAAAGGACAAATTAAAGGTAACACAATATTCTCTGAATTTAAATGTCTAGGGAGCAGAAAAAGAGTTACAACAACTAACAACAGATCTCCATTACTTTTAAGCTTACTGTAGAAAACAAGCTTTTTTTTGTATATTGTTATTTCCTGTTTACTTCTTTTTTTTTTTTTATTAACTGTGTATTTTCTTGTTACTGTCATTCTGTTTGTTCCGCGGAAGCTTCTGTCACCAAAACAAATTCACTGCATGTGTAAAGATACTTGGCAATAAAGCTCTTTGTGATTCAAAATAAAATAAAATAAAAAAATAAAATAAAATAAAATAAAATAAAATAAAATAAAATAAAATAAAATAAAATAAAAAAAAATAAAAAATAAAATAAAATAAAATAAAATAAAACAGTGTTTGTCCAGTGCAAATAAAGTGAGTTTATAATAAAACAAGAAAAGAATATCTACCAGCAAGCTCAGAAAACTTAATTTAGCTTCATTTAAAGGGATAACACATTTTTATACTTCAATGAGCTTTTTTAAAGCCTAAACTCACTTAACTTTGTTCATGACCTAAATTATCATCATTTTGTTTTTCTAGTAATTGCATCTTGATTTAAAAAAGGCTGTGGAAGACATTCATTTTTTTGTAGTGCATGCAACATTTTTTTGCCATGACTTTAAGAATTTAAAACTTTCTGCCCTGATTTTGACTTTAATTTAAGAAAGGGTGAACTGAGACTTTTTAAGACCTTTTTAGGACCCACAGAAACCCTGATTCATGCTTTGGCTGAACTTGATTTAGAAGGGGACAGTAGTTCAACACATTTGAAATGAGTTTTCTTATCATTAAATTGAACCGTCTGTAAACTCTACTCCAATAACTTTGGTAGCAGAAACCTGAATTAAGTACAACAATAACATGCCACAGAAAAGCCAATATGCCCATAAAATCTCTCGTCACTAACTAACACAATAGCATGTTAGCATGCAAAACATAGATTTCTTACCACATGTAATGCATAGTGCTGCATTTATCGAGTAATTGCTTAAGAAACACAATATACAATACAACCTACACACCTGCCCTCATGTTTTGCATGTGCTCCACTCTTCACCACAATGGAAATCCCTAAAACTCAAACTTACTACAAACTCTTTTAAACACCAAAATTAAATTAATTGCTAACAAGTCTCTCCTTGTCTCATTCTGCTCATGAACAAATTTCAAAGTCGTTTCTGCTACAACGTATGTACTTTTTCTTTACTTTGTCACTATAAAAATAAGTTTTAATAGATTTCAGTCAATTAATTTACGTTGTTTGAGTTTGTTAGATTGAGTTGTGGTAAAATGTTGGAAGAATTGAGTTGCACTAGCTTATTTTAGTTAAGCACATTGAGCAAGCGGTAGAAATCACTTTTAGTGTTTGTTTCTGCTGCAGCCCAAATTGTGTTACTAATTTACGGCTGCCATAATTTTCAACTTCATTGTGTATAAATGGCTGAAGAAAAAGCATAAATAATCAGGTCTCACAAAGCCTAGCTAATACCTCAGAAACAAATGCAAATTACTTGATCATGCTAATACTGGAGTGGAACGAAAAACCAGTAAATAAGCTAAAACGGTGATGTGATCATAACATTTGAATGCCTGAGTCACACTCATGTCAATCTGTTGCCACAGAAATAAACCCTCCCAAAACAACCCGCTAATTTCACAAACACAGTCTAGAGATGACAGACAACAGAAAAACAGTACATAGGAAAAAAAATATACACACAAAAATACACAATTTTGCCCTTTATTCTCCATCCACAGGAGATGAAAGGCAGCTTGCTGAATGAATCCAACCACAGAGAACTGTGATTGAAGATTTGTAACAATGGCATCAGCTCGGCGGGTAGCAGATTACCTGCATCAACCAACCCTCCGGTTTTTATTATGAGTGCTTTGAACTCCGAACCTTTCTAGGAACTACAGAGCCTTCCAATCTCATTAGATCTGCCACGTTAACCTTTTATATGTGCATTTTTTACTTGTTCATTATACGCTTGTTTTTCCCAAAGGCCCAGGTCTTTATCATATAGCCTTAAAATTATCTACCAGGCATAAAATCCCTTTTAAATTGCTTTATAGTTTACATCGTTACCCAGCTTGCTCTCATTAACAGGCATTACTGATGTTTTGAGGTTATGACTTTCTAATCGGCTTAGTTTGAGCACTGCCAGTCATATACAGTATGCGCTTTATGATTCCCACACAAATCGCCATGCAATCTGGATCACGTTTAGAGACAACCTTTAATTTCCGCAGTGCTTTTATAGCCAAATTTTACACTTCAATGTCATGTCTTCAATAAGCTCGAAGGGCTCGTGACTAACAATAACAATAAATGGAGTCAAAAGACACTTGTTTAGTAAACCACTCCTTGTTTTCAAAGACTGATTGAAGCTAATAGCTGAAATGTATCTGAAAATGTGCGAGTAATAAAAGTAAAAGGTTAATAAAGATTCAAGGCTAAAACTGGCCAGCTGAAGATTCCAATGAACAAGTGATGAATATCCGGGGTATGATATATAGAAAATATCAGCATATATTACTTTTTTATGCACACAGTTCTATTGAAACATGCAGATTTGTAAGGAAACTAAATGAGAAAGCATTTTACCCATTTATATCACAGTTTATTTGCACATACATTGTTTTAGACTTCGAATCACTAAAGGAATTATGCAAATCATCTTAAATGCATAAACACTGCCAAAATATTCTGTGCTGAATGCTGTCTGCAAACTGCAAATTTGCCTGTTTGCAAGCCGATTGGTTTTGGAGGATGCTAAAAGTGTTGGAAAAGAAAAAAAAAAAAAAGGGCAGCAACTATACTATGTGTGAAAATATATGTCTGTTTATAACACACTTCCTTAGTTTATTATCACTGAATGTCAAAAAATTTACTGTGTTAAAAAGACAACAATGCTATGAAGCTCCACCAACTAAACCATTACCAAACTCTAGCTACCAATAATAAACTACGGGGCTGGGTTAAAAACGATTTTAATCGCTTTTCTTTTTCAAGCGAACGTGAACTGATTATTTCCTCCACTTTAACTGATTTCAGCACAAAATGAATATGAATAAACATCCTAAGGTATGTTAAAAGAAAGAGTACAACTTACCAAAATCTGTATCCTGTTTCATGTAATCGCTAAATCAGTGTTTCAACTGTGTCAATGTATAACAATTTGTTAACAAGTCAAGTCAAATAACGTCATATTTACCTCAGAAAAAAATATTCGGTGACCATAGACTTGTCAGTCAGCAAGAAAAATTAACTCTAGAGAGGAGAATTTGCTAAATATATGCACCATATAACATTCATCCTGATTTTTTACAGTTTTTCAGTGTTTATTTATGTTTGAATAAATCCGTCAAGTTTTTATGACAGCCATTTAAATGTTTATATATCAAAAAACAAATTGGAGTATAAATATGATTATGTAATTGTAACTTTATAATTATAGAAACTTAATTGAGTGTAATTTAAGCATCTGTACACAAATCAGTTTATTTTAACCTTCAATTTTATAGTAATGTAGTTGTAACTGACTCTCGTGTATATTTTACAGCATTTGTTGAGAGATTTTTTTCTTTCTTGAGAAAATATGGCATGTACTGTACTGGATATATATCCAAAATTATTGAATCAAATTGAATTACAAACTTGTGAATCAGAATTGAATCAAATGGTGAAATTTGTTTCAAAAACAAAAAACAAAAAAGTCCTAACAAACTAGCATGGAAAGCTTTGCATGAAAGATAAGTTGGTCTTTGAGAACAGGCCCAGATAGCAACGTACATCTGCAAGATGTCTGTTAAAGATCACTTGGTTTAGAAAGCATCTGCTGTGTACAAATATCTGACAGACGTCTGTAAGATGTCAGTTTTACATACATTCTGAATCATAAACATCTTACAGATATCTAATAGATGTCTATCTGACATCTGATAGGAAATGTCCTACAGATGTATATTGCAGAGGAGCAAACAATCTAAAAAATACATCTTGCAGATGTAAATGCAAACGTCAAATAGACGTCTTCGAGATGTATATGTGCTATCAAGGGCCCAGATAGCACACGTACGTCTGCAAGATGTCTGTTAAAGATCACTTGGTCTAGAAAGCATCTGCTGTGTACAAATATCTGACAGACGTCTGTAAGATGTATGTTTTACATACATTCTGAATCATAAACATCTTACAGACATCTAATAGACATCTATTTGACATCTGATAGGAAACGTCCTATAGACTTATTGCAGATGAGCAAACAATCTAAAAAATACATCTTGCATATGTAAATGCAGACGTCAAATAGACGTCTTTGAGATGTACATGTGCTATCAGGGGCGTTCACAAATGTATAATATGTTGTTCTATATGGTCTAGAAACAACATTTCTGACAACCAATCTGATTTTAGGGATTTGCAGATTAAGGGTTAGGTTATAGTTAGTGTAGGACCAACAGAACATGTTGACTCTGGAATGCCTTACTCTACAAAATCACAGTGTGCTTGGTTTCCCCATGAAGTAATAGCTGAAAAGAGTGACAATGACTGCATCTGAACACACATAACAGAGCTCTACAACAGTACAGATGTACAGCATCTGGATAAATTGGATTGTGGGTGGTTAGTGAGTAACGTTTTGCGCTGAAATACAGCTTGCAAAATTGGCGCAGCTGTTTGGTGAATTCCCCCTCAGAGAGGAGTTTGCCTTAAGTACTTCAAAGTTTGACAAAGCGCTCTCCGAGAGCCGAAGGGAATGCGCAATCTTACTTTCAGTTCCTGCTCTGTGCAATCTCACTGCCTGAACAGCAAACCCAAATCATTCTTTCATTTTTGCCAACAATCAAAAAGCCCTAGTGACCCTCTTCAGTCCGCTGTCTCATTCCTTTCCTCATCTCAGCTGCTTTCAGGCCAAATCATCTCAAAAGAGCCCGAAACAAGAAAGGAAGTGGAAAGATGCTGTACTCATCGACTCTCACTCTCACATGAGAACGGATCAGTGTCTGGATCTTAGTGGCCCCTGAAGACAACAGGCTTTGATGTGCACTACCTTCCTTTATGTCCAGACCCATCTCACTTCACAGAAAGAGAACCCGTAAAAAGATTAAATGAAGCACAAAAGAAAAGAGAGGAAGGGAAAAAAGAGAATTTTCTCCCGTTCTGCCATGCCTTCATCGCAACCAGACGTGGTGCCAGAACCTGAGAGGTTTGATCAGCATCCTAACGCTTGCTCTCCAAGAAACCCCCTTCATTCCAATCGTTCCCTGTGCTTGGGAAATCATTTTTTGCTGGAGGAAAATTAGTTTTCTCATCACAGAACTTGGCACCAGGCACTTTTAGCGAACGTAATTTGTGGGAGCCAATATGGATTTTCATAGTGTCTGCAGAATATGGACTGGTAATTCAAAGTTTTCCACAGTATGAGGTGCTAATAATCTAGAGAAATCAGTGCTATTCATTTAGTTGGGACGTTATCGCCTCTTGTTTGATATAAACTCCCGCTTGCAGCTTAAATCTGTCCACAGAAATGGAATTACCAGTTTTTAATTAAAGGAGCATCATCATTTACTCTCTCGTCATTCCCTTCCTCATGTTATTTTCCTCCTTCTGTGAAACACAAAATGAGGTGTCAGGAAGAGTTGATCTTTTCAAAGCAACAAAAATTGTTGATTTTTATTGCCAAGCCCCGAACAGGCTAAAAGCGCACTATAAAAGTGTCAAAATAGTTGTCTATGTGACTTGTGCACTGTCTCTGAAGTCTTCTGAATCCATACAATATATTTATCTAAGGAATGGAACAAAGCAAAAACTATTTTTAACTGATAATCTTTCTCCTTTTGTATTTTACAAAAAAAATAAGGTCCAAAAAAAAAACATATTTCTCTACTGACTTCAAAACTGACTTCTTTTTTAACATATATTTTAATACAATTATTTCATGATGAGAAGTTAATCAGTAACAATCATTAAAAGGAAAGAAATAAAATAGAGTATGTACATGGCTAAGCCATCTCAGTTTAATCAGTCTACACTTCTATTTGCTTTGTCTTGCATAGCTGACAGAAAAAAAGTGCACAAATTGTCATGACAATCAGTTTCACATCTATTTTCCAGAGACTACGCTAAGTACATTTCTGCATTGTTTTAACTGTATTCTGACCCTTTTTGTTTTTCTCTCATGTAATAGATCTGAATGAATGAAATCAGAGACATACAAGTGGTCTTCTAAAGTGGCTGTCTAATAACACTAAAAATATTTCTTTACATACATTAGACACCGTTCTTCTCCAAGCCTGTTAAGTGATAGATGCATCACAGCAGACAACTTCTACTTCAGTAGAACATTTACTATTAGACACTTATCTAGGATACCTAAAGTATTTGTTGTTGTTTTACTATCAAAGCCCATTTCTGCCACTTAACAATTTTTTTTTTTTAATAAGACAATTACGACATTTTTCCCCTCACAATTCTGACTTTTGACTCACAGTTCTGAGAAATGAAGTCAGAATTACGTGATATAAATTCTGTGATATTGCAATTCTGACTTTATAACATGCAATAGTAAGTTTATATTTCACAATTCTGAGGAAAAAGTCAGAATTGCAAGAAAAAAAAAATCAGAATCGAGGGATACAAACTGAGAAAAGTCAGAATTGAGAGTTTTCGTCTCGCTATTGCGAGTTTATATCACACAATTTAAAAAAAAAAAAAAAAGGTCAGAATTGCAAGAAAATTAGTACAAATTGTTAGATATAAACTTTTAATTGAGAGAAAAAAAAGGCAGAATTGCAGGTTTTTATCTTGCAATTTTGAGAAAGAGAAAAAAAAAAAGTTTTAGAGACATACAATAGACGTCTATTTGACATCTGATAGGAAACGTCCTATAGATGTATATTGCAGATGAGCAAACAATCTAAAAAATATGTCTTGCAAATGTAAATGCCAAGGTCAAATAGACGTCTTCGAAATGTATATGTGCTATCAAGGGCCCAGATAGCACACATACGTCTGCAAGATGTCTGTTAAAGATCACTTGATCTTTCGCAATTACCTTTAATTTTGTTATTCAGTGGTAAAAACTGGGTTCCATACTATACTCTGAATATGCAGTACACAGCAAGCCACCAAAACAAGTGTGCTGAAAAAGTGTAACATCAAATAAGAGACATCTGATACTGCATATAGTGCAAATATGCAAGGGGAAGACAAAAAAAAAAAAAAAAAATCATAGGTGAACGCCTCAAAAACTTTTGTAGCCAAAAATAGTGCTCATAAGCACAGATGGCTGCAAGCAGGTCGCACAATAACAGGGAGGCCTGCACCAGCTGAGCAACTGCCATTGCGATGAAAGGGAATTCTAAGGGATCGCTTTCTCCAGGTACTATAGACCTCCTTTGTTATTTCAAAGGCATCAGGCATCATAATAAGTCTGCTGCTAATGTGTTTCTAAGAGCTCCTGCGAGGAACCCTCCTGCGAGATGAATTCTGCGAAAATAACAGGTCAGCCAAAAAACAAGTTATGTATTTCAGTGGAAAATTTGGGCATTGGGGACCAAAATAAAAACGCACAATATTGAACCATAAAAAATGCTAAATAAAATGTAACGCCAGGTTCTTTACAATCACGCCATCAGTCAGGAGCTAATTAAACCGAGCCGGGGGATCTCTAAAGAGACCTCAAACCAGCAATGGTTTAGTTCCTTCTCATCCCCACACCTTAAGATGTTATTAAATTATGCTTGCAAATGATGTCTGGCTGAATTCCCAGTCTCTTATGGAGGTGGAAGTGTCATTTTAATCAGCGCTAAGGCCACGGTGGTGGACATTTTCGAGTTAGGAGAGCTTTTAGGCACCATCAGCACTAATCAGAAAGCGCTGTCAAATCTTCTTGCGTTTAGTTAAAATCTCAAGTCTAAATATTCAGTATTACAAGCATGTGTCGTTATAATCACCAATTACCTCTTGAAGCGTTTATTTCAATCCTCTCAGGTGCAAGTCAAAGATAATACTTCGAGAGTGTGGCATATGAACCCCCGTAATGAATTTCTCCAGTTATTAAAAGAGACCTCACAGGAATATTTCCGTACTTAACCATTTAATTAGCATGTAAAATAGTTTTTTTTTAATAACTGAACCGATAAGCATACTGTCACAGCTTTGAGAAAGCTAGCTACTGCAGGGTAGGTCGGCTTCTTTAATTCCGTGTAGGTAGCATAAACAAAGACCCAAGGCTGATTGAGACAACATCTATATATCAAAATATATCTCAGAGGCAAAGGTGGTACACCATGCACGAGATATATGCAGTAAACCACACTTCAGAAAGAGAAAGCATGGGGAAAAGGCAGAGAGAATCGACAACAGGATGCTCCCTGTGGATCCAACACATTCTCAGAATTCTAATTTGGCTTTCACCTCGAGTTTCTGGTAACACTTCTCAGTTTTCAAATGCAAACATTCTTCAAAACCGAGTGGTTTTGGCGGCGAAATTGAACAAGTCACCTCGCCGACACTATAGACGGATTCTCTCAGCTTCCATTCTTTCAATTATCACACATTCGTATGATTCTCATGGTTTCGTTTCCACAACATATAATGCTAAAGCCCTGGGAAGAATAGAGGTTGCTCGTGAATGTCTTGAAAAACATCTGGGGACATCTTTTGGATGCATCCCACTGGGCCACAGGATACGTGCAAAACAATAGTTCACACTCACAACAGACACTGCATTTTCAACATTATGGGAAATCACAACAATGCTTGACTCAGCTCCTTCGATTTGGTTCCTTACTAAAAATAAAGGGAAAAATTAGCAACATGAAAATGCACATACAGCACTGTGAAAAATGCAAGACTTCCCAAACTGATTAGTGTCTACAAAAAGCCTGAATGTGGTATTTTTCAGAAAATGTCTCCCCTAGTGTATAAACTATGATGAAACTATATGAGTGAGAGAATCACAAGTTAGTAAAACAGTTCCTGAGGTATGGTTTTCGACCCTCAGGGATCACTGAATGTAATTCCAAGGGAGGACAGAGATAGGGCACATTGTTCATTCACTTCATGTAGGCAAAATGTAGGGCACACTTTCGCTCGCACACATAACAAAACTCAATAATTCGGAGACTTTCATCCACAGCTGACCCTGGAGTGAGCAGGGATGAAATGAACCATTTCACGGTGCAAAATTTAGGTGGTCAAGTTACTAGGGTTAAATTTTCTGGGCAAATTTTTGGAAAAAAGCTCACCAACACTGCAGAACAAATATAAAAACAAATGAGATCTGCAAAGCACTTTTTGAATTACTACTACTGCAAGTATGAGGACAGTTATACGATCACCCGACAAGGTTGTTTATATAAAACGCATCTGGTTAAATGTTCCACAGCACGCTTTTCCCTTTTTTTCTCTCTCTCGCTCAGACTGCGTTTAAACCGCCCCCTAATCTGCTTTATTAAGCGTCTTCTAAGCATCTATATCTCAGATTAATTAACATGAAGCACAGAAACTAATTACATTTATCATTTCGGAAGCCCACATAAAAAACAAATCATGTTTCATTGTTATTTATTTACTTATGAATGTGTGTAGAATTGCAGGTCGGAACCAAGGAAATTTACATAGCTCTGTCCGTAAATTATTTCTTTGGACTTCTTTGTATTGTTTATAATAACCTACAATGCTTATTTGTCACGGAATACGATATACACGACCCTCCAATCAGCTCTTATTTATATCAAGCAAGCGACCTTGTGGAAAACAGGTCAAGCTGAAAATACATGTGCGATTTTTTTCCATCATGTACAAGACTGTTAATTTTAAAAGACAGCCTGTCACACCTTTTGGACTGTGACCAGCACATAATCAACACTCTCTTCATCCACTAACAAGATCAAAATACTGCCGAACTACTTCTGCAGTTTCTAACACAGATGAGAGGCATTATTTAAAATAATTTGACAGCAAAATCCACTAGTGTGTCTGATTGTTTTTAGACAGAATGGTCCAAGCGCAATCACAAAACATGTCATTTTTTGCATTTTCCTCGTTCGGTTCGCAGCAGTTTGTCCTTCTATAAAAGGAACACAATGCAACTGCAAAGTATCTGAACTGCAGGCACTGCGATTCTCTTTCACAACATCCTCCTATTCTCACTCTCATGTGTGGTTTTTGCAATCCATCCATAGTTTCCCTGGACCGCTTCCTAGCTTGGGTTTTGTTAGCTAATCTGGTGCGAGGAAGGCAAAGTTTAGCGGAACAATACGGCATTGTACATCATCTGAGAGAGGAGATTAATGGGAAAGAGGCTGGTGAAGCCGCAACCAAGATAAAGAATTAGCAAATGAAGCTGCCGCTTCTTTTTTGCCTTCCTCTACTGACTCCGGCTCATCCTTCACGGTAATTTGATTGAGAATGCTCCATGCATACTACAAGACCTACGCTATCTGCTCTACAGGGGAAAGTCTTGTTCCCAGAAATAACAATTCATCTTCAGGATCCCTGCCTCAGCATATATCATCGACTTGAGGCTCATCATCGTTATTTTACATCAAAGCAAGCTGATACATAGAAGACAGCGAGTGAGGCAGGAGAAAAAGACGGAGGAGAACAAGGCGAAGCACTTAACAATCCCGGGTCGTGTTCCCACACCCCAATTAATGCGGTGCCAGAAGGACGCCCGCATTCCTTTCTCTAAACAGACGAAAACAGGATTGATGACAAAGCCTCCCGCGCATAACTCACGGTCTGACGTGGAAGAGGAGAGTGGGACGGCGAAAGAAAGACGGAAAGAATAGGAGCGAGGAGAATTACGGAGAATGACGGATTGAGATGGAGGGCCTGTTTTTCTCTGAGTCTCCCTGGCAGCGATCTTACGTTTGTATCCATTGGCTCCCGGTGAAAAGGCAGTGAAATATCACCTGTCACCCAATCAGAGCGCAGCACTCATTTCCCCGTGACGCTTTAACAACACCTGCCGTCCACCATTAATATGTCATTGATAAATCAAAGTAAGAAGTGCACAGGACTTTTGCAAAAAGGTTTCCAAAAATGTGGATTATGTAGAAAATTATTCTGAACTGTACAGTTTCTCTCATTATTCTGAAAGAAATCAGAGGTGCAGTTCAGACATAACGTTACAAAAGATTTCTATTTCAAATAAATGCTGTTCTTTTGAACCTTTTGTCTTCTAACTTATTGTGGTTAAGAAAATAGGGAGGAGTTTTTTCCTTCAGATATCAATATGGCAACATACAGTTTTATGCAAAAGTTTGGGAACCCCTCGCAGAATAGGAGAGAACATACAAAATGCATGTCATTTTTTATTTAGTGCTGTCCTGAGTAAGATTTTTTACATGAAAGATGTTTACATATAGTCCACAAGACCAAAAAATGATTATAAAATTCTTCAGTTTTCCAGCATCTTTTGCAAATTTGAACCCTTTTCAGCTGTGACTGTATGGTTCTGAGATCCATCTTTTCACACTGAGGACAACTGAGGGACTCAACCACAACTATTAAAAAAAGGTTCAAACATTTACTGATGCTCCAGAAGGAAACACGATTTTGAACAGGATGAAGATTTTCCAAATTTTCCTTATTTTGTTGAAATATCATTTTTTTCCATTTAGTACTGCCCTTCGGAAGCAACAGAAGATACTTGCATGTTTCCCAGAACACAAATTAAGTTCAATTTACCTTTATCTTCAAATTAATTTCAAAAATAATTTCAAATGATTCACATTTTCACAGATTCTGATCACAGATATTTTTTTTTTTTTTTCTCCACTAGGAGATCATGATATATGATGCTTTTAAAGACGTAAAGATCTGTAGCGTGTGAAAAATACAAGAGGAAAAAAAAAGAGAAATAATCCCATTATCATCAGGACAAAATAATATTTTTTGAATAGTAAATGTTAAATATATTTGTACATAATTTTATATATTTTAATTTAAAATTTCATAAAAACCATTTACCCCTGCAGCTATATTGAAATTTCAATATCTCTGGAACTGAGCCATGTAGGGCCTTAAAAATTAAGGTGCCTAAAGAATAGTTTGTTAAGACTCAATATCTAAAAGGGCATTAAAATATCTTTAATACTTCTTGAGTTACAGACATGCAAATTTAGAGTAAAAAACTTGAAAAGTGCTGTTTTTTGAATGGACACCATTAGCACATAATGTAATAAAGATTGCTAAAGTCAACAGATTTTACTAATAGAACTACCAACCTATGTGTAGAAATAACATTATGATTCTGTCATCTTTCTGAAGCCATTTTTACCCTCTTGTAATTTGGCTCTGAATCTCAGGTGAAAATTGACATTTTGACACCCCTCTACACAACAGTGAATTACGTAAATATTAATTCATGACGTTTAATATGTTGGCTTTCATCACTATAAATGTCTATCTTTCTTCAGCTAAAATATTAGTAAAATCAAAAATTTTAAATTTAATCCAGGGACCTCTGGTTGAGTTGACACTGAATTATCCTACACATTTAGAAAAATTACACTTTAAAGTCTGGTATTACGCAAACAAATACACACTGAAGCAACATTCTGCAAAGATAATCAGTCATCACCGGTAGTCAGCGGCGATGCTGTAAAAAAGGCATCCTGTCAGCTAAAAGATTCTCCAAGGTATGAACAACAAATCTTTATCAGCTGCACCATACACAGCATGCTTTTCAGGAGCAAGCTGCAAAAAATAAATATATAAAAGCCAGAAAAGTGCTTTTTTCCAAGGCTGTCAGAAAGGAGATTAATTCTAGCCATTGTCATTTAATGAGCTGTAGAGAGTTACCTGTCACAATGCTTCCACACATTCCTCTTTGTGTAAAAAAAAATCCCTTTATTTAATTACTTTGCATCTGTCAAGCCACCACCCTCCCCACCTCCTGCCACCCCATCTGAACAACTTGCACTTGAAAACCAGTGAGTCGGAATCTGTCTTACATAAACAACACACAAGTCATAAAGCTGTGCTGTCATTCATTGCTCTGTGAGAGGTGATTGACGCTCTAAGTGTTGACTCCTTCTCTTCGAAAGCTAAAACGCACAATGTACGAGTCGTTTTTCAAGGCCGGACGGTTTATTGAATGCTTGGCCATGGAAAGGGCGACAAGATCCACTTATACAAGGGCTGTGTGTCACCTCAACAATGGAGATAGAGGTAGGAAGCACACTTGGAAATAACAGGAAGGTCAGGCGGATCTGTCTCCATAACAGTGCGGAAAGCATTGACTAAATGTCTTTTATATGACCACTATGCTGCAATACACATAAAATCTCACACTCAACCACCCTCACTTACACACAGAGGAATACAGAACAACTACACTGAAGAACCAAGCCATTGTTTGCCATCCAGTGCTGTAAATGTTGGAATAACCAATGGTATGTTCTGAGCTTGTGTGTTGCATTGAAATACACTGACCAAAATAATAAATGCAGCACTTTTGTTTTTGGCCCCATTTTTCATGAGCTTAACTCAAAGACTTTTTCTATGTACAACAAAAAGCCTATTTCTCTCAAATATTGTTCACAATTCTGTCTAAATCTGTGTTAGTAAGCACTTCTTTGCCGAGATAATCCATCCACCTCACAGGTGTGGCATATCAAGATGCTGATTAGACAGCTCATCTGCATGCTCGTCGTCCTCATCGGGGTCTCGACCTGACTGCAGTTCGTCGTCATAACCAACTTGAGTGGGCAAATGCTCACATTTGATAGCGTCTGACACTTTGGAGAGGTGTTCTCCTCACGGATGAATCCCGGTTTTCACTGTACAGGGCAGATGGCAGACAGCGTGTATGGCGTCGTGTGGGTGAGCGGTTTGCTGATGTCAACGATGTGGATCGAGTGGCCCATGGTGGCAGTGGGGTTATGGTATGGGCAGGTGTATGTTGTATGGTCACACCAGATACTGACTGGTTTTCGGATGCCCCGGAGCCCCCAATACAGTAAAACTGCACATTTTAGAGTGGCCTTTTATTAGGGCAAGCCTAAGGCACACCTGTGCAACAATCATGCTCTCTAATCTTGATATGCCACACCTGTGAGGTGGATGGATTATCTCGGCAAAGGAGAAGTGCTCACTAACACAGATTTAGACAGATTTGTGACCAATATTTCAGAGAAATAGGCCTTTTGTGTACATAGAAAAAGTCTTAGATCTTTGAGTTCAGCTTATGAAAAATGGGGGCAAAAACAAAAGTGTTGCATTTATAATTTTGGTCAGTGTAGATTAGATATGGGGGAAAAAAAGGCTTCAAAGTTCATCAGAACGATCACAATCATGATTACATCGCAAAAAGCTGCGGTTTAATTAAAAAGATATCAATTCTGCATGTGCTGCATGCTTCAAAATGAATCAATGAATCAATATTACATAATTATATGCTTGAACACCATGACTGGTACCGTGACAGAATTGAGTATTCCAGAGCAATGTGTAATAAGTTAGCTAAGTTCAATACCTGCATAAGGGACAGGAGCGTCTTTGTCCAAGGCGACCAGTGGAGGGTCTAGCAGTACAGTGTCCATGTTTTCGGTGATGACACCATGGTAGGACGTCTCAATCCATGGTTTGTGCTTATTCACTACAATGGAGAGAGAAAAGAAACAAAAAAAAAAGGGGGATTCAATTCTGAGCTAAAGGTCTATTCAAGTTTTCAACAAACATCTCCTAAATAAGAACAAAAAACACAGAGTCAGAGTTTTTTCTTTCTGTTTTCATGCAAAGAATGGCTAATAATGGCGATCGATACGAGTCCAATAAGCATGGGCTGTTTGCCCAATTCCCAAATGGCAGCATCCCTGTCTCCTACAACACGTATCCAGGGAAACACCCTCATTTATCTGGTCTTGGCGTGCTCTGTTGTTTCTGCGTTTTTTCCGTGGCTGCTGTATAACAAGAGATACCAAAACAAGATGCTAATCAATGGATGACACAAATGCAATCTTCTACCTAGTGAAAGGAACACATCCCTGCAAGAGTCTTTCTGCATTAAACAGCTTGTACCTAAGCAGTGTTTACACTTCTCAGAAAAATCTACATGCTATTGTCTCACTGAAATCTCAGTACACAGCTAACGCCGTGTTCGGCAAGTAACACAACTAAAGGGATTTTTAAGGTTAATTCCAAATCAGATTTTCAGTCAGCTCATTTAGTCTAAACACTCAAGAGTATTTAATTAATCAACACCTGAAAATAATAATAATGATAATGTAATTTAGTTTTAAATCCTCCATATGTAGCGCCCTATGAATTCCGCGATGCGGAAAACGTGGACGGAATCCCGTCATAAAAATGGACCACTGTATAACACTTAATATCACGGAATTTGACAAATTTTGGATGATTAGGTCAGTACACTTAAATAAGGAATGGGATATGGACTAGTGTGTGTGAATATTAAGCCACAAAATACCATTTAATAGTGAATCCTGCATGTTTTGCATGTCTCTGTGTGAATAAATGGCGCAGATGCATGGTTTCATTTACTACACACGTGTTTTCAGCCTCTTTTGCCTCAATATGAGTACATGAACGCATAAAAAAAAATCTTTAAAACTGCTTTGAGAATCATGAGTATTTTACCATTTCCAGAAAAACCAAAACTACCGTCATATCATTTACAAACAGAACCTTAAAAGTTCTTTACAGCAACCCGTCAAAATAAACGTTCAGTTTAACTTGAAGAAACTGTGACAGAAATATATTAGGCTACTTAAAGTAATTATATTACTACTAATAATAAAATTATTAATAAAACAATTTTTAAGAAATATTTACCAGAATTTATTTTTCAGAAAAATGTAAAATACGCATTTCTGAGAAAAAAAATTAAAGTTTTTTATAAAATTAATTATTTGATGCTTTTGATTCTTGACATTTTTATGAAACCATTAAAACAGAATCCAGAAAATTAATGGAAAACACAGGATTTGGTCAAAATAAAACTAAATTGGAGCAAAAAAATAAAGTGTGTTTCGTAGGCCCTTAAAAATTTAATTTTTGTTAAACTTGTAATAAATTGCTGTTAATTAATAAAATAATTAATTAAAAATATATATTTTTTATTAATAAAATTTAATTTAACCATTAAAACAGAGTCTAGAAAAATAAAAATGGAAAAAAAAAAACAAAAAAAAACAGAATCTGGAAAAAAAATAAAACAATATTTGGAAAAAATAAAACAGATTTCATAGGACCCTACATATGTGCAGAATGAAGACAAAGGGAAAAAACTAAAATCACAGTCTGTAAAAAATTAATTATACCATGACACCTAAAACTGTGTGGCTGTGAAGATTTTAGTTTTTACCCTTTGCAGTAGGTAAGGTAAGTTTATGCAGAGAAGTTCTGCATTTTGCTGCATTCCAAAAATTAAGTTTGTTTAACTCTGACCTTTGAAATTGTATCACAAAAATGAAGAACAATATCTCAAGGCATGGCCTTATAGCTCAGTTAAAAGAACATTAAAAAAAACAGCTGCAGGTTTGCAGTGTTACATAAAAGTGGAGTAGACATTATATAATTTTTTACATTTGGGATTTATTATTATTTGATATATGTTGACTTTTTTTTATTTTATTTCAGTTTTTATTTTTTAAACCACAGGTAAATCAGATACTCACACTTAACATAGCAATTACTCAGAATATTTTTTTTTTAGAGAATATAAAAAAAAAAATCCACTATATTATTGCATAATTTCCTAGGTATATGGTAGAAGTGTCAGAAAAACAAAACATTAATGTGGGTGATGAAAAGCAATACGTTAAGAGAAAAAAAAAAAAAAAGCTTTATTTGATTTGCCCCTCGTGTATTTAGAAATCCTTCCCTCGGCATGAGTTAATGGAGTTTTAGATTAGTGCTGGCTATTCAGTAACCCCTCGCGTGGCTCAGTTCGAGATCCACCAAAGCAATTAACGAAGAGTAAATTAAACCATTTCACACTGATGTAGGACAGTCTACACAGCCAACTCTAAGAGAAAAGTCTTCCTGAAAAGCTCAGAGTGTCCTCATAACCCATAAGTAATCCCAGGCAGCAAACAAATTGTCTGATTCAGATGGCCAGGCGATTAAACCAGCTGCCAATGTCATTTTCAAAGACTACAATCTTGCTTTCAACGAGTTTGTGCCATTTATCTTGCTTTGCCTTACTCTCTATTTAACTCAGACGCACTTACATGAACAAAACTACATGTTCTTTCACACATGCACCAATGCATTTCAAAAGAAACCCACTTTTTAAAAATCACGACCACTTGTGAACATCTTGGCTTGTTTTTGCACTTGAAAGTGGCTATTTGAACAGACACACAGATGAATAGCTGGGCTGTATCTATCTAGCTGTGTTAGCCATACAAAGACACCTATCTCAAGATCTAGAGGTGCAAACAAATGTGTGTTGCAGATGTATGGACTAAGAGGGTCAGATACACTGCAGTCTGAAATTCCCATTCTGTAGAAAATTAATAAAAATGAAGGCAAAAAGGCTTTCAATTTAGGCTACGCAGCTTGCGTGGCACCTGAATACACTAATAAAGGCCTGATTCATTATGTAAATATTTATTCAAGCATTTCATGTGTGAAATGTCACAGAATGGGGAAAAAAAAACATGTCGCTGTTATCATGTACACAAGATACAGTAAATAACTGTAATTTGGATCAGGTACTTTCTATTATAATAATACATCTCTTCAGGCTCTAGTCACTGCAAATTCACATCGAACTCTCTCGTTCTCGCTCTCTCTCTCTCTAATAAGGTTAGTGGTGTCACTAAGAGCAATATGCCTTCTCTGTAATCCCTGAGCTATTACCCACGAGATGTCTGCAGCCATTATACAGCATTAGAGCTCCGTGATGGAAGCTAATTCAATGTGGACTTTTCTCTTCCATCCGCTCCCTGCACTAGAGAGCTCTGCCTCACACACATCCAACACAACACAAGACATAATGGCAGATGCATAAGTGTACACACAGCAAAATTTACCTCGCATTTACCATTAAGGAATAAAACCCTGAACAATTATGTTGTCAGACCGGAACTTTTAGTGTTAGTGAAACTTTTTGGATGTTAAAATGCCTTACAATACAAAAAAAAAAAAATGAAAGCTGTCATGATTCCTCTATTCGAGTATTCGATTATAAAAATCCTAGATTGCATTTGTCCGTATCGATTGACCACATAGTGCTATTGTGAATTCACAAAGGTTGTGATTCACATAAAAAAAATAAAAAAATACATATACGCCTGCGGATTTAATAAGCGTGTAGGTTACGTGCATTTCAGAGTGGCTCCGTTCAAATGATCTGATTACTCGATTAATCGTCAGATTAATCGACCAATTATAAAAAAAAAAACCTAAATTTTTTCCATGTCGATTTACCGAATACTGCTATTGTGATTTCACAAAGGTTGCGATTCTAATTTAAAATATATGTATATATATGCCTGCGGGTTTAATATGTGTGTACTGTGGGTTACGTGCATTTCAGAGTGGCTCCGTTCAAATTATATGATTACTCAATTAATCGTCCGAATAATCGACCAATTATTCTAATTAAACAAGTAATTTAACCTGCAGGCATAAGGTACATATTTTTTATTTGAATCACAACCTTTGTGAATTTTTCAAAAGCACTATGCAATTAATCGACATTGACAAAATGCAATCAAGGATTTTTTTTTTTTTATAATCGAGTACTCAAATTCGAGTACTCAAACTCACAGCCCTAATTTTTTTTAGTATTTTAAAGCATTTTGACATCTAAAAAGTTTCTCTAACACTGTAAAAGTGTCCATCTGACAACATAATTGTTTGGGGTTGTATTAACCACATGGTGCTATTGTGAATTTACAAAGGATGCAATTTAAAAAAAAAAAAAAAAAATTTTAAATTAAATTAACTGATTACTTGATTAATCGTCTTAATAATCGACCATTAAACAATTAAAACAAAATAATCGTTAGTGACCGTATAAATTAAAAATACTTTGAAATATTTTTAAATAATATTAAAAAAATCAACTTCTGTTATTAATAGTATTAGATGTAATAGTAATAAAATTATGCTGTAGTCACATAAATTAAAAACCAACAGTTAATAAAATATTATTAATAATGGTAACCATAACAAATGCAGATTTTAAATAAATAAATAACATACCAAATAACATAAAATGGAACATCAAATATTATTAATACATAAAATAACAAAATAATTTAGATTTTATTTTATTTTATTTGATAAATAGAATTTTTAGACTTTTAGACTTCCTAGTATCACCCTGCAGTTGGTTCACCTATCTGCCTGTGAGCACTATCCAAATAAACTGAATTGAATTAAAGCAGGTGAACCCAGAGTGAGGGAGGTAGAAAATTCAGGTCGGGTCTCACAAGAGGACAAGAAAGGGGCTATTATAGAATCAATTATTTATTCAGCTTGATATATAATTATTCCAGCATTTCAAGCACCTGATAAAATGTTGCCGGGGGAGGAAGTGAACGTTTGCAAATCTACTTTGACCCTTCTTCAACCTGCTATAATGAAAATCCCAGTCAGCATTCCAACGGTAATTAAACTTGGGGACAGCCTGCGGAATTGATGGTGAATTTTACCGCTCTCCCAGTGTCACGCAACAAGCTATTAATTTCTGACCGGTCGACACCGTAACATTACATTCGGCTCATAACATTGGAATTAAACAATAATCGAAACATGCATGCGGGACCCAGAGGAAAAAGAAAGTGCTAAAGCCAGACACCAGCAGAGAATGACTACAAAGAGAGAGAGGAGATCAGCGATATTCAGAAATACATACTGTAGCGTGCGTCACAGTGCCGATTTAGCATGTAGTGTTTTTGTATACATGGTGTAAACAACAAAAATTGCATTTAAGACCAGCTAATGGACCTTAGCCGAAGAACAAGTCTTCTTAAGGCTCATTCTCCATCTTCAGTAAGAGCATCCTGTTCATAACAAGCCTGTGCTACGCTAGGGGATAAAGAAGCCGTTAGCCAAATGGCTGGTAAACACGATCTGTGTTGGCTGTTGTCTTGATACAAAGTCCAAAAACTTCAACTCAGTCAAAGTCAAAAGAGTCAAAGATCAATCCCAGGCGGGCTAGCATCATCTGCTAGTGCCATTGAGGTTATTAGTTGAAAATTGTTAATTAACATCTCTTGCGCTGTGCAAATGACCAGTACATAGCTCTCAGTATTGAAGAAAAAGAAGTACAAAAAACAACTATCAGGAAGGCAGTAATTAGCTACAATGACTTAGCATAATCTAATACTAGCAGGAAGGAGCTTGTAGGAGCCGAAGGGTAATTTTCAATACATTGAACTCAATGAAACCGCATCCCACACGTCCACAGAGACGCACTTCTTACGCCTGCATCGCTCATCGTTAATGCTTATTAATAGGGTCATAATCTTAGCCTTATCTATGGCAAGCAGTCAAATTTGCAGGTCCTCAGAGATTTTTCATACAGGAGGCCCAGTTGACTAAATTAGCGTTTTATCATGCTATTTTATAGCAGAGCCATTAAAAAAATGTTTGCATATTGTGGACTGCCTGAGTTAATTAATGAATGAACAGATCGTTAGGACTGTGTGGCGTCATTCTTGGACATCTGGAAAGCATCGTAAAAGGGCGTTGGGTATTGAGACTGTGCGGAGGGAGCAGAATGGTGGATTTTACGGTGACCTCTATAAAGGGGGTGAAAGAGTAGAAAGGATTTTAATGCCTCAAATGCTCAGTGGTGGTTTTGGTTGCTCTGGCTAACCTGCACGGTCTCCATTAAAGGAGTTATATTGTAAAAATGGCTGTGGCAGCAAGTCCTCCTGCAATTTTCTGTGGTTAAAATGTCATAGCTGTTGCTTGGTGGTGTGCAGCACATTCTCCAAGATGCTAGAGGTGACAAGTTTGAGACCAGATTGTGTCACTTGCCAATCATGTCACCCCTCTCTACATTCCAGCATTTTCTGCCAACTCTGCATGATCAAAAGTGATAAACAAGGCCGAAAATAGATAGCTGAAAGGAATAATGTCTGATTTGGAATGTGCCTTAAGCCCTGTTCACATTGAAAGATGCATGTTCTCGTCTCTGACAGTTGAGATGCTGGGTGTTCTCACTCGTGGTTGTTGAGTAACACTTACAAATAATAATAACAGATGTCATTCTGTGTTGTTTCTAATAATAAATATTCTATAGGAAAAATGGTGTAAATAAATGGAATTGATGCATAAAATGCATAATATCAGTGATGCTGTGTGAACTGGGCTTTAGTTTCTATTTCTATCACAACAACTCTCTGAAGATTTTAGCATGGTAATGGATATGACAATGTTAATGTATTTGGTATTGCAGAAATAAATCTGCCATGCTGCTGAATTGCTGCTTCTGTTGGTTACTGCTGCTCTTGCAGTGGCAAAGTGAGTACAGGAACTTGCTACTGCCAATAGACATGCTGATATGGTGCCTTGAGTATTTAAGACATACTGCTGCTGCACTAAATGCATATATAACAACCCGTAGCAGATCTATACAGGTGGAGCTGGGGAGGTGGAGGGTTTCAGAAGAAAATGTGCTGCGAAATGCTCTAGTGAATGCTAACCAGCCATTTCTATGTAAAGCAGCAAGCTCATTGGCTTTGTATGCAACATGAACCAATCAGCTTGTGTGAAGTAGTTTAACGCTGTGAACATCATCAGTTTGCATTAAAGACCCATGAGCCTGCATAACAGAACTTGCCATTTATCCCTGATACTGATATCCATTTTAAGCAATCAGATAATACTTATAATACAACTCCAAAATGTGAGGGTGTAAAAACTTTTTCAAGTGTTTGAGGTCATAAATAAATAAATAAATTATTTTTTAAGCAGGAATATCTTAAATTGTTTAGAAGTGACAGAAAAGATATCTACGATGTTTTAAAAGATTTTTTTTTAAATAAATGCTCCTTTTAACATTGTAAATGATCATGGTTTCCACAAAAAAAAAAAATAAATAAATAAATAATAAATGTTTCTTGAGCACCAAATTAGTATATTAAAATGATTTCATGTGACACTGAAGACCAGAGCAATGGCTGAAAATTCAGCTTTGCTATCACATTTCAGAAACATATTTTAAAATTAGGCCTGGCAAACGATTAATTGTAAATAATCGCATATAAAATAAAAGTTTAAGTTTGCCTAATATATGCAAGTACTGCTCACTGCAGAGCCAAATGGCCTCCAGCTCCCCCTCTCTGGAGGTCCAGCTCCACCTCGGTGTGAATTAATGGGTGGAGTTAGGGTTAGGATAGGGTAAGGGGTAGGGTTAGGGTGTGGTTAGGTGTCTATCTCCACCCATTACCTCCAGCGAGGGGGAGCTGGAGCTCCAGCTCCTCCCATCTGGCTCTGCAGCGAGCACCCTCTCAATATATGTGTGTGTTCTGTGTCTAATTATTATGTATATATAAATACACAAATGAATGTATATATTTAATGTGTTATTTATGTACAAAATATTTTTATTTATATATAAATTCTATAAAAATTATAATAAATACATATACTTGTAAATATTTCTTAATATAAATATATACATGAATGTGCTTGTATTTGTATATATACATAATTACACACAGTACACACACATATTAGGCAAACTCTTATTTTGTATGCGATTAATCGTTTGCCAGCCATTGATTTCCATTGATGTATGGTTTGTTAGGACAATAGGACAATATTTGGCCAAGATACAACTATTTGAAAATCTAGAATCTGAGGGTGCAAAAAAATCTAAATATTGAGAAAATGTACTGAAGTTTTGATATATTTATGGTAGGAAATTTACAAAATACCTTCATGGAACATGATCTTTACTTAATATCCTAATGATTTTTGGCATAAAAGAAAAATCAATAATTTTGACCCATACAATACAGTAGTCAACATTTGAAGTGGATCATCACTTTTTATCAAAGTTGTCATAAAACCAAAACAGTACTAGTTCTTGTCTTAGAACAACTTTGATGAACTTTTTTGATCCACTTCAAATGTTGACTACTGTATACTCGTGCTACATATGACTGGTTTTGTGGTCCAGGGTCACATGAATGTATATATTTAATAAAAAAAATATGAAAAAAATAAGAAAAAAATGAAAAAAAAATTATCCAATTAACAAATTATCCAATTAACAAACTCCAATTAACAAACTCATGAACTTTTGATCCAATCTTTAAACAGGGTCACACACAAGCAATTTTTCACACGATTGTTTGAAAAACAAATTCCTCAAACTGGCAAATAAAAAAGGTCATGATAAAGAAAATCCACGCAAGTGACGTGTCTTGAATCTGCCATTGCTGTGGGAGGCTTGCAGCCTGATTTACAGCTAAATTTCTCCATAACAAGCATTAAAAATTCCTGACACAAACGACTGAAAGACAGCAGAGGTTTATAAATGTCCTTGACACTACGAACATGCTGATATATAAACGACTTGTTCCCTTGTGTACATAAATTCTGCGAATCAACTTACTTAGGTCACCAGCCATGAATATAAATTTGTTTGATTAGACTCTCGACAAACATCGAAGCGAATATCTTTTGTAATGGAGAAGTTCTCCGCGCTGGCATTTGCTACTGTCAGCCTGGCATCGATACCCCAGAGGACTCGGAAATGTCAATTGTCTGTAATTAGAAAGCTGGCATATTCATTCACGAGGCTTTGTTTCCTTGTCACGGAATCCGGGTCCTTATGGTCTTTTCATTAGCCATATTGTTTATCAGCCATATGTGTGTGTGTGTGTCTATACCGTTTGAGACACAATCAACCCTTACGAAAATAGCCAGTTTGATTACACACCGTGTGAAGTCGCTTAAATTACGAGTCATTGTTAGAAACACAGAGAACTGATTGAGGTGGAGAGATGAAGGGTTTTAGGAGGACTTGAGAGGGAGTCGAATGAAAGCAACGAGCGAGGAGAACAATGATCTCCTTACTGACACGGGTGCCAGAGGCTGAGCAAAAGAGACGGCAGGGCTTAACTCTCCATCTTCCCCGGATTAAAATTAAAAGGACCTGCTAGCTCATCTTCTGTCTGCGGGAGATCTGGACGCTCGAGTGGCTCTCAGCATCTCTGGGCGTTTTGAGGAGATGAAAATGAAAATTGATGCAGGGGCTACAGCTCCGTGCCTCCCTCCCTGCACTTAACAGGACGTCTGCTGTGCCCACATACCCATCGCCCACCTTAGCGAGTGGGGAAGTGCTTAATCTACATATTTTCAATGAGTAGACAGCAGGTTGTCAACTAGTCCTAAAGGGATATTTCAACCAAAAATGAAAGAAATTCTGCCATTATTTACTCGTTTCAAACTTGTATTACCATCTTTCGTCTTCTGGACACAAAAGAAATTTTGTAGAGTGTTTCAACTCTTTTTGCTTTTACAATGAAAGTCAGTGTTGCTTTGGACACCACTGATTTCCAGTGTATAGACCAAAAAACACTCAAACAACCTTCTTTTGTGCTCCACAGAAGAAAGAAACTCAAACAGTTCGAAACAACATGAGGGGAAGTGATAGCAAATAATGACAGTGGTGAAATATCCATTTAAAGGGGTCCCATTATGTCCCATTTTACAACATGTCTCAGGCGTCCCCAGAGCCTGTGAAATCTCAGCTCAAAGTACACCACAGAACTTATTATTACATGCTGTAAATACCTCTTTTTGAATGGAAGCAAAAACATGTTTTTGTGTGCGTCTCTTTAAACGCAAATGAACTGCCGACGATGTCCTTACTAACTTTCTAGGCCTTGAACGTGGTAGTTGTGTTGCAGTCTATGCAGGGTCAGAGAGCTCTCGGATTTCATCACAAATATCTTAATTTGTGTTCCGAAGATGAACAACACGAGGGTGAGTAATTAATGACAGAATTTTCATTTTTGGGTGAACTAACCCTTAAATTGTGAAATTTACTAGCAATTTTAGAGTGAAACCTGTCTTAAAGGGGTCATCGGATGCCCATTTTCCACAAGTTGATATGATTCTTTGGGGTCTTAATGAAGTCTATAATATACTTTGGTTAAAAATTCTCAAGGGTAGTGTAAAACAACACCCTTTTTACCGTCAAAATCAGCTCTGCAAAAATCATCCCATTCTGGTCGAGGCTGCTTTAACTGCAAGTAAGCTCGCCCCGCCCCTCTCTTCCCTCTGTGGAGTGACGAGCATGTTTACTTTAGCCGCATTTAGCTGCGTTTAGCCGCTAAACTTGCTAACTAGCACATTATTAGGAAAGGCGATCACAAAAAAATTCATAAAAAAAACCCTTACATTCACCTCTGCTGTAAGTGAAACTGGATCACGAATGATTCGTGTGAACATAGACTTCACGTGAACAGGCGCATTCCCTTCACAAACAAATGTAATCCACTACATCTTTAGCAGCTCAGATGTCGGGAGTAAATGACGTTCATTATTACATCCAGCAACACAACACCTCAATCGCTCAATACTTGTCTAACTTACATCTCTGCTCTGGCATCAAAACATGGAGGTTGGACTGTTACAACTGATCTTAGGTAAGACGCTCATGTCAATCAACTATCGTGGGAGCAGCCTCTGTCGGTGTGACGCCACAACGACAGGCATCTGAGAATGGCTCGATTTAAAAAAGGGAACATTTTTTTTTACAGATTAATTAAAAACCACTACATGGATCATTATAGGGTAGATTTGTACATACACTGCCAACACACATTAATGTTCAAACAACATGTAAAAGTGAACTTAGCATCCGATGACCCCTTTAAAACTAATGATTTTTTAGGGTTAGGTTACATGACCAACATGGCAGATGTACAGGAATTTATCCGGATTTCATTCATACTACCTATATTCATACTAAATAGATGCCTTTTTAACATATGGGACCAGTCACAAGGTTCAATTTTTCGAAATTGAGATTTATACATTATCTGAAAGTTGAATAAATAAGCTTTCCATTGATGTTATGGCTTACAAATATACAACTATTTGAAAATCTGGAATCTGAGGTTGCATAAAAAAAAAATAAAAAATAGAGAAAAATCACCTTTTAAAGTTGTTCAAATGAGTTGTTCAAATGAAGTTCTTAGCAATGCATACTAATTAAAAATTAAGTTTTGATATATTTACAGCAGACAATGTACAAAATAACTATATGGAACATGATCTTTACTTAGTATCCTAATGATTTTTGGCATAAAAGAAAAATATGCAGATAATTTTGACCCATACAATGTATTGTTGGCTATTGCTACAAATATACCCATGCTACTAAAGGTTTTGTGGCCCGGGATCACATATTTGAAGTAACTTTCAAAGCAAATTTAGGACCTACTAGACAGTATAGAGTCAGATATGTCAGATAAGTGAGACATCCAAAATGTGTGAACAGGAACAGTTGGCAAACACTGCTATAACAGTCCTCATAAAAAGCAAGACCTGTGAATCATGCATAATAACAGTAACATTACTAACAGCAGGCGATTTGAAGTCTGCAGTTGTCTTATTGAGGATGTTGAATTTGTTACACAAATTGTGTTTTGAATGGCTGTAGAAATGCAACTCCTCCGATAAAGTTTACCATTTTGACAACACACTAAAACCCTCTCTAAGAGGTTGCAATTCTAAATGAATCCTCTTTAAAGCACTGCTGCAAAAAATACTTAATTTTAAATACCCATCTACATGCTCTAGTTGACTTATGAGACAGATAACTTGTTGACCATCTTGAACATCCCTATTACCAGTGAGCTACAGCTACAAAAAGTGCTTTAATCCCAAGGCATAAAAGACAGAGAGAGAGACAATGAGAAACTCTCAGAGCGACAGACAGGAGCAGTGAGAGTCTACCTGAAAGGCATCCTTCAAGGCTGTGGAATACAATGCCAACTTAAACGTGCATCTGTAAAATCACCATGGGAACTAACACTTTTAACTGGTGTCTGTCAGTAGACACTTTATCAGAAAACCTTCTTATTAGGATGGGAAAGCAACACTCTGGGGGAGAAAAAGAGGCTGAGCAAAGCCTTTCTAGAACCCTTGAGACAAAAGTACTCACTATTATATTCAGTTAGTTTAGTTGTCTGATTAAAAAATGGCTGTAAAAGACGTTGTGGAAGTTGTCTTATACTTATCTGCATGTGAAATGTGAAATCTAAACAGGTGAAGATAAACATACACTACTCTTTGGGGTCTGTAAGATTTCTTTTGAAAGAAATAAATACTTTTATTCAGCAAGAATGCATTAAATGAATCAAAAGTGACAGTAAAGATATTTATAATGCTAGGTTTCTGTTTTTCTTTTGGATTTTCTATTCATCAAGGAATCCTGCAGAAAAAATATTAAAGTTTAAGACAAAAATATTAAGCAGCACAACTGTTTTCAACAGTAAGAAATGTTTCTTGAGCACCAAATTAGCATATTAGAATCATAATGGATCATGTAACACTGAAGATTGGAGTGACTGCTAAAAATGTTTAAATATCACAAGAATAAATTATATTTTGTACTAAAGTAGCAAAGAGTTATTTGAAATTGTAATAATATTTTACAATATTACTGTTTTACAGGTTTTTTTGTTTAAATATACACAGCCTTGGTGAACTTTTTAAAAACATATGCTTTAGAAATATGTTCCAAAAAAAAAAAGGATTAAGCATTTAATTTACTGGATCATTCAATAAACCATTACTGAATTACAAACTTTAATAAGCATATGGAATATAAAACCAATTACTTGTAAGATATAAAATCTAATTAGCTGTTAAAAGAAGTTGCAATTATAAAAAAATAAGTTTGCAACTGTGAGGAATAATTGTCTGATTAAGAAAAATAAAGTTGCAACTAGGTTAAAAATGAAGGCAGAAACAAGCTTTCATATTGTTATATACTGTAAATGTGATTTAAGAATAATGTAACAAGTATTTTTAAACAAACACTAAATAAAATCTGTGTAAGGTTAAGGATATTTAATTGTTTGTCACTGTATTTCTGATGACAACATTGTGTTTGAGAAGTTTAAGTGTGTGTGTGTGTGTGTGTGTGTGATATTGCACACACTCAAATGAAATGGAGCGTTATCTATATTTGCATTACGTCTTTTCATTCACGAGACATCTTTATCCAAAGCGACTTGAAAGTGAGAAAGGCTATGCCACAATCTATTATTATCTATTGAAGGCAATTTGCACCACCTGCCAGCAAAGGTATAACCTTTGATTGAAATTTACAGTGAATATCTGCCCTATAATCAACAATCAACACATTTCAATGTGTCGTGTACTTATGACTCATAAAACACAATGAATTATATGTTGCTCTAGCAAACTGCCACTTCAGTAGCTAAATTTGTTGATCGCATTGAGTTCTCCCACACATCCCATCTGAATTCAAGCCCGAGCCATCACAGCAACGCCATTGCTTGGTGGGATTGGAACGGAGCTAAGCTCTCACAGAGGGAGGTTTCTGGTGTGGGGAAAATGGCAGGGATTTCCTTCCGTGTCCTCCAAGAGGGGCTGGCATGCAGACGGGATTTTCTCAGCTGAGAAAAGGAGAGAGGCGCTGGTCCGCTCAGAGGGACACAAAAATCCTCTTTACAGTCCTCATTGACAGTGGCAGTGCCGCTTGACAACTTCGCAGCAGCTCAGGAGAGAAGGTGGGAAAAAAAAAAAAAAGAAAGCAAGAGGGGAAACCTTTAGACAGGTGTTTAGCCAATGTCCTGAAGCCATGATTCCATCACACAAGGACAGTTTTTTTTTTTTTGCCTCAGCTTTTGGCATTTTCCTGACAAATGATGTTTGACAAATGATGCATGCAGGACTTGTAAACATGGCACAAAAAAAATCCACAAATTACAGCTCAGCCAAATACGGAGGCTGTAAAATAGCGCTTTGTTTTATGTTACTGAGTCACGCATGTGGGCAGATGTAAACATCACACATTTCACGAGGTGTAGCTTTTTGTTTGGTTAATAGCACATGGTAAATGGCAGAAGGGAAGATAATAAAGACGAGATTGTTTTCAGTCGTGGCTGTGTGTTTATGAATCACACTGCCTGTGTTTTCATGGGAGCATGTTTGCTAGTAGCACACAGCTGAAAAGAATAGCATATGTTGCGTTCTGGTTGCTGATTTTCTGCATGGGATGCTAGTGCGCCCAAGAGACTTGCTAATTAGGTAAGGGAATCATCATGAATGTAAGAATTTGGGTCCCTTTGGAAGAAAGAAATACAATGCCATTGCAAAAAGAATAGAATTTTCATATAAAAATAAAAGAATTTTTATAGGTGCATTTACACACACTTTCAATCTTTATAGAGGTGAAATGCAATAATGCAATCCAATAATGATCTTTAATTTTTTTTGAGGAAAACATTTCAGGACTTATATGGCACCCCCCAAATTTGAACTTCCAAAATGCAGTTTAAATGGGTCTTCTAGCGAAACGATTGGTTATTGTCTTTAAAAAAAAATTTTTTTTAAAAAAGACAAATTATATACTTTTTAACCTCAAACGCTCGTCTTGTCTAGCTCTGTGTAAACTGTTTTTCACCGGACATGACAGTTAGGGTACGTCTAAACACTCCCGCCTCATTTTCTCCTCCATCTTCAAAATTGCCCTACATTGCTGTTTTTACTTTTTTGGTAAAGGGTGTTTGATCTTTGCATGTTCACTTTTCAGCTAGATGAGACAAGCATTTGAGGATAAATAGTATATAAATTGTAATTAAAAAAAAAAAAGTTTGTTTCGCTAGATAAGACCCTCTTTCCTCGGCTGGGATCATTTAGAGCCCTTTGAAGCTGCATTTAAACTGCATTTTGAAAGTTCAAATTTGGGGGCACCATAGAAGTCCATTACATGGAGAGAAATCCTGAAATGTTTTCCTCAAAAAACACAATTTCTTTATGACTGAAGAAAGAAAGACATGAACATCTTGGATGACAAAGGGGTGAGTACATTATCTGTAAATTTTTGTTCTGGAAGTGAACTAATCCTTTAATTTATTTATAAAAACAAGAACACTACTATACAAACTCATTATGTGCATCTTTAACTTTATACTGAACAATCAGTGGTACTACACTGTTTTAAAAGGGACAGCTCACCCAAAAATGAAAAATTACAATATGATTTACTCAAATCATGTATATGGCAGTATATGGTTATGATTCACTACAATGAATCGACTCAAACGAGTCATTCGTTCGAGTATCAGAGGGTTACCAGTTGATTTGAAAGGTTGGAAATCATTTACCATCACTTTTTGGTCAAAGCCAATGACGTTGCATCATCTGACCGTCCATTCTGATTGGTCTGTCTGGCTAGACAATGCCGTCAGCCTCAAAAACATATGACAAGCGAATGTCATGTTTATGGACAGTCTTCTTGCCTCCTTTAACATTCACATAGTGTTTAAAAGTCACTACTTGTGCACAATAATGGGTGTATTGATTAAAAGAAAAGCTAACTTTATCAGTGTTTTGGTACTCTCCTGAACGTGTGGCGAAGACTGACATGGAAGAGAAGAAATTATTTTTGTTTTCAGGGTGCACAAAGAGTATTCTCTTAGCTTCATAAAATTAAGGTTGAACCACTGATGTCACATGGACTATTTTAACAATGCCCTTACTACCTTTCTGGGCCTTGAACGTGTCAGTTGCGTTGCTGTCTATGCAGGGTCAGAAAGCTCTTGGATTTCATCAAAAATGTCTTAAATTGTGTTCCGAAGATGAACAAAGGCCTTATAGGTTTGGAACGACATTTTCATTTTTGGATCTCTTTAATTGAAACAGTCAGTTAGATTCAGTTTATTTAATTGATAAAACTAGTTCCTTACCCAATACTCAACATTTTAATCTGTTTACCTTAAAATGATTTAACAAAATAAAACAAACAAACAAAAAAAAATTTCCAATCTGAATGCCAGGGTTTTTCTCACCTAAGCTTTTATCAACCCCATTAACCCTCTTTTTATGATGAACAGTTTTCCAGCGCAAACCGACCTGGTTTAAGCTCGTCTTTTCAGCAGAACGGTCTATGAGCTGAAGGCCATAGATACATGGTGTCTCATCCTAGTGTCAGTTCAAAGTGTGGCGTTAATCCTAAGAGCAGCTGTCCGGAGTTATCCTCTCGCCTCATGCCCAGTCATGCCCGCTTTCCCTCTAACACTCCTCTTCTTTCCACACACTTCATCTGCATTGTAGATGGGATTATGCCATGGCACTGAGAACTTGTCTAAACAAAATACATCCCCGGCTCCTGCAATCCAGTAAGACTGTTCTGCGTGTAAACTAACCAGGATAATTCACTGTCAGTTTACAGCATTGGCAGAAAAGGGAAGCCGACTCTAATCTGGTTTGTCTGCTTAAGGGAGAGTGACTGTGGACACGATTGCGAGAGGAATCAAACCCACACAGACTCTCGACCCAAAACTGCCGGCCCTGAGGGGCTTCAAAACACACCGTCACACAACCAAATCAAATCAGTAGTGAGAGAGAGGCGCACACACACACACACACACACACACACACACACACACACACATGTTGGGTTTACATGTTTTATGGGGACATTCCATAGGCGTAATGGTTTTTATACTGTACAAACTGTATTTTCTATCGCCCTACACCTACCCTACACCTAAACCTAGCCCTCACAGGAGACTGTGCACACTTTTACTTTCTCAAAAAAACTCATTGTGCATGATTTATAAGCCTGTTTCCTCATGGGGACCTCACAAATGTCCCCACAAGGTCAAAATTTACTGGTATTACTATCCTTGTGGGGACATTTGGTCCCCATAACGTGATGAATACCAGGTGCACACACACACACACACAAAGTGAGTTGGAGAGACTGGCAAAGAAGAAGAGGGGTAAAAAAAAATAAAAATAAATAAATAAATAAAAAAATAAAAAAGGCATTTCTGAAAAATATTGTGAGGATGGATGGAAGCCAGTTAAGGAGTTAAAAGAAGTGAGGGAGATAGAGGGAAGGACCCGAGCAAAACAACAAAGCCAAAGTGCAGCACAGAGGAAGATCGGTTGAGTTAAAAGAACGGGGATGGAATCAGGAAGGAGCACTTTAGACCAATAAATCACTCGCAAAGAGCCCCTCACTGAGACCGTAACACTGAGAGAACTACGAGGGCACTTTAAAGCAACTCATTCCCTAAATGTCTATACCGTAAAAGACTTCAAAAAAATAACTCTCTCGGCACAGTGGGTAGTATACATGCTTATGATGCACAAAAGCTGTTGATTCATGGGGAACCAGGCTTAAATTAGGATTTTAAATGGCTGGCAGCTAATGCTGGTAGGCCTATAGAAAGCAGTTTGGCTTTTAGTCAATACAGATATGTACATTGGGGTCTAAAAGACTTAGACCACACTGAACATTTGGGGAATGAATGAATGAATGAATGAATATTACTCCTGTGTCTATTCAGTGTCACATGATCCTTCATAAATTATTCTGATATACTGATTAGCTCTTTTGCTAAAACTGTGAAACATTTTTTCAGGGTTCTTTTATGAATAAAAAGTTCAAAAGAACGTAATTTATTTCAAATAGACATTTTCTGTAACATTACAAATGCCAAGTTCTGTTATAAAACTCTAGTTGCTGCAGGATGATGGGTCGTTAACGCAAACTGATGATATTCACAGCGTTAAACTACTTGGCACAAGCTGATTAATTCATGTTGCATAAGCAGCAAATGAACTTGCTGCTTTACATTTAAATGGCTAGTTAGCATTTACTAGAGCATTTTGGAGCCCCCCCCCCAGCTCACCTGTATAGATCTGCACTAATTGTGCTGCAGCAGTATGTCTTAAATACTCACAGAACCGTATTGGCGTATCAAGTATTTGTACTTGCTTTGCAGCAGCAGCAGCAGCAATGATCTATAAGAACAGCAATAACCAACAGCAGCAGCAATTCAGTTGGGTAACAGATCTATTCCACTAAGACCAAATAAATGATCCTGTTATAGCTTCCCAAAGGGTAAATGTCAACATTTGTTGGATAATTATTGACCTAGAGAGTCCAGAGAATTGTGCTGCAGTGTTTTTTCCCACACTGAGCGAAAAAGTATGTTTTTGACATCTTCTCAACCATTTGACAAATGATTTGATTAACAGCTGTGGTTCTAGAGGCAAAGTTGTCCGGAATGAAGAGCTCTATCACATGATACAAATATCACACGTATGTGCTGGAAAACCACGCAATGAACAATTGTTTACGCCCTTGAAAAATACGATAACACCCCCAGTGGTTGATTTCTTTCAAATTTCTTACAGACCTTTGAGGCCATAAGCCGATTGACCTCCATTAACCTTGTCTAATGGGTGCACAAAATTCATCGTCCAATGTCTTTTTGAGATACGCAAATGTCCTTACTCGCATGCACAGCGATTTTCATGTTGATAGGACAAATGGTTGCATAGATATAACAATTTCTTATAGTGCTACCAAGTGGCCAAGCTCCAGAATTTTTGGCCTGTGACCTTAGACTGAGCTCTTACGTAAGTGTTCTGAGATTGGCAAAGAAATCTCATTCTGTTCAGGAGTTATAGGCATTTTACTAAAAGTCCTGCCCGTTTTAAACGTTTTGGCATCCCTTTGCGACAGTGAGTCGAAAGTTCTAATTTTTTTGATAATAATTGATATTCACTCTCGAGAGAATCTTTCTGCACTGGTTTGGTTATGATTGGGCAAAAACCTAGGACTAGTTCACAAAAGCAGTTTTTTCAAAAAAATCCAAAATACACGAAAATTTTACCAGGTTCAAAAATCGAATCTGAGGCATATGTTTTGTCCGGCGTGAGCCAAGTATTCTAACAACATTAAACACTTGTGCCTGCGACTGACTGTTTAGGAGTTCTGAGCGATTTCATACTTTTAATTGCTGTAGTTTCCAAGTTTCAAGTCTCTACGACTTTCGGTTTGGTCTGCACAATCAGTTTTTATCACCAATTACAATAGGGTACAAACTATTTTTTTTTAGCGCTACGTGCTTTAATCCCTTAAAAAAAACAAAAAAAACAAAACAAATCATAGACTTCTGGACACATTACAAAACTGAGCTTTTATTTTGCCTTTATTAGACCATTGGTCTCACATATTTTATTTTTTTCCTCCAGTCTCAAAAAGCACATGGATACTACTCTAAATGACAGGCAATGGAGAGCAGCCTCTATTATAGCAGGGCACATTCATATCCTGAAGCTCTGTCAGCCGACAGCAGGGGCCATGAGGACGGGCAGGGGTGAAGGAGAGCTCCACCTGGGCAGCTGAGAACCACATGAAAGCAGGACGAGAACAGTGTGATAGGAGAAGAGCAGAGCAGTAACATTCACCCAGGCTTCTATTTCAAGGCGGTCTTCTCACCTGGCCTCACAGTAACATCACAAAATCACAAGCCCTTCCTGTGAGAAAAGGAGGAGAAGATATTTCCAACACGAGTCTGACAGCTTGCTCTCATGCCCAGCAGCACCACACAAAATCTACTGTGGGACAGGTGCAGAGCTGGATAAGTAAAAGGATTTCATGTAGTTTCCACTCAGATCACATCCCTCTCAGGTGGGAATGTTCAGGCAACAGACAAATTAGATTTTGATTCAAGGCCTGCGATGCAATTACAAATTATTTTATTTTAAGTGAACAAAAATATTTTTACGTTTTTTAAATATTAATTTAATATTTACTCAATCAGATTTTCTCTTTTGATTTATTTGATTGACATCAAAGAGCAAAAAGCCTCTAGCTTGAGGTAAAAATGATTTTAAATGTAAATATTCACTGTTGATTTTGGTACTCATCAAGAATGCAGTTTCATTCAATATATGCTTTTTAAACATATATTAGTAACTGGTTCTTAATGTAAATAGTTATAACAAATCATATAATAATCATTAATATTGAATTTAAACAAATGTAAAGATTATAAATTATTTAAAATTATTAAATTATGAATTTCAGTGCATCAGTGCCTTTGACAAAGCATCCCGAGTAACGAGAACACAGAAGGCAGATCTCCCAAACGCATAAAAGTTCAGCCATCAGCGGATGTGATATCTGCCATGCCTGCTTCTTTTCTCCCCGTGAGCGTTTCATTTATACAGTTTAATATCTTTTTTATTGCTCTTACAGCGGAGTTCATTAACATGCAGAGACGTGCGTCCACCCGCACAACGGGGATTAGATAACCTCACACTTCATGACATCTTCCTCGATATGGCGCGTGAATGAAGCAGAGAATCTCTCCGCAGCCTGTGCACGCAGGAAAGCACAGTCAAGCTCGCCTTCATTTTTCGCCTAACTAATAAAAACAGACAGGCAAAGGCCATTCGCCCTCCTCTGAGGAGAGTTTATTTTGATTTTGATTTAGAAAGACTCTGTCTGTGTTAGTCACACAGCCGCGGGGCCGCTCGGAGACGGGCATGACGGAAGAAAACGAGGAGGAGGAGAGGGTTGGGGAGAATTACGAAGGGCCGCTCGCTGTTTTGACTGCATTGCCAAAACAGCCTGGCCGCTTCACAGAGGTAATTTCAAAGGAAAAGGTTTGGACACACCGTGTAAACAGAGCGCTATTTACATAGGGATTCCCTAAGTCTAAACGATCAGCTTTGAAACAGATTACAGGTGTGAACTCCCAACTCCTGCATTACACTGATACCAAAGCCACAAGGTCCAAAGCTGATAACCGTGGAAGTGCGGTGACAAAACTTTACCGGTGGGGGGTGGCGAGAGCATGCGTGCGTGCGTGAATGAGCGCACCGGTCCGTGAGAGCCCGTGAGTGAATGACTGAAAGCGTGCGGTTCGGCGCAGGAGCCAAGATGAGACTCGATGAGCCGCCCCCGCAGCATCTGGAGGGCGTTTTCCATTCAAACGCTCATATCGGCAAAGTTGCAGCAAGCCGTGGCACCATCCGCCTTTCTCTCATCCTCATCTTTCGTCTTCCCCCTCCACATCATCCCTCTCCCAGGCTGTGATAAGAGCGAGGCTCCATTAGCACCTCTCCCTCTCTCTCTCATGGAAGCAAGCTGTAGATAGAGCAGCCCTGATGGACTATAAATTGTAGGGAATGCTCCCTGCTGAGGAAGAGTGGCAGAGAGAGAAAGGTTACACCGAAAAAGAGGGAGAGAAAGAGGGAGGGATGGTCACAGCCAAGATGCATGGCCTGTCAGAGTCACTAATCATAGCCCACCAGTGCCATATTAATCACTGGATCACTGCCACTAGTTTGGACCTGATGCCTGGAGTCAACCATACAATAACCTTTGAGAACCTGAGAAAAACTGAAAGATGAGCTGTGCATTACTGCTGAAGCACCCAAACATGGGTGTCAGACAGATGTATTATTTCTTCACACACACAAACGTACATTTAATTTTTAAAAGGGTCATCGGATGCCCATTTTCCATAAGCTGTTATGATTTTTCAGGGTCTTAATGAAAAGTCTATAATATACTTTGGTCAAAAATTCTCAACGGTTGTGTAAAACAACACCCTGTTTACCTTGCCAAAATCAGCTCTGCAAAAATCATTTCATTCTGGTTAAGGCTGCTTTAAATGCAAATGAGCTCTGCTCGCCCCGCCCCTCTCTTCGTCTTAGAGACTATTCATGTAAATTAAGTCTGTTTTGTCTTAAGTAAACCTGAACAGTTGGGAGAAATACTGATGCGTCAAAATATTTGATCTGTGCATCAGATCTTAAAGCTGACTACGTCATAAATATTATTCAAAACAACAAAAAAAGAGAAAATCACTCACTTTTCTTGACTGAATGAAGAATTATATTTAATGTATACAATGAAGATTTTGCAGTGTTCTATTTTAACATTTATTACTTCAAGAAATGTCTGTAGTAGTCTATTTCTGTAATAGCCTTTAAATAGACCTACCTAAAAAAACAACTACAATTCTATTTTTAAAAAGATTATATTTTTGAAAAAATATTAGTTCATTTGTATTTTTGATTAATATATTTATTTATCCTTTTGTTTGTAAGTAATAGGCTTACTTGGAGTGTTTACTTGCCTTCAGTAAGCTTGAGAGTGTTTTACTTACATTAGATGATTATCTTGTATTATTAATATTTATTATTTATTATTATTAAAAAATTGTGGCAGTTTCCAACTTCAAAGAAAAATATATTTTCTAACATCTTTGCAGCAATAGTTTTAATGGGTCCAAAACCACCTTGGGTGTGCATGATTTTCTAATAATTCAATGGCACATCATCAATTTGTCTTTATATAATGTAATTTATTGTAATTAATGTAACTATAAATGCATTCAAAAATAAAAAGTGTGCGTTTGCTGTGAATTATGGAAAGTGTATGTAAGGCTTTATACACAGTGTGTGTCATTGTAAAGACTAGGTTTATCCCTCACAGCCTCATTTTCGTTCAAGAAAAAAAATGGCATATAAAAGCCAAAACACACACAGCCACAATCAGAAATAAAAGAGGTGAATTTTCTGCTCTTAAGGTCCCATTCACCAAGTTACCTACTCATTTACCCCCTTGAATTTATACATTTACTATATCAATGAATAAAGTCAAGTACCACCCTATAATTTATCACATTCTAAAACCTGTTTCACCCTAAAATATGTCACAAGACATAAGTCAGCCATAACTTCTGTTACATGACTTTAAGTTTGCTAAGCAGAGCATGTACACTAATTATGAGATGTTGTGAAATCAAAAATCAGAATGGCAAGGTCCATTTGCTTTTCTTACATTTCAATTGACATTGCGTTTTTCTAGTTGTAAAGGTTAAAAACAGGGGTGCCCAAACTCGACTTGGTTTAGCTCCAATTTGCCTCAACACACCTGCCAGGGGGTTTCTAGTATGCCTAGTAAGAGCTTGATTCGCTGATTCAGGTGTGTCTAATTGGGGCTGGAGCTAAACTCTGTAGGACACCGGCCCTCCAGGACCGACTTTGGGCACCCCTGGGTTAAAACAATGTTAAGATACTGACAAACAGGAGTGTTTCCTTGGACTCGGACTCGACTCAGACTCGGCCCATTTTGGACTCTGACTCATCTCGGACTCGACTGGTTAAAGACTTGGACTCGACTTAGGTGGACTCGAACCCAACACTACAAAGGGGACGGACTGTTACAGCTGATCTGAGGTAAAACACTCATGTGAACAACTATCATGGGAGCGGGTGTGATGGCACACTGACAGGCATCTGAGAACGGCTTAATTTGAAAAAGGGAATATTATTTTTACAGGTCAATTAAAAACTACTGCATGGATTTTTATCATTATAGGGTAGATTTGTTCATACACTGCCAAGATGTAGTCTCACAAAGCACATTTTGGTCTATTTTGTATAATATCTGGTTCATCTTGTTTATTCTGCTACAAAGTGAGCACTCATTTAAAATTACTGCACAGCGCTCTGTTTTGCAATAACACAGATGATAAGGAAAACTGTTTACTCTGGTCCATCCAGATGCAAGTCCCAAAAGAAAGCAGAAAATATGGCCCACGGCCGCTGACAGACTGTCCCGTATTAGCTCATTTCCGGTCTCGGCCAGTTTCTCTGCGCTAGACCTGCTGTAGCGACAACAATGTCTTGTAAGCAAAGCAGGCATTTTGTAGTTGGATGTAGAAGTGGACATTAGAATCTTTGTTTTCTCCCGACATCAGAGCCACTGAGGATGCTGTAGATTAACTTTGTTTTTGATGGTCATGCGCCAACAAATACAGCTAAATTTATTTATGTCTGCACAAATCATTTTGCTCCAGACTGCTTTGTGAACGAGGGACAATTCAAGGCAGGTTTTGCTAAAGAGTTAAAACTCAAGGATGATCTAGCTGCACCTCCATAAGTAGTAAGTCGCACATTTTATATTTCTTATAATTATTTGCCAATCGCCTTTACTTTTCAAAGAAAGAGAGGGGTGGGGTGAGCAGAACTCATTAGCATTTAAAGAGTCATGCACCAAAACTGGTCGCTGTGAACAGAACTGCTTTTGACAAGGGAAGAACAGTGTTGTTTTACACAACAATTGAGGAAATTTAACCAAAGTATATTGCAGACATTTCATGAAGACCCTAAAGAATCATACCACCTTGTGGAAATTGGGCATCCAATGTTCCCTTTTAAAGTGTCTATTGGATGCACACTTCTCTGCAGTAGAGGATGTACCTGTATGCATGTTTCATACGGATTACATAGTCTGAGAAAATATGTTTTCATTCTCACTCTCTATAGATATATTTTTCATATCTGTAAAACAACTATACACAGAGTTTCAACATTTCGAGTTTCAAAGTTCACAGAGACAGAGATGGCAGAAAGCGCATACTGTTTGCTTTCATTATTGTACAAAAGCGCAACATTTCGTTGTTATTGTGAGTGCACACAAATAAACGTAGAGTCTTTACATATTCGAAAGACGCATTATTCGTATCTGTATGACAAAAATGACGGGAGTATTTTAAAAGCAAGTGACCGCATCAGCGCCTCCATCTGTCATGCAGTGAGCGTGCTACTATTCAGCGTCCACACTCTGCACAGACATTTCAATAGCGCACATTTTTCTAGGTTAACATTAGAATGAGCTGCAATGTAAAGTTGCTAATACATCTTTCAGATGAAAACCAATATTTGAGGTCAATAAATGATAGGTGAGCATTTGGATGTCCTGCCCGATATTACCACATAGACCAGCCGTTACAACTAAGCGACTAATAAAATTGGGGGCAGACGTACTACTGTGATCACTACTGTTTTTCGCCTACTGTATAGTAGGAAAGTATGCAATTTTGGATGCAATGTGTGTCAGACTATGGAAAGCCAAAAGGGACAACAATCTGTCTTTCTAGACTACTGCATTTTAAAAACAGCAAAAAAATTAAGTTGTGATCATCTATTATTCCCTATTATAATATATATACAAGTGAAACAGCTTCTTAAATGAAAAAAAAATAGGGTGGTACTTAATTTCGCTCATCACAAATTTAGTGGATCGTTGCCGTTTGCCATTTCTGCAATCTCATGTGAATGACAGGAAGCTATAAGAGAGGGATTATTGTCCCGCTTTAGTGCCAGTGCACACATTATCAGAGAAAAGATGTCATTGTGAGAGGGAGGGGAAGCTAAAGGTTTTGAATAAAGATTACAAGAGAACATGAAAAAAAAAAAACAATCAAAAATGGTACGTGGATCGTGTTGAAGAACAAGAAAATCCACATGAAGGCACTCACATAGTTAAAAAGGTAAAAAGCCTTTATTATAAGACAGAGCTACATCTTAAAAAGCACCAATGCATATCAATCAGCCCAAACAGGCCTTTATCAGGGTGCTGGTGAAAAAAACAATTATGATGTGCAAGGATAAATCATTTAGAAACAACACTTCAATACTGCATAAACAAAGAAGAATGTCAATTTTGATTTTATGTTGACTTCAAGCCTACCCTAAGAAAAACCTGTGTTTATGAATTGCTTGTGTATACTTACAATACTATTGTACAGTGAGCTACAGTATATAGTAAAATATGGGTATAAGTACGGTTGTAGGTGTCATGTTAGAGCCCAGGAAATGTGTTTGCTACCAACATATGCTGTTATGCATACAGCCATATGCTTCCCAAGAATATGAGAATAATTTCCATACAGATCTGTTAATGATTTTACTATTTAAAGCAGAATTGTGAACACATAACATCAGAACATACACATTCTCCTGCTCGGTGCAACATGAACACAAGACACAATATTACTTCCAAGGTCTTCAGTTCGAGAGTTTGAGAATTGGCTGAGATTCTTGTTTTGCCTATAATATCTGCTAATCTGTTGAGCACATATTGCATTTATGCTGATCTAATCTTGCTCTAACTTACAACATTCACAGCTTTTGGGGTTTCTTGGCATGTCTACTAAGAAGTTAGCACATCAATAAAAGTCTCAGAGTAGAAAGAGTATATTGATACAAGAACTTTCCATTTACAGTTCTCAAAAACCAAGGCAACGACATTTCTGCTAAATGCAATGACCTCAAGCTCTCATTGTTTGCATTTCTTCCTCTTTTATTCTTGCCATTTTCATCAGGGCTCGAAAAAACTACTTGTCTCCCCTCTTGCTCTGTGTTTCAGGACAAGGATGGTGTAGGAGCGCAGGATGTACAATACTGCAAACTTTATTAGTTAATAACTATGAGAAGGTCAACAAAGTAGCTGAGCCAGGAGCGAGTGAAGCAATAATGAGACAAAAAGAAAGCAAGAAAAGTTGGGCAACCAAAAAAAACAAAAACAAACAAACAAAAAACATCTAGTTTTGATATATTTTATCCTTAAAACATGTGCAAATGTCAATCTTGTTAGTGTGCAATATAATGCAACTGGAAGTCAATAGTTAATATTATATTATACATACAGCTTTCCAGGAATCAATGAATGATTGACTGAAAAAAAACAAAACAAAAAAACAACAGTAAACAAATAGTGAAAACTGCAGACAATTTTCGTCCTCCGAGGGACTGTAATAGAAAAGCAGAATAAATACAAACTTATGAAAGAAAAATCTCATCAACCCCAAAATGAACTGCAAATGGGAGGGATTCACTGTCTCACTCTGTACCTCTGGGTTCATTCGATTTAGCAGAGGAATGATTTGGATGCTTTAATTAACAAGATGATTTGCGCACATACTCGCGAACACAATGCAACCACTTTCAAAGAAATAAGCAAACAGCACAAACATCCTTGTTAAACAGAAAAAAATGATTTAAAAAAAAAAAAAAAATCAGTCCCTAATTACCTGGCAAAATTCGCACAGGCTCACAGCACACGCTGCTTCCAAACACCTGGCAAGCTGCTTGTTAACACAGTGAGCACATGCAGACACACAAACACACACACACATATATATATACAGGTGCTCAAAGGGAGAACTAGAATGTGAGGTCTCTTCGGGTTTAAAGGTCATGACCGCATCCCACTGGCAGGAGATTCTGAGGAGACCAGGTGTTTGTAAGGGTTGCAAGCTGTGCTAAAATAAACACCTCAGAACTAGTGAAAAAGAGGAAGGTGGGTACAGAGACACAATGAACAGTCTGGGGAATATGGTTATTTTAAATCCTGTCATGATGATACAATTACAGCTTTCAGACAAGCAATTGTCTACAGTTCACTTGCTGTAACCTTAAAGGGAGGAGTTTAAGGTTTGCAAATGTTCAATAAACAAGACCTTTTGTTTTGGACAGTCTTGTCACGATTGCTCAACTTCACCAATGAAAATCATTTCAAACAAAGCCACAATAGAACTGGTGGACCTTTCAGAGCAACACACAGCAGTGTTTCACCCTGTTTTTCAACGACCCAATGATTCGCCAATGATTCTTTGACCCATTCATAAAGACAGTGACTTGTTTTGTTTCTGAACGCATCAGCCATTTGAACAAATCGGTTGAATGAATGACTAAATGACTAACTCATTAGGACAGTGAATTTCTACCACCTAGTTTCATATTTAGAGCTGATTTTTTAAAATCACCAATGGCTATTTAAAACTCAATCCCACAGCATTATTTATTTTGGGTTGTCATTTCTCAGCCCAAACCCATATGCGATTAATTTGACTAATAAGAACACCATGTAATTAATTAGATTAAAATTTCACTAATGCTGTATTATATATATAATATTTAATTTATTTCACAATGCATATTGTGTTTTTTAATTACAGTTGAGGTCAAAAGTTTACATACACCTTGTAGAATCTTTAAAATGTTAATTTCATCAAAATAAGAGGGATCATACAAAGTGGTTTTGTTTTAGTACTGACCTGAATACGAATTTATATAAAATATGTTTACATATAGTCCACAAGAGAAAATAAGAGTTTTATAAAGAATTTATAAAAATGACCCCGTTCAAAAGTTTACATACACTTGAATTAGGGATGTTCATTTCAGTTATTTTTCCTAACCGACAGCCGACGCTCATTAACCATTATTATTAGTTAACCGACAAGATTATTTTAAAATAGAATTTAATTATTTTAGAAAGTATAAGTGTCTGTGACTCGTTAAAAATACCAAAATTTGTTTTCCAGTGATTAATTTTACATGTGCAAAAAGCAGCAAACAACAAAACATGAGGAATCGCATGGACGCATCACATGCAGTGTGTACTGTTTATGTAATAAATAATATTTTGGCATTCAAATACATCTCAAATACATAAACATTTGGATTTGTTTCGAATGAGAGACCCGACATTAGTTTCAGTTTCACTTTAGCCTTAATGAATTTATTTTGGCTTGTCGTTTATATAGCCTAGCTTCTTATATTTTACACCCTTGTTCTTTCCTGAATATTGTTAAATTGAAGAACTTTTTATAGAGTGAGGGGAAACTAAAATAGCCTAGCCTATGTTTATATTGTTTGTAAACATTTCGCGTCGGCTTCAGAATGTAATAATAAAATGCGACTTATAGGCCTAGACGATCTATCTTTAATTGGTCAAAATTCTTTCCGTCGATTAACGATTAACCGGTTAAAATGAGCATCCCTAACTTGAATGATCCACAGCTGTTTTTTTTGTTTGTTTTTTTTTTGCTGTAGTTGCTGTTTGGTGATAGTTGTTCATGAGTCCCCTGTTTGTCCTGAACAGTTCTAAACTGATCACTGTTCTTCAGACAAATCCTTCAAGTCCCACAAATTCTTTGTTTTTTCAGCATTTTTGTGTATTTGAACCTTTTTAAGCAATGACTGTATGACTATTACAGAAGGTTCAAAAGCTCACTGATGCTTCAAAAGGAAGCACAATGCATTAAGAGCTGGGAGGTGAAAACTTCTTTAATTTGAAGATCAGGGTACATTTAATTTATTTTGTCTCCTGGAAAACATATATCTTCAGTAGCTTCTGAAGGGCAGTACTAAATGACAAAAATATGATATTTAGGAAAGACAAGAAAAATGTATCTCAATTCTGTTCAAAAGTTTCCATTCCCCAGCACACAAGCATCGCGTTTCATTCTGGAGCATTTGAACCTTCAGTAATAGTTGCATATGAGTCCTTTGTTTGTCATAAGGCTGAAAGATCTCAAAAATCGTATAGTTATTGCTGAAAAGGGTTCAAATACACAAAAATGCTGAAAAACCAAAGAATTTGTGGGACCTGAAGGATTTTTTTTTAAATACAGTGGGCAATTTAACTGTTCAGAACAAACAAGGGACACATGAACAACTATCACTAAAAAAAAAAAACAGCTGTCGATCACGTAACAACAGTATTAAGAATCAAGTGTATGTAAACTGTTGAACGGGGTCATTTTTATAAATTGAACTATTATTTTCTCTTGTGGACCATATGTAAACATATTTTATGTGAAATATCTTCAGGTCAGTACTAAATAAAAAATAACACACATTTTGTATGATCTCTCTTAGTTTGGCAAAATAATTAACATTTTGTAGATTCTGCAAGGTGTATGTAAACTTTTGACCTCAACTGTATGTGTCAAGTAGAAAAATAAAATTATAATTAAACATTGCTTCTACTAGTGTTGTCACAATACTGGAATTTCTAACTTTGATACGATACCTTGAAAAATATCGATATTCGATACCATTTTCGATACCACGAAAACTGCCACAATATTAAGAGGGTACTTTTTTTTTTAAATTTAAAGATAAATATAACAAATCTAGAACATGACAATGAGGTATATTTTACATGAACAAAAATGTTTTGAGGTACTACACTGCTACAGCCCTGTTCAGCTTCTTAGCTTCATTGGAGTTTGCTTCATGCTTTCTTTGCTGTTCAAATACAGCTGGTAGTGTAGGTTGTGAGCGTGTTGTTTTTGTTGCAGGTCTTATCTACTTTCTGGTGCCAAACTTTAATAAACTTTTTTTTGTTTTGTTTTGTTTTTAGACCACACTTTTAAAATGAACTGAACTATCTAACTAATCTTAGAACTTAAGCTAATGGTAACAGATATTAGTTAACATTAGTTAACATGAATAAACAATGAAAAATACTTCCAAAACATTATTAATCTTAGTTAATTTAAACTAACATTTAGTAATACATGAACTAATTAAAATCCAAAGTTCTATCTGTTAATATTTTTTCTTTGGACCAGAGCTAACATGATCCGTTGTCTTTTTATTACCTACCGTTATCAAGGATTAAAATATACTGTAACAAATGCATTGCTCATCGTTCATAAATGCTGGTTAATACATTAAAATTACTTGATGAACAGATTTTAATGCCAGACTCACATATATTCACCGATCCACGCATGCAAACGTGCGTGCATCACACGCGAAAACAATGCTCAGTTGCTCACTGGATCGACATCAAGACAAATTGCAGAATTTAAGTAATACTTTTTTGAGTAAAGTTAAATAAGCACAAGTTGATTTACATTAAATGTAGTAACAGAGCTACAGCAAGCGACTTTTAGTGCTATAAATCCGTTTGTCCTTTGAAACTTCCGCGTCTTCATTGAGAGTGCGGGTCATGGTTGCTTAGCAACGGCAGACGCCACGGAAGCGCAAGCTAGAGAGCGTTTTGGAAACAAGGAGAAATCGGTGCGTATAGCGTTTTCCACGCATTTTTAAGCTCGATATGTGAACGGCCCCTCTATTTAACCAAAGCGAATGAGACGAGACAGGCACTGCGGTCACGTGTGGTGTTTGTCAACGCGCCTTTGGAGAGAAATGAAAGTGACAGCTCGGCTAGTATCGGTATATCGATACTTCGGGAAATTAGTATTGGTACCGTTCAGATATTTCAGTATCGATATTTATCGAAATATCGATATTTTTGACAACACTAGCTTCTACTACAGTAAACTAATTATTATTGACTATTAAACAATCTAAGATGTCTACACTGTTCCATCCATAATTGGCAAAAGGGACAAAAATAAATATTTCTCACTTCACAAGTCCTCAAATGGCCTGGTATTTTTGAATCTCAGCGAATATTCCTGCTTGCCACGTGTCCTCCTGAGCTCTCCCGCACCTGATTACATTTCTGCATTTGTGACTGAAGCAGAACCAGCGTGGTCTTCGTTACTGCCTCTCTGCCAGTTTGCCTCTGTGCTCAAGTGAGCATTATCAGGCTGAGATAAGATGTTCCTTTTCTCCACTCCTCAGATGCACTGCATTCACAAAGCTTTGAAATCTCCTTGTGCGAGTTTTGGCAATATGAAACTTATTTTGTGCTTGAATCGGACTTGCTTTCTCACACAAAATCACACTCAAGCACACACACAGACACACAAACATTACTAGTCACCCACGCTAATCCACCCAAAGAAAAGCAGAAAGCTGCAACCCAGGCCAGAGTGTGTTTGAATGTGGCATGTATCAGAGCTGCCCCGGAGTCCTGAGCTGGATGAGGGTTGGTTAGTAGGAGGCAGAGGAGTACAGCCGCAGGCTATGAGCAGTCCGCCTTGTGTTTTATGCTATCATTCTCTTTCAGTTTTTTGTCTTATTCCCTTCTATTACATTTTGTATCTGTATGTTCTTATCCATCTATCAGACATCTAATCCTCTTTATTTCTCTCATTTCTCTCTCACACATGCCCACTCAGATTATTGGGTCAAGTGTTTTTGTTGTTTTTTATATGCAACCTTCAAAGAATTATCATAGACGCACATACTTTTACAAATTGCATTATTATTGCATAAATGAAGCAAATCACCCACTCAGCCACACTTCATCATTACACCTTCCACATAAAATTATAGACAAGTACAAAATAGATACAGATGAATAATAATAATAATAATAATAATAATAATAAACAATAACAATAACAATAACAAGAATAACAATAATAGTAGTAGTAGTAACAACAAATGTAATTTTATACACTATTAATATTATTTATTCTAATAATAGTAATAATTATTAATCATTAAATACTAATATTTCTAATAATAATACTAAAACAACTACAATAACTACAAATACAAGTTACATTTATACACTGTAATTTATTTTTATTATTAATTACTAAAAATAAATATTATTATAGTTAGATTATTATTATTATTATTATTATTATTATTATAACAACTATTAATAATAATAATAATAATAATAATAATAATAACAAACTACAAATATAAGATACATTTATACACAGTTATGTATTATATTATTGTTGTTGTTTTTATTATTATTATTTCTCATAATTATAATTATAAAATATTATTAGTATTATAAATCGTATATCTTCTAATAACAATAAATATGACTACTACTACTACTACTACTACTACTACTACTACTACTACTAATAATAATAATAATAATAATAATAATAATAATAATAATAATAATAATAACAACAACAACAACAACAACAACAACAAAACAACTATAATAATATTAATGTTATAATTACAAACATAAGTATTTTATACAGTTTATTATTATTATTATTATTATTATAAAAATGACTACAAATAGCTACAATAACTAAAACAAGACAAGATATTTATCTTTATTATTTTTATAATTATTTCTTCCAAAAATAAGTTTATAATAATAATAATAATAATAATAATGTTATAATTACAAATATAAGTATTTATACAATATTTATTAATATTATTATTATTATTATTATTATAAAAATGACTACAAATAACTACAATAACTAAAATATAAGATACATTTATTATAATTATTATTACTTCTAATATTAAATATGTATTATTATTATTATTATTATTATTATTACTATATTTGTCTATAATTTAGTAATTAAAAACAATATATAAAAATTCAAACCCTGCCCCTCTTGCATTTTTTCCTAAACTCAAAAATGACTTTAACTTGAAACTCAAAAACAGAACTACCAAAATAAATAATATATTTTTTTTCTTTTTTGTCATATCTTATCTTGCCTAGGGCACCAAGTGAGGCAGGACTGACACTGGTGTCCCCTCAAAAAGATAGGTGCGTGATGCCCCTGTTTCTCTCCCTGTGCCTTTGGTATGGTTTAGAGACCTATGTCTGTCGAGGCAAAAGACAGACAAGAGCAAATGACAAAGCAAAAGATAAAGGGTAAGAAAGAAAAGAAGTCCCTGTCCTTCTGGTTGCAGGGTAAATGAATACATTTGTTTTGATGGACTGAACTGAGATCAGAAGACGTGGGAGAATGTGCCTATTCATTTCTTTCAAAACACAAATTACTTATTATTGTTAAGCTACAGAAACCTTGGAAAAGGAAAAATGTAGAGCATAATGACCAACCAAGCTGGTCATTATTACAATTTAAATGACCTTTTGTCAGAACTTTGCTTCGCTTATTACATGGCTACTTAAATAAATAAAATGGACTTAAAATATAGATCTGAGATAAAATAATTACTTTATTATAAAGCCACAGGCATTTTTTCCAACATCAATAACTGTTTTAAGATGGTGCTAATTAAATAAGCAATAGTATGTTGCTTCGATGACCCGATAAAACTTGATATATGATTATGAAATGTACATAAAGGTGACCAATCCGGCAACATAAGAAGCGTGTTGAGGCGTACATGACTCATACTTTTTCTCTTGTCCTCTACACTGAGAAAGAAACATGCATCAAAAAGACATAAAAGGCCTTTCAATAATGAAACCGTATTTGAAAACACACATTTATATCCGTATGCATGTGCGAGGGTACAAAGAGAGCGCAAGCGAGAGAGAACAAATACTGAAATGTTCTTTTATGCAAGCACATTATGCTAGTCATTATATTCAGGCACTCAAGCTATCTACATGCTTCAAAACTGGCAGGGTACATCAAAGAGAGAGGTATTGTCTAACTATTGACCCGCTAACTATAGACTGTGCTTTGGGCAAATAAGAACAAGAGAAGCTCAACCAGGCTAATGTTCTCATTCGAGTCACTCTCCATGATTCCCTATTAAATATGAAAGAAATCAAAGACTATTGACATATCCTGAATAATGAGTGTAGTTCACGTTCAGGCACCGAGAGCATCCCAGGAACAAATACTCCATTATGCGGCCCTTGTCGGGTTTATCCCATATTTTCAAACCTTCTTATTCGGTCTCAATATTTTTCTACTTGCTTTACACTTCACATAAAGCCAACCCTGAGTTCCTAGCACTGTAGCGAAACTTGAAAGACCTCCTGAAATCAAAACAACAACAACAACAACAACAACAACAACAACGATGTCCTCACTACCTTTCTGGGCCTTGAACGTGGTAGTTGCATTGCTGTCTACTCAAGGTCAGAGAGCTCTCGGATATCATCAAAAATACCTTAACTTATGTTCTAAAGATGAACGAAGGTCTTACGGTTTTGGAAAGACTTGAGGGTGAGTAATTAATGACAGAATTTTCATTTTTGAGTGAACTATCCCTTTAAAATTCTTTCTCTTTCATTAAAATGGACCAGAGTATTGATGAAAATGCATGAAAAGGAATGCATGAAGAAACTGTAGTTTTGGATTGTGCCGAACAAGAGATCTTTAGAAACCAGAGTATACTTCCAAAACGAGAACTGAAAGAATGGTACAGGCATTGACCAAAGATACAGCCCCAGGCAGTCCGGCATAAAGGAGAGAGAAACGGCATAAATTGTGATGACGACGATGATCGCAAGTAAGTGTCTGGAGGGATAAAGAGACATCCTGAATCCTGGCAGAACATCAGTCTTCTCTATCAAGCACTAGCCAACACTATGACCCGGAGGTCAATAAATCCGTACTCACTTTTTTTAAAAAAAAAAGAGAACAGAGACAGACAGAACAACAGCAGAGATCGTGCTACCATACTTAGACCTGCTGCCTGAGGTTTTCAAGGCATCAGCACCATCTGATATATCGAGACGTGCCAAAATAAGCATATCTGCGGTGTCTGGTTATGCTATGTTTAGATCATAGATGGGAAAAGGTGACACTGGTACAGCTGAGGCCATTGTTCATCTGCTTGTCAGTGGAATTTTTTTTTTTCCCCTGTTGTGACACCTGCAGACACAGAGTCAGAGAATACAATGACACCAGAGTATGTGAGTGGAAAGGAGTTGCAGGATTTTGCCTGGAGCGAGGAGCTTTTGGCAAGTCGGACCGTCAGCATTCTCTAAAAAACTGCACATAACACATGTTAAAAGCCCATTATGAAATAGCATGTCAGCAAGAATTTACCATGTTGTAGACAGAGTGTTAATAGACTTTTAGCAGTTAGAATGAAAGATTATGTGAAATACTGCTGGAATGACGAGAGGGGAAAAAAATGTGTTTTTAAAATGAAAGACAGCTGAATACAATGGGCAAATGCAAGTATGAGGATAAGACTGTGCCAAGATTAAAAAGATAAAATGCTCCTTGCAATTGTGGGGGAAAAAAAAAAAAAAACTAAACACTTACTGGGGCCAAAATGATGTTTTTCTTACATAAAAAATTTCATTATTTTATTTCATTTTATTTGACTGAAATGAGTTTAGAAATAAAATAAAACAGCAATATTGTACATTATTATTAGTTTAAAAGAACTGCTTTCAATTTCTGAAAATACTCCATTACTCCACCTTCGTTGTTACACAATCTTTCAGAAGAAATTTTAACATGCTGATTTGGTGCAAAATCATAAATTATTATTGATTCTTAAATAAAAACGGTTCTTATTATTATTATTATTAATGTTGAAAACAAATGTGCTGCTTAATATTTAATTTATAATATTCATTTTTTACAATATCTGATACATTCTTTGATTACCAGAAAGATTAAAAAAGCATTTATTTGAAATAGAAATCTATTGTACTATAATATCATTGTTTCCAAAAAAAAACTTCAATATGTGACCCTGGACCACAAAACCAGTCTTATTATTATTATTATTATTATTATTACTACTACTACTTTTTATTTTATGGCAAAAAGGATATTAAGTAAAGATCATGTTCCATGAAGATATTTTATAAATTTTCTACTGTAAATATATCAAAATGTAATTTTTAATTATTAATATGCATTGGTAAGAACTTGATTTAGACAACTTTAAAGGTGATTTTCTCAATATTTAGTTTTTTTTGCACCCTCAGATTACAGACTTTCAAACAGTTGTATCTCTGCGAAATCCTAACAAACCATACATCAATGGATGTTCAGCTTTATCCAGCTTTCAGATGATGCATAAATCTCAATTTAAAAAAACTGACCCTTATGACTGGTTTAGTGGTCCAGGGTCACATACTGATAATAAGAAATGTTTCTTCAGCACCACGTTAGCATATTTTATGATTTCTGAAGGATCATGTGACATTAAAGACTGGAGTAATTGCCATCACAGGAATAAATTACATTTTACAATATATTAAAATAGAAAACAGTTCTAAATTAAAGATATTTCACAACATTACAGTTTCTGTATTCTTCATCAAATAAATAAATATACTTACATATACATTATATATACACCCACTTTCTTTGTAATAATTTATTCATATTTATTCTGCTAAGAGACATAAGTACAACAGCCAGTGATTTAAATGTGCCAAAATGAATTTGTTTGATGTGCATCCCATCTATGGCTGACCGCCTTCATCCCTTTAAAGTTTAAAGAAAAAACCTGACTCCAGTCAGCAGTGCACAATATGTACTTGCTATTATCACTTTTTGTTCCCTGTGTTGATGTGGCCGTTATTGGGTTATTGGGAAGCAGGAGTCCCGCAGAGCTCTGTAGCCGTCCTCTCAGATAAAGCTTCAGGACAAACTTTCTGCGTTCACAGGGTCACAATTGAGGTCCTGCAAGGCATGAGTCTGCCCAGCTTTCACGGGCTTTGTGGTTTCATAACAGTGGGACTGAAGAATACTAATCAGACTGCAGAGAACCAGGCTCAGAGCAGTGCTTCAGCAAGCGGACATGTCTTATACACTGTGCTTCGATTAGTCTTCCTGTCGATCAATGCCTACATCGACTGATCAAGCCAGTGACTGAGACCTAACTACTCTCAGTTGTGATAAAAATGGTGGCTATAAATGTGATTATAACAAAGGCTGCCTATGATAACTGAAGGATAGAATTTTGGCAATTTTGTTAAACCTACCCACTGTCAAAGTCTCCACTAGCAAGTCAAACCACTCATCAAGTACAGGGTGTAATGATTACTTAAGGTGTGAATGATATAAATCTCTAAAACAGTTTGCCAAGTTTATCTCATGAATACATGTCGACAATTGACACGGCAGAGAAGAAATTGCTAAATAAAGTCGTTGTTTTTGCTTTCTTTGCGCTCAAAAAGTATTCTCATAGCTGCATAACATTACAGTTGAACCACTGATGTCACATGGACCATTTTAACAACGTCCTCACCAGTGATGGGAATAAAGGCGTTATAAATAAACAGCGTTACTAACAGCATTACATTTTTCAGTAACGAGTAGTGGTGTCAATCGATTAAATAAAAATTAACTAATTAATCGCGATTAATTATACTTTTATAGTGCAATAATTTTACATCCAATCTTCAAATTAATTTAGAAACAACATAAAGGAAGTATATTTTTGATATTTGTTTAATGACATCTTTTTTATGACTGAAGGCAAGTATCACTAACACCAACTGATGTCTCTATGAAATGTATTCCTAATATTGAACCATTGACTATACCCATTCAATATTACAATTGAGAACTTTCAATTTAACATTTATTAGACTTGTAATTTAGGTGAACTTAAAACAATCTTGACATAAACCCATTATAATAACGGTCATATAGCCACCTATGCCCTTCAGTAAGAAAATATAGCCAAATTTAATAAAGTTATCAAACACTAAAATCGAAATTAAATAAAAGATAAAGCTTAAAACTACAAGAGTTATTGATTTCCTCTATTTTAATTTTGTTCTTTGATTAACAGATGTCACAGCAGCTGGTTATTAGGAAATATTGGCTGCTGTTACTTTAAAAGCTGCCACTGCTGAACATGAAGCGGATCTGACACTTCTTTAAATGTGACTCTTAAGTAATAAGCACTTACATGCACAGTTTTAAGGGAGCTTTAGTCCCCTTTTTTGTAACTTCATGACATAACTGACGACATAACTACGACATTGTTCACTGATGTTCCACTGAAGCTCCGATCATCACTGGTACTGTTTCCGGGCTCGTTTGACTCTCGCCTGTTGCTGAGGTACGTGACGTTGGGCAGTGCGTCTGAAATGTCTCCTGTTTGATGTGCTCATTATTACATTCTGGGTCTAAATAAACAATTCTTCTGTGAAGAGAGGTGATAGGAGACCAAGATGGAAGAGAGCGCAACCTGTTTATTTTATTTATTTTACAAAAGCACATTGCTTTCTTGTTATTATCCCCACAGCCGATGCAATCCAACAGGACGAGCAGAAAGTCATGTTCATGGATGAGCTAATATACTAAAGTTTTATTAAGGTCACTGTAGTATTTTTATTAAGGTACTGTAGTAATTTACACTAGTTTAAATTGCTTATTTCTCTGGAAATAAATATTTAAATATTTAATCATTCTTCGAAACATTTGGGATAATGCAAGTACACAAGCCAGCAAATTATATAACACTGTTCTAGTGGTTTTTGGATATTTTAATTTATAAAAAAAAAAAAAAAAAAAACACTTACATACTGTGCCTTTAATTTCTGTTCTGAAGATGACCGAAGGTCTTATTGTTTTGGAATGACATGAGGGTGAGTAATTAATGACAGTATTTACATTTTTGAGAAAACTATAAAGTCACTGAAACTATCACACACTAGCTTCAGTATGATTACTTGTTTTTGTTCATGTACATTCCACTAAAGTCATTAAAAGCTATTATAACAGGTGCCATGTTGCAAATTTGCCTTATCCAATCAATGCTGCTGACCTCAACATTTTAAATAAGATGATAAATTCAGGGTTCACAAATGTACAGTGTGAAACCTTGAAACTTGAATACCCAAGATTGATCACTAGAGGCCTATTCAGAAAAAGATTAATAACTATAAAGATAACTATAACAATAACCATATTAGCATCCACACCAACGCACAATAATGTTCCATTTATTATAACTGCACTGCAGTTGTGTCATCTGCTGCTTTAAATGCTTGAGTACTTCAAAGCTGGATAGATTCTGATCAGCTGTCATATTATTGTTCATCAGCTGGGGGGAAAAAAAAATTCCAAACGATATTGTTCTTCTGTGGCATTATCATTATAGGAGTGGTGAAGACTATTTTTTTTATTTTCCTATTTTCTTTCCTTCTCCCTTCATGTCTTCTGTTGTCTGCAGGTATAAAACTCTGCAGAGCTGAGTATTGTAGTAATACAGATTTGGTCCATCCATTTTCCAAACCGCTTGTCCTGCAGGGATGCTGGAGCCTATCCCAGCATCTCCGGCCATAGGCAGGGACAGATTTGAAGCTTTCAGGGAATAGCGCTTTCAGCGGGTGATTTGTCCCACTACCCTTGAATCCAAGGTAGACAGAAATCATGCTCAGATCCATGCCTAGCAGTCATAATAATAATATGAACCACAGCTACAAGGCTGTTATGGAAAGTTGTGCAAACGGGGCCCAGTGAGCTGGAAACAATGAATATGTAACCCCTGAACCAGGTGTGAGGAGCTCGGTAGGGGATGTAATTTAAAAGAAAGTTCAATGTATATATAAAATACAAAATATCTGAGCCCAGATTTCCACACGCATTCATAGGGTCCCAAAAGAGATGTATGGAGAAAACAGGCAGCATGCAAAAAAAAGTAGAAGTCTTCAGGCCCCAAAACTGATTCCCAGTTAATGAGAAGCGAGCTGGAGGGAGCCGGTGCGAAGTGGTTTCTGTGTACGAGGATGAACTGCTCATACTGCAGCAGTGACAGGCGAAGGAGAAAAGGTTCAGACGTGTCTGTCTACTCGCTGAATGTATCAGCTCGCTCACAGGCCCCTGTACCGCTCGCTACTGACAGCACTACAGGCAGAATCAGAGCAAATAAAAAGCCTTCCCTCACACCGCCTAAACGCTGCTAAGGAAAAATAATAAAGCGCCTAACAGAAACGAGACGGACAGCTAAGCGGTAAACATGCGTCGAGCTGTGACGCGCCAGAGTTTAGCAAACAAGACTCATTTCCGTTCAGATGGGATTTTGAGTTAATGAGATGAGCAGTTTACTTTGAATACGGTCTGTCTGCATAAGGATTAATTATAAGATGCGGTTACAAGAATAAATTCGTAACACTATACTGCGTAAAAAAAAACAAACAAAAAAACAAAAAAAGAAATACCACGAAGATATGAAATGCAAGGAGCAAAAATGCCACATCTTTTCATTTGATGTTTTAAGCTCTTGTTAGTAAGAAGCCAAAAACAATCCCGCCAGAATGATTCGCTAATTAGAAACAAACGCTTTTTGTCATCTGGTGTCCACACGGATGCCTGGAAGATAAATCAAAATCTAATTTAGCAAAAATTCTCTATTTTGATTGCCATCAAATTGGATTTGCCTCTTTTCAGTCTCAAATCCCTTTTTCAGTTAATTTCTGCTTTCTATTCTCTCGGCATTCAGCGAAACAGCACGAGTTGTCATGTGCAGCCTATTTGGAAGTGATTTCTCCAATAAGTTTTCATCCAGTTTGGCCTCTTCATCACACGGGCTTCTGCACAAAAAAATGCAAGCTTATAAACATTCATGCTCAAATTCTCCATTTCAAGCCCTGTAATTGAGTGAAAATGAGAAATTACTTCAAAAGAGAATTGCGAGGACCCCTGGGGCACATGTTTAATTGTTCTTGCTCTCTTCTGACTGCTAGTTTCTCCTCCCCTCGGAGCACTACCGGAGAGTCTCGGTGGCAGTGGTAATTAGGCACGGGTCATTCACCTCTGTGGGAGAGCGGTGGTGGTGATGTCACAGACGGCACAACACAGAGGTTCGGCATCAAAACAGAGGTGCAAATGACTTGGATCACTCTTTTAAGTGTTGCAATGCTTACTTAAACATTGGCACAGTGTGGAGCCGTGAAGGGATGACTATGTTTAATTAAAAACTCAGTTTGTAGCCCTTCAGTTCTTTTTTCAATTAAATTTCTCATGAGCATTCGTGAGCTACCTTCAGCTCGTAAATTTGAGCATAACTGGTAATTACGTTTGATCCGGCATGCCGATTTTGCACTGGACACTTCCACTGATTAATGAGAACACCTCCTAACAAACGTGTTTTTAGGACAAGGCTATTTCATAAGCACTGATGTATGTGAGTGCGAGTAACAGCCCTACAGTATGTGAAACACAAGCAAGTTGGTGGGTCGATATGCTGGTTAGTAATGACCTTCCTCACCTCTTCCCTGCATTCGCGCAGAACCATGACAAGCTCTCCTATATGTTCAACCCGTAGTGCTGAGAGTCTCCCTCATCCACCCATGAAGGTTCTCACGAACATGGCATGGTAGGTGGAATCATGCTGGTCTAAGCTGGTCAGTAATTGGCCCAAGCTGGTTTTTGAAACATGGAAGCTGGTCAACCAGATAATGACCATCTTGCACCAATTATTGAGTTTGGACATGCCATCTGAAACTAAATACATTTCCATGACTCAAAAACTAAATTAAAACATAAATAGGCACAAATTATTTTTTGGGTTTTGGTTTATGATATATGGTGTACTATAAAAACGTTTACAAGCCACCTGCATTAAACATCAAAATGCTACTAGCTATCAATAATGTTAGACATTTTCTACCTATTAGATTGTGTTTTATTATCATCTACACCTACCTCTTACAATAATACAAAAACAGTCATTATTGTGGTACAGTGTGACAAAAATGATGTTATATTGATGTGCGTATGCCCAGTAGTCACATCTGTATACCATCTCGTCTTATGCTGCGTTCCAGACAACTCGAAATTAGGATTTTTCCCATCTCCTACTTGGAAATGACATCTGCAACACCGCTTGAAGTCGGATATCCGACTTGTGAACTTGGGGCAGATCAGTCTACCCCGACCTCGGCAGGACGCATCCTTTGACATCCCTGCTTCCAACGAGCATAGTGTGGAGTTATCTTTTGTCAAATTTATAAACATAAGAAATTAAGTTTATACAATGATACCTTCATTTTAGCTTTTTGTCAGCTGTTTTCAGAACAAAAGGTAGCATTGTGTTTTTTTTTTGTTTTGTTTTTGCCATAATTGACAGAAATATGTCAACGTGATGTTTGATTGATTGGAACTCACTTCAGCTGGAAGTAGGACATTTCAATTCAGATGTTCCCTCTTCCGACCTGGAGCATTTACGTCCGAATTCAGAAAGGAAATGACGTGTACTACGGAACCCCTAAAGGGAATTAATACAAGATGGCAGGAAAAACACTTCTCTAGCAGTTATATTGTTGGGTAACTATACTGTATATAAACTGCAGACATCAAGTCGTCGCCATTAACGTGGGGCATTTAAATTGCTTTTGAATGCGCGCTAGCTTTTTACTTTCACTTTTGAGATTCAGGATCACACATATTGTACGGTGCTAAGGATCTGCAAATCATTCACCATCGTCCTATCAGTCATCTCTCCTTACTCTGTTTATGTGATAAGTCAACTTGTAGGGAACTGTGGGGTAAGATGAGCCTTTTTTTTGTTTTTTTTACTTATGTGGTCCTCAAGAGAAGGGAAAATGAGGCAGAAGTACAATGAAAGCATATCAAGTAATTTCAGAATGTTTCCTATCATTTTAAATTATCTGAATGTGTCAGGATTCTAAAATTATGGTTTCTTATAAAAAGTGTTCCTGTGGCTCAATTTGCCCCAGGTTAGGATTAAGCTGACCCGAGTCAGTGGGTAAGATGAACCATCTGGGTGAAAACTGACCATCTGTCTGATTCAGATTCAAAACCATGTGAAGAGAATTTACCTCTTTTAAAAACTAACTAATCAAATTTCATTTTACAAACAGTCATATTTTCTTAAAGCTAACCTAAATGAAATAAACCCAGTCAAATGAAGTGTAATTTTCAATTTTTAATTGTTTGTATTTCTGAAACAATATGTTAAACACCAAAGTTTTAACCTTTCCAAAAACAGACTAAACAGTTTGTTGCATAAAATTAAATAAAAACTGAATTAGAATGAAGGAATAAAAGTCACTGAAACTAATAAACATTTTAGTCAGAAGATTCTTGGCATGGTGGCTTCTCTGCAATGTTGAACAGCCCATTATGGACTACAGTTTGAAAGATATATTTGATTATAATGTGATGAAAAGCATATTCTGGCTCTCAGAGAAGGATTTCTCTCCCTATCAAATAAACTACAAATAATATGTATATATATGATGAACTAAACCAGTTAAGTCACATTAAAATACCAGATTACACTTCAAAGATTTAACTTAACTTCAGTGCCTTATGTTGGGGTAAGTGTTGGCTCAACTTACCCCACAGCATTTGGCTCACTTTGCCCCACAGCTGGCATTTTGGTGGGAAAAAAAAATAGCTATCTTACCAATTCAGGCTAATATTTAGCTAAATGATTTGCATGGTTTTATATGTTGCTAAATCACCTATATACATTAGACCTGGATACATTTGCTTTGATGTAACAGCCATTACATCTGTTACGCTAAATATTTTACTTCGACATGCCAAGTAAATGGGTGCCTTCCACTCATCCCATTTCTCCTTTTCACAGTCTGGCAGAAAATATACAAAATACATCCAAAATACATGGTCACACGATAGTAAAAGTGTACAATTTCCAAGATACAGCGGGTGGGTCAACTTACCCACTGGCTCAACTTACCCCACTCTCCCCTACTGTGATGAAACAGGCTACTGCTTGCAAGCAGCTACACATGTCCCTTTATCGAGTCCATAGAACACGTTATACCTTTTCCGTGCCTTTCCGAATACAGATTCAAGCTCCAAGCATTCAAATATATACTAACCCTGCATGAAGCTCACAAAATTTAGCCAATTTACAAGCTAGCTCTTCTAAAAGCGTTCACTGCATCAGCCTGGTACTATAAACAACTTTTTTGTTACCATTAAGAACCTGTGATTGCCAGCCTAGCAGAAACCAGCCAATCAGTTTGGAGCTTAGAATGATGAGAAATTGTGTGTGCAATATGCATGCAAGATTGTTTGTGAATAATCCACTGATGTTCCGTCTGAGAGTGAGACTAAGGCATCCACTTTTCTGACACCTGCTCTGTAGAAGAATTGGTTAGTAGAAGCAGATCATTCTGAAGGTTATGGATTCTTGAGCAGATATCTGGACTTTTATACACAAATGATGAGCTCTTTAAATTCTAAATCAAAATTCTGACACACTTTAGTTTGACAAACGATTGTGTTTATACACCGGAACTCTTCTGTGTGTTAGGACATCAGAATCAGTTAGGAATTCTGATAAGTGTTTGACAGAATATCTTCTCTCTTATCAAACGCTGATTGACCACTTGTGTTTCGAGCTTTTCTGCTTTCAGGGCATTTCATTCGGGACAGATTGTGATAATGGAGCCCATTCCTGCCTAGACCCAAGCTAGATTGGTTTACAGTAAAGTCACTCGGCCCAGAGGGACCACACAGCTGTATTTAGTTGCAGATCCTTACAGATAAGACCGCAAGGGAAAAAGCAAGAGAAGAGAAAGAAGAGACAACAAAAGAACAATTGTTCTCCCAATGCAACTGAAAACGCATGATGATTGATTTTAGCAAAAATGACTATTAGTACACTATTAAACATCCCCTTTTAAATTAAACATGAACAAATTAAATTAAAACAATGACATGTAGCCTCACTTAATTTGTCTCTCCAAGTAATTACTGAATATTTTAATAGTAAAGAACAAATATGAATTTAATTAATAACTAATATTTAATTAATAGCAATGAGTGGTTTTCTTGTCAATACTGTTTGCTTAAATATTAACATCTTGAAAGGAAACGACAGGTCTATTATGCTTCATTTACGAGTGCAATTTGACATTTGACATCACCAAAACATACACACACACACACACACACTTTTGTTCAGTGTGTCAGCATCAACGCTGTGTGTGTGTGTGTATGTGTGTCTGTTTATGTTTTGTGCCAGTCTCCTTCACTCCAGCTCTGTCCATTCAAGTGCTGGGTTATGAGGTGACCTTGTGCTGAATGTGAATCTGGGCGACTGGCTCTTTCCAACTGCGCTCTCTCTCCCCTCAATCCACACTAATCCATCAGGGTTATCAGAACTCTACTTCCTAATTAGGAGGCCGGGGAACTGGGCGGCAAGCATTGCCATACCCCTCCCTCCCCCACCCTGATTCATTTGAAAAAACACTAAAAACAGCAACCAGCTCCTGGCGCAGCGCTAACACGGCAAGGTCGAGAGATATCAATCTCGGGCTGTTGTCGGAACGCAGAAACGCGTCAACGCGACAAGTGAGAGCTGCATCGCAATGACCCATTTTACGGGATGGAGGAGGAGAGATTTTCACTTTCAAAGACCTTTTAAATCTTTAACCACAACCAGCTTTGACAACACCGAGCTTTAATAACGGCTCTTTTCCCAGTCCAGCTTCAGAGCATTTGTTGTCACCGCATTCGTATTTGCCACGGAATGATGCTCACATCGACGGGGGGTTAACGAGTTTTTCACTAGAGAAGACATTTGAGCCTTAATGTTCCCATTATGAATAAAACCAATGAGCACGGGATGCAATTCTGTTGCCACGGGCATATTATTCAGATCAACTCATCTAACGACTTATCTATTTATGAAATGTATTTTATACTTAGGATCATTTATATTGCCTCAGGTGATATATAGACGCGTTCTGTAATTACTGGAGTGGAGCGATGCAACACAATGTATTGTGCCAGGGTTAAAGAAGCCACTTTCAAAAAGCTGCTCATAATTTAAAGTAATTAAAATACAGTCAAGACACTCATTTAAGAAAGTAGTTACTTATAAAAGTGACTATTAGGAGGGCAATGAGACAAACAAATAAGAAGAATATACAAAAATATGTTTATTTTTTTCATGTTTTATGTTGCAGCCTCATGTTAAACTTATGTTTTCGACATTAATCTACACTTCATACACCCTAATGACAAAGCACAAAACAGGTTTTTAACAACTTTGCAAATGTATTAGAAAAAAATATTAAATGATTCCATTGCATAAGTATTCATTCCCTTTTCTGGGATTCTTAAAATTTAGCTCAGGAGCACTCATATCACTTGTAGATGTTACTACACTTCAAGTGAGGTTAACCTGTGGCAAATTCATTTGATTAAGTATGATTTGAAAGACACACACACACCTCTCAATAAAAGGTTTAACTGATGAAAATGCATACCAGAGCAAAAACCAAGCCCAGAGTTCAAAAGAACTGCCTGTAGAGCTCAAAAACAGGATTGCGTCAAGACACGCATCTGGGGAAGAGTTCAGAAAAAAATATGCTGCATTGAAGGTTCACAGAAGCATGTAGCCTCCATTATACATAATGGAAGAAGTCTGGAACAAACAGGACTATTCCTAGAGCTGGCCTCCCGGCCAAACTGAGAAATTGATGGAGAAGAGCCTTGGGTAGACTGGTGACCAAAAAGCTGATGATCACTCTAGTTGAGCTCCACGATCATATATCGAGATGGAAGAAACTTACAGAAGGACAAACATCACTGTACACTCCATCAATCCGGTCTTTATGGCGGTGTGGCCAAACATAATCTTCTCCTTAGTAATGAAACATGAGAACACAATTGGAATTTGCCACAAAGCACCTAAAGAACACTAAAGAAACAAGATTCTCTGGTCTGATGAACCTCACTTCAGAGTCTCAAGCATCATGTATGGAGGAAAACCAGGCACTGCTCATCACCTGCACAGTACCATCCCATAAGTAACGTATGGTGGTAGCAGCCTCATGCTATGGGGCCGTTTTTTAGCGGCAGGGACTGAGGAAAAGCTCAACACAACAAAATATAGAGATAGCCTTAATGAAAACCTAGTCCATAGCATTCAGAACATCAGACTGGGCAGAAGGTTCACCTTCCAACTGGACAATGACCCTCTGCACACAGCAAGAGTGGCTTATAGACAACTCTGTGAATGTCCTTGAGTGGCCCAGCCACAACCTGGGCTTGAACCCAATCAGACATTTCTGGAGAAACCTGAAAATGTCTGCCAGCCCCCATACAAACTGACAGACCTTGAGAGGTGAAGAGGTGAGAAGACGACTGGCAGGTAACTGCCAAATGCAGATGTGCAAAACTAGTTGCATAGTAAAAGTGCCTCAACTGAGTTAAGGGTATGAATACTTATGAAATGCACTTATTTGACTGTTTTATTTGTAATCTATTTGCAAAGTTGTGGCATATATGTTTTGTGCTTTGTCATTATGGTGTATAGAATGTAAACTGATGTGGGTGGGGGGGGAGTAACACAAGGCGACATAAAATATGAAAAAGGGGTATGGAATACTTTTGCAATGCACTGTGTGTGTATGTGTGTGTGTGTGTGTGTGTGTGTGTGTGTGTGTGTGTGTGTACATATATATGAATGCAGAGCACAGAAAGTCCTATAAAGTAATTTATAGGGCATGCTGATTCAATATAAATAAATCAAAAATAATAATCTGCTCATCAAACCAATTTAGACACAAAAAAAAAAGAAAAATTATTCTGTACACACAGACAACACACACGTGGTGCAAAAAAAGCAAATTGTGCACGCGTTTACCATGCTGCACGGACCGCATAACAAGCGGTTTTCCTGGCCCGTTTCCCGATGGCTGTCACTGTTTTTCTCCCATCAAGGCCTCTCTCCTCTGTATTAATTGCCTGGTTAATTAAGGAACTTAGAGCTATCGGAAGAGCTTCTCAAAAAGAGAGAGACAGTGTCCTGGGGGAAAAGACGACTCTAATGAAGTGAATAAAGATGAAAAGTGCTGATCAAGAAGACGCTGGTGAGAAATACTGAGAGTCAGGCCAGGACTGCAAACGTAAGAGGAAATCTGCCCTTCTCTTGTCGGCAGAACCGACATTCTTTTTTTTGCATCGAAAGTATACAGCCAAAAGGAGAGAAGTGAAACAGACCAAAAGGAAGAGAGAGAGATGAAAGAGTCTGGCTAGAGTGTGTGGGTATGTTTTCTCATTAATCGTTCGCTGCAGCTAACGCCGTGTCTCTGTAGCCTCGTTTACCATGTGTCCCGGCCATCTGCAGTCCTTCCTTTCCGCTGCCTTTTTAAAAGCCCCAATGCCAATCTGAGTGGCAAACAGATGATGAGTGCTGAGCGGAGAAATGGGTGCCAAAAACAATGTGTGGAAAGCCAGCGATATGACAGGGCCGCGGGCATCAAGGAAGCACCCACACTTCTTCTAGAAGAAAACCATGTCATTAAGTTCATTCACAGTGGAGCTGGTGTTTTATAAACACGTTTGCCTCATACCACACTCTCATTTGCAGCTGAAGGAATGCTAATGTGGTTAATGAGGCTAATATGGAGAGGGACGTGGAAATGAGACTGATCTGTGAGCTTGAAGACATTGGAACCAGATCAATGTCGCTTCCTGCACTGGCAACACTGACAGGCCACGTACAACTCAGAAAAAGAACAGACAGTGAGTTTCGAGTTTGCTCAGGGCACTAAAAACAGCAATAAAAGCAGGGAAGTGAATATTCAAGGATAATCTGAACAATAACATGTGCTTGTTTATGGCTGGAAAGCACAGAACGAGACAGAAAGTGTGTATATGCTTATTAAAGTAGCAGTCGATTCTCAATTTGGGGTTTAAAAGGTGAAGGAACTTCATAAAGAGGGCTTTTTTCCCAGCCAAATAATGAGGAAATTGCCTCAGGTATTGTTCTGCCTGTGTGTGAATGCTCTTCAGAGGAAGATTACAGAGTACAATCTCTGGGGCTCTCACATGTCAACAGCCAATGAGTGTTTACCCTCTCTGATGAAGTCACCAGCCTTCAGCACTGTGGCTCCTGAGAGCAGTCCATCTCCATAGCCACGAGCTCCATTTACTTGTATTATTGTTCATGGTGAATGGGATGTGTGGGAGAGAGAAGGTTTGAGAGTAGACAGAAAGAAGAAAAAAACGATCAGAAGAAAAAGCAGTAGGCGTTTTGATTCAGGCAAATATCTGACTGAATATGCAGGATGATTTAACTTCACACAAAAATGTGCGGGATGACATTTACTTTTTACAGTAACTTCAAAGACTTTGGGTTACCTAGTGCTGTCAAAAGGTCAGAGGGCAAAGGGTCAAGGTTTTACAAGTTAGCAGTCTAGTTAGCTTACCAACTTTAATTGCATTGAGAAGAAAAAAAAAAATATATCGTTTTTGTACTGCACAGAAGAAAGTCATACAGGTTAGTTTTAACCAAAAACTAAATCTTAAAACCAAAAAAAGGTTTTTATTAATTGAAATGAAGTTTAAATAAAATAAATATTGAAATATTACTAATAACAGGACAATACATACATAACTAAAATTTAAATTAATTAAATTCAAAATAATAATGAATACTATAATAGTATATAAATAAAAATTAAATAACAATAAATAAAAGATTTCTTTTAAATAATTTCAAAAAGTCTGAAATGTAACATAAAATTGCACTTTATTTACTGTACATCTATTTATTTATATTAAAGGAGAAGTCCACTTCCAAAACAAAGATTCACATATAATGTACTCATCCCCTTGTCATCCAAGATGTTCATGCCTGTCTTTCTTCAGTCATAAAGAAATTTTTGAGGAAAACATTTCTGCATTTTTCTCCATATAATGTAGTGGTATGGAGCCCCGATTTTGAACTTCCAAAAGGCAGTTTAAATGCAGCTTCAAACAATCCCAAACACGGTTGTAAATGATCCCAAGGAAGAAGGGTCTTATCTAGCGAAACGATTGGTTATTTTCATTTTTTAAAAAAATACAATTTAAATACTTTTTAATCTCAAACGCTCGTCTTGCCTTTCTCTCCCTGAACTCTGTATATTTTGTATCAAGACAGTTAGGGTATGTCAAAAAAAACTCTGACCGTATTTTCTCCCTCAACTTCAAAAATCATTTCAGAATCAACCTACATCACTGCAGAAGTTCCGAACCAACCTTTGCAAAGTAAACATGCAAAGATCAAACACCCTTTACAAAACAGGTAAAACAGCGATATAGGAAGATTTCGAAGTTGAGGGAGAACATGAGATGGGAGTTTTTCGACATACCCTAACGGTCATAAACCGGAACAAAAACAGTCCAGACAGAGTAAGACAAAGACGAGCGTTTGGCATTGAAAAGTATAGAAATTGTATTATTTTTATTAAAATAACCGATTGTTTCGCTAGATAAGACCCTTCTTTCTCGGCTGGGATCGTTTACAACCGCATTTGGGATGGTTTGAAGTCACATTTAAACTGCATTTTGGAAGTTCAAAATCGGGGCACCAAAGCAGTCCATTATATGGAGAAAAATGCTGAAATAGTTCCATCAAAAAACATAATTTCTTTACGACCGCAGAAAGAAAAACATGAACATCGTGGATGACAAAGGAGTGAATAAATTATTTGTAAATTGTTGTTTTGTAAGTGGACTTCTACTTTAAATACATTTATGGATTGGGGTGGAAGAACAGTTCACTTCCCAGGATACTATACCTGTTGTAATTCAGAAAATTCCACTTTTATTCAATTTCCAATTCAACTCTCTATGGGTCAATGCTCAATTCAACTAATTAAATGAAAAGAAAACCTAATTTTTAAATTATAAAATTATATTTTTCCCCAAAATGCTACAGAACTGTCTCTTCTATGTGTTGTGCGCGCTCTACACTTCAGCTTGGCGAGGAGAAAATAATTTTCCTCTTTAATTCTCTGGAAGGTTCTGTTGCTCTTCCAAGAACAAAGGAAGCAGATGCGAAGATGGATGGTCTGTTGAGACAGCACAAAGTAACGTCTCGTCTAATGTTGAAATAATTGTGGATATTAAAGAGAGAGGAAAATGCCAGCTCAGCCTGGGGAAAGGCAGGGAAAAGAATTGAGAGAGGCAATAATGCAATAAAAAGTCAGGCACTGGTGGAGGGAAGATTTCATTAAAAACAATAATGGTCACGACTGACTGGCCCAAATGCCGGAGGACAGGTCGTTCTTCTACAAATATGGCCTTATGATCCTTGCCTTCAGAATGCGATCCGAGCAGTTTTTTGGGGGTGATGAATGAGTGCAAGCAATTTTTGCGAAACCAACAGCGGCTACGCTATTACTCAAAAGATCCGCACAAGACGTAAAAGGTGAGAGAAAAGGGTATCAGCGATACAAAACTCAAAAGTGCATTCATACTAACAGCAATTAAAATTTTGAAAAGTCTAAAAAATCCCATGAAATCAACATGCAGCTTTCTTTCCTGTGTTTACATAATTCCTGTTTAATCCGAAATTGACAATAGATGTTAGTTTGACTCAAAAGTTGATTTCAAGTACCAAAATATGTAGTCTTTACTATCATTGCTCCCTTTTCATGCATACAATTTGCACTTTAAGTGCATCTCTACTAAAAGTGAGTTATCAATGTTTAGGAGTACACTAGCATACAGATTAGCCTCAGTGCTAACAAACATGGACTAAAAGCCACATTATAACTCCATTTTGATTCAATGCATAACATCTAGTGAGTGGGAAGAATAAGATTTATTTATGGCTCAGCAAATGCATGGAAACGAAACGATTTTACTATAAAAAGTTATGAGTTATGAACTGACACCTTACTATCTTTCTTCATGAAAGAAATGCCAACATACTATGAGAATTAGCATTTAAAACACATAAAGAAGCTAAAATTGTGACATGTTTTCCATTAGTGTTTGAAAGAACATAGATCAAAAGGCCTACCACTCCTGCAGCATAAAATCTGTTTCAAATTCCTTTATTTCTCAGCATATTGAAGGAATGCATCTCTTTGGAAAAAAATTCACACTCAATTCAAACTAAGAACTAACAAATGCAAAACCATTCCATAATTTCATTATTCAGTTTGGACATAGTTACCATATTCCTGCAAGGTCCTCTGGCAACCCTTTGGACCAAAACCTGCCTAATTTTCTTACCTTGGCTTGTTTTTTGGACTTGGACAGTTCATGCTATTGCCTGACAGCGCAAATCTACAACCTCCCCTTTGGTTTGGCCTCCATTTGCTATTATGTTCGTTTAAAATACACTGCTGGAACAATCTATGTTAGGCACTGGAGCCACTGTGCTCTCTTCAGTGAAAAACTACAGCCATGGTAACAGTTAGCAATGCACTTTACTTCTTTGTATCCTTTCGTACAAACGAATAGCTCACAATAGCAACCAAATGACGTGCTTTGTACAGTTTTCCAGTGCTTGAGAAAATAAATGTTCCCTGCTTTTCCAACATATAAAAGAGTCTCGAGTCACACTGGCACCTAGTTTCGGTTGTTAGCGAGGAAACTGTAGCACCCTTAAATCATGTTAATTGCACAACCCTTTGGTTGCCTTTGTGCATTACAAAAAAAAAAACAGGCTTTGCTCTTTCAGGATTAAAAGAACTGATTATAGCTAATGGTGGCTCCACAGTTCCCACCACTTTTTGTCATGAAAAGTAACGTCAGCTCAGTTTCAATACATATATTTCCAAACCACACTTAAGATAATAATCCCTTTGAGGCACTCTAATTTACACATTTTATAAACGTCTGTTCTTACCACATAAAACGCGAGCGATACAGTGGTCTAATATATTAAGTCCACTGAAATGATACCAGACGTACAGTTGGCAATGCCAGAAAAATAATTTGGCTTGCTAATGAGATGGGTGAAGCAATCATGGGCAACCTTCGTTGAATCGCTTTAGGGTTTCCCATGCTAATGGAGTGAATGCGTATTGCAAACTAATTTGACAAAAACAGCATAGCCTCCAACTGACATCTATAATGTACTGGGTTCAAAACAAGTTAAGCACTGTTGACAGTATCTGTGGTGTGCTGTTCGATTGCCACAGACAATCTCACCTCCTCGCTCAGTTTGAGACAAAAAGAGAACAAACTGCATTTACTGCACAGTAATGCTTACAATAGAAGTCTAAGCGGGAAGGGATTACAGAGGCTGTAAAAGGAAAAATGTGCAGCTTGTAATTTTGCTAAAATTAATTCTTCAGTACAAAAATGTATGTTATTTTAGTTTTAAAGTAAGAAATATGCCTTGGACTACTAGGTGGATGAACCTGTTGCTATGCATTGCCAGTATAAACTGTAAATATGTGGATTTTCTCCACATAAAACAGTTTCTGGATGTCCTTGTGCACGTAATGTAAAAATGACAGGGCTCATATTATTTTCGAGGTCATTCTGGATATAGTTTGGATAAAACAGTACTTTGTGTGTATAGTACATATTGTGCAAAAGTTTTCAGATGCCTCACAAAAACATTTGTTTCAAAACGGTTGCTCATATTTTTAGCTTTAGTGTGTCAGGTTAAAATATCAGTTTAGATTTCCAAACATTCCTTCTGTAAACACTGTAATAATCCAGTGAGATATGAACAATGAGTCCTACAACAGAATGTATGGACCACTCAGAGATCAGATCTCATTATCAACAAATCCTTCTAAGATTACATAAAGAGACAGAAGCAATTGAGAATAATCCATAAAATAATTGCGGCAACATCTCCAAGGAGCTTGGGACAAACCTTAAGAGCAAACTCATAAACATTACACTGGATTAATATTATATAGGAGCAACAAATAGTTGGACAATATACAGTAAATGTGACCCTGGACCACAAAACCAGTCATAAGGGTCAGTTTTTTTAAATTGAGATTTATACATCATCTGAAAGCTGAATGAATAAGCTTGCAAAAAAAAAAAAAAAATTCTAATTATTACGAAAATCGCCTTTAAAGTTGTCCAAATGAAGTTCCTGGTAATGCGTAGGAAATTTACAAAATTTCTTCATGGAACATGATCTTTATTTAATATCCTAAATGATTTTGGCATTAAAGAAAAATCATATAATCATGTAATTTTGACTCATGCAATGTATTGTTCCCTACTGCTACAAATATACCCATGCTACTTAAGACTGGGTTTTGTGGTCCAGGGTCACAAATAACTGTCTTAAAACATATAAAAAATATATATGGGGTCAAAAAGATTTTAATGTTTTTGAAAGAAGTTTTTTATTTGTTTAAAAAAAGGAATATTGTGTATAAACAGATTATGTGCATTGTGTATATACAGTAAATCCTGAAATATTATTACAATTTATAATAATTGTTTCTTATTTTGTTTTGAAAATGTAATTTATTCCTGGGATGGGAAAGCTAAATTTTTAGCAGCCATTACTCTAGTGTCACATAATTCATCAAAAGTAATTTTTAATATGCATTTTGGTGATTAGAAAGAAGAAATAAGAAACATTTCTTATTATCAATGTTGAAAACAGCTGTGCTGCTTAATATTTCTGTGGAAACCAAGAAACTTTTTTCAAAGTATTCTTTGATGAACAAATTTAAGCGAACAGTGTAGTAAAAAGGTAATAGATTTAAAATGCATTTATTTTATACCAAGTATTGGTAAAGTCTATTAACATAATTACTGATATAATCGCTCCAGGCTTACTAATATAAAAACTGTACAATTTTATTTGGAGAACTACTTGTGCACGATGCACATTTCTTAATACTAAGCCTAAAATGTGTTTTAATGTCACTACTGATGAGGACTGTATGATCTTGAATAATATTGGTTTTTAACTGCAAAATATTTAAAGTTTACCTAAAGTATACTTGCAATAGCTCCACTTAAGTACAATCTAATATACTTAAGTACATCTTTAGTTGGGCTTCAGCACTACTTCTGCACAATTAAAGTGCATTAAGTACATAATTAGTTGTTCCAATTTAGCAGACTTTAAGTATACCAGTTTATTTTACCAAAAGTATAACTGCAGGGTATTTTTATTAAGTGCATAATGTACATGTATTTGTAGTACACTTAGCATGAAATAAATGTACTTTAAATACATTTTAGAATATTTTTCACTAGGATATAGTCACACACAGTATATACACAGATCTGATAAATAGTACATCATTAAAAACTCTACTGTCAGTCGCTGCTTTATCGTGCGAGACAGCAGGGAGATTTACAGCATCATCAGGCAGTAGTGTAATACGTCCCAAACAAGATCTAATCAATGGCACACAAGTTAGCTCTATCAATGGCACTGACATCAGTTAGAGCCTCCATTTCACCACAGTGCCAGCTCTGCCTCCATTATTGGAGCGCATGATGAATTGAACCAGGTTGGTGCCATCTCACCCCAAGCTGTGCCCCGAGCTCTGAGCGCCTGGCTGCACTCACGGCAGCGGTGTCTGCGCTGATCTCCACCACCTCCTCTCAATAAAGTAAAGTAGACCACTGGGAGATTGCAGCATGGGCGCTAAGTGCCAGCCACACATGGCATGGCAGGCCTGCAGAGCTGAGGGAATGACTAAATCTCACATCCGCAGCCATGGCGGTGGTCTCTGTGCATGCAGAGTCTGCCTGGTGCCAGGGGAATGGATGGCTATGATATCTAATAAAGGCACATGTTGTGCGACTCGTTTAAAAAAAGCCATTTCTCTTTCACGTGCGTCAGATCCTGCAGGGCATCTCTGCCCCTGTGCATCTGCTCTCATTCGGTCATTTATTATTTCAATGAAGCAGCTGATGTTTGTTGTAGGACATTTTCCCCTGAATGTGCGGGGTAAACACTTAAGAGGAATATATCCCTTGAATTATATGCATGCATTTCTGAACTGGTGTATGCAAACTAGCTTGCACATCTGTTAGCATCCATATAAAACAGACATAAATATATTACACTCACGCACTTAAATATTGCACTGATTTAGTGCAATTACTATTTACACGTCTTGCATTCAAAAACAGCTGGATGGAGTGCAGCAACATGGAACAAAAAGCAGAGGTCTTGTGTTTTTAAAATATTTTATTTGATACACCATCTTAAAAACACTGTTTATATACCAACAAAACAACAAAAGACCTCAGTAATTGCTGGCAGCACATCTATCATGTTTTAATTGTTCAAAAACAGTGCATCACAGTGTTGTGCGTGAACGGCCCTTTTGAAAAGATTGACACATTCACTTGCAAAATAGTTTGCTGTAAGCCTGCCATAGGCATATTGTCTATAGCTTAGTACATTTAGTAAGTTTTTCTCCTCCAAAATAATTTATTATCGTTAAATGATCTTTTTATAGGAGCTTTTTATGCCAGTACTGATGTATGCAAGATTTCTTTGCATGTTAATTCATTTTTATTAAATGTTTTAATTTGCAGCCCTATTATATATAAATGGAAGGATTGTGCACTAGCATTAGTACGCTGTCTCCAATGCATTCGTCAGTATTTTAGGCAAAGTTAACACAAACTAACAGTGTTGAGCATTAATTGACATTTGAATGGTTGATTCCGCAGTTTGTAAGAACTGATCTCAGCCATCAATGTTCACACAAACTCACTAAAGGTCTGTAGCAGTGCACATTTCTAAAGAAATGGAGAAAGTCGTTCTTTATGGATAATACGTTAATCATTTTATGTTTAATGCATTTCTGTAGCTCAAATAGTGGAGCTTTCACTAACAAGGTCAAAGGTTTGATTCCCAACTAATGTATTAACTGATAAAATGTATATCTTAAATGCAGTGCAAGTCTTTGCATGGTAAAATGTCATTTTAAAATGATGCTCATGAAGATAAATCAACCTCTGTCCAGTATCACTGTATGGAGATGCATCCTTTATTAACCCACACCTATTGCCAAATCCAATAATTACAAACATAATTTCCTTAAAACGAACTGGTAACATGTTAAAGTATAAAATTAAATTGCAAAATGTAACCCTGGACCACAAATTCATAAGTCATATTATACATAATCTGAAAGCGAAATAAATACGGTTTCCATTGCTGTCTATTGATGTATAGTTTGTTAGGATAGGACAATATTTGGCCAAGATATAACTGTTTGAAAATCTGTAATCTGAGGGTGCAAAAAAATGAAAAAAAGAAATATTAAGAAAAATAACCTTTAAAGTTGTCCAAATTAAGTTCTTAGCAATGCATATTACTAATAAAACAGTTCTGATATATTTACAGTAGGAAATTTACAAAATATTTTCATGGAACATGATCTTTACTTAAAAAATGTTATTATAGCATGGGTATATTTGTGGCAATGTTATTGCCACAAATATACCCGTGCTACTTACGACTAGATTTGTGCTCCAGAGACATAAATATCAGTGATCAATTATAAATAACAGTATTTATCCATAACGTAACCAGGACAACACATGTAGCATCCATATCGCAAAGCACACCAGCAACTATATCTTGTAGCTAACAACCATCATCCAATGAATAATTCACCCTTTTGATCCACAGCTTAGATGTATTTATTTAACACCCTGTATGTGTTCGTTGTCATGGAATGCTATCAACTTTGCCTGCATGTGGTTTATTCTAATATCCTGCTTTGGTATTCTACACACGGTAGACAAAAAAAAACGCTTACAAAAAGAGATAAAGACACTTGACAGGTCTGATCTCTCTGAGGCTCTCTATTCTGCATTAAACATTACCTTATCAGTACAACACTATGGCCAAAGCATATCCGGAGCTGTCAAGCAACTCTGCGCCTAATGTCAGGACAATATTGAACAAACGATGAGGTCACAGATAAATATTCACTTCAAGACATGACAGATTTAACATACAGTACGCCGGCACGAGCAAAGGAAGCACCTCCTTCTCCATTAATTTAACAACACCGGCTGCGGTACGCAGAGGTCCTGACAGTGCCCTTTGCTGATAGAGGGGGGACAGCATTTATCTGCAGGTAAAGTGGCCCAAAGGACCCCAGTGAAAGGGGGACTCATGCATAGCAATGGCAAGTCGGAGAAAATTAGATTGCAGTGGAGATAAGCTGAAATCATGACATCTCAAGGAGAATACTGAATGAGATCAAGAGCACCTTTAAATGCTGTGTTCTTCATAAACAAAGCTTCTAAACCGTATTTCTTTCAGTTGTGTCTCTATCAAGGTTAGGGAAGCTACCGTAGCTTGTAGCCTTACGGTAGGTTGGCGACACACTTGAAGATTTTAAAGGGGTCATCAGATACAAAATTTACTTTTACATGTTGTTTGAACATAAATGTGTGTTGGCGGTGTGTACACAATCACTCTATAATGATGGAAATCCACCCAGTGCTTTTTTTTTTTTTTTTTAAATCCTTAATAATAATAATCACTTTCCCAGATCAGGCTGTTCTGAGATTCCTGACCCCTCCCATGACTATTGATTGACAGTCCGCCATTGTTTCAACACCTGAGCAGGTGTAGACAAGAATGTCTCCTAAGCGACTGAGATGTTTTGTTGTTGGATGTAATAATAAACACAGCAGTCGTCATTTTCTCCCGACATCTGAGCCGCTTAAGACGCAGAGGATTACTTTTTTTTGAAGGGAATGTGCCTCCTGATCTGCCTAAATGCGTACATGTTCACGCAAATCATTTGTAATCCAGCTTCACCTACAGAAGAAGTGTGTATAAGGGTTTTTATGAATCTTGTCTTTTTTTGAAGCAAATGGTTTTTATGAAGCAAATTGCCTTTCCTAATAATGCGCTAGTTAGCAAGTTTCGCTGCTAAATGCAGCTAAAGTTTACAGTCTCTCAGAGAACGGCTCATCACCCCATGGAGGAGAGGGGTGGGGTGAGCAGAGCTCATTAGCATTTAAAGGGACATGCACCAAAACTGGTCACTGTGAACAGAGCTGTTTTTGACAAGGTAAAAAGGGTGTTGTTTTACACTACCATTGAGAAATTTGTATTTTATAGACTTTTCATTAAGACCCTAAGGAATCATATCAACTTGTGGAAAATGGGCATCCAATGACCCCTTTAAGTGCAAATTTTTGAGACCGATTTGCGAGTGATCAGGAGGCGTGGTCTTATTCAAGGCTGCTCATAAATGACTTTGTCCAAAAAAAAAATAATAATAATTGTGCGGTGTCATTACAATTATTTAACTCCTTCCGAACAAGATGGAGTATCTCAGATCTCAAATCATAAATATCAAACATTGGGTTGCCTCTGAATTTATACCCGTGCTAGCCAATGGCAGCGGGCAGGCTTCAGCAACCTGACGTTGACATGCTTCTTGAAACGTGGCAGCCGCAAATATGCCAAGAAACTAGAGTATTGAGAAAGAAGAACATCCACATTCATATTTTTCCTCCTGTGTTTTTCTATTTATAAAACAAAACTCGTGCCAGAATCTTGCTTAGTACTTTTGTCTTGTTATAGAGATATTTAGCCTCATTTCCTAAGGAAAAAAAGATCTAAATTTAGTTAATTTTACTTAAAACAAGAAAATTATCTGCCACTGGGTTAAGTGAAATACTCTTAAAACAAGATTATTTTTCTTTCCCCACTGGGAGATAATTTTACTTATTTTAAGCAAAATGCACTTAATCTTTATTTATTTTTTCCACACCAGGAAACAAGATAAATTCTCTTGCATCACTTTGCTTATCTAGTAAATCCTTGATTTAAGAATTTTTAGATATTTTGACTAGAAATAAGACAAAAATACTCAGCAAGATAAGCCTGTTTTTGCATTGGAGAACCAGCTGAGGACGTCACTCATCCTTCATTTGTTTTTCTTCACAAGTCATGTTTGATCTCGCACGTCTCATTGTTAAAATGATACTACAATCGGCAGGTGTGTGGTCTGGCTAAATTGTTTAGTGTGTGCTTTCAGAAGACTGAAATGTTAAACTGTCCTCAGGTTTGTGGTCTCCAGCAGTTTTAAAATCAGTTAAGATTTGAAAATCATCTAGTGTGTCCCATGCCTTATATGCTACTGTTTCACTTAAATACAGGCTATTGTATCAGTTAGTCACACTATAGGCTTTTAACAAAAAGACAATAACCATGAATTACAGACCCAGTGATATCTCTTGACAAGCAGTTTTCTTTCCTGTGCTGACAAACAGAGCACTGCAGGAGTCCTAAAAACTAAAAATGAGAGAGCACTTTTTGGTTACATACCTAAAATTAGGTCTGTGATTAACACAAGCTCAAGACATTTTTACATGTTTTGAAAAATTCAGTTGCTATTAAGTGGCTAAACAGGTTGTTGAGATATTAAAAGTAATCATGTTGTATAGGAAAACTCACTATACTTACTAGTCTGGCTCCTACTGAATGAGTTTTGGTTCCTTGCCACTGTCGCCTCTGACTTGCTTAGTTGGGGACACTTGATTTCCAGCAATACTGTTGATTTGATTGCTCAGATACTATTTAAACTGAAATGAGCTGGACGATGACATCACTGGATCAATGATAAACTTTAGCTGAAAACTGTGTTTACTATTATCCTTTTGCATTATCAACATTATTTTCCTGGAAGTTTTGAGCACAGGATGAGACAATTTTTTCTATTTTTTTTTTAAACTGAAGATAGATAGATAGACAGACAGATAGACAGATAGATAGATAGACAGATAGATAGATATTGTGCTATATAAAATAAAGATCTACACTGGGAATGGTGGAATTCATTTTGGTTGACTTGATCAAATGTATTCCTCGAATTCAATGTAATGTAGGTCTCTCGGGATAAAAGTATCAAATGCATAAATGAAATGTATTGGTAGAGCATGCTTCATTATTCCCTCAGCTGCATGCATAATAAAACAACATATTAAAACACTGATGTAGCATTTCTTTGTGTCACACTCCTAATTAATGGAAAAGTAGAAGCTTGTTACCAAAAAACCTACAATATTCTAGACCCCACTAAATGACGTACAGTTAGTAGCGTAGCTGCTTTTACGGTCTTCCTCACCTCCCAACACTGGCCTCTACATCTGTCAAAACGGCAGGTTTAAGCCTCTTGCGCTCAGGACTGAAGCAAACATGGCAGATTTCAAATTGCATACTTCCGGGGGATCTTGCGCCATCCGAGCAGCTGCCACTGAGATGAATGGGAATGCTAATGGATGGCTTTCTCCAGGTATTACAGACCTCTTTAGGCCATGGCATGACCACAGACATCACTAACCACCAGTAATACTCTGTCACGAGTCGAACCGCGGCTGTAGGCTAACGAACATGAGAAACTGGAGGTTAATGCTATCCTTGGGGAACGTAGCTGAGGTGAGGCACAAAGCTGCCGTGCTTTATGCTAACCGAGCTATTCCTGGACGAGGAGCCAGACGAATGAAGAAAACACAGTCTAATCTGGTACCGCAGTCTGGTCAGAGAATGGGTCACAGTTTCTAGGTTGTGTACACTGAGGGCAGGAAGTAAATGCCAACTGCTGGGGCAGCTGGGCAGGAGATACGAAAAAAACCCAGTGCATGCAGAATGAACAAATGACATATCACAAGTTGCCATAGTTACATGCTCTGATTAGCGATCGGCACGATAAATTCTCTCATCTCCTACATTTGATTACTCATACCACAGTATGTTCCCCATGGAGACAAAATCTCCATAAAATAATCTCCACAAGAGTCCAATTATGTACAAGTGCAAATCACAAAGCAAATACATCTCAGAGAAGGGAGTGATATTTATAATGTACTTGCTTATGTCTGACTCATAAGTTCTGGTTTGATTTTTTTCGTGGCCCAAAGGCATGTGCTAAAAAGGGCAATGCTAAGCAGACATCTAACGAACTAGTACTTGGTTTCAAAAAGAAGAAAAAAGCCATATGCTGTAAGTTAACATATGCTAGTCTGGCAGTAGCTCGCTGTAAAGCTAACATGTAATTCTACTGAGAGGCAGCCAAAAGAAATCCACACTGCAACAAACACCATCACAGAATTAGCGGGAGCTCCAAACACTTAATGCACACTGCACTTCCCTCTATCTTGCTGACTTTTTCAGGTCAGTTTACTAGTTAGGTGCCATACTGCAAAGACTAGCTTACACCAGCATCAATTTCTTAGTAGTTCTTAGCCTTACTGGACAAAATTGGTGGCACTGATCATCCGGAAAGAAAGCCTTGCCTTTGCAACAAATAAATTAGGGCTGTCAAACAATTAATCACGATTAATCGCATACAAAATAAAAGTTTGAGTTTGTCTCATACATGTGTGTGTACTGTGTTTAATTATTATATATATATATATATATATATATATATATATATATATGTACAAACACATTCATGTATATAGTTAAGAAATATTTACGAGCATGTATTTATTATCATTTTTAGAGAGTTTATATTATATATAAATAAAAAAAATTTGTACATAACATATTTCTTTTAAATATATACTTTAATTTGGGTGTGTATATATATATATAATAATTTCATTTTTGTTACATCGTTTAATCATTTCTTGATCTAAACTAAAGCCTGAGGGTACACAGGTTTTTTACGGATTTTTGCAATAGCAAAATCAATGCCATATCTCTGTGGTTTACAGGGTGAGCTTTTCTAAACTGGGGCGGTTAAAGATCCAGGTCATAACAAGAGGGTCATCGCTTTGAATCAGACAAACAGCACAAGATTTAAGAAGACAACAAACAGAGTACAAGTATTGTGGTTTACAATCCAGTGGATTTTGCTACTGTTACACAAGGCACTAAAGCTCAACCTTGCTTACGAAATACAGGATATGCACATTTTCTGTTCCAAAACACATTGTTTGTTTTGCTCATTTAACCCCATTTCATGACTTGGAAGGTTGTGGGTTAATTTTGAAGGTCTGCCTAATTGGCTCACTGTATTGAATTAAAGCCTTAATAAGCGAAGACAGCTGAGACAGTTACTAAGAATAAAGCAAATTACAAGCAGCAGCTATGTAATAGCTTCCTTTTGCGATACAATCTATTTCATCGACATTTTGCCCACGCAAATGACCAGAGCTAAAAACACCAGCTGGATTGAAATCTAGCAGGATTTGTAATCTCCCTGTGTATGGATTTTAAACCAGCCTAAGATGGTTTACTGGTCTTGGCTGGTTAAATACAGCCTCCTAGAATGACCAGTGGTGAGAGAAAAACTCTAAAACCAGCAATCCAGACCAAACTAATCAGTTAAAGAAACCTGCAAACAAACCATTATCACTTCAGATAAAAGTGTCTGATGTACATGTACATTACACCTAAATCACATCTAGTGCAGATGGTAATCTGAACATATTATTGCTCAAGTGTATGATGTAAACAGCTGATGACTGTTAAAATAGACACCAAACCGGAAATTAATGTAGATGAGGCTTATTAATGCTTTAAAGAGAATGAAGTTCCATCTGTGTAATACATCATTACTCTAATATTTTGAAGATTAAAAATCTACTGTTATCAAAGCATGCTAACACAGAACTCCAAGAGCAACATTTGCAATTTTGTCACATCCACTCTCACTCACTTTAATTTCCTCAACAAATACTGGCAACATAAAAATATGATTTGGATTGACATCTGACATTATTTCAAAGCTAGCTCTACATTTTATAAAGAAAATTGCTGCTGATAGCTATGCGACAACATCCAACTCTATTATAAAACTGAAGCTGCAAGCTATTTTTCTAGTCTACGTTTTAACTAGAATGACAGGACATCCATACCGCCTCTTTAAGTAATTTTTCATTTTATCTATTCATTATTCTGAAACCCTGACAAAATATGGCCGAGTTAATTATACACCATCACTATTTTAACCCTCACCCTGTGAGAAGCTGTCAAAGCCTACCTCGATGCAAGACGAATGAAAGCTCTATATGTCTGAACGGACAGGCATTCATCTCAAAGTAAAAACAAATGTTTACCAAGGACACAGATGTTTTATTTTTTCCCTGGAAAGGACGAGGCCCTGTCGGATGTTAAATAATTTTCATCTTTGCTCTAGCTTTCCAAGGTTAATCGTGGCGCTAAGTCCGTCCACCGTTGAGCCGACCCCATCAAGTTATTCTGCCCTGTGCTCGTGTGCGCCTTCCTGTTGTGATCTTATCTGGAAATGGCTCTATGCAGATGCATATATTGCGCACACCGCCAGAAGCTCAACAAACAAACACACACTGAGGAAAAAAAGCAAAGCAAGAAGCAATCTGGACTGAAGGGCAAACAAATGCCTAATATAGCCTTTCACAAGCCTCAAAAACATGCAAGGGAAAGTACAATGTATCCTTGTAAAAGAGAAAAAAAAAAAAAAAAAACACTTCTTATTCAGTATGTTAATGTATTCCTGAAATCACATTGTTCTCGGCTATGCTCAGATTCCCAGTAATTTCTCTAAGGAGATTCATGGGTTGTGAGCTGTGATGTTCGATTGGGCCCATCGCCTATTCACTGTTCCATTTGTTTGAGCACCATTCTGTGAAGCCTAAAATAACAAAACCAAATAACAGCCCTCAAAGACAATATATCCACGTCTTTTCATTTTAAACATGTATATTAATATTCAGGCATGGCTTGCTGTGGGGTACTTTTGAACACCGTCACAGGATCATAAGCTGGCTTTTCTGGATACTCAATACAGCAGATAATCAGATCTTTCAGTACTTTTCTGTTTTTTATATATATTTGATTTAAAGGGGTCATCGGATGCTAAGTTCACTTTTATGTGTTGGCTGTGTATGTACAAATCTACCCTATAATGATAAAATCCATGCAGTGGTTTTTAATTAATCTGTAAAAAAAACATTCCCTTTTTCAAATCGAGCCATTCTCAGATGCCTGTCGGTGTGCTATCACACCGACAGAGGCCACTCCCACGACAGTTGATTGACATGAACGTCTTACTTTAGATCAGTTGTAACAGTCAGCCCTCTTTGTTTCAATGCCGGAGCAGGGATGTAAGTTAGACAAGAACATCTCTGATTAAGTGATTGAGGTGTTGTGTTGCTGGATGTAATAATGAACATAGTGGTCGTCATTTACTCCCGACATCTGAGCCGCTGAAGATGCAGTAGATTACGTTTGTTTGTGAATGGAATGCGCCTCCCGATCTACATAAATGCGCCTATGTTCATGTGAATCATTCTTGATGCAGCTTCACTTACAGCAGAAGTGAGTATAAGGGTTTTTTTTATGAATCTTTGCGATCGCCTTTCCTAATAATGTGCTAGTTAGCAAGTTTAGCGGCTAAATGTGGCTAAAGTAAACAGGCTCATCTCTCCAAAGAGAGAAGAGAGGGGCGGAGCGAGCAGAGCTCATCTGCATTTAAAGCAGCCTCGACCAGAATGAGATGATTTTTGCAGAGCTCATTTTGGCAAGGTAAAAAGGGTGTTGTTTTACACAACCATTGAGAATTTTTAACCAAAGTATATTATAGACTTTTCATTAAGACACTGAAGAATCATATCAACTTGTGGAAAATGGGCATCCAATGACCCCTTTAAGCAAAGATTCAACAACAACAACAAAACATTATTCACCCTCATGTCATTCTGAAATCAATGGAACACAGTTTTGAAGAATATTCACACATTCACACAACAATAGTACCCTGTTAATCATCTGAGTCAGAAATAGAAATAGAAAAATGCCACAAAACAACTTTTCAACATAAGTCCTAAGTCATTCAATAGCTTCATGTGACAAACAGATAAAAAAAATGCTATTGTACAATGCTATTGTATGATTTAGTATAGTGCATGATTCATGAGATTCACATTTTTAACCTTGTCAGACAATGAATCGTTGTACAGAAAACTACTTCATGAAGATTATTAAATTCTCCTTTTGAGTGAAATGACATGAGAGTGAGTAAATGATGACAGAAGTTTCATTTTTGGTTTTATCAAAACGACCCCAATGAAATATACTCTTCACTGCTGTGTTTTTACATATGGTAAATTGTATGCAAGATCACAGCATCTGCAGCAGACACAATTGCTCTTTCTTCAGTCTGAGATGATGAAACGTTTTATCATCTGTCCTCATAGGAAACAATGAAGAAAATAGCAAGAGCTCACAGGCATGGGCTGCTGTTGACTGTGCATGTTTGATTGTTTCTTCTCAAGGACGGACAGAAAGCCTTGCTGCTATAAATATGCAATACTTCCTTAGGCTGGAGAGATACAGAGAAGAGGAGAGAGAGCTTTTTGATATTCATGGACATTCAAGTCCTCTTGAAGGATATGCATCTGTGCAGGAATCAAAATGATCCACTCAACGAGGGAAAATTATACCCCTCACATGCCATTTGGCTTCCTCAAATTACTGAGAGAAACATACCTCCACTCATGCTAAAAGGCTGGGCAGGGACATATAATTGCAGAAGTAGAGGCTTTCCAGACAAGTGTTTATCTTAGTATTTGTCAAACAGTTGGTGATTTCAGGCCAAAACTTGAAATTCAGGGGTCAGAATGTGAAGCATCTTTTAAAAACACCCCAAAATCATTTGACGACAGCAGAAATAGCTAAAAGACTTGATTCATCACAAACATGAACCATCATTTGCTACTTGCTAGTCAGATGCAGAGGGAGAAATTTTCTAATTCTAGACACCACTTTTTGGAAACAAACAATCTAGTGCAGACTGCATGAATGTTAAATGCATATATATCCACTAAAACAGGGGTTCCTTTGTCAGTCAAACCTCTAATATGTAAAATATTACTTGAGATTCTAAGTTAATAATTTAACTGTTAACATTAATGTTTAATATTTTTTTATAACAACACAACAGCGTGGGAAATTAACATGGGCTTGTTGCAAAAAATGCCACCAAAATGAACAAAAATGCCCCATAAATTCAAGACAAAGGGGCAAAAAAAATGCCCCTGCAAAATTAATGCATTACGGCTCTCACGATTAAAATGAAATGTGAAAATGATTCGTTCACACTGCATTGCTTTTGCAGCAGGGACTCATATGCAACTATTCCAGAAGGTTTAAGTGCTCACTGATGCTTCAGAAGGAAAAAAAACACGCATTAAGAGCCAGGGGGTGAAAACTTTTAGAATTTGAAGATTAGCGTAAATTCAACTTATTTTGTCCTCTGGGAAACATGTAACCATCTTCTGTAGCCTCTGAAGGGCAGTACTAAATGAAAAAATATGATATTTAGGCAAAATAAGAAAAACACACATCTCCATTCTGTTCAAAAGTTTTCACCCCTGGCTCTTAATGCATGGTTTTTCCCTCTGGAGCATCAGTAAGCGTTTGAACCTTCTGTAATAGTTGCACGAGTCCCTCAGTTATCCTCAGTGTGAAAAGATGGATCTCAAAATCATACAGTCATTGTTGGAAATGTTCAAATACACAAAAACGCTGGAAAACCAAAGAATTTGTGGGACCTGAAAGACTTTTCTGAAGAACAGTGGGCAGTTTAACTGTTCAGGACAAACAAGGAACTCATGAACAACTATCACTAAACAAATCAAAAACAGGTAAGAACACAGTATTAAGAATCAAGGGCGTGTAAACTTTTGAACTGAAAACTATTGTTTTCTCTTGTGGACTACATGTAAACATCTTTTATGTGAAATATCTTATTCAGGTCTTTACTAAATAAACAATAAAATGGGTTTTGTATGATCCCTCTTATTGCGGTAAAATAGTTAACATTTTGCAAACTCTGAAAGGGGGGTGTAAACTTTTGACCTCAACTGTACAGTGCTTGCTTGATTCAGTCGTACCCTTAAATATGATAATCACACTAACTTATATCACAATTTTAGTTGTATTTTGATCAATTGTGCACGATTGATGATTAATTTCTGTATTTTAATTTTACATTCAATTTAATTAATTACTAGTTTTTCAACTCATGAACCCCTGTTTGGGAAATGTCATTCTGAAATCATTGGAACACAGTTTTGAAGAATATTCACACATTCACACAATAACAAAACACAACTTTTCAACATCCAAGTCCTAAGTCGTACAATAGCTTCATGTGACAAACAGATTAAAAATGCTATTGTACAATGCTATTGTATGATGTAGTATAGTGCATGATTCATACAATTCACATTTTTAACCTTGCCTTGAATCATTGTTGTACAGAAAACTACTTCATGAAGGTTATTAAATTCTCCTTTTGTGTGAAATTACATGAGAGTTAATGACGACAAGTGTCATTATTGGTTTTAACAAAACAACCCCAACGAAATTAATCATATACTCTTCACTGCTGTGTTTTTACATATGGTAAATTGTATGCAAGATCACAGCATCTGCAGCAGACACAATTGCTCTTTCATCAGTCATGAACCCCTATTTGGGAGACCTGATCAGTTTACACTAGCTCATAGACGGCTATAATACTAACAGAAACTTATCCACAAACCTCAGATGCTGATTTCATGGGGTGTTTATGCCATTAATTAGATCACTGCTAACCCTGATTTTACTTTTCATTACTTTAAATTACTTGAAAATATATTTTCAGCTCGAAGGAAGACAGATGGAGAAAGAAAAGGATAGACAGAAAGAGACCGTTTGGCTTTGATTCAAGTTCGTAGAGGCGACCAAACCATATCTTAAGACAAGTAATTACATTATCTTTGTAAATGTTGCATTTTTCATTTGGCAGCGAGAATAATTTATTCCCACAGTAGGTCACCGTTTTTTGTTTTTTTTTCTTCTTCTTCTTCTTTTAGGAAAATTTGTTAAAATGATACATGAGCTTTCTTTGGTGTAATCTTCTTAATGTTTCCTTTCCTCTGCCTTTTTTTCCCCAAGTCGGAGAAACCATCTCCATTAAATTCCACTGACATTTCGGACATCAATCATCTGCAGCAGGGACTTGTTTACCATCATTGTGAATGAATGGCTGGGTTTCAGAGAGATGAACATTGTCTAGACCAAAGCGGGGCACTGGAGGAAGAAAAAAAAAAAGAGGCCAAATGAACACATCTGTTCATACAGCGCTCATTGTGTCCAATTATTCAGCCGCTGCGGTTCTTTAGAAATATGGGTAGAAAAGAACCGAATCTCTCCTCCATACATATTTTTTGCACACTGCATTTTTTTTTTTTTTTTAGATTAATTAGTATTTGCTCTCTTCCTTTCTCCCGAATCCTCTGCCAAGGGAGGATTAATTAGTTTTATGTTTTATAATGTTACAGCACTGTCAAAACTAAATCCATGTGTGGTTCTACACAACAATAATCAATCTACAGGTTGGAAACCAACTCACCCGTCTAAACCCAATGTAATCCATTATAAACCGATTGTGAAGATGACTATTCACCAAAAGATTCTTGACTAACGAACACTAATGTTCACGCAAAACCGATGATAATGTAATTCACTCATGGATCGAGAAGAGCTTTACAGTTCCTGTAAACTGACAGCAAATCACCTGAAAACAAACAGCGAGCAGGCCGACAAATGACTGCTCTTTAATAGGATTTCATCAATGATCATTTTCCCCCCCGACAGCATAATGCCAAAACAATTTCCGAAGTGAGGGAAACGGTAATGGAGAACGTTTGAGTATTAAAAACGGATACAGATAGTCAAACAGGAAAACAACATGTTAATCTGACGTCTTTCTTTCTACAAGCCTCGCTCAATGTGTTTCTTTTCCTCCTGCGCTGTTCTTATTTCTCTAACTCAATTCCCAATGAGGAAATCGAATTAAAAGCCATTCAGCTCGTCAAAAGATGGATTTTGGCTCTCTGTTTCTTTCTGAGTGCAAAATAACAAAATCAAACAAATGTTTTGATGGATGATTCAGACATCCCGGTGATGTGGAGGGCAGGGAATTGTGGGTAGCATTATACATGCACACCGTTTGGGAATTATTACCTTATTTTCCTGCTGCGCTGCAGATGCAGACTACTGTGGGACTTCATTTCACTCACATCATAAAATCCGATTTTAATGCAGCATAGGATTAAAACAGCTCATCAATTCACTTCTCATTCCTCGAGACCTGTGGTAGATATGGCCAGAGGGCAAATCTGGAGCCAATTTGGGTCTCACCTGCATGATCAGCATGTTACGAAGAGAACGTGCAACCACTTTCTGTCATGTGTGTGTATATATATATATATATATATATATATATTATATATATATATATATATATATATATATATATATATATATATATATATATATATATATATATATATATATATATATATATATATATATATATATATATATACACACACACATACACATACACACACACACACACACACACACACACACACACACACACACATGTTGGGTTTACATGTTTTATGGGGACATTCCATAGGTGTAATGGTTTTTATACTGTACAAACCTATTTTCTATCGCCCTACACCTACCCTACACCTAAACCTAGCCCTCACAGGAGACTGTGCACACTTTTACTTTCTCAAAAAAACTCATTCTGCATGATTTATAAGCCTGTTTCCTCATGGGGACCTCACAAATGTCCCCACAAGGTCAAAATTACTGGTATTACTATCCTTGTGGGGACATTTGGTCCCCATAACGTGATGAATACCAGGTGCACACACACACACACACACACACACACACACACACACACACACACACACACACAGCACACCTGTTAAACTAGTTGGATTATTCAGGTTTACCATAAGAACAAATGTCTATGTATACACACACACGTACACACACACACAAATAATATGTATGTTTGAGCATATATACACATGCCCACACACTCCACTATTCAAAAGTTTGATGTTTTTTTAATGTGTTAAGTCTCTTATGCCCAGCAAAGGTACATTGATCTAATCAAAAATACAGTAAAAACAGGAACATTGTGAAATATTTTAAATAACGGTTTTCTAATTTAAAACGTATGTTATTCCTGTGTTGGCAAAGCTGAATTTTCAGCAGCCATTTTTCCAAGTCTTCAGTGTCACATGATACTGCAGAAAGTATTCTAATATGCTGATTTAGTGCTCAAGAAACTTCTTGAAAACAGTTATACTGAATCACGGAATTCAGTCATTTAAAAAAAAAAAAATGGAATTTACCGTATAATGCACAATGTTGCTTAATTTGCCAATTTTTGGACGAATAAATCAAAAGTAGGTCAATACATTTAAATCAAAATGCAATATGGACTAGTGTCTGTGAATAATAAGCTGCAAAAATGCTATTTAAACATTAATCATTCATGTTCTGTGCGTCTCTGTGTGAATGAATGGCGCAAATGCACTGTTTTGTTTACTACACACATATTGAAGCGCACTGACACTCATGGTGTTTTGTGCTTTTGCCACCTCAATATGTACATGAATACATGAACAATCTCTAGAACTGCTCTAAGAGTCACTTCCTGAACATTTTACTATTTCTTTTGAGAAAAACTATTGTCATATCATATAAGAAACTAAAGGTCTTCACAGCAACCCATCAAAATAAAAGTTCGGTTTAACTTGAAGAAACTGTGACAGAAACATATTACTTAATGTAATGGTAGTACTACTACTAAAAATAAAATTATTATTAAAACATTATTTTAAAGGATAAAAAAATTAAATTATTTACCAGAATTTATTTATACAGTATATCTTTGGGAGGGGGAAGGGCTTTTGATTATTTAAATGTAATTCAAATGGAATCCAGAATTTGGGAAAAAAATATAACTTAATTCAAGGGGGGAAAAATGATAATCATTTCATAGGGCCTTAAAACTGTTATTTTTGATTAAACATTTAATAAACTGCTGTTAAATTATGTAAGTGTCAGAGTTTCATGATTTCAAATATTTAGACATGCTTTTTGAATAATAGTTTTTAATTTAATCATTAAAAAAAAGAGTTTGTTTTTTTAGCATTTTTAAGTTTATAAGTCTAAAAAATTATATAGTACATATAGTGTGTTTTACAGGTGGGTTGACAGACAAAGGGATTTAAAAAAGGGATTTATGGTGTCTCAAAATCCATTTATCTTGAACATGAAAAACAAGCGCAAAACAGATGGAAAAGTGCATCAAGAAACAATGTAGCACACGTATCTGTCCTTCTTTCTTATGCACACCAATGGAAAACAAAGGAAAGCTAGTGAACATTTCAAAGTAAAACATATTGTGTTCTATTTACTTTATTTGGCGAGATGATTTCTAGATGGAGGTCTGATAAGAAGGTTGTGCAGCCTCTCTTCTGAAAACAAAGCCAGTGTACATCTGAATAGATGAGCGGTGATGGGCGCTCGAGCAGAGCGTAATAGGACGCATATGAATTATCAGGCTTTGGTCATCACGTTATTATTTTGTCTCATTGCAATGTATTAGTTACGTGATGAGTCTAAAAAGAAGAAAAGAACGGCAGCAAACATTTGTGTGGGGTAATCAGAGTCAAAATAATATAAAAATACAATTCCAGAGTATGTGTTCTGGCTTCTGAGAACAAGCATAGGCTTGTAATGACTTTGGTGAAAAGTTGTCTCAAGGCATAGGACATTGTGTCTGTGATAGCCTCACATACTCCCCCGGCCACTTCCCAACCTTTGCAATTTCCAAAGGCAACTTCGTGTAATATGTTGCTGGAAATCGACAGGTTGAACCTACAGTGCAGAGCACACAACCCAAATATCTTGCGGTGACATATAGAGATGTGGCCCTGAGGCTATGGACTCTTTAATAAGGCTAGTAGGTGCAGACGAGTTCCCCAAGGCAGCGAGCTGTTTGGCAGTTTTCATAATTCGCTGGCCTTGCCATCCATCTTAAAGCATGTTCGTCAGAGATCGTAAAGAAATTAATGAATCTGATTCAGAAAGCTCTTAACAATTCTGGTTCAATGTAATATTTAAAGGGGTCATCGGATGCAAAATTCACTTTTACATGGTATTTGAACATAAATGCATGTTGGCAATGTGTGTACACAACCACCCTATAATGATAAAAAACACCCAGTGATTTTTTCTCTAAAAAAAATCTCTATAAATAATATCCGCTTTTTCAAATCAAGCCATTCTCTGATTTTTTGCTCTGTGTAGTCACACAGACCAAGGCTGCTCCCATGACAGTTGATTGACACGGCCGTCTAACCTTAGACCGGCCCTTAGTGATCTGTCAACACTCCGCCATTGATTCGATGCCGGAGCAGGAACGTAGACAAAAATGTCTCCTAAGCAATTAAGGCGTTCTGATGTTTGATGTAATGAACGTAGCAGTCGTCATTTACTCCTGCCATCTGAGCTGCTGAAGATGCAGAGGATTACTTTGTAAGGGAGGGAATGCGCCTCCCGATCTACCTAAATGCATCTATGTTTGCGTGAATCATTCATGATTCAGCTTAGTAAGTAATAATAAGGGTTTTTTATGCATCTCAGCAGATAGCCTTTCTTAATAATGTGCTAGTTAGTATGTTTTGCAGCTAAATTTGGCTAAATGTAGCTAAATGCAGCTAAAGTAAACAGAACGACTCGTCAGCCCACAGAAGAGAGGGGCGGGGTGAGCAGAGCTCATTAGCATTTAAAGGGACATGCAACAAAACAGGTTGATTTTGACTAGGTTAAAAGGTTGTTGTTTTACACTACCATTGAGAAATTTTAACCAAAGTATGTTATAGACTTTTTATTAAGACCCTAAAGAATCATATCAACTTGTGGAAAACAGGCATCCGATGACCCCTTTAAGCATTAGCTAACATGAACTAACAATGAGCAATTTTTAATTTCAATTAATGTTCATTAGTACACTACTTTCCAAAAGTTTTAATAATTAATTCTCATTTTTATTCAGCAAGTATGCATTCAACTAATTAAAAGGGACAGTGAAAACATTTACAATGTTATTATAGATTTCTATTTCAAATAAATTCTACAAATGAAGAAAACAAAATAGATGAAGAAAATGACAAAAAAAAATATGTTTCGAGTACCAAAGCAGCATATTGGAATGATTTCTAAAAAGATCATGAAGACTGGCGCAACTAAAGAAAAAAAAAAAACTGCTGCTAAAAAGTCAGCTGTCACAGGAATAAATTACATTTTAAAATACAATAAAATGAAAAACAGCTATTTTAAATTGTATTAATATTTCACAATATTACTGTTGTTTGTTTTTAAACAAATAAGTGCAGCTGTACTAAGAATAAGTAAAATATAAAAATTACAAAACTTACCAACACCAAACGTTTGACCAGTAGTGTATGATTCATGAAGTTAATGTTAACAAATGGAACCTTATAGCGAAGTATTTATACGGCTTAATATAATGTAAATGATGTCTCTTACTGAAATATGTAGTAGAAAACTACATGAAAGATTTATTTTATTTAAAAAATCCATATAGTTTTATACATATTTTGGACAACAGGGGGCACAGGCATCTTTATTTTATTTGTCCACAGGCATCTTCCCATTCTTTTCTCCTCTTCTTATCACTAGGAAAAGCAGTGACTACTTACATTGCTTCTCTTGTTGCCCTACAGCTAAAAGTTACAACCAAACGTCGCACAATGTGGCAACTTATCAACATTTTATTTTCCGAGTTGTGTATACAGAGTTGTGTTGCGGTAAATTAGCAAAAGGAATGGCAGTAGCTAACAAAGTGCAACCATTTCACGTCATCAAAATAATGGCGCCCCCTATAGTCCGAAATGTGTATAAAACGTTGTGGATTTTCTACTACATATTTCAGTAAGAGATATATTTTTTTATATAAAGCCTACAAGTCTTAATACCCAGGGATCCCATTTAAAAAAAAAAAAGTTGTAACATGTTTCATTTCTTTTGTTTTCATAAAACAGCCTACCATCACAATGTGTATTACACATTGTCACTATCAGTCAGCAACTACACGCGCCTCAGGCATAACGAAATGAATGACTTGCGGCTCTACTACCTCAAATGATTCACGACACAAAAGGCTCATAAGAGTCTTTACTCTGGAATCTGGCTTCACTGTGTGTGCTGTGTATTTCTAATTCACTAACAAAAATAAAAAAAGAACACCCTATTGACCTTACTATTAGTACACTAAAACAACCTGTTGGACAACAGGGCCTAGAGAGGTAGAAGTAACATGCAACAGGTAGGCATGCGAATGTGTGTATCCACAGTTGCTAATGCGGTTAGGGGTTGAGGGAACTCAAACGTGAGCTGGCCACCGTCTCTGTACTGTCTCTGCCTGTCAGGACTGTTGACACTTTAATCACCTGTCGTCTGTGCAGCAGGTTTGGCCACGTCAAGAAGAAAGACAGGCTGACAAGACCGTGGTGGATGCCGAGAGCAGGCTTTTGGAAAGCTTCTCTGCGTCAGTGACAAAATGACGCCAGGCACGTTGACGTCCAGGACAGGGCCTTCATGTCAGCTGTCAAGCCACTCTCATCTCACCTTCCTTTGGGTTTGCGCATGACCTTGATACCTTCAACGTCTCCTAAAAGCTCCTACAAACATCAGAGCACAATTAGAAGAGGCTCTTGTGAAGATGTGCCAACTCTTGCTAAGATCTTAAAGGAAACCGACACGTGGCAATACGCTATAATCATTGATTCACGGTTGAGCGGTGTCATCTCCGAAAGATGACAGCCATTTCCGCGCTTGTATTCCGACCAAGGCGCATTTTATAGTTGTGCGTGGAACTGAAATGATGGGAGAGATGGATTGACACCGTTGCCTTCAGGCTACAATGCTCAAATCAACCTCACCCGAACCCCTCTGCTCTGAGATGAACCTTCAAGCTTTCGAAAGCAATGAAAAATGACAAAAATCGCACTTCAAGTTTAAAGCGTGCTCATTCCAGTTATCAGTACTGTATCAGAAATTTGCCTCTAGCGACACTTTTGGTAGCTTTTTGTGCGAGCGTTGAGAAAAAAATAAATAAATAAATAACATACGCAATTTAGCGTTCAAACATAATAAAAGTGGCAGGGATGATTCCAGGTGGATCCGTGCCTTCAGGTGTAGCTCCTGACCCACTGTGTGACCTTCGCCAAATTGGCCTTGATCCATTTTAAGTCAATTTGCTCCAGCTATAAGGACTAATGCTGCCACAGACACTGGCTCGTAACACAGGGCTATTTAGTTATTTCCCTCCCGTCCCGCCTTTAAAGAGATAAAAAAGAATTCAATTTGCGCGTGGCCCTGGCGGCTATCCCCGACTGTGTTTGCAAAGTTAATGCAGGAAGCGCTCTCCCCAGGGTCAGTGAGAGGAATATGGCACTCGCTGGAAAAACAGAGGGGGGAACAATGGCTTTGAAGATGGCCGCAGAGCTCTGGGGACTAAAGCAAATGGAAAAATAAAATTAAACTATAACATCCTTTCTTCCATGCTCTGCGTCCAGCAGTCCCAGTCTCTGTCCTCTCTCTTTTCTTCCCCTCAAGTAACCTGCCAACAATCTTTCCTCAAGAAACATTCCAAGTACATAAATGAATAATTTCAGGGAGAGTGGGTTAAGATGTGTCGCTAAGCTGAGTCACATCCTTTATCTATATAATGCGACCATATAAAGCTGTACAAAGGAAAATGAAAGCCATTTTTCATTAAAAAAAGCTGCGTGATTAAAAAAAAATATATATATATATATATATATATTATAATTATTATTATTATTATTATTATTTCAATAATTATTATTATTTCAGCAAAATTAGTTTTGTCTATAAGGGCTGGGTTTTGACACTAATTTCATGATTCTATTAAACTCTGATTCACAAGCTTGCGATTAGATTCAATATAAATTATTTTGGATACATATCAGGTACTGTACATGCCAAATTTTCTCTAGGAAAAAAAACCCAGTCACACTTTATTTTAAGGTCCAATTCCCGCCATTTACAAACCATAAACTGACTTTTACCTCAAACTCCTAATTTGCTGCTTATTAATAGTTAGTACAGTAGTTATTAGGTTTAGGTATTGGGTAGGATTAGGGATGTAGAATATGGTCATGCAGAATATTTGCTTTATAAGTACTAATAAACAGCCAATATGCTAGTAATATGCATGCTAATAATTAAGGCTAAAAAAATAAATTGATTTGTATACAACATTCAATTTTTTTAATGTGACCCTGGACCACAAAACCAGTCATAAGTAGCATGGGTATATTTGTAGCAATAAGCAAAAATACATTGTATGGGTCAAAATTATTGATTTTTTGCCAAAAAAAGGATATTAAGTAAAGATGATGTTCCATGAAGATATTTTGTAAATTTACTACCGTAAATATACCAAAACTGAATTTTTGATTAGTAATATGCATTGCTAAGAACTTAATTTGGACAACTTTAAAGGCGATTTTCTCAATATTTAGATTTTTTTGCACTGTCAGATTGCAGATTTTCAAAATTCTAAATGTTGTATCTCGGACAAATATTGCCCTATCCTAACAAACCATACATCAATGGAAAGTGCATTTATTCAGTATTCATATCATGTAAACATTTCCTTTTTTTTTTTTTAAATGACCCTTATGACTGGTTTTGTGGTCCAGAATCACAAATATAAACACTTAAATTGGGGCCGTTAATAAAAACCTGACGGATTTATTTAAACTTAATTGAAACAGCACCAAAACTGGATTTATTGTTTTACAGGGTTAGTTTGCCCAAAAATAAAAATTAGCCCGTTATTTACCTAGGTGTATATGACTTACTTCTTTCAGGCAAATGCTATCAGAATTATATTACAAATTGTTCTGGCTCTTTCCAACTTTATAATGCAATGGGCAAGTGTTTCTCTTCATCAGTCCAAAACAAATCCAATAAAGCACATCCATCCATAAAAGCGCCTCACGCAGCTCCAGGGAGTGAATAAACGCCTCCTGTAGAGAATTGATGCATTTTTGTAAGAAAAATATCCATATTTAAAACATAATAATCACTTTAATCTTGCTTGCTCTAACAGTTGTACATGGAAGCAGCACTGGGTGGATGACGTATGACATTGCTCAGAAGTGACGAACACGGACATGCAGTGGAGAGATCAAAACAAAACAACGGTCATGAATTAGAAGTACAAAACGAGGGTTTGTAAAGAAAAATGTTGGAGGATTTCGATATAAGCCAATTTGCTATTTTTATCTAAGTCAGGAAACTTTGCTTCCTTTGCTCCTGTAAACAAACTCACAGGCATATGTACAACGCTGACATCCTGTGTCAGCCACCCAGAGCAGTTTTTGTGTACAACAGTGAGCACAAGCTAGATTAAAGTGATTATTACACTTTCAATATGGATATTTTTCTTACAAAAACACATTGATTCACTATAGGAGGCCTTTATTCACTCCCCAGAGCCATGTGACGCACTTTTATTATGGATGAAGCACTTTATTGGACTTGTTTTGGACTGATGAAGAGAAACACCCAGCGTTGCCAAGTCCGCGGTTTTCCCATGGTTTTCTTCTTTTAAGCTGTTGCTGCAAATTCTTTTTGAGGTCCATGGCTCGAAGTGACCCCAATAACATCACATTTATTCCCTGAAATACAAATTTAACCCTGAAAAAAAAAAAAAATTATCCCCCTGAACGTGATTTTTAATAGGATACCCCTCTCGAAATGCGATTGGGCTAGTTTAGAGTAGCAATTGGGAAGGTTTTGTTGTGAAAACCTGGCAATTCTGATTGCATTCGTCCGAAAGAAGGAAGTCATATATACCTATGCATTGAGGATGAGTAAATAATAGGCTAATTTTCATTTTTGGATGAACTAACCATTAAATACTTTAATAAAATGGACAGAATTTGACTTATGAGACTTTGTTTCATATAACACTAAGTTTTTTTTTGCAATTTATTGTATGGGAGGTGCTACAATATTGCCTTGATTAATCAAAAACAGGCTAGACCAATTAAATCTTGGAATTCAAAAATTTATATTGGTTTGTAAAAATAAGAAACGATTAAAACCGAGATTAAAATCAATATTCTTACCCAGCCCTAATACGCGTGTGTATATAGTAAAAGCAAAACTAAATATCATGGTTGCGAAATTGCAAGTGTATATATGTATTTTATTCCCAGCATAAATATGTAAATATGAAGTAAAAATTTCTTCAACTTCCGTGAGAAAAATTCTTAATTATTTTTATATGATATTGTATATACTACAGTTCAAAAGTTTGTGGTTAAAGATTTATTGCTTTTGAAAGAAGTCTCTTATTATCACCAGTGCAGCATTAATTTGTTCAAAATAGAGTAAAACAGTAATTTAAACTAATTTGATTAAACTGTAATAAAACAGTATTTAAAATAGTTTTTTTTTGTAACACTGTAAAAGTCTTTACTGTCACTTTTAATTAGTTTAATATATCCTTGCTAAATCAAAAAAAAAAAAAATCTTCCCCAAACCTTAGAAGTGTATAGTGTATGTACTGTATGTAAGATAATGTGTATATAAAGTGCAAACACACACATTTTCTTTGATCCAAAATAGTGGCAGAATTATTCAATTTTGACTATAACGCCTAGTCAATATGTAACTTGTTGCCTTTTTGATACTCAATCCTTCACCTTTTTCAGCGCAAGACTCATTTTAGTCCCATCTGCCGCAGTCACCGAAGAGGGAAGCATGCCGTTATATTGATGCACTGATTGCACAGTCTCTCGTCTCTAGATTGCTCTCAGCGTCTATCCGTCTAAGAGTTTGAACCCTGTTATGCGACTACACACGCAGAGGGGGGCTCGACATTAGCAAATGGCCCTCATTCTTAAATTAACAGCCACCAGCCTCCTGCTAAGTGCCTACCTACAGTATCACCAATCTTTCCTCAAGACTCCGTGTCCATACAGATGCAGGTAGAACGGGGGAAAGCGAAGGGAGGGAGCGGAAACGATAGAGAGCAAGCCGGCGCAGGTGAAGGAGTGAGTGAGAGAGCGATAACAAGCTATTTATCTGAAAGCTGTCTCCTGCCTTCACCTCAGTTTAAAGTAAACAGGTTTCCATTAATGGCTCTGTCACACAAATGCACTGATAGAACATTGTTGGGAAAATGATGGCTATCACAATAATCACCATCCAATCCACACAGGCTTTTAGCATTCAAAAACTCACACAGTAAATTGACTATTACCAAATTTCTGTGAAATGATCCACTAGATGCATGAAGAAAATGCATGATGTGAGAGAAATGATTATCTCTGTAATGGTTATTGCATCTACGTTTATGCTATCTCACATTATTACTAAAAAACAACAAACAAAAATGGATGGAAATACAAGCTGTTAAAGTACACCATGCTTCATTTGTACTTTATGGCTTGTTTTAAGGGTTTTGATGTTACCATGTGGTTTGTACATCCGATTTGAAGCCCGGAGGTAAGGACGCTGAGAAAAGAGATAAAACCCGTGATGAAAAACCATTTTAGCTATTTACTTTGCTTCCTGTCATCAGAACATTAAGCACCAGCCTGCATTTTTTCCCCTCACGCTGCATTTCCAATGGAAATTGAATGACAGGCCACTGTTTATATTTCTATTTGATGCTTCAGTTAACTGTAGATTTTGATCAAGCACACTTTTGAAGCTTGAAGGATAAAAAGGTGAGCATTTCAGGAATGGTGCATTACGATAAAGCAACTGTCCCAGCGTCACATAAAAATACCATTTAACGTGTGCGTCAATGCGTTCGCAATTATATGAAAAGAAATAAGGAATAAGAATGACATTCTGACATTGCGAGTTCTGTGATGCTTCAAAGGGACAAATTATTCATCCGCTGTGTTTCTTGTGCCAATCAAATGTTATACTGCCATTCAGAACTGTAGACTCTTTCACTCACTCAAAGTGTCATGAATAACAAAGTCATAGATGTATATAACACTTGTTAAAGCGTTTTGTATTGCACCAATTGTTAATTTTCAAACTAGTGTGAAAAAGCAAGGATTTTGGAAAAGAGGAAAACCTAAAATGTGATAATGAAATAGGCAAGATGGATGTATATCAACCATTTTGCATTTAATTTCACTATTTACTTTGAATGCACTGTGAGTAGGGGAACAGAGAATAGCTGTAGGCAAAAAATGACACTTCCACTGTAGTCTTCACTAGTAGGAAGCATAAAGCTTATGTAATAACATTATTTGATATAGAAGGCTTACTAAAAAGACACTTAATGTGTCAACTGTATCAGACTAAAACTGAAAATGAAATGATCTGACAAACAAACAGCCAACTGGGCCTTTTTTTTTTTTGATTTAAACATGTCACAATTCCATTGTAGATCACTATGTCTAATTTAACCCTTGTCCAAAAGCTAAATGTTATGATTCTTTAATAGAGGTGGTGTGAAACATCTGGGCTGATATAATCTGAAGGGTTGCAGGTTCAAAGGCCAGACAGGTTGATCCATGAATCTACCACTACAGCGCCCTTGAGCAAGACACTTAACCCAGTTTGTTCCAAGGGGATTTTCTGTCATAAGGGTACTGTAGTTCTGGCAGAATGACAAATTTCATATCACAGTATGAGTAATGGTACATATCAACAATATAAACAGCTTTTGTTGTTGTTGCTTTTTCCCCAAAATATTTTTTACTTTATCTCCAATGATAGCTAAAGTGAATTAAATTGGTATGTTTTACTATATATTTTTTTTTAAATATTTGTAACCCTTGACCACAAAACCAGTCATAAGTAGCATGGGTATATTTGTAGCAATAGCCAACAATATATTGTATGGGTCAAAATTATGCCGAACATCATTAGGATGTTAAGTAAAGATCATGTTCCATGAAGATACTTTGTAAATTTTCTACCGTAAATATATTAAAACGTATTTTTTAATTAGTAATATGCATTGCTAAGAACTTCATTTGGACAACTTTAAGGCGATTTTCTCAATATTTAGATTTTTTTTTGCACTCTCAGATTCCAGATTTTCACATAGTTGTATCTGGGCCAAATATTGTATTCTAATGCCTGTTCTAACAAACCATACATCAATGGAAAGCTTATTTATAATTTATTATTTATTATTATTTATTATTACTCAATTTCATGAAACCTCAACTAAAAATTTAAAATATTAACTAAAAGAAGGCTACTCAGATTTCAGTCAGAACTATTCGTATTTACAATGTTAGTTTAACTGTTTTAAAGGAACAGTTCCCCCAAAAATGATAATTCTGTCATAAATCACTCAGCCTTATGTCATTGCAAGCCTGTAAGACCTTTGTTCATCTTCAGAACACAAATTACGATATTTTGGATGGAATCTGAGAACTTTCTGCTTAGAAAGCAACACGCTTATGTTCAAGGACCAGAAAGGTAGTAAGGACATCGATAAAATGGTCCATGTGACATCAGTGGTTCAACCTTAATGTTATGAAGCTACTAGAACACTTGAAGAGTTTATTTATTTGCAAAAATGATAAACACCAAAAAAAAAAAATATATATATGAGCTGAGCGGCATGGTTGTCAAAATGTCTTAATGAGAAGTTTATAGTATATACTTTGGTTAAAAATTCTCAGTGTAGTGTAAAACAACACCCTTTTTACCGTGTCAAAATGAGCTCTGCAAAAATGAACCCATTCTAAGGGGATTGTTCCTTTAAATGCAAATGAGCTCTGCTCACCCCGCCCCTCTCTTCTCTCTGTGGAGTGACGAGCCTGTTTACTTTAGCCGCATTTAACGCATTTAGCTGCGTTAACTTGCTATCTAGCATGTTATTAGGAAAGGTGATTGCAGAGATTCATTAAAAAAAACCCTTATACTCACTTCTGCTTTAGGTGGAGCTGGATCACGAATGATTTGTGCGAACATAGACACATTTATGTAGATCAGGAGACGCATTCCCTTCACAAACAAATGTAATCCACTGCAACATCAGCGGCTGAGATTTCGGGAGTAAATGATGACCGCTATGTTCATTATTACATCCAGCAACACAACACCTCAATCACTCGATCGGAGATATTTTAGTTTAACTTACATCCCTGCTCCGGCATCGAAACAATGGATGTCGGACTGTTACAACTGATGTAAGGCGGGTCTGAGGTAAGACGCTCATGTCAATCAACTATCGTGGGAGCGGCCTCTGTCAGTGTGAATGACTTTGCATCCGATGACCCCTTTAAACGTGTCAGTTGCGTTGCTGTCTTTACAGGTTCAGAAAGCTCTTGGATTTCCTCAAAACTATCTTTATTGTGTTTCGAAGATAAATGAAGGTCTTACGGGCTTGGAATGACATGAGGGTGAGTAATTACTGTGTTAATTATAGCTTTAAAAGAGTTAAACTAACATTGCAAATACAAACAGTTCTGACTCGAGCCACATGGAAATTCCTTGAAACTGAAAACAGCATATATATATATATATATACACATACATACAATATATCTATAAACAACATAGCAAAATGGTATACCATCGTACGGTATACAGTTAAATCGTGTCACAGTGCTAGTCATTTTGAATGCAAAACGTCAGTTAAGTGCAAATAAATTTAGTCAGAACAACATCATAAATGCTTCAATATGATGTAGTTGTCTTCACAGGCTGCTTACCACTAATATAAATGGTTAGATAATCTGAAAACAATTCATAATGGGTTAAGTGGTGACTATCTATGCCCACCCAAAGCACAGCACTTTGTAGGTAATGAGCTGCTTCAGATGTTTTAAATGGGCATTTGACCCAGCTAGGAGAGCGAACCGAATGGCTCTGTTTATCTCGGCGTGCGTGTGTCCTTTGTCTAAGTGCTGATGCGAACGTTGATTGCGGCACGGGCCGTGTAATTAATGGTCCCGGCAGCCAAGGTCAAGGGAAGGTGCGAGCGGCGTAGGACAAATATCTTCTGGAGAGGCAGGGTCAAGCGGAGATAAACACATTCACAGATCAGCTCCAGTCCAGTTGCAGGGAGCTGCCAAAACAGATTGGGATCCAAACGAGATCGTGGGGAGGAGGAGGGGGGGGGGTGTTGAAACACGGACCACACCATAATGATGTCCTGCTCTGTTTGCTAAGTACTTTCCCTGACAGAGCAAAGAGTCCCGGGCAGAGACAAATGAACAGCGGTCTCTCCGCTTGGGCTTCGTTCACGAGCCGCTGAGGAGCGGATCTGAATTCTCGCAGGGGAGGAAGTAACTGTCACTCTGCCATAAATATTAATATTAATTAATTTCCCCTTGCCGTCAGGGCCAAAGGCTAGGATAGATTTATAGCAGGCGGAGGCTTTTCAAGTGGTCATATGTTACGCTATCAGAACAGGAATCGGAGGGGGGGGGAAATACACGCCAGCCGACACAATCCATATTTATAAGACAACCTTCCTTCCCTCGGCCGTCCCTTGGAGAGCCAGATGTGTGGAAACAGACTACAAATTTAAAAACACATCATCAAAAAGCCGCGAAATCACAGAGGATGATGAACCAGCACAAACATGGAAAATGCAGAGAGAAAGATGACAAAGGAAGTATATTAATGCACGCTCACACCGCACTCTCACAAATTCATGTGGAAACACAATCTCTGTCTCGCTGTCTGTTTCTTTTATATGCATACGCACACGTACATGTGTACTAAAGGCCCGAAGCATCATCCTTGGCCCGGCTCTGCCCTGTTTTGCCTCTCTAGTTAATGACTAGCTGGATTTGTGCTTTTAAAAGGATCTTGTATGCAATATTCAGCACGCTGGCCAGGTTTTATCCAGGGTATCTACATTTGGGCACCCAGACCTTCATCAAACTTTCAAAGGCATTCCACTTTCTTCTGCACACCTTACATAGAGTAACAGAAAAAACACACACATACACAAAAGTCCAAATCACAACGTGAAAATGCATGTTATACAAACTTGCTTCAATATAAGCAATCTTCAACGAAGTTCAATAATTACAATAAAACACCGCGTAACACTTTGTTTTACTATTATATATATATATATATATATATATATATACACACATACACTTTACATGTTGGCAAAGGTAATCTAAATTAGGGGAAATGAGTATGCACAAATAATATGCCAAATTAAAAAAAAAAAAAAAAAAATTAAAATAAAAAAATTATGATCATGATAAAATTATAATTATAATAACATTGTTCCTCCCAAATTCAAAGGAAATGTTACTGTCAGCAAGTCTTGCAGTATTATTTGATGTTGATGAATTAAACTTGATCTACAATTTTGAAGATCAAACACTGAAGCAAAAATAAACAAATCAAATAAACAATTTATTCATACATCTATCAATCTTCACTGAAAATAAATTGGTGGTGGAACAATTTTCATTTAGAAACTGCAATTTAATTTCAATAATTACAATGAAACAGCAGGTAACATTAAATATATACTTTGCAATTTTATTTTTATTGAAATAGAAAGACTAAAAAAAGTATTTTGTAAAACATATTCCAATAATCCTTGTTTTATTTAAAATTTCAAAATTATTTTATAGCGTATCTATCTATCTATCTATCTATCTATCTATCTATCTATACAAAACAAAAAAGTGAAAACTTCAAAACTACAGCCACCCCGTATCTAACCTACATCCATAATTCATCATAAACAAAACCCTATCCCTATCCAAACCCAAGAGCTTTCTGATAGCAATGATGGAATGAGTTGTCGTCCTCCCGCTCATTTTGTCCCAGCAGGGGCGACGTTTCCGCTGGGCTGCTTGTACCACTGGCAGGGCTCATTTTCAGGGACATTGTTTGCATCATGGGGTCATTTAACTGTAACTGTCACCTGCAGGTAGAACCCTCTCGTCCTCTCGTTCTCTCGTTCTGCATCCCCCTCCCTCTCCATCCATCTATTTGTCTCTCCCTCTCTTTGATCCATCCCTCGATCCCTCTGTCCTGAAGCTGTCACCATGCAGAATGTGTGCCTGGCCTGGAGAGGGATGGCTGCTGCCAAGCACAGGGCACCGGCTGCAGGAGCGGCTCCATAAATAGCCCCGGTCCAGCCTGTGACATTACCTGCCTACGACAAGATAATCATGATGAATCGCTCCAGAGCAAACTGCACACCAAGGAACAAAGAGCAGCATCAACACAACCCAATTGTGATTCTCTTTTATCCTCAGCCTTTTTTCCTTTTTTCTTCTTCTGTCTTTACATCAAGAGAAAAGGCGTAAAACAGTGACTAAGAGAGAGAGAGACAAATGCTCTGTTCCAAAACCTAGTGAGATGCCTAAGGAGGCAGCGTTTAAGACAGCGTAGGCACGCTTCCGAAGCAAAGGCTGTTCTAAAACATAGGTACTTAATTATACCGCCTCATTTTAGCCTAAGGCAACAACACATTTAGCCTTCACAGAAATGGCAATCTCAAAATTTCACTGTGATGAGAACAGTAAATCCAAGATGGCTGACAAGACAAGGAAACCCTGGATATATATACCAGGGGCATTTCCTCTGAGGAGGCAAGGGAGCCTCCTCAACAAATTCAATGAGGAAAAAAAATGAACAGTACAAAAACAAAACAATGCAAATATTACAAAATATGACTTAGTGTATAAATAACTTGTTTTTCTACAGAAACATTGTTCAAATGCAACACCAGCAGGTAAAGTTACAGCGGGAGTTTTAACAGACTTCCTAAACCGAATGAGGGAAAGTCACGTGATATGATTGGATATAATTGGATAAGACCGCTCATAAATGGCTGTGACTGGTCATAGGATAAATTCCGCCTGTTACGTTTGTGTGTGTTCCGCGTTCGCAAATCAGTCTGAATGAACAATATAATGGTGTTAATGGGAAGACTAATAAAAAAGTAAGTAAACAACTCGCACACTTAGATATAACCACTTTGTCAAGTCAAAAATCTACATTTACATATAATTAAAAAGAGTAAAAGTGAAAACTTAAAAATAAAATAAAATAATAAAATAAAATAAATTTTGGCCATTGAAATAGACCAACATATAAATAGTATATATTGCCTTGCAGCTAAATTAAATAAGTTAAAAGTAGATGAAAAACTACAATTATGATAACTAAAACGTTAAAATAAAATAAAATAAAAAGATAAATAAAATAAAATAAAATAACATAAAGATTAATTGAGAAATTGACCAAAATTATTAGCTGTAAAGCTTTCCCTGTCACTTCTACATTTTCTGTAGATATAGTGAAAATATTGTTTACAAAAATAACTATAAAACTTTAATAATTAGATTCTAATTAATAATTATTTACTTAAATATTTTATTATTTTAATAATAATTTATAAAAAAAAATTAGTGGTTACTAAAACTTTTAAAAATAATATAAAGCTAAAATAAATCAATTTGAAATTTACTAAAACATAGTAAATTTATAAACTGAAAATGAAGTAAATTGAAATTAGATGAAGATTAACTGTAACTGCCTTGAGTTATTATTCTGGAATAAATGCTTAAAAAACACTAAACTGATGTGATGCATACTTGGCTTTAATAAACAGAAAAAACTATTAATTACACTGTTAATGTAAAAATACAATACAGATTTTTACTCTGGTACTGTAATGTTTATTTAACACAGAAAATGTCCCCTACATCAATAAAAAATATTCAAGTATATTTTATTGTAATAATAACAACAACATTAAATTATTTGTAACTAAAATGTTTAAAAAGATTAAAACAGATCAAAATACATACAGTAGATGAAAAACTTATAAATATACAAAAAAGAAAAAAAGAAAATGTGGCCTTGACAGCTAAATTAAATAAGATGAAATTAGATTAATTAAAATAGTTATAAATAAAACTGAAATAAATGTGTTAAATCAAATAATACTACTTTTAAATTAAAATGCATATGAAACACTTTAAATATAAAAAAAAGTGCATTAAGAATTTTAATAAATACTGGACATACTAAAATAACACTGTTGCCTAGGTTGACTCACAAGACAGCTCATTAATTTTTGGAACTGGGAAAAAAAAAACAAAAACAAAAAAAACAAAAACAAAAAAAAAGGAGGTCTTGTGTGAGTAGCAGGAGAGAAATGTGCAAAGCGAACGGGTCATGGATGTGGTATTCCGGGTTCTTGGAGGGGATCGGGTCAGTCTAGACTCAGAGGAGTTGGCAGGATGTCGGCAGGCGCTGACGGATGTGCGCTCTGACTGATAACACTGCGGTAAACTCATTTCTGCCTGCATCCCTGGCCAAACACACAAAAACACAAACACATCCACAGCTAGCGGCCTGCCTCAGAGAATTCTCCGGTGCTCCGTTTAAACGGGCCATTTAAAGCCTCGCTTGTGGGTGTGATTTACATCAATGAATGTTTCTGATCAATAAACGCTTCCTTCAATAAACAGTTTGTGACTAATTACCAATGAAGTCACCACAGCCTCCAATTAAACGGACAGATCAATACAGTAGAATTTAAATGTACTGTACAAAAAGAACCAAAAGGATGATCAGGTAAGAGGCAAAGAGCTTTAAAATCCCATTTAACCAGAGACAATGACACAACAGGGCTGCACAATTAATTGTTTAAAAAATGAGATAATGATTACAGCCGCTGCAAGTAACTAATAATGAAAATGTTGACTATAGCATTTAATTGAGGTCTCATCCCTAACAGCATGTAACTTAAGCAGTCTTATCGCAAATGAGTTTTACATTTTACTTGTTTTCGGATACAACACATACCTGAAATTCAAAACAAAGCTTTAGAATTAAAGCGAAAAGTGTGAGTTATGATTCTTATAATCATGCAACTCTATAACAATCAAATCAGAATCACAGTGTTTTATGTAACCACCTTGTCATTTTGTGATTATGACATTGTGTTTATCTTTAAGCATGACAGGACAGCCACAGACTCAATTAACCAATCTCACTAGTGTTGTGTCAGACTGCCTGACTACAGAACAGTGTTTTACAGAGGGATCTGGTCGTATTTTATGAAGTGGATGACGTCCTTTTATCAAGAGGCGATGGAAGGCAGTAAATTCTGATGCAGAGCTGCATAAGTGCAGTTGTGCCTCTGAGGGGAAAGCACTTGACTTAAAATCTGGTAAAAGTACACTTACAATTGACACGCCAGCACTGTGGATTATAGGTGAAGAACAAGACAATGGGTAGGAGGAATACAGTCAATTGTGTTTGTCTAAAAGGCCAACTTATTCAGAAAGGTCAACATGTCAAAAACAGGCTTTTGTACCATTCCTGCATGACTGATTGATAAGAGATTCCAGCAAGAGAAATGTTCTGGTTTGTTCTAGTTTCACTGATCTGAGATGAGCAGCTGCTAATGCAATGCTTTAGGGATAGTTCACCCAAAAATGAAAGTTCCGTCATTTACTCACCCTCAATTATTCAAAACCCATTTGACTTTCATTCTTCTGTAGATCACTTATGGAGATGGTTAGCAGAACTGTTCTTTGTCATAGGATGAAAGTAAATGGCGACAAGCAATGTAAGACTCAAAAATGATATATAAAAGGCACATTTTTTTTCTAATGCCGATTTTTAGCTGAAAAGAATTCCCTCTGTCACTAGATATGCTCCACAAGGATATACTGAAAATACTGTGTACCAAAAAGCTATAAAACTTTAATAATTAGATATAAAATAATTAGTTATAAAATTATAATTAATATAAAATTATTTTTAGAAAAATGTATATACTGAAAATGCAGCTAAATGAAATGAGTTACTACAAGTAATAACTACAAGCTTTAAATAAAATAAAATAAAAAAAACAAAAGTTAGGAATATGAATATGAATATGAATATGAATATATATATATATATATAAACTATAAAACTTTAACAATTAGTTATAAAATATTTAGGTAAATATTATAAAAATTCATAAAATTAAATTCATTATTGTAATAATAGCTAATAATAATAATTAGTAATATAATTAATATTAAATTATTTGTTACTAAAACTGAAATGGATCAAAGCTGATAAATGAAAGCTGAAACAGATCAAAACATAAATTAGTAAATTTATAAACTAAAAATTTGGCCTTGACAGCTAAATTAAATAAGCTGAAAGTAGATGAACTAAAATTATTATAACTAAACTAAACTACAGATATAGTGAAAATACTGTTTACAAAAATAACTATAAAACTTCACTTTGATAAAATATAAAATTAAATTTATATAAAATAAAAATATAAAATAAAATGTATATAAAATTATTTGTTACTAAAACTGTTAAAAAAAATAATATAAAGCTGAAATTGATCAAAACATAAATAGTAAATTTATAAACTAAAACTGTTGCCTTGACAGCTAAATTAAGTATAAAAAAAAAATAAAAATGTGTTAAAGCCAAACAGAAATATTTTTTTAATAAATAAAAAATAAAAATAAAATATTACTTTAACTAAATTTAATATGAAAACTCTAACATTAACATTTACTCCCCCTCAATTATTCAAAAGCCATTTGACTTTCAAAAATGTTGATTTTTTTTCCATTCTATTTATTTACTTATTTTTTAAGAAATCTCTTTTGTTTGTCAAGGCTGCATCTATCTGGTCAAAAATATAATAAAAATAGTATATCATTGTAAACTATTACTACAGTATAAAAATAACTTTTCTATCTTAACATGTAAATGCACTGTATACTGCAGGGGTCACCAAACTTGTTCCTGGAGAGCCAGTGTCCTGCAGAGTTTACCTCCAACTTTCCTCAACACACCTGCCTGGACGTTTCAAGTATGCCTAGTAAGACCTTGATTAGCTGGTTCAGGTGTGTTTGATTAGCACTGGAGCTAAACTCTGCAGAGACACAAGCCCTCCAGGACCGGGTCTGGTGACCCCTGGTATACTGAATATACATAAACACAAATGAGATTTTCAGTAAATAACAACGCAAATAAAACTCATTTCCTTACACATATTGGGTGGCTTTATAATACTTAAATATAACAAAGGAGTCATACAGACTTCTTTTATGCTGCTTCTTATTTGTCCTTTTTGAAGTTTATTGTTATGAATTGTATCCATTTGCACTGTATGGAAAAGATCCACCTGGAAAATCTGCCAAATTTGAATTCCACAATAAAAGCTATCAAACAGGTTTGCGGCAACATGAATAATTAATGACAATTTTCATGTGTGGATGAACTACCACTTAAAAGTTCATTAAAAGCAGCAGTGGGCTTCGCAACAGAGAGCTGAGCTCTAGCATCAGTACAGAGAGATACGCACAAATCAATACGTGTTGCTTATACTGGCCCCCCCTGTCGGGCCAATCTTTTCTTATGGTACAAAAGTCGATGTCTCGGGGTCGACCACCGGGCTGCAGCCGTGGGCTATTACTGCTTGTGGTGCTCCGGGTCCATCATCCTCTAGATGCCCAGAGGGAGAGCGCAATATAAACAGATGGAGATTTAGGAACCATCAGGTCTCATTTTCTAGGAAGCCCTTTTGGCAATTCTTCAAAACAGTTATGAAATAAAATACACAAGACCACACACACACACACACACAAGTGTAATGACATTTTAGAAAGCATCTGTTATCCGTTAAAAAAAAAAAAGGCCATGGTGCACTAACAAGGGCAGTGGGGCTGCAACATATTCCGGTGTAAGACAGAGACCAGTTCGTGTCCAATTACGTCTAAACGCCAGACCGCTACTGAATCCCGCCGTGCGGCCATTATGATGCACACTTTTCCTTTGTAGACAGATAATTGGAGTAATAAGTGACAGTGGCTAACAGTTTAAAAGCACCTGGGATGTCTGTGAATTGTAAGGCAACTGATCACCTCTTTCTTCACCACTGTTAAAAAAAAAAACGGGAGAGAGGGGAGCCTGAAGATTTACTGTCTTATGAGAAAAAGCGACGGGATGCATGAAAGCATTATAGGAAGTTATGAAATATCCAGTGACTGTTATTCAAACATTACACCCCAAATCAAAGCAGTATATTCTAGTCCATGACATAATTGTGTCTGTGCAGCTTCAGCGAGGTACATCGCTCACCGTTTTATGCACTACCTGTGAATGATGAGCTCCGCTGACACATCATCACCACCCCAGCCTATCAATGCAGCATATGAGAATTTATAACTTAATAAGTGTAAGTATTAAAGAATAAGTAGGCTGTTTTCACACACACATTTCTTTTCATGCTTAAGTGAGGAATGCAGGAACAAATTGGTTGGGAGCTTTACAAACTTACTGCGGCCGCTAAGCTCGTAAACAACACTGAGCAAAACATTTATATTGTGTTATGCGATGTTATGCTTTAAAATTAGGTTATTTTGTACCTTAGTGGCTTGTAAACAAAGGTGTAAAAAGTTAAACCTGGTAATTTTATACAAAGCTGGTACATATTGTATGTTTATTTTTAATTTGGTTGGTTGTGTCTGTATTCAGCCTACGTGATCTGCTGCTGGACAGTGGCATTAATAAATCAGAGGTGTTTGAGGACATTAAGACGTGGGAAATTTGTTAGATGAGAGTAATTGTCAGTTTATTATTGACAACGCAAGCGTCTAATATTAGGAAACAAACAATGAAGTGGGCCAGTGAATGCCTGAGGTTTAGGGGGAATTGGCAGCGGTGACATTTCAAAGAATATGAATCATCCTCAGGCTGGGTGATAACAAAAAATGGATGCGCTTCTGAAAGGCGTCTGAGCGTTGGCTGAACAGGAACATTGCATTCCACTGAGTTTCTGTCTCACTCCGTTATTAAAGTCTATTGTTTATTGATTCCAAGATCTGAAACTTTTACTGAATCCAATTTTGCTGGTATTTTTTCATAGATCTGCGACTTTTTTGTGATTTATTGTAACTGTGATTCCTCAAAAGCAGCTAAAGTAACTGCCAAGTCAGAAAACCTGCGAATTCATTATTTCAGGATGCCTACATGTTTTGATCAATCAGCTTCTATGACTTCCACAGTCATTTTTCCTGGGTAATTTCAATAAAAATGCAAAAAGCTTATTTCTAAACTATGTCATTAGACTAAAACTGCCATCCAAGAACATAAAAAAAATGTGATCTAATTATAAAATTATTTATTCAAATTCTTTTAAAAAAAAAAATTCAGCTGTGGGTTTTTGGATTTTTGTAATAAATCATTGCATAATTCACATTTTATATATTTAAAACATTTTTAATATAACATAAAATTTTTAAATGATTTTCAGACTGAAAATTCAGCCATTACTCCAGTCTTCAATGTCATTCTAATATGCTGATTTGGTGGTCAAAAAACAATGTCACCACTAAAAATAGTTCTATAGTTCTTTTTAATATTTTCCCATTCTTTTATGAACAAAAAGTGTGTGTATGTGTGTGTGTGTGTGTGTGTGTGTGTGTGTGTGTGTGTGCACCTGGTATTCATCACGTTATGGGGACCAAATGTCCCCACAAGGATAGTAATACCAGTAAATTTTGACCTTGTGGGGACATTTGTGAGGTCCCCATGAGGAAACAGGCTTATAAATCATGCACAATGAGTTTTTTTGAGAAAGTAAAAGTGTGCACAGTCTCCTGTGAGGGCTAGGTTTAGGTGTAGGGTAGGTGTAGGGTGATAGAAAATACGGTTTGTACAGTATAAAAACCATTACGCCTATGGAATGTCCCCATAAAACATGTAAACCCAACATGTGTGTGTGTGTGTGTGTGTGTACCTGGTATTTATCACGTTATGCCCACAAAGAGTGAGTGAGTGAGTGAGTAAGAGATTTTAAAAATGTATAACAAAATATAATATAATATAATATAATAAATATAATATAATATAATATAATAATATAATATCTAACACATCATAACGCAACGTAACAATGCAACATAACGCAATGCAACAATGCAGCGTAACGCAAGCAGCGCAACGCAACGTAGCGTAGCATAACGTAACAAAACAACATAACGCAACACAACACAGCAACATAACACAGTGCAGCATGACGTAACAACGCAACGTAACATAACGCAACGTAACAATGCAATGCAGCATAATGTAACATAACGCAACGTAACATAGCTCAACATAATGCAACATTTTTTTTCTTTCATTAAATATGGGAACTCTTGGGAGTGCATGCGAGTAGGGATGTGCCCGAACCCGAATACAGTGTTTGGAAAGAAATGACGTTTACTACAGAACCACTAAAGAGAATAAATATGACACGAAAGGAATAAATATATTTCAATGCTTTCTCTCGCAATCATGTCGTTGGGGAATTTTAATGTATATAAATTGCAGGCATGAGGGAGCCACTATTAATATGTGGGACACTGAAATCACTTTTGAATGCATGCTCGCTTTTTACTTTTACTTTTGAAAATCACGATCACACATACTCTGTTTATACTATGAAGTGGCAGTACTTACATTTTACAAGATTAGATGTTTGTCAGTGGTGCTTAGGGTCTACAAATCATTCACCATCATCCTATCAGTCATCTCTCCTTACTCTTTTTAAGTGGTAAGTGAAAATGTATGTACTGTAACAGGCTACTGCTAGCAAGCAGCTAACCATGTCCCCTTAGTGGCTCTGTAGAACGCATTATTCGTTTTCCATGCCTTTCTGAATACAGATTCACTATTCGGGCACATCCCTACATGTGAGTGATTCAGTGCTCAAACAGCAGGGGAGATGCCCATACAGTCTTTTCATGTAATATTGCGGGGGAGAAATATGACCAATTCTGCATTCCTGCCTGGAAAGGTAAGGGGAGGGATCTAGCACTTGGAATTTGTGATGAAAAGACGGAGCATTGCTCTCTCTCTCTCTCTCTCATCCACTCTCTCTGCTTGTATGCCACCGGAGTGCTGCTGGCTCTGACTGGCATCAGCTCAAGGTCATTGAGCGCATCTGAAAGAGCGGGCTGCAGACAGGACTCGGCCTGGGCTAAAGCTGGCATGCTAAATGACTAGAGATTCAGAGCTATGCGCCGTGAGCCGTGCATCTCGCTTACTTGCAGACGGGCTCAGCTGAGGCCACTGCTGCGAGCTATCAGTCTTGAGATTCCCCCTGAAGAGGATGGATATTGATATTTCAAATTCTCCTCTGTGTTGTCAGCAGCCTTGCATTAAGAGTTATCTCTGACAACAGTGAGGGCGCAGCACAACAGACGCAGGGTGCTAAGAGCCACAGCTAAAAGAGGAGAGACCACTGCAGTCTCTCAATAGTGTGAGTTAGAGAGAGAGAGAGAGAGAGAGAAAAAAAAAAAAGTAGCAAAATATATCTCTGTGCATGGGTAGCTTTTGGATATGGTAAATAGCATTTTGACTCAAACCTTTGATTATAATCCTATCTTTAAATCATTTCGCATTCATATTCATCAGACTTGGTTTAACAGAAATTATTGAAAGGGGCAACGATCTAATGCCAAATTAAAAGAAAGAAAGGAAAAAAAAAAATCTAATTTATCATTGTCAGTCCTAAAAAAAAAAAAAAATAAATAAATAAATATAGAATATAGAATCTTTTTAGCAAACTTTAGTCATTTATATTTACACTATTTATATTGGCCAAAAGTTTGGAATAAAAATACTACATAAATATAAGTCTCTTATGCTCACAAAGTAAACTATCTTGTATATTGTAATAGCATTTCACAATATTACAGTACATTTAATCAAACAAATGCAGCATTTCTGAGCATAATAAACTTATTTTAAAAAACAAAACGTATAACATATCATAACATAATATATTCAGTACTATGTCTCTTTGGACCATGGTATTGCGATCCAGTGTTATAACTATACCTTGGTAGCACTACAGTACTTGTTAGTAGAGTAAGAAACAGAGTTTAAGAAAACAGGAGAGGCAGAGAGAGAAGAGGGAGACAGAATAAAATAGGATGGTGCATAGAATGTGGTCTGGCTGTCAGCACTTGTTTTGAGCCTTGCTCAGATTTGTATTTGGACTGGGTCCTTTTCTGCCAAAGGAAGTGCTTATCATCCTCTGTTCTGAAAAAAACAGTCCTCAAGCGCCGAGTGCCGGCTTTGAAAGTCTGCCTGAATAGCTACCTGACAGCAGGCTGAGAAAATGCATGCACCAAACTTGCAACAAAACTCAGGAACCTCGTGTTCTTTGACTGTTGATAACATTTGGACGGGATGTTTTGCTGCCAGTGGCGGCAAAACCTTGGCCATGACAACCAAAACTCTCCAGAAACTTTGACAACATTTGTTACCTGCAGTGGATTTCAAATTTTCATATATTAAGAGGCTATATTGCATTTTCTTTCATCAGTATACTGCGGTTCTCAGTTATTCTTCACTGAGCTATGAACTTTGCCTTAGACCACATTTTTCAACCAGAAAAATCCTCCAAATACACTGTTTTCAAAATGCTTTTTGTCCACACAGGAAGTTGTAAAATTAATAATGGTTCACAGTGGTCAAGAGCTTTGAAGGTCAAGACTTTCAAAACAGGATTTGTTCGACATTTTGAATTTGCAGTTATTAGCTGTGCTGATGCCATTTCATGGTGATAAATCAGTATCATCATCTGTATCACGTTTTTTTTTTTAGGATTCTGGCAGTTTGATGGTTTCATGTTTTTTCCCTGACTCTGCCTTTATATCAAGGGTGCCCAAACTCCTGCAGAGTTTAGCTCCAACCAAATTAGACACACCTGAACTAGCTAATCAAGTTCTTACTAGGCATGCTAGAAACTTCCAGGCAGGTGTGTCAGGGCAAGTTGGAGCTAAACTCTGCAGGAGACCGGCCCTCCAGGGCCGAGTTTGGACACCCCTGCTTTATATTAATCAGAATGCATGAAACAGTTGCAGAACCACTGCAAAATCCAAACAAAAATGCTACATATAGCATGAGTAGTTTTTAATGTAAATTAGATTGTAAAATTTCAAATTTGAAAGCAAAAACAGAATGTTCTGACCATAGCTTTATGATATTATGCTACATAAAACATATCTGAATGAAACGAAAACATCAGACGGAATGAGTGATAACGCAAATTACTGGAACAGCAGCAATATAATTTCCTTGGCTACTGCTGTAAACAAAGCAGCACAGCGCTTTTAAATACTACATTAATATGCATTATACGGAGGTAAGATGAAAGAAAATACCATCAAAACTCTTTTGAAAACAGTCAGTTCCCCTCAGAGACACATTTATATAAACCCCTCACCGCCAGTTCAGTCCCAGATAGCACATGTACATCACAGAGACGTCTATTTGATGTCTGCATTTACATTTGGAAGACGTTAAGTATCTGCAATCGTCATAGGATGTTTCCTATCACATGTCAAATAAACGTCTATTTGACATCTTATAGGAAACGTCCTATAGATGTATTAAGATGAGCAAACAGTCTAAAATGAAAAATAAAAAAAAAAAATACATCTTCCAGATGTAAATACAGATGTCAAATAGACATCTCCGTGATGTATGTGTGCTATCAGGGATCAAGGATATTTGAAGCACTGTAAACTGTGAGCTAGATCTGCCTGCTACAGTATTCAGCATCTCTGGCCTCTGTTAACGGCTGTTAACGTCCTATAGATGTATTGCAGATGAGCAAACAATCTAAAAAATATGTCTTGCAGATGTAAATGCAGACGTCAAATAGACGTCTCCATGATGTACGTGTGGTATCAGGGATCAGGGATATTTTAAGCACTGTAAACTGTGAGCTACATCTGCCTGCTACAGTATTTTCTCCTTTTTACGCTCGTCTTCAGCATCTCTGGCCTCTGTTAACGGCTGGTTACAGTTGAGTTATTTGCCCAGTTAAAGAATTAGTTGTGTGTTGTTAATGGTTCTACAAGTTCTCTAACATTTAGTCAGAACTGTAAGATCTCCTCTCAATTAACTAAGCTGTGTAGGTTGCTTAGGCACTTGTACCAGGACTAGAGAACGTTTTACAAAGTCTTTGTTTTTGGTGGTGGAAAACAAAGCGTAAACCTAAAATCTGTGCATTTTAAAACAAAAATGTACTAGTGTAGACATGGACTGAGATGCTGCGGAAATCTCTTCTGAAAAGAGGAGATGTGAGATTATCGAAGTGGTTTTCCTCAGGCGAAGCTACAGACTTAAGTGAAAGTCTTGGTTTGGTCTCCATTTTATCTCTTGCTGTCTGGAAGAAATAACTGTAATACCTTGGAAGAGCTGCACAAGCGCACACACAGTCCTCAAACAAAACTTGCCTCAGCAGAGCAGCTGTCAGTGAAGCATGTCTCAAACCGGCGTTTATCCGCCGTTCTGAAATCCAGAGTAGTGGTTTTTAAAAGTGATGTGAGCAGGGCAGCCAGACAAACAGCAAAAATAAACACACAAATTGAGCTGACCCTGCAGAATTCTCATTTTCGCTGATAGGGGGTAAAAATAATGCTAGCAAAAAATGAAACAAACGAAATGTCAATGAGACCACTAAATTTTTTCCTCTGATGCCTCGCCCCCTCAGTTTCATCTGTTTGTACGATGGATGTTGGTAAAAATGAAGCCGAATGCAAATCAGATGCAATCAATTACTCATCCCATGTAAAACAACCGCAAAAATCATTTATTAGAGACGAAGCTGCTTTTCCATGGGGGGGACGCTCTCTTGGTGCAGGAAAGATGCACTGCCATGGCGAGGCGAGGAGGAGAGGCATACGGTTGGAAAGGCAGGGGGTAAGACAGCGAGATATGGCAACAGGACGACTAAGGAGAAGGAAGTCGACTTCGCAACCCAGCGTGTGGTTGAGGTGGCGTGGGGCTTCGATGGCATTGTGGTTACGCTTGAGTGCGGCCCACAGCAGGAAACGCTCACTGGAGAGCCCAGCAAGACATCAAAACAGACTGAAGTATGCTGGAGAGGACGCCCAAACGCTACTGTCGCAGAGAGATAACACGGACATATGCATACACCAACCGAGTCACTCTCTTTCAGACAAAACAAACACACATCAGTCAGTCTGAGAGATTTCTTCTGCAAGTCACAATTTTAAAAACCCAGAGGAAAAGGTTTTTGCTCAGAAGTTGCTGTCATTTGCTGTTTTAGATGCTTTTTCACTAAATTCCTTAGAAGCAATACAGACAAAAGCAAATAACACATATTGCTTCTCAAAAGCAAGAGTACACTCTTAAAAAGAAAGGTTCTTTATTGGCATCAATGGTTCTACGAAGAACCTTGAACATCCATGGAACCCTTCAAATGCAGATGGTTCCTTATAGTTGAAAAAGTTTTAAAATGTTCTTCAAAATGGCTCTTTTAAGAACTGTTCACTGAAAGGTTCTTTGGGGAACCAAAAATGGTTCTTCTGTCTCATCACTGCAAAAACACCCTTTTGGAACCTTTATTTTTAAGAGTGTATGGAGCTTTATGAGGATAGAGCTTTCATGAGTCAGATAATTTGCTTTGGGATGAATCTGATGAGAACTGCTTGCATTCCTACTGAAATATGAACTTTTGATTGCCTAATTTGGCATCTTTATAAATTTCAGTACACTTTGAGATCACTTTTAGAAACTCTAAATGAGACACAGGTCATGGGGTCTAATTTTCAGGATAAAGGCTGAAAAACAAAACACTTGAACAAAATTGGACAATTTTGGTGGAAATCTCACCATTTTCAAAAATGAACAATTGAGACATTAAAGATATCTGGGAAAATGTTACTTCTGTGTGCCACGAATACACCAGAGATGGACTGTGCTGAAAATAGGTCAGATAGTTCCTGTTCTCCAGAACCAGGCTAAATTAGGGAAAGGAGGAAGAGGAGGGTGAAATGACCAGGGATAGAAAGAAACATGATAAAGCAAAAGAGAGTGAGAGAGAGAAAGTTTTGGACAGAACAGGAAAGAAAGTAAGACAGAAGTAAAGAAGGAAAGAAAAGGAGTGAAAAAAACAAAAGTAAAACAAGAAAGAGAAGGTGCAAGATAAGAAGAGAACGTCAAGAAAATACGCAAGACGAGAAGATGCAAAAAGATATGCAAGAAGAGAAGATGCGAGAAGGTGCTAAAAGAGAAAAGGTGCGAGAAGATGCAAGAAGAGAAGGGGTGCAACATTGTGTGAGAAGAGATGTAAAAATATTGAAAAAAAAAAATGTGAAAAGTAAGAGATTCAAGAAATGTGAGCAGAAGCAAGAAGATGAGATAGATGCAAGAAGATAAGGAGAATATACAAGAAAAGACAAGGACAACACAGGACGCAAACAGAAAGAGACAACATGAGACAAAAGACATGAAAATGAGAAGATGGGAAGAGAATGAGACAATAATAGTAAAGCAGAGACTAGATGGGACTTGTTTTGGACACCATCACAATGGTAATAACAGGTTTTACCAGGTATATTCCTTGATATGTGAAAACGATAATCAAACAGTACCAAAGTATTCTGATATCACCTTCTGATACCATCACTTCACCATACTACCACCACAACAACACTTATTCGAAAGTGGAAGAGAGGAGAGGAGAGGAGGAGGAGGAGACTGGACTGCCTCACTTGCATTCATCTGGGAGCCTCGAGCGCACTGGCACAGGTGTTCAGACAGGGACAATTCAGCTCCAAACATGAGTAATGAGCACTCAGGGGGAGTGTGTGCAGGTACACAACACACACACACAAGAGCTAAGACGGCAACACACATTTGTGTTGTTTTCATACTTCTGTTCTCTTGGTGCGGTGCTGGCAAGAGTCACTGCAGATCCCTGCAGGTTCACCCTGAGCTAAAGCAGCCCTTGTATATTTACCAAAACAGCAAGACTGAGTTGGAATCAGTCAGATTAGAAAGCGAAAAACATTTCTAAAACTTTCATGAAACCGCTAGTAACCACGGCCTTGTTGCAAGGTTGTCCTGCCCAGCTCTTTTTTAGTGTAAATGGCAAAAAAGATGAACAAGATGAGCAGGCCAACACAAAAACATTGCGGTTCCGTAGACAGCGGTGAGGAAATAAAGGGCACCTGCGATTGTCTGTGTGATTCGAAAGAGAAAGGCGAGGCGACAGATTGCTCCCAAATCCAATTAGGCCTGTGCTCCTTTTCCCCGCGAGCCTAGCGCACAGCGCTCTCGCTGAGAGGGTAGAGAGAAGGCGGAGGAAAGGGGGTTTTGGAGAGATAATGACTCAGACTGGAGAAAGACAGGAGGAGTTAGAGAGAGGCTCTGTGTCAGCAACGAAAACCTTCACGCCTAGCAGCCCTGAAAACCCTCTTCAATGCCTGCAAGAGGAGCAGCTGGCTTCAAGTTCGGTCAGCACAAAAGCCGGGATCACTCTGGCTTTTAAACAGACAAAGTGAGAGCTAGAAGGAGCAAAGCACAAGTCAGCACCTATCAAAGCCCTTTACAACATATCTGCGATAGCTAAGGTAGAGCATGTTTGGATACAGATGGTCATGCAACAGCTAAACAGGTGCAACTGACGTGAACGGGAAAGCTAATGCTAATGGATATTCTGCAAATAGTATAGATCACATTGAGCATTGGCTCTCCAATAGATAGAGTTCAAATTATTGGTGCACTTTTTGATGGCTAATGTTATAGAATTTTGATGCCAATTATTTCTCAAAGAAAGAAATGGTTAAAAACATGACTAAAAATGAAGTTGACACTGTAACCAACAGTGCACTGACCTAATTGTGTGCACTAGGGATAATATTCTCTCAAATAAAGTGCTTCTGCTGGCACTGGTGTTTGCAGTGCTTTCAAAATAAAAGTCCTTTCAACATTTATTAGCCAATGCCTCTATATAAAAAAAAATAGCAGTCGATATAATCAACATATCAGTCGACAACTAGTTTACATCTGGGTTGCAATGTTTTCTAATCCCGTCTTCTCCCCATTTTTTTTCTCTCCACTCTTGCCCTGTCCCTGCTGAAGAATCCAACATAAACCAGCATGGATTCCAAGATGGTCCAGGCTGATTTATGCTGATCTAGGCTGGTTTATGCTGGTTTATGCTGGTATAGTGCTTTTCTAGGCTGGTTTATGCTGGTATATTGCTGGTATAGTACTAGTCAAGGCTGGTCTATGCTGGTAAAGTGCTGGTTACTGCTGGTATAGTGCTGGTCCAGGCTGGTTTATGCTGGTATAGTGCTTTTCCAGGCTGGTTTATGCTGGTATAGTGCTGGTCCAGGCTAGTTTATGCTGGTATAGTGCTGTTCTAGGCTGGTTTATGCTGGTATAGTGCTGATTTTACTGTGTAAATATGTAACCAGCAACATGTGTTTTTCTTTATTAAATAATTCATTAAAATTAATTTGAAAAATTAATTTGAAAAGTTTTGTTGTGGTCTTGCTGGGATCATACCAGCACCCAGAAGACAACCGCATGCAAAACATACCTACTGTGCTGGGATCCAGCAAACCAGCAACCAGCAACCAGCATCTCAAGCTGGGATCCGGCAAACCAGCAGCAAACCACCAACCAGCATCCCATGCTGGGATCCAGCAAACCAGCAACAGCAACCCATGCTGGGATCCAGCAAACCAGCAACCAGCATCTCATGCTGGGATCCAGCAAACCAGCAACTAGCATCCCATGCTGGAATTCAGCAACCAGCATCTCATGCTGGGATCCAGCAAACCAGCAACTAGCATCCCATGCTGGAATTCAGCAACCAGCATCCCATGCTGGGATCCAGCAACCAGCATGTTGGATTTTTCAGCAGGGGCATTGTTAAATAAAAGTGTATTGTTTATTTGATCTTATTTGTTTACATGCGCAACTCACACTCCAAAGTTATTTGCTCATGCCTCGTTGAGTCGTAAACAGAATACTGTTGCTCATTAAATTTCTTTAATGTCCCAGCATAAATATTAATGTCTATCTGTCCTCTCAGTGCAGATAGGTAATAAGTCCAAATAAGTCCAAATAAATGGTCAGTGTCTCGCTTCAACACAGTGTGAAAAACCCCTGTAAGGTCAGCAATAACTCAAGCCTGGCATCTGTGAGGGGTCCAGAGGATTCATGGAGCCCCTCTCCATATTTCACTAACAGATCATTGGCTTCTGTTAGGATGTCATTCTGAGTGACTTACAACCCTTTGGCCAAGCCCTGGGCTTCACTCAAATGCTTTAGATCCTTCCCCCCTCTCAATTTTATCCCTCGTGTTCAACAAGGACACTGAGAATTTGTTGGTTAGGTAGATTAGATAGATAGATAGATAGATAGACAGATAGACAGACAGATAGATAGACAGATAGATAGATTCTGTTTCAGAGAACTAGTAATCAGCAATGTTTGAGTGTCTTTTGGAATGGTTCTGTAAAAGAATCTGTTCAAAAGACTAATTCGTTCTTAAATCAGGCAACACCGTTCACAAAATGATCATTTTAGCGCACAACCTGTTCAGACTCAAACTCAGTACAAAGATGTGTTTTCCTACCATTATTTTGCAGCACACTGCTTTCACTGTCATCTCATTCAAAACTTTATTTCTTCTGCCATGGCACTGGTGATTCAGCAGCGTAGAAAAAGCAGTGCAGCAAACACGGTGTATATATATATATATATATATATATATATATATATATATATATATATATATATATATATATATATATATCCCCATGACAAAGGAATCATTCATTGTAGCGGTTTCTCCCTTGCCTATTTGCATCAAACAGTACAAGTCATTTATCACTCGCAGCATCATACACTAGCCAGTCTCTCGGTCTTGCTCCGTCATCAGTAAAATGTCACATCTCACAAAAACATCAAAAACTATTTCGCTTTTGATCATAATTTCATTGAGTTACAAAGTAAAACCGGTTAGAAAACATTCTTAAGCAGTTGATTTGCTCACACTGATGTCAGATAAGACAAACATTCTCACATTGCAAATTAAATCAAAAGGTTTATTCAATAACTAAAAACAACCATCCAGCTGAACAGTAACTTGTCTTATTTACTTCTCAAATAAGACTTTAACAAGTCAATTTTACTTGCATTTGGCACTTATTTTAAACGCTCTCTGAGATCTTTCTACAAATTCCCTTATTACTCCTACAAAAACTGCCACACAGTAAATACATCAAAACACACACACAAAAGAAAAAGAACAAAGAGCATGATGGTGAAAGGGAATGAGGCTGAGGTTGTTAGTGGAAGTTCTAAGGCCAGGTGACTGATAGAGCCATTTTCGTCTCAGATGCTGAGAATCTTCCCAATTTTTCCCTTTTATCTTCTCCATCCCCATCGTCCTCTTTTTCCTTCTATCTTACGAAGGAGAGCATATTTTAACGGACATACTTAAAGCGAATCAAGTGTATCACTGCAGGCGAAAAGGAAAGATAATGCCTTTGACTGCAGGACGCACCATGAAAATTAATAACTGCTTTCATGAGGACAAGCTTCCACTTCCTCTGTTCTTGCAGGGCGGCACGTCCGCCACCGAAGTGGGACGGCTCGCAGCCAGCCTCCGACTCCACAGGAAATCAAGCACTGAGGAAAGAGACGTATCATCGACAACCTACAAACACACCCCAAAAACACCCATACGCTCTCTGCTTGTGCCTTTGTAGCATTTCCATTCCTGCAGCGGTGGCAAGAGGCCCGTGGCATGCACTATTGATTTCAGCTTCAGTCAGCACAGTCATATGACAGGCGCCACACGTATGAAAACGCTCAGACGGATAGTGGCTGTCTCTTTTTCATCTCTCTTTGTGCCAGTGTGCACTCTCTCTCTCAAACAACTCACACTCATCTATTGAAACACAGAGAGATGTCGCACCTGCATTAATATTTTACGCTGATGTGTGCAGATCCTGGCTGTAATTAAAACTACCCAGCAAAGTGAATTCACATTATCTCTGTTTGAGTCCCAACAGTCACCGCGTGTGTTTGCGCTAGCGAGAGAAAAGATCAGGAGCCGCGCGCCCCGACGCTGCGCTTTTCCACCTGGGAGGAAGGAGGGGGCGGTACCGCAGCTGCTCCTATCTAAAACAAACACCTGCAGTTTGACAGCCTGGGTGTCTCCTGCACCCGTGGAACATTAACATCCTCCTAACTCATTTATGAGCCAAAGATAAAACTCCAAGCCTTCTCGGAGCATCCAAACAACACAAAGGGCAGCACCTGCGTCTTGCATTCCCTCAGCGTGTTACAAGAATATCCACCAACCGCTCAATTAAAATAGGCTCTGCTGGTATCAGATCGGCACGGCGTTCAATCCTACCCGGATGAGCGGCGGGGATCAAATGCCCACGAGTTACGCAAGAATTAGTCTGCAAGGTAGAAATGGCTGTTTTTCCTTACACTGACAGCTGGAAGAAATAGAAAAGGCAATATCTGTAAAAGCATCAAATTTAGCCATATCCTCCACTGCGGCATAACCATGCAAACAGTGACATAAGTACTAAGGAAAAGCTTTGGAGGAAAGTGGAGAGCTGCAGTTTCATGGAATTGTTCCAGGTTTAGCAATAGCAACTGAGCGTGGGGACCACGTGTTTAAATAGTTAGACACTACCAGTCAAAAGTTTTTTGATGTTTTTTTTTTTTTTTTAAAGAATTCTCTTCTGCTCTCAAAGCCTGCATTTACTTAATCCAAAAATACAGAAAAAGCTTTATTTTTATTATTATTATTATTATTATCATTATTGTTGATTATAATTATGATGATGATTATGGTGATTATGACAATGATGATTATGATTATGATGATGATGATGATCATTATTGATGATGATGATGATTACTATTGATGATGATGATGATTACTATTGATGATGATGATGATGACGATGATTATTGATGATGATTATTATTATTATTATTATTATTATTATTATTATCATCAATAATTAAAACCATTTTTTCAGGATTATTTAATGAATAGAAAGGTCCAAAGATCAACATTTATCTGAAATAAAAAGCTTTTCTAACATTACACACTAAACCAAAAGCTTGGAGTCAGTTTTTTTGTTTTTTTTGTTTTTTTTTGAGGGGGGGGGATTAAAGAAATTAACACTTATATTTAGCATGGATGCTTTAAATTGGTCAAAAGTGTTGATACAGACATTTATAATGTTACAAAAGATTTTTATTTCAGATAAATGCTGTTCTTTTCAACTTTCTATTCAAAGAATCCTGAAAAAGAAAAATTCTACTCAGCTGTTTTCAACATATTATTGTTTTTTATTAATAATAATAATAATAATAACAATAATAATAATAATAATAATAATAAATGTTTTTAGCAGCCAATTTAGATTATTAGAATGATTTCTGAAAGATCATGTGACTGGAGTAATGATGCTAAAAATTCAGCTTTGAAAAAATAAATAAATAAATAAATAAATACAGGAATAAATTACATTTTAAAATATATTAAATAGAAAACAGTTATTAAACAGCTATGCTTTAGATCAAACAAATGCAGGCTTGGTGAGCAAAACCAAGCCTGCATTTTTAAAAACATTAAAATCTTACTGTTCAAAAACATTTAGTTTGGTAGGGTGCCTCTCTGTAATAATAGTAAAAATCTAAAATCTGTTCAGTCATTTTCGTGCAGCCCAGTCCAACTATTATCTGAGCCAATTTTTGTAAGAATTGGACAAAAGTAGGAACAGCAGTGGGGAAAAAACTATTATATTCCTAGTCAGCCAATAATCCGGAAAAAAAAGAATTTTGTTTATAGACAAAACGTTTGAAAAGTTACAAAAAGAAGAATTATGAAAAATTAAACTATTAAATTGTTGGTGGTGCTAAAGGGTTTGTTCTGGAAACCCCAAAGTTGGTCCAGGGTCTATTCAGAACCGCCACCACTCATTATTTCCTAATGGGGCTGTCATAAATTTCTATTTAGAAGAATAAGTATAAGAAAACGAACAAATGCAATAAATAGCTGTCCTGGACAGCCAGTGTCCAGTAGTACCAATTCCAATTTAACCCACTTGTCTGCAATCTGCAAGTAATTCTGAACACCCATGTTCGGGTATGTTTGGTTAGGCTTAGATATCAATTGAATAGATCATTCCAGCTGTAGAGTTATGTGGGTGGACAACTTTGTCTCTCAAGGTCCACTGTCCTGCAGAGCTTTGCTCTAACCCTAATCAGACACACCTGGAAAATCAAACCAAAACCTTTTAGAATTACAGACAGGTGTGTTTGATTAGAACTGGAGCTAAACTCTGCAGGACAGAGCTGCCTACCTCTGTTTCCAATCAATGCTTGTTCCCTAAAAACACAATGGCGTAAAAAAAAATAAAGAGCTTGCCACAAACATGTCTGCTGCAAGTATCAGGCCAGATTCTCCAAGACTCATCTAAGCATAGCCTTGATCTAAGATCTAGACCTTCGCAGTGTAGTCTTGGTAGTTCTCCGAGTTCTATTAAAGCTACTGATTGGCTCTCACTTTTGGCCATCCTGTCACCACAGAAGGTCATAGAGAGTATTTCCACATATCAAGCTGGGAAGATGAGATGTACGCTGCTTCTTTCCAAGACGCAGAGCAAGCTGCCAGCAGCTTGCGGTGTGATCCAATCATCGCAGGTCATCAGACAATGTCTTTACTCCAAGTTGTACAAATGGGAAGCTGACTGAGACGAGGTTTAGAGTCCACTTCAATGAAACATGGAGTATGGCATTGCCCTACAACGGCAAAAGGTCAGAGCAGCATATACTGGGGAGATGTTGCCCTTAAAAAGGTGCTATAGTAAGGTGTACCTAAAGGAGGACAGGAATGAGTTATGTTTGCTGCTTCCATGCGGTTAGCTCCTTTTCAGCACAGCGAGTTCAGTGCAGCACAAAAGCCGAGGTCAGTGAGTGACAGTGCTGCAAGGCCTAGACAATAAGTCTTGTTTAATAATAACATGGCATGGATGTTTCAGAGACGTCTCTGAGTTTTCAAAAGAATGTTTGGAAAGATGGAGGACGGGATTCCAAAACGATGCTTTTTGACTACGCTACATTCAATCTCTCGCCCAGAGAGGCGGGTTCTGTCTCTCGGTCTGCTTGAAGTAATCCATCTTGTAGCGCGCCATTGTAAACACAGTGATTACATCCATTCGCTCGCATTCACTTCTAAAGAAAGACATGCATCATACAAAGGAACAGTCACGATCCATCGCTCGGTAACATACGGCAATGTATACGCCTAAACACGTTCGTACCCAATCACCATGAGCTCCCCGTTCACCCAATAGCCAGTTGTCAGCTCACCGGCACCCAGTGCAGGCAATTAGAAGGAAAGCTGGAGGACAACATCCCAGAATCCCTCTCTCTCTAGAGCTGGAGCAATTTAATTGAGACTGAATCTCAGGGACTAGCCCACTTCTCGCAGACGGTCAGCAAATACGAACAGGGTCCCAAAGCTCCAGCACCAGGCTCACAACTCCAAGCAATCAGCCGCACTGAAGTGAAAATACACTATTTGTGGGCGGAAGTGTTCAAGTGCAACTATGACTTTGCATGTATAAGTTAAACTGATACTTTACACTGCTATCATTTACTCTGCCGTTCCAAACCTGCTTAAATTTGTCTTCTGTGGAGCACAAAAGAAGATACTAAAGGCTGTTTTGGCCCTAAATATAGACACTGGGGCATTTTTCAAAAAATCTACTTTTGTGTTCCACAAAAGAAAGACTTCTATATGTTTGGAATGACAGTAGGAAGCAAATGAACACAAAATCTTAATTTGGGGTTACCTATTCACTTGAAAGGATAGTTCACCCAACAATTAAAATTCTGTCATTAATTACTCACCCTCATGTCGTTGCATGCAAATTAAGATATTTTTGATGAAATTCAAGAGTTTTCTGACCCTAGACAGCAACAGACAGAAAAACAGCGTATAAATAAATGCCGTTACTAACGGCATTACTTTTTTCAGGAACGAGTAATCAAACAAATTACTGTTTCCCCCATTACCATTACTGACAAGAAAATGTGGCGTTGCTATAATTGAGCTCACTGAAGCGGTTTTCATTTGGGTAGGCTCTCTCTCAGCTATAGGACCTGCAAAGCCGCACATCGTGTTGTGTTGCATTGCGTCGCATTCTTCTTCTGAGGTAAATTCTGGCTTATTCCTCTCAGTGCATCTTCTTCCAAAAACAAAAAGCAGCCGAGATGAACTTGAATATTCACGTTTGTTTATGGATGTGATGTGGGTGTTGACCTCTATGTCTGTGTGTCTCACGTGGATGTTTAAAATTTGAAAAGCGTAGCCACTCGTGGGCGCGATTACATATAGACGGGAAAAACCGGAGCTTGCATTGGTATTGCATTGGTACTTTATCAGAGAATATTTGTTTTCGACGTTTTCAACATTTAAAAGTATGCAATTTTCAAGCTTTCTACACATATTTCTCATGTTTAGGAGGCAGGTATTCGCTGAGATTCAGGTTGTTTGATTTACATGTCTTTGAAGAAAGGTGGCGGAGACTGAGACAGCAGAGGGCGCACCCTGTTTATTTTCTTTACAAAAGCACGTCGTTTTGTTGATAATATGACTATACACAAATAAAAGTAGACATTGCCATTTCAAATGATATAATGTGATATTTAGCCCCTGGAAGGTGTCTCTCACATTGTCCCACAGCAACATTAAAATAGTGTAGATTAGTGTAATGTTTTATTCATTTAACATATTTAATATTGAAGGCATCCAAGTTATCTGACATATTTGAACAATTTTTAAAGTAACACAATAGTTACTTTCCCTGGCAATTAGCTACTTTTATATTGATGTAACTCAGTTAGTAACTCAGTTACTATTTGTGAGAAGTAACTAGTAACTATAACCAATTACTTTTTTTAAAATAACATGGCTAACACTGGTGAGGACATCGTTAAAATTGTCCATGTGACATTAGTGGTTCAACCGTGATGTTATAAAGCTACGAGAATACTTTTTGTGTGCCAGACGATTTCTTCTGTTCCAGGTCAGTCTCACCAGCGTGTGTTAAGGTACGCCAGTGAATGGCAGCGGAGACTGACACGGAAGAGAAGAAATCATTAAATAAAGTCATCATTACTATGCTTACGTTACTATGTTTATGGTCCTTGAATGTGGGTTGCCATCTATGCAGGGTCAGAAAGCTCTTGGATTTGTCTTAAAAATGCACCCAAGCAGAACTACAGCTGTGCAGGTGTGTGCGTGCGACGAAGAGCATCCAGTGTTATTCCTGTGCAGATTGGCCAGAGCTGACCCCTGGGAGAGACTGATGCCATCTGACCAGCTGGTGAGAGAGCGCCATTGACAGGGCCCATCTTACCTCCAAATGCAGCTCTTTCCCGTCGTCCCCTCCCTTTCTTTTTCCCTCATCCCTCCCTGCCGCTCATCACACCAACGCTAATGATGCATGCTGGGTAATTAACGTTTAAATTAAGTTGAGCATTTGCATGGCATTCTGGCTTGAAGATTGGCATGCTCCTTGAGAAGCCAGATCGAGACAAAAAAGAAAGCTGGATCTCGCAAAACAAAAGACTAAGACAGATCTAACAGTTGTGGTCCACTTAGCGAAGTGTTTTTAATGTTCCGCTTTTGCTCCCGAACAACGGCAGTGATGCAAAAAATAAAAAAAAACAAAACGCCTTTGCTTTTCCCCAAGCTTGATGTTCTTAGGTCACAGCACGAAATCCTAAGTTATGCATCTATTCCAGATCAGCAACCCAATTTATTTAGCTCTGGGATAACGCTGTGCTTTCTCTGAAAAGGCCAGCATAAATCTCAGCCTGCTTTTACAGACCTACCCTTATTTGTCACTGCTGTCTTTCGGCTTTATCCTTTTCTTGTGTACTCCAGCATGCTCAAGCCAAACTCCGAATCTCTTTTTTCCTTTCTAAGAGTTTTAGAAATACTCTCCGATTCTCAGACACAATAGCACACAGCCTTGCCAGATATCAAAACAAGCTGATTGTTAATAAAACCGGTCAAGCTCTACATGTTGCGAAATCCATCTGGTAACGCAGTGCACTAACTACGCCAAGGTCATTGTTTCAGTTCCCAAACACAGCAGTAATGACAATTCATATCCTGTGAATACGCAAACATACAAGTAAAGACAGTACAAGCAACCTTGTGTGTGGATTGAGATTCACAAAACATGAATAGTGTAATTCAACTCATTCTATGATGTACTGACACTGACAATGTAATATGGTGATGTGATTACGTCTAAAATAAACTGTTTTGCACTCAGAGATAAGCCAGACTGCTAGTGAACTCAATGCTACAACAGCATTCTGATGTAATTTTGATGAAATCCCTCTTTTTTTGGAGCAGCAGAGTTTTGAAGGCAATCTGCCAGACATATCACAAGGTTTGGAAGCTTTTCAAATGTCATATACATACGAAAGTGTTGAGTCATAATGTGGACGGCTTAGATGTAATGATTGGTTTATATTTGCGATTCTGCCCCATATTTCTATTCTATTCCTTCTCTTTGAATGCCGTGCTCACCTTGCGCAGCTCTTCATGCATAAAGCGGTTTAATTTTCAGCTCGTTTTTCATTGCGTTCAAAATTTTATGGAGCGCTCGAATCCAGAAAATTGATATGCAAATATTCAAGGTTCCGATTCCCTGATTCGCCAATCTGTTACACTGAAAGAGCCCAATCTCAAGCAAGGAGTTACTTCTAAGGAAAGTAAATCAGGGCACGCAGGTAGGCCTACTGACAGATATTCCACTTGTGCGCTGACGAATAATTGAACTGTTCCATATTCATCACTGCCCCAGAGACACAATTAGATCTCTTATCTCAATGTTTGTGTTCCTACAAACACATTAGCAGCTTTTTCCATGAGAGCGATGGAAAAATCCACTGTTTTACGCTCTTGAAGTGTTAAGGACTACGCAGCCACTGAACACCTCATTGAGTCTTATGGAAAAGATAAAGAAGAAATGCAGCTAATACGAGCATTGTAAATTAAACCAATCAAGCAGATAGATCACTAGAAATGTACCATAAAGGTCAATGAAATATTGATGAGGGGAAATGGCTATACTGATGCTCATGCTGCTTGGGAAATCACAGGCTCTTTTATTGGTTAGTGATTTAGCAAAGCATCACTATTATTGCTATTATCTTTTAGTCATCCAAAACTAAAGCACATAACTCACTGTGCTACTGTTTGTGCTACAGCTGTGAATGATAGCTTATTAAAGAGAGGTGATCCATGACTTTTATTAAAGATTGGATATACTATGGATGCCTGGCTGGTGACAAAACGTCCGAAAAAAAATCCCTTAGACTTAAATTGAAAAGGGTCAGAGGGTTCATATCAAAATGTCAGAGAAACTTAAGAGGGACTCGGACCAGCAAGAAATCATTCAGGCACACCCTAACAACCCGTCAAAACACCTTAGCAACCAAACAGCAACATGCCTTAACAAAATCTCTTCTTGGGCTTCTAAAACACCTGCCATTTCTTTATACCTCTGAAACCACACAGCTGCAAGTTAAGAAAATCTAGATGTAAAAATGACTAGTATAGCAATAATCACTACTTAAATGGACGCAACACACTCGTGATTTCATTCAGGTGTCCTAAAAGAAGGGTCATCATGCATGTTTAACTAATTTTAATGGAAAACCAAAACCAAGTTATCAGCTTTTAATGGATGAATGTGTACTCGATAAGGGAAGATTCATTGCCAACCTGCAATGACACTCTCAGCCTTTCATTGCCAGTCTGCATGATCCAATCTGACTGTAATTTATCACATATCATCTAAAGCATTCCACTTGTGCACTAACAAATAACTGAGCTGCTCCATATTCATCACTGCCCCAGAGACACAATTAGATCTCTTATCTCAATGTTTGTGCTCCCAAAACACATTAACAGCTTTTTTTTCCATGGGAGCAATGGAAAATATAATGCTTTATGCTCTTGAAGTCTTAAGCACAATGCAGTGATTGAACAGAACTGATAAGATCAGTAGTAATGCGCCTTAAAGGTCAATGAAATATTAGGAAAGGAAGGAAAATAGCTATATTATGGCTATATGATTCGCAGTCTGTATTGTTCCTCTAGTAATTAAAACCTCTCGATTTGTTTAAAAAATGTTGAAGTGTTCTAAATAAAAGATCATCATTAATAAAAAGGGGAGGAGACAGACAAACTTGTACTCCGTAAGGACATACGCGTTGCCAACCTGATTTAAGACACTCTCAGCATGTGGATTCTACAAACTGATAGTAATTGATCACACAAGATCTGAGACGCCGATGTAACTGACTGACCGCTCCAGGCGTTTCTTTTCATGCGATGACATTCCAAGTTGTCCGATCTGCCTTACCTTTCCCAGCCAGGATGCCGCACTGCCCGGAGAGCACCAGGAAAAGCATCGCTGTTATCACGCACATCTTCATGATGAGCCCAACACTTCGACCAGAACGCGATGACCTAATTCTTCCTCTGTTAATCTAAAAAAGCACCACTCTCTGGCTTTATCTGTCCTTGAACGACGGTGAACTGAAGTCTCGCTAGTGAACTCCCAGCAGCGCGAGACGCGGTCCGAGCGCACGAGGTAACGCGGTCTGTGTGTCTGCGCGTTGCGCGAGTTAAACCCCCAGGATCAGGCTGCTACGTCACTCCCAGAGCAATTAATCTTGACCTATGATAAGACATTTGTTCACACCCCGTCTAAATACTATTGTGGTACATTTTTTATTTGATATTTTCACGTTTTAAATGTGATATTGGAAATTGTTTTGCATTCGTGTTATTGATCGTTTTTGAACTATTTTCTTCTTTTTATTTTCTCAGACTGAGGAAGCGCAGTATAAACACACAGTGTGATTTTGTCCAAACATCCTTCTTATTTATTATTGATATTATCATTATCTTAATCCAATGACAAGTCTTCTCCCAAGGTGGGCAGCTGCTGTCCTGTGTCTTCGAGGCACATTAAAAATTAATAACAATAACAAAAACAGCAGTGCTGGGAATTTTTCTTTATGGTTCATAATCATGTTTACATTTCATTGGCTATTATAAAATGATGATGAAATTATCGAAAGCAGTTGTAAAAATAAGTAATACAGTAAAAATAAAAATAAAAATCATAAAAATACTATCCACCACATAATATACATCATGACGTCTAAGCGATTCAAATACCCTAGACCACAAAACCAGTCATAAGGGTCATTTTTTTTTAAATCAGATTAAAGTTGTCCAAACAAAGTTTTTAGCAATGCATACTACTAATCAAAAATTAAGTTTTAAAATATATTTACGGTGAAAATGTACACAATATCTTCAAGGAATATGATATTTACTAAATATTCTAATAATTTTTGGCATCAAAAAATCAAATAATTTTGACCCATACAATACATTTTTTGAACCCGTGCTACTTATGTCTGGTTTTATGGTACAGGGTCACATATTTTATTAAACTTTTTAACTGTATGTGACCTTATCATATACAATGAAAAATATAATACATGTAACATTTTACTGTAAATGTTATTTTTTTTCCAATAGAACTCACAGTAAAATATGAGTCATGTAATAATTGACAAAAAAAAAAAAAAAAAAACTTTCTCCCAGTCCCTCTGTCACATTTTCATTTTATATTGTTTTATTATTGTACATAATAGTGTTTTTTAATATATTATTTTTATGTTTAATCAGTGTTGATTGCATTATTTTAGTGTCCTGTTTGTGTTTTAAAACCTGTAAAATTATGGTGGTTATCAGTATTTTTAGGAATATACAAAGCAAATTGAAGTATTTCTAGTATTTTGGTGAAACGTGAAAACCAGGTAACTTGACAGACAACAGCATACTGGACATCAAAGGCTGCAAACCAAAGTTGTAAAATTCTCACGCTGTTTGTTCACGCTTGGAATTTAACAGAATTTCTTATGATTATGTTGCGTTTGGAAAAGTCACACTGATTTGAAATGCACTTTTTTGAGCTGCGGTAATCCATTTTCAGTAAGACCATTTTCAATCCACATTAATTTCCTTTTTTTCATGGTTGTCCCTGAAAATTACCTCTCCGTTTCCTCCCATGCATTAACCATGTGTGTACTAAATCCTGACTTTCCCGTAAAAGCTGCCATTTTACATGCAGAGTTTATTCTGGGGATCAAACATTTTTATTTCTGATGGTAGCTCATGCCCTACCTAAGATTTCCCTTCAGGTGAAGTGAGATTTGTCAGCTGAGGTAAAAAAAAAAAAAAAGAGTGTGTGGACTGCAGACATCCCATGTGCCCAGGTTGACTAGAAAAGCTTTTAATGAGCATTCAGCCATGAACTGAAGGTCTTCTCATTTCCGCCTACTCTCGAGAGCACTACCTAGGTTCAATTCAAGAAATCAAAACACTGTAAATAACACCTTCCTGGTAGTTAAAGTTTTAAAACATTCATGCAACATGTAGACTTTGGAAAGTAAGATATAAAAAGAGCTTAATTAGACACTGGTTAAGATCTGTTGTAGAATGCATTATGTAAATACGGCAAGTTAAGATAATGAAATCATTAAGTAGGAGGTAAATTATAAATGCATGTAAAAGTCAGTCTTTAACATGCAGCTTCATCACAATGGAAAAAGAAAACTTTCAGAAATCCATTTAAAATTCTAACCCACTACCCATTCTTTCGTTCATTTTATTTCCTGTTTTTTCTTAGTTAAATGTCAATTTCCCAGAAGCCCGGGGGAATTTCTGATAATCGTTTTAGTTGCTTGAAAAAAAAATGAGGTGGTTTAAAATGCCATATTATTTCCCCAGTCTTCCTGAAACCTAATTTACCTGCACAGCTGATAGATTGGAAAAACCATTTGCGCTCATTCATTCCGATCGTTTGACTTGTTGCATTTTAGGGGATGCATTCTGTTGAGTAAATTTGCTCTAGGTGAAAGCTTCTTCACTCTTTTATCAGCGCATCTGCAAGTCTAAACATCCAGGGCAGAGCAGACATGAGAGAAAATAGCTGAGTTCTCTGTGAGAGGAACCTGCTCGTGCTGATGCCTGAAGCAGGTTAGCTGCCAGTGTATTATGGATGATGTATACAGTCTTACTGAGGTTTTGCAGAGATCCAAGCTTTTGGATTGCAATCTTTAATTACTCCACTGGCAGGATCTTAATGCATCAACAGAAACAATAACACTGTATGGTCACTTTGTGGTACTGTTCTGTTCAAAGCTTTGTTTTCAGAGCAAAACATGGCGATTATGCCTTTAATAACTTTTTTGGCTTTACAAAATTGGAGACAGCAATGATATAAAATAAAACTTGAACTTTTAGCTACAATTAACTAAATGTGGAAACTACTCGACTTAAGTGAAAATATGTGGTTTCTCAATTCTCAGTCTTATATTTTTATTTTTTAATAACAGTATTATTTGCCTGTATGTTCAGACTATCAAACATGGCCTATTTACACAGCAGTTCAAAATACAAAAGTTAGGGGTGACGTACAGAAGACACAATACTGCCATTTACCTTGTCTCTTTTTGCGTTGTTAATGTAAACAGTTTAAATCGAAGCCTAGGTAGAACGAACGCGTTTCTCTTTAAACAACTGTGCTTCGTTCCTGAATGTAGGAAGGAATGAATTAATGTGTTGAAATAATGATTGAATGACTCACCCTGAGTTTTATTCCTTAATGAAATCGTGTTTTTTTTAATGAATCAGTTGGATGAATGAATCAATGATTCATTCACAGACAAAATCGCGTGTCATCTTCTGGCGTAACGATGTAATTGCAGAAAGGGTCACTGAAAAATTCCCATCACCTACAGAGACTGACAATCTATTTCGAAAAATGTAATTTTAGTATTATTTATATTCTACGATTAGTATTTATAGATATTTTGAAAAAGCTTTTATTTGTATATTTTCATATATTTTATGTGTTTTTGTCATTTCCATGAGTTTTCCTTCCTTCCTTTCTTTTTATAAGTATTATTATTATTATTATTTAATTTCTGTTTTAGCACAAGTAATTTTTGTACTTCAGTTTAAAGGAGTAGTTCACTTTCAGAACAAAAATTACAGATAATTTACTCACCCCGTTGTCATCCAAGATGTTCGTGTCTTTCTTTCTTTTGTCGTAAAGAAATTATGTTTTTGAGGACCATTTCAGGAATTATCTCCATATAGTGGAGGTCTAACTTATGGTGCCCGCGAGTTTGAACTTCCAAAATGCAGTTTCAGTGTAGCTTCTAAGGGCTCTAAATGATCCCAGCCGATTAATAAGGGTCTTATCTAGCGAAACGATTGGTCGTTTTCTAAAATAAATTAATGAATAAAAGTTTATATACGTTTTAACCTCAAATGCTCGTCTTGTTTCTGCGTGTACTCTGTGCATTCCAGCTCAATACAGTTAGGGAATGTTGAAAAACCCCCATCTCATTTTCTCCTCCAACTTCAGAATCATCCTACATCGCTGCAGAAGTACCGACGCAGTGTTTACAAAGTAAACGTGCAAAGAAGGTCAAACGCCCTTTACAAAAAAAGGTAAAACAGCGATGTAGGACGATTTTAAAGTTGTAGGAGAAAATAAGATGGGAGTTTTTCAACCTACCCTCACTGTCTTGAACGGGAATGCACGGAGTACGCATGCGCATGGCTTTTTTTTAGAAAATGACCGGTCGTTTCGCTAGATAAGAGACTTATTTCTCGCTCAGGATCGTTTAGAGCCATTTGAAGCTGCGCTGAAAGGACATTTTGGAAGTTCAAACTCGCGGACACCATAGAAGTCCACTATATGGAGATAATTCCAAAAATGTTTTCTTCCAAAAACATAATTTCTTTACGAATGAAGAAAGAAATACTTTAACATCTTGGATGACAACGGAGTACATTATCTGTAAAGGTTTGTTCTGAAAGTGAACTACTTCTTTAAACCTGTTTATTTCAGTTAATTGGCAGCATTTCCCTTTTTTCGTTATTAGTTTAAATTTAAGTTTACGTTTTAGTTAACAATAACAACACTGGAAAACACAAACCCAGACAAGCATATACTGAAAAGTCAAAGTGCACTTGAACACTGCTTGGCTAATGAGAGGCAAAGACTTAAACTAATTGTTGTATAAAAATCTAAATATATGTGCATACATTTACATCAACATTTCATGTCACTTGACACAAAGGTTAATACCTGTTTTCAATAATACTATTCAATCTTTGTGTCTCATTACCCACATCTTTCTCCTTTCTCGCAATATTCTACAGACATCGCTGTAATATGTCTTAGCTGTGTCTTTAGCTATTATGGAGCTCTCTAAATAATTAATTCCAATTCTATTTAAAATCTTATGAGAGCAATCTGTTCAAATGAAGTCTGAAACTCCTTCTTTGTAGGAATCACTCTTTTAGGATCCACCATTGAGGTGATGCATCATCCACAGATATTACATTTTTTATTTGCTTTATGTGTTTTTCACTGCCTCAGTTAGACTCTGAATCCATCATTTGCTCTTGAAGTCAATCTTTTCAGCACCTTGGAGAGTTCTCAGTATCTGTGGCAGTACTACCTGCCTCCCAAGAGGGGTCACCCTAGAGTCATTTACGTTTAATTACTGCCTAGAACCTACTTAGGATCACCTTGCCAATGAATGAGTGAGTCAGTAACAGAAAAGAGACATTCTCCTTTGAATGGCAGTCATACGCTCTTAAGAACAATGCTGCTAAATTAGAGTTCTTCGGCTTGTAACAAACGCAAAACCTTTTTGGCGTTAAATAGAACCCTTTTTATAAAGTTCCAAAAGGAATCATACTTTAAAAGTGTTTAAATACAACACAGCCAGTGATGTCACAATGACAAGCATTCTAAATATTCACACTTTCTCAAGCTCAGTGAGTCTATTTCTGCAGAATGGAAGGGTTTACACTTCTTATAATCTGACAAACAAACTGTGTAAAGGCCACTGATTTATGCTTTTAATTTAGTGTTTAATATTGTATTTTGTGTATATTAATACAGGCCTATATCTCCATCTGTAGGCATAGGCCTATGTGATGCAAAAATGCAGACTCAAAGAGAATAGATGACACCATCAAGGCCAAACATATTCCGTTCATATGTTGTCTGATACCAGGGATGTATAAGACTTGCGCAAAAGAGCACATATCGCTTTGCTCATCACCTCTGTGTGATGTAATACAAAGAATATGACTCCATTAGTGTGGCACAACATTAGTCACATTAGCCAGAGCAGGCTCAGAGTATGGATCTTTACAGCCCATTTCCCCTTTAGTAGCTATAATTAGGGTAGTTTTTGTGCAAAGTGCCTTTTTGAAGGGCAACAGAAAGTCTCCTTGAAGGGTGATTAGAAGAAGCTTTTTCTCTCTCCCCCAGGTTAGATATTTATGTTAAAAAGGTCATACATAATGCATGAAGGACTAAGAAAGGAAAAGAGAAAGGTGGAACATATATATCCATATCCATAGCCTCTGTATAAAGTAACTGTTTCAATAGAGCCATTATCAATGTCTTTTGCGCTCCATTAGAGTCTGTGATGTACAGAATCGCAGTTCCACATGAATATAATTCACTTCATATTAGGTCTTTAAAGGGATAATAGAGTGCTTTTAAGATCGCCTTGCGTTCAGAATTGTGCCCGCTGAGAACTTTCATCATCCTCAGGACTTGCTCCATCAGATAAAAGGCCGACCTTTCAAATCATTTGACTTTGAAGGAGTCGTTGTCATTAAAGGTACAGTTAGAGTGATCGAGGTCGGTCGTTTTGATTAAATTCAATGTGGAACCAGTGCTCTCTTCTTATGAAATGTATTGATCTTTTCTGTTTTCGCCACTAGTGGCCGCTGTCGCGCAAAAAGCTGGGAACTGTGTTTTCTATCTCAATGTTCTGGGGGACGTTAATAGTGTAACATACGGCTAACGATATAGCATGTAGCATTTCCATAAACTTGGAGGAGATCTTTGGATAAGGTAAATACATGCAGTTTAAGCATTTTGTTTAATACCACATTTGTCAGATAATACCATCTACAGAAGTCGTAACTTTAATAAATACGTTCAAACCTATGTCGTAATTGCCATAATCCAAAACTAAACACAGTATTGAGAAATTGAGTTTACTGGCAGCTGTCAAACTCACTAATTTACTTTAGTAAATTTGTTACTCTTAGTATTAAAACGTTACTAGTTTTTGACATGGTACTTGAAATATCATGTGAATACCGTGTATTTGAATATCTTTCAGTATCATAATATATTTCAAAGTATCTGATATTAATAATGTGCATTGCTTGTACCATACAGTATGTGCCATTAGTTTTCATTTTATCTTTTCACTCACTGGACCAACTTCTGTAGATTTTTTCTTATCATGTGTTTTAAGTCACTTTATGTCTTTTAGTTTGGTCAGATTGTATATGATGTTCATGCCTTATTCATCTTTTATTCTTAAACACACATACCTGTCTGTGCTCATCCTTGCACCTGCACAGTTGTTATTATTAGGAATGTACACAATATGTATAATGCATCCATCCATATATCTGTTTACATATTTTAATAAATAATAAGTGTATGTTTACAGGGTATGGTTTAGACAGTGTTATTTTGTCAACAAATGTGCCTTGTCCAATATGTAACTTGCTCTTGTTCCGCTGTATACTTTGGCTTGATTTTGCAAACAGATTAGTCCAGTGCCAAAACAGTCTATTTATTACATTATCTAAGAGTATTTTACATTTAGATCAGTTAAAGCTTTTTCAGTGTGCAATAAGGGATTTCTCAGGCACTAACAAGATAGTAGAATATAATAGAAAATGTTGTTGTACTGTAAAAATCATTAATAGACATCACATGGTTCCATATACACAACATGACAACTATTAGCCTAATAAGATTAATTCCAGTCACATTTAAACATGAATTCAAGGTTAATGTGTGCAGGATCTACACGCTAATGACCTACAGTTTTAGCAATAAATAATTCACAGGCTTTCCAATGCAGGACAGAGCAAAATCCAGTTGAGGCATGCTACTTTATCTTATTTGGTATTAAATTATATTGTATTGTATGTATATCTCTCATTAATCCCACCTGTGGACATTATAAATTATCTTGAATTTGCATAAATTACAGTAATTGTTCACAAATAGTATTCCCATTTCATAACAAAACATTTAGATTTGTGCTTATACTGCAAATATTACCTGCTTTGTGATTGAGAAATGTCTTTTTGTTTATTGTAGTGTTATCCAGTATACTATGGTGTGAGGCACTGAAATGGCTGGCCGTATTCCTCTGGTTTTGCTGGCCTGTGGCTCCTTCAACCCCATTACCCATCAGCACATGCGGCTGTTTGAGCTGGCCAGAGACCACATGCACCAGACGGGTTGGTGCCACCTGTTCATTTACCTGAAATTGGCCATCATCTGTTATCAGGCCAAAATTGGCGTCTTTTCTACCATCCCTCTGAGCATGTTGTTTTAAAGTGATTTCTGTTATGTAACTGCATTTTTGTTTGTTTTTTGTTTAATTTTAGGAGTATGTCTAAATCTATAACCTTATAAACCAGACATGAAAAAAAAAAAATATATATATATATATATATATATATACACACACGTGTGTCTCAATAAATTATAATGTCATGGCAAAGTCAGGTATTAAATAAATTCAATTAATACAGACTGAAGTAGGTTTAAGTCTTTGGTTCTTTTAATTGTGATGATTTTGGCTCACATTTAACAAAAACCCCACCAATTCACTATCTCAACAAATTAGAATATGGTGACATGCCAATCAGCTAATCAACTCAAAACACCTGCAAAGGTTTCCTGAGCCTTCAAAATGGTCTCTCAGTTTGGTTCACTAGGCTACACAATTATAGGGAAGACTGCTGATCTGACAGTTGTCCAAAAAACAACAGTCACCCTTCACAAGGAGGGTAAGCCACAAACATTCATTGCCAAAGAACCTGGCTGTTCACAAAGTGCTGTATCCAAGCATGTTAACAGAAAGTTGAGTGGAAGGAAAAAGTGTGGAAGAAAAAGATGCACAACCAACTGAGAGAACTGCAGCCTTGAGAGGCTTGTCAAGCAAAATCGATTCAAGAATTTGGGTGATTTTCCAGCAGGATTTGGCACCTGCCCACACTGCCAAAAGCACCAAAAGTTGGTTAAATGACCATGGTGTTGGTGTGCTTGACTGACAGCAAACTCACCAGACCTGAAGAGAATCTATGGAGTATTGTCAAGAGGAAAATGAGAAACAAGAGACCAAAAAAAGCAGATGAGCTGAAGGCCACTATCAAAGAAACCTGGGCTTCCATACCACCTCAGCAGTGCCACAGACTGATCACCTCCATTCCACGCCGAATTTAGGCAGTAATTAAAGCAAAAGGAGCCCCTACCAAGTATTGGGTACATATACAGTAAATGAACATACTTTCCAGAAGGCCAACAGTTCACTAAAAATGTTTTTTTTTTATTGGTTTTATGAAGTATTATAATTTGTTGAGAATTGGTGGGTTGAAATAAATGAACTTTTCCACGACATTCTAATTTATTGAGATGCACCTGTATATGTATGTATGTATATATGTGTGTGTTTGTGTGTGTGTGTGTGTGTATAACCTTTAGATAACCTTTAGACGTTTTGTTGCTTTTTTGTTTTGTCGCTTTTCGTAGACTTTTTCTACAAATATCATATTTGATACATCAGGCTTTTATAGCTCATATGGTATTATATTGGAAAATATGGAGCTCATACTCAAGGTAGAATAAAACCTGTGTTATTCAGAGGCGCAAACTGAGCAAAAATATGTAATTTTGTTGCTAATAATTTGGTTGCTAATTTGCTAATATTTATATGGCCAAAAAGTTAAAAGATTAAATTCTTATTTACACTTTGTAACACACTACTTATATAAAATGCCTATAAAAATCATTTGTCATTTTGTATCTCACAGTAATATACTACCAGTCAAATGTTTTTGAACAGTAAGATTTGTAATGTTTTTTAAGTCTCTTCTGCTCACCAAGCCTGCATTTATTTGATCAAAAGTACAGCAAAAGCAGTAAAATTTTGAAATATTTTTACTTTTTAAAATAACTGTTTTCTATTTAAATATATATTAAAATGTAATTTATTGCTGTGATTTCAAAGCTTAATTTTTTGCATCATTACTCCAGTCACATGATCCTTCAGAAATCATTCTAATATTCTGATTTCCAAATATTCCAAACTTTTGACTGGTAGCGTATGTCTTGTTAAAATGATGGAAATGCTTAGTTTTATGATCAATCCTCTATAGTCATTATCGTGGAGGGCAAAACATTTAATGGAACTATACTTCCATAAGTTCATACCCAGTCGTTACCAGCAAAAACTAAGGCTTTGTAGCTGCTGTAACACCATGTCTACACTGCAAGCAAGCATTTCAAGTTTTGCTGATTATAATTGGAACATTTAGTTGTGTTGCACCGCTAGCTTGCAGTGTAGACGTGGTGTAACTGCGCCTCTTGAAAGACTCTGCATGGTGCTGGCACGCTGACATTTTTGCTTGTGTTTATTTACTGTACACAGTGTACTCAAGAATTGCTTGCAGAAATAGCATAACAAGTAGCCAAAATAGCTTGCGTTTTAATATTAGCTCATAAGTGCCTGGAGACTTGTTTGTGGTCTGTTGCCATTTTTATGAAAGATTAAAACTGACTTTTAAAAATGACTTTTACTGATAAATTCTGTTTTATAACATCTTGCATGCGCAGCTAAATGAGAAACTACAAAAACAATTGCAGTATGATGTGAATTCATCTCGACTATGCAAAATTACAGCATTATTTGGTGAAAACATTAAGCATTCAGCAACTCATTAGAGTCCGCCTGTGTATGCAAAGCTTGTGTTAATTTGTGTGCAGTGGCTTAGAAACTTTTCAGGCCTGTTGCACTTAGAAAAGGAATCAATGTCTGTTCAACAATCCAACAGTTATTTACATTTCATTCATATGCTAGGTGCTTTAAAGGAATAGTTCACCCAAAAAACAATTTAGTCACCCTCAGGCCATCCAAGATGTAGATGTGTTTTTTCTTTATCAGAACAGATATGAAGAAATTTAGCATTTCATCACTTGCTCAGCAATGGATCCTCTGCAGTGAATAGGTGCCGTCAGAATTATAGTTCAAACAGCTGAAACAATAATCCACAAATAATATACAAGACTCCAGTCTATCAATTAATGTCATGTGAAGTGAAAAGCTGTGTGTTCATAAGGAAAAAATCCATCACTAAGATGTTTAAGACTTAAAACTGTCGCTTCTGGCCAAACTACCATAATCCATAATAATGCTTCCTCCCATGAAAAAGTTCATCCTCTGTTGTCTTCTCACATCAAAATCCAAAAACATATTTGTTTAGAACTGTTTTCCTTATATAGAGGACTCATAGTTTAGTTGAAAGTAACGTTTTGAAGTTAAAAATGCCTCGTGGGCCTTTCCTGATCCCACCCCACCTCTCTCTCTCTCTCCCACTCACTTCCTGTCCTATCAAAGAAAAAAAAAGATTATATATAATTTTTGATTAGTAATATGCATTGGTAAGAACTTCATTTGGGCAACTTTAAAGGCAATTTTCTCAATATATATATGTGACCCTGGACCACAAAACCAGTCTTTATTGAATTAAATTGAAATTGAATTGAATTAAGTCACTGGGGTATATTTGTAGCAATAGCCAAAAATACGTTGTATGGGTCAAAATTATTGATTTTTCTTTTATGGCAAAAATCATAAGGATATTAAGTAAAGATCATGTTCCATTAAGATATTTTGTAAAATTCTTACTGTAAATATATAAAAACTTAATTTTTGATTAGTAATGTACATTGTTAAGAACTTTATTTGAACAACTTTAAAGGCACTTTTCTCAATATTTTGATTTGTTTACACCCTCAGATTCCAGGTTTTCAAATATTTGTATCTCGACCAAAATTGTCCTATCCTAACAAACCATACATCAATGGAAAGTTTATTTATTCAGCTTTCAGATGATGTATAAATCTCAGTTTTGAAAAATTGACCCTTATGACTGGTTTTGTGGCCCAGCGTAACAAATATTAATTAATTGACTAAAGCTGTGTGGATTATTGTGATGTTTTATCAGTTGTTTTGACTCTCATTCTGACGGCACTCATTTACTCCAGAGGATCCATTGGTTAACAAGTGATGTGATGCCAAATTTCTCTTGTTTCTGATAAAGAAACAAGCTCATCTACATCTTAGATACCTGATGGTAAGCCAGTTTTCAAGCAATTTTTAATTTATGTGTGCACTATTACTTTATTCCATTGCATACATGGTACACATTTTGTCAGCTCATGCATTTCCTAGCAATAGAATAGAATAGTTGTTGGCATTGCATTAATGTTTGAGCTACAGAAACTGTGATTCGTTTCCTGTTTGACTGATTTGACATCTACTTGACTCTTTTTGGGTCAGATATGTTGTCTCTCTCCATTTTGCAGGTGTGTATCGTGTGGTGGCTGGCATTGTATCTCCTGTTAGTGATGATTATGGTAAACAGGGTCTTGTTGCTTCGAAACACCGACTTGCTATGGCAAGGCTGGCCCTGCAGAGCTCTGACTGGGTTTCTGTAGATGACTGGGAGAGCCAGCAGGCGGATTGGATGGAGACTGTGGTGACCATGAGGTGAATATAAAGAACAATTTTAGAAAAGTGTTCTATATTGGCTTCCTACCATGACTAATGCAAATCATTTATCCAGTCAAAAGTCTGACAAGGCAAGTAACTTTCTAGAGTCTTTTAACACAACTGGGACACTGGCTGTGAAGGAAACATTAACCGGTTTTGACAGATGGGGTGCTAAATGCTGCTTGCACCTCCATTATCCCAGAAACTGCACAGAAGTACAGAGATAGAGTCATCTTTGATGATAGGAAAGTTGCCTTTTTTCTTTACTTCAAAAGCACTGTTCAAATTTTAAACATACGGGTGGAATTAATATGAATGACAGTTTATGATATAGCAGTTACATCTGATGTTGGCTGATCCTTTTCTTTAATGACCTGAAGGTGCACATTAGGGCTTAAAGAGTGTTATAACTCACATATGAATGCCCAGAAGGCTCATTTATATTGTACAGTATATATAAGAACAAGATAAAAGAATGGCACACATTGGCAAAGAGTCTCAACAGTGTATAAGCATAAAATATAGATATTCAATCTTTACTATAGGAATATTTAATGTTACAGTTATATTTTACACGTTGCCTTTATATGTGAATTCACCTTGCATTACCCTCTATGAAGGACTTCACAAACTCACTGTCATCTTCGAAATATCAGAGCTGAACTAAAGCCAAAACTTTATAGGAGCCGAATCCTTAAATTCCCTGTGTATGAGATATCAAATAGCTAGGCGCTGACGTGACTCATTCCAGCCCTACTATCCATCATAACAGCCACAGTTTCCATTCTCCTCAGATTCTGCCACAGAAAATATGAAACACCCCGTCATCTTTTTTTAATATTTGGCTGCCAGTGGTTTACGTTTTGCAACCGTGCCAAATTCCTGTCCCCTTTTTTCGTCGTGACGGGCCATTCCTCCTCTTGAATCCCTCAAGAGATAGAAAAGTAACAAGAGACTGTTTAAGGACCCCTCAGAGCACTCAAATATAGTTTTATGCCAACTACTAGCTATGCCCTTAGGTGGCTAATTAATACTCCAATGCCAGGGAGGAGGATGGGCTGCTCTTGCGCCAGGGGCCCGTGCCAGGGCTTTGTCTTTCTAGGTTTGTAATTTACTTCCTTGCAGAATTGGACGAAATCACGCAATTGATTATATGCCCTTGTTGTTGACCTATGTGATGAATTACCATGTTGAGTTTTTGCTATTTTTAAAGGACTATGCTGCTAGTGCTATGCTGCATAAATAGAGGCTCTGTTAACAAAAAAATCTAGTCAGCAGCCTACATAGGCAGCAATAAGGTGCACTTCTGACACAAATACTGTTTTTTTTTTTAGCACACAGCATTGATAATAATAATTTTTCTTAAACAGCTTCTATGTATCTAGAGTTCAAAAGTTTACATATACCTTGCAGAATCTGAAAAGTGGTAATTAATTTAATTCTTTCGTGATAGTTGTACATGAGTTACTTCTTTGTCCTGAACAGTTAAACTGTCCGCTGTTCTTCAGAAAAATCCTTTACGTCTAACAAATTCTTTGGTTTTTCAGCTTTTTTGTGTATTTGAACACTTTCCAGCAATTACTGTATGATTTTGACATCCATCTTTCCACAGTAAGGACAACTGAGAGGCTCATATGCAACTATTGCAGAAGGTTCAAACAGACATTGATGCAATTAATTATGCATTAAGAGCCAGAGGTGTAAACTTTTGAACAGAATGAAGATTTTGCCTAAGATTTTCTTATTTTGCCTAAATATCATATTTCCTTTATTTAGTACTGCCCTTCAGAAGCTACAGAAGATACTTACATGTTTACCAGAAGACAAAAGAAGTTAAATTTACCCTGATCTTCAAATTCCGAAAGTTTTCACCCCCTGGTTCTTAATGCATTGTGTTTCCTTCTGAAGCACTAGTGAGCGTTTGAACCTTCTGTAATAGCTGTATATGAGTGTGAAAAGATGGAACAAAATCATACAGTCTTTGTTGAAAAGGGTTCAAATACACAAAAATTCTGAAAAAAAAACAAAAACAAAGAATTTGTGGGACCTGAAGGATTTTTCTGAAGAACAGTTTAACTGTGGATCATTCAGGTAACAACACAGTATTAAGAATCAAGCGTATGTAAACTTTCGAACGGGGTCATTTTTATAAATTCAACTCTTATTTTCTCTTGTGGACTATATGTAAACATCTTTTATGTGAAATATCTTATTCAGGCCAGTACTAAATAAAAATCCCTTTTATTTTGGTAAAATAATTAATTTTGCAGATTCTACAAGGTGTATGTAAACTTTTGAACTCAACGCCAGGCCTATAAACATTCAAGTATTCAAGGCTTTCCTAAAGAGAAACCTAATGAAGTCCACATTTGTCTTGAGAAACTTTGCTTTTATTGTTAAAATTACTTTAAAAGTCAACAACAATTTTACATTTAGGCTTTTTGGCTACCTCAGTTCAAATCTAATTCAAATTCTGAATGGTGCACAACCCTGGTTGGTTCTGCTATTGGCTAATTCCAGTGTACACTGTAACATAAAAGCATTAAACACTCTGTAGCGGATCAGTACAGGTGGAGCTGGGGAAGGTGAAGGGTTTCTGAAGCACACTGCAACTGCTACAGCAAGCATTAGCTGAGTATTTGAATGATGAGCAGAAATCTCATTGGCTGCTGATACGAAAAGAAACCAATCAGCTGTGCCATGTGATAATGATGTCATTATGTCAGATTGAGTTAGAACCTTTCAAACTGCACCATCTAACGTTTCATGACAGAACTTTGAATTTATAGTAACTGTTGTTATAGGAATTAATTACTCACCCTCATGCCGTTCCAAACCCGTAAGACCTTTGTTCATCTTTGGAACACAAATTAAGATATTTTTGATAAAAGCCAAGAGCTTTCTAACCTGCACAGACAGCAACACAATTACCATGTTCAAGGCTCAGAAAGATAGTATAGACATTAAAATATCCATGTGACATCAGTGGTTCAACCTTAATTTTTATGAAGCTACAAGTGTACTTTTTGTGCACAAAGAAAACAAAAATATCTACTTAATTCAACAATTACTTCTCTTCAGATACATATATACTGTATGTGGTAATGTAATTCAGTGTAATGCAGTATGGCTATTCGTGCTCATCTGATGTGTTTGCTTCACTTAACGCAGGTACCACTACGACCGCATTGCTGCTCAGTACCACAACAGCAAGAACCCGCCCACATCCTCTGGTAAGCTCTGCCCACCTCTCAATATGTGTTTATAAATAGGCACAGGAAGCTCTCATCACAATTCGTTTTCCTCTAAGCCTCCTCTCTGGCCCAGCAGAACCTTTTTTGTCTTTGCTAATCACTTTAGATAAGTCTGATGCATCTAAAACAGGCTGTTGTCTTCTCTATGGCCAGCACAAGCGCTGTTATGGCTCTTTTCAACAGTGCTTTTATTTGGGGTTGCTGTAGAGGAGCATGCTAATGAAGCCTAATACCCTCCACAGGATGACTGAGCTTAAGACAAGCGTGCTCAGACTGTTAATGAAGCTGAGATTAATAGCCAGGACAACTTTATAACAAGACAAGTGCCAAGAATGATAGAACACACGCACACAAATACCCTGTTATCTCAAAACCTTTTACTGGCTTGCTTTATTCAATGCAAACCCCTTGTTGTATTGCTGTTTTTGTCTGTGTAATTTCCTTTGCTTGATAGTGGACTGAAGCAAGGCTGTTACCATGTTTTGAACAGTTTTTTTGAAAGCAGGAGGGTAGTAATGGTCTTTTTATTTAAAGGAATTAAATAGGATTTAAGGACATGAAGAAAAAGAAAGATACATTTTATGAATTTTAGCTAATTGCAAATTTTATTTTTATTTTAAAAGACCAGGATAAAAATTTAACTTTTACAACTTTTTGACTTTCTAATAACAAACATTTATGGCCCATGAGTGAAGATTACATAAATAAACTCATATTCATCCTACTGTTAGAATGATTAATAAACACATCAGTCGGAATTAACTTAAAAGACGTTGAAAATCATTGACATTTTTACAGAAAGAGATCCTTGTAATTTTAGATTTCATGTTGAATTATCTCAGGGATTATTTTTTATTAAAGTGCTTTCATGCAAACCTCAGTTAGGCGATTGAAAAAACTGGTGCTTACTGAATTAAGCCATTTATGATTGTCTGGAAATATTACTGCTGGAATGTGCACAATGTTTTTGTTTACTGTGTTTTTCCATGAATGCATTTCCACAAGCTCATGCAGTGTGCACATACGTTTCTTTAGATCTATGTTTAGACACATGGAGTAGAAATAAAGAGCTTTAGCGGGCCGACGAGGTTCATTTCTTGCCCCCTGCAATTCATGTCTGCTCAAACAAAAGCCAGCTCACAAACACATGCTATAGCGAAAGAATTAGTTAAAAAAGCATACTATTGATTCTTTCATATCCTGTAAATATCACTGCTGAGGTCGAGACCTTGCACTGCTGGCCATGAAATGATTTCTAATGAAGCGTTGAGGAAAGAAAAATTGAGATTTTTGCAGATTTCAGGCAAGGGTTCAAGGAGTGTCAAGCATTTTGACTTTGAGCCACCGTAACATATTGAAAGACATGGGGAAATTCATTGTTTTTTGTTTGTATTCGCAACTGATACAGTAAAGGAAATATGTAAATCGGTTAACATTTCCACAGTGCAGTTTCCAGGATTGCAAGTTGATTCTGAGTTCCAGGTTTCACAGGATGAAGAAGGTCATCCTAATTTGGCATAATTTATTGGGACTGCACAGCATCACCGTTATCACTGCGGAAAAAAGTACACCTATGACGCTTAAAAAATGTATAAATGTATTTGTATTATATAATAGAAAACAACAGGGGATTAGAGAAATACATAGTATAACGGTTCAAAAGTTTGGGATCAGTACTTTTTTTTTATATATATGTATATACACGTTTTTTCTAATATAATACATTTGAAAACAGTTACAGTCAAGCCAACATTTATTCAGACACCTTCAACATTTCTCACAATATATAGTTTATTCTCTATAGTATAAAAAATGGTAGTAAAATATGACAAGAACTGTGTCAGAACAAATTAATAATGTCAGGTAACTTTGTTAGAAGGTTATTTAATAAATTACTTTCGACCAAAAATTCAGAAGACTATCAGTATGACAATATTTACACAACTATCAATACTTCGTTGACCAATTACCAAGCAATGCTTAATTTTGTTCAGTCTTTGGTGTAAAAAGGTCACATTAGCAAAGAAAAAACAGCAAGGTCAGGTCAAAGTGTCTGAATACTTTCTGGTCCCAAATTTGTATCAGTTTTACTGGTAGTACTGTATGAAGATTTTTTGGGGGGGTATAATATGTCACAGTTTACTTTATTTTGCTATCCTCACTTACATAAATGAACTATATTGCACAAAAATACATATTTGGTGTCTGAATAATGTTTGGTTTGACTGTATTTTAAATTGCGAAACTGTTTCAAAATATTACTATTTTCACTGTCATTTGGGGCCAGTTTACATACAAATTTTAAAAAAAATTCAAGACCAGTAAGATTTTCTGTACAATGATAATTTTACGATATTTTTTCACTCTTTTTGAAGCTTGACAGCCTGGTCATCATCACCTTTTATAATAAGAAAAATCTGCCTGGACATTAAGTGTTATTTTAGTATTAAATGTATTTATTATATTATACTTATTATTTATATATTACTAATTGAATCACCATTGAAATTTTATTGAGTTGATTAATGACACTGTTGGCTTCTGTAGATCTGCTTTACAGCTCAAATTTAAGTCATTGTTGAATGAAATTTGCAACATTAATATGTGTTATTTCACATTTTTCTTGACTATTATAGTATGTATTAATATTTAGAATTTTATTTTTATATTTTACAGTTTTAATGTTAGTTAATTTTTTAGTAATTTTGTCATAACATTTTTACTTCTTGTTGTTATTTTTTTTAATTATTCTGTATAGCTTTAATTAATTTTTAGTTTTAGTTTTAGTAAATTTAGTACTTCATCTTAAACTTATTTATTTCACTTAACTGCCCAGGCAACATAATTGCTGTTTAAGTTGTTCAACTATTTTATTTTATTTTATTTTATTTTATCATTTTATCTTTTTTCAGCTTTATTTTATTTCAGCTTTATTTCAGCTGTATTTTCAATTACCAAAAACTATTTTTAATCATTTTATTTAACAATAACAACGTGTACTTCTTGGAGACATCTTGAAAGACATAAGGGGAAATAAATGATGACAGAATTTTTATTTTGAGGTGAAATTTAAAGGCTGTGAATTTGCAATCACACTGCCATTGTTCAGAAGCACTTGGTTTTATTACGGACACATTTAGAAAGGTGCTGTAAGCTATTTTGTATGGATTGGGACTCTGAAAATATCTCTATTAGATATCACTGATTTCATCTTCTAAATTATAATATCTGTCTCTGTGACAGCCCTAGGCTCTTTACGCTGCCATCATTCAAGTTAAACGCCATATTGAGCTTCATAAGCAGTTGTCAGTTTTCTACAGTTTCCTTTGACAACTTTGACAGTATTATGCTGACGTGCTGCTGCTCTCCTGCTCCATCTTTAATTACAACAGTTGAATGGTTCCAAAACACCAAACATTGCTTACACCACCTTTAAAAGAATAGTTCACTAAGAAATAAAAATGAACTCACCCTCGGGCCATGCAAGATATACAGTAGATGAGTTTGTTTCATCATCAGAACAGATATGAAAAAAAGCAATACATCAGTTGCTCACCAATGGATCCTCTGCAGTGAATGGGTGCCATCAGAATGAGAGTCCAAACAGCTGATAAAAACATCACAATAATCCACAAGTAATCCACATGACTCAAGTCTATCAAATAACGTCTTGTGAAGTGAGTGGATTACTTGTGGATTAAAGGAGAAGTCCTCTTCCAAAACAAAGATTCACATACAATTTACTCAGCCCCTTGTCATCCAAGATGTTCATGTCTTTCTTTCTTCAGCCATAAAGAAATTATGTTTTTTGAGGAAAACATTTCTGCAGTTTTCTCCCTATAATGGACTGATATGGTGCCCCGATTTTGAACTTCCAAAAGGCAGTTTAAATGCGGGATTAAACTTTAATGCGGGATTATCCCAAATGCGGTTGTAAACAATCCCAGCTGAGGACGAAGGGTCTTATCTAGCAAAATGATTGGTTATTTTCATTAACAAAAATACAATTTAAAAACTTTTTAATCTCAAACGCACGTCTTGCCTTTCTCTCCCTAAACTCTGTGTATTCTGACTCGAGAGTTAGGGTATGTCGAAAAATTCCAATCGTATTTTCTCCCTCAACTTCAAAAATCATTTCAAAATCATCCTACATCGCTGCAGAAGTACTGACACAGTCTTGCAAAGTGAACATGCAAAGAAGATCAAACACCCTTAACAAAAAAAACAGCGATATAGGACGATTTTGAAGTTGAGGGAGAACATGAGATGGGAGTTTTTCGACATACCCTAACTGTCATGAACCAGAACAAAAACAGTCCAGGCAGAGTAAGACAAGATGAGCATTTGGCATTAAAAAGTATATAAATTGTATTATTTTTATTAAAATAACCGATCATTATGCTAGATAAGACCCTTCTTTCTCGGCTGGGATCGTTTACAACCGCTCAAAATCTGGGCACCATATCAGTCCATTATATGGAGAAAAATGCTGAAATGTTTTCCTCAAAAAACATAATTTCTTTACAACTGAAGAAAAAAAGACATGAACATCTTGGATGACAAGGGGGTGAGTACATTATATGTGAATCTTTGTTTTGGAAGTGGACTTCTCCTTTAATGTGATGTTTTTATCAGTTGTTTGGACTCTTATTCTGACGGCACCCTTTCACTGCAGAGGATCCACTGGTGAGCAAGTGATGTAATGCTAAATTTACTCCAAATCTAATTAGAAACAAACTACAGTTGAAGTCAAAAGTTTACATACACCTTGGAGAATCTGTAAAATGTTAATTATTTTACCAAAATAAGAGGGATCATACAAAATGCATGTTATGTTTTATTTACTACTGACCTGAATAAGATAAGATTTTCTCACAAAAGATGTTTACATATAGTCCACAAGAGAAAATAATAGTTGAATTTATAAAAATGTAAAAAATTTTACAAAAATTTTATAAAAAAGTTTACATACATTTGATTCTTAATGTGTTGTTACCTGAATGATCCACAGCTGTGTTGTTTTGTTCATCGATAGTTGTTCATGAGTCCCTTGTTTGTCCTGAACAGTTAAACTGCCCGCTGTTCTTTAGAAAAAAAATTCAGGCATTTTTGTGTATTTGAACCCTTTCCAACAATGACTGTATGATTTTGAGATCCATCTTTTCACACTGAGGACAACTGAGGAACTCATATGCAACTATTACAGAAGGTTCAAACGCTCACTGATGCGTCAGGAGGAAACATGATGCATTAAGAGCCAAGTTTGTAAACTTTTGAACAGAATGAAGATATGTAGGGAAAAAAAAATTGCCTAAAATTTAATGTTTGTTTTCATTTGGTACTGCCCTTCAGAAGCTATAGATGTGTAGAAGAAGATGTGGAAACAGCTTTAGTGGAGTTGCATATTTCATCTTGTGTAAAGTGAGCATTATCCATGAGCATGGTTTCCTAGAAGCTACATGTTGCCTAGAAGCCAAATTAAGTTAAATTTACCCTGGTCTTCAAAATCAACAAGTTTTCGCCCCTGGCTTGCATTTTGTATGATCTCACTTATTGAATGGATTTGGTATGATTCCTCTTATTTTGTAAAATAATTAACATTTAGCAGATTCTCCAAGGTGTATGTAAACTTTTGACTTCAACTGTGTATCTTGGATGGCCTGAGAGTGAGTAAATTTTAAGCAAATTTTAATTTTTGGATAACTATTCATTTAATTCATTTAGATAAACAATAATGTACAGTCAGTAATGCGATTCCTTTCTAACCTACAGATGCCCCTCAGCTGAAGCTACTTTGTGGAGCAGATTTCATGGACACGTTTAAGGTTCCTGATCTGTGGAGGGACGATCACGTAGAGGAGGTGGTGGGCCGCTTCGGACTGGTCTGTGTGAGCCGAGGTAGCCTGCAGCCAGACCGGGCTATACATGAGTCTGACTTGTTGTCCAGGCACCAGCAGAACGTTTTCCTGGTTCGGGAGTGGGTCCACAATGAGATCAGTGCTACGGAAGTCCGACGAGCCCTACGGAGAGGGCAGAGTGTTAAATATCTCTTACCAGACTCGGTCATCGATTACATAAAAGAGCACAACCTTTATACACACAACAGCGAGACGAAGAACAAAGACGTTAAACTACGACCTCTTACCAAGCAGACGATACAAGATTGACATAATCACAAGTAATATGAAAATATGTTTCAAAAGATTACATTTTTCCTCATACTCTTCATTTTGAAGATGCGAAAGCAGCTTTAGAGGAGTTGCATATTTCATCTTGTGTAAAGTGAGCATTATCCATGACCATGGTTTCCTAGTGTAATGTGTTGAAGAGGGATTTAGGAATTTATCCTGTCTCTGCAGGAGTTAGATTTGCCAGATCACTGTAGAGCTGTAGGTCTATGTTCGGCAGGTCTGGGATTTGTTGACTTTTGCTGAATGTCACAAGGAAGATAAATAACAGAGCCTTTACACTTTGGAGAGCAAACATTGCTTCTTCCATTTCCATTTGCACAGAAAGCGTCATTCATGTTGTCAGATCCCCAAGACGTTTCATCAAGCTTTGTCGGTGGGGGGGGAAAAAGAGTTTGTGACAAAATAAAATAGAAGAATGTAGTTTGGAATATTTGAGGCGATGTCTATCTGAATCGTTTCTTTTTCTGTGTACCACTTACTGTGAGTTTTGGCTCAAACCGGCTAGTTGCTTTAAGGGTGTTTTTTTGCAGCGTTGAAGCCCTCCTGCTGACAGTCTTTGTGTGTGGAGTTTGGGTTTTAAAAGAATGCCTTTATTCATGCTGTCTTGAAAGAAAAGCCAGAGGAATTAATTCAACACAACTAGTCCCACTCTTCTAGATGGCCGCTGCTTTGCACAGAAGGGCCGTGTGTGTCGATTCAAAGCATCAGACACTTTAACTGGCAGATGAAAGGAGTGACAATTCCATTCGGTCTTATATCAAGCACAAACCTGCTTTGCCTTTTTTGAAGAACAGACAGATGCACAATAAAGGCTACAAGAATATAGAGTTCATCACCTGTAACTATGAAAGATTTCAAAAGAATGTATTTTATGTGAATTAATTGTTTTGAATTGAAATTGTTTTATTTGCTATTTTATTAATAAAAAATCAGTACGTGTAAGAGTATTTTTTATTATCCTCAATAGCATGTTGCCACATTATATGGGGTAAGTTGTCACATTTGGAGCTACCGTTAATCTTTTCAATGAAATCTAAACAGTGAAACTATTATGAAACTGCAAACACTGAGTAATAGATTACTTTAAATGTAAAACATTTAAAACACACTTGAAAACTCCAAACATTATAGCTACTGAGATGCAGCCATTTTGACAACTAGCCCCGGTCTATTTCCTACAGCGCTGGATCACAGAGTTCAAATGACGTAACGACATGGCGTGATATTGCATCCAAGTTTGCGATGATGGCTCGAAACTCTAGAGGCGGAGAAACTGTTTCCATAACAGAGAAGAAAAAAGAAATTCACAAGTAATCGGATTAAGATGCCCGTGTTAAATTAGGGTTTCTTTTAGATAAAAAGCATTTGTTCGCAGGGTAGCAGTAATATCAGAACAAATTCACTCATCAGTGGAGTGTCTCAAAATGACCGCTGATTACAACGGCTACTGGAAAATGATCTCCAACGAGAACTTTGAAGAGTATCTGAAAGCTCTGGGTGAGTTTTGTAACTCATTTAAATGATTAAGTTATTAAACCATCTGGTATTTCTCACTTACGGGTCACACAGGGGTTAAAACTGACCGAGGATGATAAACGTATTCTTTTTAATAAAATAAAAAATGTACAATATTTAAATATACTGTACTATGTTTTAATGTGTATTCTTTAAAATGATCTATTTTGAAGGGGTACTAAACAAAAGTTATTTATTTGTATCTAAACTATTTTTTTATTAACATTCGCTCTTCCATAGTGTCATCCATAGATCAAGATAATAACAGTTAAAACCACAAATATCGTATACTATTTGAACTGAACTGAGCTAGATGATGACATCATTGAATCCAATGAACTGCCTTTACCTGAAAATTGAGTGTTTACTGCCTTTTGCATTATTGATGCACTATTTCCTATTTAATACTGTACAGCCGCTTTGTCACAATTTGTATTGTTAAAAGCGGTATATAAATAAAGGTGACTTGACTTTGATTTGACTCTAAACGAATATTAGAAAACAACGAATTATAAGTGTAAAACTGAGCAAAGGTAAAAGCAGAAAGATAAGTGCCATCTGCTGGGAGAAATATGTAATACAATGTATAAACACTAGATGCTTGTATATTCCTATAAATAATATACATAAAGCTTATAAGCGTAGTTTCTATTTAAGGTTTTGGATTCGCATATGTAACTGAGGCCAGTGGTAGGCGCTGTGCAGGTAAACATATATACAATATATAAAATATACTTTAAAATGTTCTTTATGGTCAGAACATGACAAACACTTCATGTTTTCTGAATTCTTCACACTATTTCCAGCCATATTTCCTTAACAAAATAAATATCTTAATAGAAAAGTAATTTCTTAGTTTTAATGAGTAATATTGTTTCATATCAAGAAACAGGTTTGTGTTACCTGATAATATTAATAATATAATTTTTTTGTCTCAAAAATACACATTTGATAGTAGCTTGAGTTAGGATTTTATGTTCATGATCAAAATCAGTAATATTTGTAAAAAAAAAAATTGTAGCAACCTCATTCTTACATGGTGAAATTTAATTATTCTGATTGTTTGAGTTTGAGGTTTTTTTTTTAACAATTCGCGCTTCCATATGTCATTCATAGATCATGATAATAACAGTTAAAACCACAAATATAGCGCCTCACCATGGTAAAAATTTAATATGGTTCCTCGGTATTTGTATGAAAAACAGTAGTACATTTAGTATAAACGCATAAACGCTAAATCACAAAAAAATACTGTAATTATATTCCATTAGCCTACTCCTCCTTCAATACATTTAATATGTCTACATTAATAACATAATAAAATTCAACACAAATATACCCACATTTCTGACACAATACCACTATGCAGTTAGTGCTACTATCGTAAATCTATGGTACTTGTAACTGACTGTATCGTTGCGCACAGGCTTACGGTAGTTTCTACGCAAAACTTGGAATTTATCAATATGGACGATCAAATCTCACGTCAGGTCTAAACTCGTGCACGCACGTTTTTGCGTTAGCCTGAATTTGCGTGCAGCATAGAGAATTTCGGAGAATTGTATATATAGCCTACATCATAGATAATAGTTTTTAAATGCCTAAATATTTATTTATTTATTTTTGCATTTCAACAACATCATGGATAATAGTTTAGCAACCAAATGTTACATGGCAAAAAATGGAAACATGGATGTCGATGAGAGAGGCTTATTGTGAGCCCAGTGCCGTTTAGTTTCGCTTTACTTATTCATTCATTTTAGCACGACGTTTGTATTCTGTTTTCAATAGCCAAATTTGTGTTTTACTTTATAGTTTAATATAAAATTTTATGGCTACTCATTTTTCAGTCTTGTTCTGTAATACCGTAAAATTTAAAGTTTGTAGTTGATTAAGAAGAACTATAGGCTATAATGTTTATAAAACAATACATACTGTATAAATTAATGCTATTGTCTGAAAATATAAGGTTAAAGGGTTTTTTTAGAGTAAGGTCAATTTCTCTTACATGAGTTTACTTGCTCTTTTCGGCCGGGTTTCGTTTCTCCGTGTCGTAAACTCTAGGGCAAGGCTTCTAAATCGGGGTGTTATTAGGGGCATGATATTTAAATGACGATTGTTTTTAGCCGCCACATTTATCAACGTACCATCATTCGTACGACTGGATTGGCGGCATACTAATGTTTCATGAATCACACGTGAACTCTGTCATAAATTCGTGCGCACGGATTCGTGCTCGTTTCTACGTTCGATTGATAAATTAGGCCCAGTTTTTCTCCTGTTTGTCAGCGCTGTTTCATCTGGCTATAAACCGAGTCATTTGTGTTCTCCACTGAATTCAAGCGATTCACACTTGCGCTTTAGCCACCGAAACTCATCATTAGCCTTTTTCACACTTCCGTGTTTCTGGCTTCCGGATTGGCGCTTGCAGGGTAAACGTTTTTCCGGTGACAGCAGCGGCCGTACTGAACAAGAGTAAGTTCGGGAATCAAAGTCTATTTTTACAAAATAGATACTATGATACAATGATATATACCGGTGTTTTACTCTAAAAATAGCAAACATTTATTCATAAACTTTGTGTCCGCGTCTGGTCATCACAAATACTATGTTTATTTAATTATGAATGTTAGCACTTATAATACAGTACAGTTTTAAGTTTTGCCGTACTGTATGAGGCACCACGTAGGATTTAAATCAAACTTCGCTTATGTTTATACATACATAAAACACGTGCATATACACCTAGAAATTACTTGCATATACATGTATACTGTTGGATGTTCAAAATATATATACGAAATACACGTGCACACTAATATGAAATCCATACTAATACATCTTTTATTAGTAATGAATACATACACTTGTGAATAACTTGTATATACATATAAACTTAACGCATGCATACGCTAAAAAACACTCGCTTATACGTATAAACTTGATCCATGCATATACACCTAAAAACACTCGCACATACATATAAACTGGTTGCGCGCATATACACCCATAAAACACTCATGCTTGAGTTGTGTATATACATATATGCAAGTGATTTCATATGTGGATGTGCGTGAACTTTTCAGTGCAAACGGAAGGCATCTCAGTGTAAACGGAAGGCATTTCGGTGCAAAGGGAAAGCATTTCAGTGTAAACGGAAGGCATTTTAGTGCAAACGGAAGGCATTTTAGTGTAAACGGAAGGCATTTCAGTGTAAAAGGAAGCAGCGGCACTTCAGGCGGAATCTCCAGATTCCGGGGCATTTTAAAACGCTTAACGTGACTTAATGCATTAAAATAGTGTTTTAAAAAGACATTTAATATAGCATACGATGTACCAGGGGCGATTTTCCACTGCACTGGGCACTTTTCAAAATCCGGTTCAGCACCGCCGAGAGTTCGCGCGATCGTTCAAACAAAACCGAAAGTAAAACGCGCACGCGCCTTCAAAAGCAATTTTAATACCCCGCGTTTAGCGCGCGACTCCCCAATGCGTGCAAATTAGGCTACATAACATATTTAGGATGTTATTAGTATGTAGGCTATAATAGGTTGTGTAGTTGTCTATAGCTCTCTATCATGTTTGAAAAGTGTAGTCTCTGTTTGCACTTTGAATACTGAGAGAGTAGCCTATATGGCTGCATTTATTGTTCGCACTTAATACGATTAAGAAAGGACTGTTATATATATATATATATATATATAGTTCATGCTCATAATTCATATACAGTTCTAAGGTCTGAAGAGACTTATGAAATCATACAGGAGAGAATTAAGCCAGTCAGTTGAGTTTGTAGCAAAACTTTTTATGGTGCTTGAGTGTCGTTTTCTATTACTCATGGGCGTCGGAACCACTGAATGTGGGTGGGACAGGACCCACCCAGTTTTAAAGACCCACCCACTTTTACCGTCTCTAATTCGGCGAATATGTCTGTGCACTTTTTAGAGCGCCATTAGTCAAATCCATTCCACAGGACGAATGCACTTCTGTAACACAGCAAAGTAAATAAAGCATCTGAGTGTATCTGCTGCTCAGATACACCTAATCCTGCTCGATACTTTATTCTAACATTTAGAGTTCCTTCATTTTTATGTTTATTGAAAACAAATGCCTTTCCGATGTAAAATGACATGTGAAAAGGAAGAAGAACGATTTCGGCAATAGGTGGACGCGAACTCGGGTCGTTTGCGTCAAAAAACACTGGTTATTCGCTTTACCGCTTACGCCACTAAAAACACACTTCAATTGCCGCGTTTTGTAGTGTTGTCACGTTAGTGCGCAGAGGTAATATACATAGTAAGGCACCACACTACAGAAAATGGCATATACTCCCCACCCACATTTATTTTGCTTCCGACGCCCATGCTTTTACTGCATGTGATAATTCATACTCAGAAAGTAGAACAGAACATAGTTAAAACAATTTAAATAGAGACCAAAAATTTTCAAACGTGATAAAGAGCTATAGACAACTACACAACCTATAATAGTGTAAGGCGTGGAGTTTTAGCTGCCCGTGGGTGGATGTAAATAAAGACGATAGACTTGAAAATACCGACGACTAGTAATTTTTATTGAGCAAAGACCTAGAACTCGGGAAGAGATCAACACTAATCTCTGTGCCCGCCATATGCAACACCAAAATAAAAGTCCTTGACAGAAACATGCAAAAATAGAATACAATTAATATTAAATAAACAACTTCACAATAGCCTGCATACTCATAACATCCTAAATATGTTATGTAGCCTAATTTGCACGCATTGGGGAGTCGCGCTCTAAACGCGGGGTATTAAAATTGCTTTTGAAGGCGCGTGCGCGTTTTACTTTCGGTTTTGTTTGAACGATCGCGCGAACTCTCGGCGGTGCTGAACGGGATTTTGAAAAGTGCCCAGTGCAGTGGAAATTCGCCCCTGGTACATCGTATGCTATATTAAATGTCTTTTTAAAACACTATTTTAATGCATTAAGTCACGTTAAGCGTTTTAAAATGCCCCGGCATCTGGAGATTCCGCCGGAAGTGCCGCTGCTTCCGTTTACACTGAAAAGTTAACGCACATCCACATATGAAATCACTTGCATATATGTATATACACAACTAAAGCCTGCGTCTTACCTGAAATTTATTTTGTATGTTTGCGTGAGTGTTTTATGGGTGTATATGCGCGCAACGAGTTTATATGTATGTGCGAGTGTTTTTAGGTGTATATGCATGGATCAAGTTTATATGTATATGCGAGTATGTACAGGTGTGTCTGCATGCAGCGAGTTTATATGTGTATGTGAGTGTTGTTGTAGGTGTATATGCATGGATCAAGTTTATACGTATAAGCGAGTGTTTTTTAGCGTATGCATGCGTTAAGTTTATATGTATATACAAGTTATTCACAAGTGTATATGTATTCATTACTAATAAAAGATGTATTGGTATGGATTTCATATTAGTGTGCACGTGTATTTCATATATATATTTTGAACATCCAACAGTATACATGTATATGCAAGTAATTTCTAGGTGTATATGCACGTGTTTTATGTATGTATTGATAAGCGAAGTTTGATTTAAATCCTACGTGGCGCCTCATAGTACTGTCTATTTGGTGCTGGCTGTGCATTATGACTCTTCACATCATTTTTTTTCGCGATTAATATTGTTATTATTATGAAAGTAATATTGTATTTTCTACTTGCTCTCCTTTGCATTAACTTTAGGGTGTAAATGTACGTTGCATAATGTGCCCAGGGATATACATAATAAAATAATATAATACTAAATAAGACATGACTCCGATTAATGGCTTTATTCCTTTTGGATCTGGATTACGTTGTTGTGTTGAGTTTATGCATCATCCGGACTCAGAATTGTTTCATTTATTCTTGGGGAAATGTGCATTTGGATATAAACGCTGTCATAATTTACCATGATGTAGTGATTCGAGGGAAATGACTGAGTAAATTGAGAAAATACGCTTAAATATACCGGAGATGGAGAACAGAAACTATAGCTGGCGCTATGTTGCGCATATATTATATTGACGAGTACCGGTCTGAGTGCCCATATAAATTACAAGTAAATTGTTGTTTCTTTGTTGATTATATAACAACTTGGAAAGCAGACAAAAAAGAAAAGGTAAAAGGCATTATTTGAGACAAGAGCATATTAATATAATAGGCACAGACCTGTAGCGGAACTGACTTTACCCTGCGCTGACGTCACTTCCGATTTTTGTGAAAAAGGCTAATTAGCGACGCATCTGCTCTAGTAAGTTCGCGCCATGCGGCCGTTTGAACTTTGATCCGAGCCATAAACGGTCAAAGTGGCGGTGTTTGACTTTAGCGCTCCTTTGTTCTGCCTTTGTCGCATAAACATTATATCAAACATTTATCAAACCTTCGTTATGGTTTATAGAGGAAATATTGCGCAATAATTATCGTTATCAATTTATCGCCAAGCCCTACTTTACCACCAGTTAACTTTAGTTTGTCAAAATATTGCACCCTTTCCTGCTTACGAAGTCCTTCTCTATATTATTTTGCAGCTTCCACACATTTTTTCTGTGATTTAGACTGTATAAATTAGCAAAACAACATATTCAGTAGTACATTAACCGTGCAATCCATACAGTTGTTTACATCTGAGTATCTCCAATATGGCCACGCATCCAGATAACTGACCAAATTGTGACGTAAGTGCAAACCCTTTATTATATTAATTATTAACACAGTTTGTAGCGCAAACAGTTTTACTGTTTACTGCACATTGTTATTCTTCTCGTTATTTCCCTAGCGGTTAATGAACAGGAAATCTCGCCCATAGGCTTAAGGGCAGAAAGGGCACAATATTTTGACAAACTAAAGTGCATGGTGCATGTCTCAACATGGTGTTAAAGTATTTTTTATTTTATTTTCACCTGTAACCATCACTGTACTGTATTGCTGGAGTACTGTTTTAAAAGGATATCCTGGGAAATTCACATTTTTACATGAGGCTATAATTTTCTTTTAGATGTAAATGTGGCTATTAGAAAGATTGCCACCCTGCTGAAGCCAGATAAAGACATCACTCAGAATGGCGATCACTTCATTATAAAGACTCTCAGCACCTTCAGGAACTACAACATGGACTTTGTGGTTGGTGAAGAGTTTGAGGAAGATCTGAGTGGAGTGGATGACAGGAAATGTATGGTGAGCAAACTTTCAAAGCAAACACTTTGAGGCTTGAGAGCTTAAAAGCACAGGTTTTTTTTTTTTTTTTTTAATCTTTTTATTATAAAGTACTACTCAAAAAGCTTTAATGCTATTTATTAAACCTTGCTTTCTGGCTCAGTATGAACTTGCAGGATTACATGTTTGATTCTCCCTCAAATGTGAATGCTTTGCAAGGACATTAATAGTTTTCTTAAGATTCATTGAGAATTTTTTTTTAGATTTTTCTTACCTTCAAGAGGCAAGTTTAAATAGGCTTGCATGGTTTATTATACTTATTTTCACAAAAAGTTTATAACATTCCAAGATCAGTCTGAGTCATGTGATTTTTGTAATAATTCTCTTATAGGGTTGCCATTTGTATAATTTCATCGCCCTTGAAAATCACTAACTGTGCATGTCATTTACAGTTCACAATCTCAACTAATGAGAAAAGGGGAAAGTGTGAAATGAGAGCAATAATTGACTCTTTTATCTAATAACAAGCGTTACTCTCTCTCCTTTCATTTTCCTCTTACTTTTCCTGTCATTTGGAGAAACTTGTTGTATCTAAGACCTGATTGCAGAGACACCGAGATAATCATCAGTTTTTTGCTTAACCCCTAAAGTCACCTTTTCACTATCTCTGACGAACAACTGACCGGAAATCATTCGTTTACAATGGAGAGTAGTATGGAAGCTGCTTGGCGTTCTGATTATATATGCAGATATATAATTATCAATTACAACTAGAGCTTCAGAAGTGTTGCAGTATGTGAACTTCTCAGTTGAATGTGATGTATTCTAATCAAAGCTAGTATGAGATGAGATTTGCCAGTATTTTTGCACTAAAACTTATTCTTTAAACACTATTTAAAATACACTGTGAAAATGTCATTTGTACATAAATATTGGAGATATTGGAAAGGCAGCTTGTAGTCCAGCAGTCATACAAGTGATTTTAATAATATTTATATACTGTTATAGTTACATAGTTTTTTTTTTTAATTATTTAATTTTTAAAATGTTTTATTATTATTATTATTATTGGTATTTTCAGTTTGGGGTCTTTTAATATTACTAAATAGTAATTAATTTATTTTTTATTCCAGTTTTTGTTTAATTTCAGTTAGTTGCCAAGAAAATTTTTTCATCTGATATTTACCTCTTTAGTAACTTTACATTTTCAGTTTTCTTCTTTAATTTATTTTTTTAGGAATTCTGTTATGCTTTTGTCATTTTAATTAGTTTTCATTCATTGTTAGTAATCAATTTATGTTTATTTTTTTATATTTCTAAATAGAAGTTTAATTTATTTATTTTGTTCAATTTTAGTTTGGTTTCAGTTAGTTGCCAAGAAAACATTTCAAAAATTTAATTCAGTTTAAATTTTCATCTAATATTCAGTTCTTTAGTAATTTACTTTTCGTTTTTAATTTTTTAAGTTTAATTTTTTAGGATTTCTGTCATGTGCTTTTGTCATTTTTTTATTTATTTTCATTTTTTATTAATCTTTTTTTTTATTTAAAAATAGAAATTTATTTTATTTTTTATTTCAGTTTTAGTTTTATTTCAACTAGTTGCCAAGAAAAAAAATTCAAAATTTTCATTTAGTTTAAGTTTTTTTACATAATATTCTGCCCTTTAGTAATTTTGCATTTTCAGTTTTCACTTTTAATTTCGGAATTCTGTTATGTGCTTTTGTCATTTTTTTTCATTCTTAGTAATCATTTTTTAAAAATATTTCTAAATAGAAATGTATTTTTTACATCAGTTTTTGTTTTATTTTAGACCACATTTAAAAACTTTTATTCAGTTTAAATTTTCATCTAATATTTATATTTTATTTAAGCTTTATTAAAAATGTGTTTTATATTTATATTTATACTTTAAGTTTACCATAACAACACAGAAAAGTGTTAGTTATGTTGCACTAGATGTGCCTCCTCTCTAAAACCTGGCTGTTGTTCAACTTCACTGACTGATATAACACAAAAAAAAGGCCTGTGAAGTTTTTTCTTGAGTTGCTGTAAATAAGAACACTTGAAACGCTATATTCAAGATGTTGTGACCCGGTTTGCCCTGAACAAAAATCACTCACCTCATTCAGTCCTAACAGTGCCCAGCAATGTGTTTTTCATTCCTTCCACTCAAATCTGCCAGAGGAAGAAGCATTTTCAACATGCTTCTTTTTGTGCAGCATATAATTGCAGTGGAAACACATTTATTGCGGGTCAATTTTAATTTTCTTTTTGTGTCAATAAAGTATAGATGTGCTCTCCTCTTCCACTGCTCTTGTGAAATCTTTTCTGCTTCCCTCTTTCTTTGTAGTCCTATCTCAGCTCCATTTTTTCTGTATACAGTATATGTTAAAAATAAATCTCTGCTTTGCATTATAGACCACTATCACCTGGGATGGAGATAAACTGGCATGTGTGCAGAAAGGAGAGATCGAGGGGAGGGGCTGGACCCACTGGATTGAGGGAGATGAACTTCATCTGGTAGGCCAGTTCTCATGCATTTCATTTGTAATGTGGTACTCCCTACCAGGTATGATTGTTTTGCATAGAGCTGCTATATATCAAAAATAGCCTAAAGCGTATTCAATACGCCATCTGAAAAATTGTTTGGGCTAGGAGGTACACAGCAGATGGTGGGGTAGGGCTATTCTCAAATCACAAAACTTTTATCCCTGTGATGATATAGCTGACCTGTTTGATTGCTTTAATACATTTGAACTTGGTTTAAATAATTCTAATGGGCGTCAAACACCATCATTATGATTTGATAGGATTTTTAAATGAAGTTGACTGGAATATGATGGGTGGAGGTAATAACAACAGATGTTAGGCTTCATCTGCGCGTTTGATCATGCATAATAAACTGACTGCATTGCCGTAGCATTACCAAAGAACTGGACGTTGCTGACACCAGCTGGTTGAAAGTTATATACATTCTAGTGTTGCGTTGAACAAGACCACTGTTAGAGAACATTTACCATGTTAACTCTTAAAGTGCTCCTATTATGCCATTTTAAAGGTTGCTAATATTGTTTTGAGTCTCCTAAAACAGGTTTACATGTTTGCAAGATCAAAAAACACTTCTTTAAAAATAGATTTAATTTTACCTCGTTTCTAAATGATTCGTAAACGACTCGTGCGAAGCAGTTCGAAGAATCAGTCTCTTTAAACCCCTCCTTTCCTTTAGCCCTCACTGCTGTGATTGGTCAGATGCCGCAGTCCTTTATGATTGGTCTACCGCGTACAGCGCGTGTCGGAAAACGAAACGCCCACTGCCATAACTGAATGACAGCCCTGGATACTTGTCAGTACATAGAAAAGTTGGCATCGATTTTACCTTACCAATTTGAGCCGGAGTCTGACTATGAAACGGTTGAAGTGGCTGATCGACAAGTTAGCTTATGTAAGCGAACCGGGCACACCTCTATGTTGTAAACTTCAACATTGTATAATGCATTAAGCGGCTTTCACACTGAACACGGAAAGCAGTTCAACTAATTTGAACTTTATGCGCAGCATTTTGGTCGACACAGAAACAAGCCGTCCTCGCGCGGCACAAGCAATTGAAATTAATGGGTTTCATAGCGCAGCGCTTCCCGCTTTCATTGTGAAAGCCGCTTCATGTGCCATCATTTATCATTACTCCAACTAATGAGACAGACAGACAGTCAAGCTGCATCAGTCACAAATTGTCAGACTACAGTGGGCCCACAGCCGAACAACAGAACTACAGAAGCGTGAGTTAGCTGGTTAGCAATACGTGCAGGATTGTTACACAACATAACATACACAACTACATATTTTGAGCGATCGCTAGAAAATACAGTCTTTGTAGATTCATCTTTTGGAAGTGAATATAAAACAAATTTAGTCTCACTGCGTAGGATACAGCGTCTTGGAACCACATGAAAATTTTAGTGTTTGTGGGCAGGCAAGTTGTGTGGGCGGACATTATGCAAATGTGTTACTTTGTGACGTACAGCCTTAACAGAATAAGATTCGAATTACGATTTGTTCAGGCGATTGTGAGCCAACTGTTTTTTTTTTTTGATAGACAATAACTTTACTTATCGCGCACTGTCGACTTCATAACTTTACAGATATTTTATGTTCACATACAGCTACATGACACACTGCATGAAAGGTCATATTTGAAAAGGCATAATAGGAGCACTTTAAAAATGTACGTTCCTTATTGGCATTGATAATTCCATAAAGAAGCTTTAACATCCATAAGACTTTCAATTGTAGAAAAAGTGTAAAAAGGTTTATTAGATTATTAAAATGTTCAGGTTTTGGCTTTGTTTTTACCTGTTGTTTTCATACTTGCTGAAAGTAATGACTGAAAAGTAGTTTGACCAATAGCATGCAGGCATTGTACGTAATCCACCAATCGTGGTGTACGAGAAGGTGGGATCTACAAAGAACAGTCAAAACTAGGGCTGGGCGATATGGCAAAAAATTAAAATCATGATTTTTTTTTTTTTTTTTTACAATTTTTAACTAATCAACTTGAAAATGTAACTACAACTTGATTCAAGTAACTTTTTCTTTATTAGCCCTCTAGTTAAAGAAAATTCTATTCCAAGTGCACCACACATGAAGTTGTCAACATGATGTAAATGTTAAACAAATCACTCATTAAATATCTTTGTAGAAAAGATGCATGAACTACAACTACATCTTGTACAAACTTGTCTTAAACGTAATATATGTTAACAAATAATACGAGGACTCTGTTAGCACACATACATCACAGAGACGTCTATTTGATGTCTGCATTTACATCTGGAAGACTTATTTTTTATAGTGTTTGCTCATCTGCAATACTTCTATTGGACGTTTCCTATCAGATGTCAAGTAGACGTCTATTAGATATATTTAAGATGTTTATGATGTAGAATGTATGTAAAACTGACATCTTACAGACGTCTTTCAGACGTTTGTACACAGCACATGCTTTCCAGATCAAACAGACATCTTACAGATGTATGTGTGCTATCTGGGGTGATTTAAATTCAAAATGACTTAAGTTATAACACCAGTAGACTATTATTAACTATAAATGTTTCAGCCTGTCACCATGATGCAAACATGAAATATCAGACATACAGCAGTAGTTCTTCACAGGTTCTTTATTCAATTGCGCTGCTTTTCCATTGTTTCTTCTATGTAAACATGGACACGTATCTTGTGCGTCTCATGAACGGCTTTCTAAAAACGTGGCGTTGAAGTTAAAAGAAGTTCACTTCACTCCCATCTCCTTGCATGTTCTTCCTATTTCCGCGACGCATCTTTGTCAACACAAAAGCGCATTCTGTGTGAATGGCGCCTAGGGTTACAAGTAGGGATGCACCGATACCACTTTTTTCAGTATTCGCCCGATACCGATACTTTTATTTTTGGTACTTGCCGATTCCGAGTACCGATACCGATATTTTAAAATTTACAGGTAGATTTGTAAAATATAGGGTACAGAAACTAAAAGAATATGTATAATGTTAGTTGGTCAACTTTATTTATCAAATAGATACAGTCAAACCAAAATGTATTTAGAACCCATTATCATAAACTGTGTCCTGCGCCCACTAGTAAAAAAAAAAATAATACAAATAAATATATATCAAAAATTGTCAAAAGATGGTGTATATCTGCTGTCTGAATCATTTTTGGGTTGACTATATATCCCTTAATTATTTTTACACTTAATTATGCCCATTAAAATGTGTTTTGTTACTTTCACTGTTTTTTTTCCCTTGCTCTATGGTACATCATCTTCAATTTAATAGCATGAAACTGCTCAATTGCAGCGGCTCAGTACTGTAATCACGTCAACCACTCATTATGAATCTCCTAACTCTGATATTTTCATAATTATAAGTCACGTTTTTTTTCTGAAATATGGTGCTATTTGGGCTACAATCCAAAGCGACTCAAATCATGGAGAATCACTCGTGAAGCATTCAAAACATCGCATCGCATTTCACACAGGCTGCTATAGTTTCACTTTCGCCGGACATTCGTGTATGCTTAAAGTTGAAAAAAAAAACGATGTTTATAGCGAATGCCCATATATATATATATTTTGTTATATCTACGAATTTGTTTTAATCCAAAAGATGCGTGTGCTAAATATGCGAACATCAATGAAGATCACGCAACAGCGCGCGCTCTCTCTCTTTCTCTGTCTCGCGCTTTCTCTCTCGCTCCCTCTCTCTCTCTAAACCGTTAAATAACTTGTGCATTGATTTACTTAAGTTGTTTTGACATATCTTACCGAACTACAAACTTTCCAGTGATGTCAGGGCAGGATATTAACTCGACACGCCCGCGCGCTCAATCCAATCTGCGTGCTCTGCCTATCAGCTGACGCACACCAGTTATACAAGCTTAATACTGAATGTTTAACATTATATTACTTACATACACATACTTCGTAGACATCCTTAATCTCTAATGACTCCATTCTGCTGTCTGTTGTTTTGTTGTCGGTGTTTCTTTGCCTGCATACGCACTTGTCACATGATGTGGTATCGGCGTTTGGTATCGGGGCATTTTAACGAGTACGAGTACGAGTACAGGTGCTCAGTATCGGGCCCGATACCGATAGTGCATCCCTAGTTATAAGCGCGGTTGATCATGTGCGCCAACATTCTTTTCTCTTTACTGTTATCATTGGCATATTTTCAAAGTGTCTAATTCTAATGTTTGGTTATATTTCTATTCAAAATCAGGATATCTTGATTTCTAAAAAATAAAATCGAGGCAAAACTATAAATTCGAATTAATCGATAAAATCAGAAAAATTTCCCAGCCCTATATAATATATAAGGACTGTAGAGAGAACATCAATAGGAAAACAAAGCCAAAACCCAATTTAGAAATCCCAGTTAGGACGTGTCTGGGACAAAAAGGACTACCCTAGAGTAAATGAGGACAAATTTTTCATAACTATCCCTAAAAATAAAGAGATTTCTGACCCTTTATGGCTATTTTAACATTGTCTTTACTACCTTTCTGGACCTTGAACTTGTAGATTAACGCTCTCAGATTTCATCAAAAATATCTTAATTTGTGTTCTGAAGATGAACAGGTTTTACAGGTTTGAAACGACATGAGGGTGAGTAATTAATGACAGAATTTACATGTTTGGGTGAGCTGTCTCTTTAAGCATGTTTTCTTTGTATGCAGGAGCTGAGAGCCGCTGGGATTGTGAGTAAACAGGTCTTCAAAAAGTCTACCGACTAAACACCTGCAAGAGATCCAGGAAAATCCAACACTTTAAAGTACATAAACTCACACCGCATCTTCCTACATCTATGTGTGCACCTTCATCTCTGCTATTGTGAAAAGCAGACAAACACCATCTGTGATAGTCTGTCACAATCTATAAATGCTTGTTTGTTCCAATCCTCACAGAGGAACGTCTCAAGCGACTTTCCTTCATAGGTGCGACGTTTGTCATTTAGATGTTATTTACATTAGTAGTAGAGAACACCGGGATAAGCTGCTCTGAACCATCAAACAACAGGTGCGTCAGGATATTGTCTTGGACACAACGAGAAGATTCCTCAGATTGGGAGCTTCTGTGTACACAAAAGTAATTAGGCTCCAGAGAGGATGTGCAGAAGGAAAAATGATGTGACGAGTCTGAGTGCCGCCCAGCTGCTGTCGCTCTGATTGAAGAGCCTGTCAGTCTCTTGGGTTCTGAGCATGGCAGGGTTTTGCTTTCCTTCCCATCATGCCTCTGTGACTGTGCACACAAAAGAATACATAAATCAGTGAAATAAAGAGAAACGCATTGCGTTCTGCTGTTCATATGTGTCGTAATGTGTCTGTTTGAACGTTCTATCAACACACTAGTTTAATAAAGGCATACCAGCAGGAATGTAAATTAAATATTGCTGCCGTTTTTGTAAATACTTTGGAAAATTCAGGTTGGCATGTTCACTTTTCATTATTGCTGAGATATGCTTCAGCGCTTCTGAAGTATTACATGAATATTAAGAAGTGAACTAAGCAGCACCCATACACCCACTTAACAAGAGAACGAAAGGCACATAATTGGCAGTGTGTTGATAACCATAGAGCACCGTCTAGTAAAATCAGTGCAACCGTTCATTTTCCATATTTGGCCCAGAGTCTATCAACGGCTTCCTGCCAGGTGTTCCTTTCAGTGAAAAATGTCCTGCCCCACATTGGCAGCCCATTCACCGTCCACTTCCTTTTTTCCATGCTAATGGCTCCAAATATATTTTTGGGTCTTCATTTACTCAAAGGAATAGTTCAGCCAAAAATTAAAATTTGCTGAAACTTTACTCACCCTCAGGCTGTCCAAGATGTAGATTACATCACTTGCTCACCAATGGATCCTCTGCAGTGAATGGGAGCTGTCGTGGTACTCTCGTGAAAGCACATCCACAAGTGACCCAGTAGAGATGAAAATGTGGAATGAAGTCATTATTTTTATTGTCTTTGTGCAAAAAAAGTATTATCGTAGCTTCGTAAAATTACAGTTGAACCACTGATGTCACATGGACTACTTTGTCAATCATCTTGGTACTTTTCTGGGCCTTGAACGTGGTAGTACACTTGCTGTCTATGGGAGGGTCAGAGGGTTTTAGGACTTCATCAGAAATATCTTTAATTATGTTCTGAAGATGAACAAAGGTCTTACGGGTTTGGAACAACATGAGGGTAATTAATAAAATTATAATTTTTGGGTGAAGCAAAAAGCTGCACGTTTGTAAGAAACCAATGAATTATTAAGATATTAAGATTAAGAAGATATTTATGTCCTCTAACATTTGGTCTTGTCTGAATCAGCAAAGAAATATGCACTACAAGCCAAAACTGTTCTAAACAAATATGTGAGTGGATTTTGATGTGAGAAGACAACTGAAAGAAGCGTTATTATAGATTATTGACTTATATTTTGGCCAGAAGTGATGGTTTATAATTAATGATGAACATTATTGATGAACTTGAGTTATTTGGATTCCTTATGATGATTTTATCAGCTGTCTGGACTCTCATTCTGACGGCACCCATTCATTGCAGAGGATCCATTGGTAAGCAAGTGATGTAATGCTAAATTTCTCAGAATCTGTTCTGATGAACAAACAAGCTCATATAAATCTTGGATGGCCTGAGGGTGAGTAAAGTTTCAGCAAACTTTCATTTTTTGGGGTGAACTATTCTTTTAAAATAATGGTCTGTTTGTACTTGTGCAGCTCTTACACAAACGTTGACCTGATCTCATGACGAAAACATACCTGTGGGAGATTATTCACAAGACGCTGAATACGCACCAATAAGTATTGTGGTCCTGAGGCCGGTTGCTCCTTGTTATAAATGTGTTCACTTTATTATCTGCTATGGAGGGAGGCGTCTGGGGGGAGTAGTTTAGGGGAGGGGCGGAAAAAGTAAGAGCGCGTTGGTCAATTCAGAGTGGAAGGAAAGAGAAAAAGGGGAGCTGGAAGAGAGCTCACGGAGAAACGTAAAGATAATAACCCTCTGCGTTTTCTTGTGTTTTGCGAAGTTAGGACGCCTCCTGATACCCTTTGCTTTAGGTTGCAAGTTCAGGAAATAAAAAAAGGCCGTTGGCTGTTTGTTGAACTGGATCTCCGTCTCCTGCCTATTTAATCTGGGAAGTTGCACGACGCTACAGTATAGTTATAGCGCCACTCAACGGACATTTCAAGTCAGAACTGAGGTGGCATGTACCATATACAGGTCCTTTTCAAAAAATTAGCATATTGTGATAAAGTTCATTATTTTCTGTAATGTACTGATAAACATTAGACTTTCATATATTTTAGATTCATTACACACAACTGAAGTAGTTTCAAGCCTTTTATTGTTTTAATATTGATGATTTTGGCATACAGCTCATGAAAACCCAAAATTCCTATCTCAAAAAATTAGCATATCATGAAAAGGTTCTCTAAACGAGCTATTAACCTAATCATCTGAATCAACTAATTAACTCTAAACACCTGCAAAAGATTCCTGAGGCTTTTAAAAACTCCCAGCCTGGTTCATTACTCAAAACCGCAATCATGGGTAAGACTGCCGACCTGACTGCTGTCCAGAAGGCCATCATTGACACCCTCAAGCAAGAGGGTAAGACACAGAAAGAAATTTCTGAACGAATAGGCTGTTCCCAGAGTGCTGTATCAAGGCACCTCAGTGGGAAGTCTGTGGGAAGGAAAAAGTGTGGCAGAAAACGCTGCACAACGAGAAGAGGTGACCGGACCCTGAGGAAGATTGTGGAGAAGGACCGATTCCAGACCTTGGGGGACCTGCGGAAGCAGTGGACTGAGTCTGGAGTAGAAACATCCAGAGCCACCGTGTACAGGCGTGTGCAGGAAATGGGCTACAGGTGCCGCATTCCCCAGGTCAAGCCACTTTTGAACCAGAAACAGCGGCAGAAGCGCCTGACCTGGGCTACAGAGAAGCAGCACTGGACTGTTGCTCAGTGGTCCAAAGTACTTTTTTCGGATGAAAGCAAATTTTGCATGTCATTCGGAAATCAAGGTGCCAGAGTCTGGAGGAAGACTGGGGAGAGGGAAATGCCAAAATGCCTGAAGTCCAGTGTCAAGTACCCACAGTCAGTGATGGTCTGGGGTGCCATGTCAGCTGCGGTCAATGCAGCTAGCTATCAGGAGATTTTGGAGCACTTCATGCTTCCATCTGCTGAAAAGCTTTATGGAGATGAAGATTTCATTTTTCAGCACGACCTGGCACCTGCTCACAGTGCCAAAACCACTGGTAAATGGTTTACTGACCATGGTATTACTGTGCTCAATTGGCCTGCCAACTCTCCTGACCTGAACCCCATAGAGAATCTGTGGGATATTGTGAAGAGAAAGTTGAGAGACGCAAGACCCAACACTCTGGATGAGCTTAAGGCCGCTATCGAAGCATCCTGGGCCTCCATAACACCTCAGCAGTGCCACAGGCTGATTGCCTCCATGTTTTTTTTGTATTAAAAACACTTTTCTTTTATTGGTCGGATGAAATATGCTAATTTTTTGATAGGAATTTTGGGTTTTCATGAGCTGTATGCCAAAATCATCAATATTAAAACAATAAAAGGCTTGAAACTACTTCAGTTGTGTGTAATGAATCTAAAATATATGAAAGTCTAATGTTTATCAGTACATTACAGAAAATAATGAACTTTATCACAATATGCTAATTTTTTGAAAAGGACCTGTATAAGTTCATCTGATCTGGGGGAAAAAATCCGAACACTCTTTTAGCGCCACTCAGTCAGTGTTGCCAAGTCCGCGGTTTACTGTAACACTGTTGACGTAAGTTGTTTTTCATGTCTGCGGGTTAAAGCGACCCGAATAATATTATATTTAGCCCCTGGAACGCGAATTGTACCAGGGTAACCCCACCAAAAAACGTGCATTTTACCCCCACAGAACGCGATTTTTACTGGGGAACCCCCTCGAAACGCCAATGGGCTACGTTTGGGCAGCAATTGGGCGGGTTTTGTTGTGAAAACCTGGCAACACTGCACTCAGTGGACATTGCACATTGAATATGTCACGAAATGTATATGGTGGTAGGTATTTCGCATCTTCCACAGGTACATTTTCGTCATGAGATCATGTTGCAGAATGAACATGTTTAGCAAAGGTGGACAAGGTCCAGTCTGCAAGTACTGCATTTGAAGAAACATTTTATCTAACTAAAAAAGCATAGAAGCGTAGGAATTTTAACAGGTAAAATAGCCTTAAAGAACAGTTCTGCAACAATAATGTTCACAGAAGCTTTTATTGTATTAATAACCTGCTCCTTGTTCAGCACACTTTGAACTTCTAAACCTGCGGCAGATCGTGCAAGCAAAAAAATACATTTAATACAGTTCTGCATTTATCAGCGCATCTGAATAAAATGTTCTATGCTTAGCTGTAATCCCTTGTACCTTCAGAGGAGACTAACCATTGCAAAACTCCTATTCTTAGGTCCAAATTCACTTGGATGTATAGTCATCTTCGTGGGAGGGAGATGGAGTTTCTCTTTTAACAAGGAAAGCAACTAAACCTGATGATGAACTTATCATTACTAATTGGATTTGTGACTTGTAATGTGGGGCTTTATGCAGACATTCTGCTGCACTGAATCTCCTCAAATGTTCTCTGGTGTCAAAGAAACCTCACACTCTAATTCAAAATGCCAGCTGATTACAACAACTATTGGAAAATGATCTCAATTTAGAATTCTAATGAGTACCTGAAAGCTCTTGGTGAGTCAATTACCAGTTCAAAAAGCGGAGAATCTTCTGTAGGCTTAATTAACATTATCATCACGCTGCACTATAAAACCTTTGGAACATAATTACATTACTGAGTAGGGCTGCATAATCCTACTAATTATTAATTAAATTAAAGAGTAACAGACATTTTATCATTCTTATAATTAAATTTCACTCAGTTGACGTATATACACACATAGGGAATTTATATACACATACATGCAGTACATTGTTAAAAGTACTACATATATGCATGTGAATATGTCATACTGTCTATTTGTTTTCAAACAGTCTCTGAAATGTAAACACAAAAGTAACACACTCTGTGTTAAGTAATCTCATTTTGATTTTGGCTCCGGTTCCTGGCAGGAACAAATGTTGCTATTAGGAAAACTGCCATCAGCAGATGCAACAGCATCTCTGAGAATGGAGAATAGAGATCACTTCATCAATGAGACAGTCAGCATTGATGGCATGAGATTGAATTGTGATTTGCCTAGAGTTTGAGGTGATAATGAAAGCATTTTGAGTACCTATTTCTTATTTATTTCCATTTAAATATATAGTAACTTTTATGTACAATTCATTTCTTATTGTTGTTATGCTATGGCAATTAGTAGAGGCATCAAATCATACATTTATTAACCATATGAACAGCAGTAAAGGTCTACACTACCATTCTGTGTCTGCAGTGATATACTCTGCATAATTATAATGAAAATACTAATCATCATAATCATGGGCCTTAGGCTTCATCATTGTCAACATTATTGCACTGACAAGATTACCAAGATATGTTAAAAAGATAACAGCAGATGGTTGCTGTTATTTACTTTTGTATTGTTTATCTCTTGTTGTAGGAGCAGAGCTTCTGGCATAATAGAAACAAGGTCTTTAAGAAATCCTATACATAGACGTTTATAATACCTGGTGAAAGCATTCTTATTCATCTCAATGGTATTAAAAATAATATTTTATATACATCTAGATTAAGAAATATGCTGAACTGGGTCAAACCCGACCTAAAGACATGTAATAGACGTCTATTTGACATCTGATAGGAAACGTCCAATAGACGTATTACAGATGAGCAAACTGCGTCTTGTATATGTCAGGCAGATGTCTTGCAGATGTAAATCAGACGTCAAATAGACGTCTCCGAGATGTACGTGTGCTATCAGGGGTATAGTTTAAATGCCGCTTTAAAAGGCTCTAAACAATCCCAGCCAAGGAAGACAGGTCTTATCTAGTGAAACGATCGGTTATTTTTTAAAATACATTACAATTTACATACTTTTTAACCTCAAATGCTCGTCTTGTCTAGGTCTGCGTGAACTCTGTGTTTTTTTTTTCTTTTCAGTTCAATACAGTTAGAGTATGTTGAAAAATTCCCATCTCATTTTCACCTTTTTTTGTAAAGGGTGTTTGACGTTCTTTGCATGTTCACTTTGTATAAACTGGGTCGGTATTTCTGCAGTGTACACTGTAAAAAAACAAAAAACACAATTTGTTGAGTCAGCTTAAAATAATTTCATACCCTGCTGCCTTAAAATTTTAAGTTCAGTCAACTCAAATAAGTTTAGTCAACTTTAAATGTTAAGTTGTACTAAGTAACAACTTAGATATTTGTGTTTGTTAAACGTAAAAGCTGGGTAAGTAACCCAGCTGCCTTAAAAATTTAAGTTGAATCAACTCAAATATCTAAGTTGTCACTTAGCATAACTTAACATTTCAAGTTAAATAAACCTTTTTGGAGTTGACTGAACTTAAAATTTTAAGGCAGCCAGGTAACACGGCTGGGACTGTTTAGAGCCTTGTAAAGCTGCATTTATACTATATCCCTGATAGCACACGTACATCTCGGAGACATCTACTTGATGTCTGCATTTACATCTGCAAGATGGTTAAAAAGTAAATAAACTGCTATTTTTTACACTGTAAAATAAAAGTTGTTTCAACTTAAGTGTTTGTGCTGCCTTAAAATTTTACGTTTAGTCAACATGAAATGTTAAGTTGCACTACATTAAAAAGGTTGATATTTGAGTTGAGTAAACTTAAAATTTTAAGGCAACATGAACACTTACTTTTTTAAACAAACAAATTTTTACAAGTTGTTTTTTACAGTGTAGAAAATAACTGATCATATTACTAGATAAGACCCTTCTTCCTCGGCTGGGATCGTTTAGAGCCCTTTTGAACCTGCATTTAAACTGCATTTTGGAAGTTCAAACTCGCAGGCACCATAGAAGTCCACTATATGGAGAGGAATCCAGAAATGTTTTCCTCAGAAAACATAATTTATTTATGACTGAAGAAAGAAAGACATGAACATCTTGGATGACAAGGTCGTGAGTACATTATCTGTAAATTTTTGTTCTGGAAGTGAACTACTTTAAACTAGGTCTGTTCATCTATAGCAGGGGTGGCGAACTCCGGTCCTGGAGAGCCGCAGCCCTGCAGAATTCAGCTCCAACCCTAATTAAAACTCACCTGCCTGTTGCTTTCTAGTAACCCTTCAGACCTTGATTAGCTTGTTCAGGTGCATTTGATTAGGGTTGAAGCAAAACTATGCAGGGCTGCGGCTCTCCAGGACCGACGTTCGCCACCCCTGATCTATAGAATGAAAAGATAAAACTGAAAACATCATATAAATGTGGTAAAGAAACTCAAAAAAAAAAAAATTACACAGCATATGACTATTAGTTGCAGAATATTTTGAATCTAGAATCTACCCTACCTAGAGGAAGGCAATTTAAAAAGTAAACAAGTAGGTGCGTGTAAAAAGAAAACTGGGTTAGGTGTATCTGACTCCTTATATGAAAAGCAAGGAGAGCACAGACAAGAAGAAAAATGATGAATGTAGTCTGGCTCCAGCAGCTCTTATAAACAAGCTTGATGGAAAGGATGTTGGACCCTGTGTATTCTCCCATGTGTTCTACAAATGTGCCAACAAAACGAAAATGAAAGAAAAAAAACATGAAATAAAGAAAGATGGAATGAGCCTGTGTAGTGGTGGTTTTCTGTTGTAAATAGTCAAAGTCATAAACATCCAATTCCACCAAGTCTGTTTCTATAGGTCAACACTATATATCTCATATACAGTGGGGATCAAAATTAGAGAACAATCTATAAATTCTTGATTTTATTTATAATTTTATATTTATCACTCAAAATTTCAAGGAATATTAGCTGTAGGTACACCACTGTTCTACTAACATGTTTGACAAAATATCCAAGGCTTTTCAACAAAAACCTTACTTTGTGAAAAACAGTTATCAAAATTCAAAAACAGTAACCAGTGTTGCACGAAAGAAGATTACAACAAAAAATTTGGAGGGCTACAGCTGTCAGAAATTACTAGGAAGTGAAAAGGCCCTTGCTTTGAATGACTTTAGCACATCTGCGGTCATAGGACATCACTAGTTTCTCAGATTGCACTGGTGTGATCATGGTCCACTCTTCTTCCAGTCTCTTTCATAGTTTCTTAGCTAGAACTTTGTTGCCAAGGATTTTCCAGAGATTTTCAATTGGGTTTAGATCAGGACTCTGGCCAAGCAATTTAATTATTTCAGTGTTCTTAGCTTCAAGGAACTGCTTTACCAGTTTTACAGTGTGACTGGGGCATTGTGTCCCATGAAAACTGCAGACTGATTGCAGGGAAAGAACTGCATGTTGCTGGAAGGAGGTTCTGATAATCATTTGCATTCACTTTGCCATGTATCTGTATAAGAGGCCCAACTCCTGCTGCAAAAAACATCCCCCAAACCATGACACTTCCATCTTTAACTGCCTTATTTATGTGCTTGGACTTCAGTATTTTTTCAGTTTGACGCCACACAAAATGTTTCCCATCAGACCCAAATAAACTTTCATCACTTTGTGATTAACCTTAAATTAACTCTCATCACTAACGTGAACTTTGGACTAGTTCTCCTCTCTCCACACAACATAAGCTCACTCAGCAAAGGTGAGCATAGACTTTTGATTCTACTCCTAATGAGAGTCTAAAGAGTTCAGTCGAATTTCTCTTAAACATGCCGAGACAGATCCCTACCCTGTTCAGCACTGAACTGGCAAGCAATTCCAGCTGAAGTGTTGAACCCATCTGCATTATCCTGTCTTCTCGTGCATTTGTCTTATGTGAACGACCAGCTTTTTTGGGTGACTTGAATGAATCAGTGGCACCGTAAAACTTCCATATTCGAGAAATTACAGATTTGGAATGACTGATTTCTCTTGCAATGGCTGAAGGGGTCATCGGGACATCGTGACCTTAGAGTGGCCTGCCATCTTGCAGTCTCAGTGAAAACTGAAGAAATGCTACCAGTTAAACAGGGTTTGTCATATAATTAAGGAAATTAGCACCATAACATAATAAAATGTCTATCCAAACTTGTCTTTCTGCATTAAAACAGCTGATATGCAAGTCACCTGTGTTACATTAGTGGCCTTCTGGGGGCTTTTTAAAACCTGAATCTGATATCTGCAGTTTAAATCCTCTTTATCTCCTATAAATTTCTTATCAATTAGGCCTGTAGCTTTTGAGGATATGAAGTCAAAGAGAATTCTTTATTATAGCTCTCCATGCTTCCAACCATATGTGTTAGTTTCAAACTGGATGATAAATAAAGCCTACAAATGATTTAATTGAGATTAATTAGTCAAGATGGTATGTGTGCCAAAGTAAAGGTCATGTGAGCAGAAAGAATTTTCTACTCCAAAAACATTAGGCTTGAAAAACGAAGATAGATTTCAGCTGTTTTGTGGTTGAATCACAAATTAATGTCACCCTTTTCAAGATGCGCTGAGAATTTCTGACTTCTAATTTACATGTCAACTGAGAAATGTGTTTTCAGTTCATTTAATCTAAAAGTTTATGTAGCAGAACGGTGAAAATCCATGTGAATAATGTAACGACTGTCCCCTATAATAAATCTATATGTTGGGATTTCTTGTGCTTTGAGCTTTGAGGGTTGGTTATATGCACGGGATTTTGCGCATTGTGGGAATGTTTTTCCCAATATGGTTGTACTAAGCAGCACATGTGTGTGGCGGTAATGAAGCTGATCCGATTAATATGGCGGTAAATAAAATGCACTGCTGATAGCCAGAGAGCTGCACGACAGAAGCAGGAGGGCGATCAGGCATCAGGTCTCCTCTAGAAAGTAACCATGGTTTTGGTATATGTTATAGTAACCATGGTTTTTTGGTTGTATTTGTAGTAAAACCATGGTTAATTTTCGTAAGGGTAATTGCACGGGACTATTCTCGCTTTATTTATAAAACGCATAGTTCCGATGTTTATCGCCAATAGATTTGTTTACTGATTCGTTCTTGGTTGTTTCTTGAATGAACCGAATCATTCACTCACCCGATTCTCGAGTCGCCTGAGTCTAGGTTGGCTCGCGTCACATGCGGTATACATCCTTGTTTACAAACGATATGACTTGTTCAATGCAGATAAGATTCGTGACTCGTTTAGTGAAAGGGGCGTATTTGTTTAGTACATTCAACCAATGAAACGCTGCTTCGCGGCCCGCACTTGAATGTCATTGGTCGTGCTGTTGTCAGTCTTTGAATCAGATATCCTGTCACACGCTTCATCTTCAAAAACACTACTGATTCGTTCACAAACGAAACCCTATTAGTAGTAAATGTAATTAAATTAGTTAAAATATAACAGTAACTGCTGGAAATTCTCAAATTAAAGCATTTAAATAATAAACTTGCTTCCTTAAAATCATACACACAGAGCTAGACAAGATAAGCGTTTGAGATTAAAAAGTATATAAATTGTAATTTCTTTGGAAAATAACCGATCTTTTCACTAGATAAGACCCTTCTTCTTTGACTGGGATCGTTTAGAGCCATTTGAAGCTGTATTTAAACTGCATTTTGGAAGTTCAAATTTGGGGGCACCATAGAAGTCCATTACATGGAGAGAAATCCTTAAATGTTTTCCTCAAAAAACATAATTTCTTTACGACTGAAGAAAGAAAGACCTGAACATCTTGGATGACAAGGGGGTGAGTAAATTATCTGTAAATTTTTGTTCTGGAAGTGAACTAATCCTTTAACTCTATACTGATTTATACAGATCTGTCAAAATGGGCTGCTTATAATTTTCTCTTTTTTTTTTTACTGGACATACTATCAGGAAAATTGCTGTTTTGTTAAAAACTAACAAAGCTATCACCCAAAATAGAGATCGCTTTATTATCAAGACTGTCAGCACATTCAAGAACTATGACAAGACTTTGTGGTTGGTCAAGAGTTTGAGATAGACTTAGGTCCAGTAGATGGTAGGTGTGCCAACATTTTCCCTTTACGCAAAAAGTATCCCTGATAGCAAAGTGTTTTCTCATCTGCAGTATGACTATTGGACGTTTCCTATCAGATGTCAAATAGACTTTTATGAGATGTATTTCAATTGTTTCTGATTTAGAATGTACGTAAAACATTCCAGAAAGATTCCAGATCAAGAGTTCTTTAAGACAGACATACGTGTGCTATCTGGGTATTGCTGAGTATAACTGTATAATTGTAAACTGATGACATAAGTTACAGTGTTTGTCTGTTGCTGTTTTCAGTCTTCGGCCTGGACATGGCTCAAACAACTTCTGCTTCCTCATTTAATTTCTGTTCACATGAATGACTTATTTTATTGTAATCCCCTCCTATGTACATGGAATTCAGATAACTACAGAAAGCCATTTAAAACCACAATGTCTGAAATAGTGAGTGAAAACACCAATGTTTTATCTTTGTTTTAGTAATTCAGGTGTTCAGTTTTGATGGCTGTTGTTAGTAAAAAAGGTAAATGCTTAATGGTTCAGTCTCATAAAAATATTTATAAGGCATGCATTAATTTATCTGATTAAAACATGAGCTGAAGGAATTAATTATGTCACAGAAATCTTATCTAAGCCGCCAACTCAAACTGTATGCTATGTTTTTTAATGGCATAGGAGATTAAACTACTACTAGTAACTACCCTACATAAAATCTTCTCATTTAAATAACAATTTAATAATAATTTCTTAGTTAAAATAACAAATGTCAAATTCCATGCTTTGCTTATTTAAACAGGCTTTAGTGAATTCATATAAAATTGCTATGTTTTTCTTTCTTGCATCCTTTTTTTGCATTAATCTTACAGACCTGGCATAGAGGCAAGCTTGTGTGTGTTCAGAAAGAAGAGATTTAATGCAGGGGTTGGACCCACTAGATTGAAGGAGATGAACTTCATTTGGTATTTACACTTTACATCTTTTGATACACACACTACTTTGCCCTCATTCAGCGATTACTTTGTTTTTGGAAACCGTGAGTTAGTGTAAAACATATGGTAACTGATGATACAAATGACATGTGATCACCAATGTGAATTAGGGGCTCATTGTGCAGGGGACGCCAGGACATCATTATCATTAAAGCTATTGTGCTCATTTGAAAAGTTAACAGATGTTCGACCACATCTGTGTGATGTTACGCTTAATTACTCCAGGTAACCCCTTTGACAAAAGAGTGTCTAAGGTGTTGAAGAATCTATATTTAGGCACACACCGCCACCTGCTGATGAGAAGTGCAGTTTATAGAGACAAAAAGGAAAGTGGGTGTTTTGAAAAAGACATGGGCGTCTAATGCAAAACGTATTGATTTAGATGAACCTTGACGTATAGGATTTGATTTGGTTTTATAATTAAGTCCTGTATATTTTTCTATGCTAGAATTGTGGACAAGCAGGTTTTCAAGAAGTCTTAAGCCAATGTTGTATAGTCGCCCCCACTACTGGAAAAGACTAGAAACAACCACCGTAGATGGAGCTATGTATCCATTCATCCTGCTGTCATCAGTCTGTTTCAGACAAATCATCAGACAAATGTTATTCCAAATCTCAGCCAAATCTCAGGAATTAGTTTAGTTAATATTACAGACACCCATTAAATTCATGTTTGTGTGAGATTGGTATGTTTTAGCCTCCCAACCAAGAGCTTTACTGCTGTCTAAAAATAACCACTTTAACATCTGAGGGTCTTTCTGGCTGAAGGAGCGAAAGACGGGGTCTTGACCCTGCAGTAAATCAAGCTCTTTTATTCTCCTCAGAAGCAGGAAGAGAATGAATAGGAGGGAAAATGATATGATGAGAGTCTATACAACTGCACTGCTGCATTTCTTATAGATGATGCTGACAGCCAGAAAATGTGTGGCTGAAATTGTGCTGTTGAAATCACAATTGATGGAATGAAAACTGACAAGAATTGTGCCAATGTTTGTGTTCTTTCAGCTAATGCAGAGGTTGTTTGCATTTGAACAAACATGTTTTCCCATTTTATTTTCCTTGACAAAGTTTTTTAGCATACATTGTTTACACAAGGAATGAAAAAGACATATTAGCTACACTTAAAAATGTCTATTTAACACAACAATTACTGTTATTAATAGGCAGAAATGTTCACTTTTCTTCACAGGTAGAGTATTGGTGGTTCAAGGCACATCAGTCGAGAACTTGTTTCTTAAAAACTTGTTTACACACTACTCCACAGACTCGCATTTCCTGCAAAATAAATAAAAATTCAGATTTTAACACAGATTTTATTTTAGCTAGCATAAATGTATTTTTAAATACTTAAAAAAAGCCAGCTAAATGTACAGTTGTCCTCCTTTTTTAAAAAATACTACTTAGATTCAATTTATGCTACTGTTTATTCACAACATTAATGTTTTTGCTGTACATTTGATTAAATTAATTCATTTTAGACAGTTTGTAACAGTCATTTATACAGTTTAGCAGCTATTATGCACAAGTGTTTGAACACAGAATGTTAAGTAATAAATGAAGTATTCCAGGTAGTTGTATAATGAAGTCACTAAATGGATTTCTGTGTATACACCTTTTAAATGCACTTGTTATTGTAATGCATGACTGCTGCGGTAATGATGTTATCTCATTAATTACACTCTTGACTACACTAACAACGAAAAGCAGCGAAGTGTGAACTTTCATAATACAACAGAGCGTGCCCTCATGAACCGCGTCCTTATACAAACTTACCACATGCAGTTCATCCCCTTTCACCCACTGGGTCCAGCCTCTTCCCTCCTTTTCTCCTTTCTGTACACACACCAGTTTGTCTCCCTCCCAGTTTACTGTGGTCTACAAAACAAGGACAAATACACGTTGACGAGAAAGACGGAGCTGGTACTGACTGACAATAAATAGAGAATATTTTACTCACCCCCATGTCATCCAGTACGTTCATGTCTTACTTTCTTCAGCTGAAAAGAAATGAAGGTTTTTGAGGGAAACATTCCAGGATTGTTCACCATATAGTGGACTTCAATGGAAGCCAACGGGTTGAAGGTCCAAACTGCAGTTTCAGTGCAGCTTCAAAAGGCTCTACATGATCCCAGTGGAGGAATAAGGGTCTTATCTAGTGAAACGATTAGTCATTTTCTTAAAAAAAATACAAATTTATCTGGTTTTTAACCACAAATGCTCATCTTGCACTGGCGCATCTGCAACTTCACCCATTGCGTAATCACATTGAAAAGAGTTTTAAAAAAAGGGTGAGGCAAACAACTCCATCTCATTTTCTCCTCCAACTTCAAAATTGTCCGACATCATTGTTTTACCCTTTTTTGTAAAGAGGGTTTGACTTTCTTTGCATGTTCACTTTGTAAACACTGATACTTCTGCCTACATCACATTAGCTCTCCCACTGAAGTCCACTATGTGGAAAAAATTCCTGGAATGTTTTCCTCAAAAACATTAATTGCTTTTCAACTAAAAAAAGAAAGACATAAACATCTCGAATTACATGGGAGTGAGTAAATGATCAGTAATTTTTTATTCTGGAAATGAACTAATCCTTTAATTTGAATGTGGAAGGCTGTGCGGTGTCAGTCACTTCCAGGTATTTTAGCTGTACAATATTAGTATTATTAGTATTTATTATTGTTTGTAGCCCAAATTATTATGGTTTGTAGCAACTGTTTTCTGCACATTGTTATTCTTGTTATTAACCTATTTATTTATCTAGTTGTCTCGCACATTTACAGGACATAGATTACGTCCACATTGAAAAAAGAAGTACGACTATTTTTTGACAACATTTGACTCCAATAAAGGTCTTACTACTGAACACAAACACTGTACTAACATTACTACACTGAAATAAAAATAGTGTATGATTTACTTTGAATCAATTTTCAATACATTTCACAAATAATTACAAAGAAATGCATTGAATTAAACACAACATTTTGAAGTAGATAAACTGAAATATTATTTTCTTGTTAAACAAACTCCATTTGTGACCTTGGACCACAAAACCAGTCATAAGGGTACATTTTTTGATGAATTTGGCTGAGATACAATTTCAAAATCTGGAATCTGAGGGTGCAAAAAAATCAAAATACTGAGAAAAGTTGTCCAAATTAAGTTCTTACCAATGCATATTACTAATCAAAAGTTTTGATATATTTACGGTAGGAAATTTACAAAATATCTTCATGGAACATGATCTTTACTTAATATCCTAATGACTTTTGGCATAAAAGATAAATCAATCATTTTGACCCATACAATATGTATTGCTACAAATATACCCCTGCTACTTACGACTGGTTTTGAGGCCTAGTGTCACAATTATCTTTAACAACTTAAAATATAATATATACTATATAAAATAATATTTTACATATATACAAGTTGACCTAAAGTGCCCAAGCACCAGGTGTTTGCGGCATTAACCCAAAACCCTCATGGATTTAAGATTCAATAGGTCATTGTATGTAAATCTCAATCTAATCCTATTTACTGACTCATCCACCACAGTAACCTTAGAAAGCAGTTCAGAATTTTTTCCATTTAAAAGCATTTCTGATCTTACTTCTTTATAATGTTGCACTTTAAGCTGTATAAAATAAGGAGGTCACTTACCTTACACTTCCTATCATCTACACCGCCCAAATCCTCCTCAAACTCTTTTCCAACATCAAACTCCATTTGGTAGTTCCTAAAGGTGGTGAGAGTCTTGATATTAAAATGATCACCATTCTGAACAATCTCCTTATCAAAGATGAGATAGCTGGCAATTTTTCTGATGACAATATTCACATCTGTAAGTTGAATACATATAAAATTGGTCAACCGTAGATGTATATGGTACCAGTTTTGTTCACATAATAAAATCAGGTCTGCCAAAGGTACTAAAACATCTCTTGAGTACAAAATACAGACATGTATTTCTCTTACTCTAACTGTTTCCAGCAGAATATATTCTGTGACATGCCTTGTTCAGCATAGAAACTTAATATCACAGGTGTATAATGAATGAATAAATTGAAAATGAAATATCAGCCTACCTAGTGCTTCCATGTATTCATCAAAATTTTCATTACTTGTCATTTTCCAGAATCCATTCATGTCTACGGGAGACATATTTGCTTCTTTTTTCCGTGCACTGATATTTCAACATGAAGGTGCAGTGTGGCGTCTCAAATCACACGGCATGTTGTAATCTTAAAGCCAATTAGGGCCTTTGGATTATCTCAAAGAGCATTTACACGTGGTGGAACTTCTGCTGTGGATTTCTCTCTCTCTCTTTGTACAGGAGCTCCCTCTTCAGGAGTGAACTGCAATGCATGATGCATCTCATGAACTCATGTCAGTCAATGCATGTCAACAGACAGATGTGTCAGTTTGTAATTGTTTTGATTCCCAGCCTGTCAGCAGCACAACAGTCAGTCAAAGCAACAGTCACTATGCTGTCAAACAGGCTTCCGTTTATGCCTACAGACTCCAGAGAGAGAGAGAGAGCGAGAGAGAGAATTGTTCACTACACAAACAGGAGGTGAAGTCCTGTCAGTAATGAGGCCAGTCTTGAGACGTCTTCCTGACTATGAATTACTCTGAAGTGTTTACAGTGAAATGTGGAATAAAAGATACACAACTGTCATGATGATGTTTACTTTTCAGATCATGGCCTATTTTATCTTCCACAAACCACAAGAGAGCGCCTTTGCCAACCAAACCTGTCTTGTTGTATCTACACTACCATCTTGAATTAAAAAAAAGTCTCTTATGCTCACCAATGCTGCATTTAAAATACACTAAACTAAATCTAAAATAATAGTACAATTTAAAATGACTGTAACTTTATCATTTATAATACATTTTCAAATGTAATTAATTCTATTTTCAGTGACACATGATGCTTCAGAAATCATTTTAATATGCTGATCTGGTGCTCAAGAAATATTATTACCAACAGTTTAATGTTTAATGTGCTTAATATTTTTGTAAAACTGTGATACATATTTTTTTCAGGGTTCTTCAACGTTCTGTCATTTTCAGTCTTTTTAATGTGTCCTTGCTCAGTAAGAGTATTAATGTCTTTTAAAACAAAGTATTTCAAATGGTAGTGTATTCGGAAATATATTCAAGGAATAAATCATCCAAAAATAAAAACTCATTTCATTCTATGTCATTTTTAATGGAAGGACACCCCCCCCTTTGTGGGCAAGAATCTACCTCCTGTTCCTGTGATTAAAATAAAAAAAAGTATGCCGTTTGCTAAGTACTAATACTGAAATATTCTTTCTCTGTACTCTCATACTCGTCCTACTTTCTTACTGGCCTGTTTTATGGCACACTGGAAGGAACATTTAAGATAAAGTCTGACTCATAAATATACGCAAAGTGCTGGAACAGTGGTGACAGAATAAAGTGTAGCCTTTGGGCATTCTGATCTTCTGAACATCAAACGCTGGAAATGGTCCTTGTTCTTGACATATTTCTTTGCTACTTATCTTGTCTTCAATGCTTAACAATAGAGTCCAAATACAGAATTTCTCTGATCACGGGAATGAAGATCAAATACAATGACGTTGTATAACCTCCCACCCGTTCGCCCCCTTTTCTGGCAGCAGCATCTCAGTGGGTGATAGATTTATAATATTGTTTATGCACTGTGCCAATTATCACTTCGAAACTGACTGTTTTCAAAGTCATAATGAACAGAGATGAGCAATAATTCATAGGTACTAATTAAGTGGTAATTCACTTTTTTAAAACTTTTTTAATAAGAAGAAATGTTTCTTGACCTCCAAAACAAAATGATTTCTGAGGGATCATGAAACACTGAAGACTGAAGTAATGGCTGCTAAAATTTTAGCTTTGCCAACACAGGAATAAATCACACTTCAGGACAGTTGAATCACACATGGTTTAAAGGGGTCCTATTATGCTCTTTTTCAAAGTCTTGATTTTGTTTTGGGGGTGTACTAGAACATGCTCTCATGCTTGGTGGTTCGAAAAACACATTATTTTTCAGATAATTCACATTATTACAATACCTTTCTCCCAGCCTGGCACAAATAGCTCGATTAGTTCCGGGTTTAATGAAGGCCCACCTTCCGAAAAAAGGAAATGTGTTATGATTGGTTAGCTCTCCCAGTGCATTGCGATTGGCAACAGCTTAGACGGTGTTTCAGTACTGCCATACCCATTGTCAAAGCAGTTAGCGCAAGCTAGATTAATAGTGAATCTTACGTTTTAAATATGGATATTTTTCTTATGGATGCATGGAGGGTGAGTAAATAATACGCTACAGTAGTGTTGAGTCTCAGCCTGCAAAATCGCAGATACGTGATATTATCATGCTAATTTATTTAATTATTTTACATACTTAGTTTCATTGCCCAAAACCAGATCCAGCATAAGGCTAAAAGCAGCCTAACATTATCAAAAAACATCATCACTGATTAACCTAGACTATTCTAGTGCAAGTTTATGTATTTTAAAAAACACTCGTGTTATAAGTGAAGCTATCCACACTGTATGATGAATAAATCTCTTACCACACGTCTGCGACACGTTACGGCTTCAACGCGGCAACCGGAGTAGATCGCGGTTATGGCATGTGTTTCGACCCCCTGTACTGCACACGTCTGCGGTGCGTTACTGCTCTGAAGTGGCCACTCTAGTCAATGCTTGAGTTTACACCCGCCGCGTTGCGGCTCACTGAAGTGGCTCTCCGCACTGCATCGCTAAAGTTTGGCTAATCCCCCACCTCGTCCCTACCCTAACAATTCGAATTTCCATAGGTAGAATTTAATTTAATGATATTCTAATGGACCACGTTGTGACATCATTGCATGCGGAAAACAAACAATGTAGTCCAAAGGAGCCGTTCATTCTAGTTCTTGGAAAGAGATTTTCTAAAAACGAAATATCTCCCTTTGGAGTGGACTTTGAGATTTGTGACTTTGTATATCTTTTTTATGCCCAAAGATAGACACCACACTGACTAAAGTTCAAAAAGTGAAAAAGCATAATAGCACCCCTTTAAACATTTCCACACATGCTAGCATAAAACTTACATTATTTACTAGTTATCAACTCTAGAGAGAAAAAAAGTGCCAAAATGCAAAAATCTTTCTAAGATACCTCTAAACATTTATTTAACCATAGCATAAGAACATTTCTGGCTGAAGTAAGTTTTTCATCTCAATTTTAGGGTTAAAAATGAGCCAAAAGGCCAGAAATCTGCAATTATTTTAATCCCCAACCTGTTATTTAGTGGTTTAGATATTTCTTAAATGCTTACTAGCTGCTAACTAGCAGAAGAGACCAACCAGTTTTAATTTTGATGTATATTCTATGACACTAGAGATGTAATTTACACTATTTACTTTTATGAATTTTAATGAGAAACCACAAGAAACATGTTCCACGAGAAACCCGTATTTGTAGACAGTGTGAAATTAATGTAGGAAAAAAAATTATACTCTAGACCCGATGTGGATTTACGCAAACTGAGAAATGAGAAAGTCAAAAAGTGTTGTGCCCAGCTCTCCCGCGAATGGCGATTGTAACTCAAGGGTTTGATCAAGGCTTAGGTAATGACGTAATCACATAACTGCGTCAGTAGATTCAAGTTGTGTTTTCACGGCGCTTGTCTGCGTTTCGGCTACACAGGTGTTCACACTCATTTACAGTTACAAATTAACTGTACATCAGTATTTTTTTTTAGTTTTTGGCAACATGAACAACAACGACCGTTCGCAATGCAACAAACAAATTTGAAAACTTAGATGAGTAGAGCTCCGCCTCATTCAAACGAACAGCTACACAATATGATGACCAGTGGCAGTGCAGATAGTATAAAACCTTCAAAGTGTCTATTGGCCAGTGGTTATTACACCTGATCCTTTGTAAAGTGTAAGTGCTTGTGGATGTATTGATCTGGTCTCTTTTTTTAGTAGGTGAAGGTGGTCTCTTTTCTCCCAATAGGTCACAGATCTCGCTTATCATAACTCTGCCCTTTCTCCTCATTGTGAATAAACAGTTAAGTATAAAAGCTTTGGTGCACCTCTTCACTTGACCTGACAACGCTTCTGAGGTCCAGAGCTCAACGCACAACCATGCCTGTGGATTTCACTGGAAAATGGGAGCTGGAGTCAAGCAAAAACCTTGAAGATTACCTTAAAGCACTGGGTAAGCCTGATCAGTTGTCTGTCATCAGTGTCAATGAGTTTTGGCATAATTTGGATTATGCAGATAGATTGATATTAGGCAATCTTATGCAGATTATATCATGAAAATTACCATGTCAAGTTACAAATATTTACTCTCTTAGACATTGACTTTGCCATCCGCAAGATTGCAGCCCACCTCACTCCAGTAAAGACCTTTATCCAGGATGGGGACAACTTTGTGATTAAGACACAGAGCGCCTTCAAGAGCTATGAGCTGAGCTTCACTATTGGAGTTGAGAAGGAAGAATTTACTAAGGGATTTGACAACAGGATGCTAAAGGTGAACTATATATATTATATATATATATATATATATATGTATGTATGTATGTATATATATATATATAACTGTGATCATAATGACATAATGTTTTTTAACTTGTAGTTACCCCAGTGTTGGCCTCTTGGCCATGATCCCAGTCAGTTTGTTCAGTGATGAACCTACAGTAAAACAAATAGAGCACAGGCTCAACTTTTGCCCAGAGGACAAAAGACAAATTATTTTTTATTTTTTTGAGGCCATCTGGGTACTGCTTATTTTACATAAACAGTGCTATCTGTCAATTACAGGAGTACAATACAGCTAGCTAAAACAGTTAAATATTTTTATTTCGGTATTTAATGACCAAAAAACTGTTTATTAAATGAATAACAAATGGTAAAAATAATTCGAAATAATAAAAAAAACAGACCAGTTATTAAGGTTATTGAGTTATTATTATTATTATTATTATTATTATTTATTAATAAATATATATTTTACACAGACTCTGGTGACCTGGGAAGGGGACAAATTGGTAGCCATCCAGAAAGGTGAGAAACCAAACCGGGGATGGAAACACTGGATAGAAGATGACAAACTTTATCTGGTGAGCATTCAATCATTCTCTGCATCATAGTAATAAATTGATTAATGTTAGAATAAACATGATTGATTGCTGATTGCTTATATATATATAGATATATAGATAGATAGATAGATAGATAAATGTATTCCAGTTAATTTATGTTTTTCACGCATTTTTCGCAATTCTGCAATTTCTGCTTTGCTGTGTACAATGGATCCATTTTGACTTCATGATCATTTCATTTGCAGGAGCTGACATGTGAGGACGCTGTGTGCCTGCAAGTGTACAAAAGAAAAGACTGATTTGTCATGTTATTCTATAGAAAAATCAAGCTGTGTATTAACCCAAGATACAGGTTACCACTTTTTTTTTTTCCTTCTGTCTAAATAAAGATAATGAGATGTCATGGCTCATTATTACTTGTGATTTTGTTTTCTCTCTACCTTGCTCACACTCACAAACATTTTTTAAGATACATATTAACTGATGATATACAGAGTTATAAACGTAGTTAATTTTACCATAATGAGCTACAAATTGTTTTACATATATTGGAGGACTATTAAAGATCCGCTCGATTGTATAACCATCAAACAATTTAAGAAGAGACATATCTAAAGTAGTCAAATTATATTTGTTAATTAACTTCATTATATTATTATCTAACTACTATTTTAATAATTATATTAAATGGTTAAAGATACACATGTAGATAAACTGTGGAAAACAAGCAATTGTGTAATTTGTACGTTTGACTCAAGGCTATCCTTAGTGAGACTGTAACAGGTTCCTGGTATGACGACTCGCTCTCCTGTTACGTTTTAAAATGAGCCTATGTTTGAAACATTTATCTATTAAACTTTAAATATCATAATCCGATGAGAATTTTCAGCCGGCACATTTTAGCACTGTATTTTTGGCGTGTTATTTATTCGTCTTGCACTGAAGGTGTCATTTTTGGCTTTACATTAAAGGGTTAAACTCAAACTCACTGCAAGGCAAACGCCTACCTCAAAAGCCGAGTTTAACCGAAATTACCCGAAACACTCCGAAGCCGTCCGAGTGTCACGTCAACGCTTCCGACGTCAAGCGCACGGGCTTTGAGGAAGTTCCACGTCACATTTGTCTGCCGTGCACAAAACTGTAGCCGAAAGAACACATCAGACTCTCGGTGGATGATATAAAATACTACAGGTGAAGGAGACCAAAACCAGCAAACACAAACATGGTAAGTGAGACATTAGTATCTATGTTATGAGCAGTATTGCAGCTGGTTCGCAGATATAGTGGAAAAATACGCGTTGAGTAACGTTAGCTTTCGCTGTTAGCCTCGAAGGCCCTTAGAATGGCCACATAGACAACTCTATCATTCAGTCAGTCTGTGAATTATTTATTCATATTCACTCTTTTTGTGGTAATACTAGCATTCAAAGGCATTTACCGTTACAAATATTATACATTAACTGTTCACAAATGTTATGTATGATATCTTGTGTTCTTGCTAACAGCTGATGATATGAATGTGACTTTAACATTAAGTTAAGTACACATTAATAAATAAACAGAAATGTAGAAATGTGCTGCTGTATAAATTCTGTTCAGTAACATGCTATTTCCTGATATTATCTGCAAGAGGCTTGATTTGTATTGATTTTATTGCTTATTAACTGTAAAGGCTAGCTGCTGTTACTTTATCAAACTATTAACTGAGTGACAAATAGCAAATGTGTTGTGGGGAATACATTTTTAAGGTTTAATAACAAAAGGTCACTGCTTTCTGTTCTTGAAATAGTAAGCAATTGTGCTTTTCGTATAGATAATTGATGTTACTACTGTATGCAGCTGCTAAATAAATATCCTGTTTAATATCAACTTGTGTGTGCTAGTAATAGTGATTTTGATTCTTCTTTTCTAGCCTCTGAGGCTGGACATCAAGCGCAAACTCACGGCTCGATCTGACCGTGTCAAAAGTGTAGACCTTCATCCATCCGAGCCATGGATGTTGGCCAGTCTGTACAATGGCAGTGTCTGTGTGTGGAACCATGAAACACAGGTGACTAGCAGACCTTACGTTTTTCAGCATATGCAGTACATTCCCATCTGATCTTTACATTTAACATTAGAGATACAGCAGGGTGTGTTGCATGTTTGCCTAATAATGTGTAATATTGATCTTTCATAGACTCTGGTTAAGACTTTTGAAGTCTGTGACCTTCCAGTAAGAGCCGCCAAGTTTGTTGCCAGGAAAAATTGGGTCATTACTGGTGCTGTAAGTATATACACAAGTAATAATAATATGCACTGTTATATAATAGCTTAATACTGTTCTTGAAATAGTGTAATAATAGATAATAGTTAAATATGTAATAATAGATAAATAAATACATATTAATAGATAATATGGAACTTTTAATAAATTTCCTCCCTTTTTTTGTAGGATGACATGCAAATTCGGGTTTTCAACTATAATACACTAGAGAGAGTACATATGTTTGAGGCCCATTCAGATTACATTCGCTGCATCGCTGTCCATCCCACCCAGCCCTACATCCTCACAAGCAGTGGTATGTACAGATTAAATTTGCATTAAGTATTACTATTGCATATGTACGTATGCATATATTAATATATATACACTACCAGTTAAAAGTTTTTGAACAGTAAGATTTTTAATGTTTGTAATGTTTTTCTCTTGTGCCCACCAAGCCTGCATTTATTTGATTTTTACTATTTAAAATAACTGTTTTCTATTTGAGTATTTTTTAAATTCCTGTGTTTTTAAAGCTGACTTTTTAGTGTCATTACTCCAGTCACATGTTCCTTCAGAAACCATTATAATATTCTGATTTCCTGCTTAAAAAACATTTATTATTATTGTGGAAACAGCTGAGTATTATTTTTTTTTAGGTTTCGTTAATGAATAGAAAGTTCAAAAGAACAGAATTTATCTAAAATATAAATGTTTTTGTAACATACTTTTTTTTTTTTTAACATCAATTTTGATCAATGTAAATAATCCTTGCTAAATAAAAGTATTAATTTCTATAATTTACCCCCAACCAAAAAAAAAAAAAAAGCTAACTCCAAGCTTTTGAATGGTATATTGTATAATGTTAAAAAAGCTTTTTATTTCAGATAAACGCTGAACTTTGGATCTTTCTATTCATCAAAGAATTCTGAAAAAAATTACTAAACTGTTTTAAATATTGATAATAATAATAAAAATGTTTCTTGAACAATAAATCAACATATTAGAATGATTTCTGAAGAATCATGTGACACTGAAGACTGGAGTAATGATGCTGAAAGTTTAGCTTTGATTACAGCAATAAATTACATTTTAAAATATATTCAAATATAAACCAGTTATTTGAAATAGTAAAAATATTTCACAATATTACTGCTTTTGCTGTATTTTGGAGCAAATAAATGCAGGCTTGGTGAGCAGAAGAGGCGTCTTTAAAAAAAACATTAAAAATCTTACTGTTCAATAACTTTTGACTGGTAGTGTATATTAAAAAAGGAAAAAGTTATTTTAAATTGTAATAATATTTCAAAATGTTCCTGTTTTTAGTTAAATAAATGCAACCTTGATGCACATAGGAAACTTATTTTAAAAACATTTTTGAAAAATCATACCAACTCCAAACATTTAAACTGTAATATAGTAATAATATAGTATATATGTACAAATTGTTTGTTTAACATTCAGTGGATCTGTGTACGTTTAGACGACATGTTGATAAAGCTCTGGGACTGGGAGAAGAAATGGTCCTGCAGTCAGGTGTTTGAGGGCCACACACACTACGTCATGCAGATTGTCATCAACCCCAAAGACAACAACCAGTTTGCGAGTGCATCGCTGGACAGAACCATCAAGGTACGATTGTACATCCATAGAGCAAGTTTGACTCTGACTTGTGACATTTTACCTATAATTTCTTCTGTTTTGTTTCAGGTTTGGCAGCTGGGCTCTTCCTCTCCCAACTTCACTCTGGAGGGCCATGATAAGGGGGTGAACTGCATTGATTATTACAGTGGAGGAGATAAACCTTACCTCATATCTGGAGCTGATGACAGACTGGTCAAGATTTGGGACTATCAGGTATGGATGATATTGATAATATTGATATGCTTAATACAGCAAGTAACTCCTGGCTATTTATGTTTATTTACTTATGTTCTGTGTACCCCTCTCTCTTCAGAATAAAACATGTGTGCAGACACTCGAGGGTCATGCACAGAATGTGTCCTGTGTAAACTTCCACCCAGAGCTGCCAATCATCATCACTGGATCTGAGGATGGTGAGTTGTGGCACATCTTCATTATAATTTTATAGATCTTTTACATCATTCCTGATGCAAATGTAAGTCTCTTTGTTTTGTTATTCAGGCACGGTTCGTATCTGGCACTCCAGCACTTATCGTCTAGAGAGCACCCTGAACTATGGTATGGAGCGGGTGTGGTGTGTGTCTGGCTTGCGCGGCTCCAACAGCGTGGCATTGGGTTATGACGAAGGCAGCATCATTATTAAGGTACTAAAAATAATTCAAAAGTAACACCATGCTGTTTCCTGCCAGTGGTGTGACATATTGGCTAAAACTCTGGACTGGTAATTGGAAAGTTCAGTCCCTGCAACAAGAGACCCATCATGTTGCTCCAGGGCTAGACTGCCAGCAGGGGATCAGCAGAGGATAGATAATGTTACAGAAGATTTATATTTCAAATAAATGCTGAGCTTTTTATTGTAAGAATCCAGGGGAAAAAAACACTGTTTCGACAAAAATAACAGTAGAGTATATAGATAATTAACATGACATTTCTGTCTGCTTAAATGATCATTAACGAATTATCTGAAGAGCTTTATAAAATGTTATATGTGACCGTGGACCACAAAACCAGTCATAAGGGTCCATTTTTTTGAATTGGAGAGTTATACATTAAGATTATATAAGATGAATCCATACACTTTCCATTGATATTTGGTTTGTTATAATAGGACAATGCCTGGCTTAGATACAACTATTTGAAAATCTGGAATCTAACAGTGCAAAAAAATCTAAATATTGAGATAAATTGCCTTTAAAGTTGTCCAATAGAAGTTCTTAGCAATGCATATTTCTAATCAAAAATTAAGTTTTGATATATTTACAGTAGGAAATTTACGAAATATCATCACGGAACATGATCTTTATTTAATATTCTAATGATCTAAAGAAAAATCGATAATTTTTGACCCTTACAATGTATTGTTGGCTATTGCTACAAATATACTAGTGCTACTTATGACTGGATTTGTGGTCCAGGGTCACATATTATACCTGTGGAGAGTTCTCTGTAAGTTAACAGCTTTGTGTTGGTTTTAGCTCGGCCGTGAGGAGCCAGCCATGTCAATGGACACCAACGGAAAAATCATTTGGGCCAAGCATTCTGAGATTCAGCAGGCCAACCTCAAAGCCATGGGTGATGCTGAGATCAAGGATGGTGAGAGGCTTCCACTGGCAGTGAAAGACATGGGCAGCTGTGAAATCTACCCTCAAACCATCCAACACAATCCTAATGGAAGGTAAGACCATCATATCTATTCTTTAATATTTGCCTGATCCGTGCTGCAATTGAATGCAAATATAATTTTACAATTGCAGTATAGTTAACATTCCTCAACATCCAGAGATTCTGTACCCTTAATCTTGTTTAGGTTTGTGGTGGTGTGTGGAGATGGAGAGTACATCATCTATACCGCCATGGCTCTGAGAAATAAGAGCTTTGGATCTGCACAGGAGTTTGTCTGGGCCCATGATTCATCTGAGTAAGTACTCTCCAAGCATATAGAAGATAGATTTAGGAGATAACTGTCAAAAAGACTTAATACTGATGTTACTTATTTTAATTTAAGGTACGCGATCCGGGAAAGCAGCAGTGTGGTGAAGATCTTCAAAAATTTTAAGGAGAAGAAATCTTTTAAGCCAGACTTCGGAGCAGAAGGTAAAGTGTTTTGCTTAATGGGCAGCAGTAATCTTTACATTTAAATGGCTGGTTAGAATTCATTAGCATTTCGCAGCATGCTTTCAGGGTTCGTCTGAAACCATCCACCTCCCCAGCTCCACCTGTTTAGAGCTGCTACGGATTATTATATAAGCTACTTACATAAATACTCTCAGCACCATATTGCGTACATATTGACGGTAGCAAGTTCCTGCACTTTTTTTGCAGCAGCAATAATCTACAACAACAGCAATAACCATCAGCAGCAGTGTAGCAGATCTATTCAGCCAAGATTAAATACATTGACATTGTCATATCCATTACCATGCTAAAATCTTCCAAAATTTCTCATGACAGAAATGCTGTTATTTTATAGTTTTATGTAAACATGATTATGTGTTTGCAGGCATCTATGGTGGTTTCTTGCTGGGTGTCCGATCAGTGAATGGTTTGGCTTTCTATGACTGGGATAACACAGAGCTGATTCGCCGCATTGAGATCCAGCCCAAACATGTGAGTCATCTGCTCTAGTCCTCCATTATTTTTTTCTGCATGATTGGGCCCGTTTTTAGTCTGCCTGGACCAATTGCATCTTGCATCTGTTTTCAGATTTTCTGGTCAGACTCCGGTGAGCTGGTGTGCATTGCCACAGAGGAGTCTTTCTTCATCCTGCGCTATCTGTCAGAGAAGGTGGCTGCATCACAGGAGTCAAATGAAGGGGTTACTGAAGATGGTATCGAAGATGCTTTTGAGGTAGGTGTACATCTGGTCATGTTTAACCAGATGAAAAGAGTTGTTTCAGAGAAAGAACAAGTTTATTATTATTTTTTTTTTAATTCCCTTTGCATCTTGCCTTTTGTATTTGTTTTTAAGTTCACAGAGACCGAGATGGCAGACCGAGAAGCGCATCCTGTTTGCGTTCATTATTTTACAAAAGTGCAATGTTTTGTTGTTATTGTGACCACACACAAATAAACGTAGAGTTTTTACAGATTCGAAAGATGTATTACTCTTATCTGTATGACCAAGAATGACGAAGCAAGTGGCCGCATTATTCGCTACTATTCAGGTTCCACACTCCACACAGACACTTCAATAGCACACATTTTTCTACATTAACATTAGATTGAGCAACCAAGTAAAATTGCTACTACTTACATATTTCAGATGATAAGCCATATTTGAGGTTGATGAACGATAGGCGGGCATTTGAATGTCTTGGCAAAATCACATAGACCAGCTGTTAATATTCTGTTCATCACAGACTGTATGACTTTGCCACTTCCTGTGGATTTTTATGTAATTTTTACTTGTTTTTTTCTGCGACTAATAAAATTTTGGTTGATCAAGCCTCTTCTTGAGGGGCAGCCCTAGTAAATAGTCACTTTTGATTTAATATTGATTTTAAAAGATTTGAAACACATGGTCTGAGCTCCTGATGGTGTGTGTTTGTGTATACAGGTCCTGGGAGAGATTCAAGAAGTGGTAAAGACTGGTCTGTGGGTGGGAGACTGTTTCATTTACACCAGCTCGGTCAACAGGCTCAACTACTTTGTTGGAGGAGAGATTGTCACCATTGCTCACCTAGACAGGTACAGTCAAAGTTCCCTGTATCTGAAATATGTTTTTAACATTTTATGTTTTGGGATGTATTAGTCACACTCATTACCGCTATAGAGTGTTTTTTATGTTGTCATTTTCTTTTTTGAATCTATTATGCCCAAAATACAGTAAAATTAAAGCACAGTGAAAATTGTAATATTGTGAAAGATTATTACAATTTAAAATAACTATTTTATTTTTAACATATTTTACTGTTTAAAGCAGAATTTTCAGTAGCTATTAGTTTTTAGTGTCAAGTGATTCTTTAGAAATCACTCTAATATGCTGATTTGCAGCTTAAGAAACCTCTTTTATTATTGTCAGTGTTGAAAAGAGCTGTGCAGCTGAATATGCTTGTGGATTTTTTTTGATGAATAGAAAATTCAAGGAACAGTATTTATTAGAATCTTTTAAATGTTAAATCTTTTGTAACATTATACATTTCTTTGTCACTTTATCAATTAAATGTAGGCTTGCTAAATAATTTATTTTTTAAAACTTGAACTAGCCACAAACTTTTGAACATTAGCATAAATAAACACAGAAAACTTTATTTTCATTTAGTCTAACTGTGACTTATTTTCTTTAGAACCATGTACCTTCTTGGATACATTCCTAAGGACGACCGTCTTTACCTGGGTGATAAGGAGCTGAACATAGTGAGTTACTCTCTTCTGGTGTCTGTCTTGGAATACCAGACAGCAGTCATGCGCAGAGACTTTGGCATGGCAGACAAAGTGCTGCCCACTATCCCGAAAGAACAGAGGACCAGAGTTGCCCACTTCCTGGAAAAACAGGTAAGACTTTCTAAGACTTTAAATGAACAACAGCAGCCAAGACTAACCCATATATAAAATAAAAATGATATTCTGTATATATTCTGTGATATCTAAAAAAATCTTTGTTTGTGTGTCTGCAGGGTTTCAAGCAGCAGGCTCTGGCTGTATCCACTGATCCAGAGCACCGGTTCGAGTTGGCGCTACAGTTAGGAGAGCTGAAAATTGCTTATCAGCTAGCAGTAGAAGCTGAGGTTTGTAACTATACATCTGTGATATAGCTCCCCTGGTGGTGGCCAGGCTCAGTTGCTTACTACTTATTGTTACATTTATTAAAATGAAAAAGGTTTTCTTAGATAAATGTTATGTTTAATATTTTGCATGTAAGCTAATATAATGAAAGTGTCTAATGTTTACTGTTTTCTTCTATAGTCGGAGCAGAAGTGGAAGCAGCTGGCAGAGTTGGCTATCAGTAAGTGCCAGTTTGGACTGGCACAGGAGTGCCTCCATCATGCCCAGGACTATGGAGGGCTGCTGCTGCTGGCCACTGCATCTGGCAACGCCTCTATGGTTGCCAAGCTTGCAGAGGGGGCAGAGCGTGATGGCAAAAACAATGTTGCCTTCATGACCTACTTCCTGCAGGGAAAGTAAGTATCACAGGAGAAAAAAACCTTCGTCAGCTGAAATACAAATAGAAATGTGTTGACTACAGATGTTTTACCTTTGTGGATTCTCATTTTATAGTTTGCTAGTAATTCCAACACTGCTGGAGGAAGTTTCAGTCCCAGATTGTTGTTTTGTTTTTTTTAAATGTAGTTGTTTCTTTAGCTGACTTTTATTGTTTACTTGCCAGACTGGACAACTGTTTGGAGCTTCTGATCAAGACAAATCGTCTACCAGAAGCAGCCTTTCTTGCCCGCACATATCTGCCAAGCCAAGTATCCAGGTCTGTATTCACATTCTCACAGCAATTAAGAAATTCTTGCAGTAAAGTAGAAGTATATTTTAGAAGGGCATAGAACATACTACTAAAAGAAAGTATGAATAAAATATAGCATGCACAATATGCCATCTTTTTGTTCCACATATATTAAGAGAAATCTTCAATTTCCAGTATGACATGCCTGCATACCTGAAATGAGTCTTATTTAGAAAATAAAATGTTACCTTAACAGTTCTGTAATTTGTGTGTTTGTTTACAGGGTGGTGAAGCTTTGGAGAGAGAGCTTGTCTAAAGTGAATCAGAAAGCGGCAGAGTCTCTGGCGGACCCCACAGAGTATGAGAACTTGTTCCCAGGCCTGAGAGAGGCCTTTGTGGCAGAGCATTACCTGAGAGAGACCTGCCTTGGCCAAACCAGACCTGCCACTGACTACCCACTGGTCACGGTAAGAAAACTGTGGAAGCCCGTTTCAGCCACTGAATTAAAAAAAAAAAAAAAAGTTGCGACCTTTTTCTCTCACAATTCTGACAGAATTGCATCATACAAAATTGAAATTCTGACTTTTTTTTCTCAGAATTGCGAGATAGAACCTCACAATTGCAAGTTACAAAGTCAGAACTGCAAGATGTAAACTCAGAATAAACTTATAAGACTTGTAAACTTATAACTCAGAATAAAATTATGAGAAAATATCTTGTTTTCCCCCCTCAGAATTTGACTTTATAACTCGCAATTGCAAGTTTTTATCTCACAATTCTGAGGGGAAAAAAAGTCAGAATTATGTCACAATATCCGACTGTTTCCTCAGAATTGCAGGATACAAACTCGCACTTCTCTTTTTTTCCTCAGAATTTTGAGACATAAACTCCAGTCCAGTTTTGAGATGGAAAAAGACTTGCAGTTCTGACTTTATAACTCACAATTGAGTTTATATCTCAGTTTGGAGAAAAAAGTCAGAATTGTGTCTTGTCACAATTTTTATGTTTTTTAAAGTAGTGTTTTTTTATCAGTAGTGGAAATGGGCTTATCCCCCTAAATCTTTACTTAATAGTATTAAAATATGATTTATGTGCTATAATAATGCCTAATTAATTTTGAATTATGTTTATTTTATGTGCTGTCATTTTTGTTAGTTTAGCATTATTTAGCATTATTTTGCATTTTTTTTGATTTTGGTAATTGTAGTACTTTTTTTTTTGTTGTTGTTGTTTTTTAGTTTTTCATCCAATTTTTATATTTTGTTTTAGCTTTATTTCAGTTATCAAAAACAAATTTTGATCATTTTAGTTTTAATTGACAATAACAAATTTTACAAATTATTTCCTTGCTGACCTTTGCAAGTCAAATCAAAACTAGCAAATATTGCCAGATTCCACCCACAGGGGACGCTGTATTGTAAAAACATTACAATAATGCTTGTAACGCTTGATCAAGGAGTTTGACAGCTGATGAGCACTGTTTTTTTTTTTTTTTTTTTTCTCTCTTTTGTTTTTCTGCAGCCCAATGAAGAAAGGAACGTGTTGGAAGAGGCTAGTGGTTATGAACCCAAAGGAATTATTCCCACTCCCACGCAGGTGTGTTTTTAAACAAATGCTTGTTTTGTTGATGGCAGCACTTTACAGCCTATAATACCAGAGCAAAAGGGTGGTCTAAAGAGCTCATATATGTGTCCCTGGACCACAAAACCAGTCTTAAGTAGCATGGGTATATTCGTAGCAATAGCTAACAATGGGTCAAAATTATCCATTTTTCTTTTATGCCAAAAATCATTGGAATATTGAAGATCATGTCCTGTCAAGATATTTTGTAAATTTCCTACTGTAAATATATCAAAACTTAATTTTTGATTAGTAATATGCATTGCTAAGAAATTCATTTGGACAACTTTAAAGGCGATTTTCTCAATGTTGTTTTTTTTTTGTTTTTGTTTTTTTGTACCCTCAGATTCCAGATTTTCAAAAAGTTGTATCTTGACCAAATATTGTCCTATTTTAACAATCCATACATCAATGGAAATGTCCTGTTTATGTTCAGCAGGTGAAGGATGCAGAGGAGGCCCCAGAGGATGTGGATGTTTTGGCCTCGGTGACGGCAGCCACCTCTGCTCCAGTAGTTGCAGCAGTGCCTACTATGAGTCATGCAGAATCCCTGCCTGCTCAGAAGGTTGAGGAGAAGAAAGAGCCCCCCAAGGTGACAGCAGCAGAACAGAAGGTATTTAATCAAAATACACTGTAAATAACACCATTTTAACATCAGACTTGATGTAACCTTACTTTCTGATTTATTTTAAGGTTCTCGATGAACTGGAGGATGATTTGGATAACTTGGAACTTGATGACATTGACACCACAGACGTCAATCTGGATGATGACTTCTTAGACGACTAAACCCTCAGAACTAAAGCATTGAGTTTATTTAAGCGACCAAACCTTTTTTTTTTCTTTTTTTTTTTAATTTGTTCCTGTTAGACCTGCAGAGCTGACGTCTAGGATGAACTGAGCTGAATATAAATATGTCTTCTAAGGCGTACCACCAATGAAAAGACAAGGAGAAATGTGCATTATTGATGGGGAATTTTTTTTGTACTTCATTCTGGACCTTCAATTTACATTTTACTTGTACATCAAGGTATACCTTGATTCTTGTGTGTTCAACCATGATAAATCATGGTGCCATTATTCATAATAAAGAAAACTACTCTACTACAATGATTTGTCCTGTCATAATATTGTTTGGTTTTATATCACAATTCTGAGAAAAAGATTCTAAATTGCTAGTTTATATCACACAAATGGGAGGGGGAAAAAAGCCTAAATTTGCGAGTTTATATCAAGCAATTCTGAGAAAAAAGTCTAAATTGTGACAATATCTTGCAATTCTGAGGGAAAAAAAAAGTATGAATTGCGAGATTATATCACAATTCTGAGGTGGAAAAAAGTCTAAATTGCAAGTTTATATCTTGCAATTTTGAGGGAAAAAAGTCTAAATTGCATCTTTATATCACGCAATTATGAGAAAAAAATGTCTAAATTGTGAGTTTATATCTTGCAATTCTGAGGGAAAAATTCTAAATTGCAAGTTTATATCTTGCAGTTCTGAGAGAAAAAGTCTAAATTGCAACTATATCTTGCAATTCTGAGGGGAAAAAAGTCTAAATTGCATCTTTATATCGCAAATATGAGAAAAAAATGAATTATGAGTTTATATCACAATTCTGAGGGGAACAGTAAATTGCGAGTTTTTTATCACAATTCTGAGAAAAGTCTAAATTGCAAGTTTATATCAATTCTAAGAAAAAACGTCTAAATTGCGAGCTTATCTCTTGCAATTCTGAGAAAAAACATCTAAATTGCGACTTTATATCTCGCAATTGTGAGAAAAAAAATCTAAATTGTGACTTTATATCTCGCAATTCTTGAAAAAACATCTATTTTGCAATTCTGAGAAAAAAAATCTAAAAAAAAAATCTAAATTGTGAGGGGAAAAAGAGGGCTAAATTGCGACTTTATATCTTGCAATTCTGAGGAAAAAGTTGCGAGTTTATATAACAATTCTGAGAAAAGTCTAAATTGTGAGTTTATATCAATTCTCTAAATTAAGAGCTTATATCTTGCAATTCTGAGAAGAAAAAAAAACGTCTAAATTGCGACTTTATATCACAATTCTGAGAAAAGTCTACATTGCGAGTTTATATCAATTCTGAGAAAAAGTCTAAATTGTGATTTTATATCACGCAATTCTGAGGAAAAAACGTCTAAATTGTGATTTTATATCACGCAATTCTGAGGGGGAAAAAAAAGTCTAAATTGCGAGTTTATATCTTGCAATTCAAAGATATCTTAATTTGTGTTCCGTAGATGAACAAACGTTATGTGGGTTTGGAAGGACATGAGGGTGAGTAATTAATGACAGGATTTTTTATTTTTGGGTGAACCTTTAAGTAAAATTACCAAATACAGTTAACTTTTTACACCATGTTGGTTGGGTAAACCTGAGCTTAAAAAATCAATAGTATGAAAATATAAATAAATATCATTAAACACATTTGTACAAGTTTCAGCGAACATCTTCATCTTAAAATATTCTCCCTGAAAAGCAAACCCCTGTTAATGCTACCCTATAGATTTCCATATGGGTCAACTAGTAATTTCGCATGTCAAATTTAGTTAATATGAAATCTCACTGCATATTAAGTAACCTTTGTTTTTAATCTGGAACAATGGGATTTTTCTCCTCAGCTAACATGATTTAAGAATACTGTGAAATTACTTAAATTATGTTTGAAAACCGTGCTGCATTATAAAGTACAAAGACTGGCCATACAGCACCAGTGTACCTGTTTTACCTTTGATTTTACAAAGCCAAAGACCCACCAATGTTTTCCCTCAGTTCTTATCTACAGTGTGTTGATAAAATCAGTACATGCTGCTGCTGCCGCTGCTATTCTGGCACAGTTTGATGGGGTTTCAAAGCATTTCGAGTTTTACTGCAGATGAAAGAAACTGCCAGCATTGTTATGATCTGTAGTACTGTTTTCTCTGCAGTAACATTTATGTCAGCCAGTGGCTCAAAAATAAAAATAGTGTCATCATTTAATTTCCGTTTTGTGTCGCTCCAACCCCCCATGACTTCCTTTTCTTCCATAGATGATGTTTACTAGAATGTTTTTTTTTTTTGCTGCTAGTTTGTTTACTAGAATGTTCAGAGATCGTTTATTGGATAGCATCCCGTCCATTAGATGGCGCTAGCGCTCCTAATTAATTATTATTTTTCAGTTTAACTCCTTGAGTAGGCAAGAGAAGAAAAACACAGCTGTTCCATGGACAGAGCTATCATTTGTGTCACATTTTACCAACTTACAAAACAAGTAGTTGATAAACACAGGTTAATGTGTAAAACATCATGTAATCTTTCAGCCTGATTGAGCTGTGACAATATGGCTACCACCTTTCCCTTTCCTGACACAGATTCTGTCTGCTATCTTTGCACTTCCTCTTTAAAAGACTCTGTTGTTCTAAGATGTTGCCACAGCTTGTGTAAAAACTGTCTACAAAGCTACTGGGAGCTCAACAAGTCCCTGGAGTGTCCTGTTTGTTTGAGGGAGACACACTGTTCTGTTCTTCTACATCATTTAAGTATTTCTTGCTTTGCCTCAGAGGGTGAATCCTCTCAAGACAGCAACTTCAAACCACTCTGTGAAGGGAATGCAGAAAGTAAAATGGTAAGTGAGCTGTATTGCACTTCACTAAAGAGTGAAATATAAGTGACTAAGGCATCTGCTCTGATGCAGGTATAGATTTTACGGTTTGTCTTATGAAAACAGCAAAGTAGGAGAACAAAACTTTTTGAAACTGATTCTTCTGATTCAAGATGTTATTATCTTGGTGTTTTAGGGAATACATAGTAGTAGTGGAAGAGTATTTTAGCTAGTAGATTGCTATTTTTTATTTGTATTTTTTATTTACAAATTGTTTGAAAGGGATAGGCCTATTTCACCCAAAAATGAATATTCTGTCATTAATTACTCACCCTTATGTCATTACAAACCTGTAAGAATTTTTTTTCATCTTCAGAAGACAAATTAAGATATTTTTGAATAAATCCGATAGTTTTTTGATCCTGCATACATTGATGTTATTCTCATAATTTTGACTTGATTCTCAAAAAATTTTATGGTAAATGATGTCACATGATGCTTTTTTTTTTTTGGTGCTGAAGTTAGGGCTGAACAGCCTGTTAGATCAGGGATCTGGAGGGCCAGTGTCCTACAGAGTGTAGCTCCAACCCTAAATGCATTGCATTTAGAGCCTGTAATGCATTTTTATTACTATCACTCACCTCCCATGCTGAGCTGATGTAATGCACACTTTGAACATAATAAAAGTCACTTTGGATGAAAGCATTTGCCAAATGCATAAATGTCTATGCTAACACCAACAGCAGTCAGTAGAGAAGGACTTATCTGCGGTAATGAGCACTATTGCCAGCATCAAGAAAGAAGAGGACATCAGTACCATTGTCCAGATGTTGATGGAGGTCAAATATGAACCTGTTGAAAACAACATATCAGCAAACATAGAAAACCTTATATTCGGACATACAATGGAGGGCATTGCCTCTGTGAAGGTAAGATGTCAAATGCATCTGCATATGTCTTTCTAATAAATAACACCTTTTCTAAACATGTTCTTTTTTTTTTTTTTTAGAGCGAGCAGTCCAATGAAACCAGGTGAGTGTCTTGTCTGCTCATGAAAATGCAAAGATCAAAGATCTGTCTAGCTTGTCTTGTTAGTACATGAAAGCTTAGAAATAGGAAATGTGAAATCAACAGTCGGCCTCTAAATCTCTTCTTGCTTAGTCACTGAGTCAGCTTCCTTTGCTTCTCCAAAAAGCCTTTGATTTATACATGATTTACTGCTTCCAGGGATGAGGAAGCAGATACAGATGTGATACTACATGACACCATTTCTGCACCCAGTTCCATCTTAAAGGATCCCAATGAATCTACAGAGAATCCTCATCCACTACCTACGACTGCTTGTAAATCATTAAGGTCCAACCTTTGTCCAAAATGCGGCAAGAGTTTCAAAAGAAAGTCCGACCTCAGAGTCCATGAGAAGGTGCACTCCTTAAAGAAACCACACCAGTGCTCCACTTGTGGAAAGAGTTATGCTAGTAAACATGAGCTCTCCATGCACATGCGGCTACACACTGGCGAGAAGCTGTTGGACTGTTCTTACTGCAAGAAGAAGTTTGTCAGAGAGAGTGGACTGAAGTCCCACTTGAGAAGCCACACAGGGGAGAAGCCGTTCTCTTGCTCACAATGTGGGAAAAGCTTTGCTCGAAGAAGTACCCTAAGTACTCACTTGAGGTTACATGTAGGCACCCTGCCCCACCAGTGCAATCACTGCGGGAAGCTTTTCAACACTGCTGCGGCTATGAGAGTCCACAGGGCAACCCATACCGGAGAGCGACCCTTTCCGTGCCCGCAGTGTGACAAAAAGTTTGTCAATAAGTTTCACTTGGAAGTTCACCTGCATAGTCACGCAGGGAACAGGCCATTCAGCTGTTCCGTGTGTGGGAAGAGTTTCTTGCGGAAGCAAGAACTCAACACTCATCAAACCATTCACCAAGACAACCGTCCTTTTCATTGCACCGACTGCGAGAGCAGCTTTAAAAGGTTGAGCCACCTCACATCACACATGAAGATCCATTCCTCCGACACTCCTTTCGAATGCACATACTGCAGCAGATCCTTCAAGCATCCCAACAGCCTCAAACTGCACAAGCGTCTTCACACTGGAGAGAAACCCTACACTTGTGAACACTGCGGGAAAATGTTCCCCTCTTCAGGAGATCGAACTAGACACCTAGCCGTACACTCCGAGGTTAAATCCTACAAGTGCCCGAAATGTGACAGAAGCTTTCGCTTCAGGAACAGTATGAGGTCCCACATGATCACACACACTGAAGAAAGACCTTTCCATTGCAAAAAGTGTGGCAGCAGCTTTGCGAGAATTGCAAATCTCAAAGCACACGAGGTGGTGCACACCGAAGAAAGATGCCACAGCTGTTCTCAATGCGGTTTGGCCTTCAAGTCATCCTCTACTCTCAGGAGCCACCTGATAATCCATTCCAGCAAGACTCTGTTAGATTGCACCACCTGTGGCAAAACCTTCACTCGTCAAGACACCTTCAAAAGGCATCAAGACATTCACGCCGGGATCAAAGTCCACAAGTGCTCAGAGTGTGGAAAATGCCTGAGTTCAGCAAGCTGCCTGAAGCTGCACATGCAGGGTCATTCCGGAAAGAAGAAAATGTATAACTGCATTGAATGCGAAAAGAGTTTCAGTTCCACATCCTACCTCTTGAAGCACCGGCAGATTGCACACACCGACGAGAAGCCGTATACGTGCTTCGAGTGTGGGGAGAGCTTTAATACAGATGGGAAACTGGTCACTCACCAACTACAGCATTCTGGACAGATGGATCACGTTTGCTCCCACTGTGGGAAGAAGTTTGCACGGAAAGAGACACTAAGACGACATGAGAAGATGCACTCTGAGAAGAGGCCTTATCAGTGCTCAGAGTGTGGGAAAGGATTCACGAGGAGCGATCATCTAAAACAACATCAGAAAACACACGACAAGAGAAATTAGAAGTAATGTTTTCATTTTTAGTTTTCCTTCAGCATTATATGTTAGTGAAAGGAGTCGCTACTATTGATGTAGCCTGTTAATATGCACAGAACAGAAGAAAATGTACAACTGCGATGAATGCGAAAACAGCTTTAGTTCCACGTTCTACCTCTTGAAGCACCGGCAGATTGCATACACCGACGTGTAGCCGTATGCGTGCTTCAAGTGTGGGGAGAGCTTTAATACGGATGGGAAACTGGTCATTCACCAACCACAGCATTCTGGACAGATGGATCACGTTTGCTCCCACTGTGGGAAGAAGTTTGCATGGAAAGAGACACTAAGATGACATGAGAAGATGCACTCTGAGGAGAGGCTTCACCGGTACTCAGAGTGTGGGAATGGATTCCTGAGGAGCTATCATCTAAAACAGAATCAGAGAATACACGACAAGAGAAATTAGATGGAAGTAATGTTTTCATTTTGAGTTTTACTTGAAATAAGTCTCTAAATTGATGTAGCGTGGTAATATGCACAGCACAGAAGAAAATGTACAACTGCGATGAATGTGAAAAGAGTTTCAGTTTCACGTCCTACCTCTTGAAGCACTGGCAGATTGCTCATACCGACGATGAGAAGCCGTATACGTGCTTCAAGTGTGGAGAGAGCTTTAATACGGACAGGAAACTGCTCACTCACCAACTACAGCATTTTGGACATATGAATCACATTTGCTCTCACTGTGGGAAGAAGTTTGCATGGAAAGAGACACTAAGATGACATAAGAAGATGCACTCTGAGAAGAGCCCTTACAAGTGCTCAGAGTGTGCGAAAGAATTCACAAGGAGCGACCATCTAAAACATCGGAAAACACACGACAAGAGAAATTAGAAGTAATGTTTTCATTTTGAGTTTTCCTTAGCATTATATATTAGCGAAAAGAGTTGCTACTATTGATGTAGCCTGGTAATATGCACAGAACAGAAGAAAATATACAACTGCGATGAATACGAAAAGAGCTTCAGTTCCACGTCCTACCTCTTGAAGCACCGGCAGATTGCAGAAAAGAGGGCTTACTGGTACTGGACGTCTAGGAAAGGTCACAAGGAGCGTCAGTCGAAAACTGCATTAGAGAATACACGACAAGAGAATTTAGATGGAAGTAATGTTTTCATTTTGAGTTTTACTTGAAAGGAGTCTCTAAATTGATGTAGCCTAGTAATATGCACAGCACAGAAGAAAATGTACAACTGCGATGAATGTGAAAAGAGTTTCAGTTTCATGTCCTACCTCTTGAAGCACTGGCAGATTGGTGGGAAGAAGTTTGCATGGAAAGAGAGACTAAGATGACATAAGAAGATGCACTCTGAGAAGAAGCCTTACCGCTGCTTGACGTGTGGGAAAGCATTCACTAGGAGCGGTAATCGAAAACCGCATCAGAGAATACATGACAAGAGAAATTGAATGGAAGTAATGTTTTCATTTTGAGTTATCTTGAATTATCTTACTTTTGTCCAGGCATTTGAGTAATGAGACTGAGGATTGAAGATTGAGGAATATTCCCCCCTTCTGAGTTCATTTGGATGGCACTTTATACTAGTTATCACTCCACCAGATGGCAGTCTATGCTTTGAGATAGAATTGAATGAATTGTGAACCTTAAAGGTACCTGAAAACTCAATGCTGCAGAACCTTCTCTAAAATCATGAAAAATAAAAGCATTTAAATGTAAGGTAAAAGATAAGAGAGAAATATTATTGTGCTTTTTTGTTTTGTTTCAGTGTCTCACTGAAAGAATATTATGGATGTTGTGTTCTGTCATTAAAGACATTTATGAACTCAGGTGATGTGTTTCTTTTATTAACACTTGTATATTTCAAAAATAATAGTCCGCTTTTGTTTGGGGTTGCCACTTTCACCTTTCAAATGAAGTCTGATACATACATAATGGCAGTTAAATATGTAACAACAGTCCACATGTATCAAAATGAAATTGGATTCTGATGCAAATGGCATATGTCAACCAGAGACAAGAACCTGCACTGACAAATGAAATATACTAGCATTTATCTGAAGCTGCGGGTAAAATAATGCCATGAATTAAAAGGAGAAATCATATGGACTTACATTAGGTCAATGTGTCAAATTGGAATTTGATTGGACATTTCTGGCCTTTCTACTTAATGCAGAAGATCAAAGAACAAACTGCACAACACCAGTTCTAGACTGCACATTTTGTGCTGTAAGCTTTTAAAGAGGTCACTTGATATACAATACTGCAGCACAGGTAGCAAAGAAATGTCTAAAAAGGTACTGCGCTATAAATAGTCTGAAATTATATATTTTCATGATAATGATAGTCTTCCGCTTGTGAGTTCATCACCCAAGCACTTGCTCTTTACATTTTGTGTCCATTTCTCAATATTTCTTTGATTTTTTTTTTTTTTTTAACCAATCAGGTGTTTGTATGCGTATTCCCATTTGTTTGTGGACATTTGCAGACTCCAGCTATTTCATTCTCAGTCAAACAAATAAACATAGTAAGAAATTCTAAGTCTGGTCAGGGGAGAGTCACACTCTGTCTCCCTGACAACAGTCGCTAGGCAACTAACATTTGTCATCCCTTTTCTTTCTTACCTCATGTCCCGTTTCCAACCATCTGCCTTTAGAGTGAAGCCATCAAACCCTTTCAAATACAAATATAGTTCCTCACCTCGAGGAGCGTCACTGCCGGTTCGCTCGCAAGAATCTAGACCTCATCGCAGTCGCAGGGACAAACCTCACACAACCAAACACATACCAGGGTATCATAACAAATTGTCTTTATTCTCTCATTTTCAAAGACAGAGTGGATAACATTCATCAATAATGAGAAACAAGTGAATGGTGCTGCCATGTTTGACCTCGGAACGTTTCCAGAACGTCGTGTTTTCATTTGTTGTTGCATAAGCCTGTGTGGCCAGCCCCCACAGAAATGCTTGGTCCTATGGCATATTCAGTAGATTTCATGAGATCATGTGTTGATGGGTCTAAAATGTGAGTAGGTGAAAATACAGAACAAAACCTGACCGTCTCTGTGGGCTCTGTGTCTCCTCTTATGGCTCGAAATACGCTCACACGGTATCATCCTTAAACACTCATAAAATTACAGCCATATCACCAAATGGATGTAATTTGTGGTAACCCTCGCAATAAGGTTACAGTAATTTTACAGAATGTTATTGTTAAACGAACATATTTCTAACTACCTCTAAAATCAGAGCGAAGTAATGGGTTGATAAGAATGATGTTCAAACTCTGTCAAATGACTTGCATCAGTGTTGCTCAATGTACTGAACTCTATGGAGTGAAGCATCAAGGATTGCAAGGTTCACACAATTTCAGCTTTGACCTCATTAGCTGACCTTTCAAAGCTGTGACAAAAAAATAAAAATAAAAATAAGAGTCAAACTTAAGTGTATGCTTTTGAAGGCATTTTGAATGGCTGATAATATATATTTTTTCCATTTATTTTTACCTGTTTTTTTTCCATTGCCATCCCAAGATCTCACTTACAGATCTAGTTTTAGTTCAACAAGAGTAACATAGACAGTAATATTTTGCAACACGACGTTCAACAAGTTTTCAAAGCAACTGGCAGGACATTCTGTTCTAAGCTCAAATGTAGGTCCCTATGATTTCCGCAATGCGGAAAACACGAATGGAATCGCAGAATCCAGTTATAAAAATGGAATTTACTGTATAACGCGGAATGTCATGGAATTTGCCAAATTTTGGATGGATACATCAAAAGTAGGTCAGTACACTTGAATCCAAAAGCGATATGGAATAATGTCTGTGAATATTAAGCTGCAAAATTACTGTTTAAATATGACACGCGGTTTTGTTTAATTCAAACCTGTGCATACTGAAATGTGTGTATTTTCAGACTCTGCCTCCTCAATATACAAGTACATGAACAGACGAACAATTTCTAGAACTCTAGACCAATTTTGGTGTTTGCAAACAGTGATGACATTTTTTGTGGGCGGAGCCTTTCTGGTGCCAGTTTTCAAGTGCCAGTGTATGGAAACCATGGATTAAAAGAATAAAAAAGATAAATCTGAGTTTATATTTCAAAATTCTGACTTTATTCTCACAATTCTGATAGGAAAAATCAACTCGTCACTCTCTTTTGAGTTTATATCCCACACTTCTGGCTTTTTTCCCCCTCAGAACGAACAAACTCGCTATTGCTGAGGTAAGTTATAAAGTTTGAAATACAAGCTATACTTGCATTTGCAAGAAAAAAAGTCAGAATTGTGAGATAAAATAGGTAAATGTAAAATGTTATAGGTTTAAATAGTATTTCATGCTATTATGTAGACCTATTGTTTCATTCAAATTTATGCTTTAAAATGAAAGAAATCATAGCAGGTTTTATCCATAAGTCCGTTTAAATGTCTGCGATTAGTTTCAAATGGCATTTTTGACAACAGTATTCTATAAAAATGATTTGCATTTCGATTCTGACATCCAAAGGCACAATACATTTTATGTCTTTTTCTGTGGATTTTTCCCATTTCACTCTACTTGTTACCAATGTTTTTCTGCCACCACAATGCGCGTGCAGCTGCTAGTGACGCAACTGTGATGTCTACTCCAAATTGGTCTATAGTCACTTAAGCATTTTATAGATTCTTGTGAGAAAAACTATCATAATATCATATACAAACAGAAAATAAAGGTCTTCACAGCAACCCACCAAAACAAATGTTTGGTTTAACTTGAAGAAATTGTGACAAATATTATTTAGTACTATATAGTACTACTACTACAATTATTACTAAAACATTATTTTTAAAGGAATATTTACCAGAAACATTATTTACCAGAATTTATTTAACAGAAAAATGTAAATACACAACACAGTACTAAATAAAAGAATAAATATTAATTAATTAGAAATGCTTTTGATTATTAATATTTAATGAAACCATTAAAATGGAATCTAGAAAATTTATAGAAAACAGAATTTGTTAAAAAAAAACAACACATAAACATATAATAGGGCTTTAAAAATACTATTTTTGTTAAACCTTTAATACATTGTTGTCTAGAGTCTAGAAAAATGAAAATGGGGAAAAAATGAATTTAGAAAAAAAAAATAAAACTGAGTTTGGGGGCCCTACAAATGTTTTCAATGTGTTTTATCCACTTTCTTGCTACCGTGTGACACTGTACACAGTGCGTGATGCTTTCTGCAACACTTATTATGTCAAAGAGGTCTATGACGCAAGATTGAAGCCCTGATGCAAGTCATATATGGTCTTAACTGTAATATATTTTTTGAAATGAACAAAATTCCTATCAACCAATCATCCATGTCCTATTTGGTGAGCCTCGTGATAAAGACAATATGAGAAAAAGACATTACAAGCTTTAAGACTACATGACAAAGTGGGCCATTCTCCATATTGCTTGTCCTAACATCCGTTCCTTTTTGGTGACAATTCATTTAGGAAAGTGAAGTAAGAGGAAATTTAAAGGTTTAAGCAGTTTTAACCTGAACCCAGGGTTTTATGGCGTTGACTGAAAGTGCCTATTCAATCTCTGAGACTTGCATTTAGCTACTGCGTGTAGCTAAATACCAAATACTATTTATTACAATCGACCCGTATAAAGGAAAATGAGAGTCAGTCGGTTTATTCTCTTGTCAGACAGAATCGAGTGTAAAGATGGCTTGCTTTCATAATAGAGTGAGGTGTCAAATTAGTTCAATGGTAATTTGACACAACCGAGTTATTCTCTAGCGTTTGCCCTGTCTGACTCGAGGGACATTATCAAAGCTCTCTCTACAGACCAATCTGCTTTCCCTGCCAACACTGATTACCTAATATTGCCTGCTTTCTTATTTTATGCTCATTAAATAACAGGTCTGTGTATTACTCCCACTACATTGGAGTTTAATTACGAGTGCACATAATTAAGAGCTTAAATTGATGTTAATATCAGAAGAACAACAACATTTTGCTGTTACATTGCAAAATGTCCCATTACATCTTAAAACAATCAATTAACATGTGATTTTGCTCTGAGTGGGCCTCCCTACGGTTAAGACTTCATTATAGGTGAATATCTGAGTATGTACTTTAGGCCTGATTGACTGAAGTCATTAATGTGCGTCAAAGATTACATTTCACTAATAATTGTTTGAGGGAGAAACTCATCAGTACCTAATCACAAACATTGCTTATGTTTAAATATTTTCTTCCTGTTCTTAAAATTTATGACAAGCCAATTAATTCCAACCACAACCAGGAGTATGTGTTTTCTAAAGGATGTTAAACAGCTGTATGCCGCTTTTTCAAATCGTTCATCACGCTATGGAAACCGCATATGCAAACTATTTTAGCAAGTGCTAATTCCGCTTGTAAACAAGGCCCTTGAAGGTACAATTCGCAATTACCACAACTGGCCGGCTGTTTATAGTAAGACAATAAAAAAAAAAAACTTGTGAATATCATTACCACTCCTCCGCAGTTCTGCGCTGATTCAGCCGCATATGTTGCACGATGCTTTGTGATTAGCCTAAAAGCAAATTTCTTAGGTGCCATATGCCTCTGCATTATCAGAGCGCATTAAGAAACATCCCCACTAAGGGGTCAACACATCCATAGTTTGGATGAGGTTAGCCAATAAACCTGATGTGTATAATGGGAATTCATAAGTTCAGTTCAACATCGTGTCCTAACCAGATGTGATGGCATAAAGCAATAATTTGTCAGTCGCTTGGTTTTAATTTCTGTGCTGTAATGGCAAATAGCCCAGGCCATAATGATATCTCATTTCATAAAAATGTGTATAAAACATCAAATATCTTCTCAGTGGCTTTGATATTGTGATAAAAAAGCGAAGCTAAGTTACAAAGCACCAATGAGCGCTTTTGAGGAGGAACTAGTCACTGGATCTGCAAAGGTTTTCCAGGTTGGTGGCATCAAATAAAACGACTTTGTTCTTCACAACCGACCTTGAGAATTTTTTTACACAGCATCTGTTATTTTTTTATATTATTTTCCTGTTATTTACTGTTTTTACACAGGAGTCTAATATTGTAGTAGAATCTATTTCAGATAAGTATTCCCCTAAAAGGTGTGTAAAAATCAAATGTATTCGGTTACTTTACATGACAGTTAGATTTTCTTTTCTTTTAGACTTTCCAGGCTACCCAAGACTACAGTATGTCTGGGTTAAGACAGTGTTTTCCCAGAACTGTAACCACCACAGACATTACTCCTATTAGTAGTTGGCCAACAGGGCTGCACGATGTATTAAGATAATTGCTCTAAACTGTATTACAATGTTGGTATTATTAAATCGCAGGACCTTGATTTCTGTGTTTCAGAGTGAAGCATGACAGTGTGTCCATCTCACTCTAAAAAAAAATGCTGGGTTAAATATGGACAAACCCAGCGACTAGGTTGTTTTGACCCAGCGGTTGGGTTATTTGTTTAGCCCAACCTTCTGGTAGTTATATTATCTCAACTATTGTTTAAAAAAATCACTATATGGCTGGCTTAAAATAAATCCAAAATAGATTGTAATAATTGTAAAAATAAATACACAATTACTAGAGGCATCAGCAATAATTAAAATGTGAACATTTATTAATAACCAATTAAAAAAATGTTTATTATTTAATTATTATTTATTTAACTTATTAATAAATGTTCTTTTATTGAACATATTAATAAATGTTAATCTCCAACCTATTCTGGGTTCATTCTAAGCAAGAAATATAGTCATTTTTAAGCAATAGTTGAGTTAAATAAAACTACCCAGAAGGTTAGGTTAAATATTTAACCCAACAACTGGGTCAAAAAAACACAATTGCTGGGTTTGTCTATATTTTACCCAGCACTGGGTGGTTTTTCCATTTTTAAGAGTGTGGCAAACCACCAAAATAAAAGCTTGATAGTTTAATATTTGAAAATACTGAATGAATTTTAGTAGTGTAATTTTATAGTCATACTAGAAATGTATTTTTAATTAAAATCTAGATTTTTTTTCCCTATGTTTTTTTTTTTACATTTTTATTCAATAATAACTACAATAAAAATCATATTAATTACACTCTAAAAAATGATGGGTTATTTTTGTTTAACCCAAATGCTGGGTTCAACCATTTGGGTCATTTTATTGGGTTATTTTTAATATTTTTTTTTACCCAGGTGCTGGGTAGTTTTTCTGCACTCTATAAAATGCTGGGTTAATTTTTTTTTTAAACCCAAATGCTAGGTTCAGCTTCTTGGGTCATTTTATTGGGTTATTTTGAATATTTGTAGTTTTTTTGTAACTGAGCTGTTGGGTCATTTTTAATGCTGGGTTATTTTTTTCTACCCAACCTAAGAAGCCTGTCTCCGATGAAACAACCCAGCTGCAATAAATAAATTATATTATGCAACGCAATATACAAGGAAGAGATGTCAGTCAGCTGCATCAGCAGCGATTGTGTTTCACATGATGGAAATGCCTTTTGCCTTGCATAACATACAGTGAACTGATTTTATTCGTAATAATACTGAATTTTTTTTAAATTTAATGTTAAACTATGTTCTCTAATCTCAGTACTGTTTAATTACGGGCAGGTTATGGAGTCAGTCATGGCATCTTTCATCTACGAGTGAAATGTGAGGCAGTGGTCTGAGGTTCGTAGTTCCCCCAGGGAACAGCAGCCCATCACTGGCTCAGATTTCGCAAAACACCGCCCCGAGAATTAGCGTTATTCCGGTGAAAAGTGATTACAGTGAATGATTAAATACACTTAAAATAAAATGCTACTTTTAAATGTTACTTTTTTATTTCTAAAATGTTTGTTAAATGAGTTTAAATGTATGTAATATTGTAAACTATGCTGTATTCATCCAAATAAATTCCGTTTGGCTTTTTTTTTTTTTTTTGGTCAATGGGTGTTCTTGCTTAATAACTAATGTTCATCTTTTGACTTGCTGTTGCCTCTATAATTCTGAGTGTGTTATTTAAGCCAGCAATATAATCATTTTTGAACAACAGTTGACTTAAATAAAACAACCCAACCAGCTGGGTCAAAATAACCCACCATGTGTCTGTCCAATATGTATCCAGCACTGGGTTGCCAAATAACCCAAGTGGAAAGATTTATGTTCACTTTAGATGTTTGAATTGTTTTTGTACACCCAAGTGTAAACACCCAAGGATGGTTCACTCTCAACAAAAAAAGAACCGTAGGTAAATTTTCAGCCTTTTTAAAAAATTATTTTTATTTTTTATGCAAAATCATTTTAGAATGATTCATTCTTTTCAAATTCAAGTCATAGCTATTCAAGTCATCTGGTGAATTTCTTTATTTTCTCATATAACAGCAAAAATGAAATAACTTAGGGCTTAGGGTTTACACCTGGTCATTTCATGCATTTTCTCAGATCGGATATCAGAACTTGAAAGTTAAGTTAGCCACACTACTTTTAAAGGAGAAGATTGTGAGCATCTGCGACTCACTTTCAGTTTCATTTGCGGAAGTTTGCACATCGGTTTGCTAAAGAGACATTCAGCTACTCATCCGCAGGATTTCGTGTTTCACTTTCATATCTGACTACACACTCTCACGTTTATTATTTTAACATTTTGGGAGAAGTAAAATTTACATATGTGGTTACAACAATCAGTTGCATTTACACTTGTCCAGTTTCGTCTGGAATGCGTTCCAAACCACCTCCTGAAATGGTTTGTGCAATTGGATTTAAATCAATCTCAAAAGCTTTTTGAAGGGCATTTACACCTGGTCTTGAAAACGGATAAAGTGACCAGGTATAAACAGACCCGTAATGTCAGTTTTTTATCAATATTGTGCAGCCCTGTCAACCAATATGGGTTTCTCAATGATTCCTTCACTTTAAATCTCTTCATATGGTTCCCCTAAACCTGAAAATATGCTGTCGTTGTGCAGGTAGAGTGAGAAAAGCTAACACGCTAAATCCATGCATTAACTAAAGCATCTTATTCTCTGCCGGCGGGCTTTTTTTTTTTTACGACAGGACTTTTACTACGGTTCTGCATCCGTGCTGTGTCAGCATGCTTCTACTAAAGGAGCTACTCTATCACTAACAGCCTGCCAGAGCCAGCATGATGCGCTCATTATACTGAGATCCAGTGCTATATTTATGTCGGTCTGTCTGTTTATAGGCCTCTCAGAACCTTAAAGGTCATGTTCTGTCAGGATAGTTTATACACTGCTAGATTTCGCTGCACCACTGTCACGTTCAATGACGGAGAGACTGGTATAAACAACTAATTTCACACATACTAGTTTAGGTAATATCTCCGGAGAATTATCTCCTCTGTGAAGTGGTGCGGCAACACTGTCTCTTATCTCCTCACCTGTCAATCTTACATGCAGTTCTGCAATCTCTCCTCTAGCCTCCTTTAACACCTCCTCTCCTTTTCTCTCTCGGTCACTTTCGGTTACATTAGAGCACTGAGGTCATGACAAGAACGTGATTTCTGCCTGAGCATCCTGCTTCCTCTGTGTCTGCTGAGGTCTCTGTCTCTGCCGCCCTCCCTGTCCCTGTCTCGGCCCCCGAGGTGGGAGCGCGGAACGAGCCCTGACAGAAAGCGCTTGGCCCTGCTGGTCAAGCTCTCTCGGCGGGCCGCCGTAGGAGACCCCTCTGTCCAGCCGGGGCCTAGGTTGTGGCCTCTGGCCGCTCTCACAGCCGCTTCCAACAGGTCATTAGTGCGGTGGTCCAGAGAAACGGAGAGCTCCATATACAGGCAGCCAAACATCATTGCGCTGGAGTGCGCCTCTGAGAAAGAGACAGAGAGAGGTTGAGTGATACAGACGCAGATGGAGTTTGACAATCTCATGTCATATCAACACAGATTAGCGTTAAATAACTGAATCAATTGAGTGGGACTTAATGGAGCACGGAGGGGCCGTAGGAAAGAAGAAATAAAGGCTAAATGCTTGCTGTATGTGTGGGTGTGTTTGTTCGGAGGTGTGTGGACAGGATTGAATTAGATCACTTTAGATGTCGACTAGACGGCACAATTGTGGATGAGTGACATGACCTGAATGAAGAAACAAACAGATGAGGAGGAGGAGACTGAGAAACCTGAAAAACAGACATTTATCATACCAATCCAGAGATTACATGTAGTTTCATAAGGGTTGTATCATGAAAAATCAACAATCCATAAGTTTTTAAGATTTATTTGGAGCCTTTTCGCCTTTATTATGATAGGACAGATCATACAGAACAGGAAGCGAAGTGGGAAAGAGAGAAAGGGGTGGGATCGGGAAAGGTCCCAAAGCAGGGATTCAAACTTAGGACGCCCGTAGCACAACGCAATATATTTATTAATATTTAGAATTCTTCTTATTTTTCAGATATTTTTCTTACACAAACACATCGCTTAGCTTCAGAAGGCCTTTATTAACCCTCCGGAGCAGTGTGGAGTACTTTTTATTATGGATGGACGCACTTTATTTTGATTCAAAATCTCAACAGCCATTCACTTCCATTGTAAGGCTTAGAAGAGAGGACATTTTTTAATATAACTCCATTGTATTTGTCTGAAAGAAGAAAGTCATATGCACCTAGGATGGCTTGAGGGTGAGTAAATTGTGGTAATTTTAATTTTTGGGTGCACTATCCCTTCAAATCTATTTTATTTCAGCTTTAACTAAAACAATAATAATAGCTTAGGTTTTAATAACAATAACAACATTGAAACAAGGGAGGTTGTTCAGAAATCTGTCAGCACAACAATGAAAACATTCACACTTGACCACCCACATTTACACGTCAACTACGCCTATTCAGTGTTCAGTAACTTGGCCTGGCCTGAGAAAGTAAAGTAATGATGAAGTTGGATAAATAAAACAATAACAACGCTAATATTCAGTATTCTACCAGAATGTAACTAATGACAAGCCCACCAAACATTGTGCTGATCCTGGCATCATATCCCTCTGAAAGATCACAGCTATAGAAATATGTGGCTGATGTTTATTTTTACCATGATCCATGATCATTTCAATTCAACCTTAACAGTTTGTGTGACACATTTCAGCACGGATTGTTCTGTGAATCTGTCACAGGCTTTGCAAAGAGGCTGTTACTGTAGGATGGAGCATTGGCAACTTGATTGGATCCAACAGCAAGCCCACTACATAAGCAAGCATTATCACTCGTCTGCAATGAGGTTTCATAACAGAGGTCATTCAAAGGGGACATCGAATGCAAAATTCACTTTTACATGGTGTATGGATATTAATTTGTCTTAGCAGTGTGTGAACACAACCACCCTACAATTATAAAAATCCATTTACTTATATTTTTTAATCCCCAAAAAACCTAAACAGTCTCAATTATCAAGACGTTTTAATTTTCAGAGTAGTATGGCATCATATTGCTCCAGCCCCATCAACAACTACTGACGGACTGTCCCGTATTAGTATATTATCAGCCAGTTGTATGCTGGCCGCCATTTTTTCCACGCTCGAGCAGCTGTAGCAACATCATCTTGTAAGCAATGCAGATGTTTTGTAGTTGGATATAAAAGTAAAAATAAAAGTCTTAATTTTCTCACAACATCAGAGCCACTGAGGATGCAGTGGATTAGTTGTGTTTTTGATGGAGGGGCGGAGTTAACAGTAGCTCATTATCATTTAAAGAGGCATGCACCGAAACAGCTTGCTGTGAACAGGACTGTTTTTGACGAGGTAAGGTGTTATGTTTTATGTGACCATTGGAGAATAGTAACCAAATTATGTTGCAGACATTTCATAAACAACCTAAAGAATCATACCAACTCATGGAAATTAGTATCCGATGTCCCCTGTAGATCCAGTATAGTTGGTGATACCTCATTAACATAACATTAACTTTACATTGTGACAGACTCAATAGGAATACATAATCATTCAAAAGTTTGGGGTTAGTAATATTTTTTAAAAAGAAATGAATACTTTTATTCAGCAAAAATGTATTAAATCGATCAAAAGAAACAGGAAAAAAAACAATGGTACAAAAGATTTCTACTTCACATGTTCTTGAATGTTCTATTCATCTATTCATCAAACAATTCTAAAAAAAGAAAAAAAGAAAGAAAAAAATCAGCTATAAAAGAGCTATGGAATAGAATATCAGCTATAGAATAGATATGATCAAATGCAGCACTGAAGAGCAAAAGAATTCTTTCAAAACACACACGTCAAAAGTTTACATGCACCTTGTAAACAATGCATTAAGAGTGGTGGGTGAAAACTTTTGAACAGAATGAGGATGTGTACATTTTCCTTATTTTGCCTAAATATTTTTAATTTTTTCCATTTAGTACTGCCCTGCAGAAGCTACGGAAGGTACGTACATGTTTCCCAGAAGACAAAATAAGTTAAATTTACCCTGATCTTCAAATTCAAAAAGTTTTCACCCCCAATTCTTAATAAGCAACAGTGAGCATTTGAACCTTTTGTAAGTGTTGCATATGAGTCCCTCAGTTGTCATCAATGTGAAAAGATACAAATCATACACTCATTGTCGGAAAGGGTTCAAATACACAAAAATTCTGAAAAGCTAAAAATTTGTGGGACCTGAAGGATTTTTCTGAAGAACAGCAGGACAAACAAGGGACTCATGAACACTCACTACAAAAAAAAAAAAAAAAATGTGGCTCATTCAGGTAACAACACAATATTACGAATCAAGTGTATGTAAACTTTTAAACAGAGTCATTTTTTAGAAATTCAACTAACATTCTCTTATGTAGACTATGTAAATGTCTTTTGTGTGAAATATCTTATTCAGGTCATAATAATAATATACTACATAAAAAAATAACATGCATTTTGTATGATCCCTCTTATTTTAGTAAAAATAATTAACATTTTGCAAATTCTGCAAGGTGTATGTATATGCCAACGTTGCTTAGGATAAAATGCAATGAAAAAAATGATGGAGACAGCAGACAGGAGATTTATCACGTGTGTAGCATTACAGTCCTTCAGAGTTGTAAATTCTGTTTATGGCTATAGACTCATCTTCTCCAGCATAAGGTTGGGCGTCTCTGTTGCGATGATTTAATCTGTATGACCTTACAACATGTACGCATCCGACGTCTGTATGCCTGTTTAAATACGGCTTGAATGTCAGTATTAAATAGCTGACTCGCAAATACACAATGTAAATTAAACCCATTTACATGCAGCTGAGTACATAGTGAGTGTGTGTTTCTGTGTTCGTATCGGAGACAGGAAAATGGATGCAGACAGAAAAAGAATCTAAACATTTCCGTATCGATGACCACACTGGCTGCAGCACCCAGGGGAATAAATATGCTGAGCACAGATGTGTCCACATAACTGTCCTCTGCGCTTCCTACAAGGTCCTTTTCTCCCTGCCACACCCATCTTATGTGTTTGCCAGTGCTTGAATACTTAGGGTTGAAGGCTTCAGGTTGAAAGACTTAGGGTTGAATGACAACCCCCTAAAGCCTACATGTATTAAACTTTGGAGTATAGCTCGTCCCACACAGTTTGTGCTGCTGACACGCATGATTCATTCAAATTGTGCAGCTAGATGAGAAGAGTGCTATCAAAGTCTCTTTAGAGACACTCCGTAGCCATCTCAGTAACATTCGCAGGAAGCTATTTTTAAGTTTTGCATGAATAGCAATAGACCATCCTCTCTGAAAACTGAACACAACAGCATCTTAAAGAATTAGTTCACTTCCAGAATATAAATGTCCTGATAATTTACTCACCCGTATGTCATCCAAGATGTTCATGTCTTTCTTTCTTCAGTCAAAAAGAAATTAAGGTTTTTGAGGAAAACATTCCAGGATTTTTTTCCATATAGTGGACTTAAATGGGGATCAATGGGTTAAAGGTCCAAAATGCAGCTTCAAAAGGCTCTACACAATCCACGTTGAGAACTAAGAATCTTATATAGATCGATCAATCATTTAAAAAAAAAAAAATTATATACTTTAACCACAAATGCTCATTCTGCACTAGCTCGACCTTATAAATTACGTAGTAACGTTGGAAAGATCACATGTGACCCTGTGTTTACAAAGCGAACATGCAAAGAAAATCAAACACGCTTTACAAAAAAAAAGGTAAAACAACAATGTCAGATGATTTTGAAGTTGGAGGAGAAAATGAGATGGAGTTTTTCGCCATACACTCTTAAAAATAAAGGTTCTTTATTGGCATTGATGGTTCCATGAAGAACCTTGAACATCCATGTAACCTTTCAAATGCAGAAAAGTTTCTTTATAGTCAAAAAAAGGTTCTTTAGATTTTTTAAATGTTTTTCAAAATGGTTCTTTTAAGAACTGTTCAATAAAACGTTCTTTTAGGAACCAAAAATGGTTCTTCTATGGCATCACTGCAAAAACACCCTTTTGGAACCTTTATTTTTAAGAGTTTACCCTAGCTTTTTTTGAAGTGAAATACACAGACAAAGAACTAACCATGTGTGACCTTTCCAACGTGATTACTTAATGAATCGCGAATGTAAGTAAGTCACACATGTGAGCATGATGAGCATTTGTGGTTAAAAAGTTTACATTTTTTTTAGAAAATGACTGATTGCTTCACTAGATACGACCCTTATTCCTCTGCAGGAATCATGTAGAGCCCTTTAAACCTGCACTGAAACTGCTATTTGGACCTTTAACCCACTGGTCCCCATTGAAGTCCACTATATGGAGAAAAATCCTGGAATGTTTTCCTCAAAAAGCGCAATTTCTTTCAACTAAAGAAAGAAAGACATGAGCATCTTGGATGACATGAGGGTGAGTAAATAATAAAGAAATTTTAGATCTGGAAGTGAACTAATCCTTTAAACACTGGATTTAAAGGTTAATTTAATGTTAGATTTGCCATTTCTGTGTCCTGTTTTTGTTTGTATTTATGGCGAATGAGCAGCAAAGTGAAAGAAACAGAAGAACGCAGCTTATACTGGATGTAATTTTCTAAAAGAACAGAGCACCTCTGATGTCGTTCTTCCCGTGGAACCATCCTGTTATCAGCTCTAATACATAAAAGTGCCCGCACACCATTTTCTTAATGATTACAACACACTAAGCTTCTCAGTCCTCCTTCCTTATCCTCCTTATCACAGCCCTGCAAACACATGGCACAGAGGGTTCACTTCACCACGCAGGAGAAGGAGAGAATTAGAGAAAGAAAGGTGTGAGGGAGACAATATGAGTGCATGTACCAGCACTGGCATACGTATACAAAAACACACACACACACACACACACATACATACATAAAGATAGTAACACCAGCACAATGTGGGTGAGAGATAATACAGAGCAAACATTACAAAAAATGTCCCAAACATGCCAAGCATGACAAACAGATGAGAAGAAAAGAGGAGAGAGGGGAAGAGACAGAGAGAGAGATGCAAGCATGAGAGGACACGTGCCCCTACAGAGATTTTGAGCCATGTACATTTAAAATGCAACTTTTAAATACAATTTTAATACTGCATATTTAACTGAATTTTGTTCAACTAAATTTCTGCAAACAATCATATATAAGTGTATAAATATATATCATTTTAAATTATAAGCAACCACTCTCCCATGTGTCATTTTAAAAAAGATTAAAAAATACATTTGTTTAAAATGCTAACCTGAGTTGAACTAAATTCTGCCCTCCTGAGAAAACACCAGCAAAGCTAATCTATATTCCATATCAGCCCTAAATGGACAATGTGCCTACTTTACAAACATTCATCTTCTACCAGCACCTGTTCCTGCTGATAAGCTGAGTGATTTTTCTTGCCAGGAATCCATGAAGCCCCTTATATAAATACAGCCAGATGGAGATAGAAGCATTTAGACAAAAGCTGAGTCATAGCAGCAAGGTTAATACAGATGACTCACAAGTGTGAGAGACAGAGGTGGACCACAGGGAGCCTTGTGTGGACAAAATACCTGTTGAATTATATGATCTGCACTATAAATGACTGTGTTAAAAATGCTTGTACATTTTATTCTTATTCCGCACAATTTTCCGCTTATTTTCGAAGTGCTTAAAAGGATAGTTTGCCCAAACGTGAACATTTCCCCAAGATTTACATCCTACATGTATCTGACTTTCTTCAGATGAATACAATCGAAGTTATATTCAAAACTGTCCTGGCTCTTACAAGCTTTATAATGGCAGTGAATGGGAGTCAAAATTTTGAAGCAAAATGAAGTGCATGCATTCATCATAAAAATTACTCCACACAGCTCCGGGGAGTTAATAAAGGCCTTCTGAGTGGAATCAATGCCTTTGTGTAGGGCTGCCCCCTAACCGTTAGTCGACAAGAAGAGGCTTGGTCAACCAAAATTTTATTAGTTGCTTAGTAGCAGAAAAAAAAATCCACAGGAAGTGGATCATTCACTGACCTCAAATATGGCTTTTCATCTGAAAGATGTAAGTAGTAGCAACTTCACACTGCTCCTCAATCTAATGTTAACCTAGAAAAATGTGCGCTATTCAAGCGTTTGTGGAAGATGAATAGCAGTGTGCATGACAGATGGATGTGCGATGGATGGATGATACTTCTGCATGACAGATGGATGTGCGAATGCGGTCACTTGCTCTTAAAATACTCTGTCATTTTTGGTCATATAGATAAAAGAAATACATCTTTCGAATTTGTAAAGACTATACGTTTATTTGTGTGCACTCACAATATCAACGAAACGTTGCGCTTTTGTAAAATAATGCAAGCGGGATGTGCTTTCTGCCGTCTGTGAACTTGAGCACATACTTTCCTTACAGACATGAAAAAAAAAATCTCTAGAGAGTGAAATGTCTACTTTTAAATAAACCAATTCAGATAGAAAACAAATATTCTCAGATTATGTAATCAGTATGAAACATGCATACAGATGCATCACTACTGCGGAGATGAAGAATCAGTGTTGACGACTTCATCAAGAAAGCACTTGCTTATCAATAAATTATTAAAACATTAATGCAGTCTCCTTGCTGTTTTTCCCTGATACATTCATAATTATTTTAGCTGCCGGTGCACTTGAGTACTTATTATATTATTTATAAACGTGCGACTAATAGTCGACTAATGCTTAAAATGAACGACTACTAGTCAACCAGGAAAATCTTAAGTTGAGGGCAGCCTTACATTTGTGTAAGAATAATATCCATATTTAAAACTTTATAAACCGTAATCTTCAGCTTCCAGTAACTGTTGTACATGCGTTCACAAACGAGTGGCTTTCCAGTGGATGATGTAGGATGTAGACATAGCTTGAGCCCCAGTGAGAAGTGATGAACGCAGAGTCATATACATCTTGGATGGCTTGAGAGTGAGTAAATCATGGGGTAATTTTCATTTTTGGATGAACTATTCCTTTAAAATCAGCATGCATTTAGAAAACAGCATAATTTTCATTTCATGTTCTTATTGTGAATGATTCATCCAAGATTGTTTTATTATTTATTTATTTTTTATTTTGACCTTAGCATTTTTAATCGAAATGTCCATCCTCTGTTGAAACCTTCTGGTAACGTATGCTGGATTCAAATCATTTAGTCATTTACAATCAACTTCAACTCCTGCTTTGCATTGCTTTCTAGTTAATCTATTTTCATAATTTAGGTTTAAAGTTTGAAAATTTCCCACTGACTGTTAGATTATTCAGCATTCAAAATCTCACATGTATCATAAATTACCTTCTATGAATTCTATCATCTCCAATTCCAACTGGTCCTTTCCCTTACATCTAGTTATATAATGAATTACAATTGGTCTTTGTGTTTATTTATTTTGCATATTACTATCGCATTACTGTTACTTTCAGTCTATCTCTATTTGTTTTTGCAAGGTTTCATGTACTATAGAGCGTTATTCTTCCATTTGACCCTATTCTTTTAATTCCCATTAATCTCTGCCAGCTATGCAACAAATCGAGTTGAATTATGGGATTTGTGGCTCAAGGACACAGATTAAAAACAGGCCTACCCTCTGTGCTGATCTCACGGGAGCGCACAAGGTCACTCTTGTTGCCCACTAGGATGATGGGGGTGTGCGGCAGCGTCTCCCTCAAGAGTAGGCGGAGCTGAGCGATCCGGTGGAAGCTACGCCTGTCCGTCAACGAGAACACAAGGATGCACACCTCACACTGCAGAGTAGACAGCTCCTGTCAATCAAATCAAATCCAAACACAGACACACCAATTACAGCACAACTCAACCATGAAGATTCAGCGCTTCATATACATGTTATTTATAGAGCATTAGATGATGGTAGAGGGTTTTCACAATGTGTGATCAATCGGCACTCGAAACAGCGCTCATACTTTGCTGATTATTGCTGCTGAAAATAGTCAATTATTGTCATGTTTTGGGCTATACTAAACAGTCAGACTGGGAAAAACATTTGTACTAATATAGACTGCTAAAACTTACAACAAATCTAGGAGAAGAGTGCAAATTAACTGTCTGAGGAACAAAAGGCGTTTGTGGTTGGTCAAAGTGAGCCAGGATTTCTAGGTCAACAATCTTGACAATATACAAGTTTGTTCTTATTTCCAGTCAGGTGAAATATTAGGCTAATATCTTAATTAATACTGCTTGTACGTATCTTTACCCGTTATCTTTAGTTTGTCAAAATATTGCACCCTTTCCTGATTACTAAGTCCTTCTCTATATGATTTAGCAGCTTTCACATGTTTTTTCAGTAGTTTGGACAGCATAAATTAGCAATACAAGGTACTCAGTAGTACATTAACCATGCTGTTGTTTACATCTGAGTATCTGTTGACATCTGGGTAACTGACCAAACCATGACGTACGTGCAAACCTTCTACACTGTAAAAAACAATTTGTTGAATCAACTTAAAATAATTTGTAACCTGGCTGCCTTATAACTTTAAATTCAGTCAACTCAAAAAAAGTTTATTCAACTTGAAATGTTAAATTATACTAAGTGACAACTTAGATATTTGAGTTGAATCAACTTTAAAATTTTAAGGTAGCTGGGTTACTTACCCATCTGTTAAGTTTAGCAAACACAAATATCTAAGTTGTTACTTAGTACAACTTAACATTTCAGGCTGACTAAACTTATTTTAGTTGACTGAACTTAAAATTTTAAGGCAGCAGGGTAACAAATTATTTTAAGCTGACTCAACAAATTGTGTTTTTTTATTTTTTACAGTGTTTTGACGTCAGTACAGTAGGTCAGTAAAAGCCTGTTCACACCAAGGATAATCTATAATGGTAAAGATAAAGAAAGTTTTGAAAATCATTCTCATTGATGTTTCGCAAAAACCTTTGTTACTGTTGCTATTTCTAAAAAGCCTCACATACACAATGTTCTCACAAAGTGAAAAATACATTGTGGAGCAAAGAGGAAACTGACAATGCATCGACAGACAAAACAGAGCTGGTTACTTCAGGACTTAGCTTTCAAATTTAGTAATTTTTAAAGAAATTCAAATTGTGACAGACCACTGTGGTGCCTCAATTCAAGCAGCACGTGAACCAATAATCGCTTCCTTTTTACTAGTTATAGCACAAAATAAACATGAACGAACACCAAAAGGTAGCTTGTTTCAACCGCGGAAAGATGTCAATACACGCCGTTTTTCAATTTCAAGTCCACTAACGTTAACCTACTCTTCTGTCTGGTTTGTTTATCAGACAAAAATGGCAGATTCTGCATTATGATTGGTCAGATTGCCTGTCAATCAAACTCCCTGAATAGAAAAAGCCCACACCACGATGATTTTCAGAACGATTTTCTCTGGTTGATAAATGATCAGAACATTGACAGCTGATCAAAATCCACTCGACTGTAAGGAGCTCAAGCATTTAAAGTGGCAGACAACATAAATGCAGCCTGCATAAACACAACAATGTATTATCATTACAGCTTTATAGTTATGATTCTTGGTGTGAATAGGCCTTAAGAGGAGGACAGTTTTCGCTTGAGTGCAGCTCAGGAGTGTCTGTGTCCATGAAAAAGAGGATTAGCGGGATTTAAGGAGGATAACCTCAAATCTACGATGGCTTTGTTGTTGTTCCATCTCACAGTTTTGCCACCGCAGAGCTCAGGTGTGTTCAAAACGACAGCAGATGCCTCAGTCAAGCGTTTACCCCCCGAGAACATCGCGGCACATCACCACAAACACTTTACAGCGGCAAAATACAGCCACACCGGGGTCAGGCTTTCTCTGGGTGACAGCTATGACAGGGCGGCTGTCACTCCATCTTTAATGAACTGAGAGAAGAAAAGAAAATGCTTCCGTCCCCTATGGACCGCTTCCTATTTCATCTCCTAAACAGAAAGAGGAATGGATAAATAGATGGAAAGCCTGTGTCCTACATCCCTAACTCCCCAAAGGCGAATTCCAGCCCTCTGGAGAGCTGCCTAAAAAATTCACATTGCAGCCGAGCCAATTGCACTCGGCCCCGGAGCGTGAAATTCACACAGCTACAGAAACGCAGAGTTTCTCTGGAGGGGAAAGAGTCTAGTGGGGCGGAAGAGAGAGGGGAGAGGGGGGCTCGGCCACCTGCTGCAACCCCGCACAGGAAGGGCATGGGGAGGAGGTCGTCTCCTTCGAGGAGCGGACACGTATTTTGATGAGCGGTGAAGACAGCACGACACGGTCGATAGTGCTCCTTGTGATGGAAGGGCTCTCTTCGGCCGGACAGGCAAAGTAAAAGGTCTTTCCATCAGAGAAACAAGACGAAAGCGTACAGCGGTGTATCTAAATAACAACATCGAGCTCTTCCGCTGCAGCACAGGCCCATCTGTCACTGTCTGCCCTTTCGTGGCCGGATATACACACAAAATCATAGCTTTTAATAGCTCTGAGTACACACAGGCAGGTACGCATGTGAAAATTTATAACCTGCAGTGATAATGCAACACACACCCATATCTACACTGCTCTTTAGCGCACACAAACTGAGCGATTATGGTCATGAAACACACACGTACACACAAATCCCTGCCGTGCTGTCAGCAAATATGCCTGCCAGCTTTTTTTGTCCTCTCGTGCAGATTTAGATTATTAAATCCAGCACTCAATAAATGCTGAAATGGTCTATATGTCATTACATATTTACCCTGTAACAGCAGGTTAATAAAATGATGCTCACTAATCCAGCTAAATGTTCAACCACACGGCGTGGCGCTTTTTGTATAAACACATTTACTGTTATGAACTCTTTGTATGTGTCAGGAAGATTCATATTGTGTTGCAAAATGACTTAATTAAAAGGAGCGAAATAAAGCAATAAGCCATGAAGCCATGGTCTACAGTGAATTTACAACAGCTAAGGGGCGTTGTTAGGCACAACGTGAAGCTGTTAGAAATTCACTGTAAACCACGGCTTCATGGGGCTTATTGCTTATAAAACAGTTATAAAATGGTTATTCCATATACATTGTTTTATTTTGTGAAACCTTACTGAGCAAATAAAGTGTAATGATATTAATACAAAAGCGGTTTGGAGCAACACACAGATGTAAGCAAAGGTGTATGTTTGTAGAGTAATTTACAACAGCTTCAATGCGGCTCAACCAATCAGAATCAAGGACCAGGACTATCGGTTTTATAATATAATTCTAAACACCAGGATCTCACACCGAGGAGACTGTTTGAACTGATCTTGTTTAAAGCTGTAGTGTGTCATTTTCATGCGAAGTCTCACTTTAATATGCAAAGAGCATTGTAAGTAAACAATCTGTAGACTGAATTTCCATTAGAGTCTAAACACTGCGGTGATTTCAGTATTGCTCTGTTAGAGGTAATGGCAACATTAAGTGCCTTTAAGTGATTTCGGTCGGAGTAAAATGGACTTTCAAAACAAGATTTCTTATTTCTTTCTTCTTCAGTGCTAATTTAACATAATGAACATGCACATTCGCTGTCATTGATGCTTTATTTGTATATTTCTTCATTCTTATGCTTTTACAAAGAATGGTGGAAAATAAATATAGTAAGATCGCACAAGTCTTTCTTTATATACACCAGCAAAAGTAGCAGTGTTATCGCTATCTCGCTATTTTTTCATCATCCGTACATAAATTATGTACAAACTAAATGGTTCCAGATCAATATTAATTATACATCACAACTTATCATAATCAATAACAATTAATCTTTTACATGATACTCAGAAAGCATTAACCAGCCGCTTTTATCCTAAGTGACATTGCATTTGAGGTATATATTTGATTAGCCGATGCATGAACCCATGATCTGGTTGTTGCTAGGACCATACTCTACTGCTTGAGCGACAGGAACACGAGCTGAAGCAATGAGTTTGCCGATAGCAATTAAGACATTAAAGTGTTCATGTGTGCTCAACTTAGACATATGATCGTTCCGACATGACTGGAACTCACCAATAGAGCGGTTTAGTCATGACGTCAATTATGTCTCAGGTGTGCCTAGAATGTGTCTGTGAAGTTTCAGCTCAAAATACCCTACAGATCATTTATTATATAATTTTGAAAATGCCTATTTTGAGTGGAAGCAGAAACACGCTGTTTCCGTGCATGTCTCTTTTAATGCAAATGAGCTGCTGCTCTCCACACCCTTTTCCAGAATAGGGCTGTTTTTACAGCTCGTACTTTAGCAGTGTTGCCAAGTCTGTGGTTTTCCCATGGAATTGGGCTACTTTAACACTGTCTGTATAATATGTTGAAAACATACCACAACCGCATGGAGCAAGGAAAGCTCTGGAGTGAACTCGTCTCAGTTTTCAACATACCGAGTGAGTGCATAAAGCAACTTAAGTGCATTAAACATTTGTAAACATAAATTGCTGAAATGACGATCTGCTTTTAATCAATAAATGGGGGGAAAAGTAACTCAGATATTTTTTGGTCAATTAAAAAGTAATGCGTTACTTTACTAGTTACTTGGAATAATAGTAATAATATTACGTAACTCACATTACTTGTAATGCGTTACCCCCAACACTGTATTTAGCCCCTGAAATACAAATTTACCAAGGGAACCCCGACAAAAAAGTGAATTTTATACCCCAGAACGCGATTTTTACTCGAAAAATCGAAGCGCGACTGGACTAATTTTGAGCAGCAATTGGGCGGGTTTTGTTGTGAAAACCTGGCAACCCTGTACTTCAGATACTCCCAAAAAACATGTTTGGTTTTGATCATGCATTTTAAACCATATTAGTTTGAAATTCTGATACAGGGTTTTCCGAGCACAAACATCTGAAGCGAAAGCACAGAAAGCGGCTGTCACACGGCATGTGAATACTAAACGTTAAAGTTATCTTTTATGTCTTATTGCGCTTAAACTGTCACATACACACAAGTTTATGTTAAAAACACACATGAGTTAAAAAACAGTTAGTCATGTCTGTGAAGGTAAACAGCTGGGAAAGCAACTGCATGTTTATATTAGATGTGTGGCAACAGTACATACAGTAAATAAATCAATGAATCCACTGCCCTCTTGTCTCTGAGGCTGGGACTCTATATAGTGTTCTGTGCTCATCTGTGCAGCCAATGACAGAACAGTTAGCATGCTTTGCTCGATCTTTCGCCATGGCATTAGAATTGGTAAACCGTTGTCGCTTGCGAAAACAATGGCGGTGCTGTGGGTGAAAATGTGCAGATTAAGGGGCTGTAATATTATTATAAGAAGACTCTTTTTGCATCACGGGTGGAGTGAAATATGAGCGGCATGCTTGCAGAGAATGGTTTACCCCCCTGTAAGATTTACTGGGTTGTTCTTTTTCACATTTTTTGGGTTAGTAGATGCACCAGGGACTCGATTATGAAAAAGTCACAAGATGCTAAAAAGTTGTATAAGGACTGAAATGGTTATTTGATTTATCAAGCATGTAAAGTCACATCTTTGTAGTAGGTGTAGTCGTTATTTAGCAAAATATGTTCAACAAAAAACTTTGGTTTAAAAGGTTTATGTTTATGGTATGACTGTGTGTCATTTATGTTGTACAACAAAGCATTGTAAGTATCCCTAATGTAATGACCTAATTTTTACTCATAAAACCTAAACTGCTAAAAACCCAAAAGAAAATTCCAGAGGGAACTCATGGCTCACAAGCTGTACAGCTCTACTAAAGATGAACAATCATTTGGAAATCTTTTTTGTTTTTTCACAATTCCCTTTTGTGCCACTAGTGGTACAGAAATTATCCGCTCCAGTTTTAAGATGAAATTGTTTTTCTCCATTCTGTTGCTGTGGTTAAGCCTTTGGTTGAGAATTAAATGAGTTCGTAGGAGGTCATGAAGCAGATTAGAACATGGTCAAAACATGGCATTAAAATATCCTTCCAATCATCTCTCACCATAAACTCATTCCCAAGAACTGTGTCCCTGCTATGCTGGGTCATTTAACACAAACATACCTTCTTCCGGCCACATTTGGCACAGGAAGACAAATTACACAGAAATCAGGCCAGATCCTAGTCAGTGAGTCAATACAAAGGAAACAAAACAAAACCCCCATTTCATCAGTGTTACGGTCTTTTTTCACCTTAGACACATCTTTGAAACAAGATAAACTTTCTTGAGAAAAGAAAGTATATGAAATAAATAAAATAATAAATATTTTAAATTCATATTTTGTGTGTGTGTCTGTGTGTGTGTGTATTAATAGAAATATCAAATAGATATTAAAATAATTAAAATATGAAATAATGTTATATTATTAAACAAATATAAATATAAAATATAAAAATAAACTAAATATTACATATTATAATATTCATATTATAACCATATAAAAACAAAATTAAAATAAACGTTATATAATTAAATATTACATTTATTAACATTAATTGTTGTTGTTTATTTATACATTTATTTCTACTTAATTACATACTACTAATAATATTAATATTTTTAAATGTATACAAAAAAATATACAAATAATGAAATAAAATATGACATATTACTATATCTTACTATAATCTATATATATATATATATATATATATATATATATATATATGTATGTATACACACACACACACACATATACATATACATATATAAATATATATAAAACACACATACACACATACATGCATACACACACACACATATAAAAATAGAATTCTAGAATTACAATCTATATATATATATATATATATATATTACTTTTAATATTTTTATATTATATATTTCTGCTTAATTATATGCTAATATTAATAATAATTATTAATAATAACAATACTAATACATAATATAATTAAATATTAAAAATAATACAATATTTTAATATTTACATAATACTATATAATTAAATATTACATTCAATAACATTAATTGTCATTTATCTATATATTTATTTCTGTTTAATTAACAACAACAATAATAATAATAATAAATTATATATTGCCAAAATCCAAAAACAATAATAATTTTCGAAGTTAATAAGACAAAGTATTAAAGTGCCCCTATTATGCCTTTTCAAATATGTCCTTTCATGCAGTGTGTCATGTAGCTGTATGTGAACATAAAGTATCTGCAAAGTTGTGAAGCCGACAGTGCACGATAAATAAAGTTATTGTCTATCAAAAAAAAGAGTCGACTCACATTTGCCTAAACGAGTCGTCAGGATTTAGAATCTTTTTCTGTTACGGCCACACGTCACGAAGTAACACATTTGCTTAATGTCCACCCACGTTCTACGTCGCGAACAACTTGTCCGCCCACTAACAGTCAAATTTCCATGTGGGTTACGTCACATGGATATTTACACGTACATTATACGGAAGACGCTGTATCATACATGTCTTGCTAACCGGCTAAATCACGCTTGTGTAGTTCTGTTGTTCAGCTGTGGACCCACTGTAGTCTAACAGTTTGTGATTGATGCAGATTGACTGTCTGTCTGTCTCATTAGTTGGAGTAATGATAAAGGATGGCGCACGAAGCGGCTTTCACACTGAATGCAGAAAGCGCTGTGCTATGAAACCCATTCGTTTTAATTTCTTCCGCCCTGCGAGGACGGCTTGTTTCTGCCTCGACCAAAGCGGACGCACAGCAGAGCGCGCACGCTGCGGACAAAGTTCAAATGAGTTGTTCAAATGAACTTTTTCCGCTGTGCTCTGAAGGGTTGCACTGAACCCAGCGGCCAGAGAAGCGCTTTCCGCGTTCGGTGTGAAAGCCGCCTTAAAGCATTATACAATGTTGAAGTTTACAACATAGAGATGTGCCCGGTTCGCTTACATAAGCAAATTGCGAGCACTTTCCATGGTAGTTCGTGTTAACGTGTCGATCAGCCACTTCAGCCGTTTCATCATCAGACTCTGGCTCGAATTGGTAAGGCAAAATCGACGCCATCTTTTCTATGTATTGACAAGTATCCAGGGCTGTCAGTCAGTTACAGTAATGGGCATTTCGTTTTCCGACACGCTGTATGCGGTAGACCAATCATAAAGGACTGCGCCATCTGACCAATCACAGCAGTGAGGGCTCACGGAAAGGAGGGGTTTAGAGAGACTGATTCTTCGAACTGCTTCGCACGAGTCGTTTAGGAATCATTTAGAAATGGGGTAAAATCAAATCTATTTTTAGAGAAAACTGAAGTGTTTTTTGACCTTGCATATATGTAAACCTGTTTTGGGAGTCTATTAAAACAATATTATCAACCTTTAAAATGGTATAATAGGGGCACTTTAATGGATATGAGGAAGAGGGGTGCATAAGAGGACTAATTTGTTGCTCCGTAGGGGGGAGAGGTCGAGTCTGATAATTGGATGTTGAGACATAACCGTGTGCCGAATGTGTGCCTGTGCACTAGAATGAGGTCCACACCCCTACAGACAGTCACCACACACCATCTGTCCACACATCCCTTCCTCCCAAACATGCACGTTTGGCCCGAGAGCCCACACACAGACACACACCATCCCATCTAAAAGTGCTTTCTCAGCCGCTGAACAAGCCAATTCTGCTGGTATAAACACAATACACACATACCTCCACAGAAATAAAAGCCCGCTTACTGTGCCAAGCGCACAGACATCAAAGAATAAACATCTCCCTAATGAACGTTACACAAAGCTCACAGTCAATAACGACACTAGGGCTGAGCTGTGGCACACTGTACTTAAGCATAAGGCTCCCAGCAGTACTCTACACACTCTGTCTGAGTGAGATAAACAGACATATACTTCACACATTTACCAAAAAAACCCTCCAAACCGCCTTGTCGGTTTTCACACACAATGGCCCCTACCCAGTAAACAAAACCCATATGAGTCGCTTAACTTCATCAATATTTCACCTCAAAGTAATCTATTAATTATAGCCAAGCTGAACAGCCCCGGCTCATTACATGCCAGACATAGACAACAAGAACTGGTAGCATCTTGTGCCATGTTCATGGCTGGCTAGAGCTAGGGCTGGTCTGGTCTATGTTTAGAACGGAAAACTAGTTCATACTGCACAATACATCTGCTTGCTATTTTCATAAAAATAGGTATAGATAAGCATTTCAAAGTAGAATGTGACATGCTAACATTACCTTGCTATGTTGCATGTTTTATTTTTAAATGAATGTTAAAGTTTTCCACCACTGAAGAAAAAAAAAAAAAAAAAGGTAATTGTGACTTTTTTCCCCACTCGTAATTTGTGAGTTTACATCTCACGATTAAGACTCTATTTCTCTGAACTGCGAGATATAAACTCGCAAATCTGACTTTTTTCTCAGAACTGTGTGATGTAAACGCGCAATTGCAAGTTATAAAGTTAGAATTGTGGGATATAAACTCACAAATCTGACTTTTTTCTCAGAATTGCATGATACAAACTTGCAATTGCAAGTTATGAAGTGAGAAATTGCCTAATTGCCTGATATAAACTCGCAATTGTGAGGTATAAAAATCAAAACTGCAAAATATAAACTGGCAAATCTGACATTTTTCTGAGAATTTTGTGATATAAACTTGCAATTGCAAGGTATAAAAATCAAAACTGTGAGATATAAACTTGAAAATGACTTGACTTTTTTTCTCCTAATTGCATGATATACACTCGCAATTGCACAATATAAAATCCCAAATCTGACTTTTTTTTCTCAGAAATGTAAGATATAAACTTGAAATGGCGCGTTATAGTCAGAATTGTGAGATAAAAACTCGGAAAATGACTTGACTTTATTTCTCCAAATTGGCTGATATAAACTAGCAATTGCGAGGTATAAAATCAGAATTGCGAGATTTAAACTCACAAATCTGACTTTTTTTCTCAGAATTGAGAGCTACAAACTTGCTAATCTTACTTTTTTCCTCAGAATTTAGTGATATTAACTCGCAATTGTGAAATATAGACTTGCAAATCTGACTTTTCTCAACTGTGAGAAAAAAGTCAGAATTGTGAAATACAAACTCGCATTTCAATTCTGACTTTATAACTCGCAATTGTGAATTTTTATATCTCACATTTCTGAGAAAAAAAGGCAGAATTGTGAGATAAAAAGTTGCACTAACATTTTTTTTTATTTTGTATTCAGCGGCAGAAACGGACTTCCATATTAAAGAGTTAGTTCACCCACACATGACATTTCTGTTATCATTTATTCATTTACTCACCCTCAAGCTGTTCCAAAAAACAGATGTGGAGCAGAACGACAACGTCAGTCAGCAAACATTTTCATTATATGGGAAAAAATGTTATGAATGAACATCTTTTTTGTTGTGCACATCTTTTGACATATTATTTGTCTCACATAAAAAAAAGCCATACAGGTTTGGAACAAAATGAGGATGAGTAAAAGACTTTAAAAAAATACTTTTCATTACATATAACATGTAACTATTTATATAACTATACTATATTTAAAATATACAAAATAGGTCAGACCTTCGTTCATCTTTGGAACACAAATTAAGGTATTTTTGATTAAATCTGAGAGCTTTCTGACCCTGCATAGACAGCAACGCAAAAACAAAACTTAATTTGTGTTCTAAAGATGAACAAAGGTCTTAGAGGTTTGGAACGACATGAGGGGAAGTAATTATTTACAGAATTTTCATTTTTAGGTGAACTATCTCTTTAAGCAGTGCTCTATTCTAAACATATCCTTAGAACTCCATGCTGGAACTAACTGACACTGGAACACGGAAAAGGGAGTAGCGACGTGTGACGTAATTTCCAATCCCAGCCAATGGCAGAGAAAGCATAAAGGAATACGTCCTCGTATGCGTAAGGACGTGGCTGACCATGCGTTGGCTATTTTAGGAAAGAGAATGACTTATTAAAGCCATTCTTCCCCCCCGCTGTCACAAGCACTTCAAGTCTAACTGTGCTAAGCGAGGCAGTCTAGACTCGGGGCGCTGTGCGTGATTGTATGTTTGTGAGCATGTGCGTGTTTGCATGTGAATGAATGCCTGTGCATAATCCAGGCTCTGATTGCGCTGATGTGTCAGGTGTAGATTGGGTGAACTTGGCGAATCTGCTATAGAACCAAAATAGACCTGCATCCTCTGCAGCTACTACTGATGCAGCACTGTATGAGAATGAGTTCATTCACTGTCTCTCTCCAATTCTCCATGGTTCAGTGAACAAAGTAAGTTGACAGTGAGGCTGCAGTCCGCAGAGCAGACTGTAAACTTGCTGCAACGTCTTCACCGCATCCGGATATGCTGACCTTGTTTCATAAGGGAAAGTGCTGACCTTCACTGAATCACCTAAGACTTGTACCATCAATTAGTAATGCTTATATTTTGTCTTAAAGACAAACAGGGGAGAAATACTTATGGAGTGTTTTATCCCCACTACAAGGACAAGGACAATACTGCGTTTTTTTTTTGTTTTTTTTTTTAAACGCATTTTGATTCAAACCACAATTTGATAAACATTTAACATTTCATTTTGCTGCTTTCTGGATCAAAGCAAACCACAAGCTGCATTGAATTATTAAATAAGCAGCTCTTGTGCCCAAAAGAGTGTGCGAAACCAACGGGGTAAGCAATAACTCAATTTGGAGCAATGCTTCATGCATTTGAGTCATGTTTTGCCTGCATTCTGCTGCCAAAAGATAGAGTTACTCTTAAGCAAACCGCATCTACTGAGATGAGTTAAGTTTGCTTTTAGAGGACCGTTTGTTTGCATGTTCACATGTAAGCCAAAATATTTTCAAAGCTCTTGGAGAATGCTGAACAATGCGAGTGCAAAACAGCCACAAATACCTGGAGTGTGTGTAACTGATCAGTGTTTTCTAAATTTTTGTACTCCAATACCCTTTTCAGAAAGCCTTAAACAACTTAAAATGCCTTTTATTTCATAATATACTAGAGATCATTTTACTTGATCAGTAATAATGATCTTGTGTAAAATAAAAATAATTGATACTGTAGGTGAAGTGCTTTAGCTCCACTTGAGCTTCTTGTCTGTCACAAGATTTGACAGTTTAGGGACAATTCAGGAAAAAGTATTCTATGTGAAAAATATTTTTGTTTTTTTACTGAAAACATATTTATAAATAAAGATGTGAAGTCATTTGGGGGGGTTGACAGAATTGAATCATCATTAAGGGTTAACAAGTATAAAATATCTACTGTAAACAAACCCAAAAATTATGAATTCAGTATTTTTTTTTTTTTATTATTGAAAGATATTAGGGATGCCCTATGGAAGCCACTGAATAAAGAATAAAAAATGTTATTTTGACTTTTAAAATCGCATAATTCTGACTTTTTTTCTCAGAATTGTGTAATACAAACTTTATAAAGTTATAAAGTCAGAATTGTGAGATATAAACTCAATATAACAAGTTATTGACTCGCAATTCTGACTTTTTTTTTCCCCTGAACTGCTACTATAAACTTGCCATTGCGAGGTATAAAGTCAGAATTGTGAGATATAAATTCATAAATCAGATTTTTTTTCTCAGAATTGCGCTACATAAACATACAATTGCGAGTTATACAGTCAGAATTGCGAGATATAAACTCACAAATCTGACTTTTTTCTCAGAACTGCATGATATAAACTTACAATTGCAAGTCATAAAGTCAGAATTTCGAGATATAAACACAATTAAAGTCCAATTTTGAGGGGGGGGAGAGTATGTTCTCAGAATTGCGAGTTTATATCTCACAATTCTGAGTTAACTCCCAACTGCTTGTTTATGAAGTCAGAATTGTACAATTTTGAGAAACAAAGTCAATAAGATATAAACTAAAATTCGGAGTTTATAACTCACAATTCTGACTTTATTTCTCAGAATTGCATGATATAAACGTACAATTGCAAGTTATATAGTCAGAACTGCGAAATAACTACTCAAAGTTAAGGTCCAATTTTGAGGGGAAAAAAGCATGTTTATATCTCACAATTCTAACTTAACTCCCAGCTGAGTGTTAAAAAGTAAAAATTGCACAATTTAAAAAAAAAAAAAGTCAATCGCAAGATATAAACTTGCAATTCTGAGAAAAAAGTCAGAATTGTGTGTTTACATCTCACAATTCTGACTTTATTTCTCAGAATTGCAAGTTTTTATCTCACAGTTCTGAGAAAATGGTGAGATATAATGGTGGAAATGGGCTTCCATACAATACCAATGCAATACATTGGAATCAAAAGTGACAAAGACTAAATGCTGTACTTTTGAACTTTCTATTCATCAAAGCATCCCGAAAAAAAAAGTTTTTTTACAAAAATATTAAGTATCACAAACATTGACGATAATAAAAATGTTCTTAGGCGACACATCAGCATTACAATAATTTCTGAAGGATCATGTGACACTGAAGACTTAAGTAATGATGCTGAAAATTCAGCTTTGCTATCAGAGGAATAAATTACATTTTAAAATACATTACATTTTTATAATTTAAAATATATATTTGAGATATTTTAATATATTTTAACATTTATTAAAATAAACCCAAAATTTAAACTGTAATACTGTTTCACACTATTACTGTTTTACTGTATTTTGATCAAATAAACGAGTTTATATTCAAAGAAATGTTAAAAATCCAGTAGTGTACATGTCATATTCTTTCTTTCAAAATGAACTGAATGTGCTAGAGCATTAACTAAAAAAAAAAATCTTGTTATTGCTACTTTAATTTTCTGACAACCTTCACTCTATTATAGTCTAGAATTTCTGTGAACAGGTTTTAACAAAGGAAACCATTAAAATCTTTCCAAGCACCACCTGCTACACATAATCCTGGACGGGATTCACTGTAGACTACAGACAAAAACAGAACACCACTAATTCATTTTGAAGTATGCCCTGCATCGCAGACAATATTTTTCTTTAATTAAATCCCAGCCTGTTGTGGTTTATTGTGCAAAGAAATATCAATTTTGACTGAATCAATTGTGCTGCTCTAACCACTACTTAAATAAATCTTAAATAACTACAATACTGACAGACTTCTACTGGACATTCACCAAGCTTCAATCCACGAGCTACAGACTGCAATCAGTGAACCATGAAGCTATAAGGGCAGCGCTGAATCTCTGCATCTGTAAAATTAAAATTAATCACTGCATAGTTTATCCGGGCTCCTTTTGTTTGCTGTAACCACCGGTAACCATGGCAACCCGGGGAACGTGCCAGGCGGGTATAGAATGCAACGCAGTGGGTGAGGTCAGAGGTCACGTGATGCGTTGTGCCACTGAGGAAGAGAGCCGGATGGTTAGAAAGAAAGAGGGATGCTTTCAAAAGAGAAAAATAGATGGAAAAATAAAAATGATGGAATGGGGGGAGTCTGGAGATCTTCCAGCCAGTGCTTTCTCTCTCTCTCCATCTCTGCCCTGGAATTAATCCAAAACTTGCAGTCATTCTGTGATAGCAGCATCACTATTGACATTCATGCTTGCAACAAACAGCATCTGATTTAGGAGAGATCTGATGACACATAAACATCATTTGGAAAGGGAACAGACCGGTCAAAGTCAATCAGTTTCGCTCAGGGATTTAAATAAATATGAATATCCAACATGGCTACATGGCTACCTTTCAGTATATGTACATATGATATGATTATCACATAACATTCACAGGTGTTTGAATAATTTCTAGTCAGCTGTGACACAGAAAAGACACTCTGTGATTCATACGAAAATCACAAGCATGTGCTCATGATATCACTGTGATAGATCTGTGTGTTCCAGGCGAAATGATCATCAAATTTCAGAGTATAAACAGAGCTCTGAGTGGATGATACACCCACACTACATGCTTTGGACTGTCATACGAGCGGGTGTGAGGAAAATACATGCATCGCTTATAAAATCAAACAACATGAGAGGCTTTCAAACTGGTACTGTTCCCTAGTGAATGTCCCTTTTATTTAAGTGAAGGTCAGCTGGCTTGTACCTTCTTGTATCTTTGGGAAAAGAGGAAAAGGTGATTGATAAGTGAAGAGACAAGTGAGGTCAAAACAAGTAGAGAGGCATCAATCCCAGATGAAGATGAATGTAAATTATTCAATCTCACAGATGCTTCAGATGAGATGACACCATCCAGGGTCAGCAAAGACGAAAGTCTAATATTTTTAACCAAATTAGAAAGTACTATATTTTCTAAACAATATACACTACATGATAACAGAGTGAATGAATTTTTGGGTTTGACCTTTTCAGAAAATCCCTAAAGCCATGTTATAGTGGAAAGCCTTCCAAGATAAGTGGATTAGAGGGTTTGGGGTTTGTAAGATTTTTAAATATTTTTTAAAAAGTCTCTCCTGCTCAGCAAGACTCAGTTTATTTAATCAAAAATACAGTAAAAATGGTAATATTGTGAAACATTATTACAATTTGGAATAACTGTTCTCTATCTTAAATGTTTAAAAATGCAGTTTATTTCTGAGATGGCAAAGCCAAATATGCAGTAGCCATTACTTTAGTCTTTAGTGTAACATGATCCTTTAAAAAAACATTCTAGTAGTGCTGTTTAATGTTTTTGTGGAAACCATGATACTTTTTTAAAGATTCTTAAATAGACAGTGCAATAGAACAGCATTTAATAGACAGATTTTTTTATAACAATCCAACACTGTAAAAGTCTTTACTGTCACTTTTAATGCATCTTTGCTGAATAAAAGTATTAGATTAGTAGTTCACATCTAGAATAAAGGTTTCATGATAATTTGCTCACCCCTGTGTCATCAAAGATGTTCATGTCTTTCTTTCTTCAGTCAAAAAAAAAAAATTAAGGGTTTTGAGGAAAACATTCCAGGATTTTTCTCCATATAGTGGACTTCAATGAGACCCAATGGGCTGAAGGTCCAAATTGCAGTTTCAGTGCAGTTTCAAAAGGGCTCTAGCAAAATGAATTTAAAAAAAAAGAAATGTATATAGTTTTTAAACTACAAATGCTCGTTTTGCACTAGATCAACTTCATGAATTGTTAGAAAGGCCACGTGTGACGTAGGTGGAAGTACCAACCCAGTGTTTACAAAGTGAACGTGCAAAGAAAGTTAGGCTCCCTTTTCAAAAATGGTAAAAGAACGATGTCGGATGATTTAAAAGTTGGAGGAGAAAATGAGATGGCGTTTTTCACTCTAACCTACATTTTTGAACCGAAGTACGCAGACAAAGAACTAATCAGGCGTGACCTTTCCAACATGATTACGTAATGCGCAAAGTTGCGGACGAGCATTGCAGAGCTAGTGCAAGATGAGCATTTGTGATACATTTTTATTTTTTTAGAAAATGACCAATCGTTTTGCTAGATAAAACCCTTATTCCTTGGCTGGGATTGTGTAGAGCCCTTTGAAGCTGCATTGAAACTTCAACTTGGACCTTCAACCCGTTGGCTCCCACTTAAAGGAGAAATCCACTTCCAGACCAACAATTTACAAATAATCTACTCACCCCCTTGTCATCCAAAATGTTCATGTCTTTCTGTCTTCAGTCGTAAAGAAATTATGGTTTTTAAGGAAAGCATTTCAGGATTTTTCTTCATATAATGGACTTCGATTGTGCCCCCGATTTTGAACTTCCAAAATGTAGTTTAAATGCAGCTTCAAAGGGCTCTAAACGATCCCAGCCGAGGAAGAAGGGTCTTATCTAGCGAAACGATCTGTCATTTTTTTCGAAAAACAAAAATGTGTATATTTTTTAAGCACAAAAGCTCGTGTAGCACAGGTTCTGGCATACGCGTTCACATACTATTAAATCATGTCGAAAGGTCACGCCGAACGTAGGCGGAAGTACAGACCCAGTGTTTACAAAGCGAATGCGCAAAGACTAAGAAAGTGCAAGTAAGTCAAACGCTGTTTAAAAAAACAAAAGGATACAACGTGTCGGACGCTTCTGAAGTTGTAGGAGAAAATAAGATGGTAAGTGATGGGAAGTCCGGATCATTTTACTGACTCAGACCTTTGAGTCTCGTTCAACAAAATGAACGAATCTTTTTCGAAAAAAATGGCCAATCGTTTCGCTAGATAAGACCCTTCTTCCTCGGCTGGGATCGTTTAGAGCAATTTGAAGCTGCATTTAAACAACATTTTGGAAGTTCAAAATCGGGGGCACAATTGAAGTCCATTATATGAAGAAAAATCCTGAAATGCCCTCCTCAAAAGCCATAATTTCTTTATGACTGAAGACAGAAAGACATAACCATCTTGGATGACAAGGGGGTGAGTAAATTATCTGTAAATTGTTGTTCTGGAAGTGGACTTCTCCTTTAATAGCATGAAAAATTACAATCCCTGCAAGGCATTAATGCAAATGCAGTAATTGTGACTGAAAAGTGTAATGATACACGCCACAGTGTATTGATCCATTAGATCATTTTAGATTACTATGAAATAAGTGGCTTTTAAAATGGAAACGCAGAGGTCATAATTCACTCTGAAATAACAAGGAAACCAGGACCTGGTTGATTTTATAGAGGGTACACATAAAACGCTTGTAAAAGGATCTTTAAACCCGGCAGTTACACTCAGCAAAAATGGAACAAATTACGGGAAACTGAAAACAATTTGCCCTAAAGTAAAAGGAAACAGAAATGACAAACAACAGAGACAAACCTCAGCTGGAAGGTCAAGAGCAGATTTCGCTCATCTTTCTCTGCATCCCCTCTTTGCTGTGTTAACCTCTCTATCCTTCCCTCTCTTTTTCTTAACAACTCTCATACGGTGAGTGCTTCTGCACAATTAATAGAACTTCACATCGAACACCTACATTTATGCAACGGTTCATGTAAATGTAGCAATTCAGTTCAATTATTCCAGTTACACTTTACAGTAAGATTCATTAGTTAAAGTTAGTTAACATGAACAAAAAATTTGCAATACTTCAACAGCATTTATTAATCTTGGTTAATGTTAATTTCAACATTTACTAATGTGTTATTAAAATCACAAGTTGTGTTTGTTAAGATTAGTTAATGCACTGGGGACGAACATAAACAATGAACAACTGTATTTTTATTAACTAACATTAACAAAGATTAATAGTGTAATAAATGTATTCATTGTTCGTTCATGTTAATTAATAAATTGACTAATGTTAACAAATGACACTTTATTGTAAAGTGTTACCATTATTCCTTTAAAATGTGTGGGATTTTACAGATATAATTCACCCCAACAATTTGTAATAATGTGCTCAATTTTATGTCATTTCAAAATTTTCATTTTCATTTTGTTTTTTCTACAGTGGAAGTCAATAGAAACCAAAACGGTTTACTAACATTTTTCAAAACTACTTCTTTTGCATTCTGCAGAAAAAGAGAAAGGCATACAGGTTCGGAACCACGATGAATAAAATTTTTGAAGAAAGTTTTAACTCCTTTTAAGTGCTGTTTTGCTATAAAATATTTAATCAGCCCAAAAGCCTTAAATTTAACTAAGGGATTGTCTCAAACAGCTCCTAGTGTTTCATTTTCCAAGCACTGCAGTGAAGAACAGAAGATTTGCATTTCCTGAAGTAAATACCAGCACTCACAAGGTTGCAAAAAAATTATTGTACGCTAAGCTTTTTTGAAAAATGAAATGCCTCTGTCACTTTGCTGTTGTCATGACAATAAGTATATATCTTGTTTTCCGTTCAGTGAATATAAGAATCAACAGCAACACATGCTGTGGTATACATAGTGAAGGCAAGACCAATCACAATTTAATATGCGTATATTATGATGACATCATCACTACTGGTTACATTGTGAATGCTGAACATTCTATCAATGTAAATCATTAGGGAAAATACTGTAATCTTAAATTTATAAGAAGTAAAAAACATACACATGGATGAAATCATGTTAAAAATAATCGTAAATTGGAGTATGTAAGATGTTCTGGCTTAATTGCACAAGTTTAACTCAGAATATTTAAGGAACAATAATGCACTTCCACATTGCAAGCCCTGTAACAAATTCTAAAGGCCACTGAATAAAATACAAAACAAAGAATCTAAAATAAGCAAACCTCAGTATGCTTTTATGCATTTGTTAGAGTATATGACTCACCTGTTTCCAATTGTCATATACTAAAATTGTGCTGTCCTCATCGTCCACGGTCACTCGCCGCTGGTAACCCTCATCTATAACACACACAAAAACATTCTTTTAAAAACCGACACTCAAGCATAAAATGAAATCACTGGTGTTCAATTAGCATCTAATTTTATTCCTGCTGTTGAGCCGAAACTGGCAATTTCACAGGATCAAACGTATAATAACGTATCTGTGAGAAGAATACAAAAGAAGTTTTGAAAGGTAAGTTCAGAATTGGACTCGAGACAGTTGCGTAACAATTTATCCAGTGCGGAATTGATGCACAAGGACACTCAACTCAGGTAGGAGAAGAAAAAACCTGTCTGTGTGTCTGATTGGCTCTTTATCCCCTAGTAAATGACATGCTCTGTTTGTGCAGAAAGTGTCTGTGCAGAGGCAGTACTCTGCTGGTTCTCTCCCACCTCATTAAGACACAAGATGATGAAAGACCTGAAATAAGATGGATGCCTTCACGGCACCCACTCCGTTTTTTTTCCAATCAAATCCTGAGAGCCTTACACTAGTGATCTCAGGTGTCTGTGAGGTGATAAGTGTGTTTCATCCAAAGCAAATCTAAAAATAGTACAGTCCTTGGCATCCTGATGCTTGATGCTGAACATAAGAAGGGTGTACGAATATAATCTTTACCGGTTGCTTGGGTTTCAGAGTCTACAGAGAGTGATCTGTCTGACAGTCCAGCAAGGCAAAGCGCCAGAGAGGATTTGCCCACTCCGTTTTGGCCTAGAAGTACTATCCGAAGGGGTCCGTGGTACTTTTGCTGCGGTGGTTTCGGGGAAGGAGAATCTTGGATATTGCTGACGCTGATTTGCGGAGTCGCAGGCTCGTCGAGCCCCGGCGTCCAATCGTAATCCTCGGACACAGCTTCCTCTCGCCTCAGCTGATGCTTGATTGGCAGGGGGGTGCTGCCCCTGCGAAGCGGGGGCGCAGCTGATAAAGTTAAGCCATAACCCTGTGAAAACCAGAAACAAGTACAAACATACATCAGATGACATCAGAAGCAAAGACGTTCACCTGAACATCAAGAACAATGACAGTTCTTATGACACTGGGGCAGGATCATGATCCTCTGGGACTTTAAAGTGGGTCAAAACACTGAGCAGTGCATCCATTCACATAAACAAGCATCACTTGCTTTAAGGACTGGCATAAATATCCCAACAGACCAAAAATATGAGGAACGTAATGAGTTTTCTCAGGCTCAAGGCTGTTGAGGGCTTTGTCCATCTATCTCCATCAAGAAAAATCTCCAAGAGAGCTCTTAAAGTGTTTACTGTATTTGCTCGCAAGGGCAACCGGCATCAATATTAATACGGCAATTAATCTAGCCACAGCGCTGCAGGTGTGCTAGGGACCATGTACGCCTGATCCGGTGTCAGACATGCAAGACACACATAGACAGCCAATTATACTAATTGAAAGGAGGTAATTAATTAATCATAGACTTTATTGTGGGACAGACAGTGAGACAATAGGATGTAGTAGTATGATGCTTTGGGTGAGAGCAGTTCTTAACAGTTACTTTAAATAATAAATAAAATCAGATTTTTAATCATGAATATTGCAGTAGTATGCAAATCACTTAGCTTATAAATAATTTCTCGAGTATAATAAAAGGGCTTATTAAGTTACAGTGATTATAATGATCAACATAGTTATTTTTATCATTAAAAAGACACTAAACTAATAAATCCAGGATTGTCTCAGCACAGGAATGTTTTCAAACACAATCACTCCTCCAGAAACAAAGTCATCACAAAGGCTGCAGAAGAAGAGAGGGTGTGTTCACACCGGCGTACATCACAAACCTGTGAAGGACCCTACAACCCCCCACACACAGCCTAAATACATACACACACAGGAAAGCGATGATCTTACCTGGTCCGACATCGTTCTTCAGTTCATCTGCTCTCAGTGAGACACTCCGCCGTCCATGTCATGTCACTGAGCGTCAAACACTGCACAAGCGTCGGTGGAGATTGTTACATTACACTCGACTCATATGCCATCACATGGCTGTAGTCTGAAAAAAGAAACGCTCCCAATGTGACTCTAACGCAAAAAGGCTCCTTTTTCTCACGCTGACTTAAGAGTAAACATTTAATCGCTTCTCTGCGAACGGCTGTGCTATGTGACTCACGTATTACTGTACACCTGTGAGTCCCTTTAAGTCCCTATAATAGTGGCTTTTCATATGAGAGCGTGTAGCCCCGCCCCGCCCCGTAGACACGCCTCCTCCTCATTCCAGACGTTACCTGAATGCTACCAATCTCTATGGATCTCTCTCTCTCTCTCAGTTTCAGGTGACTGTATTTACAGAAATGTTTTATATTCTATTTATCGATATGTTTAACGTTTACGTTCTATTTAGCCATAATTCTGCTCTGCAAATTCCATTTATTAAACCCATGGATTGTGTTTGTTTGTGGTTGTGGTTGGTTACAACGGCTTCAGTGATTGGCATGTTAATTTTCTGATATTTTTCTTAAAAAGTATTTTAGTCTTTTGTAAATTTCATTTACTTTATTTTTTTTTAGATTAGCTAACATGGCCTATGCCAGGAGTTGTGTATAGATCAGTTTTGGTCAGTTACCTGAATGTGCAACCAGGGATACTCGGATGTAAACAACAGCATGGATTGCAAGGTTCATGTACTACTGAATACTTTGTTCTGCTAATTTATGCTGTCTAAACCATGGAAAAAATGTGTGGAAGCTGCTAAATCATATAGAGAAGGACTTAGTAAGCAGGATATGACGCAATTTTTTGACACACTTAAGTTAACATGTTGTAAAGATACTTACAAGCAGTATTAATTAAGATATTAGCCTAATAATTCACCTACCTGACCGGAAATGATGAGAACAAACACAAATGTTTTCAAGATTCTTGCCATGGAAATCCTAGTTCAGTTTGGCCAACCACAAATGCCTTTGTTCCTCATTTTTTGCACTCTCTCCTTGATTTGTTATAAATTTTGACAGTCTATAGTACTCCAAATGGTTTTCCCAGGCTCTGACCGATTAGTACAGCCCAAAACTTGACATTCGTTCGATTCAGTGGCATTGTTTATGGTCAGTACCGTCAATATACAAAACAAAGAATCCAAAACAGCCAAACCTCACCATGCTTTTATGCATTTGTGAGAGTATCTGAGTATCAGCAAACACTGGTCCCAGATAGCACACATACGTCTGCAAGATGTCTGTTAAAGATCACTTAATCTGGAAAGAATCTACTGTGTACAAACATTTGACAGACGTCTGTAAGATGTCAGTTTTACATACATTCTAAATCGTAAACATCTTAAAAACATCTAATAGACGTATATTTGACATCTGATAGGAAACGTCCTATAGACGTATTGCAGATGAGCAAACAATCTAAAAAATACGTCTTTCAGATGTAAATGCAGACGTCAGATAGACGGCTCCGTGATGTATATGCTATCAGGGGGGTGATATGGCCGATTGATGACGCGTCATGAAAACACTCTATATGTTGCTGTACCGCCTCTTTTGTGAGTGAACAGCTGCAGATCATTTACAAACAAGAGGCATTTGACTTCACTGTGTAGAGTAAGACCAAGTGCTGTAGGCTGTTCTCTCTCTCTTACATATTGTGGACAAGTATTCATAAGTTTTGTCCTTCATAAGTACTTTGTTTGAATCACAGCTCTCCACCTCTCTACCTTTCCTAGACACATAAAGAGTATCCTTCAAGATATTTTTTTCTCCAGTAACCCTGACGTTTTCAAGCACTGCATGAATTATTGAGTGGTCGTTAAGCTTTATTGCAGTCACATCAAGCATCATTTATGTCACAGGTGGAGGTAAAAATGTTTCCTCACAGGCTTTTTAATAATGTCTGCCAAGACCAATTTATCTTGTCTGTCTCTCTGATCTAAGTTTAAATGAACTATTATTAGGGCCCAAGAAGTGAAGTAGATTGGAAGCAGTCTGACTAGTCATCTAGTGGTCTCCCGTTTTCGTTTTCATTATGTGTATTGACCATACAGTTATAGAATCAGATTAATATACCTACGCTTTAGCGGGCTAAAGTCATGTGTCTGGTGTCTTGATACCTTGAGCCCATTGATACCAATGTTTTTTTTAAAGGCGGCCATAATCCTGTCCACCATTTTGAATTGTAATGTATATTGCTGTGTCTTACCAAGACTTTGGTGTATTGCAACAAAGCTTGGTAGGCATCACTGGCATCATGCCCAGAGGGTACCTGAGCAGTTTGAGGATAGCGCCACCTTGTGGTCAAAGAAATTAAAAGATGATGTATATAATTTATCATTTGGCCTAAAGTGATTTCTTTGGCCTCGTCTTATTCCATAAATTATGCGAAGTCCACCGAGATCCCACTTTAGAGTCTCAGCCTACTTGTCTGACATCTACATGATGTTTTTGCTGTTCCTCCTAATTTGTGCATATCTGTGCTACATTTGGCTAGAGGTGATCTTCATTCATCATCTTCAACATTGTTATAAATTGGCCTAAAATCATGCTTCTGTATAGTACTACAGATTCCCTCTGGCTTGCAGAATATGATAGTGTCTCATGTCTCCCATCTGCCAAACTGGATTTTGATGAAAACTGTTCTCCTTTCACAAATGTTGTCTAAATCTCTCCAAATTTGGCTCAGAGGATCTTCAGACCACTCCGGACATCACATTCATTTTGTGCTTTCAGAATGATCTGGCTGTTGCAGCAACAGAATTTGCTTAATTTAAGAATGAACCGGTTGATCAGTAATCTAAATATAAGGGTTTTTTAAATGATTGTTATTTATTATAGTCCTTTAACACATTTTTAGTTTATGCTTTCACTCATCATACACATCTGCAATTGCTTTGTAAATACATATGTAATGTTATATGTCAGCAAAGATGATTAAATACGTATACGGCATGTATACTTAAAAACCATGATGCAAATAAGCCTGCTGTTACCATTCTTGGAAAGCAGAGGATCGTATTTTAGCTACATGTGACAGATTGCATGTCACATTGCCAGCTCCGTGCAACTCCACAGCAGTCTTCTGATCACACAAAACAAGATCGCCTCAGTCCATGGTGGTCTAGGGCATCACATGATGACAAAGAGGGTCGAGAGGGACAAGTGGAGCATGCTGAGCTCATGTCGCAGATGAGCTTGTTAATCTGTAGTGTTAATTGCATCTCATCAGACCTCGGCGGCTCTGTGTGAGTCTGAAAGGAGTTTGATGTGAGCGTTGACAACTCTAATTATTCAGTAAACCCCCCAAAATATGACTGTTATAATTACAGTAGATAACGAGTGAGTTTAAGTGGGTACGTCTTGCGAGCGCGGTGAATGGGTGATGCTGTCAGCGTAATTGTGAGACAGCTCACCCCCATTCTCATCGCCATTCTCGTCAGCCTGTCTGCACTTTAACGGTGACCTCTTTGAACCGTTGTTAGCTCATTGAGATCTGTAGGGACATTGCATCAGATTAGCCAAAAAGATTTAAACGGTCACTTGCGTGGATGGTGTTTTGCTGGTTTATGTAGGAGAGATTACAACAAAACAAACCAATTTTCCAGTCAGCTTTAAACCCCATGTAAACAAACCAATTCTTTGTAAAATAACAGACATTGGCAGAAACCCAGCCTCTTTTGATCTTTTTTACAGATTTGTCCCTCTACCCGTCCCAGGGGTGATTTCTAACCTGGTTGTTATTTTATAAAATGGCCAGCCTTGAATGCAGATTAAATGTCCCTGTGAAGTCAACACCACAATGTCCTAATATGTACTGACAATGAGAAAATTACTAGCTTACTATGAGAGCCACTCTTTAATGCATTTCAAAACCAGACACGAAAAAGAAGGGTACAGATTTGCTCTGGAGAGAGGAGTGATGGACAGATAAGGGCTAGAACAGACTTTTTTAAACAACATCATGGTAATACCAGATAGCACACGTATGTCTGCAAAATATCTTTTAAAGATCACTTGAACTGGAAAAGCATCTGCTGTGTGCAAACATCTGACAGACGTGTGTAAGATGTCAGTTTTAGTCATAAACTTCTTAAAGACATTTAAGTGACATCTACTTGACATCTGATAGGAAACGTCCTATAGACATATTGCAGATGAGCAAGCAATCTAAAAAGTACATCTTGCAGATGTAAATGCAGACGTCAAATAGACGTCTCCGTGATGTACGTGTGCTATCAGGGATAGGTCACTTAAACTGGAAAGCATCTGCTGTGTACAAACATCTGACAGATGTCTGTAAGATGTCAGTTTTACATACAATCTACAACATTAACATCTTAAAGACATCTAATAGACATCTTTTTGACATTTAATAGGTAACACCCTACAGACGTATCCCTGATAGCACACATACATCACGGAGACGTCTATTTGACATCTGCATTTACGTCTGGAAGACATACTTTTTAGACTCTTTGCTCATCTGCAATATGTCTATAGGACGTTTCCTATCAGATGTCTGGCAGACGTCTGTAAGATGTCAGATTTACATACATTCTAAATCAAAAACATCTTAAAGACGCCTATTTGACATCTGATAGGAAACGTCCTATAGACGTATTGCAGATGAGCAAACAGTCTAAAAAAGATGTATATGCAGACATCAAATAGATGTCTCCAAGAAGTACCTGTGCTATCAGGGGTGATGTTATCATATGGTAATACTATGGTACCTTGAACGCATGTTGAATACTGACATGAAAGAGAAACTGTTGAACAAAGTCGTTATTTTTGTATTCTCGTAGTTCATAACATCATGGTTGAACCACTGCCTTGAATGTAGTATTGCGTTGCTGTCTATGCAGGGTCAGAAAATTTGATTTTATCAAAAATATCTTAATTTGTGTTCTGTAGATGAATGAAAGTCTTACAGATTTAAAATTTTTGGGTGAACTGTCCCTTTACGTTTTAGTAATTTTGTTATGTGCTTTTGTTTTTATTCATTTTTTTAGTTTTGTAATAGATCTATTTAGCTTTAATTTGTTTTTATTTATTATAATAAATAATAGTTTAGTTTCAACGGCAACAACACTAGCTAATACTATGATTTTAGGACATATACCATGTCACATACTGTGGTTCTGAGATATGTACCATGCTAATACTATAGTTTTGTTTTATCAAATTACCATGGTATTAGCATCTGTTACCTTTAACCTGTAGCAGATACTCTGCCTGAAAATGAAAAACTTGATTCTTTTTCAACTCTGTATGCTGTATCCTTTTCTTTTATCCCTCCTCTCAGTTTAGATCAGGCAAAAGAGATGAACTGATTAGGAGGGAGGAGCATGGGGAATGGAAAATCAAGGAGAAAAATTGCAGGATCAATTCAGATCCACATTTTATTACACTGGCTACAATATTAGCAGAGAATGAAAAAAAAATGTTGTGAAGTAGGATGACTCATACGCAGGTGACACAGTTCTGAGAGCTGCTGAGTTCTCTCAGCCGTGCCTCTGTCATTAATGGGAAATATTTATATAGTTTTCCCATTTCCGAAATCACAGTGCATTGCATTTCACATAAGGCTGACAATGACTGTCAGAAAACTCGTTACAGCACATATCGATGATTCATAACAGCAATGATCAGCGAGCGAGACTCAAATGCACTACATTTAGCCTTTATAGACGATCTATCTGATATACAGTACCAGCCCACACAAATCTAATCTATTACTCACTGCACAAGCAATCAGAAACAAGCGAATTAAAAATGAACACATATGCCATCGAAAACACGCTAATGTGTGCGAGTGTGACCGAGCTGGTGATAAAAATCTGCCGTGATACGTTTTTAGTGTGAGCGAGAGATTTTGAGAGAGGGAAAGAGAGCAGCTGGCGTGCTGGAACATTGTAAAATGTGATGCTGAGCCATAAATGCAGAGGTCCATGGTCTTATGTTTCTGTTCGTCTCTGTAGTGTTACTAAGCAACTCACAATCTCAGCCAGCATGAGAGGGATGAGGATGCTCTGGCAGAAAATACCTGTCATTGTGTGTGTGGCGTGTGTGCTTTGTGCCTGCGTGTGGGTGTGCTTTGCCGTGAAGCAGGTATGTGCTGTACCTTACCGCGTATTCTCACTGTGGGTGCGTTGCTGCTAGTATGTGCTGAGGAACGTGTTGAGACCCAGGCTGTGAGTGGGGTTGTGTGGGAGCATGTTTTGGCACTACGTGCTGTAGGAGGGTAGCAGCTCTCCAGTGTTGGTGCATGATGGGTAGCAGCCCTCTCAGTTGCCTCAGGGCTGGCTTAGAAAGCAGGAAGTAGAGTGGTGGGTTCCAGCAAGGTGCCAGACAAATCAGAAGAATGGCAGACAGCGAGGTCACCTCCCACAGCAGAGATACCTCCGTACTTGACGCCGGCGACGGGGCGATGGAGCTGGAGGCGGGGCTTGCAGGCGAGCTGACGGAATTGAGCGATGGCGATAAAACATTGACGAACTCCAGCACGTAATAAGGCAGCCAGCTGATGGCGAACACCAGCGTGGAGCCGATGAGAAGGGCCGTGGCTTTTTTATTGCGGTGGTCTGCGGCTAGAGTGCCCCGGCAGCGGTACAGGTGTGTGATGATGAGCCCACAATGCAGGGCGATGCACAGTAGAGGAGCCACGTAATACACCAGAAATGCAGGAACGAGGAAGCCCAGCCAGTGACCGCGGCCCACCGACCACGTGCAGCCACTGTCAAATTGGATGTATGTGACTTTAGGTAGGGCCATGGCGATGGAAACCAGCCAGATAACAGCAACGGTGCCAGCTCTGTGGGACAGAGAGACAGATATAGAGAATTCAATATATTTAAAATTTCTCTTTATATTTTTTCTCTTTTTTATACTCTTTATACTCAAGAAGTACATGATATGTCAGTAAATATGTTAATAGATTTAGACTATACATAGTATAAACTTAAATATATTTAATATATGTTCTTTACTAGGGTGGTACATTTCAAAGTACCATAGTATTATAATCTGATAAATACACTCACTGTAAGTTACCATGGTACAGCCATAGGAGTTTAATGTTATTCAAAGGAAATTTCTCATCATACCATAGCAAAATCATTGTGATGTTAAAAGTCATGGCAATACACGTTTTTATATTACTGTACTTTGAAATATGGCGTACCGTGTACCGTGATCCTTCTCGAAAAGTACTGTGATTTAAATAAATATGATTTTCATTACATATCGATTATTGTCTTTTTACTCAGTCTCAGCTTCTTGGACCGTTTATTTTTTCAGAGGAAGCGCGTTCTCCTGCTTTAATTTCTTACTCAGCGGTTGCAAAATAAGTCATTATTTACAAAAATAATTCATATTTACCTGAGTTTTCAGCTCGAATTGAATGCGAGAAGAAAATTAAATTCTCACACTTCGAAATAACTATAAAAACATGTTTTTTCTACAGCGACCTGGGCATTTCGATCCATGAACAAATATTACTCTTACGAGTCGATACTTTTAGTGAATCAAAAACAACGTATGTAAAGACTCTTAAGACAAATGACTCTTACGAGCAGGTGCTTTTAATGAATCGTTTATGATAACCCAAATGATATCATTTGAATCGAGTGTGATGAATCCTTCACTGAATAAACCATGAAAAACCATTAGCACCTGTGGTCTTTATCTGTTTACGATGCTTTTGGGAAATGCAGCCCACCGTGATTAGTGAATCAACATCAAGTTATATTTTTTTCCAGTGATGGAATATTTTAAAGAAGTAGACAGATATAAAGAATTGAACTGAGATATACTGAATCTGAAAATCTGTAAGTTTGATCAATACCATATTATTGTACCATGCTATGTATTTCAAGGTACTTTAAAAAAAATAGTTTTTTTCCATCACTGTAGCTTGACACTTCATATTTTTTATCTAAAGAAAAACATAACAGATATAAAAGGTTTACCCATTTCTTTCACAAATATAACTTTTTCTCCTTTTTACAACTGCCTTTCTTTTGCTCCTTCAGATACTCACACCTGCGCAGGGGTGGCGGGAGGCCGTGTCGAGGGAGCCACTATTCGATAACGCAGCACAGAAAGGGCAGCCAGGCTGAAGATGTCCACTCCAGCGGTCAGGGAAGTCATGAAGCTCAACAACACACAAACACCTCCTCCCAGCTGCCAGTTCTGAGAGCTAGCACTCAGTAGCACGCAGGGCAGGGTGAGTAGAGCGCACAGATCAGCAAAACTCAGGTTTAACAGAAGGACCGAACTGGGCTTTGAACGACGCCGGGGGTTACGCATCAACACCAACCACATGAGCAAATGACCTCCGACCCCTACCAGCAATGAGAGAATGCTGACCAGAGGCAGCACCAGAGAAAAGGAAATGGTGGTGTTGGTGGACACCGTGTTGAAGAGCAGGTTTACAATGGCAGGCATGATGGACTATGTAGAAATCAGCTGATATCTGGGAAAGACGAGAAAAGAATACAATCAATGGAGATAAATAGATATACAGTTGAGGTCAAAAGTTTACATACACTTTGCATAATCTGCAAAATGTTCAGAATTTTACCAAAATAAGAATGCATGTTATTTTTTATTTAGTACTGACCTGAATAAGACATTTAACATAAAAGACGTTTACATATAGTCCACAAGAGAAAATAATAGTTTAATTTATAAAAATGACCCCGTTCAATAGTTTACACACCCTTGATTCTTAATACTGTGCTGTTACCTGAATTTTTTGTTTAGTGATAGTTGTTCATGAGTCCCTTGTTTGTCCTGAACAGTTAAACTGCCTGCTGCTCTTCAGAAAAATCCTTCAGATCCCACAATTTCTTTGGTTTTTCAGCATTTTTGTGTATTTAAACCCTTTCCAAAAATGACTGTATGATTTTGAGATCCATCTTTTCACACTCAGGACAACTGAGGGACTCAGTGCAACTATTACAGAAGGTTCAAACACTGACTGAAGGAAGGAAACATGATGCATTGAGAGCTGGGGGTGTAAGCTTTTGAACAGAATGAAGATGTGTACATTTTTCTTATTTTGCTTAAATACCATATTTTTTTACATGTTTCCCAGAAGACAAAATAAGTTAAATTTACCCTGATCTTCAAATTCAAAAAGTGTAATGCAAATGTAATGCAAATCAACCAAATCAGCCTCACAGATCACACATCTAAGTAAAAACAATGAGGGAAACTTTGCAATAATACACTTAGCACTTAGCAGGGAAGACAAGATAACTAGCCCAATAAAATGTGCAAACAAGCAAAATACATCCATTAAATATCTGATATACATCCTAGCACAGACATTTGCAATTACATTGACCAATTACTCACTGAGGCAGTGACAGGAACATATTCCAAGCACAATTTAAAGCCCATGTTTCAACCTCCCCAACAGAACATCCATACAGCTATTAAACCTTGATGAACTTACAGAGATCATTAAGAAACCTTCTAGTGCAGCACAGAGTGAAAAAAAATCTATCCCTCAGCAATGATAAAGATCAGCTAAAATGAAGTAAAACCTGTATTTCATATCCTGACAGTGGAATATGAATCTTATAATAAATACTTATCTGATTCCAACCCTGTAACTGTACTGCAATTCAGAAATATAAGTGAAATTCTGTTAGCTCTACTCTATTATATTCTATTCGATGTAGCATTTGGTATAGACAGGTAGACACATATGTACACATACATATAGATAGATAGATAGATAGATCTAAATTTAATTGTCCAAAGTCGTTGTCAAAAAGTCAGAAAACAAGCTACAAAGGGCTGACAAAGCGACATGACACACAGCACTGAACACTGGAGAGAAAGAAAAAGTTACTTGATCAGGCATCAGTCTGGCAGTCTGTGGGCTCACTTCTGCTCATCTGCTCTGAGGCACAGCATCCCCTAATGCAGCCACCCCCTTGATACACACAGTCCAGCCCTCCACACACACACAAACACAAGAGAGAGAATAGAAAAGGGGGACCCACCTGTGACCACATCTGACTCACTTTATTCATCCTCACACACACACACCTGAAATTCTAATCTGCCTCATTAGTATATAACAACATTCATGTGCTGTTAAGGAGACTTTCAACGGAAAGAAACCAATTACGAGGCAGAGCTGAAAGGGCTGAGAGAGTGAAACAGGGAGCTAATTTACATCTATAAATACTTCATGATGCTCCTTGGCCTCCTTCTAACACCAAAACGCCACACACACAAACACAAAAAATGAAGAGTATGAACACACTCTCCTACACACTCTGACAGACTCATAATTACGAAGTGAAACTGAGAAAATGTGGGATAAGTCAGTAAAGTTTTGTGATTAGTTGGGAAAGTTTTTAGGAATAAGATACATGAATTGTTTACCTCTTTCTTGTCTAATAAACTTAAAATCAGCTTGTAAAAGCTGATTACTGTAGGAATCTTCCGGTGTTTACTGGTTTCTTGTGATTGCAGCCATCTGCTTGGGTTACTCACTTTTTTCACTGTTCAACTTGAAGCACTTGAGTGTGTGTCAGAGTGTGTGAAAGTTACGAGAAAGAATTTGTGATTTTTAACTAGGGTTGTTGATTTGCACTTACAGTACACAACATTACCATGGTATTATAATGTTTGACTTGACATGCTACTCTTTTGAATACTCTGGAGTAACATGCTAGCTATATTTAACATGCTATCTGTTAGGTGACCAGGTTTCTAAAATGAAAACCAGGAACATTTTCTAGCACAGTGGTCAAAATATCACTGAAATCTTACTTGTGATTATCTGACCATCAGCAAAACAGCTTATGAATAGTCATGTAATGTGATTTACCTCAGAAAAGACAGCAATAAAGAGCTTTGCAGCTCGCTTTTAACCAATAGTGTGTTTTCAGAACATTAAACGGCCATATTGGCAGCACTGAATGTAAACAATGCCACTGAACCGAACAGAACTCGCATATTTTGCTGATTAATGCTGCTGAAAATGGTCTATTATTGTCATGTTTTAAGCTGTACTAATTGGTCAGACCAGGAAAAATATTTTGAGCACTATAGTACTGTACTGCCAAAAATTATAACAAATCAAGAAGCCCTGGTGAAAAACAGCATATGCTGGTAGGTATGTTTTGATGCTGGGATGCTGGTTAGGTATGTTTTGATGCTGGTTTAAGCTGGTCCTTAGCTGGTTTATGCAGGTCCTTGACCAGCAACATGACCAGCATAAACCAGCTTAAACCAGCATAAAGACATACCTAACCAGCATCCCAGCATCAAAACATACCTACCAGCATATGCTGGTTTTTTCACCAGGGAGAAGACTGCAAAAACCCGTTTGAGGAACAAAAGGCATTTGTGGTTGGCCAAACTAAACTTTAGACTTTAGTTTATCAAAATATCCTTCTCCATATGATTTAGCAGCTTCCACATGGTTTTTGTCCATGGTTTAAACAGCATAAATTAGCAGAACAACGGATTCAGTAGTACATTAACTGTGCAATCCATGCTGTTGTTTACATCCGAGTATCTCAAAAATGGTCGGGCATCCATGCAACTGACCAAATCATAAGTGCAAACCCTCTTTTGCCCATTATTCGTTTAGTCCATCTGAAACTGAACTTTTAAAGTTCACATGAACTCGCTTACCACCACAAGTACTTTTTGTAAAGAATGGCATCCAGATGAGCGTGTTGTGTAATGCTTTAATGAATGTGATTAACAGATAATAAATGTGTATATCTGGTCTGCACACAGCCCTTTGTTCCCTAAGTGAGTCCTATCATTTATGCAGCTGCCTTTAACGTCATGTCACTTCATTTACAGCCTCCCCCACTGCTGGTGTGAGTGTGTGTGGGGGTGTAGGTGTGTGTTTGTATTAGAAAGGCCATTAATGAAATGATTTATGTATATTCTTACAATCCCCTGTGTCTTTTGCGTGATTGTGTGAATGTGTGTGTGTTTTGCTAATGCATGTTAGACATAATCATGTAATGACTTATAATTGTCGCTCTTACATTTTAAACAAGACAAATTGCTCCTTTGAGCTCTGATGTTTTTTTTTCCCCATAGCAATCTAAACAGGTGTGAATATACAGTTTTTGTGATGGTGTGACAGAAGTTTGGAGCATATCATAAACAGATGTTGTGCTTTGGTTTATATATATTTTTTTTGGAAATGTAATATTGAGAGGTTTTTTTTTCCTGATATACATGGTCTGTTACTGTATTACACCGCCATTTTCATGCAGCATCTAGATAACAGAGCATCAGTCTCTAACAATTGATCTGGCCTTTTATTATAAATGTAGTATTTTCTCTGTACCTCAAACCAATCCATATACCAATGCAACAATACAATATGCAATCATGAGTCTTTTCATATAGAAAAAAAGCTTGTTAAGGTTCCTATGCCTGCCTATTAGAAATAAAATCACAGATCAGATCTCAATTATTTCTCCTACACAGCAAATTGATACTTCTGCATGAGTTCCTGCTACACTGAATTTTTTATTAACAAAAAGATCTTTGAAATCTCATGTGCTTCAGAGAACTAAACAATGTCTCAAACTGTGCTTGGATAAATGACCAACGTCTGCAGCACATGCACATCTGCAAGATGTCTGTTAAAGATCCCTTGATCTGGAAAGCATCTGCTGTGTACATACATCTGACAGATGTCTGTAAGATGTCAGTTTTACATAAATTCTAAATCATAAACATCTTGAAGACATCTAATAGACATCTATTTGACATCTGATAGGAGACGTCCTATAGACGTATTGCAGATGAGCAAACACTCTAAAAAATATGTCTTCCAGACGTCAAATAGACGTCTCCGTGATGTATGTGTGCTATTAGGGACTGATATCTAAATATGAACTCAAACATTTCTCAACAATTTCTTCGAAGAGCTATCCCAGATAGCATATGTATATGCATATTTGCATATTTGACATCTGCATATTTGACATCTGATAGGAAACGTCCTATAGACATATTGCAGATGAGCAAACACTCTAAAAAAAAACACGTCTTCCAGATGTAAATGCTGACGTCAACTAGACGTCTTTGTGATGTATGTGTTCTGCTTACTGTATGTCAACAATTGTCTAATTTGCTTGTTTTTCAAGAAATTTTAGACAAAAAGTTGATACCCTGATAGAACATGTACATCTCGGAGACATCTATTGGACTTCGGCATTTACATCTGGAAGACGTATTTTTTAGATTGTTTGCTCATCTGCAATACGTCTATAGGACGTTTCCTATCAAATGTCAAATAGACATCTATTAGATGTCTTTAAGATGTTTATGAGTTAGAATGTATGTAACACTGACATCTTACAGACGTCTGTCAGATGTTTGTACACAGCAGATGCTTTCTAGATCAGGTGATCTTTAACAGACATCTTGCAGACGTACATCTGATATCTGGGAAGTGAGAACTGTATTGAGTCCCCTGTTAATGAAGAAGCCACCTCTGAGTTCTTCAAAAAAAAAAAAAAAGTTAGCTTTGGGTGAATTGAAAGTTTGGTTGTGTTGCTAATGCAATTTTCATTTGAAACAGTCAAACAAGTCTTGAAATGTCTATACTAGGCCTAAATGTCAAGATACTGACAGATTGGTCGTACATTATCCAATTCAATACACATCTACAAGTAAATGCAGATGAAATAATATCTCAGTTGAAATTATTTGATAATATGAGGCCACAGAGTGAGAAATATTAACAAGCACATTGAGAATGGTTGCCAGGAACAATGGTCTAATATACAATTTGGAGCTCATTATATTAAAATATTTGCCTATAGAATGCAACAGCTGACCAATCCGAATCAAATATTCCAGAGAGAATAAAATATTCATAAATCCAACTGATCGTGATTTCTAATTTGAAAGTTACCTTCAAAGAGGTAATTTAGTGGAATAAAAAGCCTGATGCTGTGGAATAAATAGACTATTCTCTTTAGAGAGAGATTCTCACAGACATTTAAGCAGCAGTCACAAGCAATAAATTTCTTTATCTCCGTTTGAAAATTGCTGTTCCGTAGCAAGGAGATGTTTGCTTGGCTTTGGGCCTCTACTGCCCTCCTGTGTCATTAAAAGGCAATAAGAGACACGTTATGAGAAGTAGCATCTGGTATCCACTTCTGTTTACTTTCCTTGACGGAAAAACAGCTTTGAAATGCCAAACGATACAACTGTGTTAGTAATTAATCCATATACTGTATAATATTTTTCATAAATTCACTTCATTTAAAGATGATTTTAGCCCGTTTCCGTGTTTCAGATATACCAAAACGCTCCATAGTTTAACTATGTAATGTTACTATGTTAATGTTAATACCATGTTATTTCTTAAGGATCATGACACTGACGACAAAAACAAATCACGTTTTAAAATACATTAAAATTGTATTAATACTTAATATTTACTGTTTGAAAAACCATAAGAGGCGTTTCAAAAACATTAACGTAAATATAACGACTATCCCAGATAGCACACGTACGTCTGTAAGATGTCTGTTAAAGATCACTTGATCTGGAAAACATTTGCTGTATACAAACATCTGACAAACGTCTTTCAGATGTAAGTTTTACATACATTCTAAATCATAAACATCTTAAAGACATCTAATATCCGTCTATTTGATATCTGATAGGAAACATCCTATAGACCTATTGCAGACCAGCAAACAATCTAAAAAATACGTCTTGCAGGTGTAAATGCAGACGTCAAATAGACGTCTCCGAGATGTACATGTTCTATCAGGGATGGTGTTTAACATATACCTTGTAATACCATGATATTCTTTGAAGTAGGCTACTCTGGAGTACTATGCAAATCTAATAGTATTACCATGGTGTTTTTGACACGTTACCCTGTTAGTACAATGTTTTTGGACTTACTATCTTGGAGTATTATGTAAATAAGTAATATGGAAATCATACCAGGGCATATAACAAAATGACATTGTGCTACTATCTGTCTAGTAAAGGCTATTCACTGATTTAAAAATAAGAGAACGACAGCAAATGTAATATTCAGTTTTTATTCATTCAATCACATTTAGTAGAAAATAAAGCTCATTTAGGGCCAGCAAACTCTTAAACATTTATCCAGTTGCATAAACAATGCCTGATTAAGACAACAGTAATACTGCTAATGATATTGATCGAGTAGACAGAAAATTATAAGAATAAGTTAGTCGCACACTACAAAACTTCACGTGGGTAATGTCGGACATGGGGCGGGGGGGGATACATCCACCGAACCGAACGAGAATTCAAGCGATGATTAGTGCAAATATTGGTTCTGTTTATATATTATACTTTACAAAATATCATTCTATGGTTTTAAAGTTTTAAAGATAAATAGCAAAAAGTTCCTTTATGTCAAAGATTGTCAAAAGACTCAGAGGGAGAGAGACGGAGAGAGAGTGAAACAAAGGAATCGTAGTTAAGTGCAGAAGAACGGTGGTTAAGTAAAAGCAGGAGGGGAGGCAAAACAACTCACTTGAGTAAGCAAGAATATGCTGAATATGTGTGTGTGAAATGACTGAGCCGAAAGCAAGAGTCTTTATGAATTCATCAAGGTGCAAATTCATCTGCTGATCATATCTCTCCCTCTCTCTCCTCTCAGCATCACAATGACCCTCTGTTTTCACAGAGCTTTGGCTCAAATGGTTGTCATGATGCTTCAGTGTTGCTTGGCTCCGAACTCTGATGACCTGCAGAGATAAACAGAGGAATAGAGAGAGAGAGAGAAAGAAGTGAATGATGGCCTACTTACGTTACCCGTTTACTAATCTGGCTTTGTTAAAGGTCAGCTCAGAGCCATCTGTCTGTGGACACACAAACATGGACAGGTGCACGCTCGCTTGCTCGCACACTCACGATACATTCACATGTAATACGGGAAAGATTTCCTCTAATTACTGGAGCACTTTCCAGTCAGGCTATCCAATAAATGTTGGATGCTTCCAAGAAGCACATACACACGCACACACACAAAACAGCACAGTACCGGGGAAATCCAAGGATTTATTTCGTTTCGGAGGGAGTCTAGGTTTTTTCACAGGGGGTTTGCGATCTGAGGATCTCTCCAGATCACTGCGGGTATCCTGCTCCATCCCTAGGGGGTAAATACAGGGGGCGCACAGAGGGAGGGATGGGATCACACAAGTAAGGATGATTTGATGAAAGCATGCTAGAGCGGTAGATGGTGAATGTGGACACTCCTCGCATGCTCAAAAGGGATTCGAAGTGTGTACCTGTGTCACATGAGTTTGCTTTCCTGTTTCGATGGGGCTTCATGGGACCTGCAGGGCTGCTTTTGATTTCATCACCTGAGCAAAAATAAACATTTGTTTTCTATATTGAGGTTAAAAATGGAAAAAAAAGGATTTTACGAAATGTACAACACCAGTCAAAAATTTTTGAACAGTAAGATTTTTAATCTTTTGTAAAGAAGTCTCTTCTGCTCACCTAGACTACATTTATTTTATCCAAAATACAGCAAAAACAGTAATATTTTGAAATATTTTTACTATTTAAAATAACGTTTTGAATATATTTTAAAATGTAATTTTTTCCTGTGATTTCAAAGCTAAATTTTTAGCATCATTACTCCAGTCACATGATCCTTCAGAAATCATTCCAATATTCTGATGTGCTGCGCAAAAACATTTATTATTATTATTACTATTATGTTGAAAACAGCAGAAGTGGATTTATTTTCAGGTTTCTTTGATGAATAGAAAGTTCAGAAGAAGTTCAGAATATTTATCTAAACATTATAAATGTCTTTATCATCATTTTTGACTAATTTAAAGCATCCTTGCTAAATAAAAGTATTAATTTTCATAATTTCTTTTCCAGAAAAACAAACAAACAAACAAACAAATTATATATTATGCTAACTCCAAGCTTTTGAATAGTATAGTGTATAACGTTACAAAACCATTTTTATTTTATTTTGGTGCATTTTATTAAATGCCGATCTTTGGATCTTTCTATTTATCAAAGAATCCTGAAAAAAAATTACTGTTTCAAATATTTATAATAGTAATATAAAAAGGGCAGTTTCTTGAAAGGCAAAAAAAGCATATTGGAATGATTTCTGAAGGATCATGTGACACTGAAAGAGAAGACTGAAGACTGGAGTAATGATGCTAAAAAATGTAGCTTTGACCACAGAAATAAATTACATTTTAAAATATATTAAAATAGAAAGCAGTTATTTTAAATACCAAAAATATTTCACAATATTACTGCTTTTGCTGAATTTTGGATCAAATAAATGCAGACTTGGTAAGCAGAAGATAATTCTTTAAAAAACATTAAAACTTTTGACTGGTAGTGTATGTTGTAGAGCTGTAAAAGTTACAATCTATATACTGAAAGAGATAGCTTACCAAAACTTAAAATTCTGTCATTAATTACTCACCCTCATGTTGTTTCAGACCCGTAAGGCCTCTGGAACACAAATTAAGATATTTTTGATGAAATCTGAGCTTTCTGACCCTGCATAGACAGCGACGTAACTACCACGTTTAAGACCCATAAAGGTAGTAAGGAAATCGTTAAAATAGTCCATGTGACATCACGTGGACTATTTCATCAAAAATATCTTAATTTGTGTTCCGAAGATGAGTGAAGGTCTTATAGGTCAGAAACGATATGAGGGTGAGTAATTATTGACAGAATCTTCATTTTGAAGTGAACTATCCCTTTAATATTATAATTAATATAGATTATACAGATTATATATATATTACCTTGAAGCAAAGCAGAATCTACTGAAGCAGAATGAAGCACTGGCTTAGCTGAGGTGGGCAGAGTAGCTGGTGGCTGATTCTCACTGGCCACGTCATGCGGCGAGGAGTCATTGGGAGACGTGTGAGGTGAATAATAACATGGCTGAAAAGAATTAGATAATCATAAGCTGTTTTAATGACACATCTTTGCTATGAGAAGCCACTCCCGTTCACAATCACAAACATTTTAAGTCAAACACATAAAGACACTACAACCCAAACACCTTTTCAGGAATGGGTGGAGTCTGTCCTTCTGGTTTTTGGTCTTTTTGGTCTTCTCCACATCTCCTGTCATCTTTTTCCTCATCCTTCTCTCTCAGTTCTCCAGAATCTTCAGTAGATTTATCTAGGGACAGCAAAAAACAACCATGACGATTTCTGTTGATTTACTGTGAGAAATGCTTATTGAAAACAGTTAACAGAAATTTAAAAAAAAAAATCACTAAAACAAAAGCCAAAAGTCAACTAATGACAGAATATGCAGTACCAGAGCTCTCCTCCAGATGGCGTTGTCGTGTTTTGGCTAAGCTCGGCTTGGCACTCTGAGGCGGCGGCTCGGGTCTTTTTCTGGTTTCCAGCAGCTGAGGGTCCATCAAACTGTCTGGCTTTTTCTGGCTGTCTGACTGTGACTCCTGTCTTCCTGATTCTGACTGTCTGTCTATAGATGGCGTGTGCCCTTTAGCAACAATATCTGAGTGCCGGTCCATCTCATGCTCTCCGTATCCAATCTCTTCTGATGAGCCGAACACCTCACTATAATCAGGCGACTGCAGGGAACAGAGAGGCAGAGTGTGAGAGACTGTGGTAAACATGTCATTATGCTCATTAAATTCTGAATATAATTTGTTTTCGAATCGATCAAAAACAAATGATGCTAACATGATATTACTTACTAATGAAAACAATTCCTTCCCATTTTTGTTCTCAATATTACCTGCACCATTTTGTGAGTGAATAAATAAATATCACATAGTCTGTGCAGCAGCGTTGGCCTAATTTCAATTTAAGAACTGGCACTGCTTCAGCTTGTGATGTAGAACCTGAACTGACGTGGAATCGCAACACAGAATGTTGAATTTGAATTAGAACGACAAGCAGAGGAATTTACTGGATTGTAACTGAACAGTCACACAAAAGTTCTCTGACTCGTCAGAAATAATACATCCTTTTTACTACTTATGCCTTTAACCTGGTACACCTTAAATTAGACAAATATTTTTTAAAGAATTCTATATTGTCAAAATATCCACATCTGTGTCTATGCAAGGTCAGAGCTCTCGGATTTCATCAAAAATATCTTAATTGTGTGAAGATGAACGAAGGTCTTCCGGGTTTGGAACGACATGAGGGTGAGTAATGACAGAGTTTTCATTTTTGAGTAAACCATCTCTTTCAACTGTATTTCAAGAACTGAAGTGGAATCTAAATTATGTAATATGGTGAACTTTACCTGTCTCTGTGAGAAGCAGGATGGGCTAATTCCCATCATTCCCGGTAGGGGTATACCCTGAACAGACCGTCCTGACAGCTGAGGGGTCCTCTGAACACCCGGCCCTACAAGCCTCCCATTGGTGCCCTCAGTGCCTACGTCTAACCTCCCACGATCCTTCGGGTGTTGAATCAAGGAGTACACATTCTCAGTGGCAATACTGAAAAAGCATCAGATGAAAGGAAAATCAGATTATAGGTTTGGTTTATGGTGTCTGACTTATAAGGTAATACGCTATATAATTATTTAGTTTTAGTATATACACTACCGTTCAAAATAATTTTTTTTAAAGAAATGAATAAAAGACACATTAAATTGGTCAAAAGTGACAGTAAAGATATTTATATGACAAAAAATATCTAATTCCAAAAAATGCTGTTTTTTTTTTACTTTCTATTCATCAAAGAGTCCTGCAAAAATCATGTTTTTAACAGAAATATGAAACATTTTTTTACATTGATAATAAAAAATGTTTCTTGAGCATGAAATCAGCATATTAGAATGATTTCTGAAGGATCATGTGACACTGAAGACTGGAGTAATTCAGTTGAAGTAAAAAGTTTGCATACACCTTGTAGAATCTGCAAAATGTTCATTATTATAAAAGAGGGATCATACAGAATTAATGTTTTTTTTTATTTAGTACTGACCTGAATAAGATAATTCAAACAAAATACATTTACATATAGCTCACAAGAGAAAGTAACAGTTGAATTTATAAAAATTACCCTGTTCAAAAGTTTACATACACTTGATTCTTAATACTTTGTTGCTACCTGAATGATGTTTTTTTTGGTGATAGTTGTTCATGAGTCCCGTGTTTGTCCTGAAGAGTTAAACTGACTGCTGTTCTTCAGAAAAATCCTTCAGGTCCCACAAGTTTTTTTTTCAGCATTTTTGTGTATTTGAACTCTTTCCAACAAGGACAACTGAGGGACTCATATGCAACTATTACAGAAGGTTCAAACACTCAGTGATGCTTCAGAAGGAAACACGATGCATTAAGAGCCGGCGGTGTAAACCTTTGAACGGAATGAAGATCTGAACATTTTTCCTATTTTACCTAAATACCATATTTTATTTTCATTTAGTACTGCGCTTCAGAAGCTACAGAAGATACTTACATGTTTCCCAGAAGACAAAATAAGTTAAATTTACCCTGATCTTCAAATTCAAAAAGTTTCAAACTGTTAATGCATCGTGTTTCCTTCTGAAGCATCAGTGAGCGTTTGAACCTTATGTAATAGTTGCTGAAAAACCAAATAATTTGTGGGACACGAAGGAACTCGTGTACAACTACCACTAAACAAAAAACACAGCTGTGGATCATTCAGGTAACAACACAGTATTAAGAATCAAACAGGTGTAAACTTTTGAATAGGGTAATTTTTATAAATTCAACTATTATTTTCTCTTGTGTACTATAGTAAATGTCTTTTATGTAAAATATCTTATTCAAGTCAGTACTGAATAAAAAAATAACATGCATCTTGTATGATCCCTCTTATTTTGCTAAAATAATTAACATTTTGCAGATTCTGAATCTCTCGCTGCTGAATATTCAGCTTTGCCATCACAGGAATAAACTGTAATTTTATATTTTAAAATGTAATAACATTTTTTGAATGGTAGTGTACTATAAATGCTTATATATTCAAATACTTATGACTCACTTAGTGCGACATTCCTCCCCACAGGCCCCGCCCCTTCCTGTAGAGTCTGACTCCTGATATGATATGGTAGAGTTTCGGTTCTTTCTGAATCCAGAGAAGATTGACAGCACACTGCGTCTTTTCTTCCGCCTCAGAGCCTGAGCGTGATGGTGGGATGACAGCTGACTGCAGGACAGAAAGTCAGGGTGTCAGAGATAAGATAACATCCGCATTTTTAGCATGCCCATATGCCTTCAACCTTTAAAAAGTGAGCAAATATGACACCTTCATTGTTAGACTTCATTACTACACAGAAGTGTTCAGTACTGAAGCACCTGTCTGGTAAAACTCTCTTGGTGTAGAAGTCAGGCAGTCCATCATCCAACAGAGATACTCCACCATTCTCCGAGCAGTGCTACAGGACGACAAGAGAAATAATGATGATGATGATGATGATGTGTGGTTTTGAGGACTGCGACTGGAGTAGATCATCTCTCTAAATTTGTGTTAGTGGATGCTGCTGTCATGGTACTGCTTCTTACCATCTGGGATTTGTTCATCTGTATTATGTCAGTGCATTAATTTGATCAACAGACATTACAAAGACACGGCTTGCAGGCACTTAGACTGATCAGAAGTGATTGAAAAGGAAAGAGCCTTTAATGTTGATGTTTTAATTCTGGAGACCCTGCAGAAAACATCTGGGCCTGTGTTCAGACTGATTTCTTAAACAATCATGCTAACAAGAGAACGTGATTAAAATCACCCCCCTCCTTCTCTTGTTAACGGCTTGAATGGATGTCGATTAATCGACTTTTACTTAATATTTTATGTATTTCTGAAGGATAAATCCTGTAGCATTTTTAAATCAGTGCAGTTTTGACTTAACCGACAACAAATCGTGTTTAATTGCAGAATTCTCAAAGAAATATCACACTGCCATCAGTCCTGAAGCAAATCAGAGAAGTCACTGTTACTATGGAAACAAGAATCGTGGGAAAACACAGTGACTGCCCACTCTCATTAAAATAATAATTGGCCTCAATCAACTTATATATCTGCATATTTTTGAATACATGTGACCCTGGATCACAAAACCAGTGGTAAGTAGCACAGGTATATTTGTAGCAATAGCCAGCAATACATCATATGTGTACATTGTATTATCTTTTTTTTTTTTTTTTTTTTAAATGCCAAAAATCATTAGGATGTTAAGTAAAGAGGATATTCCACAAACATATTTTGTAAATTGCTTAACATAAATATATCAAAACTTAATTTTTGATTTGTAATATGCATTGCTAAGAACATTTGGACAACTTTAACGGCAATATTTAGATTTTTTTGCACCCTCAGATTCCAGATTTTCAAATATCTCTGCCAAATATTGTCCTATCCTAACAAACCATACATCATTGCAGTGTTAATTTCGTCAAAGAACATTTTTTCTGTGACTAAGACGAGATGTTGACCAGCTACAACTAATATCTGATGATAAAAACTATGACGCATCTTCGTTAACAAGACGAGACGGGACTAGAATGTTATTTGAGGACTATGGGACATTCAAAATACATCCTATGGACCCTTTTCACAAGCCTGTGATGACGCGTTTTAACGGTCATCATCATCATAAATCCTTTAAAGTTTTTCATATTTTGATTTTTAAAATATGTATTTACATTTATAACTATACTTTGTATTACATCATCTTTTTATCAAGTTTTTATCAACTTTTTATCACGCTATGCGAGGGTGTTTCTAATGCCGCGTCTATGGGAGAGAAGGTAAATTTAACTTCGTTCTCTCTTCTGACTGCCGATATCAGTCTCTCTCAATTTTTTTCATTTGATTAAAAGTCATGAAAACACTATCGTGGAGTTTTTCTTTTGCTATTTTAGCAAATGGGAATGCAAAAAATATATTTGTGGTACTCTCCCATTCACTGCTCTCGGATTTTAACCAACTATGACGACTTCCGCTATGAGAAACCCGGAAATGTGAGAAAGGTCCATAGGCTAAAGCCCCGTTCACACTAGGGCTGTTCGATTCCGAAAATTTTGGAATCGAGTCCGATTCCGATTCCTGGTTCTGGAATCGATGGGATTCGATTCCAAGAATCGATTCCTCACTGTTGTTTTCGATTCTTCTTCGATTCTTGTTTTTTTAGATTGGAGGAACCTAATTTCGCCATCACTGTAGGATATAAAAGTCTTAGAAAGTAACCTTTTCATAATATGAAGCTTTGTTTTTATAAATTATGATACATTTCTGTATTTAAATTATTTTTATCTGCTTTGCCCATGAAATTAGTCATAGCCCACAGCAGTGTACATGCGTTTATTGCATGAATGAAATAAAACGTGTACGGTTCAGCTGAATGATGTAACTTCAACCGTATGCGTTGCACAAAATTAACAAACTGTACACTGAAACAAAATAACCAGAACATTAACAACAACATTGCTATAAGAGCTTGTGGTTTATCTGTCAGTCAGACGCTCAGTCTCTGCCACTTATCTGTGCTCTCGGTGCTTTCAAAATGATCACAGGCTGATAGAAAGGTTAAAAATAGCATTTTTTTTAAGATGGAAATAGGATCAAGACCCACGTCATTATCTATTCTTTTGTCCAGCGCTCATGTGGACAACATAAGTCAGTTCCACCGTAAAATAACTTCTGAATCATTTTTGAACTGGTTCATTAAAACGATCTATCCAAAAGAACCCTTTTGTGGAAACGAATCAGACTTCTAATCACTATTAGCGAGCAAAGCTATTTGCTCACTATTAGTGAATCGACGTTCAGCGACGTTTGATGACAGCAGCTGAGATATGCAGCCTTCGTATGATGCAGCCGTTCGTTTGAGAGGCGCCCACATAAGCTTTGTTTGAACTGAAAACGGCTCTAAATGGGGAGTCGATTCCCCCGACGGAATCGATTCCACTCTCGATTCCCAACGCCGAGGAATCGAGGAATCGATTCTTTTTGGAATCGATTCCCAGGCATGTCGCCAGAGGCTGGCGACGGGGTTGCTAGTGGGCGTTCCCTCTACTGGTTGCCTTGACAGCGAATCAGGTTTCTAGCCGCTAAATTCAAACATTTTGGAGGCAAAAGACTAAATATAATATAAATATAAATTAAATCTGTACATACAAACAAAAACGAATGAGAAGCATAGCATATATTTTTCCATTGCGTATGTTTATCTACGGCTGAGAGGAGAACGATCACATTAGCTCTACCGCCTTCATTTTAATGGAGAGCTGGCGATTTCCGGCGATAAGCACGGCATCGAGCTACAGCGACCGTTGGCGACCGGATGGGGTGTGTCCAGTATGGAACGCCATTGGGGACAATACCTATTATATGAAACGCGTGAAATCTGGACGCATTAACACGCAAAGTTTGTACGTGTCCTTTTGGTACGTGTAAACGCGAACGTTTTGTACGTCTATACACGAAATTTTTTGTCGTGTTATTTAAAGACACGATCGTTTGTATCGCCTTAACGTAACATTTTTGGCCGTGTATTTTTGTTACGTGTTTCTAGACGAACGTTTTCGTCGTGTAAACATGACATTTTTGAACGTGTAATATTTCTAAGTCTTATTTGATGTGCGACATACTAATTTTTCTGTTTTAGTTGAACTGGTGATAATTTAGGGTCAATGATTAAATACACTCAATGACTGCATGAATTAACATTATATTCTTTTGTAACGTTAAAGGAATTTGTCCTGCAGGTAAAGTGAGTGGTCTCGGTGATCCAACGACCACATTTCCCCTCTGATTAATACATTCGAGGTGTCCACTGCAAATAGCAGAACTAAATACACTAGGCCAGTCTACCGTTACCCTATATGTGGAAAAAGTCACCTCTTTAGTCAGCGGTTTCTGTGGCGTAACGTGTAAAGGGAGACCGGGGTTCTATTCCCACTGACAGCGCTTTTTTTTTTACAGTTAATAAACGCATTTGTTTTCAGTAAAAATGATTTGACTTAAAATTCATTTTAATTCATAAAAGTTACATTTAGGGTAAGGTTAGGGGTAGCGCTCTTTAATATCTCAATAAGTTGCCATGATTTTAATATTGTTTTATAAATATAATGATTTACTGTCAGTTATATTGCAGGATGTTTAATGCACAACAATACTGAGGAGCAAATAGTAACGTTATCTCTCACTATTTATAAGTAAATAGCATCTAAATGTCTACTGAATCCACAACTGTTGCTATTTACACTTGGACTTGGACTTGGACTGGCTGCCCCACAGTTTACCTTGCATGGTCCGCCTGTTGTAGTGATTCTGTAATGTTTATGTGTCGTATGATTGTGTCTGGGTTTAAAGGTTGAATAAAGATTTGTGAATTGTCATAGGCTACTGGTGCTTTGTTTTCTGCTTTTGGATTTGCCTGATTGTTATAATTGTTAAATTTGTGATTGTTACAATATATTGTTGTTATTACATTATTTTTATCTGACATATACAGTATACATTCAAGATATTTGTATTATTTGTATTATTTCTAACCTGCATGAGTACAAACGGGATGAGATGACACAGCACTGACATCACAACCAACGTATAAATGCATCATTGACTCTAAAGTTTTACGCTTGCCTATGTACATGCCAACGTAAAATTATGATCTCATTCACGAACAAATGTTACGTGTGACGTTTGCATAGGTATTTGCTTACCTAACAGCACGTCATCCCTCACGAAAAGAAATGTCGTCTGATGTTTATATACGTATACAGCGACGTGCCATCCCATCACAAATGCAAATTAAATCCTAAATAGAGCAACGCTATTGGCTGTTGTCCAGTCTGACGCGACACCCGAACATATACTTCGTATTTACGCGTACAAACTTTGCGTGTTAATGCGTCCAGATTTCACGCGTTTCATATAATAGGTATTGTCCCCAAGTTCAGAATCCCTCAACTTTATGCAAATGAAGAGCGACTTTCGGGAGCGACAGCCAATAGGAAAGAAGACGGTAGAGCTCATGTGATCGTTCTCCTCTCTCAGACATAGATAAACATACTCAATGAAAAAAGTAGGCTCTGCTTCTCATTCGTTTTTGTTTGTATGTACAGATTTAATTTATATTTATATTATATTTAGTCTTTTGCCTCCAAAATGTTTGAATTTAGCGGCAAGAAACCTGATTCGCTGTCAAAGCAACCAGTAGTGAGAACGCCCACTAGCAACCTCGTCGCCAGCCTCTGGCGACATGCAGCGACAGAAGTCGCTGCTAGTGTGAACGGGGCTTAAGTTAACTGTCTTGTCTTTCAAAATGTGCGTCCCTGTCATTGGATCATAAGGGACGTATCTAGTCTCAGTATGACAGCCGCAAACAGCCGGCTACCAAAACGTGAACTTGCCATCTGAAACAACGGCCTCAACACCCCAAGGGTTAGCGATAGGGTGACTAGACGTCTCGTTTTAACGGGAGTCACAATTCGTTGTCTATTAACAAGTTAGTGAAGGCGGGACAGGCGGAATAGCGCTCTCTCTGGCGCACACTCCATTTCTTCAGTTTTCATACAGCGCATAATCAGTTCTCAGTTCTCAAATACACACACAGTAGTCCAAATGTCCATCGTGTTAAGTATCTCACCTAAATACAGTCAGTTATGGCTTAAGCGAACGTAAACAGGTGGGTGAAAACTGAATGTCTCAGTACTACATGCATGCCTTTTGTCTTAAAGGGACAGCATTCCTAATGAAACACCTACGTGTCATTAATGTTAACCAAAAAAAGATGTTAAATAAATGTTAAGTAAACCTACTGTATCTGAAAAATGAATTTAATTTGTATCTCTACCCAGAAATGAAAACTGTCATAATTTATTCCAGTTTCAATTTATTAACATAATTTATTTCCAAATTCAATCCTTGATTCAAATTTCTCATAAGCTTAATTGATTTGGTATAAAGAGAGAATTAATGACTATTTTTGTTTGAAGACTATAAAATAGCTACCAAAATAAATGTTGGTAACTGCATTTTGGCTAAAAGTAATGACTAAAAGTAACAACTAAAAGTTGACAAAAAAAGTAATGACTTTTCGTCGACTAAAACTATGAAAGACTCAAATGACTAAAATGTGACTAAGACTATTAAACATTTTCGTCTCGAGATAAAGACTAAGTCTAAATCAAAAATGCCTGTCAAAATTAACACTGCATCAATGGAAAGCTTATTTATTTAAATTTCGGATGATGTACACATCTCAGTTTTAAACAGTTGACCCTTATGACTGGTTTTGAGGTCACATATATGGAATATATCTGGATACTAAACTTGCAATATATGGTATTGTATACTTACAGTTATATAGTTATAATTATTTTTAAAAATGCATGAATTACATTACCAATTCAATACTGTAAGGAAGATGAATAGAAATAGAATTGGCTACTTTTTTAAAAAAGAAAACATGATTAAAAGTTTGTTTTTCTCTCTCTCTCTCTCTCTTTACGAATCCAGAACTGCTTCGTTCACTAGTCAAATGAATAATAGAAGCTACAAGAAGACTGCTGGGGATACAAGCGATTCAACGACAACATGATAAGGGATGCCTCTGGAGTCACAAACCTAAACACGACTTTTTCTGCAGCTGATTTAATTATAGGTAAAATAAGAGACTTCAGTTTGATGAGATTGTGTTTTCCCACTATACACTAAGGCCCCAGTACAAGACTCGTTGCCAAGTGTATCTATTAAACTGAATTAAATATATGATGAATATGTGGTTAATATAAGACTTGAGGGCAATAACACAATATGAGGCAATCTTGAAATGGTTGAAGTGTATTAAAGGGATAGCGCACCCAAAAATGAAAATTCTGTCATTAATTACTCACCCTCATGTCGTTCCAAACCTGTAAGACCTTTGTTCATCTTCGGAACTCTCGTGAATGGCAGCAGGAATGATACGGAAGTAAAGAAATGTTGAATAAAGTTGTTTTTTTTTTTTTCTTTGCACACAAAAAGTATTCTCGTAGCTTTAGGGTTGAACAACTGATGTCACATGGACTATTTTAACAATGTCCTTACTACCTTTCTGGACCTTGAACGTGTCAGTTGCGTTGATGTCTATGCAGGGTCAGAGGGTCACATAAGGGTGAGTAATTAATGACAGAATTTTCATCTCTTTAAGTCATTTTGTGACATTAACCTCATTTTTATTTACCTTATTTTAATAGTAAAAATGCTATATAAATCTAAAAATTAGTATTGGTGTGGTAATGCTGGCAATGGTACTTGTTCTTACTGCCTCAAAAGGAGCGTGTGCAGTCCTGTGTCTTCGTGGTGGACGCGGTCTGACGTGGGTCACGTGACGCAGAGGTGAACCCTGTGTGGGCAGTGTGGACAGACCTTCCCATGATGCTGAGCGTGAAAGGGGAGCAGATGTCTGAGGAGTGGACACTAAAGGTGAAGAGTTGGGATCTTCACCTAGACCTGGAGGAGAGTGAATCACATCAAATTAATTATAGGATATGCTGATTCATTAACTGAATCAATCACAAATAATCATACACAGTATGTCTACTGAGAAATGATCAGCAAAAACATTGGCAGATAGAAACACTTAAAATAAATACCAGTCAAACGTTTTTTAACAGTACGATTTTTAATGTTTTTTAAAGAAGTCCGTTCTGCTAACCAAGCCTGCATTTATTTGATCCAAGCAAAAACAATAACATTTTGAAATATTTTTTACAACTTAATATAACGTAATATTTAAATAACGATTACATTTTTTAATGTGATTTATTCCTGTGATCAAAGCTAAATTTTCAGCATCATTACTCCAGTTTTCTGTCACATGTTGCTTTAAAAATCTTTCAAACATGCTGATTTGCTGTTTAAGATTTATTATTATTATTATTATTATCAATAATTAAACCAGTTGAGTACTTTTTTTACACTATACCAGTCAGTAAAAATTAGTTTTTTTTTGAGAAAGAAATTTTAGAAACATATGCTTTTATTTTAGTAAGGATGCTTTAAATTGATCAAAAGTGATGATAAAGACATTTCTAAAGTTACAATAGATTTCTATTTTAGATAAATGCTGTTCTTCTGAACTTTCTATTCATTAAAGAAACCTGAAGAAATGTTTTCTTTTTATGTTTTCAACATAATAACAATAATAATAATAAAAATAATAATAAATATTTTTGAGCAGCAAATCAGAATATTAGAATGATTTCTAATGGAAATATATTCAGATAGAAAAGAGTTATTTTAAATAGTAAAAATATTTCAAAATTGTATTGTTTTTGCTGTTCTTTGGATCAAAAATATGCAGGTTTGGTGAGCAGAAGAGAAGAAAAAAAAAACATTAAAAATCTTATTGTTCAAAAACTTTTGACTAGATTATTTTTTATTTATTTAGCAGTGCTATTTATAAAGGAATAGTTCAACCAAAAAAGAAAAATTGTTGAAAATTTAAACATCCTTAGGTCATCCAAAATGTAGATAAATGTGTTTTTTAATTAGAATGGATAGAAAAACATTAGAATTCCATCACTTGCCCACCAATATATCCTCTGTACTAAATGGGTGCCATCAGAATGAGAGTCCAAACAGCTGTTTTTAACTTCAAACCATTGTTTCCAGCTCAAATATGAGTCCTCTATCCCTAATATTACTTTCTCCTTGTGGTCTCATCTGAATCAGGGAAGAAATATGCACAAATCAAGCACTGTTTAGAAGCAAAAATAGTCCAAAACGGTTCTAAACAAACATGTCAGTGGATTTCGATGTGAGAGGACAACAGACGATGGACTTTTTCACTGGAGGAAGCATTATTATGGATTATGGACTATAATTTGGCCAGAAGCAACAGTTTCAAGCTAAAGTTCCTTAATAATGTTTTAATCAGCTGTTTGGACTCTCAAAATCTGATGGCACCCATTTACTGTGGAGGATCCATTGGTGAGCAAGTGAAGTAATGCTACATTTTTCCAAGTTTATTTTTATTTTATTTTTTTATCTTAGATGGCCTGAGGATTTTTGAGTGAACTATTCTTCTATTCTTTATTTTTAACTGTCATTAAGCACAATTAAGTGTATGCATTTCATTTTTAATTGTATGTTTATACAATTTTTTATACTAAACAGACCTAGCAAATGTTAAACAACTTTTATAAATTAAATTGAGCTAAAAACACCATATAAAAAATGAATGGGTTTAAACTAAAAAATTCATTCGCAGTGTAAGTATACATGACTTGAAAGCACTGAATGAGTGTTCAACTAAAAAATGAATGATAGTCGTGCGTGACTCACTGAGTCTGTTGGATACGGGACGAATGCGTCTGGTCCTGGAGCTGCGTTTCTTAATGGCGATTGTGTCCTATGTGCAGAGAGCGGCAGAAGTGAGTGAGAACATCGCGAACTGAGCAGATGACAAGACCGCTGAGTTACAAGAGATGACAGATACTGTAAATACCACCAAACACACAAATGAGTCAGTTGTGAGTGATTCACGTAACACACTCACTATGCTGATGCCAAAGTCATCCTCCACAACATCCAGTATATCAGCGTGTCTGTGTGTGCGTCTGGCCGTTCCCCCGTCTTCCAGCCGTCTCATCTGAGAAACCTGCCGGAGCTGTGATGACGAACAGATGCGTGAGGAAGAGCGACGCTTGAGCACGTGTTCAGAATGAACAGACGAATGGAGAGAGAAATTGGTGTGTAGTACCAGGGTTTTGTGTGTGGCATAAAGCTCCTGTAGGATCTGGTCCACTATGGAGTTAGTGAGATACGAGACCACAGATAGCTTCACCTCCCTAAGAGTGAGAGAGATGGGAGATACAGAAAAAAAAAAAAAAACATGTTACAGCATGTTAAAATCATGTTGGGAATTCCAACTGTGAATACAGTGGCTACAGAAAAGTAGGTTTGTCTTTATATCAAAGACTTCATGATTTTGATTGGCAGGTGCATCACACAGATCATTATTTTGGACAAAAACGTAGGCACACCCAGGATACAACCATGCAAGGTGAATCAATATCAAGAAAGAATCTACATCAAAGGGTCTTTGAAAGGACTAAGCTCCAAAACAAAACAAAACAAAACAAAACAAAAAACAAAATAAAATAAAATAAAATAAAATAAAAAATATTGAATAATGCCAATTTATTCTAATTCTACTAATCTAAGATTAATACTAAAAATACTACTGATAATATTATAATAAATAATAATACTAATACTAATAATATTTGAATGAGAGTTTAACTGTAGTTAATTAACAAATTAATTAGTTAGTTGATTTGTGGTTGCAAATTTACTTATAGTTAGTAGAACGTTAATAGTAGAATGTTTGGACTATCAAAAAGTGAATTGTAACCAAAAAAGGAAAAAATAAAATATAAAATCCCTTAATGTGTTGTTTGTTACCTTATTTTAAATTCTGCATTTATATATACAAATATGTAGATGTATTTTTTTCCATGATAGCAAACTTGAATCGATATTAAGAGGTCTTTGAAGGACTAAGCTGCAAATAAAAATAAAATAAAATAATAAATTGAATAATGTAAATTAATTCTACTAACCTTATAACCTAAGATTAATACTAATAATACTACTAAAAACAATATAATAAATAATAACATTTTAATGAGAGTTTGTTAAATATATATATATATATATATATATATATATATATATGTGTAGACTTGAAGGACTATGCTACAAATAAAATAAATTAAAAAAATAAAATAAAAATGAATAATAATTTAAATAATGTCTAATACTAATGCTTAATACTAATAATACTACTAATAAAATAAAATAACTACCAATACTATAATAAATACTAATACTAAAAATATTTTAATGATAGTTTGTTAAATTGTACTTACAAATTAATTAGTTAGTCAACATGTGGTTGCAGATTTACTTATAGTTAGTAGAACGTTTATAGTAGAACGTTTAGGCTATCAAAAAATGAAGTGTAACCAAAAAGGGGAAATTAAAATATTAAGCATTTAATGTGTTATTTGTTACCTTATTTTATATTCTGTATTTATAAATATAAATATGTAGACTTTTTATTTCCACGATAGCAACCTTGAATCAAAATTAAGGGGTCTTTGAAGGACTACGCTGCAAATAAAATAAATAAAATAAAATAAAATAAAATGTAATAATAATCAATAATAAATTGAATAATGTCAATTTATTCTATTAACCTCAACCTAAGATTAATACCTAAGATAATACTACTAAAAATAAAATAAAATAACTAGCAATACTATAATAAATAATAATACTAATACTAAAAATATTTTAATGAGAGTTTGTTAAATTGTGTTATAGTTAGTAGAACCTTTATATTAAAATGTTTGGACTATCAAAAAGTGAAGCGTAACCAAAAAAGAAAAAATAAAATAAAAAAATTAATTTAATTTGTTGTTTGTTAAAGTTACCCTAAGATTGATACTAATAATACTACTAAAAATACTACAATAAATAATAATAATATTTGAATGAGAGTTAGTTGAAATGTAGTTACAAATTAATTAGTTGCAAATTTACTTATAGTTAGTAGAATGTTTATAGTAGAACCAGTGGACAATCAAAAAGTGAAGTGTAACCAAAAAAGGGAAAATAAAATACCTTATTTTACATTCTGTATTTATATAGCAACCTTGAATCTAAAGTCTTTGAAGGACTAATCTGCAAATAAAAAATAAAATAAATTAAAATATTAAATGGGGTAAAATGTCAATTTATTCTACTAACCTTAACCTAAGATTAATACTAATAATACTATAATAAATATATTTTAATGAGAGTTTGTTGAAATAGTTACAAATTAATTAGAGTTAGTTGACATGTGGTTGCAAAATCACTTATAGTTAGAAGAACGTTTATAGCAGAACGTTTGGACAATTGTAAAGTGTAACCAAAAAAGGGAAAATAAAATAAAAAAGCCTTTAACGTGTTGTTTGTTACCTTATTTTAAATTCTGTATTTATATATACAAATACGTAGACCCACTTTTTCCATGATAGCAACCATGAATCTAAATCAAGAGGTCTTAAAAGGAAAAATAATGAAACAAAATAAAATAAAGCATGTTTGTTGTACCTCATTTACATACATGTACTTTTTTCTTTGATTGCATCCGTGATATTAATGCAAAATCAGTCCTGTGTTACAGACATTCCAGTCATAGGCTTAATCCAATTTCTTAAATTTGCACCAATATACCAAAAAGGCAAGCTCCACCACAGATTACACTAAGCGTGCAAAACATTTTCTGAGATTTCTGTCATTACCCATTCAAGCAGACAGCTGTTTTGAAAGCTGCTGCCTGGAGGCATTATAAAGATGGCCGTCGACTGAACCGACTTCAAAAAAGGACTTTAGTATAATTCTCCAAGTATTAATTTCAGAAACATCAACAACTCAACAGCCTCCTTCCTTACTCCAGAGCTCTATTGATGTCCTGAGCTGCTCTCTCCATCAGAGCGGTGCGGATGGATGAACGAGGGATGGACACGCGCTCAGAGATGGAGGAGAGGGGAGGAGAGAGACACTCCGCTGCGGCACAAGAAAGAGGACAAAGCTCCCGGCACAGAGACACCATGGAGTCCACAATGACCTGCGCAAATCCACCATCAATCACTCATCACATCTTTCAAGTCCATCAGAACAAGACAGCAGATATAAATCAGGCTGAAGGATGAGAGGGAGAGAAACAGCACCTGTAGTTCTTTATCAGCTGCTTTGGCCAGTTCTCCAGCCAGAGAGTCCAGCCTCTGTCTCACCGGACCGTCCACTGACAGCACGTGGGCCAGTTCGCACAGCGAGGGGTACAGCTAGAGGACAGTGCAGACATAATTCACACACCAGTCATGATCTCTTACTCTCTCTCACGGACCACGATGAAGGTTGCATCAGAGTCATGCAGGTGATTTGTCTTTAACTTTTAATGTTTGCTCATAAAAGCATAAGAGGTAGAAGTTTAACGTTTCCTAAATTAATAAAGAGTAAACACATGAAATCAATAACTGAGTCACTCTAGTATCTGCATTTATGCCAGCATATAAATAACATCTGACTGAATATTACCATGCAGCCATCTGCAATGTATAATAAAAAACATATGTTAAGCAAATAACAACATTAAAGGATTGGTTCACTTCCAGAATAAAAATTCCCTGATAATTTACTCATCTCTATGCCATCCAAGATTTTCATGTCTTTCTTTCTTCAGTCAAAAAGAAATGAAGGTTTTTGAGGAAAACAGTCCAGGATTTTTCTACATATAATGGACTTCAACAGGTTGGAGGTCCAAACCTGCAGTTTCAATGCAGCTTCAAAGGGCTCTACACAATCGCAGCAGTGGAATATGAGTCTAATCTAGCCAAACGAATGGTCATTTTCTAAAAAAAAATAAATTTTATACTTTTTAACCACAAATGCTTGTAGTTTTTAACCCGAGGTACAGAGACGAAGAACTAGCCATTCGTGACTTTTCCAACATGATTATGCATAAAGTCATACATGTGCATCGCAGAGCTAGTGCAAGATGAACATTTGTAGTTAAAAAAGATATAAATTTTACATTTTTTTTAGAAAATAACCAATCGTTACGCTAGACAAGACCTTTATTTCTCATGTGGGATTGTGTAGAGACCTTTGAGGCTGCACTGAAACTGCAATTTGGACCTTCAACCTGTTAGCTCCCACTGAAGTCCACTACATGGAGAAAAATCCTGGAATGCTTTCCTCAAAAACCTTAATTTCTTTTGACTGAAGAAAGAAAGACATGAACATCCTGGATGTCATAGGGGTGAGTAAATTATCTGGATTCTTTTTTTTCTGGAAGTGAACTAATCCTTTAATGTGATTATAGACAAAATCCACAGCACTAAATCTACTAGCAATTGTGTACGATAACAGAATTAAAATTTTATACATACCTGACTTTATGATCTTAAAAATCTTTTGCTTTAAATGTTAAATGCTTAAATACTATATATTAGATTTGTAATTTAAAGTTAAAGTTAATGCAATGAGCAAAACATTCACAGCATTTATTAAACTAACAATGTTACTGTAAAATATTTAGAGTTTAACGTTTCAAGTTAAATTAACATTAGGGAATGTTTTATTAAAGAACATGAATTAACAATGAACAATAGTATAATTTATAACTTAACATTTAACTCTGTTAAAGGAGAAGTCCACTTTCAGAACAAAAATTTACAGATAATGTACTCACCCCCTTGTCATCCAAGATGTTCATGTCTTTCTTTCTTCAGTTGTAAAGAAATTATGTTTATTTGAGAAAAACATTTCAGCATTTTTCTCCATATAATGGACTGATATGGTGCCCCGATTTTGAACTTTTAAAATGCAGTTTAAATGTGGCTTCAAACAATCCCAAATGTGGTTGTAAACAATCCCAGCCGAGAAAGAAGGGTCTTATCTAGCGAAACGATCAGTTATTTTCATAAAAATTTATATACTTTTTAATGTCAAACACGTGTCTTGTCTTGCTCTGCCTGAACGATTTTTTTCCAGTTCATGACAGTTAGGGTATGTCGAAAAACTCTCATCTCATGTTCTCCCTCAACTTCAAAATCATCCTACAGTATATCGCTGTTTTACCTTTTTTGTGAAGGGTGTTTGATCTTCTTTGCATGTTCACTCTGCAAAGACTGGGTCGGTACTTCTGCAGCGATGTAGGATGATTTTGAAATGATTTTTAAGTTGAGGGAGAAAATATGATTGAAGTTTTTCAACATACCCTAACTGTCTTGAGCCAGAATACACAGAGTTCAGGCAGAGCAAGACAAGACAAGCGTTTGAGATGAAAAAGTATTTAAATTGTATTTTTTAAATGAAAATAACCGATCGTTTTGCTAGACAAGACGCTTCTACCTCGACTGGGATCATTTACAACCGCATTTGGGATCATTTAAAGCAGCATTTAAACTGCATTTTGAAAGTTCAAACTCGGGGTACCATATCAGTCCATTATATGGAGAAAAATCCTAAAATGTTTCCCTCAAAAACCAATTTCTTTATGACTGAAGAAAGAAAGGCATGAACATCGTGGATGACAAGGGGGTGAGTACATTATCTGTAAATTTTTGTTCTGGAAGTGGAAATATTATTACAATTTAAAACCACTGTTTTCTATTTTTTAAAGATTTTAAAATGTGATGATGAAAAAGCTGTGTTTAGTATCACACAATCCTTCAGAAACCATCATAATATGCTGATTCGGTGCTCAAGAAACACTTATATGAGTTATATGAGTCATTGTATTATAATAACATCCTATAAGTTTTAGAACTCCAAACTTTTTGTTAGTCTAAAAACAGCTTATTTTGAAGCCAGTCTGCCAAAATGACAGGTTTTATGTCACTCTATGATGTAATATTGTGGCTAAACACTGCAAACGCCTGCTTCTACATCACTGCCTATTTAGCCCCGCCCACTGATTTGCGCATTTAGTGCAAAAAACGAAAGGCAAACACAGGTCTATGCAGAAACCAAACACTAAAGATGACCAGTGCAGTGCCAAGTTGTGTCTACAGTCTGCCATGCCTATTCAAACAGAGCGTTCTGATGAGGAAGGTCAAAACAGGACAGAAAATAGCCTATTACTACTAAATTATGATGTTTTTTGATGTAAAAGTCTTGATGACATTATAAGTGGACCTTTAGTGAACAGTACAAAATAATAAAAAAGGCAGTTCATGACCCCTTTAATGCGCCCTCTCTGAATTCATTTCTTTCAAAATATATTATTTTTGTGTTCTTTCTAATATTTGTGCTTTTTCATAAGTGTGATGACTGTACTGTGTGGAAAATAGTCCTAATAAAAAAAATAAAGCAGAGTGTTTGTGCAGACGCTTGACAGGTAAAACACAAACAAACTCACAGCTCGAGAGTTCCTGGCTTCCTTGAGGACCTGTCTGGCAGCCTGTAGCTCTTCCCCTTCACCTGTTCCTCTCAACACACACACCTGCTGTTGCACACGCACACACAGACGCTCCATCACCTGGGACAGCAGCAGTACAGAAAGAAAGAGACAGAGAGAGAGAAAGGGACAGACAGAGAAAGCAAGCATGCGAGAGCAACAGAGAGAGAGCGGAGAGAGGAGAGAGATATCTCTGTGTGAGTTTGATTCAACAATACACAGTAAGATCAGTCGGAGTTTACATTAGCATGTGAAAGAGATGCTCTCTCACAAACTCAAATGTTTAAACACATGCATGTTTTTTAAAGGAGACTATGCCCATGAAGTTTCAGCCCAAAATACCCCACAGATCATTTATATCATCCTTTTGAAAATGCCCATTTTGAATGGAAGTAGAAACATGCTGTTTTCATGCATGTCCCTTTAAATGCAAATAAGAATAGAGCCAGAATAGGGCTGTGCCTTTACAGCCCGTTAGTGTTGTCACGATACCAACATTTTGACTTCGATACAATACCTAACTAAAATATCACGATACTACTACTGAACCAATACTATGAAAAAAAAACATAGAACAGGAAAAGTAATTGAATAATAGATGATCCAAATGGAGATCATAGTTATTTTATCTATTAAAACAAACCATTTCATCCCCCTTTAAAAAAATAAATAAATAAATAAAATAATAATAATCACATGCAAGTGCCACTACACAGGATTATGGTGAACAACTACCGAGCCTACAGATATGTAGAGATCTTTGCTATATTGGTAAGTTAGCTTAAAGGATAAAGCCAAATCTTATATCATGACATAGTTATTTTTTGTTATTTTATCTTTGTTATTAATAATAAGAATCTAGATGCAAGCAACAAACTAAAGGACAACTACAATAAAACAAAGACACAAATTAAATAAAGAAGGCCCTATGGAATGTTTTATTTTTTCCTAAATTCCATTTTAAATTCCATTCTAAACTCTATTTTAATAGTTACATTAAATAATATTTATCAAAAAGCATGTCTAATTAATTGAAATCATGAAACTTGCAGAATTTAACAGAATTTAGCTTTATTAAAAGTTTAACAAAAATTACATGTTTTTAAGGCTCTATGAAATACGTTTTATTATTTTTCTCAAATTCAGTTTTGTTTGTGAATCTCTGTTTTCCATTAATTTTCTGGATTCTATTTTAATCATTTCATTACATTTTAATAATCAAAAGCATGTCTAATGAACTTATAAAGGATAATTAGATCTGATAAAGAATTAATTTATTATATGCTATTTATTTCTTTTTATTTCAGAAATACTGTGTTGTGTATTTACAATTTTCTGGTAAATAAATTCTGGTAAATATTTTTTTTTTCTGGTAAATACTCCTTAAAAATTGCTTTAATAGTAATTTTAGTAGTAGTAGTAGTAGTACTATCTTTACATAAAGTAATATATTAATATATCTCTGACTGTCCAAGTTAAACCAAACTTTTGTTTTCACGGGTTGCTGTGAAGACCTTTAGGTTCTTCATTATATGACGATAGTTGCTGCAAAAGTAATGGTAAAATGCTCATGAAGCTAGAGAAGATGTTCATGTGCTCATGTACTCACATATTGAGGCGGCAGAGGCTGAAAACATAGCAAGCGTCACGCGCATGTTTGTAGTAAACAAAACTGTGCGTCTGCGCCATTCACTAACACAGACACGCAGAAATACAGCTCTTATTAAAACGCATGTACCGGTACTAGTAAAATTCGGAATCGTACCGGTTTTAAAAGCAGGGTATCGCGATACTTTATAAGTACTGGTATATCATGCAACACTACAGCTCATAGCTCAGATACTCCGCTAAAAAACATCTGTTTGGTTTTATCATGTCTGTCGAGCTAAAACCATTTGTTTTAAACCATATTAAACTTCTGATAAAGGGTTTTCTGAGTACACACATCCGAAGCAAGAATGCTTTTTAGATTGTACTGAAGCTCCTAGTTGCACTGAAATAACACTAGAATGTTCAAGTGCTAATTGAGAATTAATTTAAATGGCATAATTATGCAATTCTGCTTTTACAAAAGACCCCAGAGTGCCATTTGACCCTGAAATATGTCTCTGACGCTTTAGGGTTTTATTTGAGTCCATTATAAATCACATAATAAAGGAAATGCACAAAAATGAAACACTTGCAATTTAGCCACCAATTAAACTCAATTAATCTGAACTGACCCAAACTTTGACCCAGAGACCCCCATTATCAACATAACCAACAAGATCACACACTAGAAGTGTGAGTCAGTGAATCAGAATTGCAGTAGTAGTAGAAGACAATGTGGCGGTGGTCAGGAAGCGGCCTTTACCTGTTCTGCGGTACTAGTAACCAGGCCCTGATGCAACCGAAGCGCCTGTTTCTGAGAGAAACGCTGAGTCTGGTTATTCCTTAACAAAGCCCGCTGGATCTAAGAGGAACGCAGGAAAGACAGACAGACGGAGCGAGGGAGAGAATACTCATTAATGACAAAGAAAAGAACACTGATGCTCAGATAAGCAATGCAGTCATGTGGAAATGATTGTAATTAGGCTGCGAATTAATGAAAGATAAAAGTATTGTCTGCTGTGTCCCTCTCTCAGCAATGACCTTGTAAAAGTTTTACATCTCTGGGCTCATTAAACATGTGCATAAACATTTCACCACCTTGGGATGGTTAATCTCAAAACAGCCGGACACACAGAGCTATAGATATTTAAAGGGGTCATATCATAGAAAAACAGATTTAGCTTTTTCTTTTGAAACAAATAAGTCACATCTATTATGATATCCAAGGATGTAACCAAATATTCATGATTAGGACTGAATGTAAAAAAGAATAGCTTACTGAAAACTCACTGTATATTTAAAGGGGTGTGTCATTATGAAAAACATTTTGACTGCTAAATCATGTGACTGATCAATCAGAATCAAGCATTCCAGAGCACTGTCCACCCATATTTATATGTTAATGCCCATTTGGTTGGCACCGACAGCCTTGTGGGCAGCGTTCCGACATACAGCGCTGTTGCACTACGGGTGTCACCAGTTTGAATCCCGACTCAAGAACCTTTCCAAATTCCGCCCCCCTCTCTCTCCTACTTCGCCTCCTGTCAACTGTGATCTGTCCTATCATAATAAATGTGAAAATGTCAAAAATACATTTTAAAAAATAAAATTAATGCCTATTTATTGTACAGTAACATGATCCACCTAGCCACAGAATTACCGCACTCAAAGAAAGGAAATTTAAAAATCTGAAGCAAAAAGTCCCCGTTTTAAAACATCTGTTGTAGGAAGATGGTAAACTGAAAAGTGTATTTAAAAAAAAAATAGTCCACAAGTGAAAATAATAGTTCAATTTATAAAAAAGACTATCAAAAGTTTACATACCCTTGATTCTTAATACTGTGTTGTTACCTGAATGATCCACAGCTGTGTTTTTTTTTTTTTTGTTTAGTGATAGTTGTTAATGAGTCCCTTTTGTCCTGAACAGTTAAACTGCCCGCTGTTCTTCAAAAAAATCCTTCAGGTCCAACAAATTCTTAGATTTTTCAGCATTTTTGTATGTTTGAATCTTTTCCACCAATGACTGTATGATTTTGAGATCCATCTTTTCACACTGAGGACAACTGAGAGACCCATATGCAACTATTACAGAAGGTTCAAATGCTCACTAATGCACCACCATGCATTAAGAGTCAGGGGTGAAAACTTTTGAATACATTTTTCTTATTTTGCCTAAATATCTTTTTTTTTTCATTCACTTTTTTCCCAGAAGACAAAATAAGTTAAATTTACCCTGATATTCAAGTTCAAAAGGTTTTCACCCCCCAGTTCTCTTAATGCATTGTGTATCCTACTAAAGCATCAGTAAGCGTTTGAACCTTCTGTAATAGTTGCATATGAGTCCCTCAGTTGTCTACAGTGTGAAAAGATGGATCTCAAAATCATACATTCATTGTTGGAAAGGGTTTAAATACACAAAAATGCTGAAAAACCAAAGAATTTGTTGGACCCGAAGGATTTTCAACTATTATTTTCTCTGGTGGACTGTATGTAAACATTTTTTTGAGTAAAATATCTTATTCAGGTCAGTACTAAATAAACTGTAGCAATATATGCTATTAACACTGTGTAAATAGCAATAAATGCAATTTACACAAAGCTCAAATAGATACACTATGTAAAAATAGTATTTTCTTTGCAATAATAGTAGCTATTAATACTACTTAGTGCAAATAATTGCTAAAAAAACTGCTGCGTGTTCTTTCGCAATGTTGTCTAACCCTACCACACATTGGTGGGTGGAGTTAGTGCAAATAGCCTCTGCCAACAAGGCAGGCTGTTTGCACTTAGTGTAAATAGACACTCCGTTTATTTAATGCATTATTTATTTATTTATGATTAATATTGTTATATACACTCTCATATGCCAAATGCTGTGAAATTTCTGGCAACTGTGTCTCTGTGTAGCATTCCCAGTATCACTCTGTGTAGCAATCCCAGTGTTACAAAGAAGTGGCTGAAGTTTATGCCCTTATCATTTCAGTCTGACCTTAATAGTTTGTGTGTCATGTTTCAGCACAGATTGTTATGTGAACTTGTCACTTGTCATGTAGCACAGGTTTTGTAAAGAGGCTGTTATTTACGGGTTGGGCAGCGGCACTTATCTTGGACTCTACATCAAACACGCAATCCATAAGCTGTTATTATTTCACCTAAAAGGTGGTCATTTAGAAACAGAGATCGTTTGTAGTTCTTCAAGGTATAGAAGCAAATAAGCCTGTTTATTTTTATAGGTAAAGTGTAACATTGAAGTAAATTATGTTTATTTTTTGTGCAAAAAATCTCATTATATGTGGAATCGAATAAAATAAACATTCTCTTTAAAATTAAAAAACAGCATTCTTACCTTGGTTAGTGCCTGTTCTGTCTTTTCGGGGGAACTACGGTACGCCTGTGTGACATCACTGAGTGGTATAGGCATGTACTGCAGAGTGAAGTTACTGGGGAGAGAGAAGAAGACCATCAAGAAGCAGGATAAAAGTTTTCCTCAAACATCGCAACACGAGAGAGAAGAATAAGCTCCAGGAAGCTGGAAGATGTTACACACCATCTATTTGTGTCTCAGAAATAAGTTGTTTTTCTTGCTTTCATTTTTTTTTTACTTTTAACAGTGTACCATGTTTCTTTCAACACTTTTCAAAGCGATCTGTATTGAAGACAACGTTCTCACAATGATTACAGTCCTCTGAATGCAAGTTCAAGTCTGCAAGAAAGTTTCTATATTAAATAACATTTGTGTAGATCTCCAGGGAAAAAAGGTGTTTCCAGAACAATGCTCTAATTGTGCTTCACAGGCAGGTCAGAGAGGTGATGAAAGACTGTGCAATCACAAACAGCTTCATGTAGGCATGGACTGAAGTTCTTATTTTTTCCCAGTAACAGCATGCTGTGAATAAGTTTTCAAAGAGATGAGTGAGTCAGTGCTCACACGGGTGAGTGTGCACTGAGGAGTGTGCATGATATGAATGTGAGAGGAAAGTGTGTGTCTCATACTGTTCTAGGGCTCGAGCCACATCTTGGAAACCCGTAGCACTCGTGTTATTCCGATCCCACGTCACACTCCTACAAGAAAGAAACAAACCATGACAGCTTATATTACTAAACCACTATGCATTATTTATTGTTTATAAATGCACCAAAAGGGAATCTGCATGCATTTTGTACATTTATCTGCATTAACTTTGAGGGAAAATGTCAAAAAGAAATCTGTAGATTGCAAAATTGCTACGGTTCAGTTCAGTTTTATTCCATAAAAGTAGGTGAAAGTATTTATTCATATTTATACATTATTAATTTGACTTTTTTTAGTTTTTAAATCATTAATATCATTATTAGGTGCCTACTGTGTTCTGTTTTGTTATATGATGCACTAATGCTTAACCCTGAAAAACAAAATGAGCAAAAATAAATGTGTAAATGCATTAAAAAAAAATAAACATATCAATGCATAAATAAATACATAAGTATACACTACCGGTCAAAAGTGTTTAAACAGTAAGATTTTTAATGTTTTTTTAAAGAAGCATCTTCTGCTCACCAAGTCTGCATTTATTTGATCTGAAGTACAGCAAAAACAGTAAAATTTTGAAATATTTTTTACTATTTAAACTGTTTTTTTTATTTGAATATTTTTTAAAATGTAATTTATTCCCAAAGATGAATTTTTGGCATCATTACTCCAGTCACATGATCCTTCAGAAATCATTCTAATATTCTGATTTGCTCATCAAAATATTTATTAATATTTATTTATTTGCTGCTCATAAACGTTTATTAATATTATTATGTTGAAAACAGCTGAGTAGAATTTTTTCAGGTTTCTTTGATGAATACAGAGTTCAGAAGAACAGCATTTATCTGAAATAGAAATCTTTTGTAACATTACAAATGTCTTTATCATCATTTTTGAGCAATTTAAAGCATCCTTGCTAAATAAAAGTATTAATTTCTATACTTTAATTAATTAAAAATGATAGTGTCTTCAAGCTTTTGAATGGTATAGTGTATAATGTTACAAAAGATTTTTATTTCAGATAAATGCTGATCTTTGGATTTTTATATTCATCAAAGAATCCTGAAAAAACTGTTTTAAATTACTGATAACAACAACATTATTAATAATAATAATAATAACAAATGTTTCTTAAACAGCAAATCAGCATATTAGATTTCTGAAGGATCATGTGACACTGAACACTGTAATTATTCCGAAAATTTAGCTTTGATCGCAGAAATAAATTACATTTTAAAATATATTTAAATAGAAAGCAGTTATTTTAAACAATAAAAATATTTCACATTATTACAGCTAATCAAATAAATGCAGGCTTGTTGAGCAGAAGAGAATTCTTTAAAAAAAACATTAAAATCTTTTGACTAGTAGTGTAAATGAATGAATGAATGAAGGAACGAACAAATAAATAAATAAATACAGATAAAAATGGTCCCAATATGAAGGGGACAAGGTTTTTTTCATGCATTTGCCTTTTTTTAATGTGCAAAACAAACAGTCAAACATTTTGCATTATTTAATAGACTGGTAGATTATAAAAAGACAATTTATAAAATCATATTTATGACACAAAAGTAAAGGGACATGTTTATCACATTTTAAAAAATTATCCATTAGCAAATTAGCTAAAACATTTAATTTAAAAAAAGGCAAAATGCACAGGATGTAGAACATCATAAATTATATGCGATCAGATTTTTGCAGAAATCTGCAAAGCTTTCTATGAAAAAGGATATATTACTAGAAGATCTAGGGCCAAATTTTTCCAGCGCAAACCTTCTGTAAGATTTACCAATGACAGGCAGTGAAAAATTAGTGATGAAAAACTGCATGGACATGGATTTTGCAACTGTCCTTACTTCATATGCATTTATAGGACTTTCCCGTTCAGACGCAAAATTTATGGGAGGAGAGTAATGAATATTGCACGTTGATTTACTAAGGTTCGCAGTTGGCAATTTACTTCTACTTGTGCAATTATTTAACACCCCCCAAAAAAGCATACCTTCGTCCATTTTGCACCCGTGTTGTTAGTAGATTACCCACACCTAATTATCATCAGCTCTGTTCGTTTGTGACCCTACACTAATTTGCACTGCTCTTGGTAGGCTCCGTTGGTCATAATGGATATGATCTGGCTGCGTCTGTGTTGTTTAATTTGCACGTTGTCATTATATCACCCACAGCATTTTCCACTCCCATCTGTGCTTTTATTAGTTTGCGGTCTCATGCTAACTTGCCCTTTTTAGTAAATCTGGCCACTAGCCCTTGACATATAACAGTTGGCTTCTTGGTTAACAGGTACTATAATGTGCATTTTAGCACTGCTAGGATGCTGTACGGACCGATCAGCATCTTGAACAATCCTTTTTGTAATTCACATTACAGTACCTTAGCGTAGTGTTGATCTGCAGAGCTTTACTGAGCATCCTGGCTCCTGTATCATCGAGTCCATTCCCGCTCAAATCCACCTTCTTCAGGCAGGCGTTGCTGCCGAGGGCGTTCACGAGCACCGTGCCCCTCGAACGAAGCCTGGAGTCAGCCAGAGACAAGCTCTGCAGGGCCTGTCAGGAAAGAGGAGCAATGAGAGAGAGTGTGTGTATGTGTGTGTGTGTGAGTTTGCAATGTCTGTGATCTGTAAAAACAGTGCTTAATAATTGATCAAGCAAGGCGATATCTGCAGTGAGAGGACTGTGTGCCCTGAAGGAGAGAGATTAGAAAGAAAGGAGAGAGAGTGAAGGAAGGACGGATGAATCACTAGTGCTGTAATACACACAGCAGACTGTTAAAAAGCTTTTGTTCTCTGTGTGTGTATGTAAGGTGCATACAGGAAGCAAAGCGTTATGTCCATGTGTGTGTATGCGTGTGTGATTGTGAAACACTCACACACTCTTCCTCCTGCACCAGATGCACTAGTTTCTGCAGAACCTCGTCCAGAACCCTGCAAGCACAGGAAATAGCAGGACTAGTACACACACACACATATAAACTCCATCAACTCCAAGATTAATGACACTTCACACACCTCCCCTCAGTCCCTCCTCTGCATCCCTGAGAGCCTCCTACTGTGCGCTCACATTCGGCTTGTGATTGCAGACGGTTTCATAGACTTTTCTAACCTACTTACCTCAACTGCCTGTCTCAGAGTGGATATCTGTTGTATCTGTTAATCTGTGTACTGTACGTAAACTCTATCAACATCTACTCTATGTCATGCTGTTGATTATCACAAAACACTGTTTCAATAATCCCTCAATCCGTAAAAACAAACATTTGAAGATTGCAGTAATGCATTTACAATGGAAGCGTAAAAGGAAAGCAGGCAGCAGCATTAATAAGTGTTTGAAAATTAAAACTGAAAATGGTACGGCAGAATATGACACTGCCTACAATGGAGATCAAAATTAGAGAACAATGTATAAACACTTGGTTTTTTCCTGAAATATTGTTAATCTTCATTGATCAAAATTTGAAGGAATGTTAGCTGTGGGTATACCACTGTTCTACTAACATGTTTAACAAAATAACCAAGGCATTTTAACAAAAACCTTCATTTTGTGGAGAAAACAGTGATCACAATTAGAGAATAGAAACCACTGCAGCATGAAAGAAGATTACTACTACTGAACTACAATTTTGGAGGGTTACAGCTGTCAGACATTAGTGGGAAGTGTAGAGTCCCTTGCTTTAAATGACTCCAGCACATCTGCAGCCGCAGGATATCACTAGTTTCTCAAACTGCGCTGGTGTAATCTTGGTCTGCTCTCTTCCATGCTCTTCCATAGTTTGGTAGCTGTAGTGGGGTTTCCAGATATAACTTTGTCGCCAACGATTTTCCAGAGATTTTCAGTCAGTTTTAGATCAGGACTCTGGTACTGAACTGGTAAGCAATTCCATCTGCTGTGTTGAACCAATTCCCCACTGAGAGACTTCTCATGCATTTGTCTTACGCAGACAACCAGCCTTTTTGGGCCTTTTTGAATTAGTGTCAATTTAACAGTGTTAATTTCAACGTTTTTTCACAAAAGAAAACGAGATGATAACGAAACAAAATTTTGTTTTGAATGACAAAAACTATGATGAAAATCTATTGATATATTTGTCAATTAATAAAACCGAGACGAAAATGTCATGGATGGACTACTGGTGAAGGGATTCATTCAGAATGAATCTGCTGTGTGGTTATGAGGTTAGATGCGTACATACACTGTAAAAAAAAAAAGATGTTTCAACTTAAAGTAATTTATTACCCCGCTGACTTAAAATTTTTAGTTTAGTCAACTTGAAATTTTAAGTTATTTAATGTTAACTGAAGTGAGACTAGAATATTTTTAAAAAAATTTCAAGTCAGCAGGGTAACAAATTGTTTTAAGTTGAAACAACATTTTTTTTTTTTAAGTGTATGAACTGTATCATAGCCTATTGATCTATCCGGGGGAGACATAAGCTAGCATACACTTGCACTCGTCTCATAAAATGTTCAAAAACGTCAGTATCTGGGAGTAAGAGAAGAGGAGGCATATGGATAAATTTGACGACGCAAATTCGAACTCAGTTCGGTCTGGTTTTCAGAGCGCACACACCAAAGCAGGGCCTTTCACACAACACATGAGTACTCCTTCGCATCTCATGAACGGAGAAATAAACACAAAATGATGGGGAATTATCCGTTTTGATGAGTATTGAAATAACTACACTCGGTTACTTCTTAGGTGAAAGTAAACAGTTGGGAGAACATCGGACATGTATCTGTACATTGCATGCATTCGGTTTTAAAGGGAAAGCAGCCTAATTGCTATTGTCTGTGGCATTGATGTTAATCAAGCAACAAAAGAAAGACAGAAAATCATTCACTGCTGTTGACTTTAGTAGCTAATAAAGATTAATCTAAATCTAATCTAATTATTTTGCTTGAAAGAATGAAGAATGTGGTAAACAAGTTGTTATAAAGAATGCATAATTATATAACCAATATAACCACTGGTGTTTCATTGGAAAGAAGACCATATTCTTGTTTCTTTATGAGAAGTGGTTTAATTTAATTTTCATATTAAGGCATGTTGCGTCACAGCATTTAAATTATGTCTATGATGATAAAACCTTATACAATGAGTTTGGTAATTTTAGAGAAATGCTTAATAAATGCATTATTCTGTAAATAAACCCATTAGATTTTAGCCGACTAAATCTACTCTAGATTTAGTCGGCTAAAATCTTGTGATATTTAGTAGACTAAAACTAAAACAATTCATGACTAAATATGACTAAAACTAAATGGCAAAAGACTATGATTAAGACTGAATCAAAATTTGCTGTCAAACCTGCAATATTCGAGGAATCACAGATTTGGAATGACAAACTTCTTTTGCAGTGTCTGAAAGGGTCTCTGCCACTTGAAATAGGGTTTGTCATTTAATTAAGAAATTTAGCACCAGGTGCCAGATTAACATCAATAATCTGTACTGTAAGTGTTCTCTAATTTTGAAGTTCTCTTCGAAATATCATTTAAGTTTTTATACTGTGCTTCAGAATGCAATTAATATATGTTAGGATAACTTCAAATATAAGAAGTGACCTTGAAATTTAGGAAACTGTAGGTTGTTCTCTACTTTTGATCTCCACTGTACATATGTATTTCTGCACCTGGAATTTCTCTGCTAAATATGATTTTTCTGAAAATGATATTGTAATTATGTTGACTGATAGCTTCAACAGAAACACATACCATCGATTTATAACCTCAGAGCTCATTGTAGTTTTGCCTTGAACGTTTTATATTGTTAAAAATCTATTTTCACCATCCTAGAAAACCTGTCCCTTTTCAAATGGACAATTTAGACCATTCAGACAGCTCAAATAATATTTTTACTGTAGTGCTTTGACAAAGAGTTTCACATTTCCCGTTTGCCTGCAAGGCTTCCACTGCAAGTGCGCAACAGTAAACACATTTTTAGTTTTTTGGTAATCGACGGCGTGCCTCAGATGCTGCTGATAGAGATTAAGATGTATTGAACCTTTAAGCAAGGCACTTATCTTCCAACTGCTTCAGGCAGCCTGGCCCTGCAGTCTAAATGCTTGTTTGTAAGTCACTTTGGAAGCACGCTTCTGCCAAACAAATAAATGTACACATATATCACTGTCTGTTCTGTGATGTTTGCCTCTCTCAGTCCGGGAACAAGTACCTGCCCTTGATGTTAAAGTTCTTGCCCAGCAGCAGGTGTTTGAGGGACGGGTGTCTGGAGAAGGCAGGAATGACACAGAGGAGATCAGCATCCAGCCCTGAAATGAACAGAGAAATGTACAGGCAGAGTCAATAGCGACTGAAGCAAATGCAACTGAGGGGAAAGAGACAGGCTGAAGGTCGCTGGGAGCAGACAAAAGCTTCCTTTCATTTATGCAGTTAGATGTCTCACCGTTGTCTGAGATGTCCAGTGTGCTGATGCAGGAGACTCTGGGGAACAGGTCCTGTATTATCCCTGCTCCAGCAGACCTGAGCTGAGAGGCAGACAAACAGAGAGAATGAAAAAGAGAGAATGAACACTCAAAGCCTCTAACATGTATAATTTATGCTAGCATGCACTCATATTTTTCAAATAGCTCAACTGAATAAGCATGGCACTAGCAACACCGAGGTCATAGGTTCAATTCTCAGGGAACTGATAAAATAGACCTAAATACATGGATGCTTCTGCCAATAAATACATTTTATGCATTTTCATATTTAAACTATAAGTCACTACATTAATATAGCTCCTTTCTAAGAACAATATCTCACAATCCTATTTTAATGATGTCTTTACTACCTTTCTGGACCTTGAACGTGGTAGTTGCATTGCTGTCTATGCAGGGTCAGAAAGCCTTGGATTTCATTGAAAATATCTTAATTTGTGTTCCATAGATGATCAAAGGTCTTACAACTTTACAACGACATGAGGGTGAGTAATTAATAATAGAATTTTTAAATCAGTGTTGGAATAGTTTGAGGGATTTCGAAAATGGGGCTAGTTGTCACCTTTTACCACGGTGAATATCTCTCAATACATCTTTTTTTTGAAGGTCAATTTTTTTTCAGGCACATAAAATACATTATGGAAAAAATTGTTTTGCTATTCCAAAATAGCCCTAGCATTTTCATCAAAAATAAAGTAGATCCTGAATGACTCATCCATGAAAAAATGCTCTTTTATCACATTTTACGGTGCACACTGGAGCAATTTTGGATAATTTTAGGCCTGTTAAGGATTTATTTTTTCCTTACCTTTACAAAAATAATATTGCAGCCAGAACTTTACAGTAGTTATATAAAGAAAAATACCACTGAAAAAGTTATTAAAAAAGCTGCTAAACAGTTACACTGTTATTTTGAAGGATAAACTATGTGGGTTAAGTTGTCACAATGGAACCTGCCATTAACATTTACATATTATGCATTTGGCAGATTCTTTTATCTAAAGCAACTTAGGATATATTTTAAAGGAGAAGTTCACTTCCAGAACAAAAGTTTACAGATATTTTACTCACCCAAGATGTTTGTGTCTTTCTTTCTTCAGTCGATAGGAAATTATGTTTCTTGAGGAAAAATATTCAGAGATTATCTCCACATAATGGACTTCAATGGTGCTCCCAAGTTTGATCTTCCAAAATGCAGTTTCAGTGCAGTTTAAATGCACTGAACGATCCCAGCCGAAAACGAAGGGTCTTATCTAGCAAAAAGGTCGGCCATTTTCAAAACAAATAGACAATTTCTATACCTTTCAACCTCAAACACTCGTCTTGTCTAAGTCTATGTGAACTTTTTTTCCGGTTCAATACGGTCAGTGCAGTTAGGGTATGTCAAAAAACTCCCATCTCGTTTTCTTCCGCAACTTCAAAATCGTCCCACATCGTTGCAGAAGTACTGACCCAGTGTTTGCAAAATGAACATGGAAAGAAGATCAAAGCCCTTTACAAAAAAAAGACAAAACAGCGATGTAGGACAATTTTGACGCTGAAGAAGAAAACGAGACGGGAGTTTTTTGATATACCCTAACTGTATTGACCCAGATTACACAGACTACGCATGCGCATCGCAGAGACGAGACAAGACGGACATCTGAGGTTAAAAAGCATATAAACTGTCAATTTGTTTAAAAAATGACCAATCGTTTCATTAGATAAGACCCTCTTCATCAGCTGGGATCATTTAGAGCCATTTGAAGCTGCATTTAAACTGCATTTTGAAAGTTCAAACTTGGGGGCACCTTTGAAGTCCACTATATTGAGAACATTCTTGAAATGTTTTCCTCAAGAAACATAATTTCTTATCGACTGAAGAAAGAAAGACATGAACATCTTGGATGACAAGGGGGTGAGTAAATTATCTGTATATTTTTGTTCTAGAAATGAACTTCTCCTTTAAGATACATTTATTTATTTATTTGTTTGTTTATTTTAACTAAAAAGTTCATTAGACAAAATTAAAACACTGTATGAAACAGCATGTGAAAAGTAACACGCATTAAAAATTGTAATTAATAAATATATAAGCATTTGTGTAAATTGACTTTTGACTAAAACCTAGCTGTTAAGATACTGTACTGTACTCTATATGTAATTATTTTTAAATCCACAGTACAGAGATTTGAGGAAAACAAAGTTTATTTGATATTTGAGAAGGAATAAAATGATTTTGTGAGGTCAAAATAAGGCAAAGCAGGCCTCACAGAGATAAACACACATTGCACTCTCAAAAGAAACCTTGAAAGGTTTTCCGTGTGACTAATACTGTAGCCGAGATCTCTGTACACACAGTAGAGTGACCACAGACTGAAGGATTGAGGCTAGAGCCAACAGAGAGAAAGACAGGCATTTATAGAGCTCAAGCCAGATTTAGGTCCACAATGGGGGGGATGGAGTACCTCACAGCCGCTGATGTCCAGGTGTAGGTCAGTGATGTGAGGATTGGATGAAAGCCCAAGGAACAGAGCCCTGTGGAAGTGACATGAAACAAACACAGGCACGTCGTCATTACTGACAGCATTACATGCCTCATTGAAGAGACTTTGCATTCTATTATGTGCTTCCATGGCTGATCTCCATAATAAATCAAATCAGAAAAGGTCTATATGGACACCGTCAAAGTGTTACGCAGGTCTTAAAGGATTAAGGGGAAAAGAGCTTAGAGATTAGTTCGACTCCTCTGGTGTGGGCCGGTGCTGTTGACAGAAGAGAGCTAAAATCAGGTGTTCAGCTGGGTGTGACAGCCCGTCTTGCGCTCGGAAGCCAGGAGGAGGTATGACCCTGTTTGAAATGCTTCGTTTGAAAACATTCTGGCTTTCCTAAAATAGCAGCTGCTGCGTGAACATCTTGATTCTGACCTCAGTTAGGGGCACAGAGCTCTAAAACTAGAAATGAATCCCCAGAGAGCTCTTCTAGTAGGTTTTTCACACATGAAACCGTTAATCATTTAATGAATACACCCAGACACAAAAATGATTTGCAATTTGTGTTTCCTTTGTAGTGCATAATAGTTTTCTTTAATGGACCAGATGACGTCCATTAATAATAATCAGTGCTGTAATGGCACAAAAGATTTCAAGCAAATGCTGTTATTTTTAAACTTTCTATCATCAAACAATCCTGAAAAAAATGGCATTGAAGCACAATTGTTTTTAACATTGATAATAATAAAAACGGGCCGTTTAGCTGAGCATGTTTTCCAAAAACGATTACTTAAATATTACACTTTTTGGGGGAATGTGGTTGATTCTGTTCAGCAAGCGCTTCAGATCCATATTACATTAAAAAATATGCTTGCCTTTAAAAATTTACAAAAATGACTCCACATGTTCAGATTGATTTCACTGCAGCCTACATGCTGAGATAAAAACTGTGTATTTTTGAAAACTGCAGTGATAACTAATGATTTTTGTGTTTGAAGAGATAGCTCACCCAAAAGTGAAACTTCTGTCAACATCTACATTCAGAAGATAATTTGTTTTATGCTTTTTTGTTTATGTTTTTTCTTTGACTGAACAATCTCTTGAACATACAGCAATTGAATGTTAGAAATTAAAGGGTTAGTTCACCCAAAAATGAAAATTCTGTCATTAATTATTCACCCTCACAATGTTCCAAATCTGTAAGACCTTCGTTGAGCTTTTTGACCCTGCATAGACAGCAACACAACTACCACGTTCAAGGCCCAGAAAGGTAGTAAGGACACCGATAAAATAGTCCATGTAACATCAGTGGTTCATCCTTAATTTTCTGAAGCTACAAGAATACTTTTTGTGCACAAAGAAAATAAAAATAACAATTTCATTCAACAATTTCTTCTCTTCCCTGTTCTTCTTCGACACATGTTCACGAGAGCATTATGACACAGGAGGCGGTGTTCTTACATATAATTCTGATGAATAAAGTCATTCCCTTTCAGTCGGTCACTTTCAAAGTCACATCACAACAAACCGATGAACTGGGATCATAATTCCCTCCTTCAGGGAACAAGGGTTACATACGTAACCAAGACGTTTCCCTTTCAGTTTTTCACGTTTGACGTCACGTCGGAACGAACCAACGGATTGGGTTCCTTCAGGGAATGAGGGTTACATACATAACCGAGACGTTTCCCTTTCAGTCGTTCACGTTTGATGTCACATTGGAATGAACCAATGAATTCATTGATTCGTTCCGACATGACATCTTCATTCCCTCCTTCAGGGAAAGAGGGTTACATACGTAACCAAGACGTTATCTTAATTTGTGTTCCAAAGATGAACAAAAGTCTTACGGGTTTGGAATGACATATAGGTGAGTAATTAATTACAGAATTTTCATTTTTGGGTGAACTACCCTTTTAAATTGGTTCAGTTTAGTACAGGACAGCATGACTCTTAATGTGCTCTACCAAATCCTGGACTAACGTAACCTGGGTTATCATGTCATCTATCTGAAAACAGCTTAAACCAGCCTAATGTGGATAGCTTGTCGCCTAGAATGTGAAAAGCTGGTTTGTTGGATTTACTGTAGAAAGGTTTTAAGCACTTGTGAATTACTCAGAGTAGGGGAGCAGCTGGTTAACCACCTAAGCATCAGCTAGGTCGTGCTGGGAAACCAACTAAGCCAGATTAAACTGGCTAAGCCAGGGTTAAGTGCAGCACAAAAAGCAGCGACCAGGCTCACCTCAGAACGTCGGGAGGCATCTTCGTAGACGCCAGACTGATGTGAGTGAGGCTGAATGCTGAACTGAAGAACTGACGGAACGAAGGAAGTGTCTCTCTCACTTTCCTAAAAGCATGACAGAAAAGAAGGGGAAACTTTTATCCATAACACATCATACCACACTTCACAAAGCCCTGAGCAATACGGCAGAACAAGGGCTCAAAAGAATACCCTCTGGCTTATTAGAAAAGAAGTCGTTTGTATCTGTATTACGTGCTAAACATTTTAACAACGTTCAACGCGCTGTCATTGGACCAAGCAAACAATTATTTGGGGGGACAGAATGAGTTGGGAAAAAAGAGAGAGAGACAGTTAGTGAGGGATACTGGGGGGGCTAAAAACATGACAGTCCATGATAACATTTTTGCGTTTGACAGTGATATTATCATTTAAGAAGGAGAGAGACAGGGAAGAATGTGCGGTGTAAATGTGTTAACAAGAGCAGAGAGTGTTAAGGGAACATTCCCATTTAATATTCATGAGCTCTCTGTCTTATCAGCTCAAACAGATTTACATTGCTGCCTTCACATGGCACTGGCGTAACCAGATTTACTCACACACACATGCCTACACACCTCGCACAGAGGTGCCCATGTGTGCAGTGGTTCTGTGTTTGGGTGTGCATGTTTCTGAGCGCTTGCGCTCACAAGTGTGGGAGTTAAGGTGGGAGTTTGTGAAAGGATGAAATTAGCACTAGGAAAAAGAAGCCATGCTCACTATAGTATACTAACATACTACTCTATAATATTGATGCAGTATATACTATGCATACTGAGAACAATATGCAATGACTCACTACATTTATCAAAATTAGAAGGCCCCAAGCGATAACTATAAGAAGAATTATAACTATAAATATAATTGTGTTCACACCAGTGCATGGTAACATTAAGTTTTGTTACTGGCTGCTTAAATTGTTTTTATCATTAATCAGCTAGAGAAAAAAATTCTGAAAGTGATTCCAACAATATCATTCTCATGTTACACAAACAATATTGAAAAATTCCAATAATATTGTTTATGTGTTTTGTAAATGGCCCTTTATACAACGCAGCATGCTGTATAGAGTATTGTATCCCACAATGCAATGTGTTTCAGACTTTCATTTTTTGTTAGATGAACATACTGGAAGTAGGGGTAACAATAATTAGACAATTTTGCTGAACATGTTATTGTGCTGGTATTTTGTTTAGGACTCCCCAAGCGTTCTTCATATTCTGTGTGGTGATTAGTTTGCAGGAGTAATAGAAATGAACTTTTCCAATAAATTTAAATTGATTTTTACCTTTTGTGGGCATGTTTGCCTTTATAAGGCCAATTTTTCTAACCTAATTAAATGTATTCATCATCTTTTGTGTCAAATTCTTACATTTAGGCAATAAATTCAAATATTAAGACTGGGGCTGTAACCAATCAAACAAAATCAGTATCAATAGTATCAGTATCAAAATTTGTGTTTACAATGCAGAGGTAGCACAGAATCTGCATCTGAAGCAGCACTTAGATGGATTTACACAGACTGTTTAATGCAGGACATGAATGCATTTAACTTGCAGTTACAAACACATAATGTTTTGATGTTAAAAAAAAACAGTTGAATACTGATATTTGAAATGATCTGGGGGAAAACAGGGACAATGTATTTTAAACAGAAACCTAAAATCGCCAGTAGGTGGAGTCACTCATTAAACTGATTCGTTCAAACGGCTGATTGATTCGGTAACGAAACACCGTCGTGTGTTGCTCAGAGATGCAAAACAGTGCTTCTGTTGCTCTGTTCGGAACCATTTTCGTTGTCAAAATACAGCAAAAACCAGGAACTGTTCATGTGATATTAACTATATCAGATGATATAAATATAGAAGACATATAAAAGTCATAATGGGACATTTTTGTATGAAAGCCCATTTCCACCAATGAATAGAAAACTATTTAAAGGAAACTGCAACTTATTATTTTACAAATCTGACTTTTTAATTCGCAATTGCGAGTTTACATCTCGCAATTCTGACTTGTGAATCAGAATTGTGATATAAATTCGCAGTTACAAGTTTATAGAGCCAGAATTCTGAGATATAAAGTGATAATTTTGAGAAATTAAGTTAAAACTGCGAGATATAAACTTGCAACTCGCAATTGTGAGACAAAATCATAATTCTGAGAAACAAACTGACAATTATGATAAAGTCGCAACTCTTAGCAACAGTCAGAATTGTGAAATATAAACTCAGAAATGCAAGTTTGTATCTCGCAATTGACGTTTTTTCTCAAAATATAAACTTGCAATTCTGAGAACATACCTGTTTTTCCCCTAAAAATTGGACTTTATAACTCGCAACTGCAAGCTTATACCTCTATTATCAGAAAAAAGTCAGAATTGTGAGAAAAAGTCAGAATCACGATATATAAACTTGCATATGCAAGAAAAAAGTTTATCTCGCAATTGTGATTCTATTTCTCTCAATTATGAGTTTATATCAAGCAATTCTGAGTAAAAAAGTCAGAACTGTGAGTTTATATCACGCAATTCTGACTTTATTTATCGCAATTGTGAGTTTATATCATGCAATTCTGACTTTATAACTCACAATCGCGAGTTTCTAAGAATTGTGAAATAAATAAATTGAGAAAAATGATACCTTGAACCTTGAATTGGGGAAATTCTAAATGTTTTTAATAGACTAAATCACACAGTGAAAGCGTGAACTCTAAATGTTTAGTGTAAGTGTGCAGTCTCTTGGTGTGTTTTTGCAATGTTTATCTCTTTTTTTAAACTCAACATTTGACTGCCAAATGTGAATACATGAATTTTTACTCAAAACTGAATTTACAAAATAAAGTTATGAGGTCATGTGACAATGCAGTGTACTGCGTAAGTCGTTCTGTTACACTAATTATTTTCAACAAATATTACATAAACAATATTGCACTGCAAGCATTCAGTATGTAGTAAGCTAGTACGTCAATCCCAACACAGCCAAAATGCAAGACTATTTCAATCTTCAGACGCACAATCATCTTTAACTTATCCCTCTGCAAATTCAAACCCAATTAAGAACAAACACATTTGCAGGAGTAGCAAAGGATGAAAAAACCTTCCAATTTAAACAATAAGTTCAGCTAAAATTAGCCTCATTTTTCAGAGAGTTTCTCATAATGCCGTTAACGTGCCGAGAGGGGAGATGGAATTGCTGTTTGGGTTCAGAGGGAGTAAGACAGGAAGATGGATCATTGTATTTCTGTATCTCCTCAGCCTACGGCTTCTTCTGGCATGCAGGCACATGCGCATTTCCTTGCAATATCACAGACTTCTGTTGTAAAGCTAATTATAACTACTAAATTATTGTTGGAATTAAAAACATTGTTTACTTAATTTGCAAGCTGTTTTTCCAAATGTTTTAATCAGTTCGCTTTTGGAAACAATTCTGTTATACAGAAACGTGTTTTCTTCTAATGCTGTTATAGTAGCTGTATTATCATCTGTGTAGCATGCAGCTCTATCTGATCATTCATGTCCCAGTTTAACTCATATTGTATCTCTGCAGGCACTCTTCCCTGCTGGGAAACCCATTTAAAACCAGCCTCTGATGGTAGCTGAATCCAGCTGGTAAGCCGATCATTTATGGTTACTAATAAGTCCAAGCTGGTCTAGATAGATGGTTGATCAGAAAAAGTATGAGTAGATCTGATGTTGATCTGTTAGCAAGTCTAAGCTGGTTAGAGCTTTGGCAAACCAGCTATCTTGTCCTGCACAGTGTTATTTTAGTATCATTGAGATATTATTATAGTTTTTATTAATATTTAAAAATATATATATTTTAATTTTTTCTGTTTTTATTTTAATTTAGGTTGTTTTATTAATTTTGTTGTGTGTTTGTCATTTTATTAGTGTTTGTTTTTTTTATTTTGGAGTTGTTTTTTATTTCAGTTTTAGTTATTTAAGTTAAAGTTAAACTAAATGAAAATTAGAAATATTGCCTTGACAACTTACTAAAATAAAATAAGTTTAATGTTTCAGATTTTTTATTTTATTTCAGTTAAAATTTAATTTATTTCATTATTTTTTTTAAGTGACAAAATTGTTTTCATAGCTTTATTAAACTAGCTTTTAACTAAACTAAAATCAAATAGTATAAAATAAAATAATAAAACACAATATAATTTCTTGTGAACCAAAACATTAGCAAATAGTTTTTTCTTGATTTATTTTTGATTTATGCTTAAGAAATTATTTGCATTTTCCATAAGAAATCTAAACTTAATAACAAGATAAACAGTATTATCTGAAAATAATATATTCAGAAGCAAACCTGCAACTCAGGTAATGTCTTGTTTTAATAATAGTTTGATTTTTTACTGAAAAACAAGACAAAATACTGATTCTTTTTTTTCTGTTCAAAAACCATGGCCCCTTAAACTGGTATAGATTCATTTTTACATACAGTAGTACTTTCCAGGATTCTACTTTTACCCTTAAACTTATTTAAAAGCAGTAGAAAAGTGCTTCCTGAGGAACTGACTGAGATGAGTCAAACTGACTCATGATGATGTGCGTGGTTGAAGGAGGCAAGTTTAGCTCACCTGTGAGGCTGACTCAAACGTGACATATTATCATGCGAGAGCTCGTGGGAGGCAGTTTAGCTTACCTGTGAGAGAAGGAGTTTTTGGACAGGTTCAGGTAGGAGAGATCGGCACAGCAGCCCCGCAGCAGTGCTCCAAATAACTGTGAAGAAATGGAAAGAGGATGTAGAAAACACAGAGAGGAAAAAATAGAGAGTGAGGGAAGGAGAGTGGCAGAAAAAGAATGAAGAACATTAGTATAATTCTGCAATTTAGGACCATTAAATGTGACAGAAATATCAATAGGAAATCAGAGACAAATCGTTGTCTCGCATTCCCGGGTGCAATGACATAAATCATGGCGGGTAAAAAGCAGTTTGGCAATAACAAATTCAGAAAGATGTGACACGCTGTCAACTCACAGAGTCTACGGTACAGTCAGTGCCTGACAGGTCCAAATGCACCAGGCAGTTCGGCTGTGCCAGGAACAGGTACAGATTCTACAATGAGGAAGTATTGAGACTGTTAATAGTGTGTACGTGTGCATTGTGTCTTTGTATGTGTGAGTTATTTTCAGCATCCGTATGCTGGACCTCACAAAGACAGCAAAAGCCCCCAAAACTTTGTGAGAAGCTACCTCATTGTCCCAATACTATTATCATACTCATCTAAGGGTGCTTTCACACCTGTAGATCGATTGCTTTGTTCCGAAACAGGGGTTAAAATATTATTACAATGCTTTTTATTCATGGTGCGGTTCGCTTTCACACAGCAAATTTTTCTAAACGGACCAAATGTGTTACTACAAGTCACGATCGAGTAAACGGTCCTCTCATTGGTCAAACTTCCACGTTTTTTTTCCGGGATTTCGCTCAGCTATCATCTATCAAGATGGAACAACAACAGCTTTGCGGGCTTATTGTTGCATTTTTTTGTTTGTTTTTTAGGTATCGTTATATTAATATATAATTTTGAGCAGGAGTCCAGGATTCGTCAGGAAAACATTTTTAAAACACACCTACTACAAACAGAGCAATAAGACGGCATTATAAAATGAAAAGGCGGGCTTTGATTTTGAATGGCGCAGACAGACACAGGTTCATTTTAAGCGGTATTAGGGGCCGTTCACATATCGTGCCTAAAAACGCTTGGAAAACGCTAGGCGCGCCGATTTTTCCTCCTCTCCAAAGCGCTCTGTAGCTTGCGCTCCCGTGGCGTCTGCCGTTGCTAAGCAACCATGACCCGCACTCTCAATGACCGCGTCGCTCCGTTGAAATAACGAACTTGAGCGCGCAAAAGACGCGATATGTGAACGGCCCCTTAGCAAAACAACAAAGCTACTGCTGTTCATGGAACTGTAATTACCCATTATACAGTGTGATAAAGCCTGGTTCGTTGGTCCATTGGATCGGATTGCTTCCTCACTACAACCGAACCGCTCCAGTGTTCGTTTGACCACCTCTTCAAGGAGGTCTCGGTACGCTTCTATGGTCCGCTTTTGGTGCGCACTGGAGTGCGATTGCTACATTCACACCTGCCCAAACGAACCGCACCAAGAGGGAAAACGATCTCTAGTGCGATTCAACCGATTCAAACTAAATGAGGCAGGTGTGAAAACACCCTAAAATATATGTATGCCAGGGGGTGAAAACATTTGGGTAAATTCAACTTAGTTTGTCTTCTGGGGAACATGTAAGCATCTTCTGTAGCTTCTGAAGGGCAATACTAAATGAAAAAAATATGATATTTAGGCAAAATAAGAAAAATATACACATCTCCATTCTGTTCAAAAGTTTTCACCCCCCACTCCTAATGCATTGTGTTTCCTTCTGGAGCATCAGTGAGCGTTTGAACCTCTGTAATAGTTGCAAATGAGTCCCTCAGTTGTTCTCAGTGTGAAAAGATGGATTGCAAAATCATACAGTCATTGCTGGAAAAGGTTCAAATATACAAAAATACTGAAGAAACACAGAATTTGTGGGACCTGAAGAACTTTTCTGAAGAACAGCAGGCAGTTTAACTGTTCAGGACAAACAAGGGACTCATGAACAACTATCACTAAACAAAAACAAAAAACAAAAAAAAAAACAGGATCATTCAGGTAACAACACAGTATTAGAAATCAAGCGTATGTAAACTTTTGAACAGGGTCATTTTTATAAATTATTTTCATGTGGCCTATATGTAAACGTCTTTTATGTGAAATATCTTATTCAGGTCAGTATGAGCATTTTGTATGATCCCTCTTACTTTGGTAAAATAATTAACAATTTGCAGATTCTGCAAGGTATATGTAAACTTTTGATTTCAACTGTATATAAATACACACAGAAACATATTTTATTTTGGATGCGATCAATCATAAATAATTGATTTGATAGCACTAATACAAATAAAATAGATACAAAAATATGTAAATATTCAAGTATATATAAATATCTATATTTGTGACCCTGGACCACAAAACCAGTCCTAAGAGTCAATTTTTAGCAATTGAGCTTTATACATTAGCTTCCCATTGATGTATGGGTTGTTAGAACAGGACAATATTTGGCTGAGATACAACTATTTGAAAATCAGGAATCTGAGGGTGCAAAAAAAATCAAAGTATTGAGAAATTCACCTTTAAAGTTGTCCAAATGAAGTTCTTAGCAATGCATATTACTAATCAAAAATTACATTTTGATATATTTACAGCAGGAAATGTACATTTTTTTTTAGTTTAATATTAATATTACTTTAATATTAATATTTAATATTTTTAATACTTTATATTATAATGATTTTTGGCATAAAAGAAAAATCAATCATTTTGACCCTCACAATGTATTTTTGGCTATTGCTACAAATATACCCGTGCTACTTAAGACTTAAGCTAAATATTTAAATACATATTGGCCCCCATGTACCTACTTTTTAGTAACTTCTTGTGTACATTTAACCAGTTTAATTTATGAGTAGTTTGTAACTAGCTGAGACATAATTAGATTCATTATACTAGAAGTGAGATAAACACAAGTTCTAACCGTTGCATCTTCTCCAGACAGAATCCCTGGGTTCTTACTCAGGTCCAGATGAAGAAGAGAGTTGGAGTAGTCATCACTGGAGCACAGGGCCTGAGAAAGAGACGTGACACCTGGGAAGAAAGACAAAGAATCTCTGAATCACACAGGAAATCACACAGCTTCTATTTTGCATGTTTTAAATAAAACACATTTTTTCCATTACAAATTAACGCTGCATAGTGACTTGAGTGATAGTGGAGAAAAATCAGAATGTCTTTGATATTTGCAGCAATATTTGTTGTCCTTTCGCATTCATGACCTGCACAAGTTTGTTTAAAACCTCACAATGACTTGAGCATCATAAAGCAAGTAATCTCGAGTATTAATGCAGGCTAAAATCATCTGATTGGAGTTTGATCAACGTCACAAAATACACCATTTGTAATAAAAACAATGTAAACAAAATACTTCTTTGTATTTCCGGGTTTAAATTAGATTTGGAATCCCAGATTTTCAATGTGGCCTCAGACTTTTGGACTCTAAACCACTAAACCACAACAGCATACACACGATGCTCTGTAAGCAGAGTGGATTTTCATTTTGTTTCTAAATACATGAAGAAAATGCTAGTGATTGCCTTTTGGAGCGCGAGACAAAAAGAGAGCTCAACTAGCACAGTTAGGTGGAAGCTTGCCAGTGAACTCAGCCAGTGCGCTTTCTCACCAGGGAGTAAGAAAAACATCCCATTGCGCTCTCTAAAAGGAGGAATTTACTCATCAAAATGTTAACCGCTGCAACCTTTCATAATCCAGTATTCGTCGGTTTTGCTTTTATGGTAGCTGTAGTTCATTTTTTGATGTGTAAATTCTGTTTTTACTGCTGATAGAATGCTGATTTTACTTCAAAGTTCACTATAAATCCCAACCGGATGTGGCAGATGCCAAAATGAAACATCTCGATTTGAAATGAGTTGTATTCTCTGATGGCACGAGTTCATCTAAGTTCTGTATTCAAAGTTAAACTTCTGCAATGAAGTTGTCACAAATCAGATTAAAAACAAAGATTAACGATGGGCGCTGTTTCGGGTGGATGTTGATTCATGGCGCGTGTTAGAAGGCTATCCATCTATACACTCGGTTTAAAACTGTATTGATTGAAAGAGAAAACCAGAAATTTAGCAGACCCTGGAAGCAGCCAAGGATGCTGGTAATTGAGTCTGGGCTCTTCGAGAGAAGACTGGCTCTTTGGTCATGACTCTGAAGCTTTAAAGTCAGATGCAACTAATCCATCGATAATCTTGCTGATTTAAGAAAGAACAGGTAGCTGATTCTAGATCAGTGGAGCGAAAATCGTTATTTTATAGCCTGAAATGTTTTACAGGGATTGTGTAACAGGGTAAGCTAGATGGATCTGCTATGGCCTGCTTGTGTGGTAGACTGCAGTTTGACAAATTATAGTTTTTTTTTTCTTCTTTTTTTTGCATTAAGTCCAGGGGCATGAAATTAATGGAGAAAAATGATAAATAATTTTTAAATTTTAGTTTAGTTATTCTGAGCACACAAACACAATCTTTATGATAGAGCCCTCAATAAAAATATAATAATACTAATAAGTATAATAATTAATAATCACTATAAAAATACAAAACTATATACGTTTTAGGTTTATATTATATATGCATAATTTGTTTAATATTAATGTTTGTTTTTTTTATACTGTTTGTTTTTATTATATAGCAATATTTGTTTTAATATTTAATATATATATATATATATATATATATATTATTTATTTATTTATTTACTTATTTATTTTAAATATTATTTATATAATATTTTATATTATACTTTACATATAACAAAGGAATATTCATATTTGTTTAATATTACATATACAATTTGTGTATTATATATTTTATATACATTTGTTTAACTGTAGCTACAAATATTCATTGTTATATAATAATTTAATAATTAAACATTTAAAAATATTTTAACAAGTTATTCTGAGCACACAAACACAATTTTTGAGATTCTCTGAATCTTTGAGAGTCCTCAGTAAAAATATAATAATATTAATAACTATAATATTAAGCATAAAAATACAAAACTATGTGTATGTAGTTTTAGATTTGTGTTATATATGAATATTTGTTTATTGTTAATGCTTGTTTATACAGTTTGCTTTTATTATATATTTTTTTTAATATTCTGTTACTACTTTATATAAAGCAAATGAACATTAATATTTGTTTTCATAATTTACATTACTTTATATATAACATGAAAATGTATATTTGTTTAATATTACATATACATATAATTTTATATGTGTATTATATATTATATATGAATTTGTTTAACTGTAACTACAAAAATTATTTGTTAAATTGTCATATATTAATATAATTAATTAAATATTTAAAATGTAAACATTGCTAGAATGGTAGTTAATATTTTAACAAATTATCATGAGCACACAAGATAGAGCTTTCAATAAATATATATATTTAACAAATATAATAATATAAATAAATATAATAATTAATAGTATAAAAGTATAAAAAATACAAAACTATATGTGGGTATATAGCTTTAGATTTGTGTTATATGTGAATATTTAATATTAATGTTTGTTTTAATATGTTATACTCTTTGTTTTTATTATATATGAATATTTGTTTTAATATTTTATATTATTTATAACAAATGAACATTAATATTTCTTCTAATTATTTGGATTACTTTATATATATGTAATTCATATAATTAATTAAAATTCAATATTTAAAACATTAGTGTATATTTTAACAACACTATTCTGGGCACACAAAACTCACAATGTTTGAGCCCTCCATAAAACATAATAAACATTAATAAATATATGTATTTATTATAAATGTAATTATACTCTTTATAATACCTACATATTTTAATTTATATATAAATAATTCATATATAAAATATTTATATGGAATTTATATATAAATTAAATATTTAAAATGAAGTTATGCCATGTACCAGCAAGGAACAAGCTAATTGGACACATGATCTCACATGAACTTCACAGGCTTCTATGTGAATGGTAATTATGGGATAGTTGTTATAGACATAACCAGCAGAGGGCGCTAAACCTCTAGGGACACATAGAGTCTGCACACACCCTTTGAAGAGAGCGATGTCTTGGAGAGGTTAAGTAGACGCAAGCCTTTACTGAGCCGACACACCTGCTGGATAAGGTTAGACACCCCTGTAAGGAAATATACATTTACAAACACGTTAGATCAGTCACAGACCAATTTACACACAGTATATTATCATGCACCTCCAGGCAAACACTGACATTGTTGTACAGTAGTTGCGTTCACACATGCACACTTGTGATGTGATCTGATAGAAAATGACATGTGTCAGGCATGACGGCAGTCTGACACTGATGCATACAGAGGACGTACAAGTGCTGCGGAAGCTGCTCTGACACAAGCTACTGACAAAAAGCAGCTATTTATACTATAGCTGCTTAAAAAGGGGAAGTGTGAATGTATAAATGTATAAATAAATAAGACAGCCATCATGGACTATACTGGCCAACTTCAATGTGTTTCTATTGTCATGTTATTAAGAAATGTAGTTAAGCTGGTAGTGTTACTATTACCTGCTCCCCTAAATATTGTACTGTACAAAATTACACACACATTAGAAAAAGCCTAGCATGCACACACCCAAAAGAACCCATTTTTAAATCAGCAACAGATACAACACAATAAGTCAGCAAAGCAGAGACAAGAAGGAACAAAAAACACCCACTCAGAGACAGAAATAGCAGATGCACATGCTGATACAGAAAGTGTAAAAACAGACAAAGGCAGGTAAACAGACAGAGAGAGAGAGAGAGAGAGAGAGAGAGAGAGAGAGGTATAGTAGAAAAAGAAAGACTTTGATGCATGTACCTTGGTTGTCCAGTGTATTGTGGGCCAGGTTAATGGAGTGTATGACTGATGCTGGGTTTTCTGACAGGGCAGTGGCCATTTTCTGTGGGAAATCTCTAAATGACAGAAAGAAAGTGAGTAGAAACGGAACCGCAATACAAAGTACTGCACTCTGGGACACAGATGAAATACGGAGGCAAAGATGTGGCAGGGGAATACGACTGGGAACGGCATAAAGGGAAAAATGACAGTGACAGAACAAGAAACGAACTTTTAGATGAAGAGAGAGAGAGTAAAGTGGTCAGAGTGATGAATAACAGAAAGAGAGCAATAGACAGATTTATAACTCACGCTTTAAGGCCCACGTTTTCCAGCGTGAGCTCCTCCAGACTGCTGGATTTACTGACTGTGTGCAGAATCTGTTCTACGACCTCTGAACTCTGGGTGTGAGAAACGAGTGAGAAAAAGAGAAAAGCGCTAGATTCAATTCTTCAGGAAGATTTGTCATAATCTCATGCATACTGACACAGATTTCAGACAGGAACAACTATTTTTATATTTACACTATTTAATCAAAAATACAGTAAAAACAGTACTACTGTGAAATGGCATTACACTTTAATTTTAAAATGATTAAAAATGTAATTTATTCCTTTTATTAACTGCAAAATTGCGTTTTCAGCAACCATTACTCCAGTGTCACATGATCCTTCAGAAATCATTTTAATATGCTGATTTGGTGCTCAGCTGTAATGACTCATTTTTAGGAATGTAACAATGTTATCAATATTGTGGTATCGCGATAGCAAAACGGTCTCGATATTACTGTGGTCACATTATGATATGAAAATGACAGGTCTTTCAGGCAAAAAGTATGGTAAACGAGTAAACGATGAGCACCACCATTACGAATTCTAACTTTCAATTGGATGCTCTTCTGTTCCGGTCTCCATTGGAACCCATTCAAACAGCGTCCGTCTGTTTTTAATGTAGATAACATTGGCAGCTTTGTGTCATCTAACTTACACACTCATTAATCTTTGAGGAGCGAGGCACTGACAAATGACGGTCACTGTGACATTGCAAAGTGATGGTGCTATGGAGCCATGTGCTTTTTAAAAACATTTTAATAGGTTTAATATTAGATTATCAACTCAGTATATACGCTAATTTGACTAAAAACACCGGACACCGGAAATGCAAAGAATTCTTCAGGTTAAAAGTCAGGCTGCCATGGTGAAAAAAACAGCATTTGCTGCTCGGTATGTTTTGATGCTGGGATGCTGGTTAGTTATGTTTTGATGCTGGTTTATGCTGGTCATGTTGCTGGTCAAGGACCAGGATTAACCCAGTCAGCATAAACCAGCTAAACACCAGCATAAACCTGCAATGTACCAGGTTAAACCAGCATCAAAACTAACATTCTAACATATAAGGTCATTAAAGTTGTGTTTTGGGCCATTATGCTTTGACACAGTATCTGTTAATGAACTAAAACTGCATGTACAATATGGCTCAATCCCTTCATCAAGTCTGTTTTTGCGCGTTTCATAATTGAGGCGATCAGCTCGTGAACGCGCCTCAGAACGTCTTCATTCACAGTGAACGCAGTGAACTCATTTATTGCATGTGCTGTGAGTTTAGCGCGCGTTTGGGAATGCAACGGCCAACAGTTATTATTACAGCATTTCACTAGATTTGTATTGAGACGCCTTTTTGTAAGCCTGTTTTTGCTAAAGCTCAGGTTTAAAACTAGGCCAAAACTTGCGTTTCAAGGGGGGGTCCCCCAGTAAAAATTGCGTTCCGGGGGTAAAATACACATTATTATTATTATATTCTAATTTGTTTGGGTTCCTAAAACACCAGTGTGAATGTAATTTAGACTGAGACACTATATTACGAATTTCTGACTAAAGTTTTCTTAGTTAACAACATGGGTTGGAGCTCTTAATATTGAAGTGCATTAGATTTTATAGAATTTAAAGGAGAAGTCCACTTCCAGAACAACAATTTACAACTAATTCACTCACCCCCTTGTCATCCAAGATGTGAACGTGCATTCCAGAGCTAGTGCTACATGAGCTTTTGTGCTTAAAAAGTATACAAATTTTATTTTATTTTTTTTTAAAAATGACATCTTGGATAACAAGGGGGTGAGTAAATTATTTGTAAATTGTTGTTCTGGAAGTGGAGTTTTCCTTTAACTTTAAAATGTACAAAATTTAACATTTTTCCAATTCTTCAATTTTTTTTTTTTTTTTAATATCGCAATAAATATTGTATCATGGACTTATCAAAATATATCGCAATATTATTGTATTGTGAGATTTTGATATTGTTACATCCCTGCTTATTATTGGTGCTCAATTATTAATAATGATTCAAAGCATTATCAGTGTTGAAATATTTGCTGTTCAATATTTTTGTGCAAACTGTCATACATTCAAAAGAACAGCATTTATATGAAATAGATTTTTTTCTAACATTCTAAATGTCTTTACTCTCACTTTTGATCAATTTAATGCATCCTTGATGAATGAAAGTATTAATTCATCCTGTTTTTTTTGTTTGTTTGTTTTTTTAACATCCACATTTTTGGATGTTAGTGTATCATGGTCTCTGAAAATAAATGAATATAAATAAATAAATAAATAAATAATTAACCACAAAACACTGATAATAACAAGAGATGTTTCTTGACAACATGCAATAATATTTCACAATATTGAAGTTTTTGCTGTATTATTCATCAAATAAATGCAGCCTTGGTGAGCATAAGAGACTCCTTTTAAAAACAATCATTATTATTCCAAACTTTTTACTTGTAATGTACTATGGTACTGAATGAATACCATATTCATTAACCAAAGTATTAAAGTTGTATGATCATTCACTACCAGTCAAAAATATTTTTGCTCACCAAGCCTGCATTTATTTGATCCAAAGTACAACAAAAACTGTAGAATTTTGAAATATTTTTACTATTTAAAATAACTCTTTTCTATTTGAATGTATGTTAAAACGTACTGAAATGAACGTGTAGAAATTAATACTTTTATTTAGCAAGGATGCTTTAAATTGATCAAAAGTGTTGATAAAGACATTTATAATGTTACAAAAGATTTCTATTTCAGATAAATGCTGTTCTTCTGAACTTTCTATTCATCAAAGAAACCTGACAAAATTCTACTCAGCTGTTTTCAACATAATAATAATAATAATTGTTTTTTGAGCAGCATTTGAGGATTATGTGTGGTAAAAACACAGCCTTGAAATCACAGGAAAAAAATCACATTTTAAAATACAATCAAATAGAAAACAGTTATTTTAAAACATTTCAAAATTGTACTGTTTTTGTTGTACTTTGGATCAAATGCAGGCTTGGTGAGCAGAAGAGACTTCTTTAAAAACATCAAAAATCTTACTGTTCAAAAACTTTTGACTGGTAGTGTATAACCATTAAAATATTTTCCAAAACAGCATGAAGATACAGCCTTGGTAATACACAGTACTACGTACAGTCCTATTTTGTAAGGGAAACAAACAAAAACAGAAAAAAAAAACAGAACTCTGACACAGAGGAGATTGAGAAGGTCATAAAAAGATATTTACAATGCGCAAGTCTTTGCAATAAAGTTTGGTGAACCATGAGTTATACGCCATGGCCGCCACAATCACCGCAAGGTCCCTGTGACAAAAAGAGACAGAGGAGAGAAAAATCAAAACAAATCGTCTCACTGAAGTGCTGCAGCAACCAGAGGCGTTCTCACTTTTCTCATGCAAGCCCTCATAAGTTTGCAAGCTTTCCTCAAGACTAAAATAGAGATGTTATTATTCAAGAAAAAAGATAGATTCAGCAATAAATGCTTCCCGAGAGGAAAGCCAGGAGAGGAAGGGAAGGGGACAGTGTGGATCGATGGGAAAACTGATGCCAGGTCAGTGAATTACTCAGTGCAATGTGTCTATGATACAGCTTTTAACGTTGGCCCTGAGCCTAAAACCTTTTTACCTATAGCCAAAGTGGGCCTTATTGCACTCAGATGGAGAACAGATGAAAAGAAGGAGAGGGAAAGAAATGCAAAAGGGTTCCTCCTGTTGGGTACGGTTGATGGCTGTGTTCTCATTTGCAGCTTCGTCATTCTTCTGTTTGGACGCTGTAGGCAGTGTGTACTCAGCTGTTCTCTCCTTCTAAATGAGAGTTTCTCTACTTCACCCGCTCATCTTTCTCCATCTAGATGTTCTAATGGAACCAGCGCTTAAAAATCAATGACATGACATCCTCAAGACAGATGCAGCAACTAGACAGTTGTCTAAGTGTGCCCGTTGGTGAAATAGCGAAAAACAAAAGAGTTCAACTGCTCTGCAGTATCAAGGCTTATTTGCTGATTTACTATCTGAGATGTTCTTCTTTAGCAAATACTTGATGTTTAACTCAAAAGGCAATACAACCTTTCCTTTATAGAATCATCCCAGTGACCACACTCACATGAACATCATCTTCTCCTCTGTTGGAAAATCCAACTGAAGATGGCATATGGAATATGGCTGCTGGTATCTATCATTAGCTAATCCAGGATGGTCATTAGCTGGCACAAGCAGGTAGAATATCCTGGAACCACAACAAATCAGCTACCAGCTGGTAATGCCAGTTTAATGTGGTCACGCTGGTTTTTGGTACATTGTAGTTGGTGTACCAGCAAAACCTGCTACAGTACAGGTCAAAAGTTTGCATCCCCCTTTCAGAATCAGTAAAAATTGTATTTTACCAAAATAAAAGGGATCATACAAAATACATGTTATTGTTTATTTAGTACTCCACAAGAGAAAATACTAGCTAAATTCATAAAAAATTACCCAGTTCAAAAGTTTACATCCCCTTAATTCTTAATACTGTGCTCTTTCTTTTTTGTTTGTTTGTTTAGTGAGAGTTGTTCATGAGTCCCTTCTTTGTCCTGAACAGTTAAACTTCCTGCTGTTCTTCAGAAAAATCCTTCAGGTCCCACAAATTCTTTGGTTTTCCAACATTTTTGTGTATTTGAACCCTTTCCAACAATGACTGTATGATTTTGAGATCCATCTTTTCACATTCAGGACAACTGAGGGACTCGTATGCAACTATTACAGAAGGTTCAAACGCTTACTGATGCTTCAGAAAAAAAAAACGATGCATTAAAAGCCAGGGGTGAAAACCTTTGAACAGAATGAAGATTTGTACATTTTTCTTATTTTTCCTAGATATCATATTTTTTCATTTAGTACTGCCCTTCAGAAGCTACAGAAGATACTTAAATGTTTCCCATAAGATAAAATAAGTTTAATTTACCATGATCTTTAAATTCAAAAATTTTTATTCTTAAAAAAATCTTAATGCATTGTGTTTATTTCTGGAGCATCACTGAGCATTTGAACCTTCTATAATAGCTGCATATGAGTCCCTCATTTTGTGCAAAGATGGATCCAAAATCATAGAGTCATTGTTGGAAAGGGTTCAAATACACAAAAATGTTGAAAAACCAAAGAATTTGCGGGACCTGAAGGATTTTTCTGAAGAGCAGTGGGCAGTTTAACTGTTCAGGACAAACAAGGGACTCATGAACAACTGTAAATTGATGTTAAATTGTTTACGTTTCATGATTTTAATTAATCAGACATGCTTTTTGATTAATAAAACGTAATTTAACCATTAAAAAGGAGTCAAAAAAAATTAAAACAGAACAAAATGGAATCCAGAAAAATTTAAACGGAAAAAATCTAATGTTTTTGATGTAGATGTTTTTGATTGGATAACACACAAGGACTACAGTCAGATTCTTTTGACCATTTACAGAGACAATATGACACTTATTTTAATAATATCTGACAGGAAGTAGGGACATTCAAGGGACAAACAAGGGACTCATGAACAACCATCACTTAAAAAACACACACACACACACACACACAGTTGTGGATCATTCAGGGAACAAAACAGGATTAAGAATCAAGTGTATGTAAACTTTTGAACAGGGTCATTTTTATAAGTTCAACTGTTATTTTCTCTTGTGGACTATATGTAAACATCTTTTATGTGAAATATCTTATTCAGGTCAGTACTAAATAGAAAATAACATGCATTGTGTATCATCTCTTATTTTGGTAAAATAATTAACATTTTGCAGATTCTGCAAGGTGTATGTAAACTTTTAACTGTCTATATATATATATATATATATATATATATATATTCATTCTAAAAAAAAAGGGCACAATGTACTGTATTAATCTGTACGAATTTATAAATATTAAATTAAAATGTTTACATGATGCATTCGATTTGTAGGAAAATTCAAATCAGATGAATATAAATGTGGTCAATGATGGAACTGCAAAGCCTTTGCTAAATTACACCGATCGTTTGAAAGACACTCAATAAAGCCACTCAAAACTGTATATCTGAAATGACAAGCACTTTGTCTTGTCAGGCAAAAGCTCTTTTTAAAATTCAAAAATGATCTTTAAGTGGCCGTACTCCCATTAGAGTTTTATCATGTGACTGCTGAAAAAAAAAAAAATCCTTTTTCTGCAGATAACCGGAACTGCCCTTGAGCAAAGTGCTCAATGAACCATATCATTTCTCAGAGTCAGAGTATAAATTTTAAGTGCATTTCCTTTTTTATGTGTTAAAGGCAGCAGGGTCGTGTAGATGAGCATGCAGAGCTGACGTCAATTTTCACAGGTCATATATATACATGTAATCTTGTTTCAACAGGAAGAGAGTTGAGAACCAGCCTTCAGACTTCAAACACGGACCAACATCAGCAGAAAATACAGAATCTGATCTGGAATCAGTTAAGGAACCCGACACCCATTGGATGGATGTAAAAAGACACAGCATGATTCAAACCGGGCAGGAAGTCAGCAGGGACGCCACAGGAAAGAGGCAAAATGTATTATTACTGTGGCATTTGAGCACACATTTCAAAGCAGTGGCTGACATCAGATTGCCTGTGTCAGTTATCATTGAAATCCCTGTCAATACGAAGCAATTAACGAAGCAAAGAGTTATGATTAGATTAATCCATCCAAAATGAAGAACCATTTAAACCACCAATCTGTGGGATATAGAGATAGCTATGGAAGTGAAGGCTAGCAATTAGAGGTTGCAGATACAGAACATGAATATTAAGAAGTGATGTAAATTTGTGGCTACCCGCTTTCCAGGTGACTGAAGTCCAACAGGTTAAACTCTCTGTTGTCCTGTGAATGATAGATGGTATCCACATCCTGAAAGAGCAAAAGAGAGAGAAAGACAGAGAGAGACTCAAAAAGAGGACGAAAACATTTAGAGTGCAATAAAAGTAGTGACACACGCAGAAAATGGTTTCTTCTCTTGCTGAAGATATTTTTGTGGTCAACAGGAAGCTCTTACCCACTGTACTTCCTCTTTACAGGTAATGCCATTGTAATCGCACAGAGCTGCATATGTCTCAGAAAAGCCCCCTGAAATGGAAGAAAGAGAAAGAGATAATGTGCCTAACAATGAAAAACTGTCCTACCTACATTCATACACATAAAGGTTTTTCAATGATTTTTAAAGCACTTAAAGAACTCTCTTCTTCAAGATGTATTTTTCTTGTACAGTACAGTGTCCTTGAGTTAGCTAAACCCTTTTTTCATATTCTTAAAGGGTCACTGGATTCCCAAGTTGATATGATTCTTTAGGGTCTTTCTCAATGGTAGTGTAAATCACACCTTTTTACCTTGCCAAAATCAGCTCTGCAAAAATCATCCTGTTCTGGTCGAGGTTGCTTTAAATGTTAATGAGTTCTGCTCGCCCCGCCCCTCTCTTCTCTCTGTGGAGTGACGAGCCTGTTTACTTCAGCCGCATTTAACTTGCTAACTAGCACGTTATTAGGAAAGGTAATCGCAAAGATTCATAAAAAAAAAAACCTTATACTCACTTCTAAGTAAGTGAAGCTGAATCACAAACGATTCACGCGGATATATGTAGATCGGGAGGCGCATTCCATTCACAAACAAATGTAATCTACTGCATCTTCAGCGGCTCAGATGTCGAAGTAAATGACGACTACTATGTTCATAATCACATCCAGCAACACAACACCTCAATCGGAGATATTCTTGTCTAACTTACCTCCCTGCTCTGGCATCGAAACAATGAAGGTCGAACTGTTGGCAGGTCTGACAGGTCTGAGGTAAGAGCTCATGTCAATTAACTATCGTGGGAGCGGCCTCTGTCGGTGTTACGCCACAACGACAGGAATCTGAGAATGGCTCAATTTGAAAAAGGGGATATTATTTTTTACAGATTAATTAAAAACCACTGCATGGAATTTTTATCATTATAGGGTAGATGTGTACATACACTGCCAACACACATTAATGTTCAAACAAAATGTAAAAGTGAACTTTGCATCCGATGACCCCTTTAATGTGACATTATAAGTCCTTTGTTGCTTTCTGGATTCTTTGAAATACTAATAAATAAACTCCAAAAAATTAAAATTTCCTGACAATTTAGTCACCCTCAGGCCATCCAAGAGTTTGTTTCTTCATCTGAACTAATTTGGAGCAATTTAACATTACATTATTTGCTCACCAATCAATCCTTTTACAATGAATGGGTGCCGTCAGAATGTCCAAACAGCCGACAAAAACAAAACAATAATCCACAAATATTCAACACGACTCTGGTCCATCAATTAACATCCTGTTAAGTGAAAAGTTGTGTGTTTGTAATAACAAATCCATCAGAAAGGGCGTTTCAACGTCTGGCCAAAATTCCAGTCCATAATCCATACTTCCTCCAGTGAAAATGTTTATCCACTATTGTCTTCTCACATCAAAATCCTCCAAGATATTTGTTTAGAATGGTTTTGGACCGTGTATGAGGATTTTTTCATTAAACTTAACTGATAAACAGCAGTACTGTCAATTATGTCGGTCAATTATTTTTCTTTGAACAGCTGTAGGACGCTATGATATCCGCAATGCGGAAAACGTGGACAGAATCGTGGAATCTAGTCATAAAAACGGAATTTACAGTATAACGCGGAATGTCACGGAATTTGTCAAAGTCTGGATGAATTAATCAAAAGTAGGTCATTACACTTAAATCAAATCACGATATTGACTAATATTTGTAAGTATTACGCTGCAAAACAACCATTTAAATATGAATTCTGTGTGTTTCTGTGTTAATCAATGGCGCAGACACACTGTTTTGATTACTTCTCATACTGAAGCAAGCGTGACACTTGCGGTGATATTAGCGTCTGCCGTCTCACTAAATGAGGACATAAATACATGAACAACATCTCCAGAACAGATTCTTTTGACCACTTACAGCAGGGTTCACCAGACCTGGTCCTGGAGGGCCGGTGTCCCTGCAGAGTTTAGCTCCAACCCTAATCAAACACACCTGAACCAGCTAATCAAGGTCTTGCTAGGTATACTTGAAACTTCCAGGCAGATGTATTAAGGAAAGTTGAGGTAAACTCTGCAGGACACTGGCCCTCCAGGAAGTTTGGTCACCCCTGATTTACAGAGACAATACGGCACGTATTTTAATAATATCTGCTAGGAATTCATGAGTTGTCTTCCAAAAACAAAAACAGATTTAAAGTGTTTTCCTATGGCATGAAGACTGCGAAACAAGACTGTTTAGTTTTTGATCTTTAAGCATATGACAAGTCAATCTCAAGGACTACAGTGTATTAACACACTGCATCTTTACCATATGAAGGGCATTTGTAATTTGCATAATCTTTCTTATACTCACTATCACTGGCTGGTATTATGATTTTATTTTACTTTTATCATTCTTCCTTGATCTTTTGTATTATTCTTTTTGTTGTTTTCTTAATTTATGTATTTGGCACAGTGTTTTTATTGTGTCCTTCACTGTCTGCAACTGCTGTGGCAAAACAAATATTGTTATATAACTTGTCATGAGTAGCAAAGCGCACCAAACCAAGTTGACGGCATAAATTAAGTGCATGCATTCAAAACATCTATAAATCGACAGCAGTGGTGTGAGGGGACCAAAAGAGATTACAGAGATTAATATCTGGTGCATGATAAAAATATGTATGAGACTGTGTGGATGCTTGAACTATATATACTTATATTCCTCTCACCACATGCCCTTTGCGTCTCCACCGAACTCTCAGAGCTCGGAGAAAATTTCCGATTTCCGTCAGTAACATCTCCATCTGCGTGAAAGATGGAGGGGCTGAAAAAGAAGAGGGAGGGGAGAGAGGGGGATTCACAATGCATCAGAATCTCAGTTATTCTGACCCAGCATGTGAACACCTGGCCAAAGAGCTGAAACAGGAAAGAGAGCGAGAGAGTTGAACACAGAGACAGAAAAAGAGCGCTATTATGCATTGCACTAATCTCCTCCTGTCTGAATATGAGAAAATCTCTCAATTAACTGCTCAGCAGTACCTCACACCCCTGCTGCTCTAGCAGATACCGACTTCTATAGGCAGCATTATGGATTCTCCAAAAAACTACATTAGCACTATGAGATACGGTGCAAAGGCGACAAAAATCAGATTTGCATCTCTGTTCAGATGGCGTGAGCAAATATAGACTGCAACAGGGCTATGCCTCAGATGTCATATTTGCTGACCGCCCAAAGCATATTACACATCTCAATCTGGTGAGCTTTAATCAGAATGGCTGTTTTTATACAGTTTACGAAAATAAAGGCACATAGGTTTCTTTTTTTTAGTCCACCTGTGAACAAAGATTTGTTTTAATGGAAAAAATAAAATATTCTAATATAATATAATATAACTAGGGCTGTCAGTTTAACGCGTTAACTTAATTAATTAGTTATAAAAAATAACACGATTAAAATATTTTAACGCAGTTAACGCACTAGCCCTGCCCCCAGACCTGTTGACTGTTGACAAATATGATGCAGGGCAACAACTCCATAAATGTGTCCTAAATGTTATGTCCTAGTTATGTCCTAAATTCAAGATATTGGTGCAAAAAATATTTATATATGTCACACAATATCACTCGGACAGCAATATGACATCAGTGCTGATTTTGTCCTGATTTATCATGAGCTTAAATGTGATTTTATACAACAATTCAGTAAATTAGAAGCTGATACAAGTTTAATAAATCATAAATGTTTGTGTAATAAATTATGTTGTATTAAATAAAATATTTCTTTCTAAAGCTACAATTACTAATATAATGTAATGTCTACTTGATACATTCTTAACTGACACAAAAATAGCTTTAAATCATCTTTTGTGGGTATTTACAGTCAAATTTATTTTGCAGTTAATTAGATTAATTAATCAAAACATCATGTAATTAATTAGATTAAAAATTGAATCGACTGACAGCCCTAAATATAATATAATATAATATAATATAATATACTTATCTACTTATTAAAAACTGCCACATAATTACTTCAGTAATTCTTTCAACAGCAGTCTAATATTGTGGTTAGCGGTGGGCGATATGACCAAAATTATATATCATGGTAAGAGTAATTTTATTTCACAGTAGTGATATATGTTACTGTGTATTTAAATATATGTTTTCATGTTAAATAAGTTCTTTATGATATTAAAACGTTTGATTCCATAGATATTTCATAATTCTTGTCACCAGTGTCAATATCACAAAAAACTAACACTAGCCTAAATTTAAAAAAAGTCAGTGATTAAATAAGAATAATAAACTAATTACAAGCAATAGGACCAAAAACTACAGTAGTACAAATAAATAAGAAATGCTACACACACTATTGTATAAAGTAATCAAATGTATAAAATCACTGCATATTTTTCAGTGTAAATTAAATACATATTTACTTCTCAGTAAGTTACAAACCTAATTTAGTCATGAGCAGTGAGAAATTTTCATTTTTGTTGCTTGATTATTAGAATGACAGACAGCAGGAATATTAGACTGCTGTCACTTTAAGAGCTGCTCAGATCTAATATACTGTTACATGTTTTTTTTTTCTCAGCTGTTTGCTTTCACTTAAGACTTAAATTAATGTGTTTATGAGGATACTTGCAAAGATCACACATACAAGTGTGTGTATTTAACCGCTCAAGGCCTATAAAGCAGCAAAAATATCTTAAAATACACCCGTGAGCACCATCTTCATGTACGCGTGTCTCAGAATATAGCGAAATGAGTTCTCTTTTGCTGCTGATTGCATTTCAGTGACTAAAGGAGAAAGAGAAGTCCACTTCCAAAACAAAGATTCACATATAATGTACTCACCCCCTTGTCATCCAAGATGTTCATGTCTTTCTTTCTTCAGCCATAAAGAAATTATGTTTTTTTGAGGGAAACATTTCAGGATTTTTCTCCATATAATGGACTGATGTGGTGCCCCGATTTTGAACTTTCAAAATGCAGTTTAAATGCGGCTTCAAACGATCCCAAATGCAGTTGTAAACTGTATATAGTGAAACGATCGGTTATTTTCATTAGAAAAATACAATTTAAATACTTTTTAATGTCAAACGCTCGTCTTGTCTTGCTCTCCCTGAACTCTGTGTATTCTGGTTCAAGAAAGTTAGGGTATGTCGAAAAACTCCAATCGTATTTTCTCCCTCAACTTCAAAAACCATTTCAAAATCATCCTACATAACTGCAGAAGTACCGACCCAGTCTTTGTAAAGTGAACATGCAAAGAAGATCAAACACCCTTAACAAAAAAGGTAAAACAGCAATATAGGACGATTTTGAAGTTGAGGGAGAACATGAGATGGGAGTTTTTCGACATACCCTAACTGTCATGACCCGGAACAAAAACAGTTCAGGCAAGCAAGACAAGACAAGCAACTGACATTAAAAAGAATATAAATTGTATTATTTTTATGAAAATAACTGATAAGACCCTTGGTCCTCAGTTGGGATCGTTTGCAACCACATTTGGGATCATTTGAAGCCACATTTAAACTGCATTTTGGAAGTTCAAAATCGGGGCACCATACTAGTCCATGAAGAAAAATCCTGAAATGTTTCCCTCAAAAAACATAATTTCTTTACGGCTGAAGAAAGAAAGACATGAACATCTTGAATGACAAGGGGTGAGTATATTATCTGTCAATTTTTGTTTTGGAAGTGGACTTCTCCTTTAAAATCACTTGTTTTTAAACCACAATCCTTAAAAAATGCATGCAAATGATATGTTTTTGTGACCACGTCGCACAGCAACGTCTCATGAGCATGTAACTGCATTAGAGACGATAGTCCAAAATATCTACCAGTTGACAAATTTCCACCATTATATACCGGTATATCGCCAACCCTTACTTGTGATATAATCTGTTTTATACTGTTTTATAAGCTGTTATATAACTTAACTTCAACTTTATGCTCTTAAATGTGACACATAAACCAAGCAGACTGTGATTGGCTGCTTTTTGTGTCAGTCAGACAGTTTAATCCTGTCTGAGTGGGTGGTTCTTCACCAGAATAAGCTGCAATGTGGACTGTTCAGTCAAAGTTTGGCCATGCGGGACCACAGTAAACCTATGGGATTCTTGGGACACTTACGTGTAGATGGAGTTGTTGAAGATCCGAGAGAGAGCAAAGTTGATGTGGCTAATCAGCTGATCCAGGTGGTCATTAGACTGCAGCCTCAGGGAATATGTGGACTTGTCTGTTTCTATGACAACCTGTGAAGGAAAGAACATGCTTTAGTGAAGCAAAACGACGGCGAGAGCAATTGAAAGAAAAAAATTGGCCACAAAAGCTAAAACACTGGAGCCCTGTAAACGCTTTTCCTACTTGATTATCCGGGTGGGTGTTCATTGCTCGAATCTCCAGGAAGTTGAACGTTTGTTCCACCTGAGGTGAAAATGAGCATCTTGCTACATAAGTCATGCTAAACTAGATTACCGCAGTGCTTTGAGATGGAGCAGACAGGTGGTGCGTAATTGCCTACCGTACCTTGGTTGGTATCTTGGGGGCCATGAGGTACAGCCGCCATGTTGCCAGAACCTAAGAGACAAAAGAGAGGATGAAAGCTCATAAATAAAGTGCAAGATGAAGTGAAAATGCAAGACGATGTTTAAAGAAATTATGGTTTAGGATTCTCTGGAGAACAGCCTTTTCAACTGAATCTAAAAGTACAGCGGATATTATAGAAGTCATGAAGCAGTTTCTGAGGAACTTTAATTTAGACAATTTTGTCTTCTGAACTCTTTATTCATAAAGATACAACTGGGCTCTCATTTTTTGAAATGTGAATTACGCAGCACAAATGTAATTTCATCATATAAAGCCTTTTTATTATATAAAGCCATTTTATTATATAAAGACGATTTTGTTGGAGGTTGGAGGAGAAAATGAGATGGCAGTACCTTAACTTTACTGACCCGGAGTTGTAATGACTTTTAATTTAAATTATACATTAAAAAAATAAATAACGAATCGTTTCACTAGATAAGACCCTTCTTCCTCGGCTGGGATTGTTTAGAGCCCATCGAATCTGTATTTAAACTACATTTTGGATGTTTAAACTCATGGGCACCATAGAAGACCACTAAATGGAAAAAACCCTGAAATGTTTTCCACAAGAAACATAATGTCGCTATGACTGAAGAAAGAAAGACACAAACATCTTGGATGACGAGGGGGTGAGTAAGTTATCTGTAAATTTTGGTTCTGGAGGTGAACTTCTCCTTTAATGCAGAGTAAATTCAGTGCAACAAAACTATAGCAGCAACAAATTTGTGTTGGCTGAATATATAGCAGCTTCTACAGTTAAATAACTTAAACACTCTTTTTGATGTGTCCTTTTTAAGGCAATGTTTTAAAAAAAATAGTTTTTAAATTTAAATCTCATAAGATTTCAAAATATTTAATGCATTATTATTTAATTGTATTTGATCATTGTACATTAAAAGCACAAAATTTTTTTATAATAGTCATTTTATAATCAATCCAAAAGTAAGACGTGAAAACTAGCAAGTTGAAATGGTAACTGAGGTAATGAGTGATCTTCTGCTGCCATCTACTTGAGATAATAGTAATTTCATGTCATTGTCATCTTAAAAGCCTTTGTATTCCATTAGGATTTTTGGCAATTTTTTAAAGTCATCTTCATAAACGAAAAGTGAATCTTTAGCGACCCAGGAAGTCATTTACTAACCTCTCCCTCCTTCATTTTTTTAAGTTTAGCATCAGCTTTCTTAGTATTCCTCAATCTAGTCATTATAAACAATAAAACAAGAAAAAAAAACAATAAAACATAAAGGAATGTCTGTTTTCTGATTGATTTTTTTTGTCAAAAGTGTATAGGGTCGCTGGAGACTAGGGATGTCGCAACGACCTCCACGGCTCAATAGGCCCTTGTGAATTGCGGTTTTTCGGTTTTGCATTTAAATAACTTCCTTGTTTTATTTCTCTCAGAATTTGCTGTATGTGTGCCCGCGATTCCACGTGCTGAAATGAGGAAATGCTTTCCCGCTTATATTTGAAAAAGCAACACATGCAGAGCATCTTCCATTATAATGACATGAAATGATAAGCCTTTCTAAAGCTGTTGTCCAACAAGAGTTATAAAACCAAAAGTTATAAAAAAAAAAACATTATAACTTGTTTTTAATTCACAACATCAGTCGAGTGTTTGAAATAACTTCCCTATGTGAACTGATGTGGATTCTTATCACAGAATGAGGCAGACAATAAATTCTATACTCATATTCTATGTATGTCGATTAGCAATGGCTTATGAAAATACACAAGATGGCTTGAAGAACACAGGTAAACCATATACTATTGTAGACGAGTGATTGTTCTTAAATTTCATCATTCAAAACATTTAACGTTATTTATTTTTTTTATCCAGTCCACAATAGAGAAGCTGGAACGGAAAGTAATCAGTGCTACTTCTTTGACGTATATGTGGATTTACTGCACGAGGGCGCCCTCTGGCGTCCAGTATGAATGAAACCCATTCTATTTTAGCGTAAAATCGAAAAAATAAAACCTCTCTCAAAAGAAAAAATAAAGCAGACATATACTAAACCACGCTTTTTCAATGTACTTAGGTTTATGGGAGTATTTTGTTAATTTGTTGCAAAAACACACACAGTGAAGTGGTAAGATCTCAGAACCGAACCGAACCGAAAACCATGGCTAAAAACCGAGGTACGTATTGAACCGTGGACTAACTGTATTGCTGCACCACTACTAGAGACCCAAGGTAATAGTGTAAGTACATTTTTTCGTGCGCAAAAATATGTAAATATCTGATGACTAAATACATTCAATTCACCTTTAGTCCTCAAGGCGGCACTGTTTGATAGGCAATAATGACGTGATGTTTCACTCGTAATTATCGCAGCCATAAAACAAAAGAATATCATCAGGAAAAAATTGGTTTGAATGGCTTTACTGCTAAGCATGTATGCAATAAAATATAAATCTTACTGTCATTTGATACCCAGCCAACATTTGTATGTGGGGCCCATATGGGTATGAACTGGGCTGAAAAATGGGCCCCATATAGGATTGTCCGCGGGTTCCGTAATGGCCCCATGTTAACTGCCCACGTGGATTTCATATAGGATTGAACTTGTCACAAAGTGGGACCCAACTGGGCAACATGCACAAGACCCATCTTGGTCCCAGCTTTAACCCAGCTAACATTTGATTGTGGGGCCCATGTGGGTTTGACATGGGCTGAAAAATGGGCTCTATATGGGATTGTCCGTGGGTTCCATAATGGCCCCATGCCAATTACCCACATGGATTCCATATGGGATTGCACTTGCCACTTGGTGGGACCCAACTGGGAAACCTGTGCAAGACCCATCTCGGTCCCAGCTTTAACCCAGCTAACATTTACATGTGGGGCCCATGTGGGTTTGAAATGGGCTGAAAAATGGGCTCTGTATGGGATTGTCCATGGGTTCCATAATGGCCCCACGCCAATTGCCCACATGGGTTTCATGTGGGATTACACTTGCCAAAAGGTGGGCCCCAACTGGGCAACATGCGAAAGACCCATCTTGGCCCCATCTTTACTACATGGGCTGAAATATGGGTTTTAAGTGGGTTTGTCCACGGGTTCCATGTTGGCCCCATGCAACATACCCATGTGGGTTTTATGCAGGATTTACCTGGGCTTTAGGTGGGGCCCATCTAGGGATCATATGCAAAACCCATCTGGGTTCCATTTAAATATGGGTTTTACATGGGTTTGTCCACGGGTTCCATGTTGGCCCCATGCAACTTATCCAATGTGGGTTTTATGTAGGATTTCACTGGGCATTAGGTGGGGCCCATCTAGGGAACATATGCAAAACCCATCTGGGTTCCATCTAAATATGGGTTTTACATGGGTTTGTCCACGGGTTCCATGTTGGCCCCATGCAATTTACCAATGTGTGTTTTATTGAGGATTTCACTGGGTTTAAGGTGGGGCCCAACTATGAAACATACACAAAACCTACCTAGGTCCCATCTTCAAACTCTATGTGGGAACTACATGGGATAAAGTATGGCATGCAAGTGGGATTAAAAAAAAGTTTTAAAGTTTTAAACCATTAGCATACAGCAGTACACAGTGAGATTGAAATCTTTTCAAATTTCAATTTTATTGAAACTACCCATCATATGCTATATTTTGATACCTAATTGTTAAAATCATGTAATTGTTAAAGTTAACAAACATTTTGAACCAGTGTTTACTGAAAGCTTTGAACATTTGCACATAGAAAACGGAGACAGTAAGAAACAGCAGCAGCAACTACACATTTTTCAGTACTGCTTACACTGCAGACAGACATTTGTGCATTCTAGACACCCTCAGTCCTCCTCTGTCTCTGGTCCCAGTAAACCATTTTGAGAGTTCCCTCTCAGACTCTTGCTGGTTGATCTTTGACATCAGTGCAGTCTTCTTAACAGCCTCTGCAAAATAAATATATATACAAACATATTTAAAAATAGGACATTTTTACATTTTTCAGGAAGATGAGGTATGAAGATGCTGCCCTCCACTACAGTAAGGAAAACAACAGAGTAAAAGCAAAGGTGCTTGTTTACAGGCTATTCCAATAACTTTTCTACAATGTGTTTAGTAAAGGTGAAATATTATGTTACTTACACATGTTAAAATACTACAAAATAATAACTTTTACTTGGAGCAACTCAAGGGCAAGTAAATGACTACAGATTTTTTGTTTTTGTCAACTATTCCTTTAAGAGTGTCAGTTTTAATAGCTTAAATTAGAGCTGCATGATTCTGGATATATAGAGAATCCCAATTTTTTGTTTCAAACAGATATCAAGATTCTGAACATCAAACTAAAAATAAAGTGTAATTTACTAGAAGTTCTGTACTAGAAATACTATGACTGCAGTCTATTTAAAATGTTTAATCTTGAATGACTTAAAAAAAATTGTTTGAATTAATGATTAAATGACTCATGAATATATGTTGTTTCATTACTGGATGAATCTGTGTTTTTTAATGAATCTCTTGAATGATTCAATGACAAATACATGTGTTTAACAGTCACTTGTCAGCACCTACTGGTGTAACGTCACTGAACTGTCAACTTTGTTTCAAATGATTTGCTCTATTTTGATAGCTACTGTAGACATCAGTGATTATATCCAAACTAAACTTTTATCCCAGTACTTATTCGATCATTTAAATAATTCTAACAGAAAAAAACGATAAGTGCTGTTGAAAAAGTATGACACTGTTTTATTCCTACACATGACAACTGCCCTCTCTTTCTGGATCAGTAGGTACATTGACATGAAGCACTGTATTGCAAAAAAGCTCCATGTAACCAACTCAATCGAAATAAAAATGCTCAAACCGATTACGATTTCAATTACTTTAGAAAGGTAGGACAAACCTTTTCTAATCCATTACATAGGACATGTAAACACTTGATCAAATTGATAACTGAACTAGAAAAGTTTTGCGCATGTGTAATGAAGTAGAAATGACATATGATGCACAAAATGAGCTGATGTTGTTGTAATATTATATTAAAGAACATAATAAATGACTGCAATGTCAATCAAAAATTCTCTTTCTACTTATCAACTGTGAAGTGGGGTAAGACAACGTTGTCCAAGTGACTGTTTCAGACTCTGATTTGCAGACACCTTGTTTTAAGCATGAGAAAGGGTGTTTTTATTGCTTGGTTAGTATAAGCAGCACAACACAAAGCTTTGTGGCTCATTGTCTAGTAATCAGGATTCGAAAAAGATAAGATGTTAAGTTTGCTTTTTAAAACAAATGGATGGTTACACTAGTCAAAGCTTGTGTTGTGTTGTGCTGCATCTGTTAAGATAGCTGCCTACGTCTCCTACGATTAAAATTAATGGCTAGTGCGTTGGCTGCGACATACATAAACCTATCAACATCCATCGCCATGACTTATCGTGAGACGAAAAAATTACGTTTTAGTCTCATAACATTGGTTAATGAAACTGCCGTAATTTCACAACATTGTTTTATCGACAACATTGCAAAAGTTTTGTGCAAATCTGTGATGGAAATGCACCTAGTGTACTGTCTACACTGGATGCGGCGCGGTGCCGCGTGGCACGACACTACAAATCCCCACTGGCAAACTTTTATTTATGACGTACTGACAAAGTTTAAAGGGGTCATCGGGTGCCCATTTTCCACAAGTTTATATGATTATTTAGGGTCTTAATGAGAAGTCTGTAACATACTTTGGTTAAAATTTCTCAGTGGTAGTGTAAAAAAAACCCCACCCATTTTACCATGTCAAAATCAGCCCTTTTTAGAGTGAGCCATTCTGTTGCATGTTCCTTTAAACGCTAATGAGCTCTGCCATTCCGCCTCTATCTTCTGTGGGGTGATGACCAGTAATGTTTACTTTAGCCGCATTTAACCGCAAAACTTGCTAACTAGCACATTATTAAGAAAAGGCGAATTGCAAAGATGCATAAAAAACACCCATATACTCACTTCTGCTGTAGGTGAAACTAGATTACAAATGATTCGCGAGAACATAGACGCATTTATGTAGGCTGCCGGGCACATTTCCTTCAAAAACAAAAGTAACGTTAATCCTCTGCATCTTCAGCAGCTCAGATGTCGGGAGTAAATGATGAGTGCTACTACGTGCATTACTGCATCCAACAACAGAACACCTCAATCACTCAATCGGAGATAGTCTTGTCTTCCCCTGCACTGGAGTCGAAACAATAATGGTGGTCGGACTGTTCTCAGCGCTCACTCGGCTCAGTTAGGGTGGGTTTAAGATAAGACTGTCATGTCAATCAACTATCATGGAAGCGGCCTTGGTCCGTGTGACATCACACTGACAAGACGCTGACAATGACCTTATTTGAAAAAAGGCATATTACTTTGATTACATTGGATTTTACCCATATTAAGATAACAAAAAATACCACTGGGTGAATTTATATCATTATAGGGTGGTTGTGTACACACACTGTCAACACACATTTATGTTCAAACTTGTAAAAATGAGTTTTGCATTCGATGACCCCTTTAAATGATTTTCAATGGTCGCTTGGTCACATCTAGTGTAGACAGACTTTAGCTGTCACGCCATGACAACTGTCACCTCTGTTTTAGACACGGTGTTAGTCATTTACGAATAAGATTAAGTGGGGTTTGGATCGAGATTATGATCTTTAAATGATTAATCGTGCAGCTCCAATTTCTGATAATATATGTGTCTCCATCTGTTTATGATAATATTTGAAGAGAAACATTACACTTTTAATTCAGAATCATAACTATACATTGTATTAAAGGTATAGTTCACTCAAAAATGAAAATTGTCATCATTTATTCACCCTTATGTTGTTCCAAACGTTGGTAACTAGACAGTTGGCACGCCCCAATGATTTCCATAATATTTTTTTTCCTACTATGGAAGTTAATGGCTACTATGAACTGTCTGATTATCAACATTCTTCAAAAAATCTTGTCGTCTTCAACAGAAGAAAGAAATTCATACAGGTTTGGAAAAACATAAGGTGTGATGAAGGGTAAATGATGCCAGAACTTTCATTTTGGGGTGAACGTTCCCTTTAAGAAAATTATGTAGAATCAAATTAAGCAAAATCGCTACATTTAGTAGAATCAAAACATCTCGCATATCACAAAAAGTCAGTGAATCCATACCAGAAGTGAGAGTGCAATGTAGCAGATAAAGGACAATCCTCCTCCAAATTGGCAGTGATCAGCTGGATCCTTGGTGAATCTGTAGTGGGGTGGGCCCGATGAGTCCTTAAAAAGAATAATTTCTTTTTTTACCATTCCTTTAACATTCTTAAACAAAACATATTTAAATTGCACTGAAATTTGCCATTATAAGCCATTTAGGCAACATAAACAAACTGTCAGCTTTGAAACTGTTAGTTATGATCGAAACATGAACCTAATGCATAACAATACCATCGGAAAAATGTGAATCCCCAAAAGAAAGACAAAGAGGATTCACAGGGACTCTTCCCATAGATATCACAGCAAGGTAAATACAACTGTATCTTAAAAAAGCCTATTTGTACACCACAATTAAATCGACCATAATGTAATTTTACCTGCAGTTGCATTTATCCTGATATGACACATCTGAAGGTTCTCCAGTGAATGAAATAAAGGACTGACGATGGTGACAAGTCTATTTCCCTTTCTTTGTGCCACCTCAGAAAAAGAAAGACAACAGCGAAAAGAAGTTACTCAGATTTTCTATCACCAGTGGAGGAAATGTCTTACAAATGTACTTATAATGATTATAATCATAGTTCAGGGCTGGAAACAGTGGTTAAAACTGACTAACATTTTATTGTAGTCTCTGTATTGGGTGCCTGTTTTTCCTGAAAAACGTGTGCTTGATCTAAAAATGTGAACCAATATCTTATCATTAGAAGTTATCAGTATTTGAAGAGGTGAAGTAAAAAATATACTAAGAAACGGTCATCTACACAAACATAACACTCTCATACAACACTTCAACTCTCCTATATATTCCAGTGTTTTCAAGTGTAAATTACAGTTTAATCACTCACTTCACTTATTGCAGTCCTCCTTTACTTCTCATGAGTTTGAGTTTTAAACTAAACATTAATACACACAAACACACACCAACTTCAAACACTAATTTACACTGAAATACGTGCTAATATCGCCAGCGCGCTAATACGCTAATCGCGATTAGCCTCTCCCTTTAATTTCCTCTCACTCACATTAATTAATTGTGGGCACAAATCATAACTTTATGATGGTTTGACTGAAAAATGTTTTGTTACCTGATATCGCCATATGTTTTCGGGATCTCACACATCCAGTCTGCCCCTTCCTCTGTGTTCACATTCCAGCTTCTGTTCTCCGTTGACATCTCACAGTTCAAATGAGTTTACAATAAAAATTTAACAGGCACATAATCAGGAACTGAGCGCGTAATCTTGCGGATCAGTAGCAGCATATCACCAAACTGATTAGTATATTTTCAAACTGCACTAGCAAAAAGGCGCGCGAGGCTGTCATTGGCCAGTTTCGTGAATGACAGTCAGATTAACCAATCTTGATGAAACCAACCAAGTGAAACAACCAATAGAAATTGTTTCAGAGTGGTAACGGAAAATAACCTTTTTTTTTTTTTTTTAACAAAGGTGTGTGTATTTAGTTTTATTTTTTTGGCTGTATTATTTGATTAATTGGTCAAACAGTGTTTCGTGTATGAATAAAAATGTATTAGTGATATGTAAAAGTCCACACAGAATCTCACTGCTCTTTTGAGATTAGAACTGTATTATAATTATTGTTACTAATGCTAATAATTAAAATTATACATACACATTTGGATTTTGAAGAGGTGTTTTGATCAAAATATCATAAAATGCTAATAAATAAAATATTAATAATCATAATCATTCAAAAGGCAGATATTTCATTTCACATTTATTCAACATACAGATCTGTTATTTTATTTATTTATTTATTTAAGATTTTTTGGTTAAAAACAAATTTGAATGATTTAGCATTATACATTATCAATTTGTGTCAATGTTAAAACAGCAGCTGACATTATTTCAATCATATTTCAACTTTGAAGGTCGGTCATGTGCCGACTAGACTGAAAAGAAAAGTCTGTACTGTTGGTCCAAAAAGAAAACTGAACATAAAACACAATATGCTAACTGAATGAAACAGCACTTTATTCTGAACCCCTGTATCATATGCTGCAAATACGATTTCTGGATATACATTGGATTTTTCCCATCAGAAACATAAATGTCCATTCTGTCTTTCTTCACTTGGGCTATTTCATTATCTGTTACCAATCAACTGATTATAAAACTTTGGAGTACTTCTGTGGAATCAGGCAGCAGCTGTTGCTATGGGTTTTACTTCTTCTACCAATCTCAAAGCCACTATAATCCCATTATTTTGATAGATAATTAGCCTTCTGTAACCCATTCGTCATATTGCACAGTGACCATTTTTTGGATATTTTGAACCATTTGCATAGATTTTGAAATAATTATATGGAGATAAGCATGTGTTTGCAGGCCAATGCTGATGGCACATTGGGTTTAACTTGATTTGTATAGTCCAGGGCTCTTCAACTCCTGATTCATAAACTAGTCCTGAAAACTAAATGTACTGCTGAGTTTAGTTCTATTTCTAACCAAACACACCAAACAAGCTAATCACAGTGTTCAAAATGATTTGTGAATTAGAGTCAGGTGTGTTTAATTAGTGTTGAAACTAAAGTCTGCTGTACACTGGCCCTCCAGGACTGGAGTTGAGGACCAATAGCCTATTGACCTTATGTAGCTGCATCCCTTTTTAGTCCTACATTTGCTGTCTTCTGGTTGTATTTCCACGGTGTTCTAACAGATTTATGAATAAACCTCTCATTTTAAAATCTTCCTGGTCTACTGACATTTAAGACATTTGCTTTAAACATCACAGTGTTTACAATAACTTTTGTTAACTCTACAATACATAAATCCACTTTACCAGCTAAATTACTTAGACAGAAATGCCATAGAAATATACAGAGCTACCGCACAAATGGAAGTTCAAAGACAATATTTTAAAGATGGTGAATAAGGTCAATACTGTACCCACATAGATCTCAAACCCACTGCCCACTTTGCACCTAGTACCTATATGTGTACTACCTAGGGCCCATGCAGTCAGCCTATATGGGACTGATTATGTTTGCTCATGTCTTACCCAGAATGCTTATGTTTTACCCAAGAGGGTCCCCTATTTGGATGCCCAGACATGGCACTACCTGGGGACACATTCAGCACATGATTTCTAAATTGCCTAAAATAACCAGGTGTTGGTTGTTTTCACTGTGCTGATTGATTATTGTACGACATCAAAGTACCGCAAGAGCTATACAGAGCAGAGCAGACACTCCATCCTTTCGAATCACTCTTGCGGTACTTTGTTGTCATGCAATGATCCATTGATGAATGAATGGCTCTTCATTGAAGTCATTTCATTCATTTAAGTGGCGTTAAAAATTATACTTTTACCAACCAAATTCTCTGAAAACACCTACCTATGCAATCTTGATCATATTCTAAATTAGGAAATCATTATAATGCACCCAGACATAATTTGTAGGGAACATAAATAATTGCTTTACCTTCAGAGTCTTTCATTCATTTGTCACATAACAGACGCAATAAACAGATCATTCACGAATGACCCATCACTACCCCATATGTATTTCCCCATTCACAACCCATACAATGATTACCCATGTGGGTACTACCTTGGGCCCATGTAACCGACCTATAAAGGACTGATTGTGTATACCCATGTCTGACCCATATAGTTTGGCAAGAGGGCCCTACACATCTTTCCCTGTTCAGAACCCATACAAAGATTACTTATGTGGGTACTACCTTGGGCCCATGTAGGCAGCCCATATGGGATTGATTGTGTTTACCCATGTTCTACCTATATGGTTTGACCAAGAGGGCCCCATATGTGTTTCCCCATTCAGAACCCATATAGAGGTAGCCTTTGTGGGTACTACCTTGGGCCCATGCAGGCAGCCTATATGGGACTGATTGTGTTTGCCCATGTTTTACCCATATGGTTTGACCAAGAGGGCCCCATATGTGTTTCCCCATTCAGAACCCATATAGAGGTAGCCTCTGTGGGTACTACCTTGGGCCAGTGTAGGTAGCCTATATGGGACTGATTGTGTTTGCCCATATTTTACCCATATGGTTTGACCAAGAGGGCCCCATATGTGTTTCCCCATTTAGAACCCATATAGAGGTAGCTTATGTGGGTACTACCTTGGGCCAGTGTAGGTAGCCTATATGGGACTGATTGTGTTTGCCCATATTTTACCCATATGGTTTGACCAAGAGGGCCCCATATGTGTTTCCCCATTTAGAACCCATATAGAGGTAGCTTATGTGGGTACTACCTTGGGCCCATGCAGGCAGCCTATATGAGACTGATTGTGTTTGCCCATGTTTTACCCATATGGTTTGACCAAGAGGGCCCCATATGTGTTTCCCCATTCAGAACCCATATAGAGGTAACCTTTGTGGGTACTACCTTGGGCCCATGCAGGCAGCCTATATGAGACTGATTGTGTTTGCCCATGTTTTACCCATATGGTTTGACCAAGAGGGCCCCATATGTGTTTCCCCATTCTGAACCCATATAGAGGTAGCTTATGTGGGTACTACCTTGGGCCCATGTAGGCAGCCTATATGAGACTGATTGTGTTTGCCCATGTTTTACCCATATGGTTTGACCAAGAGGGCCCCATATGTGTTTCCCCATTCAGAACCCATATAGAGGTAGCCTTTGTGGGTACTACCTTGGGCCCATGTAGGAAGCCTATATGGGACTGATTGTGTCTGCCCATTTTTTACCCATATGGTTTGACCAAGAGGGCCCCATATGTGTTTCCCCATTCAGAACCCATATAGAGGTAGCCTTTGTGGGTACTACCTTGGGCCCATGCAGGCAGCCTATATGGGACTGATTGTGTTTGCCCATGTTTTACCCATATGGTTTGACCAAGAGGGCCCCATATGTGTTTCCCCATTCAGAACCCATATAGAGGTAGCCTTTGTGGGTCCCGCCTAGGGCCAGTGTCGGTAGCCTATATGGGACTGATTGTGTCTGCCCATTTTTTACCCATATGGTTTGACCAAGAGGGCCCCATATGTGTTTCCCCATTTAGAAACCATATAGAGGTAGCTTATGTGGGTACTACCTTGGGCCAGTGTAGGTAGCCTATATGGGACTGATTGTGTTTGCCCATATTTTACCCATATGGTTTGACCAAGAGGGCCCCATATGTGTTTCCCCATTTAGAACCCATATAGAGGTAGCTTATGTGGGTACTACCTTGGGCCAGTGTAGGTAGCCTATATGGGACTGATTCTATCTGCCCATATTTTACCCATATGGTTTGACCAAGAGGGCCCCATATGTGTTTCCCCATTTAGAACCCATATAGAGGTAGCTTATGTGGGTACTACCTTTGTAGGCAGCCCATTGTGTTTATTTTTTACCCATATGGTTTGACCAAGAGGGCTCCATATGTGTTTCCCCATTTAGAACCCATATAGAGGTAGCTTATGTGGGTACTTTCCCCATTTAGAACCCATATAGAGGTAGCTTATGTGGGTACTACCTTGGGCCAGTGTAGGTAGCCTATATGGGACTGATTGTGTTTGCCCATATTTTACCCATATGGTTTGACCAAGAGGGCCCCATATGTGTTTCCCCATTTAGAACCCATATAGAGGTAGCTTATGTGGGTACTACCTTGGGCCCATGCAGGCAGCCTATATGGGACTGATTGTATCTGCCCATATTTTACCCATATGGTTTGACCAAGAGGGCCCCATATGTGTTTCCCCATACTGAGCCCATATAGAGGTGGCCTATGTGGGTACTACCTTGGGCCAGCCTATATGGGATTAATTGTGTTTGCCCATGTCTAACCCATTTGTTAAACCCATATATGCCCATTTCGAGCCCAAGCACTCATTTCCCATTTGTGACCCAACTAGGTCCCACATAGGGAGCCCATCTGTTTTTGCCCATGTGGGACCTACTTAGCAGACCCAAGTGGGCCCCAGATAAGATGCCTATTTTGGGACCATGCCCACTTGGTACCCATGTAGACCCAGCAGAAACCATGTGGGGCCCACATATACATGTTGGCTGGGATTATGTCAAAGAGAGGCACCCAGGCTCCTTAGAGAGGAAAAATGTTGAGTCTAAATTTAAAACCAGTTTGTTTAGTTTGAGTTTGTTCTGAAATTACTTTTGATTGCAGAATTTGGTATTCTAGCAAGTCTCAGTACAGTTTGAGACATTGTTGCAAAACCTGAAACTACAGAAATTATGTTTTGTGTCAAAAATAGATATCTGGTCTTTTCCTTTTTCTTTTCTTTTCTTTTCTTTTCTTTTCTTTTCTTTTCTTTTGTTTGAGTTGTATTTTAGCAAGTCTTGGCAGTATTTGAGACATTGTTGCATAACCTTCTGAAACTACAGAAATGTTTTTGTGTCAAAGAGGACATCCGGTCTCTTTTCTTTTCTTTTTTCTTTTCTTTTTCTTTTCTTTTCTTTTTCTTTTCTTTTCTTTTCTTTTCTTTTCTTTTCTTTTCTTTTCTTTTCTTTGAGTTGTATTTTAGCAAGTCTTGGCAATTATTTGAGACATTGTTGCAAAACCTTCTGAAACTACAGAAATTGTTTTGTGTCAAAAGGACATCAAGTTTCTTTTCTTCTCTTTTCTTTTCTTTGTTTTTTTTTTCTTTTCTTTTCTTTAGTTTGAGTTGTATTTTAGCAAGTCTTGGCAGTATTTAAGACATTGTTGCATAACCTTCTGAAACTACAGAAATTGTTTTGTGTCAAAAAGGACATCAGGTTTCTTTTCTTCTCTTCTCTTTTCTTTTCTTTTCTTTTCTTTTCTTTAGTTTGATTTGTATTTTAGCAAGTCTTGGCAGTATTTGAGACATTGTTGCAAAACCTTCTGAAACACAGAAATTGTTTTGTGTCAAGAGGACATCTGGTTCTTTTTCTTTCTTTCCTTTTCTTTTCTTTTCTTTTTCTTTTCTTTTCTGTAGATTGAGTTGTACTTTAGCAAGTCTTGGCAGTATTTGAGACATTGTTGCAAAACCTTCTGAAACTACAGAAATTGTTTTGTGTCAAAAAGGACATCAGGTTTCTTTTCTTCTCTTCTCTTTTCTTTTCTTTTCTTTTCTTTTCTTTTCTTTTCTTTTCTTTTCTTTTCTTTAGTTTGAGTTGTATTTTAGCAAGTCTTGGCAGTATTAGAGACATTGTTGCAAAACTTTCTGAAACTACAGAAATTATGTTTTGTGTCAAAGAGAGACATCCAGTCTCATTTAATTTAATTTAATTTAATTTAATTTAATTTAATTTTTTGTTTTGTTTTGAGTTCATATTGAAATCACTTTTGATTGCATAATTTGGTATTTTGGCAAGTCTTGGCACTGTTTGAGACATTGTTGCCATTCCTTCTGAAACTACCAAAATTAGTATTTTTCAAAGAGAGCAATCCAGGCTTTTTTTTTTAGGAATTTTTTGTTTTGAATTGTTTTTTGAAATCATCGTATTTTAAGATTGTTAAGATGTCTTCTGAAACATCCAGGGTCCTTAAAGAGGAAAACAAGATGAGTTCATATTGAAATCTCTTTTGATTGCCGACTTTGGTATCTTCGCAAGTCTCAGGCAGTTTGTTCAGATCCCTTCTGAGTAGACATGAGACATTACTGGAGTCTTTTCTGAAAGAGAGAAATCCGAGAAGCAGGAGATTTCAACAAAAATCCCCATTTGCTGTCAATTTAACCTCATTTCTGCCTACAAAACACACTATTACTTTGAACTGTTAGGGGTTTTTTTATTTGTACAGGGTTTCTTAGCACATGATTTTCTTTGGGAAACGACACTGACATTGCAAGGAGGAGTTAACTGGCACGATGCTCCGGGTTGTTTTCATTTGGTTGTGTCTAATTGTTTAATGATGTTAGGTGCTGGCTAATTGAACACCCACTGTTCCAGTACCATTGTTTGTTGTGATAGTTCCTGGGGAAACAGCCACCAGTGTTCCTGCACCCCATTGAATTAGCCCTGATGAGTTAGTCTTATCAGCCATCTCCTTTCAGTCAGAATATGACCCTCAGAAGTCCTCTCTCTCAGAACTGACAACATTATGTATGCCAAGGACGGCGAAGAATGCTTCCCATTCGAAAGGTCCCTCGTGCACTCAGCATAATCTTGGTCATCAGCCCCCACGTATCGTGTTCAAATGAGGGTAGAATCTCTCAAACGTCTTGGGAAACAGCTCATATTTAGTCAAACCACCCCAATCCCGTTTAGCAGGCTTTTAACAGCTATAGCCATCAACAGCTCAAACATGTAGGTGGCATTCCCGCTGAGGAACAAGATTAGATTTTACATTAAAACGACTAGGACTCTGTCTTTCGTAACTCAAGACTCGATTCACTTTCCTGCAAAGTAGCGAAGTGTTTACACGTCTAGGCTGTCACGTCAAAATCGAGAACTGAACAAGCAGTGAGCGTCAACCCGCGGCGATACAGACGTCTGTCAACGTCTAACGCAATTAACGCCACCTTCCTCAAAACATCACCAACGCACTGGCTCAGCATTCACCAGCCTGCTTTCAATAATCATTAAGTCTTTTCTCTTTCGCCTCTCAGCCTCATTGTGGTTTTCAGGTACTGAATGACGGTTGCCTATTGTACGGCAGACAATGTCCTAGACAGCGAATTTTTTTGTCGCTCGGAGGACAGTCTGTGGCTGTATTGTGTTATATGTAAATTATAATCTCTATGGCATCTCCTTTGTTGGAGCTGCTGTATTTAACGCAGATGATTTGATATTGTCTCCCAGCGGCGGCACTTGTGAGCCTGTATCAAATTCATGGAGGTCAGTGGGGGAAGAGAGATGGAGTGCTGGATAAAGCAGTGAAGCGTCTGATGTTTTATGGAGATTCGCAGCCGTGTGTGTGTAATCGGTGGCTGATCCTGCTATTACCATCAGGTCCGTTTCCAAATGTTTAACCGCCTAGTTCTTTCTCGCACAGCTGCCTTGCGAATCATTTGCGCAAAAGCGTGTTTGACGTCCACAAACAATGTTTAGGTTGATTAGACGAGTACTACATTAATTCTATTCTCATTGTCCCTCCCATGGCCTTTCTGTGCAGCAAGTGTTTACTTTGGCATTTACTTATTTGCTTTTTCTCCTCATGCACCACAACAATGGCTTAGATTAATGGCATATCTTAAATTAAATAACAAAAGCCAAATGCTATCTGCTCAGGATAGGGCAAAATAAAGGATAGAAGAAAAAAAAACTCACAAGAAAACAAATAATTAATGTCGCACTAGGAGTGACGGCTCCAATTCATGAAGCAATTTTATTCCCTGGCCGCTGAGACACGCAAAAGCTGTAAACGCTGGGCCAGGGAGCAGCATGAGGGTGCAGAAGAGCGCTGATGACAGCCAGTAGACTCATTGTGACTGGAGCATTGGCTCTGCAGCCGCTGGGCTAACTGCTCCATTAATCATCCACACAGGCCTGCACCCCAAATGCACAGCAGGAAAAAGCCTAACATTTATCCCAAAGTGGAAGAAGTAGTGGAACCTGCTTACTATAATCTTTGTTAGTTTCTCGATTAAATATTTTCACTTCAGTTGCTAAAAATTACGATAGATAGATAGAAAATGTACCTGTGAGAACTTTCTCGCGAGACACGAAATACGTACCAGTAAGTACATATCACTGCAGTTTCCAACAGAAATGTCCACTGAATGGCGCTAAAAGAGTGTTGTTTTTCCCCCCCAGAACAGATTAACGTACATATGGTAAATTTTATGTGCCGTTGGTTTCGTACGTGTCATTGCATTTCTGTCCGTTGAGTGGCGCTATAATTCTAATGCTCTGTGACGCTTTAAAATAACGTACCATTTGTACTACACCTAAACCTACCTGATAGTTTGAACAAAAGCGAATGTGACATAAAAACGCAATCGCAAGCTTGACGTTTTAGCTTGTTTTTCAATCACTCATCTTTCAGCTTTTTCATTGTGAGTCATGTTTTTAACAGGATTCGTACCCAAGGATTCCACATCCTAAGTCAAATTCTGTGCCGGCTGAGCTACCGAGCACGCTTGTTATGTCCGGTGTTGTTGTGTCCATTTTCAACCCCCTGCCAAATTATTACCCCAACTCGTTGAAATCGCTTCATGATTGCTTAATCCTACTCCCTTCCCCACACCTAACCCTGCCAATACTAAGGGGGTAGTAATCTGGTGAGAGTCAACACCATAAAGTAGGGTTGTGCAAATAATTGGATGCAATTGTCATGCGCATCTCGTCAGTAATGCCAGTTCTGTGATTAGTCGTAGATCTCCATCATGTGCTGTCAGATGGAGCAGCATTTACTACAGAGAGCCATAGTTTAAAAAGCTACGCAGTATTGTGTTAATTATTGGAGGTGATACATGTCCGATGATGAACACGATATTGTGTAGCTTGTCAGTGAACTACCTCTCTGTGTCCATCTGAGAAATCCGAGATATGCATGATAATAGCATCCGATTATTTGCACAGCCCTACTGTAAAGCCAAACATATGGAGTTGTAAGTGCTTGCTGTTTTACCGCCTCTAGTGTTTATTTCTGTTGGAAACTGCAGTGATATGTACTTATTGGTTCCCACGGGTACATTTTCGTCATGAGATCAGGAAGAAACAACCTGATATGGCCACTCAATGACCACTCAATTTGTTCCTAAAGGAATTAATTGAGGAAGCTATTCAATGACTCACTCAAAAAGACAATGGCTGCATCCAAAATCGCATATTCTCTGACTAGGTACTCCTTTAAAGTAAGTGATTACTTAAATTATATATAACCCATTTAATGGAAGTGAATGGGACCCTCATAGTTTATATTTTAAACACCACACAAAATGATGGGTGTAAATACTGTAATTTTATTACTTTTCCCTTGAAAAAGAAGCAATTGCATATTAAACTGTAAAGTGGACGCTGAGGCAGGAGTAGAATCCATGTGCGGTAGTTTATTTGAATAAACGGGATACAGAAAAACAGTCAGAGTGTCAATATCAAAAGGGCAGTCCAATAGTATGCACCAAACACAATCGTAATCCGAGTGGCAGAGAGAGTGAGCGAGTAGTGGGTCGAGTACCGGTAAGACAGTCCAATAGTACAAACCAAACACAATCGTAATCCGAGTAGTAGAGAGATTGAGCAGGCAGTGGGTCGAATACCGGTGAGACAGTCCAACGAATACACACAGCTCAATCGTAAACGAAGCAGCAGGCAATGGGTCAATACCGAAGAGACAGTCCAAACAGGGCAAACGAAACAGTAAGGGGATTTCCAGGTAGCGATAGTTCAGAGACAGATACAGGGTCAAACCTTGAAAGCAGTCCACTCGGTCAAACAATCCAAACAGGGGTAATCCGTAAACTCGATATCCAGAACAGAGTAGGTTGGCAACAGGCAATCAGACAGATGTGATATAAACGCTCGGTAAGGCAGGGTAAACTGGCAATACTTCGCACTGAGGCAGCACATGGTGATCGCTTAAGTAGCGCCAAACAGGAAGTGGAAGTAGAAGCAGCAGAGGGAGCATGCGGTTAGTATTCGGGTGAGGGCTCCCTCTGCTGGCGTGGCGTTACATAAACAATATTGGATGTAACATCAAAATGTAATCTATTGCCAACATGTATGTAACATTCTCCCTTTAAATACTTAAGTCTGTTCGAGAATATTTGATACAGTTTTGTATCATTTATTTGAATTAATTGAAAGAGCAATATTGTATTGTCGAAGTCAATATGGGATTTAGAAAGTAATTAGTTAGAAGTAATACAATAATTTTTAAAGAGTAATTACTACAGTAATCCAATTACATGAAAATAAAGATGTAATTAGTAGCTTGTAGTGAATTACTTTTTAAAAGTAACTTACCCAACACTAGTGAACACACTGTGAAGCATGACGTAAGCATGTCTTGAAGTTTGTGCGTTTGTGTTTGCATCAACCAAACAAGTGCACAGCAATCTTTAGGCCGCGTGACCACCAAAGTGTGTTTTCCCGAGTCTAGTGTTTTTTTTTTTTCCACAATAGTTTCAACTCATAAGGAAGCCTATGGGTGAGACTGCAGAACCTGATTTTACCAAGTACAACATGTTCCTGGATCAACATCTTTGTTGACCCTGGAACAACATTGTGATTAACCAATCAGATTTGAAAAAACAGTTTATAGTTTTTGTGAAGTTTAGGCTTACAATCAGTGTTTGGTGCTTGTACATCAGTGTCATTCATCTATCATTTCCTCTGATTTTAGGGATTACTCATGGGTAAGGTTAGGTTTAGGTGTAGGGATGTGGTCAAGATTAAATTTTTGAATTAAAATGTTTTTCCAAGGGTCAACAAAATATGTTGACCCAGGAACACATCTATTTCAGCAAAATCAGGACGTGCGGGTGAGACTTCCGGTTCATTAGCCACTATAGGGAAATAACGAGAAGAATAACAACGTAAAACTGTTTGCACTACAAACCAGTTTGTTCATAATTAAGATAATACATTAAAATAATATGGTAAGACACACCAATTTGCAATATCAGCAAATAACAGCAAAATGAGCTGTTTTGTACAGCTAAAAATAGCTGGACGTGGATGAGACCAGAAGCCAGACCCATAAAATTTACAAATGTTCCACTCTTACGGCAAAAATAAAAGGTGGACAGGATTGCCGCTTTTTTTTAAATGCCAGGAGCATGAAAAGGCACAGAGCACTGGGAGTTGAAGGATACTTTGGGTCACTTTTTAATTAGCAGTCCAATCACAGTGGAGGATGGGCGGGGCAAATTCTACACAGACCAACCGCCCAGTGTTGCTAAGTCTGCAATTTTCCTGCGGAATTGGGCTATTTTAACACTGTTGCTGCAGGTTGTTTTACATGTCCACGGGTTGAAGGGACCCCAATAATGTGATATTTAGCCCCTAAAATGTGAATTTTACCAGGGGGACCCAGCCAAAAAACCTGATTTTACCAGGTACAACATGTTGCTGGATCAACATCTTTGTTGACCCTGGAACAGCATTGTGATTAACCGATCAGATTTGAAAAAACAGTGTATAGTTTTTGTGAAGTTTAGGCTTACAATCAGTGTTTGGTGCTTGTATATCAGTGCCATTCATCTATCATTTCCTCTGATTTTAGTGATTACTCATGGGTAAGGTTAGGTTTAGGTGTAGGGATGTGGTCAAGTTTACATTTTTGGATTAGGGTCAACAAAATATGTTGACCCAGGAACACATCTAACTCGATTGTGCTAGTTTTGGGCCAGTTTTGAGTAGCAATTGGGTGGGTTTTGTTGTAAAAACCTGGCAACTCTGCAACCGCCACATCCTGCTTGTGCAACAGACGACAACAAGAAACATAACAATGGATCAGAATCATTTAAAACAAGGGCCAGAGCAAGTACTTCATATTGTGCTAATATTTATATTAATAAACTATCTACGGAATCAGGTACTTGTTACACTTTGGCGGATATTTCGTATCATAACATGCAAAGCATTATCAGCTGAAAAAAAAAATGCTGCGCCTCAGAAGCACTCTCAAGTGTACACAGCTAGGCTTCGGTTGACATACAGCAAATTCTGTCTTTGAACTTCTGTTTTTGTGGTAGCTCTGTAGCATCACTGTAAAAGGGTAATTACCTGGTGAAATGGATGTATCATTGTAGAGTTAACTCAAGTTATCACGTGCATTGTAATGTTCAAAGTGGATGTCATAACAAATGTCAGCAGACCGGGAAGATTTAAAACGAGCAGTTCATTCATAAATTCTTATTTTCATGCTGTGGAAATCAAACGGAAGACAGAATAGAAATGAGCACAGCTCTGAATAGACCGAAGCTACTTAAGGTCTATATATTGTCAGAAATTCTAAAACCCTTTGTTTGTGTTCCACAGAAGAAAGTCAGTCAAACACATCTGAAACAGCATGAGGATGAGTAAACGTTTTTCGGTGCACAGTTTCCCTTTTAACATCTAAACTGTCCATCTGGATAAGGGAGATATTACATGCAAACTTGTGCCCCCATATTATTAATTCAAAACATGGCAGAGCCTTGTCTTATCTAGGCTCACTTTCACAAGTATGTGAACCATGAGGCAGTACACTAAAAATAACCCCTGCAGAAACCGTCTCTGAAAGCATCTACACTGAATAAACGTTTTGTGATGACAGAACAATTACTTCATAATTGAATTTAAGGCTCATTGTCCGTGAGGCACAGAAAGCTTGGGCTAATGGCTTTCATTCAAATGACAGCCAGCATTCATCTGCACTCATCAGAGCATTCCAGACATCTCAACCGTTCCCCAACAATCCAATGTTTATACACTGGAATGCAAGTAAAATGGTCCTGATAATTATCAACATAACTTTGGATCTGATGATTTTAGACTGTGCAGTTGAACACATTGTTCTTTATTTACAGCCCATGATAAGATACAGACGCACATGTATAGGTAAAAATAAAAATGTACTTCCCAGACTCACAGGAACAATCATCATTTTAACGTTGCTTAAAAAACATGACCACATCCTCGATTATATTTCAAATGTAGTCCTCCTTTGAAACATCAGCCACAGGCAAACACTCTGACACACTGTAACGCAGAAAGGGTTAATGCTAACTGTAATTTTTCCCTTGTCTCTCATTCCTTTTTTCCCTCGTCTTTTTGTGAGCACATGATAAAAGAATGCATGGAATGCCAGTGAGCGCGGCGCCAGCAGCGTTTCCAGTAGCACTGGCCGATGAGAACTGGGAGGGTGGAGGTGGGGTCGAGCCTGGAGACTGGGCTTTCTTTACTGTGTTTGGGGAAATTACTGCTTTTTTCCATATAAAGTAGTGCATTCCACAGGCTGACTGGCAAACTGAACCTCCTCTCGCTTCGTAAAGGGACAGAATTAGAGACGTAAGGACAGAGACATAAAAAATGAAGAGGGGAAACACATTCCTAAATCCAGGACGTATATAGCACTTGAAAGTATACAGTTACAGGAAAAGACTCTGAATCACACCAGTAAACGCATTCGGCTGTGTGACATCACTTCCTCAAGTGCACACAAAGGTCACATTCTGAAGCAAAACATGAGCTCTATTTAAATTTTGAAAAAGGTGTCAAAGGAATGATGCTCTCTTTCTCTCTATTGAACTGTGCCTTCCACACTTTTTTGTTTTTTAATGTTACATTTTGTATCCTTCACAAGGATAGAGACTGTAACACTGAACAGAATAAATCAGCATTATTGAATATACAATTTAGGTGAATGATTTAATGACTTACTCATAAAGACACCCACTTGTTTTGTTCCCTAATGAATCAGTGTTTTTAAACAAATCAATTGAGCAAATTATTTAATGATTAAATCATAAATACGTTTATCATAAAACACTGATAAAAGCATATATACCCCCACTTTATTAGTGTTTAAATATTATATATTTATGCTGAACTTTATTCTTGAACAGCTGGCGCTGTATTAAGCAGTATATAAAAAGAGTTTCTGTTGCTCATGAAAACGTTTCTGAAATGTCTGTATATTTGACAAATATTACATTTCATTTTTGACAAATATTGCATTTAATAACTTCATCTGTGATAGAGTATGCAAACACAGCATGAGCGTCACTACCGGGAGCAAAAAGTGTCCGACTCAACAGCTCTGTTTTCAACTCCCGACTGCTCTCCGCTAATCTCATTGACCGGCGTCTGTAGCTGTCACTGGCTGATGAGAATGGTTGCATTCAAAATCGCATAGGCCATGTGACCCAGTGTCATACCCCAGGACTGTTTGGGTGCTTCTCATTTCTTATTATTCGTACATCCTCGTTTCCTTTCCTTGCTTCCTTTTCTCGCGTCTTAGCTCCAACCCTTCAGGATGCAAGGGAAGGACACAAAGAAAAGACGCCAGGACGGTGGAATCAAAGGATGAACATTGGAATATTCTTGACCACTCAATTGTCACTTCAAAGCATCATCAGCTGCGCAAAAGGGATCTGCCCATATGTTGTTAAAGTTTATTTAAGGCATTCATAATAAACATGAATAAAACAAGATGCCCTGTTTAAATATATGACATTATTTAAACTGCAAAGGTAAAATATAAATGTAAATTATTACGACAGATGTGAAGGGGGAGGAGAATTTAAACGTGCATCACATTTACTCGATGAAACACTTCCGCAAAGGATATACCTGTGTATCCTTGCTCATGACTCCTCAGGAAGGCTCCTCACTCCTCGATCCTTGCCTCCTCGCGGTGCAATTAGAGAACTGAGATGTCCTACAAGATGGCTCCTATAATTCCTCCTCCTCCTGCTGAAGCAGGGGGAGAGATCTCTGCTTAACCTCAGCCTACCATCTGTGCGGTGGGATCGTCGTGGGTCTGCCAGTCTCCATCAGTGTCATGGCTGGAGGATCCCCTGTCTCCGCCTCCAGCCTCTGAGTCCCGGACTCCGCCTAGGCCCATTGATACAGCAGCTCTACCGTGGCTCCTAGCTCCCTCCTCCCCACTGTGGTCCATCAGTCCACAGGCTCCGCCAGGCTCCCTTGTCCCTCCGGCTCTGCCTTGGTCAGTTGTCAATCATCCATCGCCTCGGGACTCCACTCCTCTGGCTGCACCTCATCCCTCCGGCTCTGTCAGGCTCCTCCTTCCCTTTGGCTCCACCTCAGTCCTCTGTTCCTTCTGGATCCCTGCCTCCGTCTCGGTTGCCTGCACCATCTGTTCCGCCTTGGCCCTACGGATCCTCCTCATCACCCTGGCTCACCACTTCTCCGTCTCCACCTCCGGTACGTCCTGTCTTCTCCCTGGCTCCTCCCTCTGTCTGATCCGCCATGGCTCCTCCTGTTTCCTCCATGGCTTCTCCCTCCATCACCTCCACCCTGGACTGTGTTTGCCGTCCTCCAAACCTCCTTGGGTGGAGGATGAACATCAAAAGGTATCTTGTTTCAACCGCGGAAAAACGTCAATACACACCGTTTTTAAGTTCAAGTCCAACGATGTTAATCAAACTCCCTGTGAGAAGGGTCAATTGGCAAAACCATGTAACCTGCAGAAAAGTATGCATGTATCTGCACATGCACCCGTACAGTACATGTGTGTTTTGTTGAAGATGAAATAAAACTTACTCACAATGTAGGTCTACTCAAACTAGGGATGTGTCCGAATAGTGAATCTGTATTCGGAAAGACATGGAAGTATAAACAGTACGTGTGAGCGCCAATGTTGAAACTAAAAGTAAAAAACGAACGTGCATTCAAAAGTGTTTTTCAATGCCTTGCATATTAATGGCAGCTCAGCGATAAAATTGCGAGAAAAAATACATTTCTTCCTCCCATCTCGTAGTTCATGTAATTTTCTTTCTGAACACGGTTTTTGGATTCAGCACACCCCTACTCATTATGTACAGTTCAGAGAATGTATTAGCCTAAGTGCCGTCTTAAGTAAAATGAAGTACTCCATCCATCCATCCATCCATCCATCCATCATCAGCCGCTTATCTGGAGCCAGGTCTCAGGGGCAGCAGTCATTAGAAAGGAACTCCTGACTTCCCTCTCCCCAGACACTTCCTCCAGCTCCTCCAGGGGAACCCCAAGGCGTTGCCAGGCAAGCTGAGAGACACAGTCCCTTCAGCGTGTCCTGGGTCTTCCCCGGGGCCTTTCCTCACTTGTAAACAAGACCCCAAGATACTTTAACTCCTCCACCTGGGGCAAAAACTCTCCTCCAACCTAGAAAGGGCAAGCAACCATTTTCCAGTCGAGCACAATGGCCTCGGACTTGGAGGTGCTGATTCTCTACCCGCCGTGTCACATTCGACTGCAAACTGTCCCAGTGCACGTTTTTCTTTTTTTCTTTTTGAATATCCTGTTTCAACCCAAAATAGGCTATGTAGTAGCCTATCACAGAAACAAAATGGGTTGGGAATTCCGTTTTTTGTTTTTGTGTGCATATCTGTTACAAATTTTGACACAGCTGGTACAACTGACTATATTAATCACCCAGCAGTAGAGATCTGTTTTACTTTTAAACTCAATTTTACTGAAGAAAACAGCATTGCAAAATGTAGTTTTAGTCAATTTGTCTGTTAGTTCTGAGATCAAATGGGAGAACATACACAAAGGTCTCCATTTCATAAACAGCTCTAGGGTAGGTCAGCCATTATTCTATGTGAAATTCAGGGTGATAAATCCAAAGTTCCCCCTCTGGTAAATGCATGCCACTCAGTCTTGGTCATAGATGGCAGCCCATTCAGATTTTCTAAAAGAAGATTAAATGGAATTTCACGTTCTGTGCAGATAAAATTCAAACCGCATATTGCCATTATTTGATCTTTTCAAAATTCGCCAGTGGAAAATGTGTTTTCTTGCAAAAAGGTAATTTTACCTTACCTACGTTGCCTCAGTAGTCGTAAGGTTCAATCTTGTGCAGCATTTCAGTCTTTTTTTTTTTTTGTAAATGATATACTTCCCACACGCTTCAGCTCAGACAGGCTTGCACTGAAATCTTCATTTTTTAATAAGCCGTTTGCCTGAATATACTGCTTCTGCTTTATATATTGTGCCTATTTAATTATTAAAAATAAACATTTAACCTTCATGTTGTGTTCTTGTCATTTTCTCTTTTCCCCGAAAATGCTGGTTAATGACCTTTCTGACTTTCCTCACAATCACAGGGTAGAAACACACAATATACACAATGCATTATAAAAGTATGCATTATTTAGTATGTTGTAAATGCATTATTTTCCTCTTATATTTGCAGTTTACTGTATAAGAAAATTCTGTGCCTTCATATAAAAAAAAAAGGAAAAGGAAAAGGAAAAGGAAAAAAAAAAAAACTACATTTGTTGAACTAATGCCACCTGTTTTCATTTCTCTAGTCCTGTTGGGTTAACCCTCTCCGAACCTCTCGGCCCAGCAACAAAGCCTAAACGACAGTGAAAAAGAAAAAAGAAATACAGGCACAGCACTCAGCACTTCTTTCTTTGTTACATTGGAGTGCTGCTCCACCTTTGCTCAAAGCATGATGAAACAGCACTGAGAGCCGAAAGAACCAAAACAAGTCAAAGTGCTCATTCCGCTGGAGTTTCTGAGATGCCATTAGAGAAGTCACTCGGGTTCATTCTTCTCTTGACACTTAATGAACAACAGTAGCCAGACACAAACCCATAATCTGCTAATGTGCTGGGTCCTCATAGCAAGCTTCACTGGGCAGCTATGCCGTAATGACGCTCTTGCCCTCTCTTTTCCGTGTGCATGGAGACGTGAAGCTTCACAACATCGAAACAATATGAACATAGATGATGTTTGTTTCTGGCCTGGTAAAGTCAAAGAGAGGATCATTTCATCTCATCAAGGCTGATTCACTTCACCCGTCCATCTAAAATACATTCAAATGTGCTTTGAGTAAAAAATCGGCTTTCAGTTTTCGCTTCACAGAAACCAGAAAGTCTCCTGAATTTATTCAGTTGTTCTTCTGATAGTATAACCTTATAATACCCATTACAAGAAAAAAGAACTATAATAAAAGCTATTTGTACTTCAAACATTGTTGGTTCTCTGTGTTGCACCCTAATGTACTTTTAAGACAGGCAGTCGATATATCTCAGGTCTTTTAATGCAGTCCATAACTTCACAAACCTTCATAAACACGCTGAATTGTTGTGGCAATAACATTCTCAGTGCGTTTTGGTTCAACTCGTATTATTGATGTAATATGCATCCTTTGCTATTTATAGCGTCATGCTGCTTGTCGCATTTCAGAATAGACAGAAGTCCCTGTTTAGTGTCAAAGTGACATAATTAGATATGTTCTCTTTAACAAACTGCCAGAGGCAGCTCTGTATCCCTCCGTTTTCTTCAGCCCATCTTTCTAAACAGGATTTAGATTTCATCAGCCTCATTTGTCTTCTCAGAATATCCTATTGCTGTTTAAAAACCAGACTTTCTTCAGTCTCTGTTAAAATATATGTGCTCTTTCTACCAACAATCAAAGGTTGTAAAGTTGTTAACCCTATAAAGCCTCCAGTGTTATATTTATTACCTGAAGGCCTCTATATTATCACCATGATCAAAACTTTGCTGAAAACCAGTTGCACACAATCTACTACATTCCTTTTGTCATCTGACTGTCAGTTAGTACGTAAAAGGCCTTTCAGTATAATTCTAAAAATGCCTTTCAGGTTGTGGCACACGTGTCTTTTTGATGTGAAATCTTTAATAAAGTGAATGTAAGGATAACTTTTACAGTGTTTTTATTGTAATATTTCAGGATAAACATTTACTGAATTGAACCAACTTAGGTTTACTGATACAATGGGCTTTATACATTATATTTTATATTTTTATGCTTTATGTAAGTATATTATATAGCAGGCCTCTGCTATATAAATCTCAGTCGGAAGTCAGAGAGAGCGAGCCACCATCACATTAATACCAGGGGTGAAAAAACTGCTTGGCTTTTTAGGAAGTAATTTGACATTATTCAAAGTAAGTACAAAACGTTATGCTACTGTGGTTCATTTCTTTTGGTGTTAGATTGTTCAGTTGTGTTGTATGTTGCATAATTTTTATTTTTACTGTATGTGTTGTGTGTGAATGGATGTATATTTTATGTCTGTATGGGCAGATATATAGCCTACCTGTGCATATGCAAAATTGTTTGCAAAAACCCATAAATGCCATTTTAAAAATAAAATAAAATAAAATGTGCCATGCAATATTCTTCATATATAACGTGATCTGAACCCTAAACAAACAAGTTTTGTCAAAAAAGCCAGTATTGTCCACTTTAAAGGCATCGCGAGTTCACCTTTGAGCGAGTTCCTTTGTTGTTTGTGAACAGAAGGTGTTAAGTCCATTTTAACGAATCAGCGCGCTGCATTCAGGTCAGGTGACAAGGCTGCCAGTCACTTTGAAAAGACGCAGTAGATGAGAGGAGTTTTCGTCAAAGCTGACTAAAAGTGATCGAGGGTGGATAATTTCAACGAACTTGATGAACCTGTGATCTTCTTCAGGGCGTAAAAGGAAAATAAAAGCTGAAAATTTTTCACGGAACCTTGCAAAAGCAGCACCTTACAATGGAAAGGGAAAACTGTGTGTACAACCATACAGTCTATGATCACAACAACAACGTTTGTCAGGCATCTACATTGACAGCTGATGATGAGATTACAAAGATAAAACCGTGTGTTTTTAACTCTAAAACATGAAATGTGGAGTTATCTGTTTTTGACAAAATATGACTGTTGGAGGCATCTAACTTTTAATATATATAAAAACAAAGCCGTCTTTCAATGAACTTTTGTAACCTGTATTTGTATAAGTTATTATTACTTAATCAAAACAACCCAACTGCACTTTGATTGATAATACCTGGAATGCACAAAAACAAACAAACAAACAAACAAACAAACAAAAAAACATGATTTCTGAGTTTTTGCAAATAAACTATTCATATGTAAACCTTTTATTATTATTTGGTGTGGTATTATTGAATGTGTATCAAATATTTGTTTTTATGTTTCTCAAGTTTTTTCTTGCAGTTTTATCTTTCAGTGTACTGTAATAATTCAGTCTCAGTATTACTAAGCAGAAAGTATATCAACTTCAAATTTATCAAATAAAGCCATATGATATATTACACTATAAGCTTTCAGAGTTTCATCTTACTTTTTGTGTATATAATTAACAAAATCTGCATCTAATTGTATATTTTTGCTAATTTCTTTCCTCCATATTTTCACTATATCATACTATATGGGCTATGATATATTAAAGCTGTTAATTTTTTTAATTAATTTATTTTTATTATATATATATATATATATATATATATTGTTTACAGGTTCAATAAACTAAATCCATTAAAAATATGGTCCAACTTTACTCTTTAACTTTTTAAGTACAATGTAAAAACATTAAAGTGGGCTCCAAAATATATATAGATTTTTCTGACTTTTATTTCATATATCAGGCTTTACAGGGTTAGATTTGTAATTTTTATTTATTTATTGCGTTTTTTTTTATGACAACATGTTTTTTTTTTAATAAATCAGCCAGTATTTTAATTTTAGTTCTTAGTTTTCTAGTCTTGTTTATGTTCATTTTAATATTGCTATCACAGTAAGAGTAGCTCATCTTGTCAAGAATGTCTAGTATAACCTTAATGAAAAAGTAGTATATATAGTTCATATCTATTAACATATTTACTGACACATCACTTGAGACTGATATAAAATTATAATGAAACTTTATTTTGAGTACTACTTGTGCACAATGCACATTACTTAATATTATGCCTAAAATTAATTTTAATGTCAGTATTGATGAGGATTATATGATCTTTCAATAATACCAGCCTTTAAATGCAAGATATTTACCTAAAGTGTACCTGAATAGTTCCACTTTAGCACAATCAAATATACTTAAGTATATCTTAAGTTGGACTTTAGCACTACTTGAGCACAATTAAAGTGGATTAAGCACAAAATGAGTTGTTTCAGTTTAGTTTTACTATATTGGTATTCAGTAGTACAACTGCAAGGTATTTTTATCAAGTATTTGTAGTATACTTAGCATGAAATACATGTATTTCAAATACATTTTAGTATATTTGTTTTTCACTAGGGAATCGTTAAAATAACCAAATAAATGTGACAAATGCAAACTATTTTCTAAAATGTTCCTCTAGCTCAACTGGTGAAGTATGGAACTAGCAGCCACATTTACTAACACATACACATCTAAAGCAAAATGTATATGCTGAATGCATTAGTTTGCAGTTAGCCCCTGCTGGCAGATGTCATTACTGCACCATCAGGCAGCCATTCAAAAGTAATCAGCATATGACAAAATCTCTCACGCTTTTAAGAAAGAGGCCTCTTTAAAGTGTAATGATGACAGAATATAGGTTGCATACTTCTTGAGGTGCAACTACTGTAGACCTCCTTGATTTTGCCAGACTATGATGTACACTAAATTCTATTGCCTGTTTTAAAATAAGACCTTTATGTTCATAACTATAACCTTGATTTAAAGGATTCTTCGTAAATTTCCCTCATAGTCACTTCTTCTCAAAGCCAATGTCACCTCTATAAAAGGATTTTTTCAGATTTTGTCCTTGCATGATTTTGTCTCTTTCAGCAGTGGCGAACGTTGGTCCTGGAGAGCTGCAGCCCTGCATAGTTTTGCTTCAACCCTAATCAAACGCACCTGAACAAGCTAATCAAGGTCTGAAGGGTTACTAGAAATCAACAGGCAGGTGAGTTTTAATTAGGGTTGGAGCTGAACTCTGCAGGGCTGCGGCTCTCCAGGACCGGAGTTCACCACCCCTGAACTAGAGTCTTAAAAAAAAAAGACCCATAAAACCACTTTTTGTAATGCAGTTTGTATTACATAATATTCTTTGAAATAAAATAACTTGAATAACACTAGCTAATTTAGATGACCACATGAAGCACATTTTAGGTTACCTGCCAAAACATTTTTACAGTGCTTTTTAAGAAATCATAAGTGGCTTAGTCAGTTAGTGAAAATTTGCATAGAACTCTTTGAGATTTTTAGCCGAGTGGATTTTAAATGCAACTTCCGAGAAAACCTTCTAGTACCTTTGGGAACTGCACTGCATGATTATAATAGTTTAAGTGTGTCGCATTCACAATAACATCAAAATTTAAATTGCAACTTCCAGAGTTCAGTTGCTTTATAATTAAACTTATGTCATCATCTACACACCCTCATAAACTCTTTTTTTATAATCTTTGGCCTTGAACAATATAGGTGCCTGACACCAGTGCTCCTCGTGTTCTCTGTGTGTAGTGTGTTTGGTAAAGCAAAAGGACGTCATGCTGCTGACTGTGGCTCCCAGAAGAACGGGTCATCCGACCTTCACATGTGCGCAGCAGGGTTCGTGATGGCTTCGCCGCGCGCTGCAAAAAGGTCCCCTGACATACACACACTAATTAATGTTTAAGAGCAAGGAATGAGCAACCTTGGACTGTGTGTCCATTAGTTCTGTAATCATTGTCTTTTATATTAGGACATTCATACATGTGCGGTCCATTCAACTCATGCAATATAATTTGAGCCTCAATTTTCTGTGCAATTTTTTGCACATTTTCACTCTCTTTCCCGGTAGGTCTCTAATGTGTTTTGATATCTTTTTAGTATGATATCATGAGACTCGGAGGTGTGTGTGTTGAGCAGGTTTCGAACCCTGTCAGGACGTGACGTCCATGTAATAAGAGGCGCTATGGTGAGCTGTTTGCTGCGTGTCTGACCTTGCAGTGCATTTGGGCTGCGCTCATGCATAAATGCAGCCTCTTACAGTCCTTTTGGACATCATTATCAAACGATACACCTACTAGACAGATATTATTTGTTGGATGTTACTCTGATAGATTGCACATCAACACTGTCGTTGTGGCTGCGAATGAACTAGAGCGCATTAAGCCGATCTGTTTCATATCCTTTGTTGTTTTCATCATAGTGCTCATTTGTGATATTATTCTTCATCTGAATAACATAAAGCTTAATCAAATGCATCCAAATGTTACTGAGAACGTACGCCTCATAAAAACACATCCCACAGTTCCTTCACACCATTGCACCGTGATTGTCTGCTGCCAGATTTATCTTTATTTGAACTGAAAACAATGTGTGCATGCACTGCTATGGTCTTTAGGTATTTCAGGACTGTGAAAATGTCTTGTGTGCTAAGAAAGTGATATAAATTGAGAATGCAGTGAAAACAATCGCTGGTTGCAGGAAATCTACCAAAATTCATCGGAAGAAATAATTACAGCTGGTTGTGTGATATGTGCTGGTGGAAGCTAATGGCAGTAATAAAAATGTTAAAAGCCTTTGAAGATGGGGCCAAACCATAAGACATCAATTTGGTGGTATTAAGGCACATTTCTACTTAGTTTAACACTAAGTACTTTGAAATGAGGGTAATAAAAACAAGATGAAGTCTTCTTGATCCAAAATGCATCTGCTGAAGCTCATCATTATCCATTCGTTGCTGTAAACAGTTTATTTGTTTGAAACAGAATGGTTTTACAGGTCATATAACTTTACTTTTTTAACTTTTTATGTTATATGTTGTGTTGTGTTGTGTTGTGTTAGAGAAAATGAATGATTAGATGGATTTTATAGCTAGTTAGATGGATGAACAGATAGGTGGATGAATGGATGACAGACAGACACAGATGGATGGATAGATGATGGACAGAGGCACGGACAGACGGACAGACAGACAGACAGACAGATAGATAGATAGATAGATAGATAGACAGACAGACAGACAGACAGATAGATAGATAGATAGATAGATAGATAGATAGATAGATAGACAGACAGACAGACAGACAGATAGATACATACATAGATAGATAGATAGAGTTAGATAGACAGACAGACAGACAGACAGACAGATAGATAGATAGATAGATAGATAGATGATAGACAGACAGACAGATAGATACATACATAGATAGATAGATAGATAGACAGACAGACAGACAGACGGATGGAAGGATGGATGGATGGATGGATGGATAGATGGACAGATAGAAAGACTGGATGGATTATGGACAGATGGACAGACAGACGGATGACGGATGGATGGATTGACAGATACATGGATACAGACAAACAGTATAGATGAATAGATTGACTGGACAGACAGACAGACACAGATGGATGGATGGATTAATTGATGGGTGGATGGATAGATAGAAAGATGGACAGACATAGATGGATGGATGGAAAGATACATGGATACAGAAAACAGTACAGATGGAAAGATTGACAGACAAGTATTGCGATGACAGACACAGATGGATGGATGGATGGATGATGATGGATGGACAGATAGATAGAAAGATGGTTGGATTATAGGACCCATGGACAGATACATGGATACAGATAAACAGTGTAGATGGATGGACAGACAAACAGAGAGAGACAGACAGACAGACAGACACACACACACACACACACACACACACACACACACACACATTACACACAGATGGCTGGATGGATGGATGGATGATGATGGACAGACAGACAGACAGACAGACAGACATACAGTAGAGACACAAATGGATGGATGACTGGCAGACAGACAGACAGACGGATGGATGGACAGGATAATGGATACAGATAAACAGCATAAATGAATGACTGACAGACAGACAAGGACAGATGATGCATAGATAGATAGATAGATAGATAGATAGATAGATGGTTACAGACAAACAGTATAGATGGATGGATTGACAGAGACAGACAGACAGACAGATAGATAGATAGATAGATAGATAGACGGATGGGTGGATGGATAGATGACGATGGATAGATGGACAGACAGATGAACAGACAGACAGACATACAGACACAAATGGATGGATGACTGACAGACTGACAGATAGACAAATAGACAGATAGATAGATAGACAGACAGATAGATAGATAGATAGACAGACAGATAGACAGACAGATAGATAGATAGAAAGATAGATAGATAGATAGATAGATAGATAGATAGAATCTGCTTTTTAATGGTTTTTCAGTAAAGAAAGAATTTTTATTATTATTATTATTATTATTATTATTTATTTTTTTTTTTACAGCGGAGTGATGTGCAGCAGTTACATCATCAAGCAGCAGAGACTCAATGCCAAATCAAGCAAGGTCATAATTTGGTCTTGAGAGAATTTAATAAAAAATGTTTGTGTTGATACAAAAATCTTTGACTTTTGATCACAGACTTACATCTTGACAAATCTGAGCTCAGTTAGAGACATTTCTGAGATTTCTTTTGGGATGATTTCCATTTGATTACCAAGGACTTTTCTCAGGGCAAACAACGCCTCCATTTGATGTCCATTTATTCTCACTGCTGTTTATGAGCAACAATTAAAAAAATGAGAAAATGTGCTTTCCTACAGGAATGAAAACCCAAAGTGCCACCTGCGTTTCAAACAATGGGATTTATTTAGGGTTGCATTTCAGATTTAATCAACAGTTTTAAGCTCCATCAGAGACTCATCAGTTTTAAGCTCCATTCATCACCTATTGGTATTAACCCAAAACACACTAACAAATGAGTACACGTACATGCATGGATTCCTGATTTATCAGCCTCAGAGTCAATGCAGCTGGGTGAGAGACCAAGAACTGTTTTATGTAGAGGTGAAGCAGAATCCCAAGAGACAGATCAGAGGGAATTATGATGAGAACGAGAGAAAGAGAAAGACCTAGTACAATGCTTACCGCATCACCACTTCAAAAGCCGTTTCCTCCCCACCACCCTGTCTGAATTAACACAGCAAAAAGAAATAGAGATAATGTATGAAAGCATTTACGCAAAAAAGATCATTGCCAGATCAGAGACCCTGACTGATGGACTCATTTAATTCGCATATAATATAATGCAATTACCACATTTAAAAGCTAATAAGAAACGTTTTTTAATTTCAAACCACGGATAAATTGAAAGCAATATAGTTAGAGTCAAGATCAGGTTTTGGAACTGAATGGGAGATAGAATTGAAAACCAAGCAAAACGTGCTGTAGCGTGACAGGAAACCTGCTCTGCTGAGAACACCATTTTCTCAGTGAAAAGGAAAACGTAATAAATTCTTAACAAAACGAGCGAACTAAGACCACAAGATGACGCATGATTCACTGCCCACCCCAAAAGAATAAAACAAGCGAAAGAGGTTTTAAAACAAAAATCATTTTCTCTCATAAAGGGTGCGTACGTCACTGTTTCTAGTGGTCTGTTTACAGGTAGGGTATTACTATTTCTCTCATTTTGTGTGTGGCTCTTATGCACTTAAACTTTTATCTTCAGATGCGGATGAGTGTGAGTATGTGCCTGGTTCATCATGCCTAACAGCTTTGCGACATTTTCATCAAAAGAGCAGCACTAGCACTATTACAAACTTTGTGCTAAATACGTCGGCCGTTCAGTGAAGGTCAGACCATTAATCTCACCCTTCAGGAGAGCTACAGTGTAGTTCGTTTCGCACGTGAGCACACGGTCCTAATGTATAGTGTGGCTGAGGTCCAAGAAAAAAAAAACTGTTTGCCTTTACAGAGCTTTTATGCTTGCTGTTTTATGAGGTAATTTGCAACAATTACAGTTTTCACCAAGTAGAATACGCATTCATTATTCATGGTTGTCCAGTCAGATCCTCACCTCCGCATATGCATCCTATGCAATGGCGTAGAAATAATTTGAAAGTGGGGGTGGACACATTTAGACAGGGCCATTGATTATCTCCAAAAAAGTAGGGACAGCAATGTAAATTTGTAAAGCACTGTTTTTAGTAATCTGTCTTGAGTGTGCCTCAGAGTGAAAAAAAAAAAAAATGACAACTTTATTTTTACTTTTATTTTTAATTTAAATTAATTTCTCACAAATTTGACTTTGTATCTCATAATTCTGGATTCGTTTGTCACAACTGCAACGTCATACTTTCTTCTGTGACACTATTTTTCATGACTGCAGATTTATCTCTTCCCATGTGACTTCATATATCACAATTGAGATGTTATTTCTTGCAGTTTTGACTCATAATTGAATTAAAACTCACACATGCAACTTTATACTTTATTTCTTGTAATTGTGACTATTCCTCATGATTGTGCTTTTATATCTCACTGTGACTTCATGTCTTACAATTGTGACATTTCTCACAATTTTGACTTTGACTCATATTTTACAATTTATTTCTCATACAATTTCATACTTTATTTCTTGTAGTTATGACTTTATTTCTCATTATTGTGGATTTTTATCTTACAATTTGACTTACAGAAATCTTGACTTTGTGTCTCATAATTGCAACTTTGTTTCTCATAATTGCTATTTCACACTTTACAACTTCATAACATACTTCTTGTATTTGTGACTTTATTTCTTACAAATGCATTTTTAGATCTCAGTGTGACTTAATATCTCACAGTTTCAACTCATAATTACAACTTCATAATTTATATCTTGTAATTGTGACTTTTCTCACAAATGGACATTTACATCACACAGTGAGACTTCATATCTCACAATTGCGATGTTCTCACAATTTCAACTCATAATTACAACTTCATAACTTATTTTTTTGTAATTGTGACTATTTCTCACAAATGCACATTTATATCTCACAGTGTGACTTCATATCTCACAACTGCAATGCTATTTCTTTATGAAATTGCTATTAATTGCAATTTCATACTTTGATTACTTTATGCTTTATTTCTTGTAGTTGTGACTATCACTCACGACTGTGTGTTTACTGTATATCTCTGAATGTTGCTTTATATCTTACAACTGCAAGTTTGTTTTTCATAGTTTTGACATCATATTTGACATTTGCGATTTCATTTATTTTAATTTCATATCTCACAATTTTGACTTCAGACTTTTCTTTCCTGTAGTTGCAACTATTACTCACGATTGTGCATTTATTATATATCTCACAATTGCGACTTTATTTCTCACGGTTTTCACGTCATATTTGACATTTGCGATTTCATTTCATGTCTTACAATTTTGACTTCATATGTGACTTCATACTTTATTTCTTGTAGTTTCGGCTATTATTTACAATTTAGCATTTACTATATATCTCAGAATGTGGCTTCATATCTCACAATTGCAACTTTATTTCTCACAGTTTTAATGTCATATTTGACAATTGCGATTCATTTCTTATAACTGCTAGTACTGTCACGGATTGGCCAGGCTCTAACCTCAGTCACACCCAGCGATCACAATCACCGGAGTACTAATTATGTCTCACCTGCATCTCATTACCAGCACCCTTTATATGCACACACCACACCACAGTCATTGTCCGGGCTCGTCCTTACGACACGGACACATTGTGCTTCTCTCTACGAGTTCACTACCAAATACTTACCTGCTGTTACTTACCTGTACTTCTTGTGTTTTAGTCCTGTCGTCCTTGTCTCCCAGTCCAGTCAGCGGTGTGTGTGTGTGTGCTCAGCTGCCTACTCCAACCAGGATCATCTGCAAAGGAAAAGATCGTTCATCATCAACGCTGTATCCAATCCATTCAGATAATATCTTCATCAGCTCACTCACCTGTCAAGTCTCCTCTGTCTTCATATTTCATCTGTCGAATTCAATAAACTGTGTTAACATTTACTTACCTGGTTGTCCGTCTGCTTCTGTGACAGAAGCCCGGACCTTAAAAGATACATTGCAGCATGAGCACAGATGATCCCTTTCAAGAGCTGGTTGATTCACTTCGACGGGTTCTTCTACGTCCCACCGCCACCACATCACCTCCAACAGTCGGTGAATCATCACCCTCACCTAGCGCTCCTTCACCTTCGGTACAGTCTAGTCCCATGGCCCGACCAGCGCCCTACTCTGGCCGGGCGGAGGAGTGCAACGGATTCCTGTTACAATGCTCATTAATCTTCACCATGCAGCCAATGCAATATCCCACCGATCAATCTAAAATTGCCTTCATCATTTCTCTACTCACAGGTCCAGCTTTGCGATGGGCAGAAACTATCTGGCTCCAAGCCGGGCCGGCTACTCGATCCATCCAGACTTTCATCGCTCATTTTAAAGAGGTTTTCGGTCAGTCTGATACGGCTATTTCAGCGGGAGAACAACTCTACCATCTTAAACAAGGTACCATGTCAATTCATGAATATTCCCTGAAATTCAGAACCTTGGCCGCCACGAGTGGATGGAATGAGCGATCACTATTAACCACCTACCGGCTAGGCTTGGAGCCCAAACTTCACTTGCAACTGGCTGCATATGACGATCATCAAGGGTTAGAAAGAATCATCTAGCATTCCATTCGTTGTTCAGATCGCATGTCATCCTATCTTTCCGAAGATTTTACACTCCTCCGTCCGCCAGAACAGGTGTCCCCTCCAGAACCAGCCATCGAACCTATGATTCTCGACTCTGGTAAACTGTCATCTACTGAGCGGCAAAGGAGGCTGACCCGGGGTCTCTGCTTGTACTGTGGGGCTAGTGGACATATGAGGCTGAACTGTCCATCATGACCAAAGCGAGCTTGGGTGAGTGTCATTCAGTCAGACACAGAAAAATTAACCCCACTGACCACTAATGTAATAGTGACTACTGCTACAATTTCTGTTTCAGTCACAGCCCTCGTCGACTCCGGGTCAGCTGGCAACTTCATCTCGGGAATCCTTTGCCGCCAGCTCCACCTCCGCACCTTTGCCACGGCAAACAAGTACAAGATTCACTCAATAACTGGAGAGCTACTTTCTCAGAAGCAAGTACAATGCCAATGTGACGTCATTCAACTCCAACTCGGATTACTTCACAAGGAGAAGATTCAACTGCTGGTTCTGGAGGGCGCTACTGTTGACATCATCCTAGGGCGTCCGTGGCTGGCGAAGCATGATCCCATCATCTCTTGGGGCTCAGGAGAAATTTTGAAATGGGGAAAGGATTGCACCACAACTTGCTTCCCAGACCTCCCTCAACCTGTCAAGAAAACACTTCCTGTCTATGTCACGTCTATTGAAAGTCCTGTGAGTAACCAGTCTGTCAAGATTCCTGCCATATATTCTGACTTCAAAGACATATTCTGCCCCAAGAGAGCTTCCCAGCTACCACCTCATCGGCCATGGGACTGCGCGATTGACCTCGTTCCTAATGCCTCGTTGCCCAAAGGGAAGATTTACCCGTTGTCGCTTCCTGAGAGCAAGGCCATGGAGGAGTACATCCGGGAGGCTCTGAGTCAGGGGTATATTCGTCCATCCACATCTCCAGCAGCTTCCAGTTTCTTCTCCAAGAAGGAAGGAGGGCTGCGTCCTTGTATAGACTACCGTGTTCTTAATCATCAAACCATCGAGTTTCGTTATCCCTTACCTGTCGTCCCAGCGGCCCTGGAACAACTCCGTTCTGCACAGATTTTCACCAAATTGGACCTCCGCAGCGCATACAACCTGATCAGAATACGCGAAGGGGATGAATGGAAGACTGCCTTCGTGACCCCTACTGGCCATTATGAGTATCGTGTTATGCCATATGGTTTAGTAAACGCCCCCCTCTGTATTTCAAAATTTCATTCGTGAGGTCCTACGGGAACTCCTTCACCACTTCGTCGTCGTCTACATTGACGATATTTTGATATACTCAAGGAGTGAGGCCGAACATCGCCATCACGTTGCGGAGGTCCTGCAGAAGTTACGAGAGCACCAGTTATATTTGAAGGCCGAAAAATGCTCATTTCATCAAACGTCAGTTCAGTTCCTGGGATATGTCATTGATCACCATGGGGTTCGCATGGACGAGGGGAAGGTGGATGCAGTTGTTTCCTGGCCCAAACCTAACACTATTAAAGAGCTTCAAAGATTCCTGGGATTTGCAAATTTCTACCGTCGGTTTGTAGAAGGCTTCAGTCTCATCACGAGTTCACTCACCAACCTCCTTAAAGGACATCCTAAAACCCTCAACTGGACCACCGACGCCAATACCGCCTTTGAAACGCTAAAGAAAGCCTTTACCCAAGCTCCACTCCTGACTCATCCTGACCCAGATCTCCCTTTCGTGGTTGAAGTGGACGCATCCACCACTGGTGTCGGCGCCGTCCTCTCACAACATCATGGAACTCCTCCACGACTCCATCCACGTGCCTACTTCTCCAGGAAGCTCAGCCCGGCGGAGAAGAACTATGATATTGGAAACAGGGAGTTACTGGCCATTAAACTCGCCTTAGAGGAGTGGCGACATTGATTGGAGGGGGCCAACCACTCGTTTCAGGTAATCACAGACCATAAAAATCTGCAGTATCTTCGCGATGCGAAACGGCTCTGTCCCCGACAAGCCAGATGGGCCCTCTTTTTCACCAGGTTCAATTTCTCCGTAACCTACCGTCCAGGATCCAAGAATGTCTGAGCAGATGCCCTCTCTCGTCTCGCTGAAGGTGAAACCAACACTGAAACTCCTTCTCCTATAATCCCTGACCATCTGATCGTCAGTCCCATAGAATGGACGGAACCTCCAGCCGTTGCCACTCCTGAACCCAGAGCTCCGCCGGGCTGTCCTCCAGGACACCAGTTCATTCCTCCATCTCAATGGGTAAACCTGATCCATACCACTCATATATCCTTGGGCACGGGGCATCCAGGGGCCAATTATACTCTCTCGTTGCTATCTGACCGCTTCTGGTGGCCTGACATGGCAAGGGATGTGAGGAGGTATGTCCAGGGATGTAAGGAGTGTGCCATGTCCAAGAGTCCACGTCACCTTCCAGCAGGTAAACTCCATCCCTTGCCAGTACCAAACCGTCCCTGGTCACACCTAGGAGTAGATTTTATGACGGATCTCCCTGTGTCTAATGAGAATACCTGCATACTGGTCATAGTCGATCGTTTCTCTAAGTTCTGTCGCCTGATACCACTCAAGAAATTACCTACAGCCCTGGAGACAGCTGAGCATCTCTTCATACATGTCTTCCGTTATTACGGAATCCCTGAAGACATCGCATCAGATAGAGGGCCTTAATTCATATCCCGAGTCTGGAAGTCGTTTTTTAAACTCCTAGGTGTGACCGTTAGCCTCCCGTCTGGATACCATCCTCAGACCAACGGACAGACAGAGAGGAAAATTCAAGAGGTGGGACGGTTCCTCCGGACATTCTGTCATGGTCACCAGAACTCCTGGAACCAGTTCTTGGGTTGGGCGGAATATGCCCAAAATTCACTGCGGCAACCTTCCACGGGACTCACACCATTCCAATGTGTTTTAGGTTTCCAGCCACCTCTCTTCCCGTGGAACGGCGAACCATCGGATGTCCCCGCAGTGGATCACTGGTTCCGGGAGAGCGAGAGAGTCTGGGACACCGCTCACCATCATCTGCAGAGGGCAGTGAACAGGTCCAAAGCTGTCACTGATCGAAGAAGGATCCCAGGTCCCACCTTCACTCCTGGTCAGAATGTTTGGCTCTCCACTTGAGACATCCATTTACGCTTGCCCTCTAAGAAGCTAAGTCCCAGATTCATTGGTCCCTTTACCATCCTGGAACAGGTCAATTCCGTCACCTACTAACTTCAACTTCCACCTCAATATAGGATCCATCCCACCTTCCACGTTTCACTGTTAAAATCCTGTCACGAACCTCTGCTTCCCTCCACAGAGCCTGGCCATGAAGAGGAAATCCCCCCCTCCGTTGGTGCTAGAAGAAGGGTCCATATACTCCGTCAAAGAGATTCTGCAGTCCCGGCGTCGTGGTGGTCGTCTCGAGTACTTGGTCGACTGGGAGGGTTATGGACCAGAGGAAAGGTCATGGGTTCCACGTGATGACATCCTAGATCCTACTCTCATCTTGGAATTTCATGCAGCTCATCCTGAATATCCGGCACCTCGAGGTAGAGGTAGACCACCTCGGCGCCGGAGGTCCCGGCCCTCAGGAGCGGGCCGTGGGGAGGGGGGTAATGTCACGGATTGGCCAGGCTCTAACCTCAGTCACACCCAGTGATCACAATCACCGGAGTACTAATTATGTCTCACCTGCATCTCATTACCAGCACCCTTTATATGCACACACCACACCACAGTCATTGTCCGGGCTCGTCCTTACGATACGGACACACTGTGCTTCTCTCTACGAGTTCACTACCAAATACTTACCTGCTGTTACTTACCTGTACCTCTTGTGTTTTAGTCCTGTCGTCCTTGTCTCCCAGTCCAGTCAGCGGTGTGTGTGTGTGTGCTCAGCTGCCTACTCTAACCAGGATCATCTGCAAAGGAAAAGATCGTTCATCATCAGCGCTGTATCCAATCCATTCGGATCATATCTTCATCAGCTCACTCACCTGTCAAGTCTCCTCCGTCTTCATATTTCATCTGTCGAATTCAATAAACTGTGTTAACATTTACTTACCTGGTTGTCCGTCTGCTTCTGTGACAAGTACACACTTTTTTTTGTAGTTGCAGCTATTTCTCATGATTTACATCTCACTATATGACTTCATAAATCTGAATTTTTACTCATACTTTATTTCTTGTAGTTGTGACTATTACTCACAATTGTGCATTTACTGTATATCTCTGAATGTTGCTTCATATCTTACAATTGCAAGTTTATTTTTCATAGTTTTGACATCATATTTGACATTTGCGATTTCATTTCTCACAATTTTGGCTTCATATTTGACTTCATACTTTATTTCCTGTAGTTGCAACTATTACTTACGATTGTGCGTTTACTTTATATCTCACAATTGCAACTTCATTTCTCACGGTTTTCACATCATATTTGACATTTGGATTTCATTTCATATCTAATAATTTTGACTTCATATTTGACTTCATACTTTATTTCATACTCATACTTTATTTCTTGCAGTTGCGACTATTACTCACGATTGTGCATTTACTGTGTATCTCGGAATGTTGCTTCATATCTTACAATTGCAAGTTTATTTTTCATAGTTTTGACATCATATTTAACATTTGCACTTTCATTTAATTTTATTTAATTTTATCTAACAATTTTGACTTCATATTTGACTTCATACTTTATTTCTTGTAGTTGCAACTATTACTCACGATTGTGCATTTACTTTATATCTCACAATTGCAATGTTATTTCTCACGGTTTTCATGTCATATTTGACATTTGCGATTTCATTTCATATCTAACAATTTATATTTGACCTTATACTTTATTTCTTGTAGTTTCGGCTTTTATTTACGATTTAGCATTTACTATATATCTCAGAATTTGACTTCATATCTCACAATTGCAACTTTATTTCTCACAGTTTTGATGTCATATTTGACAATTGCGATTCATTTCTTATAACTGCTAGTACACACTTTTTTTTGTAGTTGCAGCTATTTCTCATGATTGCTTATTTACATCTCACTATATGACTTCATAAATCTGAATTTTTACTCATACTTTATTTCTTGTAGTTGCGACTATTTCTCACAACTGCTCATATATCTCACTATATGACTTCATATCTCACAGCTGTGAATTTTTTCACCAGTTTTTACATGACGTGACAATTGCAATTTCATTTTACATTAATGCTACTTCATACTTTATTTCTTGTAGTTGTGGCTATTTATCACGATTGCTCATTCATCTTACTATGACTTTATAACTCACAATTTCGACTTCATATTAGACTTCACACTATTTTTCATGAATAGGTGTTTATATCTCACAACTATGACATTATTTGACTCATAATTGCAACCTGATACTTTATTTCTTGTAGTTGTGACTATTTCTCATAACTGCTCATATATCTGTGACTTCATATCTTACAATTTTGACTTGACATGTTTTATTTCTGGTATCTGCAACTTTATATCACACGATGCAATTATATCTCACATTTTCCACCATCTTGAATATATTTTTTTAACTAAGCTTGTAACAGTGTATTCTGGATGAAGATTTGACACTATCTTAGATTTTGTCATCTCAGAAGGCAACATAATAATACTATCTACCTGTTGTACGTACCAGCTATCACAATTACAGCCCTCTAGGTTGTGGAAAGTGCTGATTAAGATATTGCGGTTATGCGTGTGGAATGCATAACAAAGGTAATATATGTCTGAGTGTATATGTACACATGCATATGCACAATGTAAGCATATATTATGTACACAACATGACACAGCACACTCACATCTGACAAGTATTGTGTTTTTCAAGCTGAATAATGTTTAACGATAAACATCATTAAACATTTGACCAGGAATTGAGGCAGTATTGAAGAAGACAGATATATGAGAGTGCCGTATGATAGACCAGTTCAGTGCGCAGACACAAATAAGACTCCTCAGCCAGCGCGCCTGTGTAAATATTTGAACTCTACCCAGCAGATATCAGGGCCTCTAGAGAGAAAGACACTAGTTCAGGTGAGTAAGGGTTCATTCCCATACCGCATGCCTGCTGCCTGTGATCTCTCCCCGCGGCTCGTGTTTTCACGCTCTGCATACGGATGGAAGGTACAATAAGTGCATAAACAGAATGAAACCATCAGGGGTGCTGTGCAAAATATCTGTTATTGAATTACAGATATGACTGCTGTAAATAAAGGGTCACTGCTGAGGGGTAATTTTGTTATTACCATATGACATTTTTTAAATACAAACCCAGCATTTTAGTTTGACTAGTATTTTTTGTGTTCTGTTAAAATTAGATCTCTCTGCACTGCAAAACAGATGTTAAATAATAAAATAATAAATTAATGACTAATGCTTGATATAATGTATCTCGACAATAATCTCGACAACAATGCAGCTTAGCGAATACAATCTAATGGATGCTATGACACAAGGAAGCACTAACACTTCTGTTAATTTGTAACTCATTGCATAACATAATATATTACCTTAAGGAATGCTGATTGTTGTTGTATGGATATTACATAACATATTTGTATATCACATAACATTAGTAAACTTTAGTTAGTATAAAGAATTGGCTTTTTATCAGTTCACAGTTAACCTTCCTTACATAGCACAAAGGGAGGGGCTAAATGTCTTAAAGATATAGCAGCGACACATCAGGTGAGTTTGAAACATCACTTTCTTTACAAAGAAACCAGCAAATACTTCTGTGTGGTAAAAAAACTGTTAAGTTTTCCATTCGAGACTACCCCTAAGGGTATGTTCACAGAACGACAATGTACTTTTTTCTTTAGCATTTTTGAATACTTTCGCTTACTAGTTCTGATGTTCATTTGTAAAGAAACACTATGCGCCTACGCACATATGTATTCTTCTATAGAAACTTTGCGTTTTCAGGCCCCCAAATGTTGTTGTCATGCAAATAAACAGCCAAGACGTATACAAAGTTCTCAGTTTTTAGCTGAAAACAGTGACCTGTAAATGCCTCCCACATTCTGTTGCAGTAGTGTACTGTACTGTGTAAGTGCACATCATTTGGGACTGAACCAATGGATCTTAACCAGGAGGCCCAGGCCCACTAGGGGGCCACAGCAAACTTCAGTATGGGCTCCAATAGTTCTTAAAATAGTTTAAATGTAGTTACACTACCAGTCAAAAGTATCAGTAAGATTTTTAAGAACGCTCTTCTGCTCACCAAGCCTACATTTATTTGATCCAAAATACAGCAAAAGCAGTCTTGTTGTGAAATATTTTTACTGTTTAAAATAATGGCTTTCTATTTGAATATATTTTAAAATGTAATTTATTCCTGTGGTCAAATCTGCATTTTCAACATCATTACTCCAGACTTCAGTGTCACATGATCCTTCAGAAATCATTCTAATATGCTGATTTGCTGAAAAAAAAAAAAAATATATATATATATATATATATATACACACTATAAAATTCAAAAGCTTGGAGTCATTTTTTTTTCTTTTTAAGAAATTATAAATTAATACTTTTATTAAGCAAGGGTGCTTTAAATTGATGATAAAGGTATTTATAATGTTACAAACCCATTCTATTTCAGATAAATGTTGTTCTTCTGTTCTATTCATCAAAGAACCCTGAAAAAATTCTACTGTTTTCAACATCATCATCATAATAATAATAAATGTTTTTTGAGCAGCAAATCAGAATATTAGAATGATTTCTGGAGTAATGATGCTAAAAATTCAGCTTTGAAATCACAGGAATAAATTACATGTTAAAATATATTCATATAGAAAACAGTTATTTTAAATAGTAAAAATATTTCAAACATTTGCTGTTTTTGCTGTACTTTGGATCAAATAAATGCAGCCTTGGTGAGCAGAAGAGACTTCTTTAAAAAACATAAAAAAATCTTACTGTTCAAAAACTTTTGAACCCCCACTAAACATAAAGTTGTACAACATTAAAAGGCTAGTTCACCCAAAAATTCTGCCTTAATTATATCGTTCCAAACCTGAAGACCTTCATTCATGTTCAGACCACAAATAAATATATTTTTGATGAAATCCGAGAGCTTTCTGACCCTGCATAGACAGCAATGCCACGTTCAAGGCCCAGAAAGGCAGTAAGGACATTATTAAAATAGGCCATGTGGCATCAGTGGTTCAACCAAAATGTTATAAAGCTGCAAGAAACATTTTTGTTCGCAAAGAAAACAAAAATAACAACTTTATTCAACAATTTCTTCACCGAGAGTACCATGGCGCATGCGTGTAATACTGTTTTCACATGAGCCAGCGTTCTGACCCATTTTAAAGTGAACTATGAACGGACATCATATTTATTTTTATTACAACATTACATTTTAGCTTAGATAGGAAGTCCTTCGGATATAATCTTGACGTCAAAAAGTTTGAGAACCACTGGACTTTATGTCATTGGTTCATACTATACTACACTTTGCAAAAGTTGACAAAAAACCTTTGACAGGCTATAACTGAAGCACTGAAAATGAATATTGTCAATGTGTGCTTCAATATTCGCTGCAGTAAAACCGTTTGGAGGAAATGGTTGCGCCATTCACAGGATATTTCACTTTGCACGTTTAACATTCTGAAAACGCACATTCCCAAAAGAAGAATAGTATTCTCACAACTCTTTGCTTTTTCTGGGGAAGTGTGAATCTGTAGGGGATGTGTGCATAGGGCAAGTAAAGGCCAACCGCTTTTACAAGCACAAAGTAGAACAACTTCTGATAAGAGAACGTCGAGAGAGACAGTTTCCTCCTGTTCCAGCTGACACGCATGTGACTAACCTTAGAGAACGTTTTGGACAGTATAAACACTTGACATGGGTTTGCTCTACTTAATTCGCCTTTAATATTTCAAGAGACTGTTTCCTTCGTCCTTTTTTGTTCTGGGGCTGCAAAGTTCAATATGTCGGCATGGAAAGAGAAACTAAGGAGACTTGTTACAGTGGAGCCGGTGATTTTTCTCTACATGACCAGCACTTTCATCGTAACACCTGCATATCAACAGATGATTATCACAAAGGTAAGAGAGCTGCTACTGTTGCGATTTAGCGCAGGAAAAGTTAAGGGAGAGAGAGAGAGTGAAAGGAAGAGACATTAATCAAGTCAGTCCGGCGAGTCAGTGTTTTGTTCTTTGAACTGAAAAACAGGTCAACAGGGTCCAGTTCTAGTACACAAAACGGAAATGCCCGAAGCAGAACCACGGAGCGCTTGGAGAATAGCAGCGGAGCTGGAGATGTACTCAAAACCCAAAACTACAGCAGGCATTAATCAAGTCGAACCGGCCATGACAGTCCCTGAGCAAAACAACAGGCGCTGTGATCACTCATGCACCAGATTAAACAATCGCTGACAGTCATTAGTCTGTATTCTGTTGCTGAACTTAAACATTGGCTATGCTTGAGAAACTTCAGTATCTTTGTTTTAACCTTGTGCAATGACATGAAATTTTACTCCTTTTTTTTTTCATAAGCTGCAACATTGAAATCTTTTTAAACAGCTTTTGCTATTTAAATATATAAATTAAATTATATAATAATTTAAAATAATGGAAAGATCATGGGAATCATTTGAACTTGGGTCTAAAAATAAACGAGAATCATTAAAGTGCAATAGAAAATGCTGGAGAAACAATATGTGTGGACTGTTAAGATATTTCTATGATTATAAATAATGCAGTGAATATATGCATTTGCTAAAGGGTGATGCTTTCCAAAACACGCAGCTGTTTTTAGTTCCTGCTCTTGTCATATTGCATTTTTTTTTTCCTGAGCGAGTGTCCTTCCTTTCCTCTCTCCTTTAAATTCTCTTACCCTTCCAATGAACTCTGCAGCTCCACACATAACAGCTCTCAGAAAAATGTGGATGAATATATCATATGAATGAGCACAACTCCACGCAGTGAAAACTGTTCAAAGATTAAAGGGAGTCCAATCATTTATTGCAAAGTGCTCATTTACGCCACTCTTAATGGCCTTGATTCTTGCCATTTACTCCTTGATATCATCATATTTGTGAGGTTGCAGTTCGCAAGCTTCCCCGAGGCTTGTTCTTACAATAACTGAGGGCGTCCCCCGGTGCGATGACTTACTGCTCGGGTCGTGCATCATTCCCATAATGCCTTAGAGCATCATTACTGACACTGAATAAAAAAAAAATCAGAGAAGTAGAAAATCCTCAAATCAATATGTGACTTTCGTTTGATAACATTTGCTCTTACTAGAAAAGAACTGTTAAATGTCAAACTGTCAGTATGGCAAGTTTTGAAGTGCTAAGCCTCATGTTAAAAACGCTGTTGACCTACTGTTGCCAGTTGACATTTTATCAGGCCAGGTTGTGCTGTTTGCTCATATAAACATGTTGTGAACAATTTTGTTCTTTTACACTCTTATCTATGCTGAGCATGAACACTTTTCACATTTTTCAGGTTTTAGTAAGCAGAAATCATCAAAGTTAAGTAAACTTCTAGAGTTCTGAATAAAAACCACAACAATGACCATTGTTGCATTCCCATTTGCTCCAATAGCAAAAATAAATAAATAAATAAATAAATCCATGATAGCATTTCTAGGACTAGGTAAAGAGCGTTTTTCTAATAGAAACACTAACGTAGCAGCATTAACCAGTTTTCTGTAATTTAATGTCAATGTAATTAAAACACAAAGTAGTTGTGTACAGTATTATTATTATTATTATTATTTAATGAAAATATGAAAATTTGGTAATGTAATGAAATTAGGAAAGTCAGTGTGAAAACTTGTCATTATTAATAATAATAGTTGGTATCATAATCAGTGTTTTTCCTTTGTAGACAGATCTACCTATAGGAATTTTTGTTGTCATTAAAATGTATTTACATAACCATGTCATAATACATTGTAATATAATACTTATTCTATAATTATATTAATATAACTTAATTTCAGTAAAATCTGTTGGTGACTAGGAATATATATATTTTTTCCCAATCATTCTTTTTTATTTATATTTTATTTTTTATTTATATACATGTATATTATGTATATAATATACAGTGCCCTCCACTAACAACGGCACCTTTGGTAAATATAAGCAAAGGTGGCTGTGAAAATTAATCTGCATTGTTTATCTTTTTGATCTTTCATTCTAAAAAATAAAAAAATAAAAAAAAGTGCGGGGAAAATCTCATTATGAAACAAATGTTTTTCTCTAGTTCACGTTGGCCACAATTATTGGCACCCAGTTATTGCATCATCCTCTTTTCCAAGATAAAAGCTTTGAGTTTTCTCCTATAATGCCTGATGAGTTTGAAGAACACATGACAAGAGATCAAAGATCATTCCTTCATACTGAATCTCTCCAGATCCTTCAGACTCACAGCTCTATGTTGGTGCTTGTTCTCTTCTGTTCACCCTACTAATTTTCTATAGGGTTCAGGTCAGGGAATTGGGACGGCCATGACAGAAGCTTCATTTTGTGCCCAACTGATTTTGATGTTTGTTTTGGATCATTGTCCTGATGGAAGATCCAACCATGGCCCGTTAAAAGATTTTTAACAGAGGCAGCCAGGTTTCGATTTGTTATCTGTTGGTATTTGATAGAATCTGTGGTACCATGAATTTGAACAAGATGTTCAGGACCTCTGGCAGAAAAATAGGCCCACAACATTAAAGATCCAGCAGTATATTTAACCGTGGACATGGGGTACTTTTTATCCGTGTTTGCACCAAACCCATCTGGTGGGTTTGCTGCCAAAATCGTTTTTTTTTTTTTAGTTTCATCTGACCCGTGTGAAGTTCCAGTCATCTCTGACAACTGAATATGCTGAAGTTTATTTTTGGAAGAGTGAGAAGGATTTTTCTTGAAACCCTCCTGAACAACATGTGGTGATGTAGGAGCTGTTTGACATTTTTATTTTTTTAAGCTTTCTAACCCCAAGACTCAACGAATTTCTGCAATTCTCCAGCTGTGATCCTTGGAGAGTCTTTGGCCACTTAAACTCTCCACCTCAGCTTGCATTAGGATGATATAGACACACGTCCTCTTCCAGGCAGATTTGTAACATCTTAGTTGACTGGAACTTCCTAATTATTGTCCTAATGGTGGAAATGAGGATTTTCAATGCTTTAGCTCTTTTCTTATAGCCACTTTCTATTTTGTGATTTATTCCAGTTCAGGGTATGTCGAAAAAAACTCCTGTCTCATTTTATCCTCCAACTTCAAAATCATCCTACATCGCTGCAGACGTACCGTCCCAGTGTTTACAAAGTGAACATGCAAAGAAGATCAAACACCCTTTACAAAAAAATGTAAAACAGAGATATAGGACAATTTTGAAGTTGGAGGAGAATGGAGGAGGAGTGCAGGAGAATTAGATGGGAGTTTTTCGACATACCCTAACTGCCCTGCTAAAAAAACAACAACAAAAAAACAGCTAAAACCAGCCTAAACTGGTTGGCTGGTTTTAGCTGGTCATCCAGCTTGGTCTTAGTTGGTCATAGCTAGTCAGCAGGCTGGTTTTAAAGGGGTTTTTGGCCACGTCCTTAGCTGGTCAGGCTGGTCTTGGCTGGTCAGGCTGGGAGACCAGCTGGAACGACCAGCTAAAACCAGCTTGGCCAGCCTAGCCTGGCTTAGAGACCAGCTAAAACCAGCTACTTCCAGCTTAAACTAACTAAGACCACCCAACCAGCCTAGGCTGGTTTTAGCAGTTTTTTTCAGCAGGGTGTCTTGAACTGGAATACACAGAGTGCACGCAGAGCTAGACAAGATGAGAATTTGAGGTTAAAAAGTATATACATTGTATTTTTATTTATTTATTTATTTATTTATTTATTTTTTTTTTTAGAAAATAACCAATTGTTTTACTAGATAAGATCCTTTTTCCTTGGCTGGGATTGTTTAGAGTCCTTTGAAGCTGCATTTAAACTGCATTTTGGAAGTTCAAATTTGGGGGCACCATATAAGTCCACTATATGGAGAGAAATCTTAAAATGTTTTCCTCAAAAAACATAATTTCTTTATGACTGATAAGAGAAAGACATGAACATCTTTGACGACAAGGGGGTGAGTAAATTATCTGTAAAATTTTGTTCTGGAAGTGAATTCTCCATTGAACCATGACCATGAAAGTGCAGTTTTGAAAACTACGATTGTCAATTTTAAATTGATTTTGGGTTAAAACAAGTAGTTAATATACATTTTAGCACAATATTGTCAATATTGACTGTTTTTGCTCGATTTGTTTAACGAAAAACAAAGATCACAGTAGAACAGTCACACATCTCTGAGTAACACACAGTGGTGTTTCGTTACTAAATGATTCAGCGTTTCTGAATGAATCATCTGAGTCAATGATTCAGCGATACATTCATAAAGTTGCTTTATTCTTAATGGTGGTTTACTTTCATATTTAAAAGTAGCTTATCTTTGCATTTTTCACAACATTTCATATTTTTATGCAAAAAAACCCCAAAAAAACACCAACAATTTTGCAATGTAAATGCTTTCATGTTTTAACATCATTAAATGTGTAAATGCATCTAAATACCACTTCAGCTGCTTCTGTTTCTTCTGTAGAGGAAAGATTGGTAACAGCCCTACAGTGTTCTATTAAATTAAGTGAACTTAATAATAAAATGTAAGCATTTGAAATTAAAGATGACACTTGCATTTAAAAATATAAAAAAAAAGACCTTGAAATCAATTTGAATAAATTTTAGTATGCAGTAACTTTAGGCATATGTAATGTAATATCCCAACAACAAAACTGTGGCCAGTGAAAATGCTGAGTGGCTAATTTTGGAAAACCACTACCACAGTGGCAGGTGAGCAAAAACGTTAATGTAAATCTTGTTCTGCACATCAGAACTATATTCTTTGGTTTTACTCCTTGTGATGGATGATTAAGGGAATTTGGTCTTTGTGTTTCTCATATTTATAATCCTGTGGATAAGGAAATCATAGCTGGACAATTTGATGCTCCTAGTCACCCTGGTGCAATAAGAAAAAAAATGTAAATATAAATGGGAGTAAACTTCAGATATATTTTACTCATAAGAATTTCTAGGGGTGCCAATAATTGTGGCCAACATGCATTGCAGAAAATCAATTATTTCATAATGTGAGTTCCCCCATTTTCTATTGTTTTACGTCAATGATATGTTGGAATTTGGTGCATTTTTTGAATGAAAGATCATAAAGATAAACAATGCAGATTTATTTTCACAGGCGCCTTTGCTCATATTTACCAAGTGTGCCAATATTAGTGGAGGGCACTGTACTGTATATAGTAATATATAATATGATGGACAGACATACTCCTGCAAGCTCAGAGACATTTAGATTTCATTGCTGTGTTTAATTAAGCTTTGATATTTTGAATTAATTTTAATTACATTTGTCTTTTGTAGGTGTGCCAGGAATTGCTAAAAAATGATACTATCTGCACTAACCCTGAGCACCATAAAGATGATGAGGAGGTTCAGGCTACAGCTTCCTACATCCTGCTTCTGTTCAGCGCCACCCTCAGCCTGGTCTCCATCCCTCCCGCCATAATGCTGGGCTCCTGGTCGGACCGTGCTGGCCGTCGATGGGTCATGGCGCTCCCAATTATGTTGTCCCTGTTGAGTGGGGGGTTGCTCTTGGCTATAGACTTGTTGGAAAACCTCAGTGTTTACTGGACTCTGATGGCTGCTGCTCTAGCAGGCCTGACAGGTGGACATGTCTCCATTTTCCTTAGCTCATTCAGCTACCTGGCCGATCTGACCATGGGCTCCAGTTCCAGTCGTACTTTACGCATGGCGGTGGCCGAGTCTATGATCTTTGTTGGAGGCACAACGGGCTTCCTACTGGGTGGATTCTTGGAGCAAGAATACGGACTCAAGGCAGCCTTTGAGGCCTACATTGGTTGCCACGTCCTGGCGGTGCTTTATATTGCACTTTGGCTGAGAGACCCTGCGACGGGGAAAATTGCACGTATAGCTCCGTGTAAAGAGGATACAGATGAGCAAGGTTCAAACACAGAAGAATCCCGGATGTTTATCCTAAAGTACGCCAAGCTGTCTTTCAAAGCAGTGTTCAAGAAGAGGTCAGGGCAGGACAGACTGAAATTGCACTTTCTCATTGTCTGCACCTTCATAAATAACCTGGTGGCTGTTGGTCAGTGCAAACTCGCACATACACTACCACAAACACAGAAATATACACTATAAACAAAATACATTAAAAAGTGTAGAAAGAACTTTTACTCAGAAATTGCTAGTAAATTTCACAATTAATTACAAAAAAATAACAAGTAACACACTGAATTAAAAATGAAGTGTTTAAGTAGAAAGAATGAAATAGCATCTATCTATCTATCTATATATATATATATATATATATATATATACATATAAGCTTGTATGTATTTATACAACAATATATTACAATCCAAAGGGGATTTTATTATTATTATCATTAATGCATTATGACACTGTTTTCATTAAAATAAGTTCCTGTAATTTATATTAACTGCATTAAAAATATTTATTTCAATAATTTATTATTTTTAATAATAATAAACATTTTAATCCAGCATACTATATCACAAATAATTTTAATAATAAGTGGTTTAATACAATGCATTATAAATACAAATATCAACATAATCTACATATTTTACAGTTGTTTACTCTTTCAAAAAAAATATTCAAAAAAGATTTTTAAACCATTCAGACCTTAACATGCTTTACTCTACTTTTAGTAAGAGGAGTTGAAAATTAAATATATGTGAAATAATAAAATAATACCGCATAAACTTTGAGCTGGCTGATATATCAGTGCAGCTAATATGTGCCCCTTGGTTGAGTCGGCTGTTTATGATGATTATACTGCTGAGGCACTGCAGGGACATTTTAAAGCACTCAATCTGAGTACTGTCACTCCTGAGGCCAGACAGAGAGGTGTGTATGTCTCTATCAATTTCCATAAATTCTTAAAATTAGATATTCATGGTTATATCGTCTTTAATTTTGCTAAATACAATTGTCATTATTTTTACAGGTTTTAAAATAATACTTGTTCAATCATCTAATTTGAATTACACCCTGTATTGCTTTGAAAAACATTGATCTTTGAAAGTCATGGCAATAAAAAGTTGGAAAGAGAGGGGACATTAATAATAATGTGCTTTTATGTGCATTTGTCTCTCCAGGGGACCAGTCGATCTTGCTGTTGTATTTGATGTATGAGCCAAGAGAGTTCACAACTGCCCTGTATGGGGTATTTAACTCAGTGAGGATGCTGTTGTTGGTAAGTGGTCTTGTTTAATGCAGTAATGCTTTCTCTGATGACTCATGTCTCTCAGCAAACTCAGAGTGGAGATCAGTGGATGTCCTTGAAATACCACTAAATCTTTCGATTTCAGGCTTAAACAGCAGTGGCCCTGCAGTACGGCCATTGACTGGACACAGCTGTGTGTCTTTGCCTTCTCGTTTTTTGACATCTTCATTTGAATCTCTTCTCTAGCACACACAGCTGAGCACAATGGCCTTGCACAACTCTTTGATGAACATTATACATTCTTTATTATGATTATTTATGGGGTTTTTGCCTATAGTCAGAGAGGAAATGATAGAGTGAAGACAGGGGACTGACACAGCTCACAACAAGATCATCAGTCCAGTCAGCTTCGTTCCGTCACACGGCCGGTTCTGCTCCATACGAGCTGCAGTAATGTGGCACAAAGGGACACAAACATTCACCATTCACATGCTGTAAAAATAAGAATGTAGGTTACTGAGAACACTGTCAGCAATGTTCAGTGTTTATGACTGTAAATATAACGCCTGCTAAAGGTCTCAAATTAGCAAATGATTTTCACATGATTCTTAGACAAAGCATAGTGCTGAAAAACAAAAAACAAAACAAAGATTTGATATTGTAGGATATATATTGCGTTCTATTACCATATTATCAGGTGAGTTAAATTAGCAGGTTATTTTAGTGATACTCAATTTTAATTATTTTCTCTCCGTTTCGGATCTCCGTCCACACTCTCTCTGCTCTCCAAAGTGGATAAATTTGTCCTTTTTTTGCGTTGATGTGTAGACTGTGAAAACGACGACGCACGTTTAGTCATGTGACGCATATTGTACCAAAAGATATCTATGTTTATACCAATGTTTGCCTGTTGTGAGCTATAGATATGTTACTTTGTACACTCTTCATATTACAGTCCTGCAAAGATGACAGAAAATTTACTCACAATTGCTGTCCTTTGGCAAAATAGTTTTATTTTACATTAAACATATAATAGTGAGTGAGTGGACTTGGACGCATCAGTGAATGATTTGATATTTCCGTAAATAAAATGATTCTGCCAGAAGAATTGCATGAAAACTTACATGTGTCTGTTCTGCTTGTACCATCTCAGTGAGCATTTAGGAGGTGCAAGGCAAATGTAATGTTTTTCCGACATTTCAGTGTGGATGAGGTTTTTTTTGGAAAAGTTGCTAATGTGGATGAAGAGTGTTTTAAAACAAAAACACTGTTTTCAAATGTATAATGTAGACGTAATTTATCCCACATTGTGATTATATTTCTTGTGATGTTAGGATAATCTGATCAACTGTTAACCTTGTTGTGGTCCATGTGTTTCAGTTGAGCACCTATTATGCTTTTTACATTATGTAATATAAGTCTGAGGTGTCCCCAGAATGTGTCTGTGAAGTTTCAGCTCAAAATACCCCACAGATCATTTATTAAATCATTTTGAAAATGCCTATTTTGAGTGTCACTGAAAGGTTTTGTGAAGTTTTGAATTTTCCTTTAGGCTTCATAGGATTTTGGGTAAATTTGGACAGGCCCCTGTTATAGCTTCCCAAAGGGTATATGTCAACATTTATTTTGATAATTATTGGCCTAGAGAGTCCAGAGAATTGTACTGCAGTGGATTTTGTCCAGATTGAGCAAAAAAAAACCTAGGACTAGTTCGCAAAAGTGGAATTTTTACGTCGTCAATCATTTAACAAACTATTTGATTGACAGCAGTGGTTCTAGAGGCAAAGTTGTCCAGAATGAGGAGTTCTGTCATCTGATACGAATGTGCAAAAAAAAAAAAACACCCTTAAAAAATTTAATATTGCCCTCCAGTGGATGATTTCTTTCAAATTTCTCTCAGACCTTTGGAGCTGTGAGTGGAACAGGCCCACTAAGTTTCGTTCAGATCGGCCCCCAGTAACCTTGTCTAACAGGTGCTTGACTTCGTCGGCCAATGGCAGCCATGTTTTTTGAAATATGTACAGTAAATTTCCTTGTAGACACTTGTGGCACTCCAAGACCATGCACACTGATTTTCACGTTGATAGGACAAATGGTTGTGCAGTTGTAGCCATTTTTATGTTTTTTTCTGCTTACAGCATCACAAAGTGTCTAAGCGAGTTTTGAGTTTGGCCGAGATATCTCAAGAGTTACAGGCATTTTACTAAAAGTGGCCCTGCCCCTTTCGAACGTTTTGACATCTCTTTCTGCACTGGTTTGGTTACGATCGATTTGGTTGTTGTCCGGTGTGAGCCAAGGATTCCAACATAAAGAGGATTCCAACATAAGATACTTGAGCCTGTGACTAACAGTTTAGGAGTTATGAGTGATTTCTTATTCTTGATTGCTGTAGCGCCCCCGTCAGGCCGATCGGGGCGAGCCTTGGACACGTTGTAGGCGATGTGAAAAATGATCGTGTAGTCTGCACAGATTTACTTGGAGATTGCAGATCTGTGACCATTCTAACAATTACAATGGACCCTTTTCACAAGCCTGTGATGACGCGTTTCAACAGTCATCATCATTATAAATCCTTTAAACTTTTTTATATTTTGATTTTTAAAAATATGTACATTTATAACTCTATACTTTGTATTATATCACCTTTTCATCAAGTTAACGCTATGTGAGGGTGTTTCTAATGCCGCGTCTATGGGAGGGACAAATTTGACATTGTTCTCTCTTCTGACTGCCGATATCAGTCTAGCTCAATTTTTTTCCTTTGACTGAAAGTCGTGTAGTTTTTCTTTTGCATATTTGAGCAAATGGGAATGCAAAAAATATATTTGTGGTACTCTCCCATTCACTGCTCTCAGATTTTACCCAACAATGACGATATAAGAAACCCATAAATGTGAGAAAGGTCCATAGGGTTTCAGTGCTACGCGCTTGAACAACTAAATAATCAGAAATGTAGCCAAGACTTACATTGCTGTGGAAGTATTCTATTAAAATGTTTTCATAAAGGATCATGGATTCCACAAAAACATATTAACGAGCACAACTGTTTTCAACATTGATAATAGTAAGAAATGTTGCCTGAGCACCAAATCTGCATTAGAATGATTTCTAGAGGATCATGTAACACTGAAGACTGGTGTAAAAGCTGCAGAAATGTTAGCTTTGCATCACATGAATATATTACATTTTAAAGTATGTTAAAATAAAAAACAGTCAGCAATAATATTTCGTAATATTACTGTTTTTACACTATTTGTACTCAAATGAATCAGATAAATAAATAAATAAATATCAATTAAAATTCAATCAAAAAAAAAATAAAAAATACAGAAACATACAGAAAAACATCTTACCAACCCCAAACTTCCGAATGGTAGTGTAAATTTCTAATTGACAACACGCAATGAGGCATAATATTGAATATTGAACAATGTATGGTCTGTTTTTGGGGAAGAAAGTCCACACTATGAGAATTATGACTTTTACTATTGATTACCCTTTCAAAAAAATCATTTTCTTGTTCCTTCACCGTGGCATTAGCAGAATAGCTCTGCAGTGCGAGTCTGTCTGTACAGCAGTAGCGATGGGAAACAGGTTGAAGTCTGCTTTGTTTTCGCCGTCTGTCATGGGGAACCCTTCCTCCGAGCAGGTCGATTCTGTGTCTTAGAGTGACACTTAAACAAAGCCTGCCAGTTAAGGAGCACCCTTCCTGATTGGAGAGGTGATGGCTCTCCATTTATATCAGGATACACCACTGGGGCTCCAATCGCTCGGCTGCCTTTTGTGTAGGAGCCGAAGGCATCGATCCTGATAGAACCTATTATACACTCTGTCTGTAGGGGATGTCAGCTAGCGGGCCACCACCCAATACACGGAGCGAAAAGTTTTAATTAACCGCAATTGAAAGAGTCAATTGAGGAAAAAAAAAGCGAAAAAAGGACAGACAAAGAAACTTTTTTGAATACAAAGGCATCGTGGAGGGGAGCTGATCTTGTGCTTCTAAAGATCTGAGGCATCAAAATCTTGGCAGGTTTGGCTGCGGTGAGCGCACGGCTCAACGCTCGCGGTTTTTATAAATGGCTGCGGGGCTGGAATTGACTTGTAATTAGGGTAGCGTGGAGTTGGTGAGGAATTATTAAACACTCCAGGCTCTAATGAGTTGATGAAAGTAAAAACACAGACCGCTGACCTTTTCCGTGGAATGTTTATGCATTCCCATTATGTTTTCTGCTGCGAATCAGAGGCGGTGGCAAAGTCTGTTGACACCGGGCCCTCGCTGGGCAGGGGGGGTAATTAAATCAGAACTGTTTGCATGAGCAGTCAGGGCAAATGAGTCACGCCGCGCACCTCTCACACGTGTTCGAACGCAAATGTGGATGCAGGTGAGTTCGCTTTCAAGTGCTCTCAGATGCTCTGAGTGAGACGGCCTGACTGTTTTTGACACTGTTTCATCAGGCACAAACCCTGAAGGTTAATTAATTCACTGGTTAGGTTTAGACGCGTCTGAGAGAATCTAAATATTTATGGGCTTTGTTTTCATACAAGCTGAACCAGAGGACTGTGTAGTGCTTATGTATTCTAGTGCCGTGCCTATGTATTTCCGAGATTACACAGCTGTTATATTACATTATTCAACATCAGCATCATTTTAACCATTCTGAATTATACATAGATCTTAGTACTCACCAAATGATCGGATTTATGGATGATAAAGTGGGTGAAAAATCCCATAAATTTACACTGTAGGAGGGAGCCGAGACAAATCTCTTTTGGGCAACCACATATTAAGACTGCATTAGCAACCACCTAGCAATGCTAAAAACACATCGCAATGAAATACAACACCCTAGCATTGTAGCAATGAATTTCGCACCACTCACTACAACAGAATATTTTAAAATGTGAAACAACTACTTAAATGCTGATTCTTTAAGTCTTGGTGAAATGTCTGCAAAATATTTTGGTTAAAATTCCTCAATGGTCATATAAAACAACAACCTTGTTACCAAAAACAGCTCTGTTCACAGCGACCTGTTTCAGTGCATGTCTCTTTAAATGATAATGAGCTACTGCTCACCCTGCCCCTCTCTTCCTTTTTTTCTGTGTATTCTGTAGCACATTACCATTAAAAAACAAAACTAATCAACTGTGTCCGCAGTTACTCTGATGTCAGGAAAAAAAATTAAGACTCTTATGTTCACTTTTACATCCAACTACAAACATACAAAACATTATGAGACACTGTTGTCGTTACAGCTGCTCGAGCGCGGAGAAAATGGCAGACAGCGTACAACTGGCCGAGAGCGGTAATATGCTAATAAGGAACAGTCTGTCAGCACTCATGGGCGGGGCCTGAAAAGTATGATGTCATACTGCTCAGAAAATCCAAACGGCTTGATAGAAAAAGGAGAGAATGTATTTTTATTATTGTAAAGTGGTTGTGTCCACACACTGCTAAGGTTATATGCGAACACAATATAAAAGTGAATTTTGCTTTCGATGTCCCCTCAAAATACTGATTTTTCCCACATCCTACTTAGAATTAACTGTGAACTCAACTTTAATGAGAGGCGTCATTTGACATTACTCCATCCAACGAGCACAGTTATTACACATTAAGCTTTTAAAATGACACCTTAATTTTTGCTTTTGGTCATCTGTTTTCAAAATGAAGGGCAGCATTTTATGTTCATTTTTTTATGATTTTGGCATAATTGATACAAAAAATGCTCTCGGTGTGTCATGGTGACATCATGTCACCATATTTCACAATATGTTAACGTGACGTGTGATTGCCTCAAACTCACTGAGGTTTGAAGTGGGATGTTTCAACTTGGATGTTCCCACTTCCGACCTCATCTGGAACGTGGCATAAGTATGCCAGGACAGTAGTTGGCGACACCAATTTGTAAAGGAACACTATGTGATTACACACGTACGCATTCCTATAGACTTACCATGTAATATACATGCGCATGATGTCATTGTTTTCACAAATTCACATTTTTGTCATCTACATGAAGACGATAACAGTATCTTTTTCAAAAACTTGCACTTTAAAACCTATTTTCAAAAGTTTGTGTTTTCAGACACACCCTCTAAACACCCTCTAAATATGGTGACTCCACATTAGCCAATCAAATTTTTAATGGCTGAATGAATGTGCTAAATGTGCCAATCACATTTTTACAGAGGAATGAAAGTCCCACTGTTATTCTGTACATTTTCACTGCTAAAATACAATAATTTTAATAGTAATCCATGTGACTGTGAATTTTGCATGAGGATGGAATATTGTCCTACGCAGATTTTGCATCTGGTTCATGTTGGTAGGCTTTGAAATGGGTTTACATTGCTACACTATATTGACAACAGACTCATTTCACCAAAATTACGCTAATGTACCTTTTTGTTTGTAAACAGTGTTTGACTTACTTGCACTTTCTTAGCCTTTGCGCGTTCGCTTTGTAAACACTGGGTCTGTAGTTCCGCCTACGTTCGGTGTGACCTTTCGACATGATTCATTAGTATGTGAACGTGCATCCCAGAACCTGTGTTACACGAGCTTTTGGGCTTAAAATTAAACAAATTTTTATTTTCTGAAAAAAAAATGACCAATTGTTTTGCTAGATAAGACCCTTCTTCCTCGTCTGGGATCGTTTAGAGCCCTTTGAAGCTGCATTTAAACTACATTTTGGAAGTTTAAAATTGGGGGCACCAGTCAAATTCATTATATGAAGAAATATCCTGAAATGCTTTCCTCAAAAACCATAATTTCTTGATGACTGAAGACAGAAAGACATGAACATCTTGGATGGCAAGGGGGTGAGAAAATTATTTGTGAATTGTTGTTCTGGAAGTGGACTTCTACTTGAATGAGAAATTGAAATGAATCAAATTTCGCTGATTGAATCACATTTGGGGTGTGCTCAACAAAGTCTTAATGACCATAATAGCATGGAATTAATAATGATATAAAATCATTAGTAAACTGTGAATTAGGTTAAAAAGTAGAACACAGAACAGTTTTGTTAGTCTTAAAATGTTAAATTACATTGGGGCCGATAGCCTTGTGGCCAGCGCTCTGACATGTATCATCATTGCGCTTCAGGTGTCCCTGGCTCAAGGACCCTGTCCCCCTCTCTCTCTCCCACTTCACTTCCTGTCCACTTACTGTCCTACTGAAATAAAGGCATAAAATGCCAAAAATAAAATCTTTTTTTTTTTAAAAAGACATTACTGCCTTGCTGATGAGAACCGGTCTTTGAAAAATTGTGTTCTGGTTTAGTGCTTCAGCTGCAGAAACTGAAAACAGATTCCGTTGCTCTCTGACAATCTGCATAATGAACTGTGTTTGTTCGTCAATCTTTGAGTGGAGTCTGTTGTACTCTTGGATACATCACTTTGCAACACCTCTTTCTTGCATTTGCATTGATCTTCATTTAGGAAGAATAACAAAGAAGTTGCGAGTGTTCTGCCATTGTATGGTAACTCATACTCAGAAATTCTGCTTGGCATTTAACTCATTCAAGAGACTTGAACCCACAATCTTTGGGTAACAAGTCCAACTCTCTAGCCATTGGGCCACAAATTATAGGGATGAAATTGTGCATACAAATGAACTGGGGTAACTAACAATGGATCTATAGCAATTACATATAATAATGGATCCCTTTTTAGTTTTTGTTCCATTACACGCTTTTTCGAGGCACTTAAAAGTTATAATGGACTGAACTTCAACCATGATGGCAGTTTTTTTTTTCTATCTTGGCATGGGTTTTTCAGCTCTAACCTGCTGTGCTTTTCTCTGGCAGGGCTTTGGTCTGCTGGGTCTATTTCCTCTCCTGATGAGGTGTATGAAGGAGACAACATTAGCAAAACTCAGCGCTTTGTTCAGATCCGCCTCTTACATCCTACTCGCCTTCTCAAGCAACACATGGATGGTCTTCCTCGGTAAGCTCCCCTCACCTCATATGATTTATATAAATGATGTATTGACATAATGAACTCCTTGCAAACTTATTGTGCATGAAGAATGATCAAGAAAGTCATTATGTCAAGTTAATGATGCAGTAGGGTCAATGATGTGATTTATATTGTCCAGACCTATTCATTTATTCAAATACACATTAAAAATGCAATGTATACATACAGTGACTTGAATACACATATTCTGATGATAAGCCATTGTTGATTTCTGAATTAAAATTCATTTAGTTCTTTTCTCTGTGGCAAAAAATACAAAATAATAAGGTAAGTAATATCAATTTTTTTTTTGGAAAGTAATATAAATTAATACTGTAATATACTTATTTTAAATGGTATAATATATTACACTACCATTCTTTTTAAAGAAAAATAATATTTTAATTAAGCAAGTATATAATAAATTGATTAAAAAATTATAGTAAATATATTTATAATGTTCAAAATCATCTTAATTTTAAATAAATATTGTTCAAGTTGCAAACATCTATTCACAAAAAAAAAAAAAAAAATCCTGGAAAAGTATCATGGTTTGCATAAAAATATTAAGCAGCAATAAAAAATGTTTTGTGAACATCAAAACAAAATATTAATGATTTCTGAAGGATCATGTGACAGTGAAGACTGGAATAATGGCTAATAATATATTTAAAATATATTAAAATAGAAAACAGTTATTTTAAATTGTAATAATATTTTACAATATTAACTTTTATATTTTGCTGTATTTTTTAACTTTGGTGAGCATGAGCGACTTTCAAAAACTTCATACAAGTTTTTAACAGTAATGTATATCATATACACAGCATAAATGAGTACACCCCCTCTAAAACGTAACAAATTCAGCAATTACTTTTAACTTAGATGACATGTTAGTGTCTTTTGGATATATAATGTTCCAACAAGCCTGCTTGATTAATTACTGAAGAAGAATTTCAAAATGATGTAGCTAAATAAGATTTTCTTATCAAAGTGATAAAATGCTGTGTTGCAAAGTACACCCTCCTGAAAGTTACTGAATAAAAAATAGGTTTAAGGCTATTTTTGATCAACATGTAAATATATCAAACCAAAACTTTTAAAGACAAGTAATTTCCTGACAATTAAATGTGTTATATAGCCCACTGAATAATATTCAGACTTAACACTGGCAGCAATGGAACCACTTGGAAGAGAACTGCCAGGTGACTTATTTCTTAGCATAAAAGAGGACAGTGGTACAAGAGGAATACCAAATTATTGTTTTAAGTGTGAAAATATAGCAGAAGTAGCACCGACATTCAAAAACAATGGACTTGTGATAAGGCTCCTGAAATAATCAGGTCTTCACTTTAAGTTTTCATTTAGTGATGAGTGAATTTTTGCTAGAAAAAGAGCAGGAGAAATATCATGCAAGCATCTCAGAGCTGGAAAAAGCTATAAAAAGAGTGACAGCCTGCAGAAGTGACATGGATGGTTGTTGTCACCACTAGAATTACTGTAGGAACTACTGTAGCCAAAGCACAATAAATTCATTTAACCTCTCCCAAGGCCCATATTTACAAAATATACAGTAGACTTCTCGGAATCCATACTCTGGTCTTAAGAGACCAAGTCAATCATTTCGGATCCAAAAGCATCCAAAATGTTCTGGTGTTGCTAGAGGAGGAGTACGGTGAGAAATGCCTGGTTCCCACAATGACATTCAGTGGTAGTAAAACTCTTATACTGGGATTTATGGGTGCTGAAGGTGTGAGGGAGTTGTACTTTATCAATCCTGTCATGAATTCACACTGCTGTGTAATTTTCAGCATGACAATGAAAATATTCATTCTCCCAAGGTGAAAATCTTAACGCTCTTAAGCAGCTGTGTGGGATGAGCAAAACCCCCCATTAAAGACCAGGGCATTCAAGGAGTTAAACAGGACAGATGTGAAAATTTGTCATGAACTTGTCATGACCTCAAAGTTCTGGAGGACATATTAAGCACTAGAATATTATACATTTGCTGAATTAAATCTAGGTGTACTCATTTCTGCAATCCTTCATTTAAACAAAATAGGCTAATTTACTTATCTCACAGAAAATACTGTCATATATTTTGTCGTTTTTATATGTTTAATACATTTCAAATTTGCCATCTTTCCATGAATTATATTAGGGATCATTAAGAAAATACACCTTTTATATTTATTTAGAGGGGGTGTACTCATTTATGCTGTGCACTGCATATGTATTTAAAACATTTTGACCACCAAAGTCTTTCATATTTCATATATTTTACTTTGAAATTTGTCATTGACATGGTAGTGTGTCATGTTGTCACAGGGTGACGTGGGAAGGTTTAACACTTCAAGATGGTGAGAACCAGCACAACTGACCCTATTTCAAATCTGTCAGCGAGCATATCAAAGCGCATCTCTCTTCCCTAAAACAATGTAGATTTCTTTTGTCAGCATGTGACATGCACAAAGCAAATGTTTCCCACTCGAGGGCCGACAGTCCTCAATGGAGCTGACTGTTTTAACAAGACAGTCAAATGTTTTGGAAAAAACAGTCTACCTGACCAGACTTTTTATGGTTTACATTCATTCCTCACTGCTGTCTGAACTCCTTGCCTTGTTCCAGGGGGGCTCCACCTCTAAAGAGGAGTTCTCAGAGTGGTAAGTAACGATAACATTGTGCCAGCCTTCATAGACGGCCACTCTCAGGGAGAGACAGCCGGATCGGCGTTAATACTGTTAATTAAATAAATGGTTGTGGAAATTGTTATTCTAATCGATGTGGCGGACGAAAGCCTTTTAAAGGGAGATGAGTGGCGGCGCTGATGAATAATCACTGCCAGGGAGGCTGGAATTTGCATGCTGGTCTTTTCTGTTGGCTGCGATAATGAGGGGCACAGCGGTGGCACATGGGAGTCATAACCTCCATTCTGAAAGTACAGCGCATGTGTGGTGTGTGCAGAACTGGCACACACACACACACGTGTGTGCAGATACACCCCACCGCATACGCATCAACGCAAATACAGAAAACCTTTTGTTCTCTTGAGGATCTGCTTTTCTTGATCACGCATGATCAGGCTGCTGCGACGAGCGAGTGACTTTACATTCTGAGCCATTAGGAGAAGCCCATGCTTTGTAATCACAATTACCTCTCAGAATTTCATACATATAGATTAAGCTCATGAATTATTGAATGTTCCACTTAGATTCAGTTACACTTTAGAACTGGTTAGCATTCCTCTGGCCTCACCAGAGAGATTAGTTAATTGTATCTTTATGTTTAACTCTAAGTAATGTTTCTTAAGCTGTGTTTAATCCAGGCCTAGTGTATGCAGGTCTATATTTTAATACATTATATTGTTTACTGTTAATCTGATTAGTTTTCTGAGTTTTTGTGATCTGTTCTGTGGTTTTGTAGTTGCTGTAGTTGGCATTCCATCTGGTATCAACCAAGCTGTGATTCGTTCTTTGTCTTCTGCCATCGTGGGAGCTGATGAACAAGGTATTGTGTTAAAAATTCACAATTCAGTTAGAGAAAGAGAGAAACACCACAAACAAGAAAGTACTAAAATGATGAACTGCTATGGTTTTGGACATGGTAGGATGGAACAATCATGATTTTTGAATAGATATAATGGTAAAATTAATGGTAAAATCATGGGTTTTGGATGGTCCTTTTGGGAATTATTTGGGGAAAATACACATTTTTTGGTTTTTGGAAAGTCTTTTTGGAAATGAATCAAAAGTGTTTGCATTAAGACCTAAAGAACCACATATTTATTATTGTTTGACTTTAAGATACTACCATATCTTAACCTTTTACTACTATATTTCAACTATAAAATTTGCACATATTTACATAACCACATATTTACTTTGTTTTACTTTATACCATATTTTAACGATGGTATTTACAGTTAAACATTTGCAATAAAAAGAATAATAAATCTGCCCAAAAACTCAGTTATTGCAGTTTTTTTATTTTATTTTATTTATTTATTTATTTTGGTAGAAATGTGGTAAATTTGTGGCTTTTGAATATATACCTTGGCTATACATGGCCAGGATAGTAAAATCATGATTTTTGAATGGTCCTTTGGGAATTATTTTGGGAAAAATACTTATGGTATTTATAGCATAAGCCAAAATAACCACAAATTTAGAGTTGTTTTACTACACTGACCATATTTAAGATATTAGTAGTAAAACTATAGTAAAAAAAATGTAAGCAAGCAAGTAATAAATAAATAAATCATTAAATGTTTTAGGGTACCATGGTAATCACACATGTTTGTGGACATGGTAGCATAGTCATTTTTTATTTTTTTTTAATACCTTAGTTAACATGAATTAACAACAAACTATGTAAATAGCTTTAACCCATGTTTTGCAATGCTAACGTATATTACGTATATACACATAAATTTATGTAGCAGCTAAAACACACAAAGGATAAAAAATACTAACTCACCATTCAGGCACTGAATTGGGCTATTGGTAAATTTAAATCTAAAGTGGAAACCATCTGAACATCAACTGATATGTTACTCAGGTTTGTAGACTGTATATTAACATGACTTACCACTAACAAAATATTTACTAAGGGAATTTGTAAACCTTATTGTAAAGTGTACACTAGTCCAACATTAAATGATGTGTTACTAACATTTGTAGACTGTTTATTAACACGACTTACCACTAACAAAGTATCTATTAAGGGAATTTGTGAACCTTATTTTAAAGTGTACACAATTTCAACATTAACTAATGCATTAACCAACGTTAACTAATTAAACTGTTAAAGTGAAGAGATGAATTAGTATGTATAAGTTAACATTAGCAAAGATCAAGGAATGCTGAAAAGATGTGTTGTTCATTGTTAGCTCAATACATTAACCAGTGTTAACTAATTAATCCGTTAATGTGAATACTGTAGATGAATTAGTATGTATAAGTTAACATTAACAAAGATCAAGGAATGCTGAAAAGATGCTTTGTTCATTGTTAGCTCTTGTTAACTAATACATTAACCAGTGTTAACTAATCAATCTGTTAATTTGAACAGATGAATTAGTATGTATACTGTAAGTTAACATTAGCAAAGATCAAGGAATGCTGAAAAGATGCGTTTTTCATTGTTAGCTCTTGTTAACTAATACATTAACCATTAATCCGCTAATGTGAATAGATGAATTATGTACTGTATAAGTTAACATTAACAAAGATCAAGGAATGCTGAACAGATGTGTTGTTCATTGTTAGCTCTTGTTAACTAATACATTAACCAGTGTTAACTAATCAATCTGTTAAGTTGAACAGATGAATTAGTATGTATAAGTTAACATTAGCAAGTATCAAGGAATGCTGAAAAGATGCGTTGTTCATTGTTCATAACTAATACATTAACCAGTGTAACAAATTAATCCGTTAATGTGAACAGATGAATTAGTATGTACTGTATAAGTTAACATTAACAAAGATCAAGGAATGCTGAACAGATGCGTTTTTCATTGTTAGCTCTTGTTAAATAATACATTAACCAGTATTAACTAATTCATTAATGTGAACAGATGAATTAGTGTATGTATAAGTTAACATTAACAAAGATCAAGGAATGTTGAAAAGATGGGTTGTTCATTGTTAGTTCATGTTTACTAATGCATTAACCAACGTTAACGAATACAACCTTTTTTACATGGTATCATGGTTAAATATTTATGTTTGTATTTGCAGAAATTCCATGGTACAAAATGTGGTTTTTGTACATATACCATAATAAGTAAAAACATCTATTGTTTTTTAAAGTTGCTTTGAAACTATAGTTATAAACTAAAACTTTGTTATATTTGTTTATTACTTTGTTACTAACTATGTTATAAAAATACAAATAAATTACATTTTTCTGAATCTTAGAGTGAATACCATGAATATACAATAGTATTCATTAAGTACAACGGTATTACCATATGAAACCATCCCTGTGCTTTTTTTTTTTTTTTTGTGTAAAAGTGTATTGCAGTGTATTGCATTGCGTAATGTGTACATCACAGCTTTGCTTTCTTCTCCCTGTTTGATCTACAAGCCCACAAATGAGCTGAAATATCCTGAGGAAACAGCAAAGTGTTTTGACCTTCATGTGACAAAGAGATTTGAGTCATGCTTTCCTTCTAAATCTTTACTTTCTTTGACATTTGTTTCTGCCTGATAACGTAGCTAAAAGCCCAAGATTTAATCTCCATTGTCCTTTCACAAATCCTTAATGAGAGGCGTCGCAGTATGCATAATTAACCGGGGAACTGAACACTTTTCAGCTTTCTCCATAAAAATCACAGAATTATCAAACTCTACTAAATTGAAAACAATGCAAGAGGAACAGAGCAACAACAAACAACATCTTGAATACACTTTCATATTCATATCGGTTTGTTTCCACTCACACAGCGTGCAGCTGTAAGCCAAACCGAAAAAGAATTACCCATTTAGTTTGTAGACACAAACATCTTTCTCCCCATTACTTTTTATTTATTTTCCCGTTGATACAAGAGTGATACCACTGTGAAAGGACACAGTGATGACAGGCCATTGCCATCCATAAATGCACTGTTTTCACCGTGCAATCCGCCTCTCTCTCCACTTTGACTGCCGTTTCCTCGGCTTGTGTCTCGGATTGCATGTGTCACTGACTCTATTGCAGTTTCCAGTCATTCCAGGGCACTCACACGACTTCCAGCTCCGGTGAAGATCAATAAGTATTGCATGTTCCAGGCACTTACGGGCTGCCCCGACGCTCCGCGACTCATTCTGCTCCAGTTAGTCAGAGCAGTCACGAAGTTCAGCGTAGCTCAGGGAGATATTTTATCAAAGTGGATCAAACCATTATTCATGCCAACGATCTACTGCACAGACCTCAGGTTCCACGGCTATTATTCTTTCATTCAGATAAAATCATAGGTTATGAATTTCAGGTGCATCCACGGCATATTAATGAAACAGCACTAGCTTTATCCATAAAGTTTGGGATATCTTTATCAGAAACGTGTGTTTTTAATTTAGGGTAATTGCTGGGCTCTGCTAATATTAAAAATGATTCATTAGTTAGTAACACTTTAATGACAGTGTCCTTGTTACAGATTTTACAAGTATATACTATAAGTTACTAGAAATTTAGCAGAATTATGATAGATAGATTTCACATAAAAGACGTTTACATATAGTCCACAAGAGAAAATAATAGTTGAATTTACAAAAATGACCCTGTTCAAAAGTTTACATACGCTTGATTCTTATTACTGTGTTGTTACCTGAATGATCCACAGATGTGTTTTTTTGTTTACTGATAGTCGTTCATGAGTCCCTTGTTTGTCCTGAACAGTTAAACTATCCGCTGTTCCAGAAAAACCCTTCAGGTCCAACAAATTCTTTGGTTTTTCAGCATTTTTGTGTATTTGAACCCTTTTCAACAATGACTGTATGGTTTTGAGATCCATCCTTTCACACTGAGGACAACTGAGGGACTCATATGCAACTATTACAGAAGGCTTCAGAAGGAAAAACAATGCATTAAGAGACAGGGGGTGTAAACTTTTGAATGGAATGAGGATGTGTAAATTTTTCTTATTTTGCCTAAATATCTTTTTTTTTTTTTATTTAGCACTGCCCTTCAGAAGCTACAAAAGATTCTTACGTGTCCAGAAAACAAAATTAATTAGTTAATTCACCCTGCTCTTCAAATTCAAGAAGGTTTCACCTCCTGGCTCTTAATGCATAGTTTTTGCTTCTGGAGAATGAGTGAGTGTTTGAATCTTCTGTAATAGTTGCATATGAGTCCCTCAGTTGTCCTCAGTGTGAAAAGATGGATCTCAAATTACACAGTCATTGTTGGAAAGGGTTTTAATACACAAAAATGCTGAAAAACCAAAGAATTTGTGGGACCTGAAGGACTTTTCTGAAGAACAGCAGGCAGTTTAACTGTTCAGGACAAACAAGGGACTCGTGAACAACTATCACTAAACAAAAAAACACATCTGTGAATCATTCAGGTAACAACACAGCATTAAGAATCAAGCGTATGTAAACTTTTGAACAGGGTCATTTTTATAAATTCATCTATTATTTTCTCTTGTGTACTATATGTAAACATATTTTATGTGAAATGTCTTATTCAGGTCAGTACTAAATAAAAAATAACATGCATTTGATGGAGCACAGAGTCAGGATCCTGGACCATTGAGACAACCACACACAGAAAAGGTGTAATTCACTCAAAGGCACTTTATTAAGGAAAAGACAGTAATATTTATATGGTAAAAGAGGGAAGTGAAAGATCCACATCACTCCCTTCAGGAAACACACCAGTACATCATGTCTTATGATTCTCTAGGCTAGACTTATGTCATGTCTGCTTTTCAGGTTAGTATGAGAAGGGCACAGGAGGTCAGGATTATTACAATCTCACATGTATGATCCCTCTTATTTTGGTAAAATAATTAACATTTTGCAGATTCTGCAAGGTGTATGTAAACTTTTGACTTCAACTGTATATAGATACAGTTGAACTAAGCCTGGTGGAACTGAATTTCTCAGTTTCACGTCTTTATTGACTTGAATGTTGATGTTCTCAGGTGCCATGTTCTCCTTCTCGGCCTCAGTGGAAGCGACCTGCATCCTTATTGCTGCTACGATCTTTAATGGGCTGTACCCCCTGACCCTGCCTACCTTCCCCGGGATGCCCTTCATCATCATGGCAGTCTTCATGCTCATCGTGTTCATTCTCTTGCAGTAAGTGAACCACTCTTTGATATGGAAACTGAATATAGTGAATGCAACACAATTAAAGGGATAGTTCACCCCAAAATGAAAAATTACCCCATGATTTACTCATCCTCTAGCCATCCTATGACTTTCTGCTTTCAGACGAATACAACTGGATTTATATTAAAAAATGTCCTGGCTCTTCCAAGCTTTATAATTGCAGTGAATGGCTGTTGAGATTTTGAAGCAAATGACAGTGCATCCATCCATCATAAAAAGTGCTCCACACGACACCAGGGGGTTAATAAAGGCCTTCTGAAGTGAATCGATGCATTTTTGTAAGAAAAATATCCATATTTAAAACTTTATGAACCGTAATTTCTAGCTTCTGCTAACTACACACATTTACAAGAGAGTGGCGTTTCAGCGGATGATGTAGGACGTAAGCATAGCTATTCACTGCCATTTTGCTAACAGTTCTTAAACAACAAGGTTGTGGCTGTTGTAATATCAAGCATTAAATGTTTCTAAACCACACAACGGTTTCGGAATAATATTTGAGGTGTGACTTTGTAATTTATGTGGTAGAACAAAACAGGACTCTTCAGGTAATATTATGCACAGACCTTATTTTACTCATAAATTGAAAACTGCTGCTCTAAAAGCCCATTAGAAATTCCAGAGAGAAGCCATGGCTCAAAAATGCTAATTCTCTTGTGGGTATTAAGGCTACAAACCGAACAGCTCTATTCAATTTATTTGTATAGAGCTTTTCACAATACTTATTGTTCAAAAAGCAGCTTTACAAAGAATAGTGCCTTAAACCCCCAGCGAGCAAGCCAACTCGACAGTGGCAAGCAAAAACTCCCTAAGATATTTAAATAGATGAGGAAGAACCTTTAGGAGGAACCAAGACACAGTTGGGGAAGTTCTCCTTCTCAGTATCACACATAAGTGTGCATGCATACATTTTCATTTGAACAGATGTAATCTAGCTACATAAAATTAATTATATTCATTATTAGCTAGTTTGTTTTTAAATTAAATGTCATGATCAGTGTTCTATTTTTCCCCTTGCACAATTCACAATAACGCTGCAGATATACAGTGTGATTGTTGGCATGGCAACACTTTTGGTCAAATGAGGTCACAATTATTGTCTAATTTTAATGTTAATTGCTTGCTTAGTGTCTGGGATAATTGCATTAAATATTCATTTTGAGGTAGTACCAAATGGAGCCATAGTTTAATTGGAAATACAGAAAACTAATGTTTATTTTAATAGCCGGTTAATAAGATACTCACATAAACAGAATGATCCGCATTGTCCTTCAAAAATATTTTAGTTACTGTCCCACTTTATATTAAGTGGCCTTGACTACTAAGCACTTATATCAGAAAATAAGTACAATGTACTTATTGTGTTCATATTGTATTGTAAAACACTTTTGCTGCTATTGAGGTGGGACACAGGTAAGGTTAAGGACACATTTGGCGGTATGGGTAGGTTTAACGGTGGTGTAAGGTCAGCAGTGTAATTCTAAATGTAATTACATGCAGGTATTTTTTAAAATATAAATACAAATGTAAACACATGCATGTACACAATAAGTGCACCGCACCAAATGATTCATTTAAATGTAAGTAATAGCTCTAATATGTGTTTTACTTTAAAGCATGTCTCTAATGATTTAGATTTTTATACATTTGGAGAAGATGAGCATGACATATTCTGTGCTAATAGCATAACATGAGTACTTGCATTTGTCATACGGAGAAATATAGAGGATGGCAAATTAGATATTGATCCATCTCTTGCGTATTCTTTAGCATTTACAGTGAGAGAGGGATCTTAATACACTTCTGCTCTTCACCACATGCAGTACTTGTGATGTGCAAGTCTAAACTCAATCACTAGGGTCTAGTTTCAAATAGTAGCTTCATGTTCTCAGAAAGGTTCTTTAAGAGTTTTTTAAAGGTCAGACGTTGCTATTCAGTGACGTAAGTGTTGTAGAAATAGCACTTCCACTTTTAAGGGAGGTCAGTGTGGCTTCACTGGTGTTTGTGCTTGTTTGAGACTGGAATTAAATGTCTGTTTGGTAATCAAACATGTTATTCTAACAGAACAGAGCGCTGTTTTACAATAATGTGCATTACAATAATGTAACGGTGGTGATGGCTCTTGATGAATGCTCTTTATTTAATGGTCTTCCCATTTGCCATTAAACGGACAGATGGGCAACTTCTACCAAAACACATTAATATGTCTGACTCAACCGGACTACATAATGATACATTAGAGCATGGTGCTAGCAACAAGGTCATGGGCCCAATTTCCAGGGTATGATACAATGTATACTTTTAATGCAAATATAAGCTATTTTGGATATAAATATCAGCAAAATGTATAAATGTAAATGTCAATATCCAGTGTTTGGGCTTTCAAAATATTTTTACACAAGGCATATGTACATTACCTTTCAAAAGGAAATGCTATAATGCAAAACAATGCATTATGAGCCAGCGGTGTAAACTTTTGAACAGAATGAAGATGTGCACATTTTTCTTATTTTGCATAAAATTAACTTAGCATAAATGTTTCCCAGAAGACAAAATAAGTGAAATTTACCCTGATCTTTAAATTCCAAAAGTTTTCACCCCCTCTCCAGCTCTTAATGCATTGTGTTTCCTTCTGGAGCATCAGTGAGCGTTTGAACCTTCTGTAATAGTTGCACATGAGTCCTGTTGTTCTCAGTGTGAAAATATTATTACTGTATTTTTGATAAATACAGGATAAGAGACTTCCTACTAAAAGCACAAAATATTCCTACTAGCCCCAAACCTTTGAAAAGTAGTGTATATTATGATTTTTATTTTTTTTTTTTTTTTATTTTTGTGTTAACTATTTTGTGTGAACTTCATTTTGTGTGACCAGAAGAATTAAATAAATGACAGTAACATAGTAACATTTTTATCCAAAACCAAATCTACTCTACTGAGTTTTGTTTTTTTGAGTGAGTTTGCGATGGAATGCACCTTATGTCTGGTATTTTTAGCTCATTCATCAAAACAGATAACCTGCTATGCGCAATCATAGTAATAGCCCTTTCAAGGGGTTCCCTGAAAAGCTTTGATCTAACTGACGCACTTGTCAGGTTGGCAATAAACAGCTCTACCGCCTCCATTATCAGCCTTCAAATTGATTCTGACGTGCATTTGATGTTCTTCCTCAGACTATATAATTAAGTGATTGTCTTAGGTAATGAAGGCATTAAGTAATGTACACCTGCAATAAAGTCTGTGTGTGGTGGGTAGTGAAGTGTAGCATGGTGATCACACCCAGGCTGTAATTACACCACTAATGGGCTGTTCCCGGAGGCTGTGCCCGCTCAGGGTCGCGAAGTCTCCTCTGTGTCCCAAGCAGCCCGCTATTAAACCTGTGCAATTCAGAGGAGGACATACGGTTCTTAATCCATACTTAATCCATTATCCTGCTAGGAAATGATACATGTCAAATCAGAAATTGCAGGCCGTTTTGTGAAAGACTCAAATTACACCCTTTGATGTTTGGCTTTTTTATTTGCATCAAGTGAATTTGAAAATGGCACCCGTAAACGCAATGAAAGCTCATTTGAAAAAATTTGCTTCTACCTACATTTGTGCAAAACACCATACAGTACATGCAATCCACTAAGGTTTCCGGCTGAAACAACACCAACTTCTTTCCTTTTCACAAAGGGGCAGATTATTGATTAATTAAGACTTTATTAAAATTCATTAATTTTTGTGTGGTTGCTTGCACAATGTCCTTAAAACACACTTTTACCATCCAAATCCAATTCTGCTTATCAAATCTGATTCTTACCCAGTTTCTTAACCAGTTTAACTTCCAACAAGGTAAAATAAAAATGAAGTCACACACTTAGATATCAAACATAATCATTCTGTCGGGTCGTGTGCGGGATGGAGTAGCAGGGAAGAGGAGATACAAATACAAACGTGCTTTAATAATATAATCCAAAAGGGAACAGGAACAAACAGGAACAGCAGGGAAAATCACACGCCAACACGACGGAAACTAACATTAAGAACGGACGACAAACAAAGAACTGAATCAAACTTATATATGGTAGCTAATGAGACAATGACAGGTGTGAGTGATTAACCAATGATGACAAAACAAGAAACGGAACAGGAAGGACCAAATAAGGACACAGTAGGGCAAAACCAACAAAACAGTCCACAGGGGTGTGACACATTCTGGGTTTTTTTGTAAAACATTCTGTTGCAGCTCAATACTCTCAACCAAAATCAGCAGCCTACACTGTAAAAACAAATAAGTTGATTCAACTTAAAATAATTTGTAACCTGGCTGCCTTAAAATGTTGTGTTAAATAAGCTAAAAAACTTATGTTGTTTAAACATATGTTGGAGTTCCTTAAACCTAGAATTAATAGTTGGGATAACAAAGGTGAAGCTGAGTCAACTTTTAGGTTTTTAGTTAGCCCAGCAAGATGAGAAAGTTGTGCTAGCCTAAATGTAAGTTGAAACAACATAAACTTAGTGAGACCAACATGACAAGAAAGTTGTGCTAACCTAAATCCAAGTTGAAACAACATAAACTTAGTGAGACCAACAAACGTTTAGTTGTTTAAACTAACCATTTTGTTCAATAAATTGATAAAATTGGCTAAACGAAACATCTTGTTGAATCAACTTATATTTTTAAGGCAGCCAGTTTACTTTTTCAAGAATAGTTCATCTTACTTGTAATGTTAAGTTCATTCAACTGGTTGAACTATGCAATTTGCCCACACAACTCAAGTTTAAATGTATAATTATAAGTTGTGCAAACTGAATAAAAATCGGCTCAACTAAGCATTTTGTTGAATCAACTTACACTTTTAAGGCAGCCAGGTTACTTTTTCTAGAATAGTTAATCTTACTTGTAATGTTAAGTTCATTCAACTGACTGACAGCTGGCTGAACTATGTAATTTGCCCACACAACTGAACTGTACTGCAGAAAATAGCCTCATGGACACTGAAAAACATGCAGAAGGCTATTTTATTTGAATTCAAAATAGACAACCTCCTACTTAGCATTACTGTGTTTAGTATTAAAACTTTAAAAACCATAGATAAACATTGACATTTCAACAACTGCAGTACATATTTACATTCCTTTCACTAATTCACATTTAATCAAAAGAACAGATTAGGGATTCTAAATTTCTTGCGGAGTAGCATGTTGCGTAGCCCGTAAAGACACTAAGAACAGCTGCTCCCACCAATGTTCATGAAAAGTTTTTGGAGAACATCGGAAGTGTGCTTCATGTGTTTTGGGTAATCAGTGTTAACGATGTAAAGAAGACCTATCCAAAGCACAAATGCTTTCAGGACGTCACAGATATCGGTGAGGTCAAGACGCTCTTCCAAAATGATGGCAACGGCAATGGTTTCTTTTGGAAGTATTTCCCATTGCTCCTCCTCAGTCACAATCAAGATGTCCATTTCTATGCCCTTCACTAATTCTTCAATTTCATGAGATGCCTGAAAAAAACAACAACAAAAAAAGAATTAATTATTTACATGCAAATATAATAATTGAATCAACATTAAATACTACTGTACATTAACTATAGTAATACATTCTGTTAAAAATATTTTAAAATAATAATAACAACAACAACCTCAACAAACAGCAATTAAGAGGCAAAGTAAAAAAAAAAGCATAAGTTACATGAGCATAGCTGGGAGTATCAGACCAACTGCAACAAGTACTTTAATTTCCAGAATATAAGGGTGTTTCAACACTAGCACTTTTGGTGTGCACCAGGTTCGGTTGATGTTAGAGTTTGGTTCATTTGGATGGTGTGAACTCTTAGTTCTATTATTGTTTATCTGAAATTGTAGCCATTAGGGATTTATATTTTTAAGGCAGCCAGGTTACTTTTTCTAGAATAGTTCATCTTACTTGTAATGTTAAGTTCATTCAACTGACTGACAGCTGGCTGAACTGTGTAATTTGCCCACACAACTCAAGTTGCAGAAAATAGCCGATGCTGAAAATACCAGTCATTAAATTTTTTTATTGGCACATTCTGACATATTTTGCTTCACAGTTTTACAAAGACTATATTCAAAGTATTGTCACTTTAATGTTACATTTTACATACAAAATATATTTACTTATGTTATCAGTCTTGCCCACACATTCACAAGAGTATTACGACATGTATGTGGTGCTGATGTAGAACATGCATGCGCTGCGCCTTGTTTACGAGCAGAGGAATGCACACACCTGTCGTGGTACTCTCGTGAACGTGCATCGACTGAAAAAAACTAAATTACATTTTTGAAATCTAATATAAAATGACATTAAAAATTACAATAGCAACTAGGGGTGTTACGGTATGTGTATTAGAACCGAACGATTCACGGGGGAAATTCTAAATGGAAGTGGTCATCCATATGCCCTACTCCTTCAAAGGGCAGAGCCCTTGAAGTTTAGACTTTGGAGTGAGCAGGGTAACTGCCATTATGTAGATGTTTGGAATGCACTTGGCAAAGGGAGTGACGTGTTGTCAGCATTACTGTTGCAAATAAACATACATTTTATGTTTTAAATATATAATATATAATAACAAACAGAGCAATTCCAATAGGGTCCTCGCACTGCAGTGATCAGGCCCTAAAAACTAATATTAAACTTTTTAATATATGTTTATTTGCAACAGTAATGCTAACAACAATAAAAAGACATTTATGCCATTAAAACAGCGACATCTGCTGACGGACACCATGCTGCATTGTCACAGAAACATGCCAGCTGAAGGTAATGAGAAAATTACGTTGCTTCCTTTGCCAAGTGCATTGCAAATATCTACATAATGGTATGCAGGTGCCCTACTCACTCCAGTCTAAACTCCAACACTCTCAAAAAAAGGTACAGTTTTGTTGCTGGGGCTGGAACTATCCCTTTAACACTTTTTGGCTTTTTTAGTATTGTGAATGTACCATGTATCATGACATACAGTAAGTACTGTGTACCATATCGAAAACTTACGTGTTACAGCCGCTGATACGCTGCAGATTGATGGTGCTCAATTTGGTCACCCACAACTATAATGCCAAAAGTCATGTCCTGGATGAATACCTCGAGAACCTGTGTACTTCAATAAAAACAAAGGGAAGCCTTAAACTATGCCTTATAATATTAATTCACAAACTCCAGTAAATATGTGCACTAAATAAATACATTTACTTACAACTTTGTCCAAGCTGTACAATGTGATAGTCATCCCTTGTCTGCATAGCACTGATGGATACAACTGCAAAAAGACTTGCTGAGGTCCAACCACAAGAATGTTGAATTCTATGCTGATCTTCAGTCATTCCAGAATATCACAAACATGAAAAATACAGAAACATGTTAAAACAACACTAAAAATAAAAATAAATAAATCTTGACAGAGAAAGCTAAATGTCATTGCAAGTTTACGTTTCAATTACCAAAACCCCATTTTACAATACAGAAAAGGCTTTTAAACTACATAACACAGGAAATTAGAACAACCAAAAACAGCCAATTTTACACATTTGTGACAATCCTTATCGCAGGGCTGTTTATACAAGATATATGCCTTTATTGTTATTCAAAAACCTATAGTTTTATAATGTATGTGTCCGGTGAGGCACTTCAGTAACCAAGAGAAGAGTTTGTACCGGTTCAAACGAACTCTGAGGGAGCTGCTCATTCGTTTCTTTCATAACATGCATAAAAATGACAGTTCGAGTAGTAATCTTGTTTTTAATTTTATTCGTTCATAAGTTCTTTTTTTTAAATTCTCCGTTCTAAATCCATACATTTGTTCGTCCCTCTCCATCTCGCGCTCTGCATGAACTCATGTCTCTCTCTAATAATACATACCAAAAACTGTATATTTATCATTCTCCACATAAATCCAGCTCAGTATCGCATGGGAGTATACTTGGTATAACATTTATATCGAAAATACTGTTGAACCCCGTGTATTTTGTAGTGATGGGAAGTTCGGATCATTTTACCGACTCGGTCCTTTGAGTCTCGTTCAGCAAAATGAACGAATCTTTTTTCGAGTCATTTCGTTCATTTTGTTCATTTTAGCAAAATATAATTAAAATGTTACGTTTTACTTCCCTAACACATCTACTGCTTACACAAACGTTGATCACACTACAAACAAAACAAAACTATAATGCTATAATGCTATAAGAAACAGAAAATATTAATTCATTGTTTACCTGGGTCTTTAGTCTATGATTCGCTCACCTCACCTCTTATCTGACAAGTTTTCGGGTTCGAGTCGTTCGTTCATCACGTGACAGCCCTGTAACGTTAACCTATGCAGCCTGAGCCGGAAAGAGAATTGATTAGTTCATTTCTCGAGTCCTCGGGTTTGAGTCGTTCGTTCATCACGTGACATCCCCGTAATGTTAACCTATGCAGCCTGAGCCGGAAAGAGAATTGATTAGTTCATTTCTCGAGTCCTCGGGTTTGAGTCGTTCGTTCATCACGTGACATCCCCGTAATGTTAACCTATGCAGTCTGAGCCGGAAAGAGAATTGATTAGTTCATTTCCCGAGTCCTCGGGTTTGAGTCGTTCGTTCATCACGTGACAGCCCCATAAGGTGAACGAACGACTCTAAAACAGTTGAACTAATTCCAGTACAGGACCTAATAGGATGTTGCGCATGCGCGACTGAACGAATCACTCCCCGAGACGACTCGTTCGTCCCGAGTCACATTAAAGATTCGTTCAAAATGAACGAATCGTTCAAGAACGACCCATCACTAGTATTTTGAGGCTTCAGAGTGCCGAGAAAATAATGCTTATTACTAACGAGAAAATACGACGCGTTAAACCATACTTGTACTCTTCTTAGACAACATACGTAATTGTACATATATAGTAAACCAATAAATACAAATATTCACAAGACTGACCGTATATTAATGCAGCTTTGCTGTGGGTTCCGGTTTGGCACGTTAACTGAGAGAGTTAGCTTCAATCGAACTCTGAGGGAGCTGTTCATTTGTTTCTCTTATAAAATGCATTAAAATGACACTTCGAGTAGTAATATTGTTTTTCTCCCCTTAATTTTAATAGCTCATAAGTTCATTTTTTTTTAAATTCCCGCCGTTCTAAATCCACACAGTTGTTCGTTCCTCTCCGTCTCGCGCTCTGTTTGAACGGTTCTCTCTCTAATGCAGCACTGGCCTCAAATAATACATACCAAACTGTATATTTATCATTCTCCATATAAGTTCAGCTCAGTACCACAGCAGAGAATATAATATTTATATCGAAAATACTGTGGAACCGTGTGTATTTTGAGGCTTAGAGTGCCGCGAAACTAGTACATATAACCAACTAGAAAATACGACGCTTTAAACCATACTTGTACTCTTCTTAGACAACATACATAAATGTACATATATTAAACAAATAAATACAAATATTTACTTACCAAATTTGTTGATTGAGAACATTTTCCAACTCTGTGGAGAAGCTTCCCATGATGGCTGACAAACATCTTCTTTCTGCAACGGTCTTCACGAGATCTGGCGAATATGTGACGTTAAGAACGTGATTTCCTCATTAAATTGATTCAACACATTTTTTTAAGTTGAGGGGGCAAATAAAAACGTTTTGTCAACTTATGAATTAGTTGAGACAGTAAAATTTAAGATGTTAAGTTGAATGAGCAAATTCAGTAGCTGCAAGTTGTGTCAACTTAAAAAAATTAACTGAAACAACTAAATGGTGAAATTATTTTTTACAGTGTACTGGACACTTACATAAAGAACTTTTGTCTTTGATTTTAACAAAAAATACCACAGCAAAAACAACTAAGCTAACTAATATAAATTTCAAATATTATTAAAGACAAATATGCAGAAAATGAATTCGTAATAGCACAAATAAATACAACTGCACAAAGTTCAGGTACAGAAATCAAATGTATAATAACACTCCATAGGTTTTCTTTTTTATAAATAAAATGTAGATTAATCCTAATTAATGTTAAATATGTTATTAATTTAAGATCAGAGTGATTTTCTTTTTCTTTTGTTATTTGATTAACATTATTGACACAGACGGCTGCTGTCACTTTAAGACTGCATGGATCCAAAATACTGTTACACATATGTGACCCTGGACCACAAAACCAGTCATAAATGTAAATTTTTTGAAATTGAGACTTATACATAATCTGAATAAATAAGCATATTACAATATTTGGCAGAGATACAACTATTTGAAGATCTGGAATCTGAGGGTGCAAAAAATCTAAATATTAAGAAAATCACCTTTAAAGTTGTCCAAACTAAGTTCTTAGCTATGCATGTTACTAATCAAAAATTAAGTTCTGATATACAGTAGGAAATTTACAAAATATGTTCATGAAACATGATCAATTTCAATTTTGATTATCAATTTTGACCCATACAATGTATTTTTGACTATTGCCACAAACCCGTGCTACTTATTACTTGTTTTGTGGTCCAGGGTCACATATGTTTTATTTCTCAAATGTTTATGCTCACTTAAGACAAACCAACAGTGTTTACAAGGATCTTTTACACAATTTTGTGTGCATTTGCTCATTGAAGCACAAGAAGATGCAAAAGAGAAGTCAATTCAGTATTCGAGTACTATATGAGAGGAAGAATGTGGGTGTTCAAACTGAGTTCTCTTTCATGTCTTTTTGCACTTCAGTGTTCACATTTAGGCTGCATGTCCACCAAAAGCATTTTTAACCAGCTGAAAATGGCAGGCTCTAAAATAAAAAAAACACAATTTGTTGAGTCAGCTTAAAATAATTTACACTGCTGCCTTAAAATTGTAAGTTCAGTCAACTAAAATAAGTTCAGTCAACTTGAAATGTTAAGTTGTACTAAGTAACAACTTAGATATTTGTGTTTGCTAAACTTAACAGATGGGTAAGTAACCCAGCTGCTAAAATTTTAAGTTGATTCAACTAAAATATCTAAGTTGTCACTTAGTATAATTTAACATTCAAAGCTGAATAAACTTTTTTTGAGCTGACTGAACTTAAAATTTTATGGCAGCAAGGTTACAAATTATTTTAAGTTGACTCAACAAATTGTTTTTTACAGTGTAAAATGCACACACAGGAATTGATAAGTGGAATTGAAATGCACGTCTCATTGGATCCATGGTTCTTGGAAATTTGGAACCGGGTCTAAAATGGAACCGGTTCTCGATACCCAACCCTATTTACCATAGTGCATCATTTCTAACCAAACATGTTTCAACATATGCATCGCATAACCAAATACATATGTAAAGATTTTAAAAAAGACAGTAAAAAATAATGATAGATGATAATGACAGATTTACAAATAGTAATAGATTCTACTTACATGATGTAAAAAAAAATAGCAGTATTATCTTTTCAATACGCTATTTACACTAAGTGCAAATAGTGATAGATTATATTTACACTATGTAGAAATAGCAGTAATATTAGTTAGATGGTATTCATAATACTTGCCAGATATTTGCACCTCAGTATATTGTACATTATAAAACAGTATGCAATAATAACGTATTGAGTGTAAATGATCATTTTTATTAATATTATTAAATGGATGCTGCCTTATTGGGACAGTAAAGCCCCCTCCCTACATCTATCCCGAACCTTAACTGATAAACACATGCAAGGCACTTTATTTTCCACTTCGCAATTATTTTCTTCATTTTATTGAAAATAAATGCCTTTCTGATCTGATATGTGACCCTGGACCACAAAACCAGTCATAAGGGTCAGTTTTTTGAAATTGATATTCATACATAATCTGAAAGCTGAATAAATAAGCTTTCCATTGATGTATGCTTGTTAGGACAGGATAATATTTGGTCGAGATACAACTATTTGAAAATCTGCAATATGAGGGTGCAAAAAAATCTAAATATTGAGAAAATTTTTGATATATTTACGGTAGGAAATTTACAAAATATCTTTACGGAACGTGATCTTTATTTAATATCCAAATTATTTTTGGCATAAAAGAAAAAAAATAATTTTGACCCACACAATGTATTGTTGGCTATTGCTACAAATATACCCGTGCTACTTACGACTGATTTTATGGTCCAGGGTCACATATGTGATGTGAAAAGGGAGAAGAACGAGTTTGGCAAAAGGCAGATTTGAACTTGGTCGATCGCGTCAAAAAGCCAAAGTAAACTTGCTCGGTAGCTCACCTGATACAGCAGTGTACTTGCTCTGCTGAGCACTCAGGTGAAATATGAATCATGACACTTGATAAAAAAGCACAAAAACTTGTACAAGCAAGCTAAAATGGCATGATTGCTTCAGCAAATTGTGTTTTCATCTCATATTTGATTTTGTTTACACTGTCTATTAAGTTTAGGGTAGGGTTTAGTGTAGGTGATACGTTCTTTTCAATTTATTTTCGAATTTTCAATTCGCCACTCACCATATTCATATGGTTCACTCAACTTTTCATATTAATCTGTTTCTAAAAATAACCTTGAATGCACTTTTAGAGCCACTCATTGGACATTTTCACACAAAGTATAGCGAAATGTTTAAGAAGCAACACAGTCATTTTGCGGAATGTCGAATGTTTTTCCTGGGTTGCATAAATGCCTGAACAGCATAGGTTTGAACATTCCTTCACTACTGTACATAATTCCGCTCTTATCAACATGAAAAAGCTTTTCAGAGAAAACAAATGTGAAACGTGACTAACCACTAGTTATTTTGTTCGTCGTCATCAGTGCCAAGAGCTTCACCACGGCTCCATCTTAGCCTTCAGGGACGTTTCTATTTCACGTGTGTGTGCTTGTGCACATCTCGGGATGTCAGTCAAACTGAAGAGGAATTGCAGAGTGTATGATACCTGACCCTATGGAATATTGATGAGTCTGAGGAGAAATAAAAGAGAATAAAAGAAAAAGTAATGACAGAGTCCGGGTGGGTGAATAAGAGCAGTCTGCCTCTGTGGTGCCACTGACTCAAATCAGAGTTTACACAGGGACTCTGGAGACTGCAGACTTAAGACCAGTCTTAATCCATCCATCAAAGCCTCTCTCTCATTATGCTCCACAATTACCGGGACTATGAAGGGCTTGTCTGTTAAAATCTGACTTCAAACAGTCTTTTTTGTATTTAAGCGCTTAGCCCTTCTTTCATTCCCCTTCATCTCTGGCCTCATATTCAGGATTTCGAATGTGATTATATCTGCTCAAACACCGTAACTAGAACTGTACTGTTTAGAGAGAGTGTTTACACTGGTGGCACGTGACTCAATGCCAATGCAAAATGAGGTTGGATTTTATAAATAATAAAAACCACACAATGGTCCCGTCGCCCTAAGCCCCCTCTGGGTCCGTGCTTTGGTGACGTAACACAGCACAGACTGTTTGGTAGTAGAAGGCCGTTTCAAGTCGGCAGGACTGCAGGTGTGCCATTTGAGGCAGGACTGATGTATTATTTGAGGAACATGGGAAATATAAAAATGACATTCATTCTTTGAAATAAAATAAAAGTTTTTAAAACATATACACACAATACAGGAGAACATTTTTAAAGGGTTAGTTCACCCAAAAATGAAAAGTCTGTTATCATTTACTTACAATAATATCCGTCCAAATCATAAGACTTTCAGTAATCTTCTGAACACAAATATTTTTAATATATTCTCTCATCATTTCTGTCCATCAGCTGAAAGTCAATGCAACTAAAAATTTCAAGCTTCTCAAAGCAATTAATCGTGATTAATCGGGTTAAATCGGGATTAATCGTATCCAAGATAAAAGTTTTAAAAGTTACAAAAGAAAACTTTTGAATGAATTTTGAACAGAATGGATCTGGGTACATTTTTCTTATTTTGCCTAAATATCATTTTTTTTTCATTTAGTATTGTCGTTCAGATTCTACAGAAGATAGTTACATTTTCCCAGAAGACAAAATAAGTTAAATTTACCCTGTAATTCAAATAGTTTTCACCCCCCGGCTATAGCTATATAGTTATATGATATATATATATAGTTTTGAACTACAAAAGAAATTGTAAGATTACCTTATATCTTCAGACACAGTATATTTAAGATACAATAAATTAATTTTCTCTAGGGCTGCATGATAAATCACGTGTGATAAGTCAGTAAAGCCGGTACTTCGATTAGTAGTAAACCTCCAACACATGCGTTCAGCTGGAGCGGCAATTAATACACAGAGCCATAAATCACTGACAAGCTACGCAAAATCGCGTTCATAATCGAATGGGATTCATCTGCGATTATGAGCGCCATCATCTGTGATTATAAGCGCCATTTTGTGTAGCTTGTCAGCAGATTTACTACTAATTAAAGTACCGGCTTTACTGACTAAACGCACCCGTCAATCGCATATGATTTATCGTGCAGCCCTAATTTTCTCTTAAGAAAATAAGCTTTCCACTGATGTATGCTTGTTAGAATAGGACAATATTTGGTCGAGATACAACTATTTGAAAATCTGCAATATGAGGGTGCAAAAAAATCTAAATATTGAGAAACTCGCCTTTAAAGTTGTTCAAATGAAGTTCTTAGCAATACTAGCATATTACTAATCAAATATTAAGTTTTGATATATTTACGGTAGGAAATTTACAAAATATCTTCATTGAACATGATCTTTACTTAATATCCTACTGATTTTTGGCATAAAAGAAAAATAAATAATTTTGACCCATACAATGTATTGTTGGCTATTGCTACAAATATACCCATGCTACTTATGACTGATTTTGTGGTCAAGGGTCACATATGTGATGTGAAAAGGGAGAAGAACGAGTTCGGCAAAAGGCGGATTTGAACTTGGTCGATCGCTTTAATACAATGACAAAATAAAGTCAAATGATTTAATTTTGGAAACAATATTAAAACAACAACAACAACACTGTTTCATTAGACACTCCATAATGCCTTACCACCATAAACCTGTATTGTACTGTAATGTTCTGTAACAAATTATTTTGCTATTTTTTACAAAACAGTGGAAACAGAAATGTCACAAACACTGTTAATCCAACTTATCTGTGTGTACGTAGTATTTTTAAAAGTGTTTGAGTGGCAGAATTGTTATTGTGGTTGCACAATAATGTGCCAAGATGTTTATAGAGATTTTCAGTCATCCGTAACACAGACTGTGAGGTAAAACCCATTAAGAATTCAGGAGTTGCTAGAAATGTTTTGCTGCTCGTTCAGGTAAAAAATGGCGGAAAGCCTTTTTTCCTCACATTTGTATTTTAGAGAGGTGAAAGAAGAATAGATTTTCACACTTCATTCACAAAAATGTGTGTAAACATACACTACTGATCAGAAGTGTGGGGTCTGTATAATTTTTAAACGTTTTTGAGATAAGTCTTTTATGATCTCCAAAGCAAGCATTTATTTGATGAAAATAAAGTAAAAAAGTAACGTTGTGAAATATTATTACAATTTAAAATAACAGTTTTTTATTTTAATATATTTATGTTGGCTTGAAAAGCCAACTTACTGAAATGCTATTTAAGCTCCTTCTGAGACCAAATTTTAAAATGCATAATGCATAAAAAAGCTTTCAAGCTACAGCCACCAAACTCGGGTCAAACTTTCAGATTAGTCTGACTTGGGTTGCTGTATCTTTTCTAACTTATCTGACTTACCGTTTTTGTAAATCAGACTATCAAAACCACAAAAAGACTTTCATTAAGGGGGTGAAAACTTTTGTATAATCAGATTTACTGCAGATCTATTGCTACAGCAAAGCTTAACAACTCCCTGCTGAAAACCCAACTAAAATAGCCTAAGCTGGTTGGCTGCATAGGCTGTTCTCCCAAGCTGGTTTTAAAGTCAGGCTGGTCTTAGCTGGTTAAGCCGGGAGACCTGCTAAAAGACCAACCAAACTTAAACCAGCTATTTTCATCTTAAACAAGCTAAGACTAGACAACCAGCCTAGGCTGATTTTAGCTGGTTTTTAGCTGTTTTTTTAGCTGGTTTTAGATGGGTTTAGCTGGTTTTTATTTGGCTTTTTGCTAAATTGTGAAACTTGTGTATTAAATAAATTCAATGCACACAGACTGAAGTAGTTTAAGTCTTTGGTTCTTTTAATTGTGATGATTTTGACTCACATTTAACAAAAACCCACCTCAACAAATTAAAATACTTCATAAGACCAATAATAATAAAAAAAAAACATTTTTAGTGAATTGTTGGCCTTCTGGAAAGTATGTTCATTCACTGTATATGTACTCAATACTTGGTAGAGGCTCCTTTTGCTTTAATTACTGCCTCAATTTGGCATGGCATGCAGGTGATCAGTCTGTGGCACTGCTGAGGTGGTATAGAAGCCCAGGTTTCTTTGACAGTGGCCTTCAGCTCATCTATATTTTTTGGTCTCTTGTTTCTCATTTTTCTGTTAACAATATCCCATAGATTCTCTATGGGGTTCAGGTCTGGTGAGTTTGCTGGCCAGTCAAGCACACCAACACCATGGTCATTTAACCAACTTGTGGTGCTTTTGGCAGTGTGGGCAGGTGCCAAATCCTGCTGTAAAATTAAATCAGCATCTTTAAAAAGCCGGTCAGCAGAAGGAAGCATGAAGTGCACTAAAATTTCTTGGTAAACGTGTGTAGTGACTTTGGTTTTCAAAAAACACAGTAGACCAACACCAGCAGATGACATTGCACCCCAAATCATCACAGACTGTGGAAACTTAACACTGGACTTCAAGCAACTTGGGCTATGAGCTTCTCCACCCTTTCTCCAGACTCTAGGACCTTGGTTTTCAAATGAAATACAAAACTTGCTCTCATCTGAAAAGAGGACTTTGGACCACTATGCAACAGTCCATTTCTTCTTCTCCTTAACCCAGGTAAGACTCCTCTGATGTTGTCTGTGGTTCAGAAGTGGCTTAACAAGAGGAATACGACAACTGTAGTCAAATTCCTTGACACGTCTGTGTGTGGTGGCTCTTGATGCCTTGACCCCAGCCTCAGTCCATTCCTTGTGAAGTTCACCCAGATGCACAACCAAATAGTTGGTTGTGCATCTTTTTCTTCCACTCAACTTTCTGTTAACATGCTTGGATACAGCACTCTGTGAACAGCCAACTTCTTTGGCAATGAATGTTTGTGGCTTAAGGGTGTCAATGATTGTCTTCTGGACAACTGTCAGATCAGCAGTCTTCCCCATGATTGTGTAGCCTAGTGAACCAAACTGAGAGACCATTTTGAAGGCTCAGGAAACCTTTGCAGGTGTTTTGAGTTGATTAGCTGATTGGCATGTCACCATATTCTAGTTTGTTGAGATTTAGTGGGTTTTTGTTAAATGTGAGCCAAAATCATCACAATTAAAAGGACCAAAGACTTAAGCTACTTCAGTCTGTGTGCACTGAATTTATTTAATACATGAGTTTCATAATTTGAGTTAAATTACTGAAATAAATAAACTTTTCCATGACATTCTAATTTATTGAGATGCACCTGTATATACCATTAACTACGACTTTTCCCTTAATGGATTCCTAATTTGCTGCTTATTAATAGTTAGTAGGGTAGTTGTTAAGTTTAGGTTTTACTAAATTATTAACTTTCAAAATCAAGCTTTTACAACTGCTTCAAACTTTCAGGCTAGGCTTTCAACTTCAAACTTTGTTCTCAAACTTTACTCACCTAGTTTAAAAATCTCATTTATTTCTGTCACGGCAAAACTTTTCTTCTTCTGCTTTTTCTTACTAGTTGAACATTTTTTGTGCTGCATGTGAAAAGTGTGGACATATTTTTTCAGGGTTTTTGATGAAAAGAAAGTTTTAAGAACAACAGATACATTTTGTAACATTATGAATGTTTTTTTTTTTAAATCAATTTTTACCTTGCTGCATTAAAATCAATTTCCTTCCATGAATGAATGAATATATACTGACAAAAAATGACTGACCCCAGACTTTTGAACAGTGCTGTACATGTCTATATTGTCTGTGAAAATAATGCCATAAAACTATAGGCAGTGGCATGATACAGTTTCAGGTATACTGACATTTGAATCCATACATAGAGCTCTGCTAAACCTCTTGTGATCATTTAAACTGGATTTATTCTGTCTTTCAATGAAAACAAATCCACAGCTCCAGCTGGACCTTTATTGCAGAGCTTGAAGCTAAAATGTGCGTGGCAGTTGGTCAATACATTCCTCTTGTTTTAATTGTTTATTTATTTATCGGCTCTACTGAAGAAATGTGTATTGGCGTTAGCCTAGAGGGAAGTACAGTGTTGAGATCCTTGGAGTAAATTGAGTGTCTGGTTACCATGGCGGCACCATGAAAATGAGTGTTGCTTTGCGCTGTGAATCTATAATGACGGAGAGTTCCAGTCTGGAGATTATAAAAGAGATTTGTGAATGCTCTGGCCAAAATATACACTGCTTTGACATCTGCACCTCAGGTTTTGTAAAGCAGCCGTTTTTCATGTCTCAAAATTCATTTCATATTGCAGAGCGTTGTTAAGATTAATGTTTGATGACTCTTGACTTTATTGGACAGACGCTGGATGCGTATGCGCGCTTTTGAATGCAGAGAGGAGGTCTTTTGCATGGCTTGCCTTTAAATATGCAAGACCCCTGAGACTCTGTTTGTTGTTCAACTCCTGTTCTATTTTCATCATGAATAATTATGCTTTTTCTCAGCCAAAACAGCAGCATGGACGTTTTGCAGGTGTAGGTTATGGCCCAGTGCCTTAAATGAACCTGTGAACTGAAGCAAAAATGTCAAACCACACGGGGTACATTTTAAAACTTACTTTTAATATTCCAAGTGTGCAAAAATGAAATAAAATTCAAACGTTTGAATTTAATGTGTGAATTTAATAATGATTTAAGAATTTACGTGTGACTTAATAATTGCATATTATTAATATTTAGTATTATTGTATTGCTGTTGTTGTTATGTAGTTTTTGTGTGCTTCAAATATAACTATATTTACTATTTTCTGTTTATCATTTACAAAAAGTAATTGAGTTGCATGCAAGTCAAATTCTAAATATGCAACATTTAATTACATTGAATTGAATGCATAATTTTAAATTAATTAAAAATTGTCATTGATTGACATTGATTGTTTACAATTCAAAATAATTAAAAACACAACATTAAATGTTACATGTAGCTATATTTAAAGCACACAAAAATCACATTAAACTACATTATAACAACAGTAACAGCAGCAACAATAAAAAATACTACTACTATATAACAGTTATATTAAACTATATAACTTAATTAAAAAAAAAAACAAGAAATGTTACATTTAGTTATATTTCAAGTACACAGTCATATTAAAGTATATAATTTTTTTCTAATAATTATAATGTAGTTTAAAACAGCTGTTCATTATTATTATTATTATTATTATTATTGTTGTTGTTGTTGTTAAATATATTATTTACAATCATTTACAAAAACTGCTGCATGCAAGTTACATTCTACACTGACATTTGCTTAAATTCAACTAAATGCATAATTCTAAATTAATTAAAAAAGACAGAGTATTTTTATATAAAAATATATTGTTTACACCTTGAAATAATTAAAAATGTTAAAATATTACATGTAGTTATAAAAATCACATTAACCCTTTCACACGTGAGTTTAAAATATTCTAGCTAAGCCCCCAGAGTGAGTTTTTTTAGGCGACCGTTATTTAGAACGTATAGCCTTATTGTTTCCATGGCGACGCGTCGTGTTTGTCACGTGATACAACGCAGCCACAATAGCGCTGTATGGCACATGTATCAGTTTTATATAGTTTTTCCCTTTTTATTAGTAATATTCACAAACGTACTCACTGTATTATGAAATATCTGATATTCCGATTCTGAAATATGTGCAAGTAAATGTATTTGGAGGTTTAAACACTAGTTGTTAGTTGATCTATGCCGAGTGATGGGCGCCGCCATGTTAGTTCGCGCTGAATCCAAGCTGTGGGATTTACAAAACGCAAATTCATCCTCTCCTCCCGAAAAACATTAAAGTAAGTCTGTGGTGATTTGGAGAAGAGCAGAGTAAACTTTATAGTTACCTGCACAATGTGTATATGACATCAATAAAACATGTCAGATAACATTTGTAAGGATCATTATTGCCGCTTCCATAGACATCGGCGTGTATTTTGCAAACTATAAAGGCATCGTTTTACTAAGACTTATCTGTATGTAAATGTATGGAACCTAAAATAAGCGTTATATGGTTGAAAACACGGAATAGTTGCGATAATATGGACAAGCGCTCAGCGCGTCCGATCTGGCTTAGCGCCAGCCAAAGCGCCAAAGCAGATTTGAATTCAGCGGTTTATCACGTGACGCGCTGAACGTTCGAATCACACCGGTGTGATCGTACGCTCCAGGGACCAGCCAAGAATGATCACACCGGTGTGATCGTACGCGTGAAAGGGTTAAAGTACATTAGAACAACAACACTGTTCTAACATTCTTCTGTTATTTATTCTAATAATTTTATTTTTATTTTTATATTATCATTATTATTATTATTATTATTAGTATTATTATTATTAGTTATATATGGAGCACACAAAGGTCACATTAAACCACATAATAAAAACAACAAAAACATAATAATAAAATAATAATAATAAATTAAAAACACAACAAACATAAAATATTACATTTAGTTATTTCAAGTACAGTCACATTAAACTATATTAAATTAAACTAAAACTAAATTTTATTCTACTAATTTTAAATATTAAGCAGCTTTTTCTGTAAGATTATTATTGTTGTTGTTGTTGTTGTTATTGTTGTTTATAAAATATTATTTACACTTATCTACAAAAACTGAGTTGCTTGCAAATTACATTCCAAATATGTATTTGAATGCATAATTTATAAATAAATGAATTAAAAGTTGCCATGAGTAGTATTTTATTTAAAAATAAATAAATAAAAAAGTTGCTTACAATTTAAATAATAATGTAAATGTTACATATAGTTATATTTGAAGCACATAAAATCACATTAAACTACATTATAACAACAACAGCAAAATATAATAATAATAACAATAGTAGTAATAATAATAATAATAATAAGTGTATTATTATTTACAATTAAAACACAATAAACATGAAATATTATATTTAGTTACATTTCAAGTACACAATGTCACATTAAGCTATATTAAATTAAACTACAATTAAATTTTATTCTAATAATTAAGTTTAAAACAGCTGTTTTTGTATTCGTCTTATTATTGTTATTATTCTTGTTGTTGTTGTTAAAATTACTTTTACTAATAACCATTTACAAGTATTAAAAAGTGATCTCAAGTCATTAAATTGATTATTAAACTGCATCAAAGGAACAGTTTCCCTTAGACTCTTCCACAAAACGATGGCAATTTTGACTGTGCTGAAATGATGAACATTTTTGATACGGCATGGCAATTAGTGCCCTATTCAACCTCCGTGTGGCTCAGACAACGAGGTCCAACAAAACTTTGGGAGGATGGCAAAGCCAGTGGCCAGCTAATGCTGTTCAGCACCTGTACTCTCTCATTAAGCATGAAAATAAAGGCCTATCTCACTGTCTGCCAAAGCCAAATGCGTTCAGACTGAGCCGTGTGACACACCTGCACTCTGCCTGACAACAACAATTAGCCGTCCACACTGCAGCGCAATCCAGCCCTCTGCGCAATCTGTTTAATTACTGTCATTCAAAGGCTGCTTTGTTAAAGTCTCTTTTTGAGATTGCATGTGGAGGGAAATGGCTTTTGCATATTTATTAGTGACCTATCCCAGAATTAAACACTATTACGCTCTTATTACGCTGCTTTTTCTCATATGCTCATGCCTGGAAAGCAAACCTAGAATATTTATCAGGATATGGAGATGGACTTAGATTAATGTGTCTGAAAATGGGAGAAAGTGCTCTTCTCTGATTGCATATTTGCGACTTGCAAGCAAATGACTAATTCAGCCAGCTGTTGTTGTCAAAATTATTAGTCAAATTTATGGATAGCCATTACATTTACTAACCTGACATCTTTGTATTTTTCCATTAGTATCTGCTTTTGCGGAAACCGATTCAACCCTTTACTTTAACTAATTATTACTTCATGTACAGTACTTTTAAGTAAAAAAAAAAATATATAGTATGTAGCATACACAGTATAATTGGAAGGAAACAATACTCTGGTGTTGTAAGTGGTTGCTAGGGCATTGTTATGCAGTTGCTAGGGTGTTGTAAGTGTTTTTACCAAGTGTATTGTGAGTGGTTGCTTACTGCTCGACTCAAAAGAGCCGTCCCTCAAGTCTCTGTGATTTTCTTGTCATTATTTATGGCTTGGGTCCCTCTTCCAATGTAAGTCTATGGGATTTTTTCAAATCCAGTTGCAAAAAGAAATGCAATAACATACCTTTACTCAATTCAAACCCCTAAACCTAAGTTTCAGCAATAGCAGCACCTCAGCAAACATCACTAATAATGTAAAGAAAGAAATAACGGCAAGACAGGTTGTGTTTATTAACATTACTTAATGCATTTGCTGACTTCAACCAACAAAGATCTGTTTACAGCATTAGTCATTCATACACACATATACATACAGCTGAAGTCAAAAGTTTACATACATCTTGCAGAATCTACAAAATGTTAATTATTTGACCAAAAAAAGAGGGATCATATAAACTGCATGTTATTTATCACATAAAAGTCGTTTACATATAGTCCACAAGAGAAAATAATAGTTGAATTTATAAAAATGACCTTTTACATAGTTTTTGATATTTGTTCATGAGTCCCCTGTTTGTCCTGAACAGTTAAACTGCCTGCTGTTCTTCGGAAAAATCCTTTAGATCTCACAAATTCTGTGGTTTTTCAACATTTTTGTGTATTTGAACCCTTTCCAACAATGACTGTATTATGAGATCCATGTTTTCGAGAGGACAACTGAGGGACTCATATGCAACTATTACAGAAGGTTCAAACACTCACCGATACTCCAAAAAGAACACAATGCATTAAGAATTTGAAGAGCAGGGTGAAATTTAACTTATTTTGCCTTTTGGGAAACAAGTAAGTATCTTCTGTAGCTTCTGAAGGGCAGTACTAAATGGAAAACATATGATATTTAGGCAAAATAAGAAAAATGTACACATCTTTATTCTTTTCAAAAGTTTTCACCCCTGGCTCTTAATGCATTGTTTTTTTCTTCTGGAGCATCAATGAGTGTTTGAACCTTCTGTAATAGTTGCATATGGGTCACTCAGTTGTCCTCAGTGTGAAAAGATAGACCTCAAAATCATGCAGTCATTGTTGGAAAGGGATCAAATACACAAAAATGCAGAAAAACCAAAGAAGGTTTGGTAACAACACAGTGTTTTGTTACCAAATGTAAGTGAACTTTTGCACAGGGTCATTTTTATAAATTCAAGTATTATTTTCTCTTGTGGACTACATGTAAATGTCTTTTATGTGAAATATCTTATCTCTCAGGTCAGTACTAAATAAAAAATAACATGCATTTTGTATGATCCCTCTTATTTTAGTAAAATAATTAACATTTTGCAAATTCTACTAGGTGTATGTAAACTTCAGCGGTATAATAATTAATTTCTTAACATTAATGGCATTTTTTAAACACTTGTTAATGCATTAGCTTCAGTGAACTAACAATGAACAGCACTTTTTTTTAGTTACTTGAAAGCAATAGAGTGTATTTGTGAACCTCACTGTAAAATAGAAACCATTTCACCATAAGCTCCTTACATGATTTATCTTCATTACATAATTTGTTATGCACTCTTGTGAACCTTTTTGTATGTGGCCTATTTTATCATTAGTTGATGTGTTATTAATTTTTTAAAGGCTTATTACTAACATTATTTAACAGGAAAAAATCATTTGTTATGGTTATTGCTGAATCGTATTGTAATCTGTATACAAGTGTTGTTAATTGTTCACGTTAATTAATGAATTAATTGATGATAAGAAATCCAGCTATTAATAGAAATATTAGTGTACTAGCTTATGCGGTGTTATTCATTGTAAGTTAATGTTAACAAATACATTAACTAATGTTAAAGAGATAGTTCACCCAAAAATGAAAATTCTGTCATTAATTACTCAACCTCATGTCGTTCCAAACCTGTAAGACTTTTGTTCATCTTCAGAACACAAATTAAAATATTTTTTGATTAAATCCAAGAGCTTTCTGACTCTGTATAGACAGCAACACAACTGACATGTCCAAGGCCCAGAAAGGTAGTAAGGACATTGTTAAAATAGTCCATGTGATGTCAGTGGTTCAACCGTAATGTTACGAAGCTACGAGAATACTTTTGGTGCGCTCTTGGATTTCATCAAAATAATGATAATTTGTGTTCGAAGATGAACAAAGGTCTTACAGGGCTTGGAACGTCACGAAGGTGAGTAATTAATGACTTTTCATTTTTGGGTGAACTATCCCTTTAACAAATAACAACAACAAATATAACAAATACAATCTGTTATGTGTTACTAAAATGGCATATGTTACCAAAGTAATCTATTAAATGTTAGAAAATGTTACTAAAAAATGTATTAAATAAAAAATAAATGATTTTTTAGAATTTAAAATGATTTTAAAAATATTTAAACATATATTAAATAAAATATATTTAAATTATGTCTAACTTTATAAGAATTATAGTGCAATATACTAATGAAAAATCTACAACAGTTGCATTTTTAATATTTTTTATTATGAAATGATACTTTTATGATTATTTAGAGTTAATTACAAATGCCATATGTAGGTTTTTTGTAATTATTAATGAATTTGAATGTAGAATCACTATTATTTTTTATTAAATAATAATTATTGACATTTAAAAAAAAAAACCATAAACCCTGGTTTCACAGACAAAGCTTAAGCCTAGTCCCAGACTAAAATGTAAGTCTGGGCAGTTTTAACTAAGAAACACCAGTGGAAAACATATAACACTGTTGCATTTATGCATTGGTCAACGCTTGTATCCAACAATTTCCCCACTGAACGACAAGAAAAGACTTCAGCCGCTAGTGAAAGCCACAGAGAGAGGAAAGTTTTAGTTTGCCCTTGACATTGCATAAACCTCCATGTGAATTATGAATGGCCTATTTATGACACCTGGTGGCCTGCTGCCATTCCTAAGCCAGCACTGAATTACACATACAAGAAGTTATTATTTATTTATTTGCTTTCTCCTTCTTTATTTGACAATGATGCATTTCTATAATCAAATTCATTACTTTAAAACAAATAACATGCTATTGTCAAAGTAAAATCAGGCTTACATCACTATTGGGGAGGGTGATTTACATGAACTGCATTGTGAAGTGTTGAGTGTGTCTGTGGCTGTTGTAACTGACATGTCTCTTTTTTGGCTTTTAGGTGGATTAGTGAGATGCCCGTCACTCATCCTCGCCTTGTGCTTTCAGACTGAATCTCCTCCTTCTGGGTTATTCTTTCAGCACAAAGTGGATCCATGATTGGATATTGCACGCTTTTCTGTGGCAAACTGATCTACTCTAAAAAGTCTCTACTCTCAAAGTCTCATTTTTTTTCATGAGCAACATACCACTTACTGGCACATATTCCACCACAAAAAAAAAAAAAAAAAAACGTAAAACTCAGATGAAATCAGCGGTTGCACTTTAAACTGAATCATTTGTAATATATGTAAGTACTGTATAATAAATATCAATCTACAGAATGATATTATGCAGAAAAGACTTTCCTTGCATTCTCTAGAGAGCTAAAATGCACTGCGGTCTGCCTGAGCGTGTGGTGAGAAAGCATTAATAACCTCTTAATAAAATTAGAACGGTGAAAGGTCAACTCCAGAACTGGAAGAAGTAAATGAGAATCGCTGCACTATATTGTTCTCGCCGATAAGCCGTTCACCACAATTACACTGACACAGGATAGAATCCTGGAATCGTTAGACAATTAAACACATTTCATGCCCTAAAGTTGAGATTTAAGTTGAGTTTAAAAGCATTTCTTCCATTAACTGGGCCACAGACGTCTCTTTGTGGCTCTCCGTCTCAGAAGTCGGAGTGGCAGATAACCATATGGGCTCTGCTGTCAACCGCAAAACTTCAATCAAAGGTAGTCTGTTGGGAAAGGAGCTAAATATGGAAGGAAAGATTGCATGGGAGGTTTGTTTATGGACTTTTGAAAAGGTACATTTCTTTTTCCAAACTTTACATAAGGCTGCCATGAATGGACTTCCACAGGTGTGTTTATGGTACAGCTATATTGGTGTCCTACATGGAGAGGCCAGTCAAATCACACATTCTTTTTATATATTGACGCTTGGTCAGGACCCCTTGCCGTCACTTTTTACCGCACAGGGTAACCCTTTAGCATCATTTTTCAACATGCAGCGTCCTCCATTGCTTTAAATAAACCTTTGGCATCAATATGCTGACACGGAAGGCATTGGGAATTTTATCGTGATGATTAAATTACATATTGGGTATTTTGCCATTATTGCATATATGTTGGGGTGTGTTCGTTTTTTTTTATGTGAATGATGTGAACAATTTTTTTACATTACGCTATTTACACAATTACGCGCATGAAACCCCTAAATCTAACCATTTGTCTATATACTGTAAAACACAGGATATAACAGACAGATACAACTGCAGTCACACTTTATTTAAAAAGTATTAATATCCCAAGTCTTCCGATGCAAAACGATTGATTTCTGAGAAGAATAGACGCAATTGCCATCTCTGTCCGCCGTAAAGCTCATCATGTGTGCAGTCTGTGCACAAAATTAAAAATATTGCTGCCAGAAGAAACATTAGATCAGCTTTGGTTGTGAAATGCCATTGGCTCTTGGGTGTCTCATGACAGATTTTGTCAGGCTAAACAAGTTCGGCAGTATCTTTTTTAATACTGATATGTGTAGGAGCAAGATCATCTTCAGCGGTTAGTTTTTGTAATAAATTTCTGTCACTGTAATTTTATTTGCCTGTTGCGTGTTTTATATTATTCAGAAGTGGGTATACGTTTAGGGTACGGGTGGGGTTAGGTGCTTCAAAATATCTATGAGTATAAATTTATATAAAAAGATTTCTGTGTTTGCAAATGCATGCAAACCATTATATGTGATGCATAATGCAAACAACTAAAACCAATGGAGGACCCTGCGCATCTAAAAGTGACGCCAAGGGGTCCTGACCAAGTGTCAATATGTGATGAGTTGGGGAAGAACATGTTGGGGAAACAGGATATTTTTGGGGATTTTTTTGTGAAATGTCTCTATATGACATGATTGGAAGGGAGACAAATATATCTACAGTGCCCTCCATTAATATTGGCACCCTTGGTAAATAAAAAAGTGGCTGTGAAAATAAATCTGCATTGTTTATCCTTTTGATCTTTCGTTAAAAAAAATAACACAATTCTAACCTTTCATTGAGGTAAAACAATGGAAAGTGCGGAGAAAATCTCATTATGAAATAAATGTTTTTCTTTAGTTCACGCTGACCACAATTATTAGCACCCAATTATTGCAATGTCCTTTTCTCCTATAATGCCTGATGAGTTTGGAGAACATCTGACAAGAGATCAGAGAGCATTCCTTCATACAGAATCTCTCCAGACCCCTTAGATATACAGCTCCATGTTGGTGCTTTTTCTCTTCAGTTCACTCCACTAATTTTCTATAGGGTTCAGGTCAAGGAACTGGGACAACCATGGCAGAAGCTTCATTTTGTACTCAGTGACACACTGTTGTGTTGATTTTGATGTTTGTTTTGGATCATTGTCCTGATCCAACCACTGCCTATTATAAGAGGCAGTCAGGTTTAGATTTTTTATCTGCTGATATTTATAGTCTGTGATGAAATGTATCTGAACAAAACACCAATTACCAAAGAGGAAAAATAAATCCTTGGAGAGTCTTTGGGCACTCAAACTCTCCTCCTCACCGTACATTAGGATGATATATACACACGTCCTCTTCCAGGCACTATTTTGTTGACTATTTTGTTGCAGCCACTTTCTATTTTGTGAAGCTCAGCAATCTCGTTCTGCACATCAGAACTATATTCTTAGGTTTTTAAGGGAATTTGGTCTTTGTGTTCATCATATTTATATAGCTGTGGAACAAGAAGTCATGGCTGTAAATATGAACAGGATTATGCTTCAGAAACATGTTACTCAGAATTTCTAGGGGTGCCAATAATTGTAGCATTGGAGAAAAACATTACTTTCATAATGAAAGCAACTTTGCATTGTTTACATTTAATGAAATGTTAGAATTTTGAGAATGTTTTGAATGAAAGATCAAAAAGATAAACAATGCAGATTTATTTTCACAGCTGCCTTTGCTCATATTTTCCAAGGGTGCCAATATTAGTGGAGGAAATTGTATATTGTAGCACAGAGATGTATAAAAATGTATATTTTTATATTTAAAAATATATTTGCAGTACTATTCAAAAGTTTTAAAAAAAAATATTCAGAAGGAATGTATTAAACATTCAAAATGACAGAAAATAATTTTACATTGTTACTAAATAAATAAATAAGTAAATAAATCACATTTTGTACACATATAAAACACATATTTGCACATATAAAACCAAAAACATTTATTTTACGTTTGAAACTATTTCACAGCATTAGTGTTTTTGCTCTATTTTGGATTAAATAAATGAGCAAAAGGCATCTTACCAACCCCAGACTTGTTGGTGCTGTATTATTTTTTTCTGATAAATTGCTCATAAAAGAACCAAGATTGTTTTAGAAAGTACATTTCTAAAAAGTTTAATTTCTAGTTTTATTCTGACTTTAAATCGCACTATATATGATTATTGATCACAGGCATACTGTGATCAATCATCAGAATGGACTCTGATTCTCTACTATTCATATATGTCACCCTGGACCACAAAACCAGTCATAAGTAGCACGGGTATATTTGTAGCAATAGCCAACAATACACTGTATGGGTCAAAATTATAGATTTTTCTTTTATGCCAAAAAATATTAGGATATTAAGTAAAGATCATGTTCCATGAAGATATTTTGTAAATTCCTTCCTTAAATACATCAAAACTTGCATTCATTTGGACAAATTTAAAGGCAGTTTTCTCAATATTTGAATTTTTTTGCACCCTCATATTCCTGATTTTCAAATAGTTGTATCTCAGCCAAATATTGTCTATGGCTGATGATGGGAATGAGAATAGAAGAGCTCCCTCAACAGCCTTTGGAAGTTTGGACATATGCAAGCGCATCCAAACAGACATTAACACGCACGAACGTGAGCAGCGAGGGCCAGCGTCTCCCAAAACTACCATCTCTGATAAGGCTGGAGACAATCTCATTACAAGCGATACACACACTGGCTGATGCTACACACACCGCAAACGCTTCCCATCAGTTGTAATTATCATTGGTATACCCAGTGCAAGCGCTGGCAAGATCAATCCAATCACGCCACTGCAGCGTGACTGAAATTGAATTGTATCGTATTTAAATGATCCGACTGATACCAACCGCATCAAGACGGTTTCGGCAAACTGAAAATGGAGAGCTGGGCAAAGTAATCCTAACAAAGCCGTTTAGAGTGTGCTGGAATCGTGACTCCGCTTTGTTCCTCCAAAATAAAGTAAGCAGTGCCATGTACCCATCATAAAGCCGGTGCAGCTCCGTGTTTGTGTTTCAGGAGACCGCACTGCCCTTGAGCCCCGGGTACAGATGATGCTGACACCCACTGTAATGAGAAATAGAAGACGCCATTAATTGCCTGGCATACGTTGTGAAACGGTCGAAAAAGCCATTCAATCTCCAAGCAGCTCTCAGAGCAATATCTATGCATAAGTATAGAAGGGAATCATTATTTTTCAATAGTCTTCCCTAATTGCGCCTCTGATCAATACAATTCCACGCGGCCGGATGGAACGGCGGAGGACTTTCTACGGCTTTATTGCATCACTGCCCGCATTAGTGCTGACCACGGGGGGTTTCTGTGCCAATAGTGTTTGACAAAACATATCATTTGAATCGTATCGAGTGCTGTATTGAGGCTGGTTTAGATGGGAAGAGAGATATTATGACGCTATCATCTTGCAAATCAAAAGATATATGATCAAGATGGTGTTTAAAGGGGTCTTTAAGTCACAATCTCAGCAGGCTATTTTTCACATTTTCTGTGGTGGTTTTAAGGGAAGAATGGAAAATAGATCTAATTAGGGTATTAAAAGAAATAAATAGCATAATAAAGCACAATAATGGGCCAAACTATTTAATAAATGCACATGCAAGGGAATGTACAAATTGTGGATGATGGTTTTTTTTGCACTGTTAAAATCTGCAAAGATTCTGTATGGCTCAGTTAAAGTCAAAAGTTTACATACACCTTGCAGAATCTGCAAAATGTTAATTATTTTACTATGTTTTTGTTTAGTATTGACCTGAATAAGATATTTAACCTAAAATATGTTTACATATAGTCCACAAGTGAAAAGTTTTTTTTGTTTGTTTTGTGATTTAGTGTTCATGAGTCCCTTGTTTGTCTTGAACAGTTAAACTGCCTGCTTTTTTTCAGAAAAATCCTTCAGGTCCCACAAATTCTTTGGTTTTTCAGTATTTTTGTGTATTTGAACTCTTTCCAACAATGACTGTATGATTTTGAGATCCATCTTTTCACACTGAGGACAACTGAGGGACTCATATGCAACTATTACAGAAGATTCAAACGCTCATTGATGCTCCAGAAGGAAAAACGATGGATTAAGATCCAGGGGTGAAAACTTTTGAACAGAATGAAGATGTGTACATTTTTCTTACTTTGCCTAAATATCATATTATTTTCATTTAGTTCTGCCCTTCAGAAGCTACAGAGGATACTCATGATGAATTTCAGAAGAAAAAATAAGTTAAATTTACCCTGATCTTTAAATGCAAAAAGTTTTTACCCCCCGGCTTTTAATGCATTGTGTTTTCACCGTTCAGGATAAACAACGGGCTCATGAACAACTATCACTGAACCAAAAGCAACAACAACAACAAAAAACACAGCTGTGGATTATTCAGGTAACAACACAGTATTAAGAATCAAACGTATATGTAAAATTTTGAAAGGGGTCATTTTTATAAAGTCAACTATTATTTTCTCTTGTGGACTATATGTACATTTTTTTTTTTAATGTGAAATATCTAATTCGGGTCAGTACTAAATTAAAAATAACATGCATTTTGTGTGATCCCTCTTATTTTGGTAAAATAATTAACATTTTGCAAATTCTGCAAGCTGTTTGTAAACTTGACACTTTAAATATCAAACATTTCAGTAAAAGTAACCATAGTAACAGCTATTTTTTCATTATGGTCATAATCACATAAACAAACTACTATAATTATTTTTAAATGTAGATTTGCAGATTTGACAGCTAATGTTAGGTTAACTGGGGTGCTACAAAACAGTATGGGTTAAATATGATGAACCTCAACAGACTGTGTTCCTGCAGATGTTTCTGCAGAAAAAAAGAAAGAAAGAAAAAAGTCATTATATTAGTTTAGTTATATACTACACAAGCAGTTAAAAAGTAACACCTTCCAATTTTATGAATCCATGAGCTTTTCAAAAAATATTTAATTAATATTTAATTAACAAATTTAAAGTTTGAAATGGAAAAGTTAGACTTTTGTTAGTGCAATTAAACAGCTGTAGCTGTTTAACATAATGCTATTTTTATACATTGAACACATTGAAATGCTTCCTGAGATTTACTATATTTAACCCACATAGCATTCTTTTTTTATTTTATTTATTTTCTATTTCTATTTCTATTTCTATTTCATGAGTTCTGAACTATTTACATTATTAAAGAGTTGGATTCTCATGCTAAACATGACCAAAGCCACAAAAAGCAAGTTTGACTTATGACTATTTCTCTTCCAAATACACCCAGGGTTTGTTTAAATTTTGAAGTTACCCAAGAAGGATTTTACATTTTGCTTCTGACCACAAAATAGACTCTATTTACGCTATTCAAAAATAGCAGTATTTTCTTCGCAATAATATTATATGCTACTGCTTAGTCCAACTCGCAGATATTTCCACCGCAGTATTGTAGTACATTATAATACAGTATGCAATAATAATATATTGAATGTAAAAGTTTCTTTTAAGGTGTCCTTGTTACAGTGTAATTACACATTTAAGTACTGAGTAATATTAATTAACTACATGTACTTACTATATGGTTAGAGTTAGGATTAGGCCTCGGCTTACACCACTGAAGATATTGTTCACCAGATGTATTTTGTAATGTTGACTAGTCCAACCACACAGTGGTGGGTGAGTTAGTGTAAATAGCCTCTGCCAACAAAGTGAGCTATTTGCACCTGTGTAAATAGACACTACGTTTTTTTTTTTTTCCACAACATAATATATATTAAGCAACACAAGCAAGAGTCCTTACGAATATCTAAAATATCAGCATGATGCAAATATATTATTATTATTATTATTAGTAGTAGTAGTAGTAGTAGTAGTAGTATAGTAGTATACTTTATTGTCCTCAAAAGGAAATTTGTTTTGGACTAAATGTTGCTGCAAACATACAATAAACAATTAGTAATACAACAAATACATAAAAACAAGATAACCTCAAAATAAAATCAATATAAACTCTTGTTGAATAAACACACTGTTACAGGTACAAAGGACTTCTTATATCGATTTAACTTACACATTGGGACTCTGTATCTTCTACCAGAAGGAAACAGTTCATACTGTAAATACAAGAAATTAGTCTGATCCTCTCTGCCTGATTGAGAACACATTTCTCATATAAAACTTGAAGGTTACACTGTTTATCATGCCCAACAATTCTCCATGCTGTCAATAACAGGTGCATCAACTTACATTTAAACTGTGCTGACAGGTTGCCAAACCATACCGTGATACCATAACTGTTTACAACAGTTCAATTAGCAAAACTGACAAAAAAAAAGAGAAGTCCACTTCCAAAACAAAGATTCACATATAATGTACTCACTCCCTTGTCATCCAAGATGTCTTTCTTTCTTCAGACATAAAGAAATTATGTTTTTTGAGGAAAACATTTCAGCCTTTTTCTCCATATAATGGACTGCTCCAAAATGCAGTTTAAATGCCGCTTAAAATGATCACAAATGCGGTTGTAAACGATCCCACCCGAGGAAGAAGTGTCTTATCTAGCGAAATGATCGGTTATTTTCATAAAAATAATGCAATTTATATACTTTTTATTCTCAAACGCTCGTCTTGCCTTGCTCTCCTTGAACCCTGTGTATTGTGACTCAAGACAGTTCTGGTATGTCGAAAAAATTCCAATTGTATTTTCTCCCTCAACAAAAATTATTTCAAAATCATCCTACATCGCTGCAGAAGTACCGACCCAGTCTTTGCAAAGTAAACATGCAAAGAAGATCAAACACCCTTAACAAAAAAGGTAAAACAGCAATATAGGATGATTTTGAAGTTGAGGGAGAACATGAGATGGGAGTTTTTCGACATAGACTGCTTGTACTGTCAGGTTTTACTAAAGTGATGAATTAGTGCTGAAAAGGCATGGACATACATATTGAATATGCATTTGTATGAGTTTCCCTTTCAAATGCAAAATTTATAGGAGGAGAGTATTCAAATGAATCACGCAACGCATTACACTAACATTTGCACTCATCAAATTACTGGCATTGGTTAAGCCGCATTTGAAGCTGTTGTAACTTACTCTACAAACATACACCTTTGTTTACTTCTTTGTGTTACTTGGCAACCTCTTTGTTGCAACCACAACTGTTTCTGAGGAACTACATTGTTTGGTGGAAGAAAACTGTTTTTATTTATATCATTACACTTTATTTGCTCTGCTTTATTTTAACAGGCAATAAGCCCTGTGAAGCTGTGGTTTACAGTGAATTTATAACTTAGCAGCACCATGCCTAACAACACCCCTTAGCTGTTATAAATTCACTGTAAACCACGACTTCTTGGGGCTTACTGGTTTGATTTAACGCCCCAAAAAAGCCAGCCCAATCTCACGGCAATTCACCCTACCCCTAAACCTACCCATCACTGAAAATAAGGTCGCAAGAATTTGTACAAATTAGCCACCTTGTAAAATACGTACGGTCGTGAGATAGCGATAAACAAACATGCCTTAAACTATTTTGTGCTTGAAATGGCTGCAATTATTGTTGCTAGGAGGAGGAACCGTAGAGAATAGGGAGTGTGTGGTAGAAGGGAGAGGATTTTTTCCACATGTATTAATTTATTTGGAATGCCGGAAGAACATATTATCCAAACACATTGTTTGCCAAGCCATGTTATTTTCAATTTGCTTCAGGAAATAAAAGACGACTTGGAACCCTCAACCAGGTCTATTAAAACTAGCAAACTACGAGCAAACATTAATTTTTGGACTCCGGTTCTTTTCAATGTACTGTGGCTTCTTTATTTCTTTATTCTCTATTTGCAACTACGCTAATTTGTGCTGTTCTTGGTGTATTGTGTTGGTTGATATGTTAATGAGATGTTGCGTCTGTGTTCTGTAATTTGCGCATTGTTAGTAAATCATCCGCCGCAATTTCCCCTCCTATCGGCGCTGTTTCGGAATTGCTAATTTACCCCGTTTCGTAAAACCGGCCCATTAGTGTTAGTTATTGTATATGAAAAGAGTTCCAAACAAAGTAGAACAGTTGCGTCTCCCAGCAAAACAGAGTGTGTTTTGTTTTTGAATGATTCAGCTTTTTTGAATAAAACAGGTGAGTCAATAATTCAATGACCCATTCAATGAAAATACACCTTGCTTTGTTCATGGATGAATCAGCTGTTGTAAACAAGCCAACATTTCATATTTCTGTATTCAAACTTTATGTTTAAAACAGTCGTCTTTTATAGTCTATTTATAGAATTAATTACAATGCAAATGCATTCATTCTGCCTCCGATCTGCATTAATACAGAGGTATATATACATCTAAACACCAGTTCAGATGCAGCTTCTGTGCCACATCAGCAGTACAAAGATTATTTTTTCTTTAATACTGATTTAATTTGATTGGTAACATCCCTACAGTGTTAAGTAATTAAACGATGTAGGATGTAATAAAGTATGTACCTTTATTTTTTATGAATGATTACAAGGGTACACTTTTTTTGCTAGAACACCTGCCCTATAGAAAGTCTGTTGACAGCCCTGCCCCCAATCCTCCAATGGCTTTCAGCCATGATAGCAACAGACAGTTAATGCATCAAGCAAAGAACACAGGTGTGCTGCCATTTTCCAGCCGTTTCCCCAAGTCTTACTTTGTTGTTGGTAACTGCATTGGTGCATTTCACAGATGGTAAGAAATCCAGTGGAAATGTTATTAACAGATATTCTCCTCTCCAGGGGAGGCATTCACACAGTTAATACTGTATAACACAGACTCTCTCCCCAATGCCAAACACATAAAGAGAGTCTTCAAACTGTGGCCCCTTGGCCCTGAATTTAATCAGATACTTGTGTGACGCATTTACCATCATACCTATGAATCTGAAGGGCGGAAGAGAGAAAGAGATGTAGAAATCCAAGAGAGAGAAACAGACGAGGGAACTTACCACCTTGACACCCACAGACTCAAGACAATCAGGTCTGACATGCAATTCATCACTTGTCATAGGTGTTTTGTTAACATGCTTGAGATGGACTTATGGCAGTGAGGACACAAGGCTTGTAATTTTAAAGCACTTCACATGCATCTGTTTGTGGAAGAGACACAGAAAGGTTCCTTTTAAATACATCAGTTGATGCACTAATAATAAGTATGTCTAAGCATTAGGGTTATGAAAAAAATGTGAATTATGTGAAATTACATGTAATTTCAGTCATAAACTCATCAGTTGTGTTCCTTGTAAAAGCCATTTTTCCTTGATCAGCGGAGCATACAGCTAAAAGGGTTTTGGCGATCCAGGATGTTTTATTTGCCCGAGTCGGTCAGTGTTTTAGATGACTGCAAACACAATCAGTCAAGGAACTGCTTTCAAGCGAGGCTGCAGGAAACAGCAGTGCAAATGGTATGTTGCTTCAAATCAATCAACTTTAGATAAATATATGTGTGTAAATTGCAGATTTCATGACGTTCCTATTTAAAATTCATTTCAAGACGAAGCTAATTTTGCCTGATGAGTGGGAAATGTTAGTATACTATGAACTGCTTTGCATTTAGGACTAATGTAAGCACATATTTCAAAAGAGCACATTCCCTTATTTCATTATGTATTTATTTATTTATTTATTTTAGTTTAGATTACAAACATGAACAAAATGTTAAATTGCGGGGAAAAAAGGGATGTGTATGTGTTAAAATGTATTTACTACTCTATAACATTTTTTATATAATAGAACAGAATATACTGCCATAAAGCAATGCTTAATGATACCGCAAAAACATTCATATAAAATAATATAAAAATATTACAATTATTAATGCATTTAATATGTAATTTTTTTTGCTATATAATAATATAATATAATATAATATAATATAATATAATATAATATAATAATAAACCACCTTAGAGCAATGCTTAATGGCACGGCAAAAACATTAATATAAAAAATATAAAATATTACAATTATCAATGCATATAATATGTAACATTTTTTGCTATATAATAATAATAATATAATATAATATAATATAATACAAATATAATAATTACCTACCTTAAAGCAATGCTTAATGGCACTGAAAAAACATAGATATGAAATTATATAAAATATTACAGTTAGTAATGCATTATTTTTTTTACATTTATTTACTGTTTAATATAATATAATATAATAAAATATAATATAATATAATAAACCACCTTAAAGCAATGCTTAATGGCACAGCAAAAACATTAATATAAAATAATATAAAATATTACAATTATTAATGCATATAATATTTAATATTTTTTGCTATAATAATATAATATAATATAATATAATAAACCACCTTAAAGCAATGCTTAATGGTACTGTAAAAACATTAATATAACAAAATATAAAATATTACAATTATTAATACACATAACATGTAATATTTTTTTGCTATATAATATAATATAATATAATACACCACCTTAAAGCAATGCTTAGTGGCACTGCAAAAACATAAACATAAAGCAATATGAAATAATAAAATTACTAACGCATCTAATATTTAACATTTATTTACTATAAAATAGTAATATAATGCCCAAAGCAATGCTTAATGGAACTGCAGAAACAAATATAAAATATTTAAAAAATCCTAAATTAAAATTCTTCATAGAAAATAAAAGTATTATAATACTATATTCATATTATATTAATATTATGTAATATTACTTTATTTCATTAAAAATAATACAACAATAATAATTCATTTTAAAACCATCTAGCTAATGGCTGGCTTCTACTACAACACCGGCAGGGCTCCCTCCAAAGCCTAAAAGGCATTAAAAAGACACACGGATACTCTTAGTTTTCCAATTAGCACTGGATCGACATATTCTTTTATTACATCGCACACACTCACTTTATTTTCTGAGATCATCGGCTCACCGGTTGGTTTTTATGTGTGAATATTAGCTTAATTGTGCCTGTTGTAGAATTTTAAAAATCATCATAAAGCTTTTATTGTTTCAATCAGACTTGCACGATGGCCCATTTGACTCTGGCACTGAAAACTGCCCAAATGTTGCACGTAACTGCTTAGCTGTTGATGTGGGTGCAACTATATAATCTCATTCGTAGCACAAACACATTTGTAATGCAAGCCACTAAAAAAGGTTTCAAATAATAAAAAGTAAGTATACTGTTCAAAATGAAATCAAAACATATTTGTACACCTTCTGGTTCTAAAAGATTGGTGGAACATAGTTCATAGTTCATAGTTAATGTGATTCCTGACACCTCTGGCTACTTTGCTAGGAAATCTGTATGAATTTATGAGAAACTGACCTCTTACATCCACTAAAAATCACCTTGACACCAGCTGGTTACATGTAGTTACAAAACAGGCTAAGAAATGTCCATTATTGGTAAATGATGGGGCTGTACAGCACCTTTTACTTACATCAGGTTGCAGCTGTTTCAGAATTGCTATCAAGCTCATTCGTGAGAGCAGAATGCCATCTTGCACATCCTGTCAGAGCAGATGCTCTCTAATTGAATCACATTAGACTTCCTAATGTGACCTTAAATTGTGAATGACGTTGAGATCTAATACTATCACATAAACATTTAATCAGATCCTGATTTTCAGTTAGAAAGAGTTCAGTGAAGGACACAGCTGACCCCCTCTTCCTCCCCACCCCTCTCATTCAGTCTTTCAGACAGTCATCGCCTCAGGTGTGTAAAAACTGAGGTTGTCCGACATGACCCATTCCACTTTCCAATCCACACTACAGCAAGTGCCTATAGCTCACTTGCCTCAGCCAGAATAATAGGCTCAGCATACTGTATAATGACATAGTCTTATACTTTTAGGAACAGTTTAGGATTAGTTCACTCAAAAATGAAGGCTAGTCACAATTCTGAGAAACAGTATTGCGATTTAAAGTCAAATTGTGAGATGTAAAGCTGCAATTACAAAGAAAAAAAAGCTGCACTAATGAGTAGTGCTGTCAAATCGATTAATCACGATTAAGCACATTCAAAATAATACGTATATTTAAAAAATATACACACATATTATGCAAAAACAAACTTTTATTTTGGATGTGATTAATCGTGATTAATTGATTTGTCAGCACTGCTAATGAGACAAACTCACTTGTATTATCCAAGGTCACACTGTGACATTGATGTGAAAAAAAATGGAATTGTGAGATATAAAGTTGCAATTATATGATGTGAAGTCACATTGCAAGATATGACGTCACAGTTACAATAAAGCAACAAATATATAGTCACAACTATGAGAATTAGTTTGTATATAATAATGAGATTTAAAGTCAAATTGTGAGATGTAAAGTTGCAATTACAAACAAAACAAAACAAAACAAGCTACACTAGTGAGTAGTGCTGTCAAATCGATTAATCACAATTAATCGCATCCCAAATAAAAGTTTGTGTTTACTTAATACACTATATTGCCAAAAGTATTCGCTCACCTGCCTTGACTCGTATATGAAGTGACATCCCATTCCTAATCCATAGGGTTCAATATGACGTCGGTCCACCCTTTGCAGCTATAACAGCTTCAACTCTTCTGGGAAGGCTGTCCACAAGGTTTAGGAGTGTGTTTATGGGAATTTTTGACCATTCGTCCAAAAGCGCATTTGTGAGGTCACACACTGATGTTGGACGAGAAGGCCTGGCTCTCAGTCTCTGCTCTAATTCATGCCAAAGGTGTTCTATCGGGTTGAGGTCAGGACTCTGTGCAGGCCAGTCAAGTTCATCCACACCAGACTCTGTCATCCATGTCTTTATGGACCTTGCTTTGTGCACTGGTGCACAGGCAACATGCCTGAAGAGGAAGGGGCCAGCTCCAAACTGTTCCCACAAAGTTGGGAGCATGGAATTGTCCAAAATGTCTTGGTATGCTGAAGCATTCAGAGTTCCTTTCACTGGAACTAAGGGGCCAAGCCAAGCTCCTGAAAAACAACCCCACACCATAATCCCCCCTCCACCAAACTTTACACTTGGCACAATGCAGTCAGACAAGTACCGTTCTCCTGGCAACCGCCAAACCCAGACTCGTCCATCAGATTGCTAGATGGAGAAGCACGATTCGTCACCCCAGAGAACACATCTCCGCTGCTCTAGAGTCCAGTGGCGGTGTGCTTTACACCACTGCATCCGACGCTTTGCATTGCATTTGGTGATGTATGGCTTGGATGCAGCTGCTCGGCCATGAAAACCCATTCCATGAAGCTCTCTGCGCACTGTTCTTGAGCTAATCTGAAGGCCACATGAAGTTTGGAGGTCTTTAGCAATTGACTCTGCAGAAGGTTGGCAACCTCTTCGCACTATGCGCCTCAGCATCCGCTGACCCCGCTCCGTCAGTTTACGTGGCCTACCACTTCGTGGCTGAGTTACTGTCGTTCCCAAACACTTCCACGTTCTTATAATACAGCTGACAGTTGATTGTGGAATATTTAGGAGCGAGGAAATTTCATGACTGGACTTGTTGCACAGGTGGCATCCTATCACAGTTCCACGCTGGAATTCACTGAGCTCCTGAGAGCGACCCATTCTTTCACAAATGTTTGTAAAAACAGTCTGCATGCCTAGGTGCTTTATTTTATACACCAGCGGCCATGGAAGTGATTGGAACACCTGATTCTGATTATTTGGATGGGTGAGCGAATACTTTTGAATACTCTGAATCACATGTGATTCAGAGCTAGGTCAAGCTGAAGGCGTTCCCATAGCTTTTTCAGACGTAGCTAGAGTTCCTGAAGGGGAACAAACTTTTATTTTTGATGTGATTAATCATGATTAATCGATTTGACAGCACTACTAGTGAGACAAACTCAGCTGCAATATCTAAAGTCACACTGTGACACTTATGTGAAAAAAGATGGAATTGTGAGATATAAAAATGAAATTATATGATGTATCATCCATTGCGCTAATTACACGCACACAGCTGTACCCAATCAGACATTCTGTATAAGCCTTGGACTTCCCCTTGTTTCCCCCTCGCTGAGTACTCTATGTTGCAGTTGGCACTCTCCTAGCATTGGCAACCGTACGGAGCCTTTCCTTAGTTATCTAGTCGTTCGAGTCTTGTTTCCACTCTTGCTTGTGTATCGGATTACCCTTATGCCTAGCCCCCTGGATTACGTTCGCCATTGATCGACCCTTGCCTATGTCACAGATTACTCTTGTGTTTTGTCCTTATATACCCGTTTGCCATTGTTCGACCCTGCCTGTTGTTTTGACCCTGTCTCATCTGATAAAAGCTTTGCGTATGGATTCGCCTGTTTCATGCGTCTTTGAGAAATAGTTTGCATGTAATAATAAGATTTAAAATCAAATTGTGAGATGTAAAGTTGCAATTATAATAAAATTAAAAAAAACAAAACAAGGTACACTAGTGTATATATACAAGGTACATTAGTATATATATATATATATATATATGTGTGTGTGTGTGTGTGTGTGTGTGTACATGTATATATTTAAGAAATGTACACATGCATTATGCAAACACAAACTTTAATTTTGGATGCGATTAATCGCGAATAATCGATTTGACAGCGCTACTAGTGAGACATAACATGAAAGAAAGTTGCGCTTATATGATGTGAAGTCACATTGCAAGATATGATGTCACAGTTACAAGAAAGCAGCAAAGACACAATCACAATTATGATAGTTTGCGATAATCAGTGTTGGGGAGTAACTAGTTACATGTAACGGAATTACGTAATTTAATTACAAAATAAATGTAATTGTAATTAGTTACAGTTACTGAGAAAAAATATGTAATTAAATTACAGTTACTTTTGAAAAATGCCAGTGATTACAAAGGGGATTACATCTGAATTTTTTCACACACCCACCCCCACCCCCACTTACAGATTTAATTGACTTCTTTTAAATTGCACTGACTACTCTAAAATGAGACACCAATGTTTCAGGAGTTTAGGACACAGAATAGGACACATGCTTATTCGCTAACTGTTTTATTTCCTATTTGGGTTTATGCATAAACTTTATTTTTTAAGATTGTTTTTTCCAAGGCATTCTTAGATGCTAGTGTTTTCTGTCATAACTATGCAAACATTTGATTTCAGCTTTGTATTTGGTTAGCTAATAAAATATTAAACCTTAATTCAGTATTATGTGGACAATTTCTTAATTCTGTCATCCTGGTATCATGGACTTGCTCTATTGTTTCATACAAACGCAGCTGCTTCCATTTTTGTTTTTTTTGTACACTGTAATGGACTGCACTGTATCCCTAAAATGTCTAGTCTGAACTTGCCGTTTGCTAGCAACTCATTTCTCCATGGAAGCTTTGTGTTCAAATATTTCAACTCTAATTATTTTGACATGAAACATCTAAATAATCTATCAAGCAGCTGTGTAATAAGTGAGATAATGTACATTCAGCCAGTTGTTATCGCAAAATAAAGATGTATGTTATCCCTTACTTATTATAATCTTAATTCAAGTGATAAAGGATTTTGAAAGTCTGACAGTAATCAGTGTCGAACGCTACTGTAAGGTTAACTCTGCCTGGTTTAAATGTTTCAAAATGATTAACAGTTGAAAATATTAGAAATTTAGAAAAGTAATCACAAAGTAATTAAAAGTAATAAGTTACATTACTTTAATAAAGTAATTGAAAAGTTACACTACTTATTACATTTTAAATCAAGTAACTTGTAATCTGTAACCTATTACATTTCCAAAGTAACCTTCCCAACACTGGCGATAATGATATTTAAAGTCAAATTGTGAGATATGAAGTTGCAGTTATGAAAAACCAAGCTGCATTTGTGAGATATAAACTCTTAGATGCAATATATAAAATTACATTGTGCCTTTTATGTGAATTAAAACCACATTTGAGAGATATAAAATTGTAATTTTTACATTGAAGTCACATTGCGATACATGAAGTCGCAATTACGAGAAAGATATAGTCAAAATGATGAGAAATAGTCAGAATTACAAACTATGCTTAAGAAATAGCTTATCACATTGTGATATTTAAAATGACATTTTGTAGCAGGACACAGTTGCAAGATATAAAGTTATATTGTGAGATAAATAAAGTTGCAAGTACAAGATTTAAAGTCATATGAAAGCTGGAATTGCAAGGTATAGCCACAATCATCTGATATCAAATCAAATTATGGCATTGTATAATCACGATAGCAAGCTATAAAAACTTTAGTCCGAAGATTTAGTCACACTGCGAGATAAAAAAAAATAATTCCAAAGTGACATTGTTTAGTATATAATATCACAACTGAAAAATATAAAGTTGCAATTACAACAGTTACAGTTGCACAAAGTCAAATTGTAAAATGGGGAAAACAAACAAACAAATAAACAAAACTTTTACCATTTTCCTTTATTTAGGGCTTAAAGAGTTTCAATTTTGACAAAGGTAAAAATAACAGAGAAGTGTCATAAAAACACAATACACACTAGCACAAATAAAAAAAATAAATAAATAAAAAACCCACTTGAGATTCAAACTGTGATTGACGCCCCCTTGTAGCTGAGCTAGTTATTAAGTAAATTATTCATGTCATTCCTATGTATGGCTGGTTTAATCATTAGACGCACAGGGAGTTTTAGCACATATCAGCCTGTAAGAACATTAAGACATCACTGGAACAACAAACGCTGTCGTGTGCGAGCCAGGTACATCACCTCAAGGTGAAAAATGGCACGCCTTGTATTGATGGTTATGTTTGACGTGTCGACATGCTATGGCATGCAAATTACATACAAAGCTGCCGGAAGCCTTTAAGTTGATCAAATAGAATACAAAATAGCTGACTGATGAACTGAACTACAGTCTATAATACTGATGCACAACACATGAACAAGTCATCTGGATTACCAATTAGCCTGAAATATTGGCACATCTTAGAATGTAAAAGCATATTTTTATGACCAAAATGTTTAAGGATTTCTTGGTCTCTTGGTCATTGAATATTCAATTCATAGATTGATTTTAAATGAGATTAATTAAATATGTCATTGGTTTTTCTTGAACACATTTACCTAATTTGACCTTACAATGGTTTCATTCTGACTTCTAAGGACTGGTTGGAGTGATTGTGACAGCACACACAAATCTTTTCCTGATGAATGAGAGTCCCACTATGGGACTGTGTTGAACTCACTCATCTGTGGTGTAATTTCTTTTCCAAACCAAGGATTCTTCAGAGGATTCATAAAGATTTGTATGTCTCTAAAAGTCTAGTTCTGGAGAAAGTAAATCTCAGAATTTAAGTATTTAAACTTGTGGAGAGAAGAAATCTGTATAATTATACAGCTGTATCTATAGAAACAACTAAATTAACCTTTTCTTTATCTGTATTTAAATAGAATCAGTTATAGGCAGAGCTTAAACCAGAAATAGGCGGTTATCATAAAACTAAAACCATAAAAGCACATTTTTATTACTTGAAACAAAATACACAAATAAAACAAAATAAAATAACTACAATAAAGTAAAAAATGAAGCTTATTAATTATTTATTAATTAGAACTGTGGAAACTTTTTCGCAAGACGCGAAATACGTACCAGTAAGTACAAATCACTGCAGTTTCCAACAGAAATTAATACTAGAGGCAGTAAAACAGCGAGCACTTGTAATTGTTTTCATACACAGTCAAGACAACTCCATATGTTTCACTTTCTGGTGTTGACCCCCGCCAGATTACTACCCCCACTAGTATTGGTAGGTTTAGGGTTAGGTGTGGGGAAGGGGTTAGGATTAGGCAATAATGCAGCAATTTCAATGACAGGAAGTAATAATTTGGCAGGGGGTCAAAAATGGACACAACACTGGATGTAACAAGCTTGCTTGGTAGCTCAGCCAGCATGGAATTGAATTTAGGATGCGGAATCCTTGGGTACGAATCTTGTGAAAAAAAAGATGAGAGATCGAAAAACAAGCTAAAAAGTCATGTTCGCGATTGTGTTTCTGCGTCACAATCACTTTTGTTTATATTATCAGATAGGTTTAGGTGTAGTGCAGATGGCACGTTATTTTAAAACGTCACAGAGCATTAGAGTTATAGCACCACTCAACGGATATCGATCAACCGCCTCTAGTGCTCATTACTGTTGGAGCTGCAGTGATATGTACTTATTGGCATATATTTCGTGTCTCGTGAAAAAGTTCCCACAGTTTTTGTCATGGGATCAGGTGGCACAATATGCAAGTTTTCGCCGCTAGAGGTCGCATTTTCAAAATAATAACAAGGCGAAGCTTGATGACGCTACGAAGGAGAGTGGAATGATGGAAGATGTCGTTTTATGTATAAAATTCACGAATCATGTTCAGGGATGAGGTAATGATTTTTTTTATTGTTATTTTTTTATTGTTACCTGTACCTTCCACAGTTATTTAAACAGCAAATAAATTATACAGAGAAAGCGAGTAAACAATGTTTACATTGTCAAAGAACATAGGGTTGGGTATCGTTTGAATTTTATCGATTCTGATACCAACATTGTAAAAAAACAATTTGTTGAGCCAACTTAAAATAATTTGTTACTTGGCTGCCTTAAATTTTAAGTTCAATCAACTCAAAAAAAGTTTATTTAACTTGAAATGTTAATTTATACTAAGTGACAACTTAGATATTAGAGTTGATTCAACTTAAAATTTTTAAGGCAGCTGGGTTACTTACCCAGCTTTTAAGTTTAACAAACACAAATATCTAAGTTGTCACTTAATACAACTTAACTGTCACGAATCTGGTCGGTGACATAACATTAACATTTCAAGTTGACTAAACTTATTTGAGTTGACTGAACTTAAAATTTTAAGGCAGCAGGGTAACAAATTATTTTAAGCTGACTCAACAAATTGTTTTTTTTTTTTACAGTGAATTCTGCTTATTGTTTCAGATTCTTATCAATTCCAATAAGCTAAAAAAAAAAAATCAAATTAAGTCAATTTAAGTCAAACATTTAGATGTCAAACATATTTATTCTTTCTATATAGTATTCTGTTGCAGCTAAAGAACATGAGCAAAAAGCAGCTACAAGAGTAACTTTTGCCTATGGTTTTAACAAAAACTACCACAGCAAAAAACAACTAGACTAATATAAATTTTAAACATTAGGTTGGTAAAGACAAGAACAATCAGTAATAAAATAGTTACAAACAAATCAACTAGCAATACCATAAATAAATACAACTGAACTAATTTCAGGTACAGAAATTGAAATTAAAAGTTTAAAAACAGTATAGATTTCTTTTCATGAATACAATTGATCCTTGTTAAAGTTAGATATTCAGACAAGATCAGTGAATTATTTTCTTTTGTTCACTGATTAACATTAAAGACAGGCAGAACATTTATTAGGCTGCTGTCTCTTTAACACTGAACACACGCAGATCTAAAAATACTGTTATTTGGGTAATTTTTAATGCTGGGTTATTTTTTTCTAGTTAAGCCTGTCTCTGACGAAACAGCCCAGCTGTTGAGTTACAGTCAGAACACGAAATAAAAATTTGCATACATTTTATTTCATTTATAAAGTCTTTACTGTGCTGTAAATTATATTATTTTATGCGACGCAACATGTCAGTCCCCTGCGTCACTTCGCGTAATAGAAACGCCTTTTGCTTTGCATAAAATAAATGGCTTTTATTCTGTATTGTACTGAGTTTAATTCAATCTGATGTTAAGATATGTTCTCTAATGTCAGTACTGTTTGTTTATGGACAGGTTTTGGAGTCAGTCACAGCAATCGTAAAGTGTAATCGAAATGCGAAATCTTATCGAATACCCAGTTCTTAGAAATTTGAAACTGGTTCTAAAATAGCACGAGCTTAAGCACTCTCAAAAAATTCCCCTTATAATCATTAAAGCTGTCTATACACTGTTTGATGGAGACTGTCCTCCTCCACCCTATTTGTGCCAGCACTTTATCACAACCTATATTTGTATTTTAAAGTTAAACGCCCTTTAGCTGGCGCAAAAATAATGACAGTATTGTATTGCGTCTTCATCATCATGAAATATGACATATGACGACCAATGGAAATGCATGTTCATATACAGTATATGCAATGTATGAACTTTCTACACGGTCCCTTACCCACCATTTGTCCTATTTTCATTTCGCAAAACACATTTACATTTAAGCATTTGGCAAACTTGTTGGAAAGTGATTTCTAGTGCAAATACATTTTATGAGCGTGTGTGTTCCCTGGGACCATGATTGCATGATTGCATATCGTAACCAGTTGATCTACACAAAACCCGAATTATAATGCAGATAAAAGGATACAAAGCATTAATATGAAAGTGCCCTGTTGTCCATAGAGGCGCAAATTTAGTAAACACTCTGATGGGTGGTATTTCAGGGATTTGACAAATTACCTATACGGGTGTATTGGCTGGAGGACATGTTGGTTTGATGAATGATTCTCTTACTTACATCATACATACATCTACACTTCGTTGTTTATGATGAGAGAATTTATGAGAGAGCAGAATTTGCATGTGCACCGAACAAAAAACTCTGGCATTTCAGCGATGACTCTGAATGCCTCTGATTGGCCACTGCATTCATAAACTCAACAGACTCGTGTGTGATTGGTTATAATGTGCAACACGCAAAAAAGAATCATGGTGCAACATTGGGCAGATCTAAATTTAATGCTAAATTTAAAACATTTCAATTTCATTTTATTCACGACAGTCGTAATGGGTTTTGTTTATCTGTACAGCAGCATTTTCCCCCACATGTGTTGCCATAGTTTCTACAAGCGGAAACCAAGGATAGTGTGAATATTACGTCATTGATAGGAGACAATGACCAGGGACAAGCCATTATTTAAAATGTATTTAGAATTTCTCTAGATTTACAAATACTTGGGAACTTATGTGATAACATAAGTACACAACTGCATGAAATACATCACACTGTGCAAGTGGTTTTTGGATATTTTATTAAGAAAATCCAACATATTGTGCCTTTAAATCATTAACTAAACCTATCCATAAATAACACTGAGTAGAATAAGGTATTTGGCTTCAGGCATTATAGACAAGATGGTTAAATTCTCTGTGGTTACTCTACATACTGCTAACAGGCATTTGCTCACTACACTGAAGCTACTTAAGGAAGCTATTTTTTTTTAACTGTCTGATGGTAGAATTTATAATTTAATAAAAGCTGAAACAAAACAGTGAGGAGTTTACACGGATCTCAAGGGGTTAGAAATGAACTTGTACAAATACACTAAAATGCATATCAACTCATTTACATAACTGAGTCAGAATAAAATAGCAACGAACAGCAGCACTTTTAAAAAGTGGACCCAAAGTGCTGCAGGGACTTGAATCTGTGACTCACTGTTTGACATGAACCATCCATAACTGACACTCGCTTCCCAACCTTACATACGAGAGAGCAATTTAAAAATATTTTAAGGAGGTATTTGCACTAGGATGCTCAAATGTCATATGAACATTGCTTTTACACTTGTCCACATAAATGTCTGCTACCATTCCCATGCTGTATGCAAAAAGAGTTCACGTCTGAGAAGATGCTAATGCTAAGCAGTGAAGTTTCCCCTTTTTCACCCCATATGGCAATTAGTGTTCGAATTTTGCGGTTACTTGAATGCGAATGAGATCACCCTAGTATTACGAATGCAAAACTGACATTTAGAAAATTCTCCACCACAGTGAACAATCCGCAATATCAGATAAATCTAAATAGCTATATGCTAATGTTAGGCTCGTATGTGCTGAAAGTCAAAAGTGAATGAACAAAGTTGTGTAAAGTGGTATACAAAGGCCACGATTTGTATACAACCATGTGGCTACTGACCTTTTCAGCACATACAAACTCCCTCCCAGCCTCAGACCAAACATTAGATTCTAGCGAAACTAGAAATGGAGCCAATGAGGCGAGATTTCCTCATTTCTCAACTTAGATCATCAGGCCAGGAAAGTTAATGCGATCCATAGCATCACCTCACACTTCTCACGCTATACAACTTCCATTTGGAGGCTGCGTTTTCACATTAGGACAGCTAGCCTGCACAGACCACTGCTCTGCGCCAATCTCAGCATTCCCTACATATCAGCTCTGAAGAATTAGTTACACAGAGCATCTTATAAAGGTTTTATGGCTTTCACGAGGATATCGGGATCCATTTTGTTTATACATCATGTGTCTTGGTGCATGAAATTGCTTTTTTCCCCTCATGTTTCCTGTTACAATAAAACATTGAGGTATAGACTCTGCAAGAATATTTTAGCAGGAAGAAATGCCAGGACTCTTGATTATGACTGCAGCTATGAATGACAAAGGGTTCACCTCAGGCCAACGACACCATAAATGACCAAATATGTACTGTAATTTGTTTTGTACACATTACATTGGGGATATCAAATATATCTACGCCACTTAAACTGCTCCAAGCATTTCCCTATTTCAATTTATTCATTGTGCCTTTCATAATAATACATTTTAGGCTTATAACACACTCTACACAAGTATGTGAACACAAAGCTTTCATTCCTACTATGCAATACATTTTGACTTCTCCATCAAATATATAGGTGATAATTTATATAATAAAACATTAAACTCTTTTTAAAGATGCAAATCATATTGGGGCATTTATTTGGATTTTATGAAATCTTTTTGTGGCATTTGATTTGAAAAAAAAAATAAATAAAAATAAAAATAATAGTAATAAAAAAATAAAATGATCATGCATTTTGATTAACCTTCTAATTACGCGAATTGAAAATATGCCTGATGGAAACATGTCAGTTTCACAAAAACTCCCATCTATTGCAAATACGTTTTTATGCTCCTTTTTGAAAAAGGATTATTTCTCAAAACTGCAATGGAACCAGCTTTTTTCGCAATAAGTCACCTTGCGTAAATAAAAGTCACATGATCATTCTTTAATGTACTATAACCTAAAAGGAAAACAACTCATACAGGTGCATCTCAATAAATTAGAATGTCGTGGAAAAGTTCATTTATTTCAGTAATTCAACTCAAATTGTGAAACTCGTGTATTAAATAAATTCAGTGCACACAGACTGAAGTAGTTTAAGTTTTTGGTTCTTTTAATTGTGATGATTCTGGCTCACATTTAACAAAAACCCACCAATTCACTATCTCAACAAATTATAATATGGTGACATGCCAATCAGCTAATCAACTCAAAACACCTGCAAATGTTTCCTGAGCCTTCAAAATGGTCTCTCAGTTTGGTTCACTAGGCTACACGATCATGGGGAAGACTGCTGATCTGAGAGTTGTCCAGAAGACAATCACTAACACCCTTTACAAGGAGGGAAAGCCATATTCATTCATTGCCAAAGAAGCTGGCTGTTCACAGAGTGCTGTATCCAAGCATGTTAACAGAAAGTTGGGTGAAAGGAAAAAGTGTGGAAGAAAAAGATGCACAACCAACCGAGAGAACCGCAGCCTTGAGAGGCTTGTCAACAAAATCGATTCAAGAATTTGGGTGAACTTTACAAGGAATGGACTGAGGCTGGGGTCAAGGCATCAAGAGCCACCACACACAGACGTGTCAAGGAATTTGGCTACAGTTGTCGTATTCCTCTGGTAAAGCCACTCCTGAACCACAGACAATGTCAGAGGCGTCTTGCCTGGGCTAAGGCGAAGAAGAAATGGACTGTTGTCCAGTGGTCCAAAGTCCTCTTTTCAGATGAGAGCAAGTTTTGTATTTCATTTGGAAACCAAGGTCCTAGAGTCTGGAGGAATTGGGTGGAGAAGCTCATAGCCCAAGTTGCTTGAAGTCCAGTGTTAAGTCTTGTGTCTTTTGTGCGTCCAAGAAAGCAGCTCTCCGCGCTGCTTCTGTAAAGATAGATGCCTACGTCTCCTACAATAAAAATTAATGCTAGTGCGGTGGCTACGATATATGTAAACCCACCAACATCCATTGCCATAATTTATTGCAAGAGTTAAAAAAAAAAAAAAAGGTTTTACTCGCAAAATATCAGTTAATGGGAACGGTGTCATTTTGCAACAGTTTTTTTTTAATCAACATTTATTACAAATGTCTAATAGAATCACACCTAGTGTTCAAAACTATCTCCTTACCTTAACCCATTTCACAACGGTAAACTTTTGTGAACTAGTCCTAGGTTTTTCACCCGATCAGAACCAAACCAGTGCAGAAAGATTCTTTGGGGATTGAATATATTCATGAAAAAAAGTTGACCTTTAAACTCACTGTTGCAAAGGGGCGCCAAAACATTCGAAAGAGGCAAGACCAGTTTTAGTAAAATGCCTATAACTCCTGAACAGAATGAGATATCTCCGTCAAACACTGAACACTTATGTAAAAGCTTAATCAGAGGTCACAGGAAAAACAAAAACAAAACACAGAGCTTGGCCACTTGGTGGCGCTATAAGAAGAGTAATAAAGTATAAAATGGCTATAACTGCACAACCATTTGTCCTATCAACATGGAAATTGGTGTGCACGGTCTTGACCTGAAGTGGCACAAGTGTCTACAAGGTTAACGGAAGCTGATCGGAACGAAACTCAGTGGGCCTGTTCGACTCACAGCCTCAAAGGTCTGAGAGAAAGTTGAAAGAAATCGGTGATATGGCATTTTTCAAGGGTGTAAACGATTACATGTGATATTAGTATCATACCATAGAGTCCCTCATTCCGGACAACTTTGCCTCTAGAACCACAGCTGTCAATCAAATTGTTTGTTAAATGAATGAGAAGATGTAAAAAACCTACTTTTGCAAACTAGTCCTAGGTTTTTCGCTCATCTGGAAAAAGCTCTCCAGTACTTCTCTGGATTCTCTAGACCAATATTTATCAAAAAAAAAAAAAAAATTACCTTACCTTTTAAGAAGTTATAATTGGGTCGTTTAGAAAAGGGGCCTGTCCAAAATTATCTCAAATCCCATAAAGCCTTAAGGGGTTGAAGCGCTTAAGGCATATAAGCATATAAGGAACATACAATCGTTTGCACCCATGAAAAATGTGATATTGTTTCAAATTTCTCACAGACCTTTTGGGCTGTGAGTCAAACAAGCCACTGAGTTTTGTTTGATCGGCCTCCGTTAACCTTGTCTAACAGGTGTTCAAACTTCATCAGCCATGGCGGCAATGTTTTTTGAGATACACAAATGTCCTTATAGACACTTGTGGCACATTCGACCAAGACTGTGCACATGATTTTCATGTTGATAGGATAAATCAGGGGTGTCAAACTCAGTTCCTGAAAGGCCACAGCCCTGCAGAGTTTTGTTCCAACCTTGCTCCAACACACATACTATGCAGTTTTTAATTAAGCCTGAAGGACTTGATTAGCTGGACCAGGTGTGCTTAATTAGGGTTGCATCTAAACTCTGCAGGGCTGCGGCCCTCCCGGACCGGAGTTTGACACCCCTGGGATAAATGGTTGCGCAGTTATAACCATTTTTATATTTTTTCCCTCTTATAGCGCCAACAAGTGGCCAAGCTCTGCGATTGTTTTTCCTGTAACCTCAGATTGAGCTTTTACATAAGTGTTCTGAGTTTGGCGGAGATATCTCATTCCGTTTAGGAGTTATAGGCATTTTACTAAAAGTGGCCCCGCCCCTTTCGAACGTTTTGACATCCCTTTGCGACGAGGCATTAAAACAGACAGCGTTATTCTATTTGTTGACGTAATTTTAACTTAAACAGGAAGACATTGCAAAATCAGTCCTGCCCCCTTTTTAAAATAGCCAGTAGCATTTTGTTTATATATCACAGCTTCGGCCAGAGCCGCTGAGCTCAATAAAACCACATTTGACAGCATATAGCAGCCACAATCTCATCCATTTGCTATAAAATATAGCATTCCGCGTAGAATTCAAATGGGTCCGATACATTTTATGGTCTGTTAAAGTCAACATTTTTATAACCAGTTGCTATACATCCAGTTTATTTGCACAGATATATGTAACTTTTGAGAGGTTTCATACCACCACAAGAAGTAATAGCACATATTAAATGTCGTCTTTGCGATGTGTTTGTGTACTTCAGTCATTGAATGACCATAGACCTATTTTTTTTGGTGTACTGACATGAGTAGCTGCACTAAAGGTAATTTGGAAGCCCAGACTAAGCAGGTGAAAGGCAATCAAACATGAGGGCAGAGAGATTAATGAAACTGTGCTTGTGGCTTTGTTACATTTAAACAATAGCAGAAAGGTGACACTGTCGCTGCCGTTCTGTGATGCATTGTTTGACATTAAGGCTAATTACGCTCTACGTACACATTTGTAAACACTACTTTATCCTCCTCTTCGACGTTCCTGCGTACCCACAACATTATTTTCTCAAACAGACGGACACAAATTGAAATCCAAAACTCGTTTCGGCTCTTATGTGACCCATTATGTTGCATAGTGCGGAAATGTGGATATTTTTATGTTTATGCATGACACCTGGAGAGGCTGCCAGGCCTAGCGTTGTATCAGCGGAGCTTGCAAAACAGCATGCTCATCTTTGAATTATTTAAAACAACACCTCAATGAAGAAAACATACAGCTCCAATTCACATCCACCACACCACACATCAGGAAATATCTGCTTTCTGAGATGCCACAAGCTTTGTGTTACTTTATTTGATTTAGAAAAAAAAAAAAAATGCCCTGTTCTGATTACAGATGTCCGAAAAGAAATAGGTAGGGAACGTAAACGTGATTTAATTTGAATATTTATATAATTACATATTTGTACAGATTTATTTATTTAAAATGAATATATATGTATGTGTGTGTATATATATATATATATATATATTTATATACTGTTTATGTATTTATACTGTTATAATATAAAATGTTTTATAATAATACTAATCCTAACATTATAACATGTTCTAAAATAGTGTTAATTTGAAATTTGATCATTTAATATAAGCATTTACTTTAAATAGTTTTATAAGTAGTTTATAGTTTTATAAGCATTAATGTATTAAATATTTTATTTTACACATTTCCATATTTGTATGTCTTTAAAACATGTTTCCATTTTTGTGTTTTTAAACATTTGTATATATTTATTTTTTAAATAATAAAGCCAAATGATTAATGATTATATTTTTTTAATATTACAAAATCTAAAGTTAAATTATATTATACAATATAAACAATATTGTATTTAATTTTATAATATTAACAATATAATCTTACAAGTTAGTAATTTTAATAATTTACTCTTAACATTTATATAATTACATAATTATAAGAAATGTATTAAATGTTATTTTACATACTTCCATATTTGTATGTTTTTAAAACATATTTTCCATATTTGTATGTTTTTAAACATATTTTTAAATATTTATTTTTTAAATAATAAATACACAATATTATTAATATTTATACATTATTTAAAACTATTACAAAATATAAAGTAAACATATTTTAATATAAAATATAGGCAATAATGTATTTAATATTAATACAATGTAACAAGTTAAGTAATTGTAATAATTTAAACTAAACATTTATATAAATACATAATAATAATGCATAAAATATTTTATTTTACATATTTATTTTTTTTATTCATTTTCAAATTTTACATTTAAATATAAATAAATTACAAAGAAATGTCTTTTTTGAATGCATTTTGGTGAGATGATGTTTAAAAATATATATTTAAATAATTTGACAGTATTGTATAATACAAATAATGCTTTTTAATTTCAGTAGAATTTTTACCCCAAATCCTGTTGACATTTTAATATTGTACACAAACAAACACATGGCTAAAAATTTGAAATGAAGAGTTTACTTCCTGAAAGGACAAAAATGTCATTATGTATTTAAATATTTTTAGTAAATAAGTAAACAAGTACTTTTTTTTCTGGTATGAAATTCATTATTTAACACCAGTCTCAAGACTATATCCCCATTCTTGCTCAAAACTATCTCTACTGATCAAATTGCGGCAGACATCTTTGAAATGATATTTCATTCTGTAGGTGTTTTATTTGTAAATGACATCTAGTAATCTGCACCTGTTGGATTTACATTTATGCCTCAAAAGAATTAAGGCTCGGGAGATTAATTTGACTACTTTGAAGTCCTGGAGTGCTCCCTTACATATTAAACTCATGTTTATTTCTAAATGCTCAAATAAACAGCAAAAAATCTGTTGAAGATGCACACGCATCGCAGGAATATCAGCTTGAATGCGTGCATTTACATGCACCGGTGTTAGAGATATCAAAGAGAACACGTTCCCAGGGAAATGTTAGATATTATGACTGCTACTAATTTCCATGGGACAGGATGAGTTACAGAAAGACAATATACAGGGGTGGGTGGGCAGAACACATCTTCAGAGGAGGCAGGATTAAAGTGATGTAGATGAACATCAAAACATGCTGAGGGACTTGTGTTTTGTGTGGGAACATGAAAAAGAACTTCCTGATAGCAAGGCCTCTTGGCCCATTATGGCATCTCTCTCATAGAATTTTAACGAGCTCTCCAGCAGCGCTAGTTTTTGTCTTACCGCTCTTAGGGACAACTTTAATGTGCTTCTACAGAAGAGACAGCCTCTCTGCTTGAGTTTAACAAACTCGGCTTTACCGAGTCCTCACGTCCATATGCAGTACCATCACCGAGCTTCTTTTCTAAGGTTACGACATGTTTTCCTCGCTGTCAAAAACTCTCGAATGCAATTCCAAGTGATATCAGGCGAATATTTAGCACTTATTGCAGGACCGATGCTTTACACTGGACGTCTTGGCCAAGGAATATTAAAATGACATAAGAAATGTGGCTTTTTCTTTTAGCTTTAGATAGGGTTGGGTGATATGGGCAAAAAATATATATATATATCACGGTAATTTTTTTCATATCAGTCGATATTGATAATTATCACAATAAATGTCAAATCTTTATTTCTTTCAAATTTAAAGTAAGATTTTTGCTCCAATGCGAAAGTGGTAGAAACCAGACCATTAATTTTCCTTAACAAAATAAATATCTAAATAGAAAAATTAATTACTGCATGTTCTAATGAGTTATATTGTTTCAAATCAAAAAACAGGTTTGGGTTGTCTGATAATGATGATGATAATAATAATAATAATAATAACAATCACTTTTTTTGTCTCTTAGAAATGCACATTTGATAGTAGCTTGAGGATGCAGAGGTACATTTTTGTTCATTATCAATCTGTAACATCTGTAAAAACTGTAGCAACCTCAGTTTTATATGGTTAAATTTATTCTGACCCGTTTTATTTTTTTTTTAAGCATTGGTCTCCTATAGTAGCAAGCATACATTTTAAATCCTGATAAGCACAGTTAAAAACACACATAATGGTACCTCAATACCATGGTAAAAATATAACTTATAGGTAGCCTATATGTATGAAAAAAGGTAGTCTAAAAACATGCTATAGCTTAATCACAAATACATACATACTATAATTATATACCATTACTCCTGTAATAAAATTCATTGTGAATATCCCACATTGCTGCCACAACACCATGGTGCAGTAAGTGTTATTACAGTCCATGGTAAATGATGGCGATGTGTAGACTGAAAAGCCTTCTGACTGTCTCGTTGCACACAGCTTTAAACTAGTCTGAATCACAGAGTTGTTTGTGTTCATCACTGAATTCAAGTGGTTCACACTGGATCTCACAGCGCTGTTTAGTGCTCAGTGACAGAGCCGTTCACATATCGCGTCTTTTGCGCGCTCAAGTTCGTTATTTCAAATGTAGGCGCGCGGCAGCTGCGCTCATAATGGAAGCGACGCGCATGCGGTGCAACGCGCTTGGTTTTTCCAGGCGTGTCCACGCCGCATCAATATAATAAATGCATCTTCTCTAGTGATCTCGTTTAAACTTTGGTCCGAGTGGATAAACGGTCCGTGTGGCGCGATTCAAATGAGTCGTTGTTTCGTTCCGCTTTTGGCACATAAAAATTATATCGAACTCTTCATATCGTTTTATCGAGAAAAATTATATTGCGATAATTATCGTTAACGAATTATCGCCCAGCACTAGCTTTACATCATCTTTATGTCAGCTAATCAACTAACATCAAGAGGTTCCCATTAAATTACCCTTTTTTTTTGCCTTGTATGTTTTCAGTTCAAAATGCCCAGTTTTTAAAATGATTTAGAAACGTTTTTTTCTTGATTATGTGAATGTTAGTGGGATAGGTCATCCAAAATTTGTACCCTGATGTCATTCCAAACCCGTAAGACCTTTTTTCATTTTCAAAACCCAAAGATATTTTTGATGAAATCCGAGACCTTTTTGACCCTGCATAGACGGCAACACAACTGACCCAGAAAGGTTAAAGCCCAGAAAGGTATCAAAGACATAGTTAAAATAGTCTGTGTGACATCAGTGGTTCAAGCATAATGTTATGAAGCTGTGAGAATGTGTCATGCATTGCGGTACTCTTGTGAATGCGCAAGAAGAAATTGTTAAATAAAGTCGTTATTTTTGTTTTCTTTGCACAAAAATATTCTTGTAGCTCCATAAAATTATGGTTGAACCACTGATGTCACATGGACTATTTTAACAGTGTCCTGACTACCTTTTTGGGTCTTGACCACGGTAATTGTGTTGCTGTCCATGCAGGGTCAGAACGCTATCGGGTTTTTCATCAGAAAAAAACCTAATTTGCGTTTTGACGATGAATGAAGGTTTGGAGTGACATGAGGGTAAGTGACAGAATTTTCATTTTTGGGTGAACTATCCCTTTAAGAGAACATTCTCATTCTCGTATGTTTGCGCAAATCATTCGTGATCCAGCTTCACTTACAGCAGAAGTGAGTATAAGGTTTTTTTTTTTTATGAATCTCTGCAATCTCCTTTCCTAATAGTGCTTGTTAGCAATCTTAGTGGCTAAACGCAGCTAAATGCGGCTTAAGTAAACAGGCTTGTCACTCCACAGAGTGAAGAGAGGGGCGGGGCGAGCAGAGCTCATTAACATTTAAAGCAGCCTTGACCAGAACAGGATGATTTTTGCAGAGCTGATTTTGACAAGGTAAAAAGGGTGTTGTTTTACAGAACCACTGAGAATTTTTACCCAAAGTATATTATAGACTTCATTAAGACCCTAACAAATCATATCAACTTGTGGAAAATGGGCATCCGGTGACCCCTTTAATAAACTATCCAAACTGATAAATAACTGATTGGAGATTAAAATAATAGCAGATTTGTTTAATTTTAAATGAATACTAAAAACTTGAGATGAAAAATTTACATCAGCCAGAAATTTACTTACTATGATAAAATAAATATTCAGCGATATCTTCAAAATGCTTTCGAATTTTGGCACACTTTTTTCCTCTATATAGTGTTGCTATGACAACTAGTAAATACCGTAAATTTAGTTATGCTAGCATGTGTGGAAATATTTAAACCACCTGTGTTACAATTAACCCTGCGTTACTGTGCCCCGCGCTCCCCTAATGTGTGCATTGTTAAAGGGGTCATCGGATGCCCATTTTCCACAAGTTGATATGATTCTTTAGGAAAAGTCTATAATATACTTTGGTTAAAAATTCTCAATGGTTCTGTAAAACAACACCATTTTTACCTTGTTAAAATCAGCTCTGCAAAAATCATCCTGTTCTGGTCGAGGCTGCTTTAAATGTTAATGAGCTCTGCTCGCCCCCGCCCCTCTCCTCTCTCTGTGGAGAGACGAGCCTGTTTACTTTAGCCGCATTTAGCCGCTAAACTTGGTAACTAGCACGTTATTAGGAAAGGTGATTGCAGAGATTCATAAAAAAAACCCCTATACTCACTTCTACTGTAGGTGAAGCTGGATCACGAATGACGGGAATCGCATTCCCTTCGCGAACAAACTTAGTCCACTGCATCTTCAGCGGCTCAGATGTCAGGAGTAAATGACAACCACTATGTTTATTATTACATCCAGCAACACAACACCTCAATCGCTTAATCTGAGATATTCTTGTCTAACTTACATCCCTGCTCCAGCATCGAAACAATGGAGGTTAGACTGTGACAGCTGATCTGAGGTAAGACGCTCATGTCAATCAACTATCGTGGGAGCGGAACAACATGAAAAAGTGAACTTTGCATCCGATGACCCCTTTAAGAACATGCAGAATTTTCCAGTGTCTTTATTAAGTTACGCTCCAACGCGAACTTGCCCTGTTTAGAAAAACTGGCCCATATTTTGCTTTTTTTATTTTTTTGATTGCATTTTATTATTTGCATTCAGCATTGTCTATCCTGTTATCTGCAGCAAATTCAAACAGACCCATCAAAAAAACACTGTTTTACATGACCAAGCCTTTTTGGGAAGCATATTCCAGCAGTAAAATAACTGAGACAAATACAAATAAAGACATTGTCCATTTTCTCTGTTTGTGGTGACCAGTGTTTGTGTATTTTAAGGTTCTTTTTTGTTACAAAACAGGTTATCAATCACGTCGCGGGAACACGCCTTAGAAAATGTTGAATTACACGAGGTTCTTTATCTCTATGTAAATATTATGCTAATAGAGCTGAGCTAGTAATCTTAGATGCCGTGGTGCTTTTCATAGTCAACAATAGAATGAAAAGGCGAAATGCGTCGGTTGCCTTGTGCTATATGGAGAGCGATAGAACTGCAGCGACACATGATTGATGAGGTAATCCATCTATAGGGTTATCAGTCCAGAGCAGTTGTGTTGCGTCTTTTCATACAAGCAAACCCACCTCATAGCTCTTTCTTCCTCTTCCTCTCTTTCATTTTCTGTCTCTTTCAGTTTCCTTGCACAAATAAACACAGCTGTCCAGATGCCATTATGTCCGTAAAGCATTGGAATGCCGTTATCTAAAATAGGGCCAGTTTATTGATTGTGCCACCCAATGGGCTGTTCGTGGGTCAGTGCTCATTCAGGGCTCTGTGAATGCATATGGGGGAAATCTTTTTGTAGAAATGTACACCTTTGTATACTTTTTACTGAAATATGACATTAGTGGCTTTTTGGTAGGATGATTTTTAAAGTAATTTTTTAAAAATATTTTAAATATTTAGAAATTCCATCATACAAATAATTTCCAAACTATTAAAAAGTCAGAAATCAGATACTTTCCTACTATATAGTAGACGGAAAAACTGTATAAAGTGTAGAATGTCCAAATTTACAGTATCCATTAAACAGTAGGCAAAAAGTACACGGATGACCTACTACTTGAGACAAATTTCCGAAGTGCACATGGACACTTTACTATTGGCCACAGGAGAGGAGTCTAAATGTTAGCCACGTGACAATGACATACTACATGCATTCATACTATATTGGCCATCCTTTTCTTTTGTTTTTAGAAATTTCAAAGTAATTACTTATTCACAAAAAATACCTATTTATAAAATATGCGATTTTAAACACAGTGCTAAAAATTATATAATGTTTACAAACAAATGGCAGATATGTTTACAAACTAACAATCAATATATAAAATAATGAATAATGCACATTTATTTATTTATTTTTTTAAAATGTTCATGTTTGGTAATGCTAGGAGACATTGGAAATGAATGATTTTTTTTAATAAAATGCCCATGTTTGGTAATGCAAGCAAGTACTGGAGATAACTAAATACACAAATGAATGAACGAATGAATAAATGAATGAATGAATGAATGAATGAATCAAATCAATAAATCAATCAATTAATCAATCAGTCGATCAAAAATGTATTTATTTATTTATCAAATTAAAACGTCCATGTTTGTTAATGCAAGGAGACATTGGATGAATGAATGAATGAATGAATACATGAATAAATGAAAGGCACAGTTTTTTAAATTAAAATGTTTATGTTTGATAATGTAAGGAAATATTGAAAATGAACAAATAAACAAACAAACAAACAAACAAACAATTAAATAAATAAATAAATGAATGAATGAAAGCCACGGCTTTGTTTTAATTCAAATGTCCATGTTTGATAACGTAAGGAAATATTGGAAACGAATAAATAAATAAATAAATAAACAAACAAACAAACACGGCTTGGTTTAAGTCAAATGTCCATGTTTGATAATGTAAGGAGATATTGGAAACAAACGAATGAATAAATGAATTAATTAATTAATCAGGCACATGTGTTTTTTAATTAAAATATCTATGTTTGATAATGCAATGATAAATGTTCATGTTTGGCAATGCAAAGAGACACTGGAAACAAACACACAAACAAACAAACAAACAAACAAATAAATAAATAAATAAATAAATAAATAAAAGATTCTTGGCATCTTTCCTTAATATAAGGATGCTGAATTGTCCAAATACTACAAATATATTACTACAAATATATTCCACACACAGTATTCTAGCGGGTAAAACAAGGTGATTTCAAAATTAATTAATTAAAAAAAAAAGGAGAGGAGAGGAGAGGAGAGGCTTAGAATAAAAGCACTCACTCTCTTTACTCTCTCACTTGTTCTCATCTCACTTACTGTTTTATAAATAAATAAAGGGGGGAAAAAATCTGCGCAAAAGCTTTGGAAGCTCACCACTAGTGCCACACATGCTGCTAACCCAAAGAAACCATAAGAGAGTGGCCCACATCTATAATAAAATGCAAACAAACTGGTAGTATTTCAGGCCAAAAAAAGTCACATGAAATTCCAAGCTGTGTGTGGTTGCCGTTGGGCGAGCATGAGGGTGGATTCAGCGGTTTGGATGCTGGATGCCCTGTGGAGTGGAGTAATGTGTTTTCTTCATTCATGGGCACCTCAGGAAAATCATGAGGAGATTACGCTGGTGCAGCGGCATCCCAAGGATATAAAGTGACCTGGTTATGGTGATGTCACCAGTAACGGCATGCGTGATGGCGGTTTGATGTTTAAGCTCCTGTTAGCGTGGAACGGGAGGGTGGAGGGTGCTATCGCAGCTTCTTAGCAGGTGCCTGAGGCAGCACCACGGGCTAGAATTCGCTCAGAATGGATAGTAAACTACTCTGATGTTGTTTGCAACCAAATGCGCGCAGAAACTCAATAAATGATGCGCCCTCCTCAGGCTCGTTTGCTTGATAAACAGGAGCGAATACACAATGACTATGTTCCGTGTGGGTGGTTGGGACTTTTTTTTTATCGGTTTATGCGATTATTTTAGCTGAATGTCAAAGCATAAGCCCCCCGGTGCAATCAGTGCTGGAGGGAGGTTACCTGGAAATGTCCTGAATGCTTGAAGATTTTTGGCTAACAACCTTACGGCTTCCCAAAACTGCCTAGACTCAGCTTGCTTTCCACTGTTTGAAGTTTGAACTTGCATCTCTATGCTAGTTTTGCCGACTGTGCGACAGTATGTGTCAATGAGATTTGGCTCTGTCTATAACATTTTTCAATGTACTTGTGTGGTAATCAGTAGCTAGAACTGCTTTATATTTTTGTCTCGACACATTAAGATGAGTTAGAACATATTACATTTTGTTAGGCAACACAAAGCAAAGATTTTTTGTTTTGTTTTGTTAAACATTGTCATAATGTTGAAAATAACTTTGAATGCTCAATTTAATGTTGAGTTTAAAATTGAATTGCAGTATTAAATATATATATATATATATATATATATATATATATATATATATAAATAATACTTAATTGTATTATTATTATTATTAAATATAATAATTTTAATATATTAGTCTTAATTCTTCTGAATTTTCAAATGCTGTTGTGATGCTGTTTTTACTTTTTTTTTTTACACTGATTCCTGACTTCTCATTGTGTATTTAATCAATAATAATAATAATAATAAATAGCTTGGCTGTAGTAAAATAAATAAATAATAATAAATAAACAAACAAACAAACACTGTTTACTAACTTTTCATATTGTAGGAAATATTTATCATTTATGCTATTGTCAATAATAATAATAATTATAATAATTATAATAATAATAATAATTATTATTATTATTAGCTTCGCTGTAGTAAAATAAATACATTAATAAATAAATATTGTATGCTGAAAAAGGAAATATTTATTATTATTAATTTATGTATTATTATTATTATTATTATTAGTTTCATTGTAGTTAAATAATTAATAAATTAATTAATAAATTAATATTATTTTAATAATAATAAATTAATAAATACTGTATGCTGAAAAATGAAATATTTATTATTATTATTAATTGATTTATTATTTATTATTATTATTATTAGCTTCGCTGTAGTAAAATAAATACATTAATAAATAAATACTGTATGCTGAAAAATGAAATATTTATTATTATTATTAATTTATTTATTATTATTTATTATTATTATTAGCTTTGCTGTAGTAAAATAAATACATTAATAAGTAAATATTGTATGCTGAAAAAATATTTATTATTTATGTTAACCTCATTATTATTAATTATAATTATTATATTTATTATTATTATTTTTACTACTACTACTACTACTACTATTATTATTTAAATAAATAAATAATACTTTTACATTATTTTAACCGATTACTAACCTTTCATATTGTATACTGAAATAGGAAATATTTATTATTTATTTTAACAATATTATTATTATTATTATTATTATTATTATTATTATTCTGTTCTCAGCTTGACTGCTGCCAAAATGACAGATCTAGCCTATTGCTGGCTTTGAAATAACTTCTCGAATCATAAAAGAACGGAGACTTTACAGAAACCTATACATAAACAGACAGAATACACACTGCAGTGGCCCGTCAGCCATTGACGTGTTTGGAGTGGATGAGCAGAAAGAACTCCAATTTGTTGTTGCATCAGAGACTAATCCTAACCTCAACTCATTCAAAAACAGCACTTAACACATTTACTATCAAAACTCCGGAGGCTATTCAGAAGCAGGACTGGACTGGAATTGTAATGTTTTATTTTTTACATAAGATGTATTAAACATTCTGTCCTTTGAAAACTTCAACACAACATTAACTTTTTAAGACCCCACACTAACAACATGCGAAATATATCTTATTGAGAAAAGGCGAAATACTATTATGACTATTTCATAACAAAACAGGAATAAGGGAGGTAAATTTCATTATTTAAAACTATTTTAAATGTGCACCACACAAATATATCATAAAAACCTTAGAGTTCTATATAAAACATCTTATAACAGAGCTTTTGCTAACAGATTTAGTCATTGTTTTATTTATTTTTTTGTTTTGTTTGTTTGTTCAGCTTTTCAGAAAATTATATTGATTTGGTGACAGACAATAAAACTTTTTATTTTCCCTTTAGTTTGTATTTCAGCACAAGTAGAAGTCTTGATAAATTACACAAACAAAGAATCAATTACACAGCTAATGTGTATCCTTTGATTTTGAAGTCACTGAAAACAATAGTTTTGAGAATATGGTTGAAATCGTGAATATGAGCCAGATGCTGATTGTACTGTGGAAGTGGCTCTGATAATGACAGCAATGGTAAAATCATCTGCTCAAACGGAACCCTTCAAAGTTTCAAAAGGTAATGAAATTTGCTTTATTTTATTCTTTTGTAGTATTATTAAAATATGAAGAGTGTTTTATGATATTGCAGCAGTTAGAGATCCATCCGTGTTGAAAACACAGGTCTGGGTCACTAAACACCCAAATATGTAATGATTGGCGAAACATTCACACATTTAAGGGTTAACCATAAAACGGCAATGTGTAATTTAAAATATGAATAAAACCTGTTGAAAAATCAAATGGAAAAATTCCTTCATATCAACCCAGCATAATGGGCCCTGTTTTTACAGAATCTTCTAGAAAACTTTAATATAATGTACTGTACAAGCATCATGTTAAAATTATTTAAACTCAATATTTTATACTCATGTATAGTTAGCTTTTTTTTTTTTTTTTACTTTATTACAAACCTGAATTCAGCGCAATCCAATGTTACACATATAGGCTGCACTTAATGTGCTGAACCTGAAAGATTTACAGTGAAAAAAATTATTCATCAGCTTGCCACACCAGAAAAAAAAATGGTTAGAAACAATTTTCACTTAGAAAGTGCTACCAAATGTCACAATTTTAAAGTACATATATTTTTAAAATTACTTTATAATTTAACACTGTGTTATTTAATATATTGATTTTTTTTTTTTGTAATTTGGTCCATTAATTAATTGTATATATTTTTTTTTGGATTACTGTTGGTTCTGATTGATCACGTGACCTCCTGAATCATCATATGACCTCTCAAATCAAAATGGCTCCTAGTTCCAACATTAGGTGTGTTCGACTTACTTTGACGCAGCGCTGCGCAGCTCGATCGAATTCTGACTTGAAGCAGTGCATGCCAGTTAGAAATTTTGTCTTACTTGAGGCGGCGCTGACGCCTTGTGAGTACCGCGATCATCAAAGTACCGCGATAGCGATTCGAGAGCAGCCGGCTGACTCAGTTTCTTCCGAGCGGCTGCAGGAGCTCTGAGGACCACATGGCTGTTTCATGATTGGCCAGATTCACCGCATGACAACGATCACGTGTGTTTCGGGTTTATTCTAACATCCTCAAGTTCGATAATATTTACAAATCTGTATTTTTAGAAAAGTAAAAGATTTTTACTGTAGTCGCAATGTTATGTTGAGTCAGATTTATCATAAAACACTGATAAAAGCATATATAACCCCACTTTATTAGTATTTAAACAGTATATGTTTATGTTGATCATTATTCTTGTTCAGACAGCGCTGTATTAAGCAGTATATGAAACGTGTTTCTGTTGCTAATGAAAAAGCTTTTGAAAAGTCGGTGTATTTGATAAATATTGCATTTAGTTCACTTCATCTGTGATAGAGCATGCAAACACCGGGAGAGCTTCACTAACGAGAGCAGAAAGTGTCCGACTTGACGCCTCCGTTTTCAACTCCGCCCGCGACTGCTCTCGGCTACTCTCGTTGATCGCCGTCTGTAGCCGTAGTTCAAGTCGGACACACCTATTGTTAGCTTGGCATTGAAAATGGTCAACATGTGACTGAAACGTTTGCCTTGTTTCTATTCAGTAAACTGCTCACAATTGCTTTCATCTCGCCTGTGACTTTTTCCAAGTATTTGACTTTTTTGGAAACTTTTTTGGTCTACGCACCTTAGTTGGATTGTTTTGAAGGCGCAGTGAGTTTCTGGCTGTTTTTTAAGTGTATAGACTGAAATATTATTTTCTTGTAAAATCTACTTATACAAGCCTAATACAAATGATGGGACATGAAAAACTGGCATATTTTGGTAAACTGAGGACAGTTTAAGTGTGTAACATTGAGACAAATCGAACTTAGATTGTAATTAATGAAAAAATGCAAAATCAAGCTTAAAGGAATAGCTCACCTAAAAATGTAAGTTTTGTCATCATTTATTCACCCTCGTGAGCTTCTTAATAAAATAAGTTTCTTTCTTATATTGAACACAAAAGATAATATTTTGAAGAACTAAACAGTTGTTGGTCCCCACTGACTTCTATAGTAGAGAAAGACATACAATGGAAGTCAATGTGAACCATCGACTTTTTGATTACGAGCCTTCTTCAAAATATCTTCTTTTATGTTCGACAAAAGAAAGAAACTCATACAGGTTTGGAATGACATGAGGGTGAGTAAATACGGAAAAAATGTTCATTTTTGGGTGAACCATCCCTTTAAGAAATGTACTACGACAATCCTTTCTTGATCTGTCAAGCCCTTGTCTAAATTGCACGGTGCCGAAACCGAGTTTGAAGTAAAGTTGGGTTTTTGAAAAGCAGGTACTTGAAGAATTACCTGGCAGGTGGAAAAAGGCCATGCGCTGGAAATGAAATCTGTTTTCCGAGATCAAAGAAAATATGGTTCAGTGGCCCGTTGCCACTCCGTGGTCCGCAATGCCTGTTTCATAGGCCATTAGCCAGTCATGGGCAGAAAGGCAGGCGGTCTCCTCCCGCTGCGTGCTTTCAGAGCGATGTCATTTTCCTCCACACGCCAACGACGGGTCGCGCCGCAGTACCGCGGCGACACAGCCTCCATCATCCATTTTCACATGCAGAGGAGTAGTTTAACTGCTACGGCCTCGCACGGCATGCATTAGAGACGCACCAGCATACTTATGAGGCCAGGACCAGTGGCTCAGATTCACTCGAGCTGAAAGAAAACTTTTAATGATGGCAGTAAGTAAAAGGGTGGAATTCCCGGAGGGCAAGCGCATTAGTTTGTGAAAATTTTGTAGGAGAGACAAAGATGCCCGCGGCTAGCAATGTTGCTGTGATGTTGGTGTCGCACGTTCGGTGGCATCGAGTGTGTGACAAATACAATTTAGTTTGTGGAGAAGCAGCTTAAAGGAAGCTCTCACGCTGAGGTCCAAAATCACAATCTAACCCTGAGCGATGCTGACAAATGCATTAGTACCTGTGGCAAAAAGATGTGCTGAACTCTGGGATCATGGAGTGCTGTTAGAACTTCTTAACAGCAAACTACAAATCTGGGTAAATATCATTTCATTTTTCTTATAATAATTATTTTTGAAAGCTTTTAGCATTTAAAAAACAAAAAAACAAAACAAAACTACAAATCAAGACACTGGTGCATTTATATTGTTTTGAATTCTAAATAATAATGCTGTTTTACTTTGGTATTTATAATTTGTTCATTCACTATAGCTGCAAAATGTATCTGTCAGTTCAAAGCAACTTCAGATTTTATATTCAGCAAAATACCAATAAGTAAGTTTGCAACCTTGCAACGTAAAAATCAAGACAACATGGTGCATTTATACATATTTTTTAAATTCTAAATAATAAATGTTTTTATTTGTTTATTCACTAAATGCAAAATGTGTCTGTTACTTTGAAGAAATTTCAGATTTCATATTCAGCAAAATACCAAAAATAAAGAAAAAAAAAAACAATTTCTGCCACTGTGTCTGTCAGTTCAAAACAATTTTTAGATTTCTTAAAACAAAATACCATAAAAAATAAAAGAAAATAAAAGAAAAGAAAGAAAGAAACCTATTTCTGCCACTGTGTCTGTAAGTTCAAAACATTTTAATATTTTTTAAATCAACAAAATACCATTAAGAAAGAAAGAAAGAAAGAAAGAAAGAAACCAATTTCAGATTTCATATTCAGCAAAATACCAATAAAAAAGTTTGTATAGTAAAGTTTTATATTATGGAAACCCATTTCTGCATAAAGAAAAAGAAATAAAAAAGAAAGAAAGAAAGAAAAAAAGAAAGAAATATTAATAGTTAATATTAATAATATCAATAATCAATATCAATAATAATTAATAATTTGTTCATTCACTAAATGCAAAATGTGTCTGTCATTTCAAATAAAATAAATAAAGAAAGAAACCCATTTCTACCCATTTCGGATTAAGCAATTTCAGATTTCATATTCAGCAAAATACCAACAAAATAAATAAATAAAAAAAGAAACCAATTTCTGAATGAATGAATGGTTTAATAAATTTAATCATGAGGTATTAAGTCATCATTATGAGAAGTCTAAACTGACACAGATACAATTATGATATAAAAATCATGACAGAAAATGTTAAAATTCAGATAAAAAAAGTCACAATTCTGACATTAAATTATATCAAAATGTGAAATTATAAAGCTAAAATGCATAAGTTTAACAACAATCACAAATTATTGCAGAATTATAAGATAGTCAATTATATAAATAAATCCAACTTTTCAACTTTTTCCCCCTTCATAATTGTGACTTTTTTTTTAATCTAATAATGACTTAGCATCTCATAATTCTGATTTCTATGTCATAATTATGGCTTAGTATCTTATGACACTCAGTATCTTTTTATGTGATAATTATGATTTACCATATCTTTTTTTTTTTTTTTTTACATTTTTATTTTCTTTTCTTGAGTGACAGAAATTGTCTTCCATGTCCAAAATCAGAAGCTACCTCATCAAAAAATGATGTGTCGTGGTACTCTTGTAAATATGCAGCAGAGACTGACGCGGAAGAGAAGAAATAGATGAATAAAGTTATTTTTGTTTTCTTTGCACACAAAAAGTATTCTTGTAGCTTCATAAAATTACAGCTGAACCACTGATGTCACATGGACTATTTTATCGATGTCCTTACTACCTTTCTAGGCATTGAATGTGTCAGCTGCATTTCTGTCTAAGCAGGGTCAGAAAGCTCTCAGATTTCATCAAAAATATCCTAATTTGTGTTCTGAAGGTGAACGAAGGTCTTACGGGTTTGGAACGACATGAGTGTAAATAATTAATAACAGAATTTTCATTTTTGGGTGAAATAACCGTTTAAAATGTAATACACAAACTTTAACAAGCCTCAATAAGTAAAAAGATGTGCTTTAACATCACCACATAATACAAATAACTAGAACTGATAACAACAACAATAGCATATAGAAAGTCAGCAAACAGCAGGAAAAAAAACACCTGAAAAATGACCTGCACTTACTGCATAATTTACTCATGCTACAGTGCATGCTGAGAGTTTGCAAATCAGCAAACTGTTCAATATGAAATATTGAATATATTTACTCAGACAACTCTGTTGGTTACTTAGAACAAGGAACAAGGAGAATATTGTGAGTCTAACTTGTGTTTTAATACTATAGGGATCCAAAGTATTTTATTTTAAGTATCTGTGGCTCAAAAAGCCTCACTGGATAAAATATAACTGCATGTTTTACTGTCGACAATTTGAAAAATACATTAGCTTTCTGTTAAATACTTTACACCAAAAGTTTGCCTTTTACTTTTAAATGTGTTGATACAATCTTTATCACTTTATCTGGATCTGTGGGAAATTTACATAATTGGCAGATGGACTGGACTTCATGCTTTGGGCTTTATGATTCATATTAGATTCTGTTTTTGTATTACTTGTCTTTAAACATCTGAAATGTGACCTTTAAACATGGTGATAAAAAAATTCCACAGCTTGCTGGAGATTATACTGTTAGTACTGTTAAGACCCACATCAATAACAGCATCTTAAGCAGCAGGAACAGAAGGCTGGGAATGCAATGCGAACAGCATCTACACATGCTACAGTACATATCAACAAATCAGAAAAGCTCCGATGTGACACTTTACAAGCAATAACTATCTCCATAATGGAGTGCATCATAATGTTAAAGAATGCCTCTCTCAGTCTACCGCATTTTATTATAGATGTACATATCTCTTTTTTTAATTTAGGTATCTGACAGGTCAGGGCAGGAAGGGGTTTTGCAACCTGTCTATGAAACTGAGATAAAAAGCTATGCATTTCATCAGCATACTCTTATCAGGTAATTGTTACTATAAACTTCAATTGATTACATCTGAAGGACAGTTCTCTAGAGACAATAACAAATGTTATCAGATGTTGAGATGATTGGTCCAGTATATAATAGGTCTTCCGGGATGTATATATGCGTTTAATGGAACAATTCAACCAAAAATGAAAATTCTGTCATTCATTTTCTCACCCTCATGCCACACTTGTGCTGCTCGTACTTTTATATAAATACAATTTGTAGCTGTGCGATATGGCTGTACATAATCGGCTGCGATTTGGGCGCAGACCGAGTGCCGTAGGTAATCACAGCATGCTGATATACAGCCATATCGCATGGCTATGAATGTGATATTGCATTTATACAACAGTTTGATGGCTCGAGTGTGTATATACATAAGAAACAACAACGAAGTGTCTTTAAAAAACATCATTTGTGCAGAAATACTTCCTTCTGCCATGGATTCAAATCTCAGTTTGACAATTTAACATCTGAGGCCTAGACTTTGTTTCTAATTTGAAAACGTCACTAGGCATTTCAATCAAAAGTACAAAGGCAGTGCTCTTATATACAACATTACATAGAATATAACGTGATGAGATTTTACCCTCAGCCAAAATTATTTGCTCTGGAACAAATAATAGATTAATGAGACCAAAGACTGCCCATTAGATTCATCCAAAATTAATTATATCTCATGTTTAGCCGCTATCTTGTCATCAGAGCCAGCGGCAAATTTCAAAAAATCTGGTCGAGGCGAGGCTGCTCTTGGTGGGTTCATGAGCGCTAAATGGCTGCTGATGCCCTGAAGGTCACATCTCTGAAAACATCGAAGCAAATTTTTCAAATAGATGTTATCTGTATTAACAAACCACATATTTTAAATTTAAACAAGTACATTCTGGCATTAAAATAAATAAATAAATAAAATAAAAACTCTTTAAAACTATTCTGTGACACAAAAAAAATAAAATAAAATAATGAAATCTATAATGAAATTAGAAAATTATTATTATTTATTAAATTATGGTGGATTTAGGAATCCGCCATGACACTTGCTGTGAGAGATACTGCAAGCGGAGTGATACAAACAGTGAAAGGTTTGGAGTTCTGATATTACTAGAATATCACACTCCTCTTAGCCAATCAGATTTAAGGACCAGAAAAAAAAAACGTTGTATACACATAAGCAATATCACACTTGTAGACGAGTGCCGTAGGTAATCACAGTGTGTCAATATACAGCCATATCTCACGTCTTCGAGTGTGATATTGCACTTATACAACAGTTCGAGGGCATGAGTGTTTAAATACATAAACAAAATAACATCAGAGTGTGTTAAAAAACCCTCTTTTGTGCAGAACTACTTCATTCTGCCATAGATTCAGTTGTTTACAGTTTAACAGCTGAGCCCAAGCCTCCGTTACTAATTCCAAAACGTCACTGTAGAACTAGTAACGAAGGAATGTTGAGTTGCTTCATTGAAAGCTTACTGTATTAGTGTATTAAAAGCCATGTGTTATGTTTAGTACTGAGAAAGAGATTGATTGAGCGATTGTGATTACCTGCATCTGATACAGCATTCATTCTTCAGATAAATCCTATTACAATAAATCATTAGTTTGAATCAAAGATAATATTGCCCTCCAGTGAGCTGTTAACTCACCGAATCATTGTGACTGAATCAGTGAACAAAATTTTATTTCACAAACGTTCATGACTCTCAGATGGCCTCAGAGTCATACTGATCAATTTTATGATATTTTATGGTGTCTTTGTGTCCTTTTGGATGTATAAAAGGACAATTTACCCCAACATTTAAAATTCTGTCATTGTCTCGGTGTTTTGTTCTCTGACATTGTTGTTTTGGACCCCACTGGCTTTCATTGTATGGACAAAAACAATTGTAACATTCATCAAAATATCTTCTTTTGTGTTTCGCATAAATTCAGGTTTGGAGCGACCTGAGGGTGAGTAAATGATGACAGAATGTTCATTTTCTGTGAACTAATCCTTTAAGAGGCACAGTGAATGCTTGTCGCAAACTGATGAACAGACGGCAATGATGAGCCAGCAAAACCTGTCCTGGCATCACAATGGCCTATGCAGCATAATTCAACCCCATCATCCAGCAGCTCATTAAAATGTGCTTATTGGATGAGGCTGAAATGATCCATTAATACGAGGCGAAGACTTCATAGTAAATTATCCACTGCAGCTCTGTGCTTTTCGTAACACATATGGCACAAGCGCCGCAGTTCACATCCTCTCCAGGACAGCAGCGCCTGCATCTGATCCGTTCATCACTATTCCCGCATGTTTGCAGCAGCTTAGATGACCTTTAATTAACTGTGACTTTCAACATTGTAACAATTATGCCTCACGCACGCCTGACTGGCTTCCATTTAGCACAGAGAAGCTTTGTTATGACTGTTTATAATTGAGGATGTGGAGGCTGTTGAGATACTACGGTTATCGTTAATTGGGAGAGCGCATGTACGAGGAGTATGTAATTGCCGAAGGATGGCTCGCTCTGTATGGTGTGCTCGAGCATCCATGCTGTGATGATTGTGCCATTTCGTGTTCTTTTCAACGAGGTACATTTTGTGCGCTATCGTCGTACTCGAATCTCCTCCAGCTGAGTGTGTGAATGACAAGAGATCGTTCTGTGGAGGAATGTGTGCTTCTGTGTGTTTTCGAGAAGGAGATGAAGACAGAAAGCACAGGTGAGGTTGGGTGCATTTGGGAAGGTGATTCTAATATGCAGTTTCCACAGCAAAAAAAAAGAACAAGCTGAAGGTTGAAGTTGGACAGCTGGGTGAGTGGATAATGCTAGATTCAAGACATGTGCTCAAACTAAAAGAAAACTAGACAGGTTAAAAAAAGGTCTGCTGCCAATGACGGGTTCGTACGGTGGTGGATATAGTCCGAAACTTTGTAAGAGGTAAAAGAGTTGGAACTTAAATGTGTAAAAAATATTTCCTCCCATCTCAGCTTATCTTGAAGAGACAAGTTGACTCAAACAATGGTGTAAGTTTGAGGTAGAGCTGTCTGATTGTCTGACCAGTGAAGGACTGAAAGAACATTAACTTTAAATCAGTTGGTCCCAAGATGATTACTAGTGGATGTAGAAGTTAGTGGACCTTAAAGTGATAGTTCACACAAAAATGAAAATTAAGCATGAAAATTAAGGCCTTCTGAAGTGAATCGATGCATTTGTGTAAGAAAAAGTTTCATATTTAAAACTTTATAGTTTTCTCTAGCTTCCGCTAACAGACATACACAAGTTCACGAGAGAGTTGCGTTCCAGCACATGACGTAGGATGTAGGCGTAGCTTAAGTTCCAGTGAGAATATGCTAGTCTCGCGAGAACCACGTTTTGTTTACAGCAAAAGAAAACCAGTCTCCTCATGGCTTAGAAATCCTACATTTTTCTTTACAAATCCTCATTTTCCACTTCTAATTTGTGACCAGTGTTTAGTTTTGCACTCTCCTCTGTGCTTGCGTGGTCGTTATTTATACGTTAGCCTATGCCCTACATCATACGTCATCCGCTGGAACCCCACTCTCTCGTGAATGCGTGTACTACAGTTAGTGGAAGCTAGACATTATGGTTTATAATACTTTAAATATGTATTATTTTTTCGCATCGTTTTGCTTCAGAAGGCCTTTATTAACCCCCTGGAACTGTGTGGAGCACTTTTTATGATGGATGGATGCACTTTTTTGGCTTCAAAATCTTAATAAATCTTGGAAGAGCTTATATGTAAATATATTTGTCTGAAAGAAGACAATCATACACACCTATCATGGAGTAATTTTCATTTTTGGGTGAACTATCATTTTAAGTTCACACATATGATGACAATGACAATGATTAACTATGTCAATGAGAAATGAGCCTCAATGACACCTGTATATTTTACAATTTAACCGTACATTTCTATATACTTAAACTACCAAAATCTGCATTTTACCTTAAAATGAATTGATACCCATCACTGATACCTTCAGGTCCCACAAAGTTTACATACACCTTGCAGAATCTGCAAAATGTTAATTATTTTACAAAAAAAGAGGGATCACACAAAATGCATGCTATTTTTTATTTAGTACTGACCCGAATAAGAAATTTCACATAAAAGACGTTTACAACTAGACCACGAGAGAAAATAATAGTTGAATTTATAAAAATGACCATGTTCAAAAGTTTACATACGCTTGATTCTTAATACTGTGTTGTTACTTAAATGATCCACAGCTGTTGTTGTTGTTGTTTTTCTTTTGTTTGTTTGTTTGTTTGTTTATTTTGTTTAGTGATAGTTGTTCATGAGTCCCTTGTTTGTCCTGAATAGTTGTTGCCTGCTGTTCTCCAGAAAAATCCTTCAGGTCCCACAAATTCTTTGTTTTTTCAGCATTTTCGTGTATATAAATCCTCTCCTACAATGACTGTATGATTTTGAGATCCATGTTTTCACACTGAGGACAACTGAGAGACTCATATGCAACTATTAAAGAAGGTTCAAACGCTCACTGATGCTTCAGAATGGAAAATGATGCATTAAGAACCAGGGGTGTAAACTTTTGAACAGAATGAAAATGTGTACTTTTATTTTTTTTTTTTATTTTGCCTAAATATCATATTTTTCTCATTTAGTACTGCCCTTCAGAAGCTCTAGAAGGTACTTAAATGTTTCCCAGAAGACAAAATAAGTTAAATTTACCTTGATCTTCAAATTCCAAAAGTTTTCACCCCTCAGCTCTATGCATTGTTTTTCCTTCTGAAGCATCAGTGAACGTTTGAACCTTCTGTAATAGATGCATATGAGTCCCTCAGTTATCCTCAGTGTAAAAAGATGGATCTCAAGTTATACACTAATTGCTTAAAAGCGCTCAAATACACAAAAATGCTGAGAAACCAAAGACCTGAAGGATTTTTCTGAAGAACAGAGGGGAGTTTGACTGTTCAGGACAAACAAGGGACTCATAAATAAAAATCAAAACAAAAACACAGCTGTGGATCATTCAGGTAACAACACAGTATTAAGAATCAAGCATATGTCAACTTTTGAACAGCGTCATTTTTATAAATTCAAAAAACTATTATTTTCTCTTGTGGACTATATGTAAACGTATTTTATGTGGAATGTCTTATTCAGGTCAGTAGTACATAAAAAAATAACAAGCATTTTGTATGATCCCTCTTATTTTGGTAAAATAATTAACATTCTGCAAAGTCTGCAAGGTGTATGTAAACTTTTGACCTCAACTGTATATAGACGGTGCACGAGGCATACATTATTTGTGACATGTTCTTTGCTATATTATTTTAAAATAACTTATTTAGAATTGAATGCAATGAGATTTACAGAGCACTGTATATTATGATGAGGCCACTGTATACTTTTGTTAACAGTCATATGGAACATATGGACATTTATTGGGCGAATTCCACCTAAAAAAAAAAAAAAAAATAGATGTAGAATTGCACTTCCTTCCTTTCACTTCCAACACCATCCTCACTTTCCAGTAACTCTCTCCCTTTTCATCTATTAAAACCTTTAATCATCACCATATATTTTTCATCCTCACACATTTTTTATTATCTCCATAATAAAGTCTCTTAATTTTCAACCAAACCACCTCCTCTACTATTCCTATCTTTTCTTATGTGCTTTATTAGCATCTTATATGCTAATATATTCCCGGTCTGTACCAATATTCTAAAATTTAGCTATTTTTACACATATGCCAGACAGTACTATCAATATTATATTAATTCCCCTAGAACAGCTACTTCCTGAAAGAATCATTACTGGACAGTTTCTATGCTGTGCTTGCTCACTCATTTACTTATTCACTATTCCCTGGAGGAAATGTCACAAATACGGGTTAGTAAACAAAAAGTTTCGGACACTGTTGCAAATGCAGTGTGCCGGAGAATGTTCCAGAGCTGCCGTGGAATCATTTATAATGTTCAAAAATAGCATTTGGGGTAAGTAAGTCTCTTCTGCTCACCAATACATTTATTATCAAAAAGAAAGTAAAAACAGAAATATAGTGAAATATTATTACAATTCGACATAACTGTTTTCTTTTGCAGATTAAGAGGTTAATATTTTACAATTTAATTTATTCTGAATTTTACCTTTGATCAATTTAAAATGTCTTTGCTAAATAATAAATAAAGAAAAGAAGAAGAAAAAAAAAAAAACACACACACACAGACCCCAAACTTTTGAATAGGGGTTGAATGTGGGACAGCTTTTTAAATTAAATTGAGAATTGGGATTTTCACATTAATGTGTGCTTGTGCACTTTGGACTCTGTCTTTTATTGTGAATATCTCATTTGTAAATCCAAATTAGTTCTAAAATAGGATCCATCTGGTACAAGCTGTTTCGCAGATAGTGTCTCTCCATCAAAGCAGAAAAAGTATTTTACAAATTTTTTGTTTGTCTGCCCAGGGCAGTGTCCCAGCTGAGGGCTTGCCCAATCCTGCAGCGTGCGTATGTGTTTGTGCCTCCTCTCATCTGTCCTAATGCCATCCAAACCGTCTGCTTCTCATCAAATCTGGCAGATCTGCCATCTTCAATTCAAGCTTTGCGCCTCAGTGTGTCTCTCTGGCTCTTGTGGGCTCAAGTCTCCTCTCTGTACTGGCAGAGTATGAAAACGCTCACTACAATTCAGAAGGTCTTCCTCAGTCCTGGCATAACAGTAACACCTGGTCTGAATTCAGAGTATTTAGACAGCTCAGAGAACTCACACAGCTTCAGCTCAACGAAAATCAATTCCAGTGTCACACAATGCATATTTGATCATTTTGAATAGGGATATTCAAATTTTAGGTCTGAAGCAATGTAAAAAATGAATTTAAGCATGCAAGCACACAAATGAACAATATTTTCTGTTTTAGTGTTCATTTTGTCAACCATTTTTAGTTTAGTCTTATAGCCTTAGTCTTAGCCCGGTGTCAAATGTACTTTTTAGTTCCCTTTCGATACTACACTCGTACTGCGTCGTTAGACGCTATGGGAAAAAGTCCTTTTTTCTCCTTGACTGAAGCCTTTTTCATAAACGCAGTGCAACTGCACAGCCATTGGATCGTGCAGAGAAACGAAACGAGCCAATGACTCGGCAGCGGTGCTGCACGAGCCTATGGCGAAGATGCCCGCCGAAGCCCGCCAGAAGGGGCGGGGTCAATGGCTATATAAGCGGCCGCTTCGCCATAGGGAATCAGATTTCTTCTCCTTCAGCGACGATTCTTCGCTTACAAGAAAGAAGCCTACTCGCCGTGACAAGCACCTGCAAGCGGAGTGATTCTGCAGCTGACTCGCCGCCCGCTGACGCCGGCTGCAACGCATCCTCCCCTGCCGCCATCCGGCGATTTTCTCGCGCTAAAAGAGCAAATAAGGCGTTGTTTCAAATGCCGCGCCGTTTTTGTCGTGCATGCAAGGCCCCCTTGCATGCTGCCGACAATCACGGTGAGTGCGTCTCCTGCTTGGGGCTTCCCCATGCGGAGGCAGCACTCAAAGAGACGGATTGTCCCCATTGCGGGGATATGAGTCTCTCCTCTCTGCGCTCACGGATAGCGTTCTTTTCAGAACGCGACTCCGCCCCTCGCGCCCTCCCGTTTCCTTCTTCACAGGAGCCTGTGAAGAAGAAACAGCGGGGTAGAGGATCTCAGCGCTCGGAGTTAGGTGAGCTCACGTCGGCTCAGCCCCCGCGTGCCTCGCCTTCTCCACAAAGAGAGGGTTCCCCTGTGCTCTTCACCCGCCCGGATCTGTGTCCCTCTGCGGCTGCGAGCGACATGGTCTCCTTCGGCGGGAGTGAAGATGACATGCTGGACAGCATGTCACTGGCTGCTTCGGATGCTGAGGAGCTGTCGGGCTCGATCAATGACCCCGCCCCCCTGCCATCCGCCGACACCAGCGATCCCAGGTCCAAAACTGGCATGGACGCCGAGCTCTTCCGCGTTCTGACCAGAGCTGTGGACGAGCTGGGATTGGAGTGGTCTCCTCCGGAGGAGCCCCCACGCAGCCGCCTCGACGAGTGGTTCCTGCCGGGGCGCCGTCAGGCCCCTCGCCAGCGGGCCTCTCCGTTCCTCCCTGAGGTCCACGAGGAACTCACCAGATCCTGGCGCGCCCCCTACTCAGCGCGCCTGCGTGCCTCGTCTTCCTCCGCCCTCACGTCTGTCGACGGCGCCGAAGACAAGGGTTACGAGAAGCTGCCTCCCCTGGATGAGTCAGTGGCCGCCCACCTTTGCCCGCCCACTGCCATCGGATGGAAAACCAAGGCTTCCCACCCGTCTAAGCCGTGTAGGACGACCTCGGCTCTCGCCGGACGCGCCTACACGTCGGCCGGACAAGCTGCTTCAGCTCTGCACTCGATGGCAATTCTCCAGGTGTTCCAGGCCAAGCTTCTCGCCCAATCAGACAAGTCTGCCTTGGACCCTGCCACTTTGACAGAGTTGCGAAGCGCCACGGACCTGGCTCTGCGCGCTACAAAAGCCACAGCCCAGGCGATTGGCAGATCCATGGCCAGCTTGGTCGTGCTCGAGCGCCACCTTTGGCTCACGTTAACGGAGATCAAGGATGCGGATAAGGTCCCCTTTCTGGATGCCCCGATCTCCCCCACAGGTCTGTTTGGGCCGTCCGTGGAGGGATTCGCTGAGCGTTTCTCTGCGGCACAAAAGTCGTCCCAGGCTATGCGACACTTTCTGCCAAAACGCTCGAGTTCCACAGCTGCTTCCGGGCGCCCCAAGTCTGCACCGCCCCAGCAGCCGGTGAAACCCGCGTCTACGACCCCTTCTGCCGCTGCTGCCGCAGCCCAGCCAGCCAAGGCCGAGCCAAGACTGCGCTCTCGCTCTGCTAGACGTTACCCCTTCCCCAAGCGTCAGGGACCGCGTCCTAAGCTGGCGTTGGATCCGGCGCCTCCGTCGTCGTCCTAATCCAGGCGAAAGGAAGAGGAGGGGGCAAAGTCTCACGCTGGCCGGACCACCCCCCAAGAGGCCTCTGCTGAACCTCCAAGCACCTCGCTCAATGCCGGGTGCTGAGGGCGGTGTGTTTTGTGTAAAAGCTGTTGTAAATACTGGGTCCATGTGTCTTGCGCCCATACAAACAGTCGCTGTGACAGCGAACAAAATAAAACACAAACATCCTCAAAAAGAGAGCAAATTTCCTCTTCCAATCATAAAGGGTGTCTCGTGCCATTGCGATGGCCAACCGCCCGAACCGATTATACCCTTGGCCACTCGGGCAGAGGCCTGGCAGGCCATCCCCGGAGTGTCAGACTGGGTATTGGGGATAGTAAAAAGAGGCTACTCACTCCAGTTCGCTCGAAGGCCCCCGCGTTTCAGCGGCGTGGTCCCCACCGTGGTGATGAGCAGGGACGCTCACGTCCTGCGCTCAGAGGTGATGATATTGCTGGAAAAGGGCGCCATAGAAGTGGTCCATCCAGCCCAGAGCGACTCGGGGTTTTACAGCCGCTACTTCCTCGTCCCCAAGAAGGATGGGACTCTTCGACCCATTCTCGATTTAAGACGCTTGAATCAGGCCCTCATGAGACGGCCGTTCAAGATGTTAACTCTGAAGCAGATCCTCTCGCACGTTCGCTCAGGGGACTGGTTTCTCTCGCTGGATCTGAAAGACGCATACTTTCACATCCAGATAGCCCCCCATCACAGGCGATTCTTGAGATTCGCCTTCGAGGGAGTGGCTTATCAATACACGGTCCTGCCCTTCGGCTTGTCCCTGGCTCCCCGCACGTTTACAAAGTGCATGGACGCGGCTCTCGCCCCCCTGAGACAGAGGGGAATCCGCATCCTCAACTACCTCGACGACTGGCTTGTTCTGGCCCAGTCGGAGGAAGAACTGTTGTCTCACAGGACCCTTCTCCTCAGCCACTTAGAGTGCCTAGGACTCAAGGTCAATTTGCCCAAGAGCATGTTGCACCCCAGCCGGAAAATATCGTTTCTGGGAGCAATTTTCGATTCAACTCAGCTGAGGGCTATGGTTGTGCCAGAGCGAGCTCTGTTAATACAGCAATTAGCGGGTTCATTCAGGGCCGGAGCCCGCTTCCCCCTCAAGCGTTTTCAGAGAATGCTAGGTCTTATGGCCTCGGCATCCCCAGTGCTGGAATTGGGCTTACTACGTATGCGACCCCTTCAGCGTTGGTTGAAACCACGAGTTCCGCCTCATGCATGGCGTCACGGCCGTCTGCATGTCAATGTGGACCGAGCTTGTGTGAAAGCCCTGGCCCCCTGGAAGGACCTGCAATGGTACAAAAGGGGCGTGCCCTTGGGTTTGGTCTGCAGAAGGAAGGTAGTCACAACGGATGCCTCCAACAGGGGTTGGGGGGCGTTGTGCGATGGCAGCCCAGCCTTCGGCCTATGGTCAAAGGCAGAGGAGGGATTTCACATCAACTGCTTGGAAATGCTGGCAGTATGTCACGCCCTCTGCGCCTTCCTGCCAGATCTGAAGGGACACCACGTACTGGTCCGCTCGGACAGCATGACTGTGGTGTCTTACATAAATCGCCAGGGGGGTCTCTCCTCCAGACTCCTCTTCACTCTGGTGAAGGATCTTCTGGAATGGGCTCAGTGCAACCTGGCTTCATTGAGAGCGGTTCACGTGCCGGGCAAACTGAACCAGGGCGCGGATATGCTATCACGACGCAATGTCCCCTCGGGAGAGTGGATGCTTCACCCGCAGACGGTTCAGAAAATTTGGGAGGTCTTTGGCAAGGCAGAGGTCGACCTCTTCGCCTCAAAAGACAACTCTCATTGCCCAATATATTTTTCGAAAGAGAGAGATGCGTTGGCCCACGATTGGCCCAACCTCCTCCTGTATGCTTTTCCCCCGACGTCTTTGATTCCTCAAATACTCAAACGAGTCAGGGAACAACGTCACAAGCTCCTCCTGGTGGCCCCGCTTTGGAGGACTCAGCCATGGTTCCCGGAGCTATGTCAGCTGCTTTGCGCAGCCCCTTGGCCGATCCCCTTGAGACGAGACCTTCTCTCTCAGGCGAACGGGGCCATTTGGCATCCCCAGCCCAATCTATGGGCCTTACACCTGTGGTGTTTGAACGGGAACCTGAGAACCTCTCGGAAGGAGTTTTGAACACAATCTCTCAAGCTAGAGCTCCGTCTACTAGGCGCCTCTACGCTTTTAAATGGTCCGTTTTTTCCACCTGGTGTTCCACCCGTGGAAAAAATCCGGTTTCTTGTGACATATCTGTGATACTGTCTTTTCTCCAAGAGCTGTTGGATAAGGGTCGTTCCCCTTCCACACTCAAGGTCTATGTGGCTGCTATAGCGGCCTCTCATGCCCCAATAGCAGGCCAGTCGATTGGCAGGAACAACTTGGTTGTTCGTTTTCTGAAGGGGTCTAGAAGGATGAATCCTTCCCGCCCCCACACTATCCCTACTTGGGACCTATCCACGGTTCTGAGGGCGCTAAAGAGTTCCCCCTTCGAACCGTTGTCGGATGCAGACCTGAAGACCCTGACACTTAAGTCCGCCTTGCTGCTAGCCTTAGTGTCAGTCAAACGTATAGGAGATCTGCAAGCGCTCTCTATAAGCCCCTCCTGCCTTGAGTTTGGACCAGGCGACTCTAAGGTCATCCTGAAACCAAGGCATGGTTACGTGCCTAAGGTGCCCTCCACCCCGTTTAGGGCACAAGTGGTAACGCTCTCTGCTCTTCCCTCTTCGGAAGGTGATCAAGAGTTGAGTCTGCTCTGTCCTGTTAGGGCATTGAGAATGTATGTCGAGCGATCCGCCCCCTTTAGGAAGTCGGATCAGCTCTTTGTATGCTTTGGTGGCCGCAATAAGGGACAACCGGTCACAAAGCAGAGACTTTCTAGATGGATAGTTGATGCTATCTCCCTAGCCTATTCCTCCTTGGGTCTAGAATGCCCCGTCGGAGTGCGTGCCCACTCAACAAGAGGCGTGGCCTCTTCCTGGGCGTGGTCTAGTGGTGTATCCATGGCAGAAATCTGTGCGGCGGCCGGCTGGGCCTCGCCGTCCACATTTACTAGGTTCTACAGCCTAGACATCCCCGCCCTACAGGCAGGAATCCTTTCTGCATGAGTAATCACAGGAGAGCGATTCTCGACCAGACCTTGTTCTACTCGTCACTAGGGCCGTTGGGTCTAAGTACGGGTTTGGTCGTTCTCTCCATGGCATGGCGTTTATGGACCGGTTCCCATAGCGTCTAACGACGCAGTACGAGTGTAGTATCGAAAGGGAACGTACTCGGTTACTATCGTAACCTCGGTTCCCTGAGAATTTTTCTCACGATTCTGACTTTTTTTTTTTCTCAGAATTGTGAGATATAAACTCGTAATTGCGAGTTATGAAGTCCAATTTTGAGGGGGGAAAAGACTGATATGTTCTTAGAATTGCGAGGTTCTATCTCACAGTTTGGACTTAATAACTTGCAATTGCATGTTATAAAGTCAGAATTGCAAGATATAAGCGTTCAATTCTAAAACAAAAAGTCACAATATTGCAAGACAAAAATCACAATTTTTTTGTTTATTTCTTAGAATTGCAAGTTTATTTAGCAATTTTTTAGTTTATTTCTCAGAACTGCTAGTTTATCATCAAAGATGTACAGTATGTACAGTAGTAGCAACTTTACATGGCAGCTCAGTCTAACGTTAACCTTGAAAAATGTGCGCTACTGAAGTGTCCGTGCGTTGTGTGGAAGCGAAATAGTAGCGCACTCTTTGCATGACAGATGGAGGTGCCGGTGCAGTCACTTGCTCTTAAAATATTCTGTCGTTTTTGGTCATAGAGATAGAATTAATACATTTTTCGAAGCTGTGAAGACTCAACGATTATTTGTGTGCACTCACAATAACAACAAAAGGTAGTGCTTTTGTAAAATAATTAAAAGCAAACAGGATGCGCTTTCTGCCGTCTCGGTCTCTGTGAACTTGAGCATGAAACTACGCAAATTCAGTGTACTTGCCTGTGAGAGTGAAATGTCTAATTTTAAATCAACAAATTCAAATAGAAAACAAATATTATGAGACTCAGATTATGTCATCCTTAGGAAACATGCATACAGGCACATTCATTACCGAGACGAGTCAGTGTCGCCGACTTATTCTCTTAAGCTGAAAACAAAGAAAGCACTGTAGTTTATCAATACATTATTAAAACGTTAATGCAGTCTTCCTGCTGTTTTTCCCAAACACATTCATAATTATTATTTCGGTGCTGTGGCAAGCTTTTTTTTGTGTGCGCTTAAGCGCTTATTAGGCTATGTAGGCAAATAAAGGCTCATTATGATTTATATGGTTTAATAAGGGAAAATCAACAGTTTGCTGTGCATTAAAGGATTTTAAATGCAGGATGTGGAGGCTAAGAACACCCGTTATGCCTCCGCGAAGTGCATTTGAAATCCTTCAATGCAAGGCAAGTCATTGATTATCCCGCTCATTCCATGGATATTTGCCAAGTTATAGACGAGTTAAAAGTAGTTTTGCTCTTTGCAGCGCAATATTTATAACAAATTTATTAAAAAACAGCTGCTTTACCACCTCGTTGCTGAGGAATATAATGTAGTGATCTAGTATCTAGGCTATTTTGTTAATAAGAATCACGGCAAAGTGCTGACAACAAGTTTATGTATTTGCGCAGCGCAATGCGATCTCCTCTCTCTCTCTCTGCGTTTGCGTGTATCAAGTAAAGCAGCGCATTAATATAGAACGGTGATTAAAATGACTTAATTTATATTAAACGCTTTTACTGGATACCTGCCAGCCAATCAGAATCCAGTATCCAGACATTCCATTGAATAATAAACGTGTAACTAATAGTCAACTAATGCTTAAAATTAACGACTACTAGTCGACCAGAAAAAACTTTAGTCGAGGGCAACCCTTTGCAAGATATAGACATTATATCTCAGAATTCTGACTTAATAACTCAAAATTGCACGTTTGAGTCTTAAAATTCTGAGAAGAAATGATATAATGATGATATAAGCTCACAATTGCGAGAAATAAAGTTAGAATTGTGCGATTAAAAAGTTGCAATAACCTTTTTATTTTTTATTCAGTAGCGGAAATGGGCTTTCATAGCAACGACTGCTATCATTTGAGAAATAATTTTTTACATTTCAGGTATTGCACTTCCATAAATAAACACAAACCAACAGAATATGAACTCATACACATGGTTTATTTTAGCTAATCTAGTGTACTAATTTGGGGATTTGAACTCTTGAAATCTGGTAACCGCCCACATGAAATTTTGTGTAGTAGAGGCGTGTATAAAAGTCTGCGATATTTTGTCTCCTTTTTACTCTCTCGATGAAAATAAAAAAAGAGACTTTTGTATAGTTTTCATTTTATTTAACAGATTTTAGTCTTGTCTTTTATCATCAAAAATATTGCATGTTGATACAGTCACAATAATCACTTACTAACCTTTTTGTCGTCTCGTCATCATCTTGTTTTAGTCATGGGAAAAAAACTTGTCAACAAACATTTTACACCATAGTTTTCGTTAACACAATTAACACTATTCTGTTTGCCGTCTCAGATTTGAAAATACATTTTTTACAGTACATTTTTGTTGGGGTCAAACTGTCCTCAAACAGAATGAAATTCATTATGGACACCAGTCATATGAGGGTAACTTTAATAATATCTGGCTAATGGTACAGTAGGTCAGAGAAATGAACAGTATTAACTGGAAGGAAAATAAGAGGTTAATTTCAAAATGACTATAATTATTTTTTCCAAGTACACCATCAGGGTCTCTGGGAGTCAAGCTCAGCAGTACATGAGGGTTAATGAAGTTCATAAACGCTTACAGTATGCTAATTTCTCAGTGGTCCTCTCGCACAATAAGTGGATTTAGAAGATTTAAATTACAGTAGTAAAACTTAGTACAGTTTGTGTTAATCCACTTTTCCTTTTGAACTTTTGATATTTTCCATCATCACAAATCTTGCACTAAATTCTGCTAAATGAAGCAAGCAAACCGTCTGTCACTCCAATCAGAGTATTTGCATATGCTAATCAAGAATGTTTCCACTAGTGTTTCAGAATGATCTACTCTAAGAACCCATATTGACAAGCACTAATACTGCGGAAACTAATACTTAAAGATTATTAAGAAAGAATATGTCTCAATGAATTGCACCTATATTATTTCTCTACCCATTTCATGTAATTTAAATATAATTTTACATCCGTCTTCACTGCAAGAAAGCAACACGGGACAACAACACTATAACAACCCTAACAATTATAATCAACAAGGCTGTCCACGCTGCATTATAATTATAATCAACACGCTCACCTGCAGAGTAGATGGATGCAGGTGTTTATTTTACAGCATGCTATGGGTCAGTGATTCTTTTAAAGGGATAGTTCACTCAAAATGAAAATTGCCATTATTATGTAATTCCAAGCCTGAATGCATTTTCCCTGTATGCACGGACTGGAAAAATAATACTTGAAATGACATGACAGAATTTTATATTTTAGGTGAAGTTGCTTATTACAGAAGTCCAGCTGTGACATAAGAAAATGGTTGATATTGTTTTTCTTTGGGAAAGACAGTAAAGCAAGGTCAGTCCACCCCCAAAGCAACTGATTAGGCCTGCCCTTGTGGTTGTCTAGTGGTTAGTTCTTGGCCGCTAATGTAAACCTTGTGGTTTTGATGCGATCTACAGGGTCAAAGTCAACCTTTTCACAATCGTACTGCATAAGACTTTGCTTTAGACCTCTCCTGGGAACTGTCATTACAGCTGCCATCCTGATGCTACAGCGTTTTAAACAAATAGCATCCGCTGACACACATGTGCTGTATAACCTAACCACTACAAGACAGGAAGGTGTCAAAACAACTATTCAAAGTTTGTTTGTCAGCTTGGTATCCTGTAAACAAAACTTTGTTTCCCAGTGGAATTATAAAATCTTGACTCCTGGAAGCTATAAGGGCCATTAGGGAAAAATTAGCACATGCACAGACTCCCACAGGCCCCAAAGAATTAGAGGGGCCCCCTCCCACACATAAATGTAGATAGAAGGCCCAAATATTAAAGCTCTCTCTTCAAAACCTTAATTAAAATGATAATTTACCCAAATAATAAAAATTACCCATGATTTACTCACCTTCAAGCCATTCTATAGGTGTATAGTTTTATACAAACGTTTGGGAACCCCTTGCAGAATTTGTGAAAATGTGAATAATTGCATGTTAAAATGCATGTTATTTTTTTTTAGTACTGTCCTGAGTAATTTTTACATTATTTTTAATCCTGAGTAATTTTTACATTACTTTTATGTATATTTTACATAAAAGATGTGTACATACAGTCCACAAGACCAAAAAATAGCTACTTATGAAAATAACCCCCTACAAAAGTTTGGGAACCCTTGATTCTTAATAGTGTGTGTGGTTTCCTGGATGATGCACAACTGTTTTTTTTTTTTTTTTTTTATGATGGAAGTCCGTTGTTTGTTCTGAACAGTTAAACTGAGTACTGTTCTTCAGAAAAATCCTCCAGGTCCTGCAGATTCTTCAGTTTTCCAGCATATTTGAACCCTTTCCAGCAGTGACTGTATGATTTTGAGATCCATCTTTTCACACTGAGGACAGCTGAGAGACTCAAACACAACTATTAGGAAAAGGTTCGAACATTCACTGATGCTCCAGAAGGAAACACGAAGCATTAAGAGCCGAGGGGTGAAAACTTTTGAAAGGAATGAAGGCGTCCAAATTTTTCTTATTTTGTTGATGTACCATTTTTTTCCATTTAGTACTGCCCTTCGGAAGCAACAGAATATACGTGCATGTTTCCCCAAAGGCACATTAAGTACAATTTACCTTGATCTTCAAATTCAAAAAGTTTTCACCCCCCAGCTCATAATGCATCGTGTTTCCTTCTGGAGCATCAGTGAATGTTTAAACCTTTTTTAATAGCTGTGTTTGAGTGCCTCAATTGTCCTCAGTGTGAACAAATAGATCTCAAAACCATATAGTCACTGCTGGAAAGGGTTCAGATATGCAAAACATGCTGGAAAACTAAAGAATCTGCAAGACCTGGAGGATTTTCTGAAGAACAGTGCTCAGTTTAACAGTTCAGGATAAACAAGGGACTCATGAACAACCATGACAAAACAAAAAAACAAAACAAAACAAAAACAGTCGTAGATCATTCAGGTCACACAGTATTAAGAACCAAGGGTTCGCAAACTTTTGAAGGTTATTTTAATGATTTCAGCTATTTTTTGGTCTTATGGACTATATGTGAACAACTTTTATGCTTACTCAGGACAGTACTAAATAAAAAAATAACATGCATTTTGTATAATCTCTCTTATTTTGTTAAAATAATTTACATTTTCAAAGATTTTGCAAGGGGTTCCCAAACTTTTGCATAAAACTGTATATGGCTTTCTTCTTTCAGATGAAGCTATGTTAAAAAAAAAGTCCTGCCTCTTCCAAGCTTTATAATGGCAGTGAATGGCTGTTGAGACTTTGAAGCAAAATAAAGTGCATCCATCCATCATAAAAAGCACTCAACACGGCTGCCGGGGGTTAATAAAAGCCTTTTGAAGCAAATTGTTGCTTTTGTGTAAGAAAAATATCATATTTAAAACTTTATAAACCACAATTTATAGTTTCCGCTAACTGTCGTACATGCATTCACAAGACAGTGGCATTCCAGCAGATGATGTAGGATGTGATGATGGATTTATTGGATTTCAAAAAAATCAACAGCCATTAACTGCCCTTATAAAGCCTGGAAAAGCCAGGACATTTTTCTATATAACTCCGACTGTATTCTTCTGAAAGAAGAAAGCCGTATACAACTAGGAAGGCTTGAGAGTGAGTATGGGGTAATTTTCATTTTTGGGTGAACTATCCCTTTTATCACAGTTTTAATCTTGGTCTTAACTTTTCAGGTATTAATTGATTAAATAATCCACTTCTCATAATCTCTTGCATTCAGCACATAATCTAACCTGAAGGAGATCTGCCATTACAATTATGAAGCCCAACTGATATTTCAGTGTCCAAAGCCTCTTTCCCACATTTAATCATCCTCTTCAGTCTATTCATCTGCTAATGCATTATTTATCTTGGTGGGTCAGATTTGTAATTATTTTCAAATTAGTTCAAGATAAACAATTAACTGCTGCCGTGGCCTGATATAGTTGCTAAACCGCACTGGAGGTTTTATCGTTTTTGTCACGGTTCGAGGACAGCGGTGCCTGGCCATGAAGGCCTCCTTTTGTGACTGAGGCCATTCGTCATTCAATATGACTCCATTCCATTCTGAACACAGCAGGCAAGAAATTGGTGCAACAATGAGGCCAGAATCGCCAATCTACAAGAATACCCAGCAGACTCTTGAAACTACAAGATTGTATTCAAATACTGCAATGCTATTCTATTACAAATCCCAAACAATATACCCTACTTGTGTAGCTGAAATACATTTTAGAATAGACTTTCATGAGAAGATGGCCGGGTCCATACACTCTCAGAAAAAAAAAAAAAGTGCAAAAATTGTACCTTTAGGGGTACAACAGCTTATCACTGGGACAGTACCCTCAAATGAAAACATCTGTACCTTCTTTACCCCTAAAGGATTTATAATAGTATCATAACAGTACAGTAAATGTCATTACTGTATAAAAAAATCCTATATTGATTGATTAATTGTTTGATTGAAAAGTGAAATATGCCATGGATGACATTCACACTTGTTTAGAGTGAAAAGGCTGAAAAAAAAAATGTTAAATTCATATTCATCTCAAGTCTTTCTGGTGGAAATAACAATGCAGCAAAAAGTGGTGGTGCATCAAAATAGCCTGTAACCAAATGCAAATACAACGCTCTATCTGTCTAGCACGTTTCACCTCTAAGAGACTAAATACATCTGAACTCAGATCACCTTCCTCCCCTATATTTCCTGTTTTATAGTTAACCCCTCTCATATCCCTCCATTTGTCATGTTACTTTGCTATCATTCGCTTAGCTAATTTGGAAAAGGTCTTGTTCTTTCTGGCCCACTCTAAACCATGCAGAACAGTGTTAAATATATGTCGAAATCCTCCGTCCTGATAATTGACTCAACAAATGTGCTCTCATCTGAGGCCAGGTGGGTAAATTGCCATCGAAACGACCACCATATTGAGATGATGCAAGAGAAAATGGGCTGAAAAATTGAAGTGGATTTTCTGAATTCACTGGCATGTTTTTAGACATGTCGGTACATTACAAGTTGAAATATATATTCTGAGCAGGCAAAATATTGGATGAGAAAAAAAATGTAGTGATATTTGTAGAAACATTGTCCAACAGCGTCACCAGCAGGTAAAGTTACTACAAGAGTCTGCGTCTTTCTCACCTACCCTGAGTTTTAGCAAACCCCCTATAGCGTTCAGTGAGTTTGGTGGGGGGTAATTTAAAATGACTGAATGAAAGTCACGTGGGAGGAGGCAATGCCTCCATCATTATATGATTGGATATGACTGGTTATGTTCGGCTGTGATTAATTTATGTGGTATATCCTGCCTCTTGAGTGCGTTCCACGTTCGGAAATCGGTTGGAGTGAACAATATAATGGTGTTAATGGGAAGACTAATTAAAAAAAAAAAAAACAACTTACACAACTTACACACTTAGATACAAACAATTTGTTATGTCAAAATAAGACTTAAAATGGCATGAAAGCATGATCTGTGTGAGTTTTTAGTGAGTAATCAGCTTGGTGAAATTTAAAATAAATCTTTGTGTCTGTGACCAATATTTACTAGGCTTTGATGAACGATGATTTAAACATAGCTAAAAGTTAACTTTAGATTAAAAAAGATTTAAAAAAATAAAAATACTATTAAAAAGAATAGCTGAACATAAGTTCACAAAAAAAAAATTGCTACTGCCTTGAGTTATCATATACAGTGCCTTACGAAAGTATTCATACCCCTTCATTTGTTTCATGTTGTGTTATGTTGCAGCCTTATGTTAAACTGCTTTAAATAACTTCTTTTCCACATCAATCTACACTCCATACACCATAATAACAAAGCATTAACCAGGTTTGTAACAACTTTGCAAATTTATTAGAAATAAAAAAATGAAATAAGTACGTTGCATAAGTATTCACTAAAAGACTTGAGGCGGTAAAGGTGTAAAAAGTACCACATTAAGGGTATGAATACTTACCCTTGTGAAAATTAACCATGATTTTACTACAAATAAAACCAAAAAAAACGTTTACTATGGTTAAACCATGGAAACCACAAATGAACCATGGTCTTGCCACACTAACCATAATTCAACCATGGTATTTGTAGTAAAACTATGGTTATACAAATGGTAACTGGTTCACAACTGGTTTTCACAATTTCAGCTGAGGGTGTTTTTATGTTTGTTTGTACCGACAGCGAATATTACAAAGCGGACCAAATGCAGACCGAATAGGACGTTCGCAATGTCCGTTTGCTGGGATGGCAATTCTTCCTATTGTCCTCTAACCTAAAATAACAAAATGAACTCATTCAGTAGTAGTATGATTTTATATGTCTACCATCGTTTATCTATTGAAAAAGATTTGTAAGTACTGCTGACAGTTTGGATTTAGACCATGTGGTCTGAAATTTAGCACACATATGAAGATATCCGTACCAAATGGGCATGCACTGCATCTCTAAAGTTAGGTATCTAGTCTATTTTTGACGGATAATAGTAACAATCGTTGTGCTGTCGTCAAAGGCATTAGCAACAGGCGATATCTCTGACTATCGCCGATACACGATACTATCGTCTATCGGCACAACCCTATTACAAACCTGTTTTTCGCTTTGTCATTATGTAAGTATTCACCAAAAAGAATTGAGGCTGTAAAGGTGTTTTAACTAAGTACCATGTTAAGGGTATGAATACTTATGCAATGTACTTATTTCAGGTTGTTGAAATTAAACTGACAGTAAAGTTGTTACAAACTGTTTTTTTGTTTTGTTTTGTTGTTTTGCTTTGTCATTATGGTGTACGTAGTGTAAATTGATGTGGGGGAGACAAAAAAAAACAGTTATTTAAAGCAGTTTAACATAAGTCAGCATCATAAAAAGTAAAAAAATGAATACTTTAGCAATATTTGGTACTCACAATCTTTCATATTCCATATTTGTAAGACAAATGAAAATACACTTCTGCTAGATGTAGCCAAAATTACATTGCACTGCACCCTGTAAATATGTAAAACGGGTCGTATGATGCTTGTTATTTTTTGTATTGTTTGATATTAAAGAGGAAGCCCGCTGTTACTAGCAGGCAGTAGATGAGAGGCCAGTTACATCTGAATTATCAGACCATAAGATGTGAGTCCCACAGAGCCAGTAATTTAAAGTCAAAAGCAGCGTATTTTTCTCACTATTTCCTGCAGCAAATAACTTCAAGTTAAATTGTGACTGTACTGTAAATTGGCCTGTTTTAATTAACATTTTTTCTCCGCAGAAGACCTCATAGGACCTGCCATTATGCTAGCAACAGATGTTCTCCAATGTTGCTGTTAAACACAAGTCGGAGGGGTTTGGAGGTTGCGTTGCACATGCACAAATGAGCCAATTTAGCATTAGTATGCCTCTGAAGAGAACCGTCCGACTAGAAGCCCACAGCCGCGATCCGTGCAAATATTGATTCTTTGTTTTACTGGCTGTGGTAGCTAACAAACAGCTAAGCTAACATAATCTTCATATTTTGAGGCAGATGTATGACATTTTATTTGCAAGAAAATGAGTCTAAAAAGCCTCGAGTGAGCATGTTTTAGGGTTTTCCATTAGCATTAGCTAATTTGCAATGTTTCCTCAAACCTTTAGCAACCTAACAAAATCAAAACACAAGTTATTTTCTAAAGAGTGTCAGTGAGTAACCTTTAACAAATAAGCTAGTGTCCGTATGATTTCATGAAACGTGTACCTCCTGAGAGCTTAAAGAAGTCATGTTTTCAATATCGTTCTACTGTGAAATGTGTTTTACCACAGTTTGAATGTCATCTTGGAATATTTTTATGCGCTCTAAAGGCCGTATTCCCTCAACAAAGGTCCACACAATGGAGCACAGGTAGACAGAGGTGGGCAACGAGCCAGCGGGAAGCTTATAGAAACATTCTGCCGTTATGCACAGTATATTTTTCATAATGAACCCTACTGTGCGCAGCCATTCCGCCACATTGATTCATTTCAACTGCGGGTTCATTCAGATGAACCACATGAGCGCAGGTTTGCATAATCTGCTTTGTTTTTTTGTATTTTTCACGCCAGGAGATTCCTCTGTGTCAATGATGTACTTTGATTTCAATTAGTCGCTCATTGTTCCTTTTCCTCGCCTGAGCTTCTGGGCTGAGAGAATCGCGGTCATTCCACTCCAGCTGTACATTCTGAGGAAATCTTTGCCCGCTGTGCTCAAGTGTGTTCTGGGAGGAGGTACTTCAGGACCTGTAATGTGATGCTAACAGTGCAGGTCTGACTAAAACCTTTGTCTCCTTTGTCTCTCCTTCTTACTGTTGCAATGTGAAGAAATGCTAGAGCATACAAATGACCAGCATTTAGAAAACTTCCCAGATTTTATAGGCCTAAGATAGAGAGTGAGAAGGGTAGGTAAGTTAGGTTTGAAGAAGAACTAATCGGTGGATCAGCCTGTTTGCACGTTTTTTCTTCAAAACTATTCACAGAGACGGTTGTGCCTTTTTTTGAATGCATTTTTTCTACACTATTATTGTGGTGTTACTGATTTCAGATGTACCCACAAATGTTCTTACATTTAATGTTCTTACGGTGGGAACTAGTCACGAGTCTGACTCATTTCCACAGAATCTTTCTTGGGAGGAAAAATTATAATAATAATAGAAATTATATTTACATCTCTTGACTTAAAAAGCCTTTTAATATTTTAATAAATTGATTAAACCCAACTCTGATTCCAGCCTGGTCTCATTGTTTATACGTAGGTATTTATACGTAACATTTGGAGGCACAAAACGTACATTTTTGTATGTTTTTATTGATGCTAAAACGTACAACTTAGACGTATTTCAACATTTAAAACTTACAAATCGCTACATAATTTTAGTTAAAAAACGTAAAATATTTACCTATCTTTTATTTCATTCGTATCAATGCCTTTTTGTCATTTTATTAAGCGATTTAGATTTTTAACCCTCTTAACCAACCCTCAAACCTAAACCTACCTATTCTATAGCAAATATGCATTTTTATCATTTTATTAATAAGCGATTTAGATTTTTAGCCCCCTTAACCTACCCCCAAACCTAAACCTACCCATTTTATAGCGAATATAAAAAGATATAAAACGTAACTGACCAAAATATGCAGGGAAATTACCATTTTAGTAACAATACAGCATTAAAATATTTTTATAGTCACTAATCCCACTCCTACCTCTAAACCTAATGTTAATCATAACTGTCTCTGTACAAAAACATGGCAGACAAAAAAATGCAATCACATTCATTTATGTATTGCAAAAACGTACCAAAAGTAATCCAAATGACGATGCCTTGCAGCCGCAGTCCTCTCTGGCGGAGACCTCTACAGTAGGTTTGTTTGAGGTGCAGAGCCAAATTTAAATAGTTAATCGGTGAAAATATCATCCAAATTATTATTCTGATTCACTTCGTGAAGAAGGCGCCCGCGCATCGTTCAAACACTTCCCACCAGAAACACGGCATGTCGCAATCTATGACGAATGCAGGCGAGAGCCAATGAGCGTTCGATTTTCCTGCCGTAAAACCTGTCGTTTTACGCGGCACTATTTTAATTTGTAAAATGCACCTTAGCGCGGGTTTATCTGCTGTTGCTACTGGACTCACTTCTCGGATGGAGATGAAGATCGCCAGATAAAGTCTTGATTTTGGGTCTGTTCCTCGCAATCGTATGGATTCTGAAGATCTGGATTATAGCGCACAAATAAAATTGTTTCATTTTGTAATTATGATGCGTGTTCGGTGTGTTTTATGGTTCTATTTTTAGTCACAGCATGTCGGAGAAAACGTCTTTTGTGTCCCACCACAGCAAACTAAGTAAATATTACATGGATGGTTAAACGATTGCAGAAATGTTATTTTAAGGGTTTAAAGTGTAGTCTTGTTTAACATTATGTGTACTTATCCTAGGAAACGAACTGGCAGGAGAAATCACACAGAACAGAATAAAATGTTATAATTTCTTATTGAATAAACTATTAAACTATTTAAAAGTGCAACTGAAACGATACGGCCATTGGTATGACAACTAAAAACAACAATAATAATGAAATTAATGCAGCGATTTCAATATTCATATGGATTCGTTTTTAGGTGTCCTCGATACGTCAGTTTTGTACGTTTAAATGCTAAAAATACGTAAGTATTTCAGTATTGTACGTTTTACTGCCTGTAAAAACGTAAGTAAATGAACGTTTTGTGGAACCACATTTTACGTAAAATACATATTATCATGAGATTTACAACAATTATATATATATATATATATATATATATATATATATTAGAGCTGTCAGTCGATTCAAATTTTTAATCTAATTACATGATGTGTTGATTAATTAATCTAATTAATATTGATCGCAAAATAAATTTGACTGTAAAAATACCCACAAAAGAAAGCTATGGAACATAAAAGAAGATCATCTGAGAAACATCTCAGTATTTTTTGTTCATATAATGAAAGTCATGGTCAAGTCACAACAGCATGTTACCAACAGTCTTTACAATAATTTCTTTTATGTTCCACAAAAGAAAGGTTTGAAAAGACATGAGGTTGAGTAAATGATGACAGAATTTACATTTTTTGAGTGAACTATCCCTTTAATGTTTTTATTATTATTATTATTATTATTATTATATTTTCTTAATGAAATGATACTCTAAATGAGAAACTAAATCTGCCAGCAGGTGGCGGTAAATGTCTTAATTCGTTCAAAACGCTGATTCATACAGAAACTAAACACTGCTGTGTTGCTCAGAGGCGTGCAACAACTTTGCTATGGCTTCAAAGGTAATATGTTCGCAGCAAAATTTAGCAAAAACACGTAATATACCGTTTAAAATATAACACTATCAACTTCTTATTTACTGAACTGTTGTATAAAATCACGTCTAAGCTCGTGATCGGGTCAAAAATCAGCACTCGTGTCATATTGCTTTTGCTGCCCATGTGATATCGTGTGATATATGATATATATAAATATGAGACAAAACACATACAGGGGCATTTTTTTTTTGCACCAACATCTTGAATTTTAGGGTATAACTGCATTTATGGAGTTGTTGCCTTGCATCATATTTGTCAACAGTCGACTGTATGAAATATAAGATGATCTACAGGTCTGGGGGCGGGGTCAGCATGTTAACTGCGCTAAAATATTTTAATCACATTATTTTCCATAACTACTTAATTAAGTTAATGCATTAAACTGACAGCCCTAGGCAGGGTTAGCGAAGTTTGGAGAGAGAGGGGGGGAAAGGTCCACAAGCCAGGACTCGAACACGGGATGCTTAAAGCGCAACGCCGTTATATGTGGACACGCCTCCCACGAGGCTATCAGCGCCGACAATATATTTTTAAGTAGATAAATTAGACCACATAGAGTAGGAAAAGCAGCTTGCAAGCTTCTGGCATATACACTACCGCACGTCCTGATTTTGTTGAGTTAGATGTGTTCCTGGGTCAACATATTTTGTTGACCCTGGAACAACATTTTAATCCAAAAATGTAATCTTGACCACATCCCTCCACCTAAACCTAAGCTTACCCATGAGTAATCCCTAAAATCAGAGGAAATGATAGATGAATGACCCTGATGTACAAGCACCAAACACTGATTGTAAGTGTAAACTTCACAAAAACTATAAACTGTTTTTTCAAATCTGATTGGTTAATCACCATGTTGTTCCAGGGTCAACAAAGATGTTGATCCAGGAACATGTTGTACTTGGTAAAATCAGGTTCTGCCTACATGACCGTTCAAAGGTTTGGGTCAGTGAGGGTTTTTTTTTATTTTTTTATTTTTTTTAGGGGTTCAAGCACTTAGCATTGAAACCCTATTGTAGTTTGAATGGCCAAGGACCAGCATTCTCCAACTAAAACTGATCAGGCAGACCAAACCATAAGTCATAGAGACTTAAAACTTGGATGGATGGTTGTACTCACACCCTCTACGTCACCAAGGCTCACCCCAATTGGCCTGACAGTGGTGCTACAGCAATCAAAAGCACAACATTTTACTAATAACTCCTAAACCGTTAGTTGCAGGTTCAAGTGTTTTATAGGAATCCTAGGCTCATGACGAAGATTGGCCGGTGGCACTACAACAGGGGAGAAAAAAAACCCCCGACTGTAACTACGCACCTGTTATTCCATTTGACTTTGACTTTATTTTTCAGCATGTGTCTATAATTGCTCAACATATGAATCCTGGCAATTCCCGATGGCAGTTATATTTATTATTATTATTTATTTATTTTTTAAAGAAATTAATACCTCTAAATAAAAAAAAAGACGTTTACATTGTTACAGAAAATTGGTATTTGAAATAAATGTTGTTCTTTTGAATTTTCTATGCATAAAAGTGAAAACAAAAGATCAAAAGATTTAAAAATCTTACCAACCTAAAAGTTATGAACGGTAGTGAACATGATAACTCTTTTAAAATTGTTTTACAGTCATCCTAAGAATGGTTGAATCATTTGAATTTTTTGTCATGTTTATACGTCAATGATTTCATTATTGTTCTAAAAAATTAATCAGTGTGTCCAAACTTTCTGATCAAGACATTTTGTTATAGCTAATGAACTCAACCAGTTAACACTATGCTATGCTAGTAGGCTAAGGGATAATGTTTCATTTGATTTTTATAATTTTTTTCTTTTGATTTAGCAATATGGTTTGTGTTACCTTATTATTTATTATGTTATGTCATGTTCTATTTTTTTAATTAACACACAAAGCAATTATCCAAAGTCCCAGTCCATTCCTGCCACTAGTGACAAGTCTGGTTCTGCAAGGCTATGTATAGTATTAAGACTATGAGTTGCAAAGATATGATTACCTTCTGCTGTGCAACCAAAGGCGCTATGTCCTCTCCTTACATGTTCCAGTGATGGACAGACATAAGGAAGAGAAATGAGAAGGATGTCAGCACAACAGCAGACAGGGCAGTGTTCTGTTCACGCTTTCCTGCAGCCCAGACCCAATTAATTGCAGCAGTGAGTGTGAGTTGTGTGGCTAGTGTGGGTTTTGTGACCTTCTGACGTCTGTCTGTACTGCGCTCAAATTTCCAAAGGCTGAGGCACCACCTGAAGCCTTCATCTTTGACCTTGACCCTCCCTGTTGACACTGTCACCTGACAGATCATTACTCAGTCATGTTTACATGTTTACTGGAAGAGCTGATAATGACAAGGCTAACTATTGTTATTCATTTATTCAAAGTCCTTAGATGGTGTCCAGGATCTATCAGAACAGAACAGGTTGGACACCCCAGGTCTAAATTAGGAGATTCTATGACATAATTATGAAATAAAAAAATCTAAATGATGACATAAGTTTCAGATAAAAAGTCTAAACTACGGCATAAGTCATTGAAAGAATTAGGTAACACTTTACTTTGATAGTCTGCTTTAGACATTCTAATCATTATAGGCAACTTCGCAACTACATGTCAACTAGCAGTCATTAGATATTCTACTGATTGTAAGTAACTTTGCAAGAACGTCAACTTATTCTAATCCTATCTCTAACCTAACAGTCTAATACCCTAATGAGAGTTGACTGACATGTAGTGCAAAATTAATGAGACTTAGTTGACAGGTATTTGCCAAGTTATATAGGGCCCTATGATTTTTGCGATGTGGAAAACACGGACAGAATTGCAGAATCCAGTCAGAAAAATGGAATTTACTTCATAATGTGTAATGTCACAGACCAAAATTGCCACATTTGAGATGAGGAAATCAAAAGTCGGTCAGTACACTTAAATCAAAATGTAACTAGCGTCTGTGAATATGAAGCTGCAAAAGTACTATTTAAATATGAATCTTGCATGTTCCGTGTGTCTTTGTGTGAATGAATGGTGCAGATGCACAGTTTTGTTTACTACACATACTGTAGTGCACTGTGATTTCAGCCTCTGCCGTCTTTAATATATGAGTACATGAACACATAAAAATAATCTCTAGTAATAATCTCTAATGCTCCTGAGCATTTTACCGTTTCTTCTAAGAAAAACTAACAGCTTAATGGTCTTCACAGCAACCTGTCAAAATAAAAGTTTGGTTTAACTAGAAGAAACTGTGACAGACATATATTACTTAATGTGATGATAGTACTACTACTACTAATAAAATTATTATTAAAATTAATTAAAATTAATTCTTATTAAAATTATTACAATTAAAATATTAAATTATTTTTAAGGAATATTTACCAGAAAAAAAATGCAAATACACAACACAGTATTTCCAAAAAAAAAAGAAAAAAAAAAAACATAATACATTATATAATAATAACAAATTTACTTCTTTTAAATAAAACAAATTAATTAGAGATGCTTTTGATTATTTAATCAGCCCATAAAAATGAAAAAAAAGAAAAGAAAAGGAAAACACAGAATTTGCTAAAAATAAAACTGAATTTAAGATTTTTTTTCTGTTAAACTTTTGAAAAAGTTTTTTTTTTCTTTTTTTCTAAATTGTGTACATTTTACAATTATACATGCTTTTTGATTAATTTTGAATATATTAATTTAACCATTAAAACACAGTCTAAAATTAAAATATTAAATTATTTTAAAGGAATATTTAGCTGAATTTATTTACCAAAAAAAAGTAAATACACAACACAGTATTTATAAAATATAATTAAATAATAATAATAATAATAATAATAATAATAAATTAATATTTTTAATAAATTATTTTAATAAATTGCTTTTAAATTGTGTACATTTCATATGATATATATATATATATATATAGTCTAGACATTTTTTTTAGTCTAGGAAATTAAAATGGAAAAAATGGGATTTGAAAAAGAAAAAAATAAAGGAATTTGGGGAAAAAAAAATGAAACTGTTATCATAGGGCCTTATAGTTAGTAGAATGTCTAAATTGGACTATAGAAATAAAGTGTAACCCAGAATTAGGACATAAAATTGGAAATTGTGACTTGACCATGACTGTGAGATAAAGTTCAAATTGAGACAAGGTCTTAATTCAAAAGTCGAATTCGAGAAAAAGTCAAAATAACTCATAACTATGACTCAGTATGTCAATTTCCATAGTTTATTATTCTCAGTATAAAGACACATTGACGGTATGTAGATTCTCAGGTGCTTCATGTGGGTTTTACAGCTCCACTCTACTCTTTTTATGTACAATGAAATATGGATTTATTTCTCAAACAGCACTAACAAAATATGTATTTCAGTTAAATAGGTAGTTCCACCATTAATTTCTTACCCTTCTTTTTTCTTACATCATTCCCAACCAGCATGAGTTTCTTGTTCTGTGTATAACACAAAACAATATGTTTAGCAAAATGTCCAGGCTGCTGTTTTCCATAAAATGGAAATTAATAGCAGCTGTACAGTCACTGGGATCATAATGTTACTGCTGTGCTGAATAGCTGATAACATCCAAAATGATCTGACTGTACAGTATATAAAACAGTATATTTTTTCTACATTTGTCACTATAATTTTATATGATCATTTATTTTCCTCTGTTCTGCCTGAGTGGCTGAAGCTGTGGAGTTTCTTTGCCATTTATCAAATAGTTAATAGTCACGAAATGAGCTTGAAGCAGAAGGAAAAAAAGGTTTGAAGGAGCTGACACTTGCTCAGCAAATATTCTCAGAGTGTTAAAAGGGCTAAAAAAAAAAAATACAAACCCCAGTCATGACTCCTCTTCATCGCAATATTTTCCACCACATGATACTCCAAACGCTATTTGACACAGCAACAAATCTTTAAACATTTCATAAAATGAATCCCACTTCAACTCTGCCTGACAAGGTCAAATTGATTCACTGAAACTTGGCACAACAAAAAACACAGGCCAAAGCATCTCTGCTTTACTTCTGGCTAAGTCTAATGCAAGAGATGATAAGGAACACTCGGCTCCAGTGCTCTCTGACAAAGTTATTTGATGAAGACAGATGGTGGAATTGGCTGCCAGCTTGGTTGCTGAAATCGCATTAAAACCATTTTTTTTTTCTCAAGGAATGGATTATGATATATGGGAGCCCAGCCTTGAGACAGTCACCCACTGGACTGACCTTGAACCTCCACATATGGGCCGGAGCTCATTCTCTCTAGCATCAGATCCTCAAAGATCCGTTGAGAATTACTGTGCTTGTCATCTGTGCTCCACACTATTGTCCTCTCCTTGAGACAAAAATGAGGAATGAATGTTAAAGCAATAGTTCACATAAAAATGAAAAATCTACCCATTTACTTAGCCACATCATTTCAGACCACCAGGATGCTGTTGTTTTTTTTTTTTTCCAGTGGAACACAAAAAAAGAAATGAAAGGAATTTTTACAAAACTCCATACAACCGCACAGTAAATAAAATGCAAATGCTTATTCACATGTGCAGCAGTTAAAAAAAAATAAAAATAAATAAAAAAGACAGTGTTAGGTACACCACTGTCATCCAAGATGTTCATGTCTTCTTTCTTTAGTAAAATTAAATTATGTTTTTGAGGAAAAAATTCCAGGATTTTTCTCCATATAGTGGACTGCAATGGAAATCAGCAGGGTTGAAGGTCCAAACTACAGCTTCCCAAACTGAGAATAAGGGTCTTGTATAGCAAAATGATCGTCCATTTTCTAAAAAAAAATAAATAAATAAAATGAATAAATAAATAATATATATATATATATATATACTTGCACTATGCACTAGCAAGACTTCACACATTACAGTTACGTTGGAAAAGTCATGCATGATATAGACGGAAGTACCAACAAAGTTTTGACTTGTGCAAAAAAGGGTTAATGTGAATAATGGGAGACAGAAACACATTTGCCGAATAAATTCCTCCATGCACATCAAAAAAGTAATGTGACTGTGGGGCGGCATGACCTGACTAACCAGCATAATAAAAGTCGCAATTGTACAATTTAACATTACATTGTGATATATGAATTCACACTATGAGACAAATTTGCAGTTGAAAGATATGTAGTTGCAATATAGATACTTAATGTCACAATTGCAAGATTTAAAGCATAGCTGTGTTATGAGTTATAAAGCTGGAATACTGACATTTAAACACTGCAATAGAGTTACAATGTAACAAAGTCAATAAAAAAGCTGTATTTAAATTTTTAATAATTTCTCTGAGGAAAAATCTGGGCTTAATACTGGGACAGGCGTAAATATTAGAGAATTGGGCCTGTATTCACAAAACACACCACTATTTTTGAGAATTGGCTCATTTTCCAACTCCCCTAGAATTAAACAGTTGAGTTTTACCGTTTTCGAATCCATTCAGCCGATCTTCTGGTCTGGCGGTAGCACTTTTAGCATAGCTTAGCATAGATCATTGAATCTGATTAGACCGTTAGCATCTCGTTAAAACTGACCAAATTTTTCCTATTTAAAACTTGAGTTTTCTGTAGTTCCATCATGTATGAAGACTGACAGAAAATGAAAAGTTGTAATTTTTTAGGCCGATATGGCTAGGAACTGTACTTTTATTCCGGCATAATAATCAAAGAACTTTGCTGCCGTACCATGGTGTAATGATATTACGCCGCGCCTGAAAATAGTCTCCCTGTGCAAGCAGGTGGTCACGTTGGTTATGTTGAAGGAAGTTAAGGAAGGAAGTTAAGTCATTGCGCCTGCTGCACCCATGGTACAGCAGCAAAGTTCTTTGATTATTATGCCGGAACAAGAGTATAGTTCCCAGCCATATCAGCCTAGAAATTCACAACTTTTCATTTTCCGTCAGTCTTCGTACACGATGTAACTACAGAAGAGTCAAGTTTTAAATAGGAAAAATATCAAAACTCTTTGGTCATTTTTGAGCGAGATGCTAACGGTCTAATCAGATTCAATGATCTATGCTAAGCTATGCTAAAAGTGCTACCGCCAGACCCGGAGATCGGCTGAATGGACTCGCAAACGGTAAAAACTGTTTAACTCTAGGGGAGCTGGAAAATGAGCCTATTTTCAAAAATCTAGAAAATCTTAAAAATAATGGGCATGTCAATCCTAAATTTAGGACTACTAAATTTTTGCTCTAAAAGTGTTTTAACAAAGCGTTTTAGCACTAAAACTAGCTCCTAAATCTGTGAAACGTTAGGAGTAGTGAAGACGACTCCTAAGTCTCTAAGACCAAATCACAAACTATTCTCCGTGCTGAAAAAAACAATGCAAATCTTCACAGAAATACTAATGGTTTCCACTACAAATACCATTACAAACCATCAACTTTTAATCATTAAAACCATATAAAAATGGTTTCCTGTAGTGTGTTTTGGGACATATTCCATTAGGATTTAGTGGTTTTAACAAGCCACCAATAGAAGGTGACCAATTACCAGCAGTAACCAACAGGTACCATTACAGTTACCATTAAAACCAGTGCAATTCCAATTATAACCAGTAAAAATGGTTTCCTGCGTGTTTTGGGACATATAAGGAAGAAGGGTCTTATCTAGCGAAACGATCTGTAATTTTTTTCGGAAAATTATAATTTGTTTACTTTTTAAGCACAAAAGGTCGTGTAGCACAGGCTCTGGGATGCACGTCCATAACACTACGTACTATTGAATCACGTTGAAAGGTCACGCGGAACTACAGACCCAGTGTTTACAAAACGAACGCGCAAAGACTAAGAAAGTGCAAGTAAGTCAAACGCTGTTTACAAACAAAAAGGTACAATGATGTCAGACGATTCTGAAGTTGTAGGAGAAAATGAGATGGAGTTTTTCGTCATACTCTACCTTTTCAGCCGGAGTACACAGATGATGAACTACATGATTCGTAGTGTCGTGGACACGCATCCTAGAGCCTGTGCTCCACAAGCTTTTGTGCTTAAAAAAAGTATACAAATTTTTATTTTTAATTTTTAAAAAAAAAATGACCGATCGCTTTGCTAGATAAGACCCTTCTTCCTTGGCTGGGATCGTTTAGAGCCCTTTGAAGCTGCATTTAAACTGCATTTTGGAAGTTCAAAATTGGGGCACTAATGAAGTCCATTATATGGAGAAAAATCCTGAAATGCTTTTCTCAAAAACCATAATTTCTTTACGACTGAAGACAGAAAGACATGAACATCTTGGATGACAAGGGGGTGAATAAATTATTTGTAAATTGTTGTTCTGGAAGTGGAGTTCTCCTTTAAAGGGGTCATCGGATGCCTATTTTCCACAAGTTGATATGATTCCTTAGGGTCTTAATGAAAGTCTATAATATACTTTGGTTAAAAATTCTCAATGGTTGTGTAAAACAACACCCTTTTTACCATCAGCTCTGTAAAAATCATCCAGTTCTGGTCGAGGCTGCTTTAAATGTTAATGAGCTCTGCTCGCCCCACCCCTCTCTTCTCTCTGTGGAGTGACGAGCCTGTTTACTTTAGCTGCATTTAGCCGTGTTTAGCCCTAAACTTGCTAACTAGCACATTATTAGGAAAGGTGATTGTAGACATTTTTTTTTTTTTGCAGACAAAAAAAAAAACAAAAAAAAAAACTTATAATCACTTCTGCTGTAGGTGAAGCTGGATAACGAATGATTTGTGCGAACATAGACGCATTTATGTAGATCATGAGGTGCATTCTCTTCACAAACAAGCTTAATCCACTGCATCTTCAGCAGCTCAAATGTCGGGAGTAAATGACGACCACTATGTTTATTATTACATCCAGCAACACAACACCTCAATCGCTCAATCAAAGATATTCTTGTCTAACTTACATCCCTGCTCCAGCATCGAAACAATGGAGGTCGGACTGTTACAGCTGATCTGAGGTAAGACGCTCATGTCAATCAACTATCGTGGGAGCGCCCTGATTTTACAGATTATTAAAAAGCCACTGCATGGATTTTTATTATTATAGGGTAAATGTGTACATACACTGCCAACACTCATTAATGTTCAAACAACATGTAAAAGTGAACTTTGCATCCAATGACCCCTTTAAGTGAAAACTCTTAGCTAAAAACTATTTAGGAGAACTAGAGGTAACATAAAACGTTTTGTGAATACGGGCCCTGGAATGCTGTTTTTCCTAAAATAAGCTATGTAGCAGAGTGTATATATTATGCAGTGGTAGGGTGTGAAGTGCAGGCTGTCATAAATATATGAATGTACAGTTATGGACTGTGTATATCAGAGTATCTGTAATGGTATATTTTCTATAACATCCCTGCACAAACATCTCTCATGTGGCACAAGCACAAACCTGCTTGTTTCCCCATGTTGGAATAAGCATGCATAATTCAGTAGAAGTGTTTTCTTCAGGATACAGTGGATGGCACAGTATTATTTCTTTACATATAAGAAAGAACAAAACAATAAATCAGTCTTCCACAAACATTACAGCACATTTTCATTATTGATGGTTGCAGCCGCATTGTAATCCAGTCAATATCTGACTCCACCACGAAGAGCTCCCACATAGAGCTCCCACACATTGGGTTATTATTCATTTACATGAATAATAACAGTGTGATAAGAGGATAGTCTGGCTTGTCTGGAGTGATTAGAGAAAAAAGCATAAGGAGGGTTTCATTAGGCCCGAATGATTTTTTCATGGTGTGTATATATAACCTTCACATTAATATTTCACCTGTTTCACCCTGCGCTGGAGGCATTTCGATGTTCGTTTTTCCAAGCCTTTTAATAAAGAGAGGCAGTTCTAGTTCAGGATAATTCATGATACAAAGTAGAAACATCACGGTGCGCTGCTGTGCCATACTAGAAGAATGCATTATTGAAGCTCTTAGAAGCTGCCCCGCTATTGATGAATTATGGAGCATGACTAAAACTAGAATTTTGTAACTTTTCACATTTATGATATCTGAAGTTTCAAATGCAATGACTCTCTGCGTATCATCCTGTGTGGCTTCCTCTTCAAAGAGACAACATTCATTAATGACATTCTGAACCGTTTCTCTCGCACTCAGTGCATATAAAGTTACGCAACTGAGCCAAGTTCAGACTACAAAACAAAAGTTTTGTCTTAAAAGGATTTGCTGTTCTTTCATGCTCTAAGTTTGTGACTTATCTGCAACAAAAAGCTCCATATTGACATCTGCAGCTACAACAAATTTTAAATTAGTTTCTAGCTGAACACTCGTCAGGTGTGCAAACTGTTTCAACTAGCGAGAACGTAGTTCTGGAAAAAAAGCCAATGAAACAGTGATGCCAAAAAGTAAAAGAGCACTTTCAATCTAATTGCATTTACTGTACCAGTTCAAAATGCAATGCATAAGAGGTTGAGTTCACAAAAAATTCCCAAACCGAAAAATAATAAAATAATGATGGTTCATTTGAATGGCTTTTCATGGAGCCCCTAAAAGGACATGGTGGTGATGGTAAATGAGATGGGAGGTGAGATGGTTTAATGCTTTTGCGTTCTCTTGCAAATCTTGTGATGGAAATAATGCTAGATGGTAGGAAATTTTCAGTGCTTTTGCAAGTAGATTTAAAATTTCTCAGGGGACAACAAAAGGTTTACAAGAGAATGTAAATGTTTTGCGAGCTAACAAAAAGTTTCTTGCTGGAATGCAAGAAAATGCAAAGCAATTAAACATGTTTTTTCTCATTACCATGTCCTTTTTGGCAATCTGTAGCTTCTTTCATTGTGAAATCTTCAATACAAAAAATTAATAGAAATACAAACATTTTAAAATCCATCCCAGACCACATCAAAACTTGTTAATAATGCTAACAACATGTTAGTAACCTGCTAATCATTCTATTACATTGTTAATCAAGCTAGGAATATGTTAATAACATGCAGTTATAACATATCATGCTAGAATCATGCTAGTAACATGCTAATCATGCTAGAAATATGCTATGTAACATGCTATCATGTCATGTTAGAATCATGCTAGTAAAATGCTAATCATGCTAGAAATATGCTAGTAACATGCTAATCATGCTAGACTCATGTTAGTAACTTGCTAATCATGCTGCAAATATTAGTAACATGCTAATCATACTAGAATCATGTTAGTAACTTGCTAATCATGCTAGTAACTTCTTAATCATGCTAATCATGAAGTATCATGCTAGTAACTTGCTAATCATGCTAGAAATATGGTAGTAAATACGCTAATCATGCTAGACTCATGTTAGTAACTTGCAAATCATGCTGCAGATATGCTTGTAACATGCTAATCATGCTAGAATCATGCTAGAAAACATGTTAATCATGATAACAACATGCTAGTAACTTGTGCTAACAAGATGCTAAGAACATGTTAGTAACGCCTTAATCATGCTAACAACATGCTAGTAACATGCTAATCATGCAAGAATCATGCTAGTGATTTTAATCATGCTAAAAACATGCTAGTATCATGCTAGACCCACGTTAGTAACTTGTGAATCATGCTAAAAATATGCTAGTAACATGTTAATCATGCTAGAATCATGCTAGCAACATGCTAATCGTGATAACAACATGCTAGTAACTTCTTACTCATGCTAATCAAGCAAGTATCATGCTAGTAACTTGCTAATCATGCTAGAAATATGGTAGTAACATGCTAATCATGCTAGACTCATGCTAGTAACTTGCAAATCATGCTAAAAACATACTAGTAACATGCTAATCATGCTAGACCTGGTCACTATAACCCTAGTGACCAGGGTCTTTATGAAATGTCTGCAACATACTTTTGTTACAATTACTTAATGGTCAAAAACAGCTCTGTGAACCTGTTTTGGTGCATGTCTCTTTAAATGATAATGAGCTACTGCTCACCCCACCCCTTTTTCCTTTTTTTTGTGCATTTGGTGGCACATACCATCAATAACCAAACTAATCCACTGTGTTCTCAGTGGCTGTCATGTTGGGAGAATATGAAGACTCTTATGTTCACTTTTACATCCAACTACAAAACACCTGCATTGCTTACAAAACATTGTCGTCACTACAGCTGCTCGCACACCGAGAAAATGGCAAACAGCGTACAACTGGCTGAGGGTGGAAATATGCTAATATGCAACAGTCCGTCAACGTTTATGGGCACGGCCTGAGCAATATGATGTCAATATGACGAAAACATTTGTAATGATCCAGTCATGATCCAACTACAATGCATTTAGGGTGAATCTACCTCTGATATCCGTGTGCATATCAGGACAGAAACAACTGCAAGTCCTTTCTCAATTTTGTTTGTTGACGTGTATTCAATAATCGACTTGAACACTGCTGAATGCATGAATTTGTGAACAAAATCATTGCAACTACAGTCAATTAGTAAAATGACAATGTAATTGAACTGTCTGATTTGTTACATGTGCTACGACACACTTCAGGCTTGGCTTAACTTACGCTTCGAACTGAGTTTAACGGCTGCAGGACTGTGCCTGCAGAAATGTTTTTAAGATCCACAAGAATATGAGCAGAATCTGAATGCTGTATAGTTGATATACTGGTATGTTGAAGCTAAGGTGCGTTTTGTACTTGGCATTGTAAGTATTTATGGTACATAGATTTAGTCAGATGTCTTTAAGCCTCGAGCTGTATTTATGAAACATCTCAAAGGATCAGGTTCCTGTTTGAAGCAGTCTTGCACTGAATCACAATATCTAAACTGCACCAGCAGCAGCTATTCTTCCAGAATATGCCTTGTGAGGTTTTCCTCTTTAAACAGTCATGTACCGCTGGTATTTGCTCAAGCAGAACAGAGGAAGCTAGAAGATGGAGGAGATGTGCTCTCAGTGACATATCGAAGGGGGAGAAAAAGATGCCCCCCGTTGTTTTTTGCTGTAATTAAAATGTTTATTTCATTCAGGGACCCAGTTTTTTTCACCAGCCAAACAAACAACTCTGTTCTGCATATGTTTAGAGCTAATAATCTCAAAGCTGAATAATAGATGATGTTTTCTCCCTTGAAATTCTGTTTGTGTGTGTGTGTCAGAAATAACAAAGATAGAATATTTCTGTGGCTAATTGAGATAGATTGCTGATCTATGGACCAATAAGCGTCATACTCAATTAAATCTGATTATGATTTCTGTTGGAGCATAGAGCACGCTCTCGCGGCACATTAGAGTGGTTGTGCTAATAGGGATACAGGTTTGAATCTGGCTCGCTTCATACCCCCATCCTGTCATTGCTGTATTTCTGCTCTGTTTTTAATATAAAATTTTTACATTTAGATATTGGTATCTGCCATATGAAGCCAAAACCATGACTGATACCTCAAAAACAAGATAAGAAAATCTGTAAAGATTGCAAAACGATTGCAAAGATTGCACTAATTAAAAATTTTTACAAAATGTGCCATTAGAAATCCTAAAGGTGACATTCTTTAAAGGAACATGATCGGTTCAGTACAAGATAAGCTCAATCAAAGCACTTGTACTGTATCATTATTAATTTTAGCAGAATTAATTTCCAAATTTGTTAAAAAAAGAAACAAACTCTCGGTAATAGCGAGGTACTTTTGATGGAAGTGATTTTACTGTGAAAGTTCTATTTTTTTCTATGCATATATCTAAATTTGATAAAACTGCAAAGTTATAAACATTAAAAATAGCTTCACAGCTCAAATAGTACACAAAAGAATTAATGCACAGTAAGTGCTTTTATGAAATTATAAGCTTCACACTTCTGCTTTCAAATCCTCCAAAATTGGCACCATTTACATAAATTGTAAGTGCCTTGCAGGAAATGGAAATTTTTTGTGCTAATCACAAATGCTGCTAATTGAGCTTCACATGTATTAAACTTGGAATATTTTTTTGAAAATTAATGTTGATATAGAAAGGACGAATTAAGGTAAAAAAGCTCTGTCTTTGTGGTACTTTGTAGTTATATTACAACTCGAGAACTAACGTCATTCTCTATGGTTATTGCATGCTGAAATATGGTGTCTAATTTCTTGTTGAGAACAGCACAGAGATACAGAAGACTTCTTCTACAATAAATAATCAGTGAATTAATGAATACTGTAAATAATCAATCAGTCCATCAATTATGCAGTTGTAAAAGAAAGTTGAAATAATGAAGTCACACTGTTAAATGTACACTCTAAAAATACTGGGTTAAAAACAACCCAATTTAGGTTATTTATCAACCCAGCGCTGGGAAAATATTGGACAGAACACATGCTGGGTTATTTTGACCCAGCTGGTTGGGTTAAATGGTTTTACCCAACATGCTGGGTTGTTTTATTTAAGCCAACTATTGTTTAAAAATGATTATACTGCTGGTTTAAAATGGGCTGGAAGTTAAAAAAAAAAAAAAAAACACAGTTTGGAACTATAGAGGCAACAGCAATAATCAAAACATGAACATTTATTATTAAGCTATGGACAAAAATATGACAAATTGAATTCATTTGGGTGAATACAGTATGGTTAACAATATTACAAAGATGTAAACTTGTTTAACAAGCATTTTAGAAATAATGCAACATTTAAAAGTAGCATTTTAATCTAAGTGTATTCAACCATTCTCTAAAACGTGTCGCCGAAATGTGGGCTGCTGTTTGCCGGGGGAACTATGAACCACAGGCCACCGCCTCGATTGCGTTTCACTTGTCACTGAAAGATGCTGTGACTCCATAACCTGCCCATAAACAAACAGTACTGAGATTAGAGAACATATTTTAACATCAAGTTAAATTAAATTCAGTATTATATAGAATAAAATCAGTTTATGTTATGCAAGGCAAAAGGTGCTTCCATCATGCGAAAAGAACCGTATGTTGTATTGTATGTTGCATTGTGTAAAATAAAATAATTTACAGCATCATAAAAGACTTTATAAATTAAATAGAATGTATACAAACCTTTATTTCGCTGAAGAAGTGCACCAATTCGGCAGTGGTGAGAACCGCTCTCTCCTGTAGAGGACTCAAAAAGCCCACACACTGACTGTAACTCAGCAGCTGGCTGGGTTGTTTCATCTGAGACAGGCTGAACCCAGTGGTTGGGTAGATAAAATAACCAAATATTTAATAACCCAAAATGACCCAGGAGCTTAGTTAAAGAAAATTTACCCAGCACCTGGATAAAAATATTAAAAGTAACACAATAAAATGACCAAACAGGCTGAACCCAGCATTTGGGTTAAAGAAATAACCCAGCATTTTTTAGAGTGTAACAGTGCAAAAGTCACAACTTTCAGATTTAAAGTCAGAATTACAAGAAATAAAGTTGCAGTTATTACAAGTGCAATTATTAAAAGTTTGCTATGATGCAGAAACATTCCAGTAAGATAATATGAATTTAAAGGTACATATCAAGGACATATCATGAAAATCTGACTTTGTGTTTGAGTGCTATAATTGGGTCTCCACTGCATCTACCAACTCAGAAAACGATTTATTGATTTATTTCCTGTATATTACACTGCTGCCACACAGATCTAATATAAACGTGATTTCTTTCCCAGCTGTTTACCAGACATAACCAACTGTTTTTGTAACTCATGTGCGTTTTTACCATAAACTTGTGTGTATTTGACAGTTTAAGCGCAATAAGACATGAAAGAGAGCTTTAGTTTAGTACTCACATGCTGTGCGACAAACTCTTTCTGTGCTCGTGCTTCAGGAAACTGTATATCAGAAGTTTAAACTATTATGGTTTGAAACGCATAATTTCAGCATGATAGACACAATAATTAAAACTAAACGTTTTTTGGCAGAGTATCTGAGTTATGAGCTGTAAAGGCACAGCCCTATTCTGGAAAAGGGGGTGTGGACAGCAGCTCATTTGCATTTAAAGAGACATGCTCGAAAACAGCGTATTTCAGCTTTCACTCAAAATATCATTTTTAAAATAATATAATAAATGTGGTATTTTGAGCTGAAACTTCACAGACACCTGAGATTTATGTTACATATTGTAAAAAGGGGCATAATAGGTCTCTTTTAGTTCTGTCATTATTTACTTAAAAATGTAAAAGAATGTAAGAGTACATTTGCAGTCTTCTGTGGAACACACAATGAGAAGTTTCTGCTTTTGATAAAATAAATTAAAGCTGCTTTCTTTCAATACAGTGACAGCAGACAGTACAGTAGCTGTCAAAAACAAGTCGTTTGTTGAAAAATGTACCTTTTGTTATGCGAAAAGGTACAATTTAAGCTCGTTTTTATGTTACACAAAGAGCGCATAACCACTTTATGCAGCCATTTTATTGTTTTCTCTTTTTTGTTTTCTCCCAGAATAATTCATGCTGTGCGTTTGTGCTGCTGTATTCCCCAAGTTGCACGCATTATTTAGAGGCTATAGCTCTCACTGTATCCGGCCAGCAGAAAATGGCCTTGCTTCTGGTTTCTGGTAATCTTCAGTATGGTATAGCATTAGTACAGCTGTCATCTCGCATTCGCTCTTCTATCGAGACTAATGACGCATTAGGGAATGTGCTTCAGGGAGCCAGAAACTAAATTCACCGTCATCTAAACTAGCAATGAAGTTTTGTAAATTAAATCTCAGCAGAGTAGCAGGCTTTGATGTACGTAATGGAAAGATCTACGAATTGAGAAGGGGAGCAAATCATATCGGCAAAATCAAGCAAGCTTAGTTTCTATCCTCGTATTAGATTGGCATCCTTGGATGCAATTTACCCCTCACCCTGAAACATTCCTGACGCAATGGTTTCTCTACAGCTGTCAGTGTGGAAATTAACACTATGCTTTGACACATTGCTTCTAATTCAGTCTAACCAACCAAATCATCTCAGCATTGAGAAGGAAATTGTTTTTGGATTAAAATTAGAGTACTTGATACCTGTCTGTTTAATTGTTTCTTTGAGAAATGATTATTTGCTGTATTGCGTAAAGAAGCAAAGACATCTCAGAGAAGGCTTGTGAATCCTTTCTTCTGATCCCTGAAATGATGTCGCAATGGATTGTGGGTAATGTTAGGGATTTCAAGTGCTTAGCGCTGGAGAAAAAAGTGTTCCCTTTTGGGTAAACATCCAGTTTGGCTGCCGATGTGAAGTTGAACACCTGCGGTGAGCCATGACAAATCAGACCTGGAGAATGAGAGGCATCGCACGCAGCAGCGTATGCAGGGCCTTCCAGACAATGTTGGCTCTGCAGGTTAATCCTGTTCATGAGCCTTGTGCTTCTACAACATGGTTTCTGTCTGTGTAAAATTGGCTAATCTTTTATTTACCTGAATACGTAAAGATGTTTTGAAATGCTTAAGCTGCGGTTGAATGCATAGATTTAGTCATTTCCAAGGCGTAGTTTAGCCAAAAATGAAAATTCTGACATGTATTTATTCACTGTAACCTCACATTGCTAGAAACCTGTATGCTCTTTTTTTAACAAGCTTAAAAGTAAAATATTTTGCAGCTGTTTTCATACAATGATGGAAAAGGACAAAAAGCACGATAAAATGAAAAAATAAAACAAAAATAAAATAAATGAAGAACAAAAGAGCAAGCAAGCAAAATAAAAGTGATCCATTTGAATGAACCAATGCTGCTTTGGCATCAGTCATGTCAATTATGTCAATGTCATTTTTGCAAATGCAGACTAGAGTATTTTTTTTTTAAATCTTCAAAGATGTGTTTAAGGTTGCGTTCACACATGGCAGGTTTTAATTCTGGTGCAATTGCTCTATTAGCAATTGCTCTGTTGAGCCCATTGAGTTTTAACAGACCCCTTAAGGGTGCGGTAGGTTTGGTGGGTGGTAATTGGGAATTAATGGGGAAAAGGCATGTGAGAGAAGGCAATGCCTTATGATTGGCTATGATTAGTTCAAGTGCTAAAACCCACCTCTTGTGTTTGTGTGTGTTCTGCATTTGCAAATTAGTCTGAATTAATAATATAATGGGAAGACTAATAAAAAAGTATGTTAACAGCTCACACATCAAACTTCAAAAGGCCTGAAAACATGATCTATGCGTTTTTTTTTTTGTTTTGTTTTTTTTTTTTTAGAAATTAACACTTCTATTTAGCAAAGATGCTTTATTTTTATTCATTATACAGTACTGTGCAAAAGTTTTAGGCCACTAGTATTTTCACCAGCTAAAAAATGGTTTAAAGTAAGTTATTTCTATCTTTTGATGTAGTGTGTCAGTAAAAAAATATCGGTTTACATTTCCAAACATTCTGTTTGCCATTAATTGTAATAATCTAGTGAGATTTTTGTTTGCACAAGGAGTCTAATCTCATCATCATCCAGTCTTCCTGGAATGACATGAAGACACAGAACAAACTGAAACAGAGTAAATCCAGAAGAACTGTGGCAACGTCTCCAAGATGCTTCAAGAGACCTACCTGCAAAACTACCTGAAAAATTTTGCGCAAGCGCACCTAGGGTAAAAGCTGCTGTAAACGCAAAGAATGGTCGCACCAAATGTTGATTTCATTTAGTTAATAGAAGGCAACTGATAAAGAAAATCTATTTATGACAGCATCCTCATTTTACAGCATTTTGAGTTTGTTCTGTTTCTTCATGTCATTCCAGACAGACTGGATGATGATGAGATCAGATCTCTGTGCAGAGCATTCGCTGTTGTCAGACTCCTTGTGCAAACAAAAATCTCCCTGGATTATTACGATTAATGGCAAAATGAATGTTTGGAAATGTAATCTGATATTTCCTACTGACACACAACAGCAAAAGATGACTTTGACTTTAAACCATTTTTTTATCTGATGAAAATACTAGTGGCTTTTGCACAGTACTCTACATACAAAGAGTGTAAAAAATACATATACAGATATACAAACATAAAACAACACAACATAAAACAAGCTAATCACAAAAACCACAGAACTCACATTTATATATAGGTTGGAATATAGGTTGGTTCCAGCCGTTGGAACCACCGTCTCCTTGTAACAGATCCTCATTTGTGTACACAGCTGAGGAAATCCTGTTATTGTTTAGTTTCCTTCACACATTTTGTAAGTGAGTTCTCCGCTGCTAAAATACTACCATAATTACACATATACAAAGAGCTAATTTAGTCCAGCACACAGCATTCATGTATTGATTGATTGATTGATTGATTTCAGGTCATTTCCATCTCAAAATATACATCATGCTGTCTTAATCAGGTTGTGACCTTATCTTTATGTCTTTTGTTTTGTTTCTTTAGCTTCAGTGTTAAAAATGACAATCTGAATGCAGGGAATCAAGTGAAATTAGTGTAAACACACCCTAAGATGTGATTGTATACTAACTACTTTATCTATTTGTTGTGTCAAATTCAAATTTTGCACCACGAGGCCTTTTTAAAATTATTTTAATATGTTCCTTGAGGTTTACTTATAATGTTAATAAAGGTTTTTGGGGAAAATAATATTTTCAACCCTCATTCTGACCCTCAGCTTAAAATGATTTGTTTTAAGGGGCCGGTCCTTTAAGGCTTGTTAGTAATCTGCCACTGTTATGATACGGCTAACGTCACTGCATAGGAAACAGTGCCAACACCCCCTCGCTATGGACCTTTATCTCACTTCCTATATCCGGTAAGTGAAGCAGTGTATCCCCACTTCCGGTCCCATCGCAGCGCAATGAAAACTAACAGGAGAGTTCTCTCTTTCCTTTCTTTCACCAGTGTTACTGCAGTGTACCTAGCTGCTTTTATTCTAAACAACAACACACTGCCTCAGTTTTCACACAACAATCACACACAACACGGATTAGATGCGTGGGATGAATTAAGGTCCTTCTAAAATATGCGGGAGCACGTTCGCGTGGAGTATGCATTTCAAAAAGGATGCTGTTTAGGCCTACATCTCGTATCACCAGCTGAAATGTTTCTATTAATATATTTCCCTTCCAAATGTGCATTCAGAATAATAAATAAATTTAACCTGCTGCAGTCAATTTCGTCTTCTCATTAACAATGTTTTTCTCATCATATTTTATACCTGTTTACATTAAAATAGATTTGACTGATAAACACCCTTACAAAATTAACCATGGATTTACTATAGTAAATATGTAGTAACTGTTATATTTTATTTTTCCGCGGACTGATTTCCATTCGTATTGCCACAGTTTTACTACACATGCCATGGTTATTTTTATAAGAGCGGTATTAAAATAGATAAATGAATGCGCAGAGGTTGCCTTAAAGAAATAACAATGTTGAACATTGTAGCTAATTAATCTTAAACAGTATAACACGTTGACAGCGTGACTTGGAGTATTGATTAAGAATTTGGGCATAAATGTGTGAATTACATAGTAAAATGACTGTGAATGAAACATAACAGAATAAAGACTAAAATTTAATACAAATGAATAAATATGGTGATTCTGATCATCAGGTCTCACACACACCGCAGCACTGACGCAGTATGGTGAAATCACAGATCGGTACGTTGGATTAAAACGAAACGTTCCGTTGAGTTTGGAAACTTCTGTGTACAGTAATCATCAGAATATCTCTTTGCCTGTCTCTGAAAATGTCCAAATTTTGAAATCATCCTGCAGATGCTCATTTTAACAGGCTTTTATTCAACTAGGTGATTACAGCATATTGAAAAATATACATAACCGGAAGAATCGGTACACTGCTTCAACAAGCGCTTCCGGTGTTCAATTCCAAACATTGCATTGCATGTGAATGTTTTGACAACATAATCAAAACAAAATGGTAATTTCCAGACAAAGCATTATGAAACCATTTACTTACAGTTTGTGATGCAGCTGCATCAGATCTAGTCAGATCTAGTACCGCTTCATCTTTCAACAAATGTTTCTTTGTGAACTCTTCATGACACTGTGCCTTAATTTACAAAAGAACATGCTCTGAACTCCAAACAATCCTCAGACATGATCCGGAATGTCAATAAATGTAAACTATCCACTTGTTCCTTACAATGGGATCCTCCTGATATCTGTAAAAAGACACGAACGAGTCGTTCAAACCAAACGTGTCAAAGTGAACACTCTTTCACTCTGTCCAATTGACGACAAGCGTGTGATTCAAGCGTGTGGACTGTCTGTATACTGTATCCAGTGTAGACAAGATAGCGGCAGTTATTGTAATTTCTATTTGCTTTTGACGCGACGCAACACTCGCATTTAGCGTAATTAAGTCAAGCCGTTAAGCGGCTGAATGCCAGTGGGCAGGGCCTATCTGAGAAGATGACTGTTTGTTGATGTGTTGCTCTGGAAGTAGTGTTTATGCAAACGACTTCATCCAGGTGACGTTACCCTTGCACCTCGGGTCCAAACGAGCCATTTTTGGAGCTTGATTAAATAAATGCTTTGTTTATAATGAGGAGGAAGATTTAAGCTATGAAACATGCAGGATGTTTTTATGGTACAAAGACCAAAAGATAAAGGCAAATTTGATTTCTCATGCCATGACCCCTTTAAGGAAACAGCACTTCACCCCATCTGTACACTTGTATATGGCTTTGAAAGCTCTACTGACTCTTTTGAAATAACATTTCTCAGAACTTTTAAGAGCATAAGGCTTGAAACAGCATGAAGGCAAGTAAATAATGACAGATTTTTTTATTTTAGATGTGGACTAGAAACAACAAAATTGGAAAAGTGTGAGTCATGTTGTGCTCTGCTGCCATCAGGATTATTTTTGCCTCACTATATCGTGACAGAATTGGCTGGGACGTGATCTTTCTGACAGTTAATGTTGTGAGAATGCAGAAAATTCCTTGATTAAGAAAAACACAAAGCACACTTGACATCTCCTGATCATGCAGAACAATTTCACGCAATTTCATTGTGTACGAGTCTTATCAAAGCCCAAACATTCGCCAGTGAAATGGAGGCCTATGCAAGCAAATGCATGTATAATAAAATCTCGCCTTGCCACTGAATTACAGTGGCTTTGAGAGCTTTGGCAGACCATAATAATCCAGTCTCCATCTGTACTCGCTGTGATATGCAACATTAATGCAGCGGTAACCTGATCCGAACTGTAAGCAAGCATAATTCAGCCCATCTGGCCATCATTCAGAATGCCTACCACTGATCCCAAAATAGAAAGAGAAAGAAAATCACCACAAGACCCACAGAGATATCAATATGTGCTCTAATTTGGATGAAAATAAGGTTGGAGGTTCAACATGATACAGCGTTTGCATTCTGTATCACTTTAGCATTCTGATGCATTTCAGGGTGAAACTGGATATTCAACAAGATACGGAAAGTAAGTTATTTTACCCACCGAGAATTGATTGGATAATTGCACCAATAAATACGCTTTCAGCGTGCACACATGAAGTTATTTCAAGGTTACAGGATGAGCTATTGTGGAAATTCCTCCCCTCTTTTCTTTATTCTCCTCTCGTTTATTGTCAGTTACTAAAGTAAGTCAGATTTGAAATAGTGAAGCAGAAAGCATACTTGATTTTTTAAACGATATTTGTTCTCATTATATGTATTTTGATTCCTTAGGTAACAGTTAATTCTACTGGATGAGAATCATATGGGATGATATTTCTTTGTGAATGTATAAGTCAATGCCTGAAGCAATAAATCTTTGAAGAAGTTTGAACATAGAACGTTGTCTCTGTTGGTCATCTTTTTTTTTTTTTTTCACAGCTGTGCATTCTAGACTGAAAGGCCTGTGAGTGTTTGACGGCACTGAGAGATAAGAAAAATATTCTATAATGTTACATACCAGGTGGCTGGATAATAGTTTGCACCAAAAATATGCTTTAAGAACATAAACAGATTCACTTTTGACTAATTGAGCTGGAAATTATGGATTTTTGCATGATATAAACTTGCCGATTACTGCATACCAAGTTCTTTAGATTATTGATTATTTAGATAATGTTTTTCAAACTAAAGAAGTGTTCAGTAAAAGATTCTTTGGTCCCTTTTATGTCATCACTGTGAGAAAGAAAAAAAGCTTTATTTTTAGGAGTTTGTAGGGTAATTCCTTTTTTTTCTCTCTCTCACTTGACCACAGATGGTACAAAATCTTCTCTCACTACATATAAAGAATTGCTATGCTCTAAATAACAATATTTGTGAGATGTGGTCAGTCAAAACAGTTTTGAGGTTAACTGATAAAAAAATTGGAGTCTGTGGAAAATAGTGATCTTTATGGAAGTGCTTTTCTGCCACTGAAAAAAAGGTAATTGCGACTTTTTATCTTGCAATTCTGACTTTTTCTCTCAGAACTGCAGAACTTACAATTCTCAGAATTTTTAAACAATTATGAGTTATAAAGTCAGAATTGGAAGATATAAACTTGTACCTTTTTTCAGAATTGTATGTATCTCGTACTTCTGACTTTTTTCTCAGAATTGTGAGCTATAAATTCGCAATTGCAAGTTATAAAGTCCAGTTCGTACAGAAAAACACTGATATGTTCTCAGAATTGCAAGATTATATCTCACAATTCTGACTTAATAAATTGCAACTATGTTATAAAATCAGAATTGTGAGATATAAACTCGCAGTTCAGAGAAAAAAGTGACAATTGCAATTCTGAGAAAAAAGCTAAACGTTTATATCTCGCTATTCCTACTATCTCTAAGAATTGTGACTTTATTTCTCAAAATTGTGAGTTTATATCTTGCAATTCTGAGTTTTTTCTCACAATTGCAAGTTTATGTTACATAATTCTGGCATAATAACTCACAACTGCGAGTTTATCATGCAATTCTGAGGGGAAAAAAAGTCAGAACTGCGACGTATCATGCAGAACCTCGAAATTGCGTGAAAGTTGCAATTACCTTTTTTTGGGCTTCCATAGATTTCTGACATTGTACTATCAAAAAATAAATAACTAAATAAATAAAATAAAAATATTTTGAGGTAAAAAATAGCATTAGACCCTTGGGATCTTTTCACTATTGTTCAATAATTCTCTGAGTTAGATGTATATTTTGGACATAATTCACTATTTATTAAAACCTTTAGGTTAATTGTGTGAAATCATTCAATTTGTATTCACAGGATTTCTTTTATGACATATCTTTAATAAAATATGGGCAATTAAATATTTATATAGTCATATGCCTGTATATAAATTTATCTTTCAGATGAATCTGGGATTCCTACTTGTCTGTGATCAATTATTCAAATAATAAATTATAAACTAAAACTAGTTTTAAGAATGATAATTTACCAGTAAAATGGTCTCTTTGAGTAGTTTTACATTGTGTGCTATGGCAAGCAAATGTTTCTATAATTTCTTTCCTATATTAACACATTGGCTGCTGCATCGTCATCATCCTGCACATGCTAAACTTCTCTCTAAATATGTTAAAATGTAAAAGTAAATGCACTTTGTTTCATAAGAGGTCCATCTTCTTCTATCTTTCCCTACTTTATACAGCCCACTGTTTTGTAGATACATAAAACAGTATGACAAATGCAAAAGCTTCAAACAGTCGCTTCATTGATTGTGCAGTTTTATGCAAAAACATCTGGCATTTCAATCAAATAAGTTTGCTTAAGGTTGATATTCCTTCCTAAAGCACCTTTTAGGAGCAACAATGCAGACACAAAAATACATATTAATATATGTAATAGATCATATTTTGCAAGTATGCTTCCCCACTCTTTAAAAGCACCAGCTGGTGCTGATAGTATGAATGTTATATACTGTAGAAATAGTACAGTATTGTGAAAATATGCTATTCAAGCCGCAGTATCAGACAACATGAAAAATAGATTTCATTCTTCCAGATCTCTCCAGCCCGGGGACGTGATGCTTCTGATGTTCAAGCAAGTCGCTATTATTTATAAATCAGAACGAATCAAATAGTGGTTTAATGAATTGGAGTGTGAATTCTGAACTCGGTGGGTGAGTAATGTATACCAAACTTAGCATGACACCAGAAAAGTGGCTCCATAAATAGTATATAAACATCACTAAATCTTTGATAAATGCAAATGCTATGTAAATCTTTGAAAGGAAGCTTTCGCTCGCTGTTTCTCTCCCCTCCTTCGGTAAGGGCTGAAATACGTCTACAGTCAGAAAAGAGTCACTGCCGAGTGAACGAGGTCTCCTTGTCTGAGGCCTCTGCAGTTTTTAAGTGTCAGAACATGCTGACGTTGCATATCGGTGTAAAAGACACACACTCGGTGACAATACGTCAGAGCTGCTGTCAGAGAGCAGCTAATTTCCCATCTGTATTCATGCCGCCTGTCCAGGTGAGGCATAACTCTGAACATCCTGCACTCTACTCTATTTAATGCCTGTGTTTAACTGCCAGCTAATTTTCTCCAATGACAACAACAAACCAGTTAGGGTTAGTTATCTGCTTGTTTGGCGTCAACAACACAAGTCAGTAATTTATTCCTAGCACAAACAGAACGCTGTATGATTAACCTGAAAGAATGAAACTACCAATTATAGAAACAGAAAAGGAGCTCTTAATCAGAAACTGAAATGTTTATTTCCTCCTTTAATAGATAAATTACAGCTATAAGAAAAGAAAAAGTAAAACAAAACAACTAGGAGCCGGTAACATAGAACCCAGATGCACTGTGCCTTGTTTACAAGCAGAGGAAGACGCACGCTGTACGTAAAAAGTCTTTGCAAACATGTCAGATTCCGACAGAGAGGATGACTTGCAATTTTTTGTGCAGCTTTACTTATTTGAACCAGATTATACAGACTGAACTAAGAGAGATGGACATTCTACATCTGAACTATCCCTCTAATTGATGGACTGGCGTTGTGTGATTATTGTGATGTTTTTATCAGCTGTTTGGACTGTCATTCTGACGGCACCCATTCACTGCAGAGGATCCATTGGCGAGTAAGTGATGTAATGCTAAATTTCTCCAAATGTGTCCGATGAAGACATCATGGATGACCTTTGGGTGAGTAATTTTTCCGCAAATGTTCATTTTTAGATGAACTATTCCTTTAAAATAAGCTACTTTTATTTATTCATTCATTCATTCATTCATTTTAGTGCTGTAAGTCGAAAAAAAAATAACTAATTCATCACACTTTTTTTTTTTTTTTTTTTCTGAAATGAATCGTGATTAATTACGACTAATCCCATCTAAAATTCAGGGTTTTAAATATAATATAATATAATATAATATATTTTACATTGCAATAATTTCACATTTAATATTCAAATTAATGTAGTTATCAAACACTAAATACAAACCTAAATAAGTAAAGTTTGAGAACAAACTTTGAGTTGGCTTGAGAAAGCCTACCCTGAAAGTTTGAAGCATTTGTAAAAGTATAAAAGCTGATGTTGCTATCATGATTTAGCACATTGTTTGCATGATTTAACATGTTGTTAGCACGTTTTAAAATGATTAGCTTGTTACTTGCATTTTTATAGGCTGATTACAATGTTGTCAGCATGAATATCATGTTGTTAGCACGTTACTAGCATGTTGTTAACATGATTAACAAGTTAATAGTATGATGCTAGCATGATTAGCAAGTTACTAACATGTTCTTAGCATAATCAACAAGTTACTAGCATGTTTAGCCTGGTTAACGTTGCTAGCATTTTTTAGCATTATTATCAAGTTACTAGTATGTTTATAGCCTGATTAGCATGTTGCTAACATTTTTTAGCATGATTAACATGTCGTTAGCATGTTGCTAACATGTCGTTAGCATGTTGCTAACATGTTTCTAACATGATTAACGTTACTAGCATGTTGTTAACATGATTAACATGTTAACATGTTAATAGCATGTTTTTAACGTGTTTTTAACATATTAGCATGTTAGATGTTTTGTTAGAATGATTAGCATGCTATATGCTGGAGCTCTGGATACAACACCCAAAGCAACTAACACCCCAAAAGGGCTCAGTTGCCAGGACGACTATCTGATAAGAGGTTTTATTGCTCTATGGAATGCGAGCAGAACATACTACACTTGCCTATAGAAATGGACTCTTTTCTATTCAATCACAGACAAACCTTTCTTTGACCTTCCTATCACACATAGCCCAGGTCATTGTGTACAGTATTACTGCATTGTATTTTAATTTTGTCTGTTGTATTTGTCTTTCTACTGTTTTATGCATGCGTTGTGATAGATGACTAGTCCTATAACCCACCTATGCCATGTTTGGTCTCTTTGAATTCGTATTTTGATGATCTAAAAGATGGTGTAAATTAGATGTTGATACCTACGTAACATATTAGTGTTTTAAGAAACCTTAGTAGTTTTGCATCAACACCCAATCAAATTACATATGCAAAATACCATGCTCACAGACAAAGAGTCGTAAACTTTCCCTCCAAAGGTGAAAGTTACCGTTGGTTCGTGGACCTCCTGGAAGCTGCGAGCTTAAAGGCATCAAACAATTGATCGCCTCCCTTTCTTCACTCTCTCCTCTCTTCACTGTCTTCTTCGTCTGCAACGTCTTCCGATTGCTGCCCGCGTGCAGGAACCCACGGGGAGCCTTGCGGCCTTGTCTTTCCATTTCCCAAAGACCACAGGACTTTAGCTGGGTCCCTCTCAGCTCTTGGTTCTTCTTCACTTTTCACATGGGACGAAACTCCCAGTCACCATTGAGTCAGAACATCTTTGGAGTTCATCACTCTTCAGACCCGGAAGAACGTGATCACGATTCCAAAACCACCACTGCTCCAACCATCAAGACTTTCACCCGAGACTGCATTCGGACACTTGTTCAACAACCAAGGCAATGCAAGTATCGTACATTTAACTAAACAAAACAGAGGTTTTGTATAAGCTGTAGACAGCACTGATAGTTTCACTCAGGCGGTTAACTGACTCTTTTCATAACTTCATTTTCTTGTCTCTCTCTAACTGCTTCTCACTTGCCCTTCTCCCATGTATGAGTGATTTCATGTTTGTTTGTTTAGATTAGTTATGTGTTAGTCCTTCGTTAATAAAACTCCTGTGCACAAATTACATGAGTTTTGATTCTGATTCTGCCTTGTAAATTAATGTCCCTTTACGATTCCGATTCGAGCTACATGCTCTAATGCAATAGTACTTTAAGAAAGTTATTTTCTGTGGCCAAGAAAATATCATTTCTCAGAGTTTATATAAAAATTTTACTGAATGTTCGCTGGACGAACAGATTAGTTGATGGAAATAATTCTGCTACAGTTACTACTGGCAGCTGATATAGATAATTAATCATAATTGTAATTATTTATATACATTTCCCTTTTGAGCTAAATTTGCGACATTAGCATGATTAGTAAGTTACTAGGATGTTGTTAACATGATTAGACAGTTACTAGCATGTTGCTAGCATGATTACCAAGTTACTAGCATTTTGCTAACATGATTATCAAGTTACTAGCATGTTGCTGGAATGATTAGCATGTTACTAGCTTTTCGCTAGCATGTTTCTAGTATGATTAGTATATAACTAGCATGTTGTTAGCATGATTAAGAAGTTACTAGCATGTTGATAACATGATTAGCAAGCTACTAGCATGTTGCTAACATGTTTTTAACATAGCTAGCAAGTTACTAGCATGTTGCTAACGTGTTCCTAGCATAATTAACATGCATGTTGCTAGCATGATTAGCATGTTGCTATTATGATTAGCAAGTTACTAACATGTTTCTAACATGATTAACATGTTTAAACCGGCAAAGAAAAAACAAACTGTTGATTCTGTAAAAAACAGCTAAAAACCGTCTAGGCTGGTTGTCTAGTTTTAGCTGGTTTAAGCTGAAAATAGCTGGTTTAACCTTGGCTGGTCTTGTACCAGGTCTCCCAGCCTGACCGGCTAAAAAGTGGCCAAAACCACTTTAAAATCAGCCTGGGAGACTAGCTATTCATCTTAGGCTGGCTTTAGCTGTTTTTGTTTTATTATTATTTATTTATTTATTTTATTATCAGCAGTAGGAAGTTGTTAAGCTTTGCTGTAGCAATAAACATCTTAGATGCACCATAGGTCTCTTTGTATAAATGTTTTCACCTCCTCAATGAAAGTCTATGGGATTGTAGGTGATTTTGATAGTCTGGTTTTCAAAAACCATAAGCCGGATCAGTAAGAAAAGATTCAGCCACTAACTTCAGACCATTCTGAAGGTCTGACCCAAGTTTGGTGGTTGAACTTTAAAGCTTTAGGAGGGGATACTGACTAAGTTTTGGCTCAGAAGAAGAAGCAGCTTATATAGTAGATTAGTAAGATGGCTTTCTCAAGCCAACTTTATTAAATGAATCCTTAAAGCTACAAAAGTTATCGATTTCTGAGTTTTGACAGGACAGGTAAATTGGTTTTTACTTACATATGGCCTGACAACATTGCATCTGACCACAGTTCACAGTTGTTCTACTAAAGCTGCCTGATCACCATACCGTTTTCACACTTCTTCAACTAAATAAACACAATTCTTGTTAAGAAAAAAGAAACAGAAGCAGCAGTTGTGATTGAGGTGGCCAAACCTAGCCCCTTTTAAACTGGACAAATTAATCACATGCGTTAACATGCTAATTTTGACATCTCTAATTTATTTATTTATTTTACATCTTAACCACATCATGCAGACCTCTGGTGAATAATGCCAAATGAGTCTCTCAATCTGCAGTAGTAGGATATGATCCATTTCCTGCAGAAGAGCCTGATTAACTTGCTGGACCGATGTGAGAGGGTCAAATCTCCATTCTGGGACAGTGTGTCAGTCCTACTCTAATGCAGTCACTCGAGGGCAGCCAGAACTTGGATAATCATTTGTCCTGCCAGTCTCCTGAAACCTGTTATGCAGTTGAGACACAGTGACATGGCTCACTCCGTATGACTGACACTGCCTGCAGCACGCCAATGGCATTTCCTTTGCTAAAAATCACATTAGACAAACAAAGGGTGTCCTGCACTTTGTTGCTATGCAGTTAGCGTGTTTGCTTTACGGCCAAAATCAAAAGAGCTCCAGAATATTACGTTGAAAACCCCCTAGCAATCACCATTGACAAAGTTAACAAAATAATGATCACTCACTAGCTTGATATCAGAGAGGAAGCTTCAATCAACTGCACAATATCATCATTGTTCAGAATCCAGATATTACTGTGCTGGCAAAAGGGTATGTTTAGGTCATAAATGTGTTTTTCTTGTGGCTGTTTTGAAGTGGATAATGATCCAGTATATTCCCAGAAAAGGATCGTTCCAGCAAATGAGAAATGACTCTCGAAAGCCTCTCACACTGTACAGATTACACCGGTTTCCATTCTGATTTTAGAGGGCATCTGGGTATTCTACAACTGCTAATGCATCATCGCAAACAACATCTGAAAATGTCTGTTTTGTGTTAATAAGATTTTTTTTTTTTCAGCAATACAAAATAACAGCTTTCCTAAACTGCTTCAATCAGTGCTGTATAAATCACCCAGGGTGTATAACCTTCATGAAAGGATTTCAACTTATTGTTTGACAGCTGAGTTTTTAGCTTTACTAGGTCATGCAGAGCCTGTTTGTACTGGACCACCCAGACTTATTTTTATAATACATTACCAAAGCATCTCACATTAAGGCATATTCTTGTACAAACAAGAATATATATATAAAAGTGACTGAAGAAACTACAACAGTGTCTGATGTTTTAACTTGCACTCTGATAAATGTGCTGTTAGAACAAAGTTTGAAGTTTATGAGCATCTGCCAAGAAACGTCTCTGTTTATCACCCTTTTAAAGTCTAATTTGTTTTACATTAAAATAAGAATGTAAAAAGTCATTAGACGTGGCATATAAATTGGATAAAGTTATTGAATCATGGTGCAGAAAGCTGCTTCATTCAATAATATGCATTGTTATTGAAAAAAGCAGATATCATTTCAAGGCATTTCGAGCCATCAGTCACAACATAAAAAATGAAATGGATAACAAATGAAATTTGAAAAGCATCATTCACCACATGGAAAAGCAGAAAAAAGTTTTCTAGTTTATCTCTTCAAAGAAAAAAAAAAAAAATCAATCATGAGCGTTGTTGGTTTCTCCCATTATTATAAAAGGGGCAATGCTCTGAGGAATATTAAAAATATGCCAAAGGATATTAACCAACCAGTAGCCACAGACATGATGAAATCTTTACAACAATTACATATCATATGAATATAACAACCCAGAAAGGGAAATTAAATGTGCATCAGGGGAGAGCTGCACTGTTAAATGTGACAATTTATCTTCATTTCAACTGTATAATTGGCCATAAATCCTTCTGTTGCATTGTGATCTGATTTTGCGTAGCAAAGTTAATTCCTCCTAACTAGCCTCTGACTGCCTCATATTGCACTTAATGCATTTTGCTTATTGAAAAGTATATTCACAGGTGGTCACAACAAATTACAAACTGCTGTGCAGAACGCTTTTAAAATTGTTGCTGCGAGAAGCATTTTAATATTGTAAAGGGAACAAGGAAACAATCCAACAGGGACACAGAAACCCCTGAGCACTGATTATCTCTCAATCTCAATCTTTGGGGGCACAAAAGGCTTTTGGGATTTTCCAAATATTTATTTTAAAGCTGATGTCATGAACAAACCAGTCTTCTTGTTGAATCAAGTCAACACCAAATCTATTATAAATAACTTCAGTTCTTGATTATATATCCTAAAAAGCATTTATGCTTTTTGAACGGTTATTATGACCACTGAAGTTGACATGAAACAAAAATTGCATTTTTTGTGTGTGTAATTTTAATCAAGAGGAGATAACCTTCCAGTGATATACTGTAGTCTGTTTAAAACCTGATCATTGGTTGGATGCCTCCACAAAAGTTGGATGTCTTGTTTTTGTCCAAAAAAATCCTTTATTGTGTGGTGGCATTAATATTATATAACAGCTGATAACATCAACTGTCCTCTATGTGTTTTTCTTCTCTAGTCACGTTTGATGCACGTTCAGAGGATTATAAGGCTAAAAATCGGTTGAAACTGTCTTTATGTCTGTGGTCCCCCAAAGTTTTAAAATCGGTTAAGATCTGAAAATCACCTAGTGCAGCGGTGCACAACTTGGTCCTGGAGGGCCTGTGCCCAGCAGAGTTTAGCTCCAACCCCAATCAGGCACACCTGAACCAGCTAATCAAGCTCTTAATAGGCATGCTAGATACTTCCAGGCAAGTGTGTTGAGGCTTGTTTATTTGGAACTAAACTCTGCAGGACATCTAGATTCATCTAGATGCTGCTCTCAACATTTGAACATTTGTACATTGTAGCACGCTTTGGAAAGTTGCTCACTCATATGGCATCATAGCTGGTTGCATTGATCTTTTCTGCAATATTTGCCATGAATCGAGTGGTGTATCTGCACTAACCAAGGCTCCTCTGAATTCTTCTGCACCAGCGCAGGAGTGAGGCAGGGTTGCAAGCTGTCACCATTCTTTTTTCTCCTTGTTATGGATTTTGTCATGCGACGTACATTCACCCACAGAGACCACGGCCTACAGCAAAGAGACGGAGAACAATTTGCAGAAATAGATTTTGCAATATCGCATTGCTTGGATCTACCCAATGATCACTCTGCGAGCTAACGGCTGTGCTGGAAAGAGAAGCCAAAAAGGCTGGATTAATGCACCCAAGAGCGAGATCCTCTGTATAGGCCAGGGGTACCTAAACTTGGTCCTGAAGGGCCAGTGTCCTGCAGAGTTTAGCTCCAACCCCACTCAGGCACACCTGAACCAGCTAATCAAGCTCTTACTAGGCATGCTAGAAGCTTCCAGGCAAGTGCGTTAAGGCAATTTGGAGCTAAACTCTGTAGAACATTGGCCCTCCAGGACCAAGTTTGGGCACCCCTGGTCTAGTGTGTCCCAGGCGTTAATTCTGCCTGCGAGTTCATTCTCCAGCGAGTTCATTCGGTTGCAGCGGTTTTGGCTTTGTCCCATGATAAATCAATGCCGTGAAGGCATTTGGGTCTCAGGTATCCTTGCTTCCGCTTCCCGTGGAGTGTCGCCTATGACATGGTCATCTTTGGTATTAATTCCTGGGATAGGAATATGGCCCATAAAACAAAAAATTTTGCTTATAGAAGACCCGGAGTATTTGAAGAAGACATCGCTGTTGAAAAGCGGTTATACGTTTAGTGATGCTTTCTGACAATTTCCAGGTCTCATTTGCCTAAATGGCCATGGAAGTAAAGATCAAATTTAGAAGTCGGATTTTCATTCCCTGGGCGACTGTATTAGACAGGGGTGCCCAAACTCGGTCCTGGAGGGCCAATGTCTAACAGAGTTTAGCTCCAGCTTGCCTCAACACTCCTGCCTGGAAGTTTGTAGCATGCCTAGTAAGAGCTTGATTATCTGGTTCTGGTGTGTCTTATTGGGATTGGAGCTCTGCAGGACACTGGCCCTCCAGAACCGAGTTTGGGCACCCCTGGTACCTTGGACTTCCAGATCGGCTGTAGTTGTGCAGAATTGCTGTGGCCTTTCTAAGTCAACTCACAACATCTTGGTCTGAGCTGCTGTCCACCGTCACAAAGCTACCAAGATAAGTAAACTAATCAACTTCGTCAGGAGGTTATTGGTCGCTGGAATATGCACATGGGCATAGCCTATACCAGGGGAGCCCAAACTCAGTATCCTGCAGAGTTTAGCTCCAACTTGCCTTGGCATACCTGCTAGGAAGTTTCTAGTATACATAGTAAGAGCTTGAAAACCTGCTTCAGGTGTGTCTAATTGGTGTTGGAGCTAAACTCTGCAGGACACCGGGTCTCCAGGACTGAGTTTGGGCACCCCTGGCCTATACAGAGCATCTTGGGTGCGTTAATTCAGCTTTTTTGGCTTCTTTTTCCAGCACAGATGTTAGCTTGCAGAGTGATCATTGGGTAGATCCAAGCAATGCGATATCGTCTGCAAAATCTATTTCTGCAAATTGTCCTCTTCGCTGTAGGCCGTGGTCTCTGTTGGCTAGTGTACGTCGCATGACAAAATCCATAACAAAGAAAAGAAATGGTGACAGCATGCAACCCTGTCTCACTCCTGCGCTGGTGTGGAAGAATTCAAAGAAGCCTTGGTCAGAGCAGATACACCAACTTGATTCCTGGTAAATATTGCGGAAAAGATCAATGCAACCAGCTATGATGCCGTATGTGTCAGCAATTTTCCAAAGCGTGCTATGACGTACACTGTCAAATGTTGAGAGTGAATATGTAAATAAAGCTGCATGCTTTCCTCTCAATAACAAATAAACACAACAAAAGTGACAGTGTTGATAAAACAGCAGTTAAAGGATTAGTTCACTCCAAAATAAAAATTACTTGATCATTTACTCAACCTTACAGGATTTCTCTCTATATAGTGGACTTCAATGGGAGATCCAAATTGCAGTTTCAATGCAGCTTCAAAGAGCTCTACACTAACCCAGGTGAGAACTAAGGGTCTTGTCTAACGAAACTATTGGTCATTTTCTAAAAAAAATAAAAATACAAATTTACATACTTTTTAACCACAGATTAGGTTTGGAAAGTTGGAGTTGGAGACCACCGTTTTAAAGCAAGTATCTTTACAGCAGGGGTGTCCAAACTTGGTCCAGGAGGGCCACTGTCCTGCAGAGTTTAGCTCCAACCCCAATTAAACTCTCCTGGAGCAGCTAATAAAGGTCTTCAGACACACTAGAAACCCCCAGGAAAGTGTGCTGGAGCTGGCTGGAGCTAAACTCTGCAGGACAGGGTAGACAGTTCTTAATTTTTGTCTGAGAAGCAGCAAGACAGATTCGTGTTTACACTACAAATGCAATGTGGTTGAATTTCCATCTACAAAGCAGTTTGAACTAGGGCTGGGCGATATGGGCAAAAAAATTATCACGATAATTTTTTTCATATCAGTCGATATCGATAATTATCACGATAAATGTCAAATCTTTATTTCTTTCCAGTTTAAAGTCAGATTTTTGCTCCAAAGTGGAAGTTGTAGAAGCCAGACCATTAATTTTCCTTAACAAAATAAATATCTAAATAGAAAAATTAATTTCTGGATGTTCTAATGAGTTATATTGTTTCAAATCAAGAAACAGGTTTGGGTTGTCTGATAATGATGATGATATGATGATGAATAATAATAATAATAATAATATTCACTTCTTTGTCTCTTAGAAATGCACATTTGATAGTAGCTTGAGGATGCAGAGGTAAATTTTGTTCATTTTCAAACAGTGACATCTGTAAAAACTGTAGCAACCTCAGTTTTAGATGGTTACATTTATTCTGACCCAGTTTTTTTTTTTTTTTTAATTAAGCATTGGTCTCCCATAGTAGCAAGCATACATTTTAAATCATGATAAACACAGTTAAAACCACACATAATGGTACCTCAATACCATGGTAAAAATATAACTACATGGTTTTATAGGTAGCCTATTTGTATGAAAAACGGTAGTCTAAAACATTCAGTATAAATGCACACATGCTATAGCTTAATCACAAATACATACATACTATAATTATATACCATTACTCCTGTGATAAAATTCAATGTAAATATCCCACATTGCTGCCACAATACCATGGTGCAGTGAGTGTTACTACAGTAAATCCATGGTAAATGATGGCGATGTGTAGACTGAAAAGCTTTCTGCCTGTCTCGTTGCACACAGCTTTAAACTAGTTTGAATCACAGAGTCATTTGTGTTCATCGCTGAATTCAAGTGTTTCATACTCGATCTCACAGCACTGTTTAGTGCTCATGTGACGGAGCCGTTCCCATATCGCGTCTTTTGCGCGTTCAAGTTCGCTATTTCAAATGTCGGCGCATGGAAGGGGCGCTCATAACGGAAGGGACGCGCATGCGGTGCAACCCGCTCGGTTTTTCCAGACGCATCCGCGCCGCAATCCATCTTCTGTAGTGAGCTCGCGCAGGGTGGCAGTTTGGACTTTGGTCCGAGTAGATAAACGGTCCGTGTGACGCGATTCAAATGAGTCGCGCTGTTTCGTTCCGCTTTTGGCACATAAAAGTTATATCGAACATTTATCGAACTCCTCATATCGTTTTATCAAGGAAAGTTATGGTTATCGAAATTATCGCCCAGCCCTGGTTTGAACCCTGTTTTCTTCACCTGTATTTAGCACTATTGAACTTTAGATTGCTCAAAACTGATGTTAATACTAGCTATAAACGAGTTTTATTTAGGCGAACAATAGGGCAAGCTATGATTCTTTTTAATGGAAACGTAAGCTGCTTTACAAACAGAACATTAGCCATGTGCTTTAGCCCTGTGCTCATCAACCATTTAACATTGTGTGCCCTTAAACGGGCAAATTATGTTTCCAAAGTGTTGTTTTGGGTAATAACTTTCCTATGGCCCATTTCAAAGTAATAAAGCTGATTTATTAAAGGGCAAAGCAAAATCAGAACAGTTCTCTGTGGCTAGCCTTCTTCGTTTCCCTAAAGGAAGAATCTATTAAACACTTAGCTTTACCTCGCCCTTCATTTCATTAATAGGAGGCACAGATGCCGGGGTCTGCTCCAGTGAGATAGGATGGGTGGCAGGAATAGCAAAACTACATTAGGGATTACTGGCTTTGAGGAGGTCCACACCACTCACATTCTGACCACGTGGCAGGAGAGAGTGATCAGCAGCACTGCTGTTTTTGCACAGCCAGCACTTGCCCCTGCTTAGGTAATACCGGTGTCATTATTTAAGCTGTCAGTGATTAATCACGGTCTCTATTTTAAAAAGAGAGAGAGACAGAGAATCAAATCTCAGGGAAGAGAAGTTAAATTATCTCACTGAAGCAGGTTCCACCCTCTCAGGTATCAACTGCAGAAGAAAATACAGCTGCCAACATTCTGGACGCATTCTGAATTTCACACAGCAACTCTGTAATTTTATTTATTTTATTTATTTATTTCACTTGAAATGTGACAAAGTCTCTGTGTATGATATTGTAGATTTGTCAGTCAGGGAACGTTGGCACGATGACAACGTAAAATAACAATTGTATATCTAATGGAAAAAATGGTTTGGTAATGTGAAAGATCTTTCTTTACAACGTGGAATAGTTTGGTGAACAAATTTCTGTGTTGATGTTCAGTGGGCCCAAAAGTTTGTGATTACCTAAGAAAATGGGCTCAAACTCCACACAATTTTTTTAAAACAAAAACAAGCATGATCGCTACTATATAACAGCGGTTGTACATCAGAAATGTATATAAATTGTATATGAGTCAATGGAAATAATTTTTAAAAGCTGATTGTATTCATTTTGGTTTCATATTGTTTTAAGTGCTGGTAGTTCCTGACATAACACCGAACCAACAAAAAGAATTAAGAAAACTTTATTTGTGTTTTTCCCCTCCATTTTGTTTCCACGTTTGTTTGGTGTTTTTTGTTTCCTGTTGTTTCCCCATGAATACCTTGGCCGCCTTCACCTTCCCAGCCATCCTGCTGGAGCTGGGGGATCGATCTCTCGTGGGCCATAACAGACTATTCCTGGAGATCGCTAACCACACTAACTACCCAGACGACACGACGCTAGTTTGAACACTGCGTGCAGAGTGCTGTCGTCCAAAGATGTCCTTAGAGAAGATTTCGCTGCCTTTGTGGAGTGGATACTGGCGAGAAACAGATCTCTACTTCCCATCTGTCCTGAGGATGATCTCGCCAGTTCCACTCCAGACCCAGAGCCCAGCCCACCATCACTCCATTGTGTGGAGCCTAAGCCTGAGCCCACAGAAAATGGAGTCCAAGCTCGCCATAACTGATGTGCCATCGCCGCATGGAGCGATAGAGCTGAAAATCGCCACGGAGCCAGAGCTGCTTATGACGTCAGTCCAGGTGCGAGAGCCGGCTACAATGCCCGCCACGAGGTTAAGGACTGTGGACAGCAAGTGTGTGGAGAGGAGCTCCGCCCATTGTACCATGGCTGAGGGTGAGCTATTTGTGGATCTGGGACTGTTGGAGGTTGAGGGTGTTTCTGATATGTATTTATATGCTGACTTGCCCCCTCCCATCTTTGTCTGTGCCCCCTGTCAGCCTTGGAGAGCGTTTGTGAGCTGTCTGCCAGCCCTGAGAGCCCGGAGGCTCATAAACGCCCACCCACCTTTCCACTCCTGCCTCCTCCACAGCTGTCGTCTGGCTCCGCCAGACTCCCTTGTCCCTTCAACTCCGCCTTGGTCTGTCGTTGACCATCCTTCGCCTTGGGACTCCACTCCTCCAACTGTGCTTCGTCATTTCCGTCCCTCCAGCTCTGTCAGGCTCCTCCTTCACTTAGGCTCCACCTTGGTCCTCTGTTGCTCCGGCTCCTCCACAGCCTTCTGGATCCACATCTGTTCTGCCTTGGCCCTCCGGATTCTCCTCTTAACCCTGGCTCTGCCGCCGTCGGTCGGCCCCCTGGAGTCGTCACCCCTTCCTCTACCATGGCTCCACCCTCCGTTGACTCCACCGTGGGTCGTCTTTCTGGCTGTGGCCTGGGTCCCACCTGGCTCCCCCTGCTCCAAGTCCCTTCTGTCTCCGTCTGGTCCACCCTGGCTCCTCCCTCCGTCATCTCAACCATAGACACTATCTGCTGGCCCCCTTCCAGGTGTCCGTTCTCCTCCCGAGCCTCCTCCCTGTTGTTTTCTTTGCGCGAGGATGTGCCTTCCGAGAGCAGGGCAATATGTCACAGCTCTGGACGTTTTGTGTGTGTTTTTCTCTCCATGTAATCCAGTGACCCAGTTTCTCCCTTGTTTGATTGGGTTCACTTGGTTCAGGTGTGTTTCATTAATTACCTAATTTAGTCTAGTATTTAAAGTGTAGTATGTCCTGTGCTACGTGTGTTACCCCCGTTTTGGACTATTAAAGACTGTTGTTAGTGATTACCCTGATAGCACACATACATCACTGAGACTTCTATTTGACGTCTGCATTTACATCTGGAAGATTTTTTTTAGAGTGTTGCTCATCTGCAATACGTCTATTAGATGTTTCCTATCAGATGTCGAATAGACATCTATTAGATGTCTTATTTAGAATGTATGTAAAACTGACATCTTGTAGACATCTGACAGATGTTTGTACACAGCATATGCTTTCCAGATCAAGTGATCTTTAACAGACATCTTGCAGACGTACATGTGCTATCCGGGTATCCATCGTCTCTGCGTTCCACCTCTTACATAGTAGTTCCTGACATATTTTTACAGTTTGTTTACAAACAAAGGATGATTCAACGCAGGATTTTCAGAAAGATTAAAACTAAAAGATAATGAGTAACTGTGTTTATAAAGTGGTCACTATTGCTTTGTTATTACAGATCATTTGATATGCACTGATTATTTATTCTTTAAATAACTTAATTTAATCTAAATCACAACAGCGTCCATCTATGATGGCTGTACTCTGTCAAACATGAAGGCCAATCAAAGCAGTGGGCATTTACTTTCAAGTCTACAATTTGCCACACCTATTCAAACAGAGCATTCTGATAAGGGAGGTCAAAACAGGACAGAAAATAGCCTATTACTTCTAAATTATGATGTTTTTGATGAAAAACTTTGATAACATTATAAGTGGACCTCAGAAAACAGTACAAAATAATGAAAAAGGCAGTTCATGACCCCTTGTGTGAGCTGTGCTTCATACATCGCTACACTATTGACCACATTAAGAATCAGTATGTAGCATATAGCATGTCACTGTCAATAATGATATTTGGTTCAGCTCATCAAGGTGATACATTAGTTGTAACTGTAGCTGCAGTACGTCTCTGCTGTCAGATACGAGCATGCTCACTTCATCTGACCTTTTCCCGGAATAGTTTAGCTGACAGGAAGTTCACATGCAACATTTCCACTTCAAAAGGATTTACAGCGAAATTCAATTTTCTGCCTTCATTTTCACAATATAACTTGGTTTTGACACAGCTGACCTTGCCTCTACTTTTCAATTTAAAACAGTCCATTACAATGTTTCACGGTGGTACTCCATACTTCTGCTAAACCTGATTGCCTAAATAAGCCCGCTATTGTGTTTTACGGTTGATGTGGTTTCCTTTTATAATACGAAATTGCTGTAAATCTTAATAAAATCAGGATGGCATCAGAGCATAATAGCTGTTTGAAGCTCATAGCATTATCATAACAGACCATAGCGCCATTAAGCATAATTGTCTAAATTTCCGGGCCTGGAAATGCTTTCTTTAATTCCTAATATGATTTCTCATCTCTGTGGGGGATTACGTTTTAAAGAAATGTCTCCTCTTTTATTGACAGCAGAAATATTTCAGTTGGCTTCAAGGAATTAAGTTATTATGTAGAAGAGATTAGGAATGCAATCATCGTGGGCTTTGAGACAATTTTGCAGCGTTATTGTGAAGTAGCCCGTAGCACATACACCCTCAAAAAGTCTTTTGCACGCTGACAGAAAAACATACTAAAATCACTGTCTGCACGCAAAAATGGCTAATTAAAGATTATTGTTAAATCATATTGCACACAAAAATATGAAGCAAATGCAAACAGCATAATCAGAAAAAAAAGAGTTGAATCATTTTTTTCTCTCCTATGCTTACTAAGTCTGCATTTATATATATAAAAAAAAAAAAAACAGCAAAACAATTTTAAATATCTGTAATATTTAAATTTAAAATATTATTTAAATTAATAATATTTTAAACTGTGTTAAATTTGAATATATATTTTACAATGTATTTAATTAATTTATTCCTTTAATATCAGCCATTACTCCAGTTTTTAGTCACATGATTCTTCAGAAACCATTCTGATATGCTGATTTGTTCTGTTACATTTTCTTAGGGCCTTTAATGAACAGAACGCTCAAAGGGTCAATATTTACTTGAAATAGAAATCTATTGTAACATAAAAAAAAAACATTTCACTGTTGTGTTTGATTAAACTTATACAATTACATACAGTGTATGCACAAATATCCAGACAGACAGATAGATGATGGATAAAACTTACTGTATTTCTTTTTTATTTTCTTTTTTTGTTTGTTTTGTTTTTTTCCAGGAACCACAACAACCTATTCTGGTACGAATTGGTAAAGAGGTTCATTCCTTGAATTTGATACAATGCACCAGGTACGAAACCAATCCATGCATACTGTTGTAGATATATCAAGTGAAATCAATGTACATCAGAAATAGGCATTGGTGGGATTTTATTTAGTGATTTTCCTAGAACAGGGAGCGAATGAAGGATGTTGCTCCAGGCAAATACGTTGTCTAGTGGGAAAGATTATACTTCATGTAATGAACTTGAAAGGATTTTTATTTTGAGCGAGTGGGATGTACATGAAATGGAATGAGCTGAAAAAACAAACAGCATTTTTCTTTCTTTTTGAATCAAAGGCCTAACGTGACCCCTGAATAATTAAATCCTTTTGGTTTTATAAATTCTCTCCTCAATTTTATCCCCATGTAAGGAGTCTGTCTCTGTTTATTTGCTGTAATAGACTCCAGAAAGATCAAAGGCACAGCAGAATAAGGAGTTGTCAGAGTGTGGCACTCAGAGAAATTATCTCTTCATGGGTGTAGATTATTGGACAAGGCCTTAGGGGACATTAGCTTCATTTGCATCTCTGCCATCTCCAGTTGAGCATATGCAAGAGTAGTTTTTGAATCTGTCCGGTTGGCAGTATCCTCTTATCAGACTATGGCTGAGGCCAGTCTAGAGAATGTGTTCCATTTCAAATTCAGTATGCTCAGGGATGAACTGGCTGGAATAGCAAAAACAGGAAGTTGTGATATGGGGAGATAGCCCTAGGGAATCCTTCTTTATTGATAAGCAACAGATTCTAAGTTCTAAGTCTTGCTGTCAGTGTATGTGTGTGACGGGAGAAAAGGTTTGTTATGCCATAAATAGTGACCAGAATATCATAGAATCTTAGCACTGGGTTGTTTAAACGTAGCTAAAGCACCCTAGAGACCACCCAACAATGACTACCAAATACATGCTAGAAACATTAAAGCAAACTGCAAACCAGTAGTGTCATTTAGCCAGACTAAATGCATGGCTTACTGCTTATTAGGGCCAGTTATTGCAGTGTAAAATTTAGGAAAGTGTTTGTCTGAAACATACTGTACCGCAATGACACAATAAATAAAATAATTAAAATAGTTAGAGATGTACTAATATTAAAGGTGTCCTATTACAGTAAAAAAGTAGTTGTTTCAACCTAAAATAATTTGTTACCCCGCTGACTTGAGTGAGCTAAAACATTCCAGTTATCACTTAAATTAACATTAAGTAACGTAAAATAGTTGACTAAACTAAACATTTTAAGGCAGCAGGGTAACAAACTATATCAAGTTGAAGCAACTTTCTTTTTTTGTCCAAAAAAAAAAAAACAATTTAAGTCAACTTAAAATAATTTGTTACCCTGCTGTCTTACAATTTTAAGTAGAGTCAACGCAAATAAGTTTAGTCAGCTTGAAATGTTAAGTTGTACTAAGTGAAAACTTAGATATTTGAGTTGACTAAACAAAAAAATTGGTTAGTTAAACTTAAAAGCTGGGCTTGTTACCCAACTGCCTTAAAATTTTAAGTTGAAAGAATTCAAATAGCCAAGTCACTTAGTACAACTGAACATTTCAAATTGACAGCCAGGTAACAAATTATTTTAAGTTGACTCAACAAATTGTTTTTTTTTTACAGTGCATGCTTTTTCACTTTATATGTGTATATACTAAATATGACCTTATAGGGCTCTATTTAACCTGCAGACATCAAAAACAGCCCGTGGCAACAGTGTTAAAGATGCTCAATTACGCGGGAAAACCGTGGACTTGGCAACACTGATCACAACGCACTGTGTTTCAGAAGGAGGGGTTTTATCGAAACAGGAACTAAACAGGGGTGCATTTCACAAAAGCATTGTTAGCCAACTATGGTCGCAAGTTCTGTCATTAACAACATAGTTCAATGACTCTGTGTTTCCCGAAATCATTTGCAAACAGTGCTACAGATCTACAGATCTCAATCTGTGGGCAGAAGCATAGTGATGACATCCTGTGATCAGACACCCTCAGACTAGTATAAGGACGCAGAAATGACAAGACGGGAGCACAAGTTTCTTCTTTTTCTCATCACTCTTGACTATTTGTCACAAAATTTTGTTGCTCAATTTTTTTTTTTTTTTTTGAAAATGTTTTGTCCAACTGTGCATTATATTATGAACAGTACTAGTTTGACTATTTTTTTCAGGATAATTTCAAATCATGTCCATGATTTTATTTGTACATATGTCACCAAGTTTCGCAGCATTCCAATTTAGTAATAAATTCCCTAAAAAACAAAAAACAAAAAAACAAAACTTGATTTGAAAAAAAAAAAACATATGACCGAAAAGCACCGGAGGGTTTACTTCAAAATAACTTCAACCTAAGCAATTCAGTCTCCTTATAAAGACCCATGCAAAGCATGCTGAGACCCACACATTCCCTGCCCATTTGCAGGGATAATCACACTGCATTTGCTCATTTTCAGTAAACTGAACAACCAGCTTGCACAACAACAAAGTGCCTCAAACAAAACTCATAGTATCTAATCTGTGATGCCACTAAACTCAAAGACTTTGGCCAATTCAGTCATTAGATCTTTTTTCTCATTATATTAACCTGGCATATTACAAACATGATTGCGTTTCCACACAAGATGACCTCCAGAAATTGTGTAAATTCAGCCAATCAGATTAGAGGTTGCTAGTTCAAAAAAGTAATATCCAGTTTTATGTGCATTATGCATAAACCTGCCCTGCCAACTAAGGCAAGGCAAGCACTCTTTATATTTCCCTCAGAAAATGTACAAATTCATTGCAGTGCCTCAAGTGCTTTTGTTTATCTGAAGATTTGTTTTCACTTTTCCGTTCAGTGTCATCTTCTCTGCCTCTGAGGATTGTTGCATGAGACTTACAGACATTCAGTACATTTTATATTTTTACACTGGCATCCTGTACTGCTTGTTTAATCAGCCAATGTCATTTCTTTCCCCTAATCGTATCTTCTCTTGCCACTACCTGTTCTGATGCCGGCGGCCACCATCGGCAGCAGAATCGCCTCCGTCTCCAACTGTACTGACACACAAATAGCAAGGCACTGCTTGTCAGTACTGGCATTCTCATCTGTTTCCCATATTCCCCCTTCTAGTTCAATTCCCATTGGATATGTATCTGTAAATCTGAAACATCGCCCTCCAATTCCATCACCACCAGGAGATCTGTTTTCCCTATTTCCGCCTCAGCATCATCTTATCATGGCTCCTGTTCAGATAAGTCTACAATCCGCAATAATGGTTACAACACAGCCGAACACGCTGAACTTGCTTTGCACTTTTTATCCTTGGAGTGGCAGGCTCATGCGAACCTGGCTAACCGGGTCATGCTAACCAGCAAAAGCTTTTTGCTTCCAAGTGCTTTTCATAATTCAGCCAATTCCCGTCAGATACAATCAAGCCCAGCCTTGTCTATTTTTCTTGGTGAATACAACTTCACTCAGAAACACAGATTACAGATTCAAAATGGGTTGAAACAGCATTTCATTTGATTATAAGGACCGCAATTCAGCCAACGGCACACTGGCCTCCAGCAGCTAATGAAACGGCTGCTATAACGCCGCAGGTCCTGAAGAGGTGGGTCGTTTGTGTGAAGGGTTCAGCTCTTGTTTTTCCAGGTGTGACAGAGGTAATCACAGTCTTTTTGCTTCAGCGTCTTTCGGGTATTAAAGTTCAGACCCCGCTGCTGACCAGTAACACTCACAGCTGGTTATTCAGTGGTGTTGTTTCATAAAAGCACATTGATTATACAATCAGTACAAAGCAGTACATGATTTAGATCAGTTACAGATCAGTGAATGCACGGTTTTTGCTAAAAATGACTGATGGTTGATACAGAAAGCAGGTCACTGGGCACGGAATAACAAAATCATTCAAGCACTTTTGTAATGGATAATCACAACTACCCTGTTGTCTCAGCATTTAAATAAAGCCACTCGAGACTGTGTGCAAGACAAATTTTATGGAAGGTACATTGTGTTCAATGTAAAGCATACTAAAATCATTGTAATGCATGTCCTGGAATGATTTATTGATTTTATTAAACAGGAAATTAAAAAAAAATATTAGTGATAATGAATATAGCATTGAAAAATGGGAAACCCCATGAGTAGCAGTGCGATATTGCTGTATATCGGCACGGCTGTGCGCCGTTATAAAGCTATATCACACAGCTACGAGTGTGATATTGAATTTATACAATAGTTCAATGACACAAGTGTGTAAATACATAAGAAACAACAACTGAGTGTCTTTAAAAAGCCTCTTTTGTACAAACTACTAAGTTTAGCAGCTAAGCCCAAGCCGCTGTTACTAATTCAAAAATGCCATCTACACTGTAAAAAACAAAACAAACAAACAAAAAAAACTATTTGTTGTGACAACTTAAAATAATTTGTTACCCTGTTGCCTTAAAATTTTAAGTTTAGTCAACTCAAGTCAACACAGTCAACTGAAGTTTAGTCAGCTTGAAATGTTAAGTTGTACTAAGTGACGATTTAGATATTAGAGTTGACAACAAAAAGATTGGTTTGTTAAACTTAAAAGCTGGGTAAGTTACCCAGCTGCCTTAACATTTTAAGCTGAATCAACTCAAATATCTAAGTTGTCACATAGTACAACTTAACATTTCAAGCTGACTAAACTTCTTTGAGAACTTGAAATTTTAAGGCAGCTGGGTAAAAAATTATTTTAAGTTGACTCAACAAATTATTTTTTACAGTGTAAATGGCGGAATAATGTAACTAAAATCACCATCACGAACACACACCATTTCCCAATACTAAATACTATAATTAAATACTATTATTATTTATATAAAATATGAAATGGCTGGAGTTCCGATATCACTATCACACTCCTCTCAGCCAGCCAGATTAGATTAGAGCCCCAGAAAGAACTTGTGTGTGTGTGTGTGTGTGTGTGTTTGTGTATGTACGGATAGACATAGGTAGATAGATAGACAGATAGATAGACAATATATGTACACACACATACATACATACATACAAACAAACATATATATGACACTGAAAACTGGTGTAGAGGCTGCTGAAAATTCAGCTTGGCCATCACAGAAACAAATTACATTTTCTAATATATTCAGATATGATTTCAGTTTCACAAGGTCACAAATTTTCTATAATTTTGATTAAATAACTGTTGTTTCCACTGTTAAATTGATTCCCCTGTAATATTTTTCTAGTTTTGCCTTTTTATAGACATATGCTTAAAGGGGCCATCGGATGCCCGTTTTCCACAAGTTGATATGATTCTTTAGGGTCTTAATGAAAAGTCTATAATATACTTTGGTTAAAAATTCTTAATGGTTGCATAAAACAACACCCTTTTACCTTGTCAAAATGAGCTCTGCAAAAATCATCCCATTCTGAGGGATTGTTCCTTTAAATGCAAATCTGCTCGCCCCGCCCCTCTCTACTCTCTGCTGCTCTGAGAGATTGTTTACTTTAGCCGCATTGAACGCGTTTAGCCGCTAAACTTGCTAACTAGCATGTTATTAGGAAAGGTGATTGCAGAGATTAAAAAAAACCTTATACTCACTTCTGCGTTCATTACTTTCATTATTACATCCAGCAACACAACACCTCAATCGCTCATTATTCTTATTCTTAGATATTCTTGTCTAACTTACATCCCTGCTCCGGCATCGAAACAATGGAGGTCTGACTGTTACAGCTGATCTGTGGTAAGACGCTCATGTCAATCAACTATTGTGGGAGCGGCTTCTGTCAGTGTGACGCCACACCAACAGGCATCTGAGAATGGCTCGATTTGAAAAAGGGGATATTATTTTAACAGATTAATTAAAAACCACTGCATGGATTTTTATCATCATAGGGTAGATTTGTACATACACTGCCAACACACATTAATGTTCAAACAACATGTAAAAGTGAACTTTGCATCCGATGATCCCTTTAATAAATCAAGCAGAAATCGTGATAATTAAAATATGATTTAACATGCAGCCCTATGACTTTCCATAATTTATTCCATTATTTTCTTGTTTGTCACAGAAGCTGCTTTGATTTCATCTGTATAGTATAAAGCATTACAGAAATAAAGGTGACTTGACATGATACAAGCTCTGCTTTCACTGTTTGCTTTGAAAAGGAAAATAACCCAGTAAAACCAGTCATTCAGTTTGTTTTCAACAAAACAGAACCGTACCTCATGAAACTAAGCAGTGCAAATGGATAAATGGAAATAGAGAGCCATCATGTCAACACCATCGGCTGTTCATCAAACCCATGAAAAACAAACACTGAAAGTCTGGGATCATTTGAAATACAGAAGATGATTTCATGACTTACCTGAACATCAATCCAGATCTGATCTGAGTGCTGCAGGTCTACAGCTGTCTGGAAACCATCTGCAGGTTCTCCAGTCCTGTCAGGTGATTGGGCTTGTGGTCTCTGTGTTTGGAGCATTACAGCTGACAGAGTCGCTTTATGTCGGCCGACGTTCTAATAAATACACGACAACTCTCCATTTCCGCTGCCTGATTGCTCTGCCAGAGCCAATGGAAACGACTGTCTGTCATAATGGAGAAACCAAAAAAATAATTATATAAATAACTGGTGCGAGTTCTTGTGATTACATTTAATCCTCACACGATAGTATTTGCTCGACTGTAACACAGGACAAAATAGCTGTTTACCATTCCTGTAGAGTCACTTCCATTAGGACTAATGTCCGGTGGAGTGCTGCAGTTATTTCAGGATAATTATTTTGAATTCTCGTCTGCAGTAAACCCTTGAATTGATTGGTACACCCACACTACAGCACATACCTAGCTGTTCAGATGATTCATAATAGTACACAACACTTGATCGTGTAATGCTGAGCAAAAGAGCACAATTCAAGACTTTCGTACATTTTCTGGCTCCAGAGGAAGGACACATATTTATCTATCAGACGGGGATGCTCATCTCCTGTTCTCACAAAGCAGCAGTGGCCTTCATCTTTCAATAGAGAAGGCAAAACGAAAATTAACAGCTGCTTTCTTTCTTTCTCTCAGGCAGCAGAGGTAATCTAACAGTAAATGTGGAAGTTAATTCCAAAAAATAAATAAATAAATAATAAAACAGAAATAGTTTCTGCAATCTCAGCATTTATTGTCTGCAAAAGTATCTATCAGACGTCTATCAGACGATCTGGGGAGTATTTTGTGTGTTATTTTAACTTTCTGCACACCTATTTTTGGGACATTATGTGCTGTTCTTTGTGTTAATAGACAGAAAAATGTTTTTTAGATCGAAATTAAGTACCAAATTATGGGATGAATCGTTTTTCCCCGGGAACAGATGAACGTACATATGGTACGTTTTATGTGACATTGGCTTTGTATGCATCACAGCAGTTCTGACGTAAAATATCAGTTGAGTGGTGCCATAACTCATGTTCTGTGACGTTTTAAAATAACGTACCATCTACACTACACCTAAACCTACCTGATACCCAATGAGGAAGAAAACAAAATAACCAATCCTGGGGTGTGAAAGTTCGTTCCCCTCTCAAAAGGTGCAACCTTGCGCGGCAGAGACAAAGGGAGGGACGGAGGAGGACTTATGAGAAGGACAAAGGAGTGGATGAGGCATGGTGACAGGGGATGGTAAAGGGCTGGCAGGAAGGCAGGCGGACAACCCAGGAGGAGATTCGGGCAGAGGCCAGACACATGGGAGGAGATGATGGAGAGAGGAGCCATGAAGAAGACAGGAGGCAGACCCAGGCCACAGCCATGATGGTGACCCACGGTGGAGCCGATGGAGGGAGGAGCCATGGTGGAGGAAGGGCTGACAACTCCAGGGGACTGACTGACGGCAGCGGAGAAGGTGGTGGTGGAGCCCAAGGTGGAGACGGAGAGCCGACGAGGCAGGGACTCTGAAGATCCGGAGGGCCAAGGTGGAGCAGATGGCTCCGGCACCTCAGGTAGATGCAGGGATACGGAAGGCCACGGAGAAGCAACAGCGACAGAGAACCAAGATAGAGCTGGAGGGAAGGAGGAGCCTGACAGAGCTGGAAGGACGGAGGAACGAGGTGTAGCCGGAGGAGTGGAGTCACGAGGTGGTGGATGGTCGACAACTGACCAAGGCGGATAACCCATCATTTCGCTAGATAAGACCTTTCTTCCTCGTCTGGGATTGTTTACAACAGCATTTGAGATTGTTAAAAGACGCATTTAAATTGAATTTGGACATTCAAAATCGGGGCACCATATCAGTCCATTATATGGAGAAAAATCCTGAAATGTTTTCCTCAAAAAACAATTTCTTTACGACTGAAGAAAGTAAGTCATGAACATCTTGGATGACAAGGGGGTGAGTACATTATATGTGAATCTTGGTTTTGGAAGTGGACTTCTCCTTTAATAAATAAAATATTGATTACATTGTTAATGTAAAAATATAAAATTGATTTTTATTTCTTTTTCTGATAGTGTAAGTTTGTAGTTTAGTATAGTGTTAATTTAAACAAGAAAATGATACTGGGACATGAATTTACAGGTACATTTGATTTATAAACAAAAGAAAAAGAAACTTACAGTTGTGTTCATTTGTAGTTTAATCTGTTTGAAACATTTGCTTTCTTTAATACATTTTTATTGTGCATTGTTTTATGGCATTTAAATAATCATGGTCCTTTTTGTTTTCTGCAAAACATTATTCAACTTGGTAGTAAGAGGACAACAGTGAAGTTTTTGTAAATTACTTAATTCAAAAATATGATTACAGCAATTATCATGATATGAAAACTTGATACAAAATATCAATGTACATGCATGCCTAAGGAGAATTAGATCAGCAGGATATGCTAGCACATCCACGTTGGTTGTCATAGTAATGATTCACCATGTCCAAGACTTTAGCAATGGATGTTCCGCCAATATTTTTTATTATTTAATTTTTACCCGCAATGACAGTATCCAAATCTGGAACGATTCACCATAGACAAGAGCAAAAATGCAATGTTTTCTGCCACTAGCATGTTTTAACAAAGTCTACTTCTCACAATACTTGACATAGCATCCAGTTTTGGAACAAATTATGCAGAACACATAAATTCAGATCTGATCCTTGGCTGAGATGAATTAAGAAAATTTGATTTAATAAGATTTCAGATCATCTACAAAAAGTGGTTTGGATTGTGAAAAGTCAGATATTTGGTAACGTGCCTTTCAGTGATACTGAGAAATAAGACGTTGAAATACTGTCATTAAAGAGTAATAATAAGCTTTTATCAATTTATCATTTATCAACTTCAGAAACATCATGAAATACACAAAACGTATGCATCAAAGAATTTGGTCATTAGAATTAGTAACAGAAAAACCTTCTGTACATCATCAAAAGAGACACTATTAGGCAGACGAGAGTGGAGTTGAGTGTGGGAGATAAAGCGCTGCCTCTCCAGCAGCACAGCAGGTGTAATGTGACAGACAACTGATTAATGATGCGTAGTTTATTTCAGTGTCCATTAGCTCGGAGGAGAGCAGAAGGTTCAGCCTCTCGTTGTGGGGTGCTGAGACGCCAGAGTGCTGGAAAGAAACACAACTGTGTTAGAAGAACCTGTGTGGCCTTTCACTGGCCTCTGCACCCCTAGGGTATCTTCCTTCACTTCATCAAACACCTTTGGCCCCATGTGGATGGCCACTCATCTGTTGTCAAATTGAAGCAAAGAAAGTCTAACAGTCTAGACTATTGCCCACACAGACATCTAAGCAGCAATTATATCTATACAGGCCGGGGGTGGTTGATATGACCAAAATATTATATCACAACATGAGCAATTTTATTTCACAGCAATAATATATATAACAATATACGTATAGTTGTTTTTGTTTTAAGTAAGGTTTTGATGATATCATTTATTTATACCATTGAAATTTCATAATACTTATAATCAGTTTCACAAAAAACGAACACTAGCCTAAATTTAAAAACTCTCAGACATACTGAAGACAAGCAAGCAGTCAGAACAAAAACACAAATGAAAAAACAAACAACAAAAAAAACTGCATTGTTTTCATTGTGTAGATTAAATATAGATTAATTCCTATCACCATTACCAAAGTGATTCAGTTGAAAGCATCTAAAGATTTTCTTTTATTGGTCCCTTAAAATTAAGCTGCCACCACATAAATAAAATACAAAATATACAACATCTCTCATTTTATAGTCATAATATTACTGTATTTATTATATTTTTGATCAAACATTTGAAAGGGTACACTATATTTTTTATTCTATATTTTTAATCAATATTTCATTATGTAGAATTATTAATTTTTAAGGACACATCTTGGTAATCTGATAAACTGTCCATAGTCCATGAAGTCCATAGCAACAGGACAATAAATGTTCATCTTAAGGGGACATCAGTCATTTTATTATTTCTCCGCCTAGAAGAAGAGACAGTGAGAAAAGTAATTTCTGCAATGGCTCAATAATGTGACATGTAAAAATGTAGCTGCAGAGTATTTGGCAATAAAAGTGTGTTCTTTCAAAATTAGATTCTACATTTCATAATATTCAATAAGAAAGCTTATATGGCTGTCTTTGTTAAAGATAGTCTCTATATTATATGTTATTTGACATCAGCTGTAAATTTTGAGTTATTGTATTGAGTGGTGATCCTTCTCAAAGAGAAAAGAATAAAAACACATCATATGGACTTTTTTTTTTAATTTATTTTTTGGATCTTAACAGTGATGTTCTTTCTTTTTGTATGGAAAAGATAAGCCTTTTCACAACTTATATCCCTTCATTCTTATCCCAGAAGCACAAAAGCAAAATCCCGCCTACAATGTGTTAAAGAATGACATGAGGGTGAGTAAATAATATTTTTTATTTCAGAGTGATCTACTGCTTCAAGTTTGTCATTCTAGTAGCTAGTCTGAATGAAAAGCTTGCTCATTTCAACTTTAAGCTATTATTATGAACTTTAAAAAACATGAACTAAAAAAAAAAAAAATCTAAATTCCGTTGATCGTTTGACATACAAGTAGTCATGGTGCTACAAAAACATTCTGTAAGTTTCATAACTTTAAAATGTTCTTGTTTGTCTAAAAACAGCTTATATTGAAGCCAGTCTGCCAAAATGACAGGTTATGGAATGTGCCACTTTATGATGTAATAGTGCAGCTGAACACCGCCTACACAGAAGATCATCAACGCCTGCTTCTACATCACTGCCTGTTTAGCCCTGCTCACCGATTTGCACGTTTAATGTAAAAAACAGAGGCAAACACAGGTCTACTCAATAACCAAACAATAAAGATGGCTCTGACGTCTAATAGATGCTGTGCAGTGCTTTGCGTTGCTTTCCTTCTGACCCTAACATTAGGAAAGAGTGGATGAACTTTTTTTTTTATTATTTTTGCCATGGATTTGTTTTCAAACAAGGTACAACTCAACACAGGATTTTGAGAAAGATTGAAAGCTGTTGTGACTATATTGTTTCTGACAGTGATGTTACACCACACAAGTGTAAGTAACTGTTTTTATTACATGATCACTTTTGCTTTGTCTGTTATTACAGATTGTTTGATATGTACTGAGTATTTATGCATTTTTGACCTATATCGTAGCAACATCCTTTTGTCAAACTGTTATCCAATCATAGCAGTGGATGTTTACTTCCAAGTCTACAATCCACCACGCCTATTCAAACAGAGCGTTCTGATGAGGGGGGTCAAAACCAACACGTTTTCACTCCCAACTCATCACATATTGACACTTGGTCAGGACCCTTTGGCATCGCTTTTTGATGCTCAAGGTACCCCTTTAGCGTCACTTTTGGACATACAGGGTCCTCCATTGATTTCCATTGTTTGCCTTAATTTAAAGGCTTGCATGCATTTGTAAAAAATATAACTAATTTTATATAAATTTATACTTTCATTGGAGCACCTAAACCCACCATTACCCTAAACTTACCCACTTCTGAACAATATAAAACATGTAACAGGCAAATAAGTACAGTCACAGGTATTTAGTGCAGAAACTGACCATAAACAAGCAGTTTAAAAGCATTACACACAAGTTGTGTTCCATTCCGAGTCTTTTGAAGCCATATGATATCTTTATGCGAAGAAGAGAGTAAAACAAAGTTTTAATTGCTGAAAATGATCCTGCTCTGTTAACGTGCTCACATCTCATTCAAAAAGATACTCCCAAACATTAGCATGACGTAATCGGTCACTAGACACACGAGCCAATGGTATTTCACACCCAAGGCTGACATAACGGTGAAATTTTTTACATTTATTTACGCACAAGCAGACCGATTTATTCTATTCCTCTCATAAATCAATCGTTTGGCCTTGGAAGACTTGGAATATTACTACTTTTTGAATGAATTATGATTGTAGCTGCCTGTTATATCTTTAGTCTTATTGACAAATGGTAGGGTTAGGGGCAGGGGCTGGGTTGTGTGGTCATAAATGTGTAAATAATGAAATGTAAATAAAACTTGTGACTGTTTACATAAAAAAAAATATATAATAAAAAAATAATAAAATAAACAAATAAATAAATAAATAAATAAATAAATAACACCCCAACATATATGCAATAATGGCAATATTATTACCCAATATATAATTTAATCATGGCGATAAAATTTCCAGTGCCTTTTGTGTTAGCATTATGACACCAAGGGTTTCTTAGATCAAAGCAATGAAGGATCCTGCACATTGAAAATGACGCTAAAGTGGTACCCTGTGCATCAAAAAAAAATGGTCCTCACCAAGCGTCAATATGTGACGAGTTGGGAGTGAGAACGTGGACCTCAGAGAACAGTACAAAATAATTTTTTGAAAAAGGCAGTTCGTGACCCCTGTAATAGAGGTGGTCTTCCACTCTGCCTTCCTTACAAATAGGTTGGTCTTTTATGTGTTGGCTAAAGGTCAGAGAAGCATGACTAACATCTGAGTTATGAGAAAGAGCTCCTATGACATTACATTCATAACCTCCTTTTTTGCTTTATGGTCAGTTTGGGGTAACTGCAATCAAAAGAACATCTTTACTGGCAAATGTCTGCATTTTTTTAGCAAATACTGTTATCAGGACAGGAGTGATTTAAGTCTGTCTGTTGCATGTCTTTGTTTAGACGAAAGCCAAGAATTTACAATAAATTACAAAGTTTTCAAACAGTTTTTTACAGGGGCGGTATTCTGTTGAATACTGAGACATGGCTTTTAAATCTGTCAGGACGTTCACAAAGAAAACACTTTTTTATTTAAAAACAACTGAATGGAACAGAATGCAAAGTTGTCACATCATTTGTTTGTTTGTTTTAGTTTTGATGTACTGAAAAAAGGTGATAGTGTGATTTTATATTTAATACAGTTTAAAAGATACAAATTTGATCTTGCATGACACAAAAGTGAAAAGGTTAAAAAGCTGAATATTTATTTAATTCATTTAGCGGACTTTAAATATACCCGTTTAGTATACTAAAAGTACAATTGCGGGGTATTTTTAAGTACATAATATTTAAATGTATTTGTAGTATACTTAGCATGAACTGTATTTTAAATACATTTTAGTATATTTATTTTTTACCAGGGAACATACTGTGATATTTCCTCTCTTGTGTGCAACAAGCTTTTCATTTAGCTCGGAAGGACATTATTTTTAGTGACAAAAATCATAATGATTTCCCCAAAAATGAAGTATGCTTGGCAGAGGTCGCGTCAACCAAAAATTGTCCGTCATTGAAGGTTTTTTTTTGTTTTTGTTTTTTTAAATCAGTGACAAAAATCTGAAGGCCGTCCACCACTTTGACAGATTACACAGAGTGTGATCTATTGTAATTTCTGTCCAGTTGATGGCGATTTCGCTCCAGTGTAGCACCAAAGCACGGGATCCAGAACAAAAACGAAACTGTCATGAATGTTTTGTTACAGTATGCGTTTGATTACGCTACAATGATCTATCATACCACATTAAAGGGCACCAAAACGGAATTTATTGCTTTAATTTTCTAATGAAATGGACAGAATTTGAAATCTGAGACTTTGTTTCATATCAAAAGTAACACACAGCTTAGCCTTTTGCGATTTATTGGATTGGAGGCACGCTATGAACTGTTCATTCATCAACTGAAAACAGCATAGACCAAAAGATCGACTGGAATTTATGAATCGACACTCGTTCATAAAAATGAGAATCTATTAAAATCGCTGCCACTGTGGGGTGTGGTGTTGAACATGAAAAGTTATGGAGTCTCATCTATTCTCTTCAAAATAACTGCTTGAGCCAATTTCGACTTGTAGATTCATAATTAAAAATAAAAATGTGAACAAAAAAGCAATTCTAAGTGTTATTATAATTAAAATATGAAAATTAAAATGACGGAATAATAATAGATCATGACGGAATTTTTACGACCCTGTCCATCAAAATAAAGTCTAACGCAACCTGATGCTTGGTGATTTCTCACCAAAAATCATAATCTGTTTGATCATCACAGCATGTTCCATAGACGGCGCGTTCATGACGTCAGAGATTGGCCTGTTTTGATGCAAAAACTTTCTGAACTTCTCAGAAAACAGCTGATGTCAAAAAATGTCCACACCGAAATTGCTAGTACGAAAACCCCTGAGACAGCACTGTCCAATAACAGAGAATTCCTGCTCCATATGATATCAAAAATACGGGGACTCAGAAGCTGAAACCTAATCTTGTTTCTTTTCGGCAGAGAAGACGTATGTAAATCAGCAGGTATCAGTGGCATCTCATCACCTACTGTCTGTCTTCATTAAAGTCCACAAAAACCTGTTGGGGTTTTAGATTGAGGCTCATTATGATTCAGCGAGTTCATTGGTACAAATCTGCGCTCATTATACTTTTGCTAGCACATCTGTCACACGAATCCGCATGCCATCCTCAGGCTCGTGAACAGCTGGAAACAACTGTGAATCAAAGCTGAGCAGACTCCAGTGCTTAGTCATACGTCCTTGATTTAGAGAGTGTGGCCCGTCTGTCAGTTTGACTGTAGATTGAAGCAGGTAACATGCGGCTTTGAATACAAATGCGGCTGTATTTGCCAGTTCTGTTAAAAAAACTCAGATGAATAACGGTACAGATGCTCATGATTGTCTGTGTACTCCACTGAGTGCACTACCTGGATTCTCAAATTGTAAGATAAGAGCAGTATTGAAACCTGCTGAATTGCCTCCATGGGCATCACAGACACACTCCAGACTCTTTTAAGATACAATATTTTGCCCAAATTTGAAAACAAGATGTATCTGTTGTGGAAGAGGGTAACCCATAAGGTTGTGGATGATAAATGTTGATTAATAATACTTGTAATTTCACTTAACAATGAAATGTATTTGTAAAAACTATTTAAATAATGATTACCCAAAATATGTGTGTTGTGTTTTTATATTCAAAGGAATATTTATAGCCAAAATGTACAAAATGCTAACTGGCAAATAAATAAATAAATAGGCAATGCACAAAAAATCAGCAGCTGAATGTTGTTCTAACATCAAATCAGCAGGTCTGCAGCAATTCCTAACCCTATGTGTGATTAGAATATTTTTACTAGGAATACTTGTTTTTCTTTTTTTTAAATCAATCTGCAATCAAATTATGCAGAAAGTGTGAAAATATTTAATTGTGTGTATTTAGGACACAGAAAAGGCTAGCTATGAAATTTGTCTTAACCAAATAAAGAATTTTGCCATTTTATTCTAAAAGAAAATTAATTTCCGTCACACTCATTAACACCACAAAGTCATATTAAACAATACAACATTTGACATGTGATGGAAGTGACACTCTGGTGAGATATTTCATTATTTTCAGCAAAAACTGAAACAATAAAATTAAATACAGGACCAACAGCATAAAAGTGTCTGATAAATGGTTCCTGAATTGTCTGTCACATTTTGAAACATTCTTGCATAGCAACAAGTGTTTGCATTCACGTTCTTGCGTAACGCAGCACCAGTTCAAGGGGTTCAGCGGTGGTGTGAGTGCTCAGGAGCGACATGACATGCTGTACTTAAGTTCTGGCAAGTGAATATTCTGATAAAGATAAATGGGTGGAGCGAAGTGCTTTCTCTCGTCGCAACTCTTATTCACATGGCTCAGGATTCATCCATGCTCATCATTTGTTCTGTTTAGTTTTGGGCAGCTTGGGAATCGATACCCGTGGGCCTGAACAAATCACTCCTGAGCGCATCACCACCGAGGATCATTTAACACTGTCACACAAGCATACGCGGACACACACAGGCACCGTGAACCGTGAATCTCCCTGTATAGCTTACACATACCCCTTGTTGAAGAATGCAGGGAGGAAAGCTATCTTTTAGGGACTGTGAAAAGGCTGCGGCTCTTAGCAGGATGAAACATGGGAATAGCCGCAGCATGGTGTTGCGGTAGCAAGCTCGGTCTGAGCTAGAGATTAATAGGAGAAGGTGAGAGGAACATTACCAGCAGTCAGGGATAAATGGCTGAAGCTTGTATGTGCTGTAAACTTTATTAATCTGCCTCACCTGCACAAAAAAAGCAGCCCTGCGAAGAGCCGTTCATCAGAAGTAAGCCGTATCGGGAAGCGGAGTCAAGGAATCAGCTTTGCACAGTGTTCCTTTTTTGGAGGGTCAAGTTATTACTTCTAGAGGGCATGTAATGTGGAGGAGCACTTAACGGTCAATAGGAGGAAATGCTACCTGCAATGAGAACATGTTCGGGGCAGGCTTGATAAGGCACTTTCTGTGTAATCCACCACAGGAGCTCAGAGACAGTAGGATGAAGAGGTGGAATTAGAATGAATGCAACACATTAGTGAGGCACATGGAGTGGATTTTCAGGAAGGAAAGTGGGGTAAATCCTCTCAAGAGCATTTAACATTCGAACCAAATCTAGTTCTGGAACTAAACACTTGACTCTCCAATAAGAACCAACAAGGTGACAGTTGGAAAAGGAACCTTTGAGGTAGTCACAAGTCAGCATGGTAAAACTGAGAGAAATCTTTCAGAGAAATGGTCTGCAGGTGTCACAGTCTGGGCAGCTTTGATAGTTTATAGTTTGATAGTTGACATACCAAGTTGTGGCCATGTTGAGCCATCTTCGAGCATTTGTTAGCCCACTTTTTACGGTGTGTTCCACATCACTGGCACTAGTCAGACTAGTTATCATTAGTGGATTTTTGGCTGATTGGTTATGTAGAATCAGAGTAAGCACCTCTGTGTAATTCCATGTAGGAGCGCAGAGACAGTACGATATTGTAGCTGCAAGCAGCAATGAGGCAAATTGAGGAGCTAAGCATCGCATGGAACTTCAGTCCAACTGCAACGAGTAATTAAACATTTTAGGATGATTTTAGTCAAAATAGCTGAAAAAACAAATATAAATCACTAGTAATATGATTTATTGGTTTTGACCAGTAGGTGGCACCATTATCAAATAGTTTTGTGGTCAGTGTGAAGGGACAGTGACACATAAAAAGTTTATGTCAGTATGCCAAATTACTACAGAGTTGCAGCCTTAGTATCAGCTTGGGATCATGCCAACAATTTCTTTAATTATTCGAAAATGGTTTGGTCTGTCAAAAAGCTTTTGATATCTTTTTGTCAGCATGGTCTGAAGATAAAAGTCAAATTTGGTGAAAATCAGACCAAAGGGCAGGGAGGAGTTTGAAAAAAATATTTTTGGAAAGAAAATTAAAATAGAGGAAGAGATGTTTGGCTGATTATGACATAATTGTTATCGATATCAGCTTGATCCAAGGAATCCATCAAGACCAGTCTCATGAAAATAGTCAAAAATCTTCAAAAGCTATTCGAATTTTTTTAAAATATCATAATTTTTGCCAAACTTTTTGTACACCTTCAGGACAGAGTTTCGTAGCGATAAAAATGTTCGTAAAATATAATTTTTTTTTTGACAAAATTTAAAATGGCTGACACCCAAAATGGAAAAACAGAGTATCGTTTGACTTGGTATGTTGCTCCAAATCTAAATAGAGCAGTCTTGTTATATCTGGGCAACATATTTAGAAGATATAAGCAAAAATAGCAATTTTTCATATCTCCTGATGACTAGGTGGCGCTGCGGCAAAACTGTGAAAGTAACCTCAGGTCATGGTTATCACAGAAATAATCTTACTATAGAGGGTATGCACTGACGTCACTTTCCCGCTGGGACAATCCCCCTCAGCCAGACTGAGTGGCAAAAGAGGCTTCAGCATGAATGGATTTAATAGGGAAGATGCAAAAACATGAGTAAAACAACTGATAATCAGTTTAAACTAAAGGTTGCTGCACTTGATATAATGTTCCTAGTAACAACTTATATATCCAGTGGACAAAGGATATTGATGCAGCCAGGAATCGTGCTTTCTAACACTTACATGTGTCTGATTTTGATGCCGGGGAAAATAAATAAAGCAAATTTGCCTGTGAACTCGTTTGTAAATACAAAATAGGTTGGTCTAAACCCCGGTGATCACTTATATCAATGTTATATATATATATATATATATATATATATATATATATGTCGTCATATCGTCCAGCGGAAAAACTTATATAGGTTTTGTCAGTGTTTATTTAAAAACATCCAGTCATACAGAATTTAAGATGGTAAATATTTAGCTGATGACTTGTCAGTACAATATACTACAATACAATATATAGGATTTTACTGCACAATTCAACATATTAATATGAAATGATAACTGCAAATCCCCGTTTCGCTGCCTGGATACCATTTGTTTCTTTGAATTGCAGCGATTAATTTGCTTCTCTTTTCAGTAGCTTTCAGCAGTCTATAAAGGTTTTTTTATAGAGGTTTCTTGTAAAATTTCTTTGTAGTGTCAATCGCAAAGCTTGTTCTGGTTTTAGAGGTGTTTTGTGTGTTCTGTCGCAGCATTCGCATTTAAACCAATGCTGCCACTCAGTCTTTTAGCCACTCAGTGGGCGGAGCCACAGCCGCTCCAGCTGACGGTGACATCACATGCATACCCTCTATTGGCAGAAGAGAGGGTCTGTATTACTTACTGTCCTGTAGTCCTTATTGGAGAAACCGTAACAGTCAACTTGGATCCCGTGTGCCTTGATAACCAATCACAATACAGACTTAAAATCATTGCATTTTAGTTCAGAGCTGTGCAGTACTCAATCACCGTTTATAGATACCACAGTAATGAATGTGAAGTGCCGTAAGCTAAATCCCACCTGTCGCAAAAAGTAAGTGACTTCTCTTAGAAAACTGCATTTTTGGTGTAAACTCTAGAAGTGTAAAACATGTTGAAAATTAGTGGATAGGTGGTTGATTCATTAAATGACAAGCAGTTTCCTCTAAAAAGCTGTTTATTCAGCGAAGTAAAGCCTCTCCTCCATTGACTTCCGTTCAAAGAAAACGGCCTGTGGTTTCCTTTCCCAAACTGGAAGCGTTAGCTTTAGCCGTTGCACTTTTGGTTATCATAACACACACACACACACACACACACACACACATGTTGGGTTTACATGTTTTATGGGGACATTCCATAGGCGTAATGGTTTTTATACTGTACAAACCGTATTTTCTATCACCCTACACCTACCCTACACCTAAACCTAGCCCTCACAGGAGACTGTACACACTTTTACTTTCTCAAAAAAACTCATTTTGCATGATTTATAAGCCTGTTTCCTCATGGGGACCTCACAAATGTCCCCACAAGGTCAAAATTTACTGGTATTACTATCCTTGTGGGGACATTTGGTCCCCATAACGTGATGAATACCAGGTGCACACACACACACACACACCAAGTTTGGTCTAAATACAACAAAGCATTGGAGAGATACAGGATAGCCTCATGTCTGATTTGACAAGCTTTTTGTTGCATTCATTTGTGTGGGTCTATCAAAAAGCTTTTGATAACTTTTTGGCAGGATGGTCTGAAGATGATCTGTGTCAGTGTTGTTTAAATGAACTGTAGGACCAAAACAAACAAACAAACAAACAAAAAAAACACTACTTTACAAACGTATAAATTGCGAAAAATCTTGATCTCTAGAATTTTACATTTTGGTGCCCATTTGACTCAGCAATAGCCAAAGAAACAGAGGAAAAAATATTGTGTTCAAAAGTTATTACCATAAACATGAGTGCAACTTTGAACTACGGGAGGCACTAGAGGGTTCGAGTTAGAGACAACAAATTTATTAGCCCCTAATTAAGCTGAAGAAGTAGAATTAGAAAGAATGCAACACATTAATGAGACACAAGAGCTCTTGAAGTGGATCTTCCAGGGAGGAAAGTGGGGTAATTCCTCTCAAGAGTATTTAACATTTGAACCAGCTCTAGCTCTAAAGAGAGACACTTGACTCTCCAAAAGAGCAAATGAGGTGACAGTTGGGAAAGGAAACTTTGAGGTGGTTCGCAGGTGGTCCATTAATGCAATAAGAGGAAAATTTTGCTGAGAAAAAGATTTACATCACATTTCACAGTTCACTGTATTTTTTTGAGAGATATGAATCACTGCTCACAAATGAGTCTCTTTTAAATCAAGCAGATTTCAGTTGGTCAGCTTTGCAAATTCGAGTGACCAACCTCAACCCGTTGTGTTTCGCCCTCCTTCCAAATTCCAGATCGTATGGATTCCAACTGAAATAACTGGAGTTCTCTCTCATAAAAAATCTAAAGAAACATTGTCCAACAGCGACATCAGCAGGTAAAGTACCAGTGGGAGTTCACCTCTCTTGCCTCCCCTGAGCCCACTGAGTTTTAAAAAAATGCTCTAAAGCGTGCGGTGAGTTTGGTGGGGGGGGTAACTGAGAATGAACGGGGGGTGGGGGGTCACATGAGAAGAGGCAATGCCTCCATCACGATACGTTTGGATATGACTGGTTATGCTTGGCTGTGATTGGTTCATGTCCACGCCACTGATACAAGTCCACATTAAGACAAACTGGTGTCCCAATCTGGTCAGGTCCGATAGTTTGAAGGCTGTGACACAACAATCCAATGGTCAACCACTGGTCAATGTTGGACGTAATTAAACATGTGACAGCCTGGTTTTTACAGTGTGTGCACCACTGGCAGTATTCGGTCCACCATGCAACTTTTTTTGGTCCAAAATGCAACTTTTTGGCCGACTGGACGTGGAAACATCGTTAGAGCCATTGATGAGAGGTCATTCTGATTGGCTGCTCAGTTTAGCAAACCAGTCCACTAGAAGAAAAATTAAAAGTAATGAAAGCAACAAACTGTGAAGGCTTTTCAAATTTGAAATTTCATCTTATCTTATCTTTCATCTTATTCCAATATGAGAATATTTTCACAATGGCATGGCTGTCTAGAATAAAGAAAATGAAAACCAACTGCTACAGGCTTTCATCTTTCGGAGAGTCAAATTATTACTTCCAGAGGGCACGTAATGTGGAGCTGTACTTAATCGTTAATTGGGAGAAGTGCTACCTGTGATGAGAACATGTTCAGGGCAGGCTGGTTAAGGCACATCCTGTGTAATCCCCCACAGGAGCTCAAAGACAGTAGGATATTAAGATGAAGAGGTGGTATTAGAATGAATGCAACACATTAGTGAGATACAAGAGCTTAGAGTGGATTTTCCAGGAAGGAAAGTGGGGTAATTTCTCTCAAGAGCATTTGACATTTGAACCAACTCAAGTTCTGAAGAGAGACACTTGACTCTCCAATAAGTACAAGTGAGGTGAAGACTGGGAAAGAAAATTCTGAGGTGGTCACAGGTCAGTGTAGTAAAAATGGGAAATCTTACTGAAGAAAACAGCTCAGACTAGCCTAAGATAGTTGTTATGTCCCAGTCCAGGCAGCTTTGATAGTTTTAAGACCATGACACATCAAGTCAATGTTCGGCCAAAATCACTGAGCATCAGTTAGTGTAGTGTACAGTGTACCACACTGTCCGTAGTAGCTGAACCACCGGCGGCAACTTTTTTACCTGATTGAGCATGTTAGTGTTTAACAAAGCGAACCAGTGCACAAGAAAGAAATGAAAGTGATGAAAGCAAATGAACAATGAAGTGAAAAGGCACACCGAGAAGGCTCTTTTAATTTTACATCTCCATCTTGTTAAGCATTCCAATGTGTGACGTTTGATATATGACCATAAAGCATAAAGACAGTGAATATCAGCTATAGCCAAGTGCCAGCTGCTGGTGTGCATGGTTACAGTTGGTTTTTGTTGCCGCTAGTTCTTTGATGTCGGCTTTGTGTGTCGGCTAGAGTTGTCAAAAGGTACCGGGTTCAGTACTTTCGGTACTGAAATTTTAAAAACGTCTATTTCCTGCTCACATTTGAGTGCTGTTGAGCAAATTTTTAAACATCGCTGATTGGCCATAGTGTTCACGCGCTCAACAGACATGACTGTGATTGGCTACAATGATAAGCGCTTCACGCTCCTCACCGAGCGCTCACACATAAGCACAACCGGAGCATTTGAAAGCCACGTGTGTCAGCAGATCCCGAATACATCTGCATTAATACCGCTTAATACCGTGTTGTTACCGGAATAATTCACAGCTGTTCTTTTGTTTTTTTTGAGTGATAGTTGTCCTTAAGTCCCTTGTTTGTCCCGAACAGTTAAACTGCCTGCTGCTCTTCAGAAAAATCCTTCAAGTCCCACAATTTCTTTGGTTTTTCAGCATTTTTGTGCATTTGAACCTTTTCCAACAATGACTATATGATTTTGAGATCAATTTGAGATCCAGGCATGAAAATGGGTCAGGGGTGAAAAAGGTGAGAAGGGTGCTCGAGGGGTGATGTGGCCTCTGATGAGGCCGGGAGGTGGGGGGACTCCCACAGAATAAATATTTCAGCCTCATTAGGGGACATGCTGTAACTTAACTTATTTATTCTTCCATCATGATTGACAGCCAAGTTTTTTGTTTGTTTGTTTTTTTGGGCAAAGAAATCAACCTAATAAGTGTTTTCTACCATTATCGAAAAACATACCATCAACCACAAATGCTATTTGCTATTGCAGACAGAGCATGCCAGAAAAAAACATGTTTGATAAAAGTTTCCCTTTGCCAATTTTACAGTAGCCAAATAAGTTGAATGGAATAATAAGCCAAGCACAGGTTCTGAAAAAATACTGTATTGACATTTGTCTAAAGACATATGAAATAGAGCTGCATCGTTCTGCCCTAACACACTCATACTGCAAAAATAATGTTTGTATTAGTGTTAACGATACTTTAGCATTAAATGTAACTTACTCTCTTAAGGGTACGTTCACATGAAGCGTCTAAAAACGCGTGGAAAACGCGAGGCGCTTCGCTTCCTCCACCAATTTCAGAGCGCTTGGGCGCTCGCACTTCTGTAGCGTCTGCTGTTACTAGGCAACCATGAAGGCGCTGTCAGTTACAAAAACATTTCTGCTTTGGATTTTAAACTGCGCGGCTCCATTGAAAATAAATAGCTTGCGCGCGCAAAACGCGCTGCATGTGAACGGCGACTAAGCCTTTGGTGACACATACACACCATGAAATTAAATTGTGGATCTCTCCCCTGTCGTCTTCTCCCACGCGGATTGTCCCGCAGGAAGAAATGGCTCCCTGGATGTCAGTGGATGGCGCGCACGGTCTACGAACGCGGGACGCTCAGCTTTCACGATTTGAAATGGCCCAAATCCACTTTATATTAAGTTTTAATTAATCAATAAATACCATCCAAGACCCCTCCCCCCACCCCCTCAAAAAGAATTTCTCATCGGATCTACACGATTCACGTGGGTCACCTGTTTTGGCTTCAAAACGGCGAATTTCGCCGAAAGGTGAGGGATTTTCATGCCTGGAGATCAATCACTAAGGACAACTGAGGGACTCATATGCAACAATTACAGAGGTTCAAATGCTCATTGATGCTCCAGAGAGAAATGATGCATTAAGAGCTGGGGGGTTTGAATTTTAAGATCAGGTTAAATTTAACTTACTTTGTCTTCTGAGAAACATGTAAGTATCTTCTGTAGCATCTGAAGGAAAGTACTAACTGAACACATCTTCATTCTGTTCAAAAGTTTACACCCCTGGCTCTTGATACATCGTTTTTCTTTCTGGAGCATCAGTGAGCATTTGAACCTTCTGTAATAGTTGCATATGAGACCCTCAGTTGTCCTCAGTGTGAAAAGATGGATCTCCAAAATCATAATCATTGTCATTGTTGGAAAGAGTTCAATACTCAAAAATGCTTGCAAAAATGCAAGAATCCAAAGGATTTTTTTCCTGAAAAACAGCAGACAGTTTAACTGTTTAGAACAAACAAGGGACTTAAGAACAACTATCACTCAAAAAAACAAAACAAAACAAAACAAAAAAACAGCTGTGGATCATTCAGGCAACAAAACAGTATTAAGAATAAAGTGTATGTAAACTTTTGAACAGGGTCGTTTTTATAAATTTAACTATTATTTTCTCTTGTGGACTATATGTAAACGTCTTTTATGTGTATTTATATATGCATAATAAACATACACAGTACATACACATATACATTATACAAACAACAACTTTTATTTTGGATGGGACTAATCGCGATTAATCAATAGACAGCACTAAAAAAGATAAATGAGACCCTATAGAGTAACCGTTTTAATACAGGAATCTTCAGAAGCACTGCTTTCTTAAAACAACATTTACATTTAGAACAACAGAGTTAGAATCATATTTCTACTTTACACTTGCATGGCTAGCAGCACGACTTAATTTGTGCCACAACAAGCCAGATCCTGCAGCTACAGAATTGGATCCGGAATGTATTTTTATCTATTTACCCCCCATTGCATTCGCCTAATGCTATGATCAATACGCACTGAATATTTTTTTAGTGCACTGCTATGCCATTACTAAATTGTTGTTAGGTTATGATATGATTACCCTTAGCAAGCATAACAAAATCTAGCAAAATTCTCATATAAATAAAAAATAAATACATTTATTTTATTTATTTTTTAACATTTAAAGCAGCAAAGCATTCATCTGGAAAACACTTCACCACTTATAGAAATGACATGTCAATGCACTTGTTAAATAGGCTCTTTCTAATATAAGTTCAGTTACTTCCCCTATCAACCTGCCATAACTGTCACTGTTCCGGGACCTTGTAATTTACAAATTAAGCACCGGCTAGCTGTCATTCTACGCTGCACTCAATTATATTGTACAGAGGTGCCGAGGCATGTCACTTTCTAATGCTAAGACACGGATGAATGATTCAAAAGAGCTTAACTACTGCTATTTTAAGGAAATATCAGCGGAAAGTGCCACGTGTTAACAAGAATATTGCACCTGCAAATTAAGGACCTTGCAGATAAATTATCACATTACTAAACTGAACTGAGAAGTCTTTATGATTTTAAACTATCAACAAGGGAAGAGACATTAGACCAGGCCAACAACATCAAAACCTCATGAAATCACATTTTTCTGCAATGTGTTGATATGCTTGATATGTCCTTACAACCTTTCTGGGCCTTGAATGTGGTTGTTGTACTGCTGTCTATGCAGGGTTAAGTTGTTGTATTTCATCAAAAATATTTTAATGTGCGTTCCTGAAGATCTTATGGGTTTGGAACGACATGAGGGCAAATAATTAACAACTTAATTTTCATTTTTGGCTGAACTCTCTCTTTAATGAATGCTGTTTACTTGGCAAAAGGTTTTATTTCAGTGATAATGACTAAGAAATTGAATGGCTGTCTTTTATGATGCTGCTGTTGCTACCCTTTTATTACTTAAAGAATAAGTCGCTTGAGGACATCCATATAACAGTGATTTTACCAGTGTTGACGGGTTTTAAGCATGTTTCACGGATGGCCTCTAATGGCTTATTGCTTTAATAAAATTGGTATAGAGAGCAACCAGACACGTTTAATGCACTAAAGCAGATCAACTCCAGTCAGCCTACCATGAAATATTATGATCTCCACAAGCCTTTCACAAAACTCAATTTCAAGGTATGATAGAGGTTACAGAAATACAACTTCACTCTGATGTACAAAAAAAAGAGAGAGAAAAGCACACACAAACTAAAATGTCTCAGTGAATCTAAGGTCACCATACAATACAACATCACACAATACATCATACAACTCTCCAATAGCTTGCAAGCTAAGAACTGGGTATTTGGTCAAAAGTATCAGTGGTGTTAAGTGAGTTTTTAAGCAACAAACTCACAGAAGATGAAAACATTTTGATTGAAGGTCAGAAACCAGTCACCCATGAATGTATCTTCTCCACACAGCGGCCTCCCAGACATTAGCAAAAAACGAACGGTTCAAGTTATTATTTTCTGGTGCTCGCCTTGCTCTTATTTTCTCTGAGTCTGAACCAGCTGAAATCAAACCAAATTGAATGAATAGCCAACAATATCTACTACTCATACGCTACCTGTGATTTGAATCGGATCTGCTCTTCAGTGTTCACTACTGTTACCGTGAACCTTGACAAGGTGATCCTCCATCCATGGATACCCACACACGGTCGTATCCAGACATGTGTGGTACACTGCTGATAAGCCATACCATGTATGCTTCAAGAATTTTGTTGCACCATGGGATTTCATTTACCTTACCAGTAGCACAGAGTGTCCACAGACTAATAGGCTCACTTAAAAAACAGTTAGCAAAGCAAAACAGCTTATGCAGAGGCAGAAATATGAACATAATCATCAGTCTGATTAACTGGCTAAATATTCCAAGTGAAGAAACGCAGGACGACTCCCCAAAAACTTAATGAGCAAAGTATACTTTTTACCACAAGATGCATTTAAACGGTTCTTTGTGAAAATAAATAAAGATGTATTCAAGATGCAATCTACTCCACTTTACTGCAACACCACAGTCCTGCAATTTGCATTCTTTTAATTTAGTTAAGAGGTCATGCTGTGGCAAAACATACAAATTTGCAGGTCAGAGTTCACTATAACAGAACTTTGTAATCACGTCAAATCCACATGAGCATGCTTTTCCTGTCCGCTGTCTCTGATTCACATTCATTCTGAACTGATGAAGTCACAAACTCAATAACTCATTACTTGTACTCTAATTGCAAAGTTTTTTTTAGTGAATAAAAAAAAATCCACTATGATAATTAAATTGTTTTGCCTACGCAGTTAGAACATTTTGCTTTCTTTGATTGTGCTGTATACTATCAATAATGGATAATACTGTCACATATAAGAATCAAGGTCACCAAACTCAAATGGTTTTTAAAGCTGCACTTAGTATTTTTCTGCTTTATTTCAGTTACTGAAGACTTTCGTCTCATGAAATTCACAAAACTATGCTTTTGCATGATGCTACATCCACAGCGTTAGGTTGAAATGCAACTACTGCAGGATAAATTAAATATTACTGAGTGCACCTTTAATTTCATTCATTTTCTATGCTAATAACCTCCATCTCTGCATCAAATCAGATTAAAATCAGAGAGTAAAAAACGCTAATCTTAATGCTGCCATATGTTGTTGCCGGTTTTCTAGTGTAATTTCACACATCTGTCACATTTCCAATTTTCACGTCTAGCATCTGGGGATGGAAGTGTGTGGATGTCAGTTTGTTACTCATTCAGACTGACGTGTGTGTAACAGTTCCTAATATGCATTTTTACAAAGCCTTGCTTAAACAATGTGAAGTTTTCTACTTGTTTTGTATATATTCATCTCAGTGGAACCAACCTGCAATGAAACCGGGGGAAATTACCTAGGAATTAATCACACCCGCTGATTGTGATGTTTGTTTGTACACCCTGTTGTTTTAGCACTCGGTTCACTAAAGGATTCAAGCCAGTCAGCAGATGTTATATTAAGATTTATATACTTAAATATTAATGCCATTATACTGGGTGTTAAACTGGTAGACATGATTAACTAGTAGAAATTTGTCAAGCGGTAGAGATTTTTGACTATCGTTTCTATCGCGGTTACAGGGTCACGTGACGTTGCTGTGTTTTATAGTTTGCATGTGTTTTTAAGCATTGCAGCTTAAAAACAAGTGATTCAGGAGCAAAAGAGAACTCATTTCGCTATATGCGTCAGCTGTCTAAGCGAAGCGGCAACGCTGTTTTGCCACTTTATAGACCTTGAACGGTTAAATACACACACCTGTATGTGTCAAAAAGCCTGTCTTCGCAAATATCCTTGTAAACACAGTAATGTAGGTCTTAAGTGAAAGCAAACAGCTGAGAAAGAAAATACATGTGTATTAGATCCGGGCAGCTCTTAAAGGAGAACGTCACTTCCAGAACAAAAATTTACAGATAATTTACTCACCCCCTTGTCACCCAAGATCCAAGTGTCTTTCTTTCTCCAGTCGATAAGAAATTATGTTTCTTGAGGAAAACATTTTAGGAATTTTCTCCATATAGTGGACGTCAATGGTGCCCCCAAGTTTGAAGTTCCAAAATGCAGCTTAAATGCAGCTTAAAAGGGCTCTAAACGATCCAAACCAAGGAAGAAGGGTCTTATCTAGCGAAACAATTGGTTATTTTCAAAAAAAAAAAGAAATTATATTTTACATACTTTTTATCCACAAAATGCTCATCCTGTCTTGTTTTACTGTTGTTTGTTTGACTTGTTTTATTTAAAAAACAATTTCTTTACAACTGAAGAAAGAAAAACATGAACATTCTTTTTTTCTTTTATTCATCTTGCCTATTGTTAGCAGACTAGCAAATACACTAAAGTTCTACACTCTTAAAAATAAAGGTGCTTTGAAAGGTAATTCAAAGTGATGCTATAGAACAAGGATGGTGAACATCGGTCCTGGAGAGCCGCAGCCCTGCATAGTTTTGCTTCAACCCTAATCAAACACACCAGAACAAGCTAATCAAGGTCTGAATGGTTACTAGGAAGATACAGGCAGGTGACTTTTTATTGAACTCTGCAGGGCTGTGGCTCTCCAGGACTGGAGCTCACCACCCCTGCTATAGAAGAACCATTCAATCAAAGCTTCTTAAAAAAACATCTCTTTCTTACCTTTTTATAATCTGAAGAACCTTCTTTCGCCATAAAAGAACCTTTTGTGAAACAGAAAGGTTCTTCAGATGTTAAAGGTTCTTTATGGAACCATTTGGACAAAAAAGGTTCTTCTATAGCATTGTGAAGCACCTTTATTTTTAAGAGTGCATATCACTGTAAAAAACAATTTAAGTCAACTTAAAATAATTTGTTACCTGGCTGCCTTAAAATGTTACGTTCAGTCAACTCAAAAAAAAAGTTTAGTCAACTTGAAAGGTTAAGTTGTACTAAGTGACATCTTAGATATTTGAGTTGATTCAACTTAAAATGTTAAGGCAGCAGGGTAACAAATTATTTTAAGTTGACTCAAGAAGCTTTTGACTTTTGTAAACCAGATGTCATCTCTACATCGCTGGCTTACCAACAGTTGATCAGTTAAACATTTTCCAAACTTGGCACAGACTTTTGTTGTCAATTGAAATTTCTGCCTATGACAGATGGTCTTACAGTCATGATAAAAACAAACCAGCTCAGAGATGTCAGAGTACAAACGTGATAAATGGGCAGCTGTATTTCCCTATCGGCAATGAGCCATTTCAAATACATTTTCAGTCATTTCTTGAAGATTATATACATTTTATATCCTCTCTTCTCTGTGAGCCCACGCTGCTGCTTTGTGATGCAGCTCAGGTGCCAGGCGGCTCAATTCTCACTTAGTTCTTCCTGCTTTCAAGCCGCTCTCCTTGGAGCGTGGCGGGAACGCATCTGATGTTGAAATAATCCATTACATTTGATCCTTCACGCTGTGCCGTTCGTCGCGTTGGAAAATTTTACAGTACTTCCCGACTGTATGTTCAGCCCAAAGGACATCAAAAGGAACGTCAGACCAGCGAGCATATGTATCACTGTCAAGAAACCATTTCTCAACTCCGTCGGGACCATTTTTATGCCTACACTGCAGACGTGGCAACCTCGGCGTGTTTTATATTCAAATCAGGGCGGCTCTGGTTTTAACTGTGAAGTATGGGAGTATTATAGTGTGTGCGAATGCATCTTTCCTACATTAATATGGTGCCTTAGTTAATCTCCCCACATCTGGCGTACCATAAGGCGGTGTGCACCCGACAATGTGTTTGCTTTGCTCAAGTGGCTATGGGCCGTGATTAATTGAACCTCAGTGAGAGGGTCCAGGCTCCACTAATGTAGTCTTCATCACCTCAGCCGCACAACTTGGCCCCTAAACTGAAATGTCAACGCCCAGCCGCCCAGCCACACAGCCTGAAGTGCACTCTGAAGATTAAAAACCATTTCCATCCAGTCAACAGGACTACAAATGTAGTTTTTCATGTTGTCAGAGATGAAAAAGTTAAGCATAACATACAGTCAGCTCACTATTATTGCAAAATAAACCAGCCGGGTGGATCAGAACTTGTTTACTTTGCAATAATAACATAAAATACTGTTTTGATTTGACATCATTTATATCATATTAAAGCTATTCATCTATAACTTCCTCTAAACAGATTGTTTTCTCTTCCTCCATTACAGCAGAGAAAACAATCTGCTTGCCAACAAGACAAACACTGCAGTAATATATTATGTATATTATTAATCCGCAAAGTAACATTTTTATGGACTATTTAGCTAACATATTTATCTACAACACGTCTTCTGTTTTAAATTTAAAGAGACAGTTCACCCAAAAATGAAAATTACTCCATGATTTACTCACCCACCTAGTCATCCTACGTGTACACGACTTTCTTCTTACAGACAAATACAATCACAGCTGTATTAAAAAAATGTCCTGGTTTTTCCAAGCTTTATAATGTACAACATCATTTTAGTGCTATGTTAAAAAACAAAACAGAAAAAAAGATTCAAGTCGTAATATTTCAAGAAAAAAGTCAAAGTTATGAGAATAGGGTCGAAATTACGAAAATGAAGTCAAAATATTACAAGAATAAAGTTAAAAGATTTCAAGAATAACATCAAAATGTTTCGAGAATAAAGTCGAAATATTTTGAGAATAAAGTCAAAATTACAAGAATTAATTCATAACAATTACGAGGTTATAGTTAGAATATTTTGAGAGTATATTCTAGTCTATAGCACATGCCAGCCTGGTCTCATTGTTTAGGTATTAGTGTCACGAATCTGGTCGGTGTCCCGTTGTCCGCTCACCACCAGATGTCACTCTCACCTCACCTACACACTCTGACTGTTGCACCACACTCCGGACTGCATCTCCCATCCTCCACCGCACTGATTGCGTCAGCCCCTGTGACCAATCAGTCCCTGGAGGGCCCTGGCGCCTCCTGTTCCGCCCTGGAGGGCCTCGGCGCCTCCTGTTCTGCCTCCTGCTCCGCCTCCGGCTCCGCCCTGGAGGGCTCCTGCGCCTCCTGCTCCGCCCTGGAGGGCCCCTGCTCCGCCTCCGCCCTGGAGGGCTCCTGCGCCTCCTGCTTCGCCTTGGAGGGTACCTGCTCTGTCGGTCCTGCCTCAATCTCTGGGCCTCCCACATGGACCTGGCCCTCCAGCCCTCGCCCTGTCTCGCTCCCACCCCACCGCTCCCCTGGACTGTTGTTCCCTTCGAGCATCTGGAATCCACTCCTTGGGGGGGGGCTATGTCACGAATCTGGTCGGTGTCCCGTTGTACGCTCACCACCAGATGTCACTCTCACCTCACCTACACACTCTGACTGTTGCACCACACTCCGGACTGCATCTCCCAATGTCCACCGCACTGATTGCGTCAGCCCCTGTGACCAATCAGGCGTTCTATAAAAGCCCCGGTCCTTCCCAGTGCACTTCACGGATTGTTGAATTGTTGTATTGTTAGTGTTCTCCCTTTGTTTAGTGTTTCTCTGGTTTCCTAGTTCCTAGTTTTGATCTCCCACCTGGTTTTTTCGTTTTCGTCTGTCTAGCCGCCTGCCTTGTGGATTATCGCTTGTTTAAGGATTATTTCTCTACGTTTTGCCTGCGTTTCACCTTTTGCCCCTGTTTGACCCTGCCTGCTTGACCATGTATCTGTCTCGTCCATTGAATAAAAGCTCGCACATGGATCCGCTCGCCTCTCGCCTCTCATTCCCGGTTACAATTAGTATGCAATATTTACAAACACAAAACCTACATGTTTTACGTTTTTATTGATGCTGAAATGTACAATTTAGATGTAATTGTAACAAGAACTTTTAAAACATATTTTTATGGATTTTTAGCTAAAAAAAACAAAAAAAAACAAAAAAAAAGTAAACTATTTACGTATCTTTTATATCATTAAGATATTTGTATTACAGTTTTTTTTTTCAATTGCTAACAAGCATTTACCAATACTTAAAGTACTTTTTCTAAACTCTTAACACAGCAACACACCTACATCACACAATTAACCAAATAGTTCATTTTGTGGCCAAAACCACATTTTGTTAAATGAATACAAACTCTACATTTCAAAATGCTGAATATGCTGAATACCCTTTTCTACACATACTAACTCTTTCAAAACACAGCAAACCTGATTCAAAATAGAGTCATTCAGTCAAAACATTACCACTAGTTTCTATCCAACAGAAATATATAGTCAATCATAGTACAGTGACTGTCAAAATACTAACAATTGATGGCTTTACAAAAACTGCATTGCCTGTCATGTTTCAGTTCTACTTGCATATAAAAGACAATATAAAAAATTTTTTTTTTTTTCTGTAATTTTTCAGTTTACCTTCAACTGAAACCCGTTTAATATTTTTTAAGTGTTGAATGTGTTTGTTCTTGGCAACATACTACTGAATGAGTCAATGAGTCACTTTATAGAATGTAGAAGAGAAAATCCAACATACATGGCCTTTGGTTACTATGCAAACTTGTTTCCGTCACAGTATAAGAAAAATAAAATAAAAACAGTAATCTTTTGATCTCACAATTCAGACTTCTACAGGAATTGTGAGTTTACATCTTGCAATTCAGACTTTATCAGAATTTTGAGATACTGTATATTTACAATTGCAAAAAAAAAAAAAAAATCTGAATTGTGAGATACAAAAGTCAAATTACCCTTTATTTTCTATGGCTGAAATAAGCTATAGGTTTCACATGTGTAAAGGGGGAAAAACAAACAAACAAACATAAAAATGCACAGTCCAACACTGTTACGTCCACACCAGGCTCCACCCTCACAGACACGCAGCGAGCACCCTCTCCTGAGTATTAACCAGCCACACCTGCTCAGCACACCTGACACCCATCACCACACCACATAAAAGCACACTCACCAGTTCACTCACTGTCCGATCTCGTTGTTCGTAAGTGGACTCTCTCATAGCTCTCTCCCTGTGGATATACTTACCTTGTACTTTCCTGTGATTCCTCCAGAGCTCTCCTTCGCCTCCAGTGTGAACTCCTCGTGGTCCCTCTCCATTCCTCCTCCGTCTCTGTGGTGTGGGTGTGTCTCCTTCGGTGTTGTGTGCTCCAACGATTCCTCCTAAGTTCAAGAAAGACTTTAAGTTTGTTTACCTTCTTATTTCTGAATTGGATTTCTATTCTTTTGAGTTACCTTTTTGCCGCATCCTGCGAAGAACCTTTGTTGAATAAATTACAGTTTGGTTTACGTTATTACGTTGTCTGTCCGCTTCCTTAACAGAAGATCGGACCAGATATAAAATAAAGAAGGCGACATGAGCACCGCCGATCCCTTCCAGGAGCTCGTTGAGGCTCTCAGGCGATCGATCCTTTCCACACTACCACCCACGGCGCCCACGCTATCACAAACCCCACGCCAAAACCAGGAAGTAAACAACCCTCCTTCGCCAGCGGCGGTTGTATGCCCCATGGTGCGACCGACGCCCTACTCTGGCGAGGCGGGGGATTGCAAGGGGTTTTTACTTCAATGTGCCATCACATTCACTACCTACCCTCACGTATATAATTCGGATGATACAAAAATAGGATATGTTATCTCTTGTTTATCAGGGAATGCTCTTCGCTGGGCCGAGTCGATATGGAACCAAGCGGGACCCGCTGTCAGCTCCTACAAGGCTTTTGCTTCTCATTTCCAAGAAGTCTTCGGAAGAACCGATTCCGATTCTTCCGCTGGTGAGGAATTATACCATTTCCGTCAACATAACCTCACTGTACAAGACTATTCTATCAGATTCCGCACACTAGCAGCTGCCAGTGGATGGAACGAGAGAGCTCTGGTGACCACGTATCGACAAGGTCTGGAACCGAATCTCCGTATGATGCTGGCTCCTTATGATGATTCTATTGGACTAGAAAAGTTCATACAACTCAGTCTCCGATGCTCTGCCCGAGTCACTGCCTACACCCAACCAACCTCTCACGTAAAAGCTGAAAATCCCTGTGCACCAAAGTTCACCGGCCAGACCGAGCCTCCTTCTGAGCCTATGGATGTCAGTCGACGTCGGCTCACACCTCTGGAACGTCAACGACGATTGTCCTCCGGACTTTGTTTATACTGTGGACAACCCAATCACGTGATAAAGAACTGTCCCCTTCGACTTCCTCGTACTATGGTGAGTCAAGTTATCACTATCACTGAGAATATGCACCCATGCACTTACCCAGTAACTCTTACTGCTAAGGGAGTTTCCCTTTCTGTGGCTGCTCTTATAGACTCTGGATCAGCTGGCAACTTCATTGCGGGACACTTGGCACGACAACTACGTCTACGGACTGAACCCACGGAGAGGAGGTATCAGGTCCAGTCAATAGATGGGAAACCCCTCTCCCATCGGGAGGTGCACCGTCGCGCGGGTCCTATTCGTCTCGATATTGGGGTGTGTCATCAAGAGGAGATATCGCTCTTGGTTCTGGAGGGTTCTATGGTCGACACAGTGCTTGGACGTCCGTGGCTGGCGAGACATGAGCCAATCCTCTCCTGGGGCACGGGTGAGATTATGAAATGGGGTTCCCAATGTTGGCCTACCTGTTTCCCCAAACTTCCACTACGGGCTCCAACGTCTCTTGCGGTTTGTACAACATCCATTGAGAGTCCTATAGAGAAACAATCTACTGACATTCCCCCTGAATATCATTCCTTTCAGGATGTTTTCTGCCCCAGGAGAGCCGCTCGACTACCACCCCATCGCCCATGGGACTGCGCGATAGACCTGCTCCCAGATGCCCAGTTGCCCAAGGGTAGGATATATCCTCTATCCATCCCGGAGACAAAGGCTATGGAGGAATACATTCGAGAAGCTCTTGCACACGGCTACATTCGACCATCCACATCCCCTGCTGCCTCAAGCTTTTTCTTCGTGGCTAAAAAAGATGGAGGACTCAGACCATGTATTGATTACCGAGCTCTCAACAAGGTAACCATCCCTTTTAAATATCCACTACCCCTCGTTCCTGCTGCTCTGGAGAAGTTACGAGGGGCCAAGGTATTCACAAAGTTAGACCTACGTAGTGCCTATAATTTGATCAGAATAAGACACGGGGATGAGTGGATGACTGCTTTTAGCACCCCTACTGGCCACTACGAGTATCTTGTGATGCCTTATGGTCTCGTTAACGCCCCTTCTATATTCCAGGACTGTATGCACGATATTTTCCGAGAGTATCTGGACAAGTTTGTACTCATCTACATAGATGACATCTTAATCTTTTCCTCCACAATCCAAGACCATCACCAACATGTCAAACAGGTACTCACCAAACTTCGTGAACACCAATTATACCTTAAAGCCGAGAAGTGCTCTTTCCACCAGAAATCCACCCAGTACCTCGGATACAACATCGACCCGGCTGGAGTGAGCATGGACCATGGAAAGGTGGAGGCAATCACCAACTGGCCCAAACCCAGGACAATTAAGGAACTGCAAAGGTTCTTAGGATTCGCCAACTTTTACAGGCAGTTCATAGAGGGGTATAGTATGCTTGCCTGTCCGCTCACGTCCATGCTGAAGGGAAAACCCAAAACCCTTACCTGGTCGTCCGACGCCGCCAAAGCGTTTCACCAATTAAAGGCGGTTTTCACTTCTGCCCCAATTCTCTGTCATCCAGATCCATCCAAACAGTTCATCGTTGAAGTTGATGCTTCAACTACGGGAATCGGAGCCATCCTGTCGCAGCAGCAGGGGAACCCACCTCAACTTAAGCCGTGTGCATACTTCTCTAGGAAACTTACCCCGGCGGAGAGGAATTACGACATCGGAAACAGAGAACTTCTGGCCATCAAGCTAGCGTTGGAAGAGTGGAGACATTGGCTGGAGGGGTCTGCTCTACCATTTCAGGTATTAACTGACCACAAGAACCTGCTATATCTAAGGGATGCAAAGAGACTTAACCCGAGACAGGCCAGATGGGCCTTGTTCTTTAACAGATTCCAGTTTTCAATTTCATACAGACCTGGCTCAAAGAATGCCCGTGCAGATGCTCTCTCTCGTCTCCATGCGCCAGAAGAGGAACCAGAACCAGCCGAACCCATTCTGCCTGAGAAATTGTTTTCCTGTCCCATCCAATGGGTGACCCCTCCAGCTGCATCAGATCCTGCTCCGACGCCTCCGCCGGGGTGCCCTCCGAACCTCCGATTCGTCCCAGACGAAGAACGCATTCCCCTCATACATACCACGCACACTTCACTGGGCACTGGGCATCCAGGGACCAACAGAACCCTCTCGCTCCTAAAACAACAGTTCTGGTGGCCCAGGATGGAATCAGATGTGCAGAGGTATGTGAGAGGGTGTCGGGAATGTGCCATGGCCAAGACACCAAGACATCTACCTGCAGGAAAGCTGGTACCTCTTCCCACACCTAACCGCCCCTGATCACACCTAGGGGTCGACTTCATTACGGATTTGCCCGCCTCAGAAGGTAATACGTGCATCCTCGTAATAGTTGATCGTTTCTCCAAGTTTTGTCGTCTCATTCCTTTAAAGGGACTACCAGCTGCCTGGGAGACGGCACAGAACCTGTTTCATCACGTGTTTCGACCCTATGGCCTACCTGAGAACATTGTATCTGACAGAGGACCACAATTCATATCCAGGGTTTGGCGGGCATTTTTCCGACTCCTAGGTGTGGCCGTAAGTCTCTCCTCTGGCTACCATCCGCAAACTAATGGACAAACCGAACGAAAGATCCAGGAGGTGGGGCGGTTCCTCCGTACCTTCTGCCATGACCACCAGGACACCTGGAACCAGTTCCTGGGCTGGGCCGAGTACGCCCAAAATTCCCTACGCCAAGACACTACCGGCCTCACCCCTTTTCAATGCGTACTCGGCTTCCAGCCCCCACTCTTTCCCTGGTCAGGAGAACCATCTGATGTACCTGCCGTCGACCACTGGTTCCGGGAGAGCGAGAGGGTCTGGGACATGGCTCACCAACATCTTCAGAGGGCAGTGCGTAGGCAAAAGACCACAGCAGATCGTCGTCGCTCTGATGCCCCTACTTACCAGGTGGGCCAAAAGGTTTGGCTCTCTACCAGGGACATTCGCCTACGCCTGCCCTGCAAGAAACTAAGTCCCAGATATGTTGGTCCCTTCACCATCACGGAGCAGGTCAACCAGGTTACCTATAAGTTACACTTACCACCTCACTACAAAATTCACCCCACTTTTCACGTGTCCCTCCTCAAACCTTGTCACGACCCTCTCCTTCCTCCCACAGAGCCTGGTGTCGAAGAAACCCCTCCTCCCATGGTTGTCGAGGAAGGAACCATTTATCAAGTAAAGGAGATATTGGATTCCCGACGTCGTGGTGGGCGCTTGGAGTACCTTATTGACTGGGAAGGATACGGACCTGAGGAAAGATCGTGGGTTCCAAGAGAGGACGTCCTAGATGAAACTTTACTCAGTGAATTCCATGAAACTCACCCAAATCGTCCAGCACCCCGAGGCAGAGGTCGACCACCACGACGTCGGAGAGGCCCGGCCTCGGGAGGGGGGCCTGGAGGGGGGGGTAGTGTTACGTCCACACCAGGCTCCACCCTCACAGACACGCAGCGAGCACCCTCTCCTGAGTATTAACCAGCCACACCTGCTCAGCACACCTGACACCCATCACCACACCACATAAAAGCACACTCACCAGTTCACTCACTGTCCGATCTCGTTGTTCGTAAGTGGACTCTCTCATAGCTCTCTCCCTGTGGATATACTTACCTTGTACTTTCCTGTGATTCCTCCAGAGCTCTCCTTCGCCTCCAGTGTGAACTCCTCGTGGTCCCTCTCCATTCCTCCTCCGTCTCTGTGGTGTGGGTGTGTCTCCTTCGGTGTTGTGTGCTCCAACGATTCCTCCTAAGTTCAAGAAAGACTTTAAGTTTGTTTACCTTCTTATTTCTGAATTGGATTTCTATTCTTTTGAGTTACCTTTTTGCCGCATCCTGCGAAGAACCTTTGTTGAATAAATTACAGTTTGGTTTACGTTATTACGTTGTCTGTCTGCTTCCTTAACAAACACATTCTTACTCCTCTCTCCTAACTCTTCTCCTGTTTTTTCTGAACTACTCCTCTCCCTCTGCCAGGCATTTTTTTTTTCTCTCTCTGATTGTTTTGCATCCACAAAACCAAATCAAAGAGGTCTTTTTTGTTGATGTAATGGAAAGATTTTCAACACCTGACTATTCCTCAAACTGAGAATGGAATCAGCTTTTCTAAATATTTCAGTGATCTTGTTACTTAAAGGTGCTAATCAGTTGTTACAGTATTTTATATAGAGAGATTTTTTTCAATACTTTTGAGCTGTTGTTGTTGCAGAAGTAGAAGCTTAATACTTTATTTAAGGTTTGGAACATTAGGTCTTCATTTCTGACATGCTGTGTTTAAGCATTTGTAAATAAGACTAAAAAGATCCATGATTTTGGTTTTGGGTAAGCATTGTATGAAAAGAAAATGTAAGCATTTTAGAAACATGATAATTGATTGCATATTGTGTGAAAACAACACAAATTGTGTTAATGGTATGGTCACAACAGACGGATGTTGTGCTAATTGTGTTTAGAGTTTTGAAAATGTGACTAGAGATTGGACAAAAGGATGTTAGCAACTGAAAAAAACTGTAATGCATTTTTATCATTTTATGAATTTAAGTTGTTAATCGCTAAAAATACTATCCAGGTATTATCCAGATCCACTCAGTTAAGGCACGTGCGCATTTTCTAATTCAAACATACCTCACCAGAAACACAGCATGTCGCAGTCTGTGATGACGTAGGCGAGAGGCAATGAGCATTCGATTTTCCTACCGTAAAACCTGTCATTTCTTGAAGCGGAAACATTTGAATTTGAAACAAGCATGTCAGCGCTGGTTTTGCTGTTTATGGAAAAGACTATAGCGGCCAGTTGCTGTTCAGGATGGAGATGAAGATCGCTAAATCAAGGCTTGGATTTGCTTCTTTTCTTTGCAATCTTATGGATTCTGAAGATTAATTATGTTACGCTTTTGGTGTATTTTATGGCTCTATGTTCAGTCACAGCATGTCAGAGAAAAACGCCTTTCATGTCCCAAGGGAAACAAATTAAAAATTACATAAGTAATGGTTAAACGATTTCAAAAATGTTATTCATTTTAAGTGTTCAGATTGTCTTGTTTAACACCATGTAGGCCTATTCTTCTAAATGAATGAGCAGCAGAAATCACAGAACAGAACAAAATGTTATAATTTCATATTAAGGAAATGATCAAACAATTTAATAATGCAAATGAAAACATAAAGCCATTAATATGACAACTAAATACAATAATAATAAAATTAAGGCCACGATTTCAATATTCATAAGGATTAATTTTTAGCTGTCGAAAATACGTTAAAATACTTAAGTATTTGTATGTTTAGATGCTGTAAATACATCAGTATTGTATGTTTTAGTGCCTGTGAAAACCGTAAGTAAATATACGTTTTGTAGAACCACACTTTACATAAAATACATATGAATCTTGAAATATTTCTTGAAATATTATTTTGAAACATTATTCTCATAATATTTTGACTTTCTTCTCGTAATTTCGATTTTCTTCTCTTAATTTTGACTTTATTCTCAAAATATTACAACTTTAATCTCATAATCTTAGATTTTTTTAAATATTTTTTAACGTGGCACAAAAACGACATCGTAATAATGTCAGTGAATGGCTGTTGAGATTTTGACTCCAATAAAGTGCATCCATCCTTCTTAAAAAAGGAGCTTATGGGATGAAGTTTTAAATCTGGATAGTTTTCTTCCATAAATGCATCGATTCACTTCAGAAGGCCTTTATTTACCCCCCGGAGCCAAGTGGAGTACTTTTTAAGATGGATGGATGCACTTTATTGGACTTCAAAATCTTAACAGCCATTCACAGCCATTCACAGCCATTATAAAGCTTTGAAGAGCCAGGACGTTATATATATTTATATAATTTATATATATCTGACGTATTATATATATGATTGTATTCATTTGAAAAAAAAAAAATTAATAAAATCACATACACCTAGCATGGCTTGAGGGTGAGTAAATCATGCCGTAATTGTCATTTTGGGTGAACTATCCCTTTAAATTATGAATGCACCATTATAAAAGTTTTGGCTGATACCATAAGCTAATAATTGTGTTCATAATAGATAACCCTATAAATGGTTGTTATTTAAGTTGCATGAAATGTAAATTCAGTAGCAGATTCTCTCTTGAGATCTCTTATCAAATGGATTCAGACTACTATTTCTCGAGTATTTATGAATAATTCATTAAAAATAAATTGTCATAGTTTAATACTTTTTGTTATGGGTTTGTTCACATTCAAAATTGTTTTTGCAAGTAAAAAATGTTTCAAAAGTCAAACATCTTTTGCATCAAATCATGAAGTCTAGCGAATAAGCACACTTGGACAGTCTTGTGCATATATGCGAGCATTGGGCTGTCAATGTAAGCGCACTGACTTCTTCAAAGATCAGACAGACTGACCCACCTGCAGGCTTTTCTCCCAGCATGCTCAGTCAGTGTGCGGGTCAGTCAATCAAACGTGTCAGTCACATGCCGTAACTGTTGGAAGCATCTCTAATCATACCGGAGAGGCTTCCACTTGACCTGCTTGCAGAGATGAGGGTGATTTTCTCAAGTGTTTGGTTCCTCTTGCATAAAGCCAACTGAGCCCGCAGAGAGAACTGTGCACACTCCCAAATTGCTCCCATCAGCACCATGGCGACAAGTCTAAGTTTACTGCTTGTAAGAAAACTTAATTGCGTATTGCATGAAGTGTGATTGAGATATTGTGCGAAAAACAGTGTTGAGCTGCCACTTATGAGCTCTGAATCACACAATCTGAAAGGTGACAAACAGAAAAATGGTGCCTTTTGAGCACAGATGTGACATGACATGCATGCATTTAGTTGAAATGTGCACTTATGTATTTATATGCAAGTATATTTAAAACATATATTTAAACTTTACAGTGCGTAAGAGGTTAATAAAAAGCTTTCTTACTGTCACTCAAGAAAATAAGTGAAACTACATCTATACATTCTATATGCAAGCATACATCTATATGCAGCTTGTGAAGTCCAATTCACCACAAATTAATTTTATCAGTTATTTTTAATGAATCATTCAAAATGCTCACAGGCTGAATCAATATGTCTATTTCCCTACTACAGAATATAGTAGGCGAAAAACAGTGCATGTTTACTGTTCCATGAGACCACAATAGAGGAGTTGTAAATGGTTGCAGAGATGACATATTTCTGTAAGCCAAAACCTGGAAACAAATTAGCATTTTAGCACTTCCAGTCCCATCATTTCAAAGTCAGCTGTTTATTTTATTTTATTTTATTTTATTTTTTTTTGAATGACTTTTTGGCTAATTGCCTGAAATAAGGTTTGTGGTTCAACAGAAGCCTAAAATATTTTCATGTTTTAGTCTATGGCATTTTTTAAAGCTTTAACTTAAACATTACTAGTATATCCAGACTGCATTCATACAACACACATTCATACTACACAGAACATACTTTTTTACCGGTCGCAAAATAATCACTTTTTCAAAAGTACTCATACTCATACTACTCAGGGAGTATGTGATTTTGGACACAGCGGCACAACGTCCATTTTTGGACAGAGCGACTCTTCTGACTCACTACCTTTCACTGGAACTAAGTGAATATTTTCTTCAACAATGTTTCTTTAAAAAAAGTACATGTCTGTGGATAATAGATATAAGTGGGAGGAAAAGTCCCTCTCAGTACCAAAACACAAATAGGAAGAATAAAGTGACCTAATCTCCATTATCTTGTTTATATTTAAAATGGACTCTTCTTTGATGTCACCATAATGTCCATAATGAAGGCTGCGGTGTTTATTTTCATAAATGTGTGCATGAGTTCAGCTCTTGTGGGCAGGCTGCATGCTTTATGAGGTGGCAAATAAAGCAGAGAGACTTTGCTGCAGCCAGTAAAAAGGGCCAGTGGCTGTGTCATAAGACCAGAACATGGAGGCGGTGATTACGGCCTCATTGGGCTGTTAGCAGGAATGGGCCAGCCATATTTAGAGTGCCATAAAACAGAGGCAGGCTGACAGCTTTACAGCATGTGGTAATGCTTAATGGAAGCTCTCCTCCGCAGGCTTATTACGGTAAAAACATACAACTCACAGGTGATGCTGGCAGAAAAAAAACACACTATTTCAACATCTCTTTTTCTAGAGAGCTTAAAAACACGAAACAAGGCATCAGTGTAGCATGTCTGACTGTACCTAGTTTATGCCAAAATGCTTCTCACATCATTATATTGCTATTGCAAAAATTAACCATGGTTTTACTACAAATAAAACCAAAAACCTAAAGTTGCTCTAGTTAAACCATGGTAACTACAAATTAGTTTAACTATTCTAACCATAATTTAACTATGACATTTGTAGTAAAACTGTGGTTGTACAAATGGTAATCAATACAATAAAACCCCATGGTTACACTTTTTTCTATAATAAAACCATGGTTAATTTTTGTAAGGGTTGTTTACACGTAAGGTGGGAGAAATTCATTTGGTGGACACTGACAGGCTATTGTCGTTTTTCCTTTTAAACTGACAATTTTTAGATTTCACTTCATAGATTAGTTTTATGAACAAGATCATTTCTATAAACACGAAGTTAAGAGAATTAAAATTCTGTCCTGATTTACTCACCTCTTTAATGCTGTTCCAAACTCGTTGGGCTTTCTTTCTTCTGTAAAACGGTGAGTTTCTCCATTTTTTAAGCAGCTTGTCGTCATTAGATGTCCATTATCAAGCGCCATTGCGCCCCGCGTGTTTGCTACACCTGCTAAATGCGCACCCCACATGACATCACGTTTTATTCAAGTTCTGAATGAGTTTTAAGTCTGTATTGAATGTCATTAGATAAAACACCGCCAAATAATCCTTAGAAAACGCGTCTTTCTATTGTTGGACTGAACTCAAAACAAACAAACAGCGAGACGAGACTGTTATCCAAATCACAACAAATGAGCCGATTCTTTAAATGAATTGGCCTATTCAAAACGATTCAAGTCATCCGGTTTTGAATCGGAGGGGCTACTACTAAATCAGCACCGTCTAAAGTTTAAGTTTAGAGCCGGATACTTATTGTCTCACCATGAAAATATCTCCAGATAAACAGTAACCGTCAAATTCCCAAGCAGCCTGGTGTTTGTTCCTGAATGATTCTTCGTTAGTGTCCGAATCGGTTGAGTGATATGATTCAATGATTCACTCATACTCACTTGTCACCACTTTCGTCCTGTCAGTCTATCTATCGTTCTATCAATCTGTCTTTCTGACTAATAGAGTCTAAATAGAAGGGAAGATTAGGACTATGTACTATTTTATGATTTTGTGTGTGTTTGTTTGTGTTTTTTATCTTTAGTCGCAATGAATGAAACTTTGTTTAGCATCTGAATGTTGAATGAATATATGTTTTGATGCTGGGATGCTGGTTAGGTATGTTTTGATGCTGGTTTAAGCTGGTCCTTTGCTGGTTTAAGATGGTTCTTTGCTGGTCCTTTGCTGGTTTATCTTAAACCAGCAAAGGACCAGCTTAAACCAGCATCAAAACATACCTAACCAGCATCCCAGCATCAAAACATACCTACCACCATATGCTGGTTTTTTCACCAGGGGATAGTACGTACATCACGGAAACGTCTATTTGACGTCTGCATTTACATCTGCAAGACGTATTTCTTATTTTATTTCATTTTTTTTTTTTAACTTATATTTGTGTTTGCTCATCTCCAGTAGGTCTATATGACGTTTTCCTATCAGATGTCAAACAGACTTCTATTAGATGTCTTTAAGATGTTTATTATTTTGAATGTAACACTGACATCTTACAGATGTCTGTCAGATGTTTGTACACAGCAGATGCTATCTATCTACTATCTATCTACTGTATCTATCTATCTATCAAAGAAATTTAGAGCCTAATCAAATTCTACTAAAAGATTATGGACTATTTTATGGTAATTCATTTTTTCTTTCTTTCTTTTTGAAGCTTTAGTCACACTGTCCTTGTAAAATAGTTCCATATCTTATTCCATTCTGTTAATAAATACTGCATACAGGTTTACAATGACACAAGTGTGAAGATGTTCATTTTTGGGTGAACTATTCATTCAGTATTACTCACTGTGGCCCCTGAAACTATTTAGACTAGCGAAAACAGACCTTGAATGTGTGCACTGGAGAGTGTACTCTATACAAACAAAAAGACAAGACGTGCTGAGTCTAGGGACATTGTTCCCAAAACGTCCAACTGCATGATGAGTTTTATTTCACATTTCAGCTTTAATCAAACTGAGAGAGAATGAAAAACAGGAAAAAGGTTTCCCAAAGAGTTAAAATTAGCATTTTTAGACAAAACAATGAAATGTCCATGTTCATATAATCTGAATAAGCAATGAAAAAAGGTAAACATTTGGATTTCTCTCCTCCATGGAGCATGAAACTCAAATCCAACTCAGTGTTTCTCCCTCGGGCTGAAATCTACAATTAAAGGAGGAGGTGGGATGGAGGAGGGACGTCAAAAGGATTGTCAAATTGAGTGTGGAGCAGTAAGAGGCGGTTTATTTGCCCTTCATGTTGTGATTGGTGGGATTACATGAGCATGCTCCTCCTGAACTATCATTTGGAACTCAATTTAAGGGTTTATACAGATCTCTCACTTTCTGTCTCTAAAGCTCTTGACTGGCTGTCTCATTCCCGGTAGGACCAGTCAAGGGTGAGAGCAGCTCAACTGGGTCATTACCCTTTGGCCCACGACAGCACACAGCAGAAGCAGATAAGTCTGGGCCAGCAGAAGCGTGAAATGCTGTTCAGATATCACTCACACCACAATACAATCATATTTTCTGTCGCACAACACTGGAAACAATTCAAGGAGGAAAATGAAAATTCTGTCATCATTTATTTGCCCTGATGTCAGTCCAAACCTGTATTTTCTCTCTTTCTTTGTAACACACACAAAAAAAATTAAATTTAGCAGAAAGTCCTGTGTTTCCCAAAAGCTTTGTAAGACAAAGCAGATTGTAGAAACCACTGGCACTATTGCTTTCTATACAATCAGGCTGTTGTGTTGTCCATACGGTGAAAGTGTATTTTACTGGCAAGTTCCATAAGAACAAAAAAATGTCAAATTTGTCCCAACATTTACAATCAATCAATCATTTAGTCAATAATAAATATGCCCTGTTTTCATCTATGAGGCTAACTGACTTTTCTTTCTAAAAGTTAGTGATAAGTTCTCCATGCTGTTCTTCTCTGTTTAGTGTTTTAATACTGATAATGTGCTGCATTTAAATAAAACGCTGTAGTAAAATTAAAAACAGACAGCATTTACAGCATTACACCAATGTCCGATTAATTAATCAGCATCAAGCTGCTGCTAGGTGCTGCGATGCAAATTACAATAATTATTTCCCACGTGTTGTCGGAAGAATGGTTTTAGCCTCAGTTAAGCTTCAATCTAATGTTAGGTGACTATAATTTATGAAGCAGTTCATCTTTTGTTGGTCTTGGCACAGTGAACAGTTTTTGTGATGAACATTAAAAAAAGAGAGAGAGAACGTATTTATTTATTTATTTACTTACTTACCAGAAATATTATAATATTATAATATTTTAATAAAATGCAGTTAATGCGTTACAAAAATAACAGCAATTCAAAAAAATGCAAAAAAAAGTAAATATTAAATAAAATATTGAATATTGTAGACTGCTGTTCTTTGCACTTGTGTCAGCTAAATTAATAACTAGCCTAAATTATGTGTGTTTCAGTATTTTCATTCAACTTTATCATGTATATAAAATTAAATCAGATAACTCTATTCTTTAGTGACTTTGATTTTTTGATTAACAACATCTGTTCCAAACTTATGGTTATTTCATCCAGCATTGATGTTTTTGTTTTTATGTGCTATTTTATTACCACAATATCATCCCAGTGTTAAAAAGAAGTTCAAATAATGGCACAGCAGTCTGCTCAAACGGTTACACAGAAAACACTAATATACTTTAATAGCTAATTTATCTAACTTCTACCTCCAGTCCCACCTTGTTACCCCTGTCGACTGGCTGCTACCTCTGGGATTGAACCCTCTTTAGCAGTGTGGACTCAGAGAAAGACTCCTTTCTCATCACACACATTAACTAGAGAGATAGTGTCAGCGAGGTCAACGCCAGCCACAGACCTGATGGGACAGAAAGAGCCAAGCACAAAGCTAAGCCCCATTTGCCAGAATCACCTCATCTGAGCCGCTGACATGCTCAGAGGAAGTGATTCAGTAGCTCGCTCGTGTGGCAGCGCTCCAGTGGTAATTAGCAACAGTAAATCTACATATCGTCCAAAAGAAACGAGCATTATATGCCTAACGGTGATGAAGGAAGTTCTTAGCGTGCTGTTACGCGGTTGATAGAGTGTTCAGGATGGTTGCCAGGTGGTTACTTGCAATTCCAAGTCAAAAGACTCTGGCTTCTAGATATGAATTAGGTACTGAGTAAATCCACAACATTTTTATTTGTTTTTAGCCTTTTCAGGCTAACTTAAAAGGGTACACTGTAAAAAATAAAAAACACAATTTGTTGAGTCAGCTTAAAATAATTTGTTACCCTGCTGCCTTAAAATTTTAAGTTCAGTCAACTAAAATAAGTTTAGTCAACTTGAAATGTTAAGTTGTACTAAGTAACAACTTAGATATTTGTGTTTCCTAAACTTAACAGATGGGTAAGTAACCCAGCTGCCTTAAAATTTTAAGTTTACGGTTCAGATTACGGTTCAAAAAATGTTAAAGGGTTCCTATTATGCTTTTTCACTTCTTGAATTGTAGTCAGTGTGTGGTGTGTATCTTTGGGCATAAAAAAAGATCTACAAAGTTACAAATCTCAAAGTCCACTCCAAAGGGAGACGAACGGCTCCTTTGGACTACAGCGTTTGTTTTCCGCATACTATGATGTCACAACGAGGTGCATTAGAAAAGGGGTCACCAAACTTGTTCCTGGAGGGTCGGTGTCCTGCAGAGTTTACCTCTAACTTTCCTCAACACACCTGCCTGGAAGTTTCAAGTATACCTAGTAAGACCTTGATTAGCTGGTTCAGGTGTGTTTGATTAGGGTTGGAGCTAAACTCTGCAGGGACACAGGCCCTCCAGGACCTGATGTTCTTTGATAATGTTAGGCTGCTTTTAGCCTCATGCTGGAGCTGGTTTCGGGCAATGAAACTAAGTATGTAAAATAATTAAATAAATTAGCATGATAATATTATGTATCGGCGATCTCGCAGGCTGATGATGGGACCCAACACTACTGTATTACTTACTCACCCTTCATGCATCCTATAGGTGTATATGACTTCCTTCTTTCAGACGAATGCAATCAGAGTTATATTACAAATTATCCTGGCACTCCCAAGCTTTAGAACAGCATAGACGAGTCTTTCCATTCATCAGTCCAAAACAAGTCAAGGGGAGTAGCAGGACGGAAACACCGTCTAAGCTGTTCGCCAATCGCAACGCAGTGGGACAGCTAACCAATCACAAAACATTTCGCTTTTTGGAAGGCGGGCCTTCATTAAACCCGGAACTAATCGAGCCATTTGTGCCAGGCTGGGGAGAAAGGTATTATAATAATGTGAATTATGTGAAAAATAATGCGTTTTTCGATCGAAGCATGAAAGCATGTTCTAGTACACCCCATAAAACAAAATCAAGGTTTTGTAAAAGAGCATAATAGGAACCCTTTAAATGGAGATTTATCTTACACAAACACATCAATTAACTTCAAAAGGCCTTTTATTAACCCGCCCAAAGCTGTGTGGACCACTTTTTATGGTGAATAGATGTCCTTTATTGGAGTTCAAAATCACAACACCCATTCACTGCCATTATAAAGCTTGGAAGAGCCAGGACATTTTTTAATATAACTCCAGTTGTATTCGTCTAAAAGAAGAAAGTCATATACACCTAGGACAGTTTGAGGGTGAGTAAATCATGGGGAAATTTTAATTTTTGGGTGAACTGTCCCTTTAAATTTCACAGCTTGCATTCTTTGAATCTGAAATACCCAGAATTAGACTTTGTCACTCTTTTTGCATGATTTAACAAATTTACAGCTTGACTGGAAATGGCACACAGTATTATCTCAAAGTATGTATTGTGTAATACCGTTCCATGGTAGAAATGTCAGTAATTACTTAGTTTTAACATTTTTAAATAAAATGCCAGACTCTTTTGTCTAACTAAGGCTAATTTCTCAGGTAGCATGTTATGTAAATGCACACAATTAAATGTTGCCAGACTTTTTGTATAATTTGACAAAATTTGACAAAAAAAGTAGACTTTTTTTTTAAATACTACTGTGTATATTAGGAACAAAAACGTTTGGTGTTCTGAAAACTATTCCACAACTGACATGTAATTTTGAGAAACTAATGAAAATGTATTTTATGCAATGCAATATTGAACAATTTCTCTTTGTTTAAATTCATAAACTGAAAAAAAAAATGGTGTGGAAACAATTTTTCAAAGAAACAGCAAATAACACATTAAACATTAAATTTTGAAGAAGAAAAACTGACATATTTCCTTATAAAACACACTAATTAATTAATTAACTTCAATTTCTGGGTCTGGGACAAAAGTAAAACAATAAAATCTATACATAAACATATAGATATTTGCAGTGTTGGGAAGGTTACTTCAGACATGTAATAAGTTACAGATTGCAAGTTACCCAATGTAAAATGTAACATGTAATAGTAGTGTAACTATTTCAATTACTTCGTTAATATAACTGGTTACATTTGATTACTTTTTAGTTTACTTTTCTAAATTTCAACTGTTTGCTTATTCGACATGCTTATTCAAAAATGTCTGTTACGAATCTGGTCGGTGTCCTGCGGTCTGCTCACCACCAGATGTCACTCTCACCCTGTCACTATACTCAGACTGTTACTTTGCACCCCGGACTACTACTTCCATCACCCATCGCGCTGATTGCGTCGACTCCTGTGACCAATCAGCGGTGCTATATAAGCCCTGGTCTTTCCCCTTGCAAGCCACGGAGTATTGTGAGTTGTTGTTGTAGTTCTATTGTTAGCGTTCCCTAGTTTCTAGTTTCCCTGTGTCTAGTTCCCTCGCCTGGCCATCACGTCTCGACTTGTCGCCGCCTGCCCAGTGGACTATTACTCGTTTCACGGATTCTACTCTCTCGTCTCGCCCCTTTACGGATTACGTTCGCTCCTGTTCGACCCACGCCTGTTTCACGGGCTTCTTTGTGCCTAGCCCTGATATCACTGCTTACTGTTGTTTGACCCTGCCTGTTCAACCATGTTTCTGTCTCGTCCCTCCAATAAAAGCTTGCATATGGATCCGCTCGCCTCTCGTCCTTCACTCTCCGTTACAGAATACTCCGTCACCACAGGATCCAGCAGCTTCACCCCCGGACATTCAGATATGGACACAGACAGAATTCTTTTCAGGATAAAACAGGGACCACGCACACTAGAACAACACATCCGTGAGTTTCTGGCCATTGCTAATCACTCCACCCTCCCGGACTGTATCATTATAGAGATTTTCTGTGATGGCATAAATGAGCCTTTAAAGGCGAGGCTGAGACGCAAGGGCCCGCGCTCATCTCTGGCTGCTTTTCTGGACTTTGCGTTACTGTGTGTGGGCTCTCCATTTACCGTGGGTGTCGCGGATGAGGAGCACGACGCCACGGAACCGCTGACCGCCTGGATCGCGCGGGAAATGGCGGCCGTGTCGGAGCGCACTCGAGCAATGGCAGCGACAGCGGTGCCTCTTCACAAGATGGCGGCCGCGCCGGAGCGCGTTCATACCCTGGCGGCGACAACAGAGCCCGTGCACAAAATGGCGGCGACTGCGGGGCTCGTTCGCAAGATGGCGGCGGCGTTGGTGCGCGCTCACCAGATGGCGGCGACGGCGGAGCCCGTTCACAAAATGGCGGCGAAAACGGAGCTTCGTCACGTCACAGCTGTCATACCCGAGCCATGTAGAGTTGCAGCTGTATTTTCTGAGTCAAGTCAAGTTTCCAAGTCAAGTCGCAGCTGTGTTTCCTGAGTCAAGTCAAGTTTCCGAGTCAAGTCAAGTTGTAGCTGTATTTCCTGAGTCAAGTCAAATTTCCAAGTCAAGTCAAATTGCAGCTGCATTTCCCGAGTCAAGTCAAGTTTCCAGGTCAAGTCAAGCTACGGCTGCTGTTCCAGGGTCAAGTCAAGCTACGGTCGTCGTTCCTGTGTCAAGTCAGGTTAAAGCTGTGTTTCCTGTGTCAAGTCAAGTCAGAGCTATCGCTCCTGTCTCAAGTCAAGTTACAGCCATCTTTCCTGAGCCAAGCACTATCAAGATGGCCGTCACGCCCCGCCTGACAGCCCAGAGTCAAGTCACGCCCCGCCTGCCTTGTCGGTTCTGCCTCAGTCTCCTGGCCCTCCCACCGCTCCCCAGGACTGTTTTTCGATTGGAGCGTCTGGAAGCCCCTCCTTGGGGGGGGCTATGTTACGAATCTGGTCGGTGTCCTGCGGTCCGCTCACTGCCAGATGTCGCTCTCACCCTGTTACTATACTCAGATTGTTACTTTGCACCCCGGACTACTACTTCCATCACCCATCGCGCTGATTGCGTCGACTCCTGTGACCAATCAGCGGCGCTATAAAAGCCCCGGTCTTTCCCCTTGCAAGCCACGGAGTATTGTGAGTTGTTGTTGTAGTTCTATTGTTAGCGTTCCCTAGTTTCTAGTTTCCCTGTGTCTAGTTCCCTCACCTGGCCATCACGTCTCGACTTGTCGCCGCCTGCCCAGTGGACTATTACTCGTTTCACGGATTCTGCTCTCTCGTCTCGCCCCTTTACGGATTACGTTCGCCCCTGTTCGACCCTGTTCGACCCACGCCTGTTTCACGGGCTTCTTTGTGCCTAGCCCTGATATCACTGCTTACTGTTGTTTGACCCTGCCTGTTCAACAATGTTTCTGTCTCATCCCTCCAATAAAAGCTTGCATATGGATCCGCTCGCCTCTCGTCCTTCACTCTCCGTTACAATGTCAAAATCAATATCAAATAACTAGATATACAGTTTAATAGCTATATCTGTTTTTGAAATCAAATCTTTTCATAACTATGACAGGAAACACTGAAATATAACAATGTTTTGAAAATTAATCAATTAATCTTCATACATAAATAACATAAATAAATAGAATAAGCATTGTGTCCTAAACTCCTGAAACTTTGGTGCAAGTAGCCAAAATCAATCATGAAAGCATAATAAAAAGTTCAGTTTAGGTGCAGGTGACAGTCACATCAACAGGGAGAATAAAAATTTATATCAGAATTATTTCAGAAACAACCATTAATTGTAATCCTTGCCTTCACAAACCCCTCTTATGGTGTGTAAGGTAATATCCATTTTGACAAATTTATAAATGGTCTGTCGCCTTGAACTGACACTTGACCTTGCATAGAAGGCAGAGGGTAGGAAATAAAAGATTGATGTCGTAAAATAATGTGACGATGCAGTTATTAAGTTTGGCGGGGTTGCTGATGTGGACGGGGAGGTCTGAGGGAGTGTGAAATATCACATACGTTCAAAGATCAAAGCTGTGCTGATGGTTTAAGGAGGCAGTCATAAATCAATCTCTAAGAACATTCACACCAGACGGCCAGCTCTGTTTTGATGTTGTTTCCCTTGGGGGAGAAAAAAAGCTGAATTAAAGCACTGACTGACTTTTGGAAAAGAGCTCACAAAGATGAAAATGCTCGAGTCAGAAGATTATGGAGCAGTTATTAATGGGTCAGTCAGGATAATTGCATTTGCTACCTGAATTGTGAATATTTCACTTGCAGACGGTGTGATGAAGGCCGTTACTGCACCACTGATTGAGCGGGTTCAAACGCGGCCTGATTTAATGAACCACTTACCTGGTAAATCTAAATCCACTAAGACCAATTACAGAGCTGCTGATTCACACGGAGTTTGAGTCATCTGACTTCTTCCACTGAGATTCACATTAAGATCAGTGATCTGGTCAGACCATTCCTTTCTGTATCGGTTACATGGTGGTTGAGCGCCATGTTCAGTTAAAGGGACAATACACTGAAAAATTAAAACTCACTCTCATGTCATTATTTCTTTCTTCTTTCCCTGTACAATAAACCGGGACTGGTGCTTTAAGGTTTCAATTTAGATAAAAGCGGTTCTTGGTATTCGCTGAAATCCTTGACATTCGTTCAGCCCATGTTTTTATTTGTGAATCAATCATTCAATAACTGGTCGTCTTAATCAAATTTTGTTTACTCAGAATTTTGTCTTGAACAAATTGATGCAGTAAACAAAACTGAATGATTTGTTATTGAATTACACATTGACCTTCATTTACTTTTATATGGAAAAAAGTGGACAAGGAGGTTCTGAATGATTCATTTAGAAGTGACATTATTCCATTGCTCAGTTCAACTCACTGATTCAATGATTCATTCAACACAGTCCAATGGACGGGAAGATTTTCAATGAATGATGAGTCAAATTTCACATGACTTGTAATACAACACATGGTTCATATCAGCTACTTTCAGTACTTTCATGAAGCTTTTTTTTAATTCACGAATCAGATGATTCTATACCCAAGTTCAGCTCACTGATTCAATGATCTATTCACATTGGTTTACATAATCCAGTGAACGGGAAGATTATCAGTAAATGATGAGTCAAATATCAGTCTGTTCATCACATAAACTATTCAGTACTTATAGAGCTTTTTTGCACTGTAATTTTCATGATCTGATCTTCGTTGGCTTTTGTTATAGGGAAATGGGTGGGCAAGGATATTCTGAATTCAGTTATCTGAAGTTCAGCTCACTGACTGAATGATCCATTCATGCTGGTTAACAGTCCAACGAATGGGAAGATTTTCAATGAATGATGAGTGTCATTTTAGTCTGTTTATCACGTAAAGCTTCTGTATGACTTCAGACAACTTTGAATATAATGCATGATTCATATCAACTGCTTTCACGGTACTTTTATGGAGCTTTTTGTCATTTTCATGCTTTAATGTTCATTGGCTTTCATTATATGGAAACAATTGGGCAAGGATATTGCCCACAGTGGAGCTGACGGAGGGAGGAGCCATGGTGGAGGAAGAGTAGGAGACGGTGGAGCAGGTAGGAGAGGTGTCCAAGGTGAAGACAGAGAGCCGATGAGGCAGGGTGATGCAGAGGATCCAGAGGGCCAAGGTGAAGCCGGAGCAAACGAGGACCAAGGTGAAGCTGGAGGGAAGGCGAAGCCTGATAGAGCTGGGCGTACGAGGCACAGCCAGAGGAGTGGAGTCCCGAGGTAGCAGATGGTCGACGACTAACCGAGGCAGAGCCGAAGGGACAAGAGAGGCTGGCAAAGCTGGTGGACTGATGGGCCACGGTGGAGAGGAGGAAGCTAGGAGCCATGGTGAAGCCGCTGGGTCAACGGGCCGAGGCGGAATCCAGGACTCAGAGGCCAAGGCAGGGACAGGGGATCCTCCAGCCACAACACCGATTACGACTGGCAGACCCGCAGCATTCCCACCACACAGATGGTGGGCTGAGGGGCTGACAGGAAGCAACGGTGGCAAAGCTGAGGAAGCAGAGATGACGGGAGAAGGCAGGTGATGGAAGGTGGTTGGTTGAGAACTTGTGAATGCCAGGGCTTTCTGGTATGATGTGCACTGCCCACACACAACAGATCACAACTCCCAAAACCGTGAGCGCAGCAGATGGCCGCAGATTCACAAATGGCCTCCTTGGCCACAACAGTGCAGATAGACAGTTCAGGGCAGACTGAGAGTTCAGACAACGGTGGGAGAAGAGTGGGCATGTTCGCATATAAATCCAAATCAAAGTCTAAGTCCTCAGAGTCCAGTAGAAGCTCACCCTCAGTGGTGGTGCAGTGAGTGGGGCTTTCCTCCAAGCCCTCGTGCTCCCTTGCTTCATCCACCGGTGCCCACTCATTCGCCAGCTCTCTCACCTGGTCAGACGGGTCAGGCTCTAGCTCCAGGGTGATCCTTGGCTCTGTCTCTTTCTCTGGCAATGGCTCGTCGGTCGCGGCTGGCTTTGGCTCTACGTCTGCGGTGAGCTCAGTCTCTGCACAGTGGGGTGATGATGAGTTGGGTTTTGGGCTGAGCTGCTTTCCAGATCAGGGCCAGACCCTCTCTAGACAACAGACGATCGCCTCCAACCAGCTCAGCCACGTGGTGTCTTAGAGGTCGATAGAACGGTGGTAGTTTGCCCCGGTCCAGAACAGTGACTTCAGCGTTTCATCGCCCAAGGTGGTGATACTGGCGAGAAGGCTGAAGTCCCATGTGAAACTCTTCAAATCCTGGTTTTTCCTAGCCAGACCGGTGAATTTCGCAGCAAGCTCCATAACAAAAAAACCTAAAGAAAAAACTTTCAAAACAAAAAACAAAACTCGTAGAAAACACGCCGCGTACTATCACGTCTTGGTCGTGTATTCTGTCACGCAGTGGTGTCTATAGAACTCAAGCACAAGGAAGATAAAGGAAAATTGTCTTTTAATAAATCCACACAGAGGGTAATTCCACAAATGGGTAGACATGTAATCCACAATAGACATCTAATACTGGACAAGGGAACACAGGACAGACTAGAACTTAAATACACTGGCAAATGAAGATAATTGAGAAAACACACTTGAACATACACAATAAAGACACAGTCAAGGCGAGACAGAAACTAGTGACAACAGTCCAATGAAGTTTTTTTTTTTTTTTTTGTAGTTTTCTTGCTTTGATGCTCTTTGGCTTTTATTATATGAAAACAGGTGGGCAAGGATATTCTGAATGATTCATTTATGAATCAGTCTAATCCTATTTTAAAGCTCAACTCTCTGATTCAATGATCCATTCATATTGGTTAACATAGTCCACTGGAGGGGAAGATTATCATAGAAAAAAAGAGTCAAATTTCAGTCAGTTCTTCACACAAAAGTACTATATGATTTCAGATGACTTGGAATAATACACAATGCATATAAACTACTTTTATGATACTTAAATGAAGCATTTCATTTATTTTCATGCTCATTTACTTTTATTACATTACAAAATGAGGGTAATTATGGATATTAGGGATTTATCAACACGTTCTATGAAAGAAAGAGAGCCATACAAGTTTTTAAAAACATGATAGTGAGTAAAAAATTACAGGATTTTCATTTTCCCTTGAAAAACCCCTGTGCATGGTGTAAAGTTTTTTCTCTGCCATGTTTATATGTCTATTCAATGTTTTTAATATGCGTAAAGACAAATCATCAGTCAAGCTGAGAATTTTCTCCTTGAAACTGTTAAATACAGTCATGAAAATGTAACGAATCCTTGCAACTTGCACGGTAGAGCTTTTCATATCATTATCAAGACATTTCTACCTAAGGATGTTGAGTTTTAGAAGGAATCCTTTTGAGTTTTCCATTTGTCAAATGGGAACATGGTTTGTGTAACATTACACTGGTTGATAACGTAGTCAAGACTTGAAAAAAATGTTTAAAGGGGTCATCGGATGCCCATTTTCCACAAGTTGATATGATTCTTTAGGGTCTTAATGAAAAGTCTCTAATATACTTTGGTTAAAAATTCTCAATGGTTTTGTAAAACAACACCCTTTTTACCTTGTCAAAATGAGCTCTGCAAAAATCATCTCATTCTAAGGGGTTGTTCCTTTAAATGCAAATGAGCTCTGCTCACCCCGCCCCTCTCTTCTCTCTGTGGAATGACAATCTTGTTTACTTTAGCCGCATTTAGCCGCGTTTAGCCGCTAAACTTCCTAACTACCACGTTATAAGGAAAGGCGATCGCAAAGATTCATAAAAAAACCTTATACTCACTTCTGCTGTAAGTGAAGATGGATCACGAATGATTCGCGTGAACATAGACGGATATATGTAGATCAGGAGGTGCATTCCATTCACAAACAAATGTAATCTACTGCATCTTCAGCGGCTCAGATGTCGGGAGTAAATGATGACCACTATGTTCATTATTACATCCAGCAACATTATGAATTCAAACTCAAAACACTGTTATTATAGTATAATCTGAATTTGTTTATCAGTGAATGGTTAGAATATGAGCATAAATATTCATAAGCATACATCCCAGACATCTGCGCTCACTGTGAATTTAATTCTGTTTGCTATCGCGGTGGTCGCAGCAATGTCCATTCAAAAGCGCTCTGGGCTGATGTGAGCTGCGTCTTTTATGAAGCCAGCCCACTGTAATGAGCTCATTAAAGTCATGAAATCTGGTTATGAGGCATGACCAAGTCGAAATTGAAGAACATCTCTCTCCCGGATTCTTGGCAAGCTCTCAAACAAGCAAGCAGATTCAGATGCTGTTCTTCACAGTGACCCAGTCAAAAGTTTGGAGATGTTTGCCCTGGAGCTGTTATGATGTGAAGCTTAAGAAAGCAGCTGCATAAACAGTTCTGATGAACCCTTGCGTTTTCCAGGCGTCGGTGCCGGTAATCCTCTGTTCATAGAAAAATGAGAGAGACACATTAGAGAGTGTGATTCAGAGAGCGGAAATGCGGAAGGATACGCTGAGCTGTATACATCACACATTACAGCTTTAAAGGCGACACATGATAGTAAACAGGATTTCTTGCTCTTTTACGTTTTTACAGTGATATTTAGCAGATGCTTTAATCAAAAAAATGAGCAAAAGCTCTAGGGGTTGACTGATTATAGGCCTTGGGTGCATTTCTTAAAAGCAAACACACCCCTGGGCGATTATCAGCACTAATATTAAAGGAGAAGTCCACTTCCAAAACAAAGATTCACATATTATGTACTCACCCCCTTGTCATCCAAGATGTTCATGTCTTTCTTTCTTCAGTCGTAAAGAAATTATTTTTTTTTAAGGAAAACATTTCAGAATTTTTCTTCATATAATGGACTGATATGGTGCCCCGAGTTTGAACTTCCAAAATGCAGTTTAAATGCGGCTTCAAACGATCACAAATACGGTTGTAAACAATCCCAGCCAAGGAAGAAGGGTCTTATCTAGCGAAACGATCGGTTGTTTTCATAAATTCATTTCATTTTATTCTCAAACGCTCGTCTTGCCTTGCTCTCCCTGGACTCTGTGTATTGTGGCTCAAGACAGTTAGAGTATGTTGAAAAACTCCGATTGTGTTTTCTCCCTCAACTTCAAAAATCATTTCAAAATCATCCTATATCACTGCAGAAGTACTGACCCAGTCTTTGCAAAGTGAACATGCAAAGAAGATCAAATCAAACAGAAGTTGAGGGAGAACATGAGTTTTTCGACATACCTTAACTGTCATGAACCGGAAAAAAAAAAACAAAAAAAAAAAACAGTTTAGGCAGAGTGAGACAAGACGTGCGTTTGACATTAAAAAGTATATCAACTGTATTTTTTTAATGAAAATAACTGATCGTTTCGCTAGATAAGACCCTTCTTTCTCAGCTGAGATTGTTTACAACCGCATTTGGGATCGTTTGAAGCCGCATTTAAACTGCATTTTGGAAGTTCAAAATTTAAGGATGTATAGATTTATTTATTTATTTATTGAGAAGCAAAATATCATGTTTAGGTTATTTTTCTTACTCTATTAGCAATAGAGTTTTAACATGTTAGGCATAAATGTAACCATTAGGCTTAAAAGAAGAAAATGGGGGGAAAATATATATTTTTTTAAAATAAATTAATAGAAAACAAGTTTTATTTGAAAATAAATAAATAAACAAACAAACAAATAAATAAATACAATTCTTCAAAACACACAAATAAAATCTTCATTTTTACAAATTCAACTATTATTTTCTCTTGTGGACTATATGTAAATGTCTTTTATGTGAAATACCAAAAAATAACATGCATTTTGTATGACCTCAACTGTATATAGACACGACAACAGTATAACAACACTGAGACAATCAATAAATCATCATCATCATCAGGACAAGAAATAGACATTATATATATATATATATATATATATAGATATATTTCTTGTCCTGCTACAGAAGTAAACACTGGAGTATCACAATTAATGGCACTCCAACTAGCTTCAGTTTTGAGTCTAATTACAGTGGTGGAATAAGTGTGTATGACACCCATGAAACAGCCCTGACTGCAGTAACCAGACTGGCTCAAACGGCCTAATCATGATTTTGTGTGAAATCATGTTTAAAATACAGTCTCATAGGTGTCATTTCCACTTGTATGACCTAAGAGCTACAAAGCACTGAACCTGAAAATCAGGGTCTCTAACAAACCCCAGTCGAGTTTCTCATCCACTTACCATGCCACAGCTCTGAGCTCAATTATTTACACCATTTTTATTCGCTGAATCCCATTAGGCACATTTGTTGAATGCTAGCGTGCACTTATGACTAAATCTGTTAATGTCTGTCATTATGCAACTGAGGCTTTTGTAAAGTCCATTTTCCAAGTCCTATGCAAACACACGTCTTACTTTAGAGCAGCTGAACTTTATATTAATCATTAAGGCAAAGTCTTTTGGTCTTTGTGACAGGTTTTTGAAATTAAAAAGAGCATCACTGACCCTTCTACAGGCCGCATATTGACTATAGTGCTTTAAAGATATTTTCCGTTACTATTTGCGCAGACTGGTTATCTGGCAGTTTCAGACGCCATTGACTTTTGAATATTTTGAGCCATTACTTTGATCTCTTAGATATTTAGCATGAAGAGGTTTTACTGGAGTTTAGCCAGAGGTAGAGTAGCTCCTTCTGTGAATCCACCATTTCTGCCAAAGTGTTCAAGAGGCAATCACATCAAACAACAGCATGAATAATATTAATCAGATCCAATCAGGAAACATCAGTTATCACATGGCCTTAAACCATTTCTTCTACTTAGAAAACAAGGACCCTTTTCACAAAACCACAAGGCTTTAGTCAAGGTTGCCACATGCAAACTTTGATTTCTACCAACTATGCCTGTACTATCGCTATGTGGGCTATACAATAAAAGAACATTTTAATTTATACCATTTTTATAATTCTATACAACATTTTAGTTTACAACACATGACAGACCAAACCAATCTTGAACCACATTTTCAAAGAAAAATGCATTATTTATTAAACATTTTATGTAAACCATTCCAGTATCAGGCTGGACCCCTTTTTGCCTTAAAATGGACTTGATTCTTTGGAATAGAGTCAACGAGGTTTGACTTACTGTTGCTTTTCTATCGATTCTAACCTGTCTGGCCATTTTTCTTTGACCTCTGGCATCAACAAGGCATTTTTTGTCCACAGAATTGTCACTCATCTGACTTTTTCTCTTTTTCAGGCCATTCTCTGTAAACCCTAGAGATGGTTGTGGGTGAAATTCCCAGTAGATCAGCAGTTTCTGAAATACTCAGACCCACCTGTCTGGCACCAACAACCATGCCACATTCACAGTCACTCTTCTTCCTTTTCCGATGCTCAGTTTGAACTTAAGCAGATTGTTTTGACCATGTCTACATGCCTAAGGGGGCACTTACACAACACCGTTTTTAACTAAAAAGGGAAAACATTTTGGTGTTTTAATCGTTCATTTAAACGACAATGGCGTTTTCAGGCTTGAAAACACATTTTGAAAACAATATTGGCATTGTATTCGTGTAAATTATACAAACATGAATTTGCAAAAAAGGTGATGTCATCCACAAACATATTACAGGTATTATGTGTATTACATGTATTATGTGTTAATACGTATGTGCTTAGGCAAAGTGGCATCGCCAACTACACTGTAAAAAACAATTTGTTGAGTCAACTTAAAATATATATATTTATTCAGCTTGAAATGTTAAATTATACTAAGTGACAACTTAGATATTTGAGTTGATTTAACTTAAAATTTTAAGGCAGCTGGGTTACTTATCCATCTGTTAAGTTTAGCAAACACAAATATCTATGTTGTTACTTAGTACAACTTAACATTTCAAGTTGACTAAACTTATTTTAGTTGACTGAACTTAAAATTTTAAGGCAGCAGGGTAACAAATTATTTTAAGCTGACTCAACAAATTGTGTTTTTATTTTTTACAGTGTACTGGCCTGGCATGCATATTACAACGGTTTTAGTTGTTTTCACAAATCCTAGTGAGCATTTAGTTTTGAAAATGTTTCATCTTTTCTTTTTTTAGTACATTTCTTTTATTAGTACATTCATTGTGTAAACATACCCTAAAGGCGTTGCTGTCATGTGATTGGCTGATTAGAAATTTACATTAACAAGCAGTCGAACAGGTCTATTTAATAAAGTGTCCAGTGAGCACCTACCAAGAAATGCTGAATGAATCTTTTTGGTGAATGGATTCAAAAGAAATCTCTTGAAAGACATTTCTGAAAAGAAGCTATTACTTAAAAGGATAGTTCACCCAAAATGAAAATCATTTCATAATTTATTAACCCTCTAGCTATGCTACACTGCCCTCCAAAAGTTTGGAAATGCCTTAGAAAAGTGGGATTTTGGACAATATTGGCATGCATCCTTTTTAATTTGTGATAATTTTGCACTGATAAGGGACAACACAAACTACGAAAACATATTTTATTACATAAACAGTTTATACATAGAAAAAACTTACATTTTAGATTCATCAAAATCTCCACCATTCGCAGCTATTACAGCTCTGCATAATCTGGGCCTAAATTCATTGTATTCTAAACTTAATTGGCAATCAATTACTGAAGCTATTAAGGTGTGCTGAACCAAAAATCTTTTAAAAACCTGGGCCAAGTTTAAACCAGTAACCAGGCATCACAGCTAGCAAAGGGGCATGTCTGATTTTGACATTCATATATTGCCATTATTATGTAATCAAAATGAAAATTATTATTGGTGGTCTTTAATGATAATGCCAATTTACTTTAATGTATTTGCACCAAAAAATGATAAGGATTTATACTTTTGGATGGCAATGTAGGTTTATATGACTTTCCTCTTTCGGATTAATACAATCAGAGTTATATTTAAAAATGTCCTGGCTTTTCCGAGCTTTATAATGGCAGTGAATGGGTGTTGAGATTCCATAGTCCAATGGAAGTCCAATAAAGTGCATGCATCCATCATAAAAAGTACTCCACAAGGCTCTGGTGATTAATAAATGCCCCCTGAAGCGAATAGATGTATTTTAGTAAGAAAAATATCTATATTTAATTATTTATAAACCATAATCTGTAGTTTACGCTAACTGTCGTATATGCGACTGTGCGTACATAGGACGTAGGCGTAGGGTAAGCTCCGGTGAGAAGTGATGAATGCGGAAGACAAAATGAGGATTTGTAAAGAAAAATGTTGAAGGATTTTGATATTAGCCAAAAGAACACTTGTTTCTCTTTGCTAAATTTTGATCCTGTAAACAAAACTTGATTCTCATGAGACTAGCATCTTCTCATGGGAGCTTACAGTGTGCCTACGTCCTAGTTGCAGGAGATTACGATTTATATTGTTTTAAATATGTATTTTGTTCTTACAAAAATGTATTGATTCACTTCAGGAGGCCTTTATTAACTCCCTGGAGCCATGTGGAGTACTTTTTATGATGGATGGATGCACTTTATTGGACTTTAAATACTCAACACCCATTCACTGCCATTATAAGCTTGGAAGAGCCAGGACATTCTTTAATTTAACTCTAACTGTATTTGTCTGAAAGAAGAAAGTATATATGGTTTGAGCGAGAGTAAAATATGGAGTTATTGTCATTTTTGGGTGAACTGTCCCTTAAGTAATATCTGCTTTTCAGAAATGTCTTTCTAGAGATTTCTTTTGAATCCATTCACCAAAAAGACACATTCAGCATATCTTCAGGTAACATAATTACACCAGTAGGTGGTGACAAATGAATGTGTCTTGAATGTGTTTTAAATAAACCAATGAATAACTTAATAGGTTTTATAAAAACGCAGTCATTCACAACTTCCAACAACTTTTATAAAACTATTAGCATAATTATACTTTATTCAAAATTTCAAATCTACTATTAGACATGGGTTTAGATGTTTTCCTCACCAAAGACAGCCAAGCAGATTTATCTTTTTTCTCCATTGTGTGAACCGCTGAGCATGACTTATATCAAACAACAACAAAGCAGACCTTTTTTTCATATATGTTTTCATATATTTAATATTGGATGAAGCAACACTTTAGCAATCCCTTTCAATTTTCCTCAGCATCATTGAGATGCACCATCCACATTACAATGAATGGATTTTAGCTTTCTGGCTAATGTGTAAACACCCTACGCCTGAGGTTTGAACTTTTCAACGTACCTGAACAAATAAGACTAGTCTACCTTGAAATGTATAAACAATAAGAAACATATTAATAGCCTGAGAGTGATTCAAGCTGACGTCATGTTGATGGTCCAGTGGCTCGTTCCTCCATCCAGACCTCCGGCTTTCATATTGAGATGAAAGTGTTCTATAAAACGCTTCTGATCCCAGGCCTTTGCTTTGTGCTGAGAGACTGTGTTTTGTTGTTCTCACAAGAAAGATTTCACCTTTCCAGAGCATATTCCACAACAGATTGCAGACTCCCACTGTAACACCTGCAAACCAGGTTTCCTCCTACAAAATATAGTGAAGAACATAATGGAACAAAATCACTTGGTGTAAACCAATTTTATTTATAACAAAACAATGGATTTGGACAGATTGTAGTGTACTGTTTTTCTAAATTTAACTTGTGTCTGCATCACTTTCTGCAATCTTACTTGCTATTTAACTTATGATGGTTCTTTATGTGTTTGTGATAAATTTTAAAATACATTTGCAGTTTATGTTACAGAGAGTTGGCAGAATTATCATAATTATCCTCTTGAAAATGAGCATGTTACAATTCATACATTTTTAACACCAATATTTTTACAGCAAGCTGGCGTAAACATCTCTGTAGTGGTTCCGTTATTAAAGGTTAAACTGTTATTGCAGCTATTACTGTTATCGCGACAAACATATATCTTGATAAATGCAGTATTCATGAAACAGTAGGCGAAAAATACCTAATGAGATACTAAATGCAATGAGATTCTCAAGTGTGCGACCGGATTTTAGAAGCTGAAAAATAAAAATGACAGAAAAATGTAAGGCGAGAACATTCCACATCTTAGTTTTTAATTCGTTTTAATATCCATTTGCAGTTTTCATTTTTAACTCTCTGCCTGTATGGCGAGTTAGCATTACCATAATTTCACCTCTCAAAATGGAAGTGTTACAATTCATGCATATTTAATGATTATATTCTTAAAGAAACATCTGAGCGTGTATGTGTGAAGTGGCAAATGGCCAACACTTCATCCTCGAGAGTTGATGCCATGTTTACAGCACTGAAAAAAGACATATTCAGCAGAGTTGGAGTGTATGTGTGAATTTGTGCGTGCTGCAATTAATAAATATTAATCCTGAACGCACAAGTGACAATAAACTGCTGGCTGCTGTGGATCGGTAATGATTGTGAATTTGTGACCAGTCGACTTGTGCATCCAATTTTTGGTCACTGTATCAGAGTATCAGACAACACTCGAGGAGAAGAAGTGGGACGAATGGAAAATACTGCAAATTACACAATGACTGTAACCGAGGGGCGCACACCTCTCTGGCCGAAAGTGTGTTAGCATCACAGCAGAGGATGAGAGTTTGTTTGGAAGACACAGCAGCCAATTAGAATCTGATAAAAGGCTTCAAATGAAGAGTATAATTACTGCAGTGTTTGCGCGAGTGATGTGCATCTGTGGCATTAAAGGTGTGAAATTGTCCATAATGCAGATGAATGGAAGTCTCTTGTGGTCCGAAAGCTTGGAAGACCCATAAAAGTGCCACATTATAACTTTTCCGCTCAAAGTTAATTGACTTTTAGAACTACACTAGCGTTAATATATTATAGATAATATTATAGATAACCTTAGTTAGTTCTCACAAAAATGAAAAATCTTTTATCATTTATTCACCCTTCATTTGTTCCAAACCTGCATGAGTTTCTTTTTTTTTCTGTTAAACACAAAAGAAGATATTTTGAAGTATATTAGACTTCCATAGTCAGGGTTGCCAGGTTTGCACAAAAATTGCTAGTCAAAACTTTTCCAAAACTAGTCCAATTGCATTCCGGGGAGTAAAATGCATATTTTTGGTGGCGTTCCCTTGGTAAAATTCACACTCTGAAATGCCTGTATTCATTGTAATGGTGCGTTCACACCGGACGCGAATGAAGCGTTAAGAGTGAGTGATTTACATGTTTAGTCAATGCAAAGACGCGATAGACATCCTGCGGCATGATTTGCGCAAATTGAGCGTTTCGGGCATTTGACGCATGTAACGCGTGATTTGTGCGAGTTGAAAAATCTGAACTTTGGCGAATATTCATGCTGCATTAACCAATCAGGAGCTTGCTCTAGTAGTGACGTGATTACGACGTAGCGGGCGGAGGCAAAAATCAGAAAAAACAATGGAGGACAAAATCAACGTCGCTGTATGTGGATACCCGGAGCTGTACGATACATCTTCGTACTTTTATAGAAACAGGAATAAAAAGGATCTTGCTTGGAAGAAAGTGAGTGAGGAGCTTTGATAATCTGGTAAGTTGTAAAAAATGCTCTTTACTCAATTTGAGCTATATATATACATATTGATGGATTGATCTGATGGACCCAGACACGGCGCCGAACGAGCCTATGTTTTTCAGCCTTCTATAGCACATAAAGCGCAGCTACCCTCTCAACAAAATCCATGTCAGCCATTTTGCAACAAGACTGGAGGCACCTGGGAGAAGTCCCTCTGGTGACGCGAATTCACGTCTGTTGTGAAGTGTATTTCCTGTGTGAATGAAGCAAGTAAACTCAAAATGTTCAAGCGTGATATATTAGCACAAGTCGCGTCTGGTGTGAACACACCATAAGGCCTCATGCACCGAACCGAGATGCCCGTACCGTGACGGTTCAGTACGAATACATGTATTGTTACACCCCTAGTACGAATACATGTATCGTTACACCCCTACTATCTTAAGGACCACATAAGAAAAATGGCACATCTTACCCCACACTCCCCTATATGTTGTAATATCGTAATTGTACAATACTGTTATATTTTGTACATGCAGTTTTATTGTAAATAAAATAATTTTAACAAATTTACTATCAATACAGATGCTGAATCTATTGCATCCCCTAGATTTTCCCACTGACAAGCCACCAACTCAGAAACTCTTGGCTTACAGAAAGTTGAGAGTTCCCCATTCATAATTACAAACTTTGTGGTGGCGTTCGTTTGCATTCATCTTATAAATATAATCTTTCCGACATGACTTAAAGACACCATATGGTTTCAGGAAACACTGAATCGTACTAACATACTTAGCTAACAATGGTTTTAGGAAATGCACCTCTAAAGCAAGTAGTCAATTACAGTCACATCTATGACGTCAATTCCAGCTTTCAGTTGGAAATCCATCAACCCATCAAGAAGAAAACGGCACTCTGAAACAGTGAGACGGGGGAAGAAAAGGCATTTTCCACTTCAAATGACCATCGCTCACTCCATCTACTCACCTTACTAGCTCTAAAAGCAGTACTCAACCTATGAATTGGCACGACTACAATGCAGTTTGTAAAGAGATTCAAAATACATTCATTTTTATACATTTTCAGCTCCAGAGAGGCAGCGAGTGATGGAGAGACACAATGGCTTAGGGACCGACGAGGCAACCATCTTGTGTCTTGCTGGCATCAGGCACATCCATCGTCCCCTTCTGCATCACCCGCAGCTTCACCTACTGGGCCAAGGCCCCCTGTCTATTCCCCGTCCATCATACCTTCACACGCATGCACACACTCCCTCGGGGCAGCGCCACCAACGCACTCAGTCAGGGTTCACTGCATCCCTCTGACTGCACCTTCTGTCTGGCCCTGCTGGAGATATACACATATACACATACACACACACTTATACACTTCAGTGCTCTTTTTTAAAATACATCATGCAGAGAGCTTTGAGCAACATATACTCTCTTATGACCTCAGCCAGCAGGAAGAAAGAGATGCACGGAAGTGAAATGGGTCTGAAAGCTCTCCATCTCTGTCTTTCACAATCTCTAGTGCATTTTTTTTTTTTTACAGTTTTGTGCTTACATTGGCACTACAACAAATAATCAATAATGAAAATAATCTGCAATGGATTTTATCATTGATTAGTATGCCTAAGCTCTTCCATCAGTGACTCCACATGCAGTGAAAAATGCATTTATGTCATTATACTGAAAATGTTATTTCTTTACTTTGTAGAACAGTGTGAACTAAAAGCAAATAAGCAAACAGAAATACTGTGTGGAGCATATTTATTACATGCCACATTGACATTTTAATGTCAACATCAAGTCACATTTATTTATAAAGCACTTTATACAATAAAGATTGGTTCAAAGCAGCTTTGCATTAATACACAGGAAAATAAGAGAGTTGATGTTGTAAAATTTATTTTGAAACAAATTAAATTCCAGGGGTAAAGCAGCTCTGCAGAAGATAATAGTGCCATTATTCAGCTCAAGTCAGTTCAGTGTTGATTTAATTCAGTTCAGTAACAGTGTTGATGTTGCAAAGATACTGTTAATATCCAGATCAATTCAGTTTAAATTTCAAATTAGTGTCAGTGAAGTTTAATCAATAATATTACTGAATATTAATTGTGTTTTAAACCTAACTGAGCTGAAGACGACATTAAAACATGAGGCAGAAATGTCTTGTGTGTGTGTGTGTATGTGTGTGTTATTATTATTAGATATGTCTGATAAAGTATCAAATGTCTATATCCTCTAAAATTGTGATTTTGGCTTACTGTAGGTCTTGACCTTTGAAAATCACTATGTGACATTCAACATTACTACAGTCAAATCAAAATTTATTCAGACACCTTCAACATTTCTCACATTATCACAGTTTATTCGCTATAGTTCAGAAAATGGTAATACAATATGACAAGAACTGTGTATGTAGTATGTAATGAATTAGGCTGAATAGCTGTCAGCTGTTAAATTTTAAGTACAAAATTAGATAATACCAATTTAGGTCAACTAATTATCAAGCAATGCTTAATTTTGTTCAGTCTGTGGTGTAAAAAAGTCGCAATTAACAATTAAAGAAAAAAACACTTAAGAAAAACATGGTCTGATTATTTTTCTGGTCCCAAATTTGTATCAGTTTTACTGGTAGTCCACTGTATGAAGAATTTTTAGGGTATAATATGTCACAGTTTACTTTATTTTGCAATCTCCACTTACGTAAATGAGCTATAGTGTCCTGCACCCACTAGTAAAAAAATATATCAAAAGTTATATCTGGTGTCTGAATCGTTTTTGGTTTGACTGTATATAATGGTAACTATATAACATTAAAAATCATACAGTGACATGATTTTGATATACTACATTAATATATTATAGATTGATAATAAGTTCAGGATTCTTAATTAATAAGTAGTTACTGAAAACAATATTAAGCGTGAAACCGTTTTGCCACAAGATTTTGCCCCTTTACAAAAAAAAAAAAAAAAGTGTCATCCAAGAATTAACTTTAAGGAGAAGCTGACTTCCAGAACATCCAAGATGTTTGTGTCTTTCTTTCTTCAGTTGTAAAGAAATTGTTGTTTCTTGAGGAAAACATTCCAGAATTTCTCTCCATATAGTGAGCTTCAATGGTGCCCCCAAGTTTGAACTTCCAAAATGCAGTATAAATGCAGCTTCAAATGGCTCTAAACGATCCCAGTCAAGGAATAAGGGTCAATACAGTTAGGGTAGGTCGAAAAACTCCCGTCTCGTTCTCTTCTTCAACATCAAAATCGTCCTACATCGCTGTTTTCCCTTTTTTTTTTTTTGTAAGGGGCATTTGATGTTCTTTGCATCTTCACATTGTAAACACTGGGTCGGTACTTCGGCAGTTATGTAGGACGATTTTGAAGTTGGGGAAGAAAACAAGATCGGAGTTTTTGACATACCCTGACTGTATTGACCGTAACCAGAAAAAAACAGTTCACACAGACCTAGACAAGACGAGCACTTGAGATTAAAAAGTATTTGTTTCAAAATCGTTTTGGGGATATGACCCTTTTTCCTTGGGATCGTTTGAAGCTGCATTGAAAATGCATTTTAGAAGTTCAAACTTGGGGGCACCATTGAAATCTATTATATGAAGATAATTCCTGAATTTTTTTCAAGAAACAATTTCTTATCGACTGAAGCAAGAAAGAAAAGAACATCCTGGATGACAATGGGGTGAGTCATTATCTGTAAATTTCTGTTATGGAAGTGAACTTCTTCTTTTAAGTTGGAAACTTTTACAAATTACATATTTGAAACACATTATTCATGTAAAATATTAGGCATTTTGTCTATTAAATTTGTTAATTTATTTTAAAATTAAAATTACCCCATGATTTACTCACCCTCAAGCCATCCTAGGTGTATATGACTTTATTTTGTCAGATGAATGCAATGGGAATTATCTTAAAAAATGTCCTAGCTCTTCCAAGCTTTATAATGTCTTGTGAATGGTGGTCAAGTTTTTGAAGTCCAAAAAAGTGCATCCATCCATCATAAAAAAATACTTCACATAGCTCTGGAAGGGTAAAAAAGGCCTCCTGAAGAAAAAAAATCCATATTTAAAACTTATAGACTGTAATCTCTAGCTTCCGCTAATTGTCGTACACGTGTTCACGAGAAAGTGCTGTTCCAGTGGATGATGTAGGATGTATAGTAGGCATAGCGTAAGCGTAAAAAGTGACATCCGTGGAAACACAGAGAAGAGATCAGATCAAAACGCCAGTCATGAATTACAAGTGCAAAACAAGGATTTGTAAAGAAAAATGTCAGTGGATTTTGGTATAAGTCATGAGGAGACTGGTTTACCTTTAACGTAAACAACGTTGATTAGTTTTCGTAAGGGTAGCATATTCTCACCAGAGCTTATGCTACACCTACGTCATCTGCTGAAACGCCACTCTCTCATAAACGCACGTACGACAGTTAGCGGAAGCTAGAGATTACGGTTTATAAAGTTTTAAATATGAATATTTGGCATCGATTTGCTTCAGGAGGCCTTTATTACCCGCCTGGAACAGCCATTCAGCCAACAGCCATTTACTGCTATTAGAAAGCTTGGAAGAGCCAGGACATTTTTTTAATATAACTCCTATTGTATTCATCTGAATGAAGAAAGTCATATCTAGGATGGCTTGAGGGTATGTAAATCATGGGGTAAGCACTTTTCAAGCCCTGTTCATGGAAAGTGCCACATATACCTTTAACAAGGTTGGCACTGATGTATAGCATGCATTACATAAACAGTTTGCTTTAAACAATTGTTTTAAAGCAAAGCACTGGGTGAGACATGGAGTATCTAATTAATTAAAGACGTAACTGACAGATTAATTGAATATCAAAATAGTAGTTTAGTTTCAGCGTTAGTCTATATCATCCCATCAGTAATGTGGCATCCGCACACATCTGGCTGTAGGACTTGTCAAGCCAGAAAAACCTAAAACTTAAAAGAGAGTCAACAGATCAAGCGTTTCACAGGATCTTCCACTCCCTCAGGGGAAGACTGATGCCTCAGTGGAAGAAAAAAGGCAGAGATGGTTGTGAGGTAGAGCTCAAGATTCAAACCCTTCACCGGTGACACATCTTTTTACGCTGTCTAGTATTACCATTGCGAACGTCTGAGTCACTTACCCAGTGCATTCACTATTTTTCACATCTCACTTAGTGGGCTACGTCAAGAGTCATGCCGCTCCAAACCTGTGTCAGCTCTCTGAAGCAAAGCTACAGTTTCTTTGACGTCGCATCCTCGGGGAGACGCGTGTTAACCTCCGCCACAGCCAACAGGATTATTTCAGGTAAAGCGGCACTGGAGCTATTCACCCGAAAGTAAAGGCTTGCTCGACGTGGCGTTTAACATCTTCACGAGTAAGCCGTGCGTGCGAGCTCCGTGGATAAAGGGGCACTTTATGGAACAATGTGAAGAAAAACACTTTCCAAAAGATTATAGGTGGGCAATCCACTCCTCAAACAATGGCAGAACACATTTTCCAAATGACCTTACAGGAGACACATTTAACAAAGTATTATACTCGACCGAGAGAGACGAGAAAAGGCAAGCATGCAGTGAAATTGCTTGAGTCTGAAAGGGAAAGTGAATTAAAGTCATTCCCTCATGTAAAGCAAAGCAGTATTGATCCAGTTTCCATGCTGAGATTTATGGCACTAAAACCTTTCTGTAAAATCAATAAGCATACAACATATGAAATGGCGCTAATACACACCTATAAAGGTTATTTCCTCTCAGCATGACACTTACATAGTAAATTCGTTCGGACCACAGAGTTAGTAATCTGTCGACGGCAACATGTTGGAAAAGTAGTGTTTACAAAAATAAATCTCATCATTTAGAGTCCTTTAAAATTCGTGTGTCAAGTGATCAGCTTCATATGATTAACACTTTTATAAACCCTATCTCTACATACAGTATACAGTAAATTTTACTCAGCTGTGATGCACTGCCAACAGTTACTCACGTTGCATGACAAAATTATTAAATTTTCAGTATAAGCTCATTAAAAACAAATGACAGCCTATTATTCTAGTATCAGATTTCTTATGAAACCGCCCCTATATGGTGCGTAAAAGCAAAAATACCTATAATATGTCACTTTATATGTCAATTAAACAGACCTTTCCCGATTTATTATGAAGTTCTTTGCCAGAGTAAGCTCAAAATAGAATCAAATATTCAGTTTACTGGATGTATAAATAGTCCACATTCGGCATAGACAAAACAGCGGAAATCCACATCATCTCTGTTGCAAAACCTAGTGAGCTGCTTAATGAGGTCTAATGAGACATCATATTCACATTTCCGACATGAAGCCTTTTCCAAAAGTTAGGCATCTTAATTATGTTGTTTTCTAAACTACCTTGTTTGGCTAAATCCTAAGGATTTCACATTCCATATATCCTTGAGGATGATGGCTGCCTCATAATGCACTGCAACCTGTACCTGTAACAGCTTTCATGATGGAAAAAACTACAATCCCATGAAGCATTGTGAATGGCGTACCTAATCTAAATAAAAAACACTAAATAAATATAAAACTATTGCTTTAAAGATGTTGATTATATAGAGAAATTATGTATTTTACCTAATATATTTCTGAAAATACATTATGTAGATCGAGTGTGAATTGGGGGATAAAACATAGCTATCCCCCAGGTTGTTATTCATGTCCACGGGTTGAAGAGACCCCAATAATGTTATATTTAGCCCCAGGAAAGCAAATTTTACTAGGGAAAGCCTGCCAAAAAAATTGTATTTTATCCCCCTGAATGCAATTTTTAATGGAGGATCGTCCTGAAAATGTGATTGGGCTACTTTTGGGCTAGTTTTGAGTAGCAGTTGAGTGTGTTTTGTTGTGTACGGAGACTTGCTACTGCCAATACATCCACAGACATGCTGCTGCGTGGATAAAATATATAAAATGACCCCCATATATAACATACATGGAATTACCCCAGAGCAGGTTTATACAGGTGGTGCTGGGGAAGGTGGAGGGTTTCTGAAACGCACTGCAACTGCTGTAGCAAGCATTAGCTGAGTATTTGAATGTTGAGCAGCAAGCTCATTGGCAGCTGATGTGAAAAGAAACCAATCAGCTGTGCCATGTGAATAATGATGTTAGAACCTGTTGGCCTGCGCCATCTAGAATTTCATGACAGAACTTTGTATTTAATTAGATTAAAAACAAACGGAGACAATGCCTCATGGGAGTGGATCGGTGCTAAAGTATATTTTTGGCACGATTTGCTTGCTGGAGTTCTATGGTGGAGTTCGGTGTTTAGTTTTTCACCAGAAATTCTGTTAAATGTTAATGGGTTAGTTCACCCAAAAATGAAAATTCTGTCATTAATTACTGACCCACATGTTGTTCCAAACCGGTAAGGTCTTCGTTCATCTTCAGAACACAAATTAAGATATTTTTGATGAAATCCCAGGGCTCTCTGACCCACCATAGACAGCAAGGGTACTACCACATTCAAGGCCCTGAAAGGTACCAAGAACATCGGCAAAATAGTCCATGTGACATCAGTGGTTCAATCATAATTTTATGAAGCTGTGAGAACACGCAAAGAAAACAAAAATAACAACTTTATTCAATAGTTCAGTCCATTTTGGAGAGTATTACGCATGCTTTCCTCTAAATGTAAACAAAGTGAACACAAGCATGTTCTTTGTCAGCTGCATGCATTCTCGTAGCTTCATAAAATTCCGATTTGTTTGTTTGTTTTTTACATTCATGGCTGTTATAGCACCACCTATTGTCCAAATTCCATAAAACTGTCCATGCTTCTTTAGAATCATATGCTGCATGTGCTCACCTAACTGTGTGAACGAATTATATTATTATTCAGAAATTATCTTTTTTTTTTTATATTTTATAGGTTTTGGGGTATATTTGGCAATACACATTTAGTAAATGAGATATATGAATTTCATCTGCATAAGATATAAATATTGTGTGTATGTGTGGAAAAAAATTGCACATTATAAAATCGTTTACACACTTGAAAAATGCAAAAAATTTTTACAGACCTTTATGGCTGAGAGTCAAACAGGCCAAACGAGTTTCGGCCCTTACTAACCCTTAAATGCATAATCTTGGGTCTTTAGTGACCCAGGGCATCATTCACTACCCTCTCACTACTATTCCTTAATGTATTCATTATAAACAATATAACAAAAATAAATAAATAAATAAATAAATAAATAAATAAATAATGTCTGGTTTCTGATTATTTTTTTATAAAAAGTGTATAGGGTTGCTAGAGACCTGAGGTGTGTATTTTTTTGTTTTTGTATCAAGTATATATTTTGTACTCAAGTATCTGATGACTCAATACATGCAGTTCACCTTCATTCCTTGAGGTGGCACTGTTTAATAGACAGTAATGATGTGGTGTTTCATTCATAATTATCGCAGGCATAAAACAAAAGAATATCATCAGCAAAAATTGAACGGGTTTGAATGGCTATACTGCAAAGCAATTACTGTGTGCCATAAAATATAAATATCACTGTCATTTGATGGTGGATGTGGTGAATAAGCTGCCAGTGATCAAACTATTGATTTTGAAGTCACTGAAAGCGATAGTTTTGCATAATGGTTGAGATTGCAAATATGAGCCAGATGCTGAATGTACTGTGGAAATGTGCTCTGACGATGATGGCGATGGTACAATCATTTGTTCAAATTGAACCCTTTTAAGTTTCACAAGGTAAAAAAATATGCTTTATTTTATTCTTCTGTAATTGTTCTTAAAATTTCAAGAGAGTTTTTTGCTATTGCAGCAGTTAGAGATCCATCCGTGCTGGATATATGGGTCCGAATATGTAATAGTAATTGGTGAAATATTCATGCTTTTAAGGGTTAATTCCATCTAATAGGTGCTCAAAATTCACTGGTCTGTGACAGCCATGTTTTTCAAGATACATGAACTTGCTCAAATAGCTGTGGCACTTTAGACACACACAAAGCATGTGAATTTTCAAGTCATTTTGACTAACATATGCGTAGTTATAGCCATTTTCATGTTTTTGTCCTATTATATTGAAATTCTGTTGTTACTGATATACTGATACTGATATTACTGGTATTCACTCTCCGGAGAATTTCATCTGCACTGCTTTGGTTCTGATCAGGTAAAAAACAGGGCTAGTTTGCAAAGCATGTCTTTCAAAAAAAAAAAAAAAATCCAAAATAGCTGAAAATTTTAGGGCAGCGATCGAAGACACTTCACACAGAGCCATTGCCTGATCTGACATACTGTGTACTGCTATCTTATAAGGAGAGACATTATAGCTGAGATCATTAGGGCACAGTAAACTCATGTTTGGTCTCTTTCCCAGCATTGGCAATGGAGTCTTTGGGGATTTAGGAGAGATCCGGCATACTTGGTTGGTTTGTCTGGATGCCGGGTGCATTCTTCATGCGTCCCCATGTAATGGTGCTGTAATAGAGCTGAGTCCCTGCGGGAGCTCCTGGAAGAGTGGAGCGGGAAGTTGGCCTAATCAGTTGGCATGGTGCGCTACTATCACCCCAAGTCACGTGCCTTCTACAGTCCCATAAAATCCTTTGCCGTTTGCACATAGTGACAGAAAGAAACCCATTTGTGTGGCTGCAAGCATTGTTCTCAAACTCACTCTCACACTCGCATTCACAACAGATACCTGCACAGATTATCTCAAATGCATCTTCCACTTTCGTCTGTTATGTGCTATTTACGGCAGTACTGAAGTGGACAGAGACTTGTCTCCTGTCGTTTCCACTGTGCTAACATTGATCATGCTGATGACATGTCTACATTAAAAGATAAAGATGCTATACTTAACCCCATTATGCCAGACGCTCAATCAATTGCGTGTCAGAAATCCCTTCTTGATAAAACTGCATTAGAGAAAATGGTCTGCAAACTCCTCTCTGGAAAAAAAAAAGAGGCATCAGTCTGTGTTCTGTGAGGTTTATAAGTCAAGCTCACTTTATCTGGCTAAATTGAGCCCCAAGGTGACCCCAAGGTCTAATACCTTGAGAAAAATATCTGTTGCTCTGCAACTGCAAACAGGCTTAATAGTACTAACTATATATATGTTAAAAAAAAAAAGAGAAGAGAAAAACTATTAAAATATCACCTATACGTGCTCTTTGTTCCTCATTTGTAAATCAGTTTGGATAAAAGCATCTGTTAAATAAATAAATAAATGTAATTTTAGCAATTCCAGGTCATAAAATTTATGAAGGCTTGGTGCAAAAATGCCACCTAATTTTATAAAAATTAAAAAATACAGGGGTAAAACAAATGGTTCATATCAGATGCATATGTGATTTTGATTTTATATTACAATTTAATAAACAAACACATAATTGCAAAGACCCACCCCCCTTTGTTACTTTTGCTATGTCAGACAAGCCATGGCACTCTCACGCCACACATCATGTTCTTACGCAGTGAAAAATACATTGCGGAGCAAAGAGGAAACTGGCGACGCACAGACAGAGATAAGCAAGTTACTATAAGTCAAATTTTGTCATTTTTAAAGAAATTCAAAGAATAAATACCGTTTTGTGGCTCGTGAACCTATCACCTTATCCTATTTTCTAGTTATAGCATGAAATAAACATGAATGGACATGAAAAGGTATCTTGTTTCATTTGAGAAAAGACATCAATATACACTTTTTCAAGTTCAAGTCCACCAACATTTATCTACTCTTCTGTTTGGTTTGTTGGTGGATTCTGCGTTGTGATTGGTCAGAATGCCCGTCAATCAAACTCCCTGCGAGGGGTCAATTAAGTGACTTATCAATATTGCGTTTCTGAACCAGTTAAGTGAACAATTCAATAACCTATTCATAAAGACAGTCAATTATATAGTTTCTTAATAAATCAGCTATTCTGAACGAATCAGTTGAACGATAATGCGATAGCTGTGTTTCCATTACCCTTCAAACTGGCACAAATGGAAATTGCGAATTGAAATACGGCCAATGAAAACATGTCAATTTCACGAAAACTCCCGTATATTGCAAAAAAATAAAAAATAAAAATTGTGCAATTTGAAAAAAAAGGAATATTTCGCAAAAATATTTTGTTTTTTGCATTTACAGGTCACCTGGTGTATGTAAAATTCACGTCATCATTATTTAATGTACTATACCCTTCCAGAAACACCTCGCACGTTCATTTCTCACTCGTTTTTTATCAATTTATTTTTTAGCAATTTATAAAATTTCGCAAAAGTTTGCTAAAATCTGTAATGGAATCGCAGCTACTGACTCAATCCCTGCGTCCCAATGTTCATACTATCCATCCTAAATACTATGTGAGATAATAAATAAGATACAATAAAAAATACAATAAGTGTATCCCAAAGCATAGTATGCTGAAAAGAGTATGCCAAAAGTCCCCGGATGGTCTACTATTTCAGGTCGATTTTTGAAGTGTAGATCTTTGCACACTCTAATGGCTAATATTGCCCACAATCCATTGCGCTTTGGTGAAGGATTCGGTCTAAAACTACAAATAAGAATAAACACATTAAGTCCACTTCCAAAACAAAGATTCACATATAATGTACTCACCCCCTTGTCATCCAAGATGTTCATGTCTTTCTTTCTTCAGTCGTAAAGAAATTATGTTTTTTGAGGAAAACATTTCAGCATTTTTCTCCGTATAATGGACTGATATGGTGCCCCGATTTTGAACTTCCAAAATGCAGTTTAAATGCGAAAAAGCCGAGAAAGAAGGGTCTTATGTAGCGTAACGATCGGTTATTTTCATAAAAATAATACAATTTATATACTTTTTATTGTCAAACACTCATCTTGTCTTACTCTGCCTGAACTGTTTTTTCAGGTTCATGACAGTTAAGGTATGTCGAAAAACTCCCATCTCATGTTCTCCCTCAACTTCGAAATCGTCCTATATCGCTGTTTTACCTTTTTTGTTAAGGGTGTTTGATCTTCTTTGCATGTTCACTTTGCAAAGACTGGGTCGGTACTTCTGCAGTGATGTAGAATGATTTTGAAATGATTTTTGAAGTTGAGGGAGAAAATACGATTGGAGTTTTTCGACATACCCTAACTGTCTTGAGTCTCGAGAGTTCAACGAGAGCAAGGCAAGACAAGTGTTTGAGAATAAAAAAGTATTTAAATTTTATTTTGTTTATGAAAATAACTGATCGTTTTGCTAGATAAGACCCTTCTTCCTCAGCTGGGATCATTTACAACTGCATTTGGGATCGTTTGAAGCCGCATTTAAAGTGCATTTTGGAAGCTCAAAATCGGGGAACCATAGCAGTCCATTATATGGAGAAAAATGCTGAAATGTTTTCCTCAAAAAACATAATTTCTTTACGACTGAAGAAAGAAAGACATGAACATCTTGGATGACAAGGGGGTGAGTACATTATATGTGAATCTTTGTTTTGGAAGTGGACTTCTCCTTTAAAAAACTACAAACATGGCGGATGTGCACGACCGGCGGTCAGATAGAGATGTTTAGAAAAAGGGGTTTGAGTTACTAATAATAAACATTTAACCTGGTAAAAAAATAATTTTTATAATGTTATCTATGTTATATTTCGTAACTGTGACAAGATGATTGACAGGTCAGTTTACAGTGACAGAGTGCGTGTATCGATGTGACAGAGCGTCCATTAAAGACGCAGTTGTGTGATGTGATAGTGAAAGCTTGCCTACTCAAAAGTGTGTACTTTTTCTTCACCAAAAGAGTACATACTTTAAGGGCATAGTACAAGTACTCTTGAAGAGTTTAAGGATGATTTTAAGCCTGATTTGCCCGCTGAACGATCGGGGGCGTGGCCCGAATCGAGGCTTGTCGCAAACTATTTTTTTGCCCAAAAATATCTTCTATTGTGCGGTGTCATTACAATTATTTAACTCTGTCCGATTGTCCCCAAACTCAAATTGTAAATATCAAACATGATAATTTTATTTCATATTTATTTATGACATTTAGGAATTTTAATCAGGCTGCCTCTGATGTGATACCCACAATAGCCAATGAGAGTGAGCAAGCGTCACCTTCAGGATATTGCATGCTTCTAAAGCTGAGACTTGGCAGCCACAAACATGCCGCAAACTGTACAACAGAACGCACGCCAGGAGAGCCAGCTGACAACGTTGATTGTCCTACATGTGTTGTTCTTTTTAAGTCACGTTTGATCTCGCAAGTCTCCTTGAGATCTCGTGTCACTGTGAAATCATTCCTACAATCAACATGTGCATGGTTCTGCGGTCTGCTCGAATCGTCTAGGGCAGTCATGGGCAAACTTGGCTCTGGAGGGCCGGTGTCCTGCGGAGTTTATCTCCAACCCTGAAAAAACTCACCTGTCTGTAGCTTTCTAGTAATCCTGAAGACATTGATTAGCTTGTTCAGGTGTGTTTGATCAGGGCTGGAGCTAAACTCTGCAGGACACCGGCCCACCAGGACTGTGTTTGTCCATGCCTGCTCTAGCATCTGCGTTCAGAAGATTATAAAGCTAAAAAATTGGTTGTAACTGTCTTCATTTCTGTGGTCTCCCTGGTTTTAAAATCACTTAAGATTTGAAAATTGTCTAATGTGTCCTAGGCCTAAGTTTTTTTTTGCATGGGATCCTGGATGCATTGGTGCAAATTGATCATTCAGAGTCAATTCCTATATCGTCACGCCTGTCATTTTCATACACGTTCTTATCTTTCCTCAGGATGAGAGTGGCTGCGCGTTTAAGCTCTTTACTTCACAAGTCTTTGGGCTTTACAGATAAATGGCTCTGTTAGAATAGACCATTGCCAAAAGTGCAGGGTGGATATAGTAAACCCCCTGAAAATGTACATGTAATGTGTCTGCTGAATGCTAGAGTGGTGTTCGCTGGATTGGAATGAGTACGGCTGGTCATATGGAACTGACCCTGAAGGGATGACAGGGAAATATGCAAAGCCGTCCTATCATGAGGGTGAGGAGCGTTCCTCTTGACACTAATCTCTTGGCTTCACATATAAAATAAACCTGTTCCATGCATTTCAGGATTTTACAGTTTGTCAGTCTAATCTGACCCCTGCTAAAAACACGCTGACCCAGCTGTGCCTGTGCATTTAACCGCATGCTGGAGACCTTTGTGTGTACAGCAATTAAGGAGATTTTTAGAGGATGTCAGTTCCCCTCAAGTTCATGTCCTAGAAACTTTACAAGTTTACAGTTTGTCCTCAATTCAAACAATATTGTTTCAAGAAATGCTTTGATTTGAAAAGTTTTTTATATGTAATTATAATAAAGTCACTTGGTTTAATGTTTTCTCATCTAATGCAATTAAGTCCGTAAATTTTATGCATGGAACATTATTAAGCACACGATGAAGGAGTATAATCCAAAATAACTGTTTAATTATAAATTTACAAGGAATTAATGTAGGAGAATCCCAAGAGGAAAAGTAGCACAAACAATCAAAAAGCCAATAACCAGAAGACAACGGTACAAAAGAAGTAGTATGTATAATGAGTAAATTAATAAGACACACCTGGAACTAATATGTAACCAAGGAAACTAATGACAAAATCAGAAACCAGGGTGACAAGAACTAAACGGGGCAAAAGAACAAGAAACATAACAAAACACAAGTCTATAACACTGACACTGACTAACTTTTCTTTGTTTTTATGGCTAAAAAGCATCTGTATTTCATTAGCAAATGATCATTTATCTGGATGTATTAAAACAGCTACTTTTATTAACATGGCAATATATTTTATATTTATGTAAATAAGCATACACTACAGGCATTATTCGAAAAGTCTCTTTCACTTACCATGGCTGCATTTTTTGTTTGTTTTTTTCAAAATATTTTGACAATTTTAAATAACTGTTTTCTATTTAGATATATTTAAAAAGGTAATTTTTTTTTCTTCTGTGATGGCAAAACTTAATTTTAAGCAGTCATTAATCCAGTCTTCAGTGTAATATGATCCTTCACAAATATTTTAATATGCTCAAAATTTACAAAATTAATATAATAAGCAAGTACATCATAAATCCATTTTCCAAACCATGTTTTTGGCTTATCCTAAATCAATACGGTACACCTATAATAAGTTTTTATATTCAGACTATTATAGACTGGTACTGGTGGAACCTCTGTGGAGTAGCCCAGTACCTGCATGATTTGTCATAGACGAAAAGAGAGTAGCTCCACCAGCTACAATGTTCTTTCGCAAGATACACACAGTTCTGTCTATTAAAAGAGAAGTCCACTTCCAGAACAAAAATTTACAGATAATGTACTCCCTTGTTATCCAAGATGTTCTTGTCTTTCTTTCTTCAGTCGTAAGGAAATTATGTGTTTTGAGGAAAACATTGAGGACTTGTGCCCCCAAATTTGAACTTCCAAAATGTAGTTTAAATGCAGCTTCAAACTATCCCAAATGCGGTTGTAAACAATCCCAGACGAGGAAGAAGGGTCTTATCTAGCGAAACGATCAGTTATTTCCATAAAAATAATACAATTTCTATACTTTTTAATGTCAAACGGTCATCTTGTCTTACTCTGCCTAGACTGTTTTTGTTCCGGTTCGTGACAGTTAGTGTATGTCGAAAAACTCCCATCTCATGTTCTCTCTCAACTTCAAAATCGTCCTATATCGCTGTTTTACCTTTTTTGTTAAGGTTGTTTGATCTTCTTTGCATGTTCACTTTGCAAAGACTGGGTCGGTACTTCTGCAGTGATGTAGGATGATTTTGAAATTATTTTTGAAGTTTATGGAGAAAATACAATCAGAGTTTTTCGACATACCCTAACTGTCTTGGACTAGAATACACAGAGTTCAGGCAGAGCAAGACAAGACTAGTGTTTGAGATTAAAAAGTATTTAAATTGTATTTTTTAAATGAAAGTAACTGATTGTTTCGCTAGATAAGACCCTTATTCCTCAGCTGGGATCGTTTACAACCACATTTAGGATCGTTTGAAGCCGCATTTAAGCTGCATTTTGGAAGTTCAAACTCGGGGCACCATATCAGTCCATTATATGGAGAAAAATGTTTTCCTCAAAAACATAATTTCTTTATGACTGAAGAAAGAAAGACATGAACATCTTGGATGACAAGGGGGTGAGTACATTATCTGTAAATTTTCATTCTGGAAGTGGACTTCTCCTTTAACCGCTAAAGCACCAAAAGTGCAGCGTTAAGGAACATTTCTTATCAATGTTGAAAACAGTGCTGCTTAAAGGGCACCTATTATGCCCCTTTTTACAAGCTGTAATATTGGTCCATGTGCATCATGTGTCCATGACATTTCAGCTCAAAATACCCCACAGATCATTTATTATAACATCTGGAAAATGTCATTTTTGGGGCGTGTCTTAATAAAGAACTTTTTTGTTGTGTATCACTGAAAAATGCATATTCTCACTCCATCTTCAGAAAAGGGCGTAACATATACATCTCTGCTTTGTATCCCTACAGCAAATAAACAGTCAGTAGAAACAACATGACTGAGAGCGAGAGAACTGGTGTTCAGCCTTACAAATGGGAAGCCAAATGCACTGAAAGTGGGACGAAATATAGCGCAATGTTACAGAGTTGGCACTGCTGACTTAACACCAGTGTTAATTTTGACAGCAAATTTTGATTTAGTCTTATTCATAGTCTTTTGACTAAAATTCCATTTAGAATGTGTTTTAGTCACTTTTTAGTCATCTGAATTGTTTTAGTTTTAGCCTAGCTTAAGTCGACTAAATAACGAGATTTTAGTTGATGAAATCTACAGTAGATTTAGTCGGCTAAAATCTAATGGGGTTGTTTAGTGTAATGCATTTATTAAGCATTTCTCTAAAAATATTGTATAGGTTTGATATTATAGTTTTATCATGATAGACAGATTTAACTGCTGTGCCATGTAATATGCCCTTATATTAAAAAAAAAAAAAAAAACAAGAACATGGCCTTCTTTTCAATTAAATGCCAATGGTTATGCATTCTTTATAACAACTTGTTTACCACATTCTTCATTCTTTTAAGCAGACATATTAACTTATGTAAGTAATTTTAGATTAATCTTTATTAGGGCTACTAAAGTGATTCAGTCAAGTGATTTTTGTTGCTTGATTAACATCAGTGCCACAGATAATAGCACATAAATTAGGCTACTATCCCTTTAAAACACTGATGCACTGATGCAAGACATAACCGAGTATGTTTACGTCACTACTTGTCAAAGCGGACAATTCAACATAATTTTGTGTGTATTTCTCCATTCGTGCAATGCAGAAGAGTACTCGTGCGCTGTGTGAGAGGCGCTCCTTCGGTGTCTGAGCTCAGAAAACCGGACCGAATTGTGTCCAAAATTATCCATATATCTGCTCTTCTCTTACTCCCAGATATTGACATTTTTTAACATTTTATGAGACGTGCAGCAAATGTATGCTAACTTATGTCTCAACTGATAGATTCATAGGCTATGTCAGGGGCGTCGCTAGGGCTGATTATTCGGGGCTGGAGCCCCGAATGTTTCTACTCCAGCCCCGAATGTTGATTTCCACGGAATTTGTCAAAGTTTGAATGATTTAATTAAAAGTTGGTCATTACAATTAAATCAAGTCGCGATATGGACTAGTATCGAGAGGGTGCTCGCTGCAGAGCCAGATGGGAGGAGCTGGAGCTCCAGCTCCCCCTCGCTGGAGGTAATGGGTGGAGATAGACACCTAACCACACCCTAACCCTACCCCTTACCCTGTCCTAACCCTAACTCCACCCATTAGTTCACGCACAGGTGGAGATGGACCTCCAGAGAGGGGGAGCTGGAGGCCATTCGGCTCTGCAGTGAGCAGTACTTGCTAGGATCTGTAAATATTATGCCGCAAAAGACTATTTAAATATGAATCCTGCATGTTCTGCGTGTCTTTTTATGAATGAACGGGGCGGACGCGCGGTTTCTTTACATGTAATACTTATGCATGTGTGACGCTCGCAGTGATTTCAGCGTCTGCCGTTTCACTAAATGAGGACATAAATACATTAACAACATCTCCAGAACTTCTCTGAGAGTCACTTCATGAGAATTTCACTGTTTCATTTGAGTAAAACAAGCGTCAAATATACACACAGAAATTTAAAGGTATTCACGGCAACCCGTCAAAATAAAAGTTCAGTTGAACTTTATTAACCATTCAGTATAATGTACGTGCCTACTACTACTACTACTATTAATTAATAAATACGTATACAAATTCCTCACACAATATTTCTTCCATGTTTTAAATTTGAATAGTAAATCCCGTATATTTGTCAAAAACAAAATATCATTTTCATTAGAAGATCAATTTAATGAATATTTTATACCTTCATTTAATAACCAGAACAATACACAACACAGAATTCCATAAGGCTATTGTAAAAATAAATAAAAGTTGTTTTTATGCATTCAAATTAACAGAAATGCTAAAACATATTTGGTAACAATAAAACGTAAGGTGAGAAAAAATAAAACATTTCATGGGGTTCTAAACATAATTTTTCTTAACTTTTGATAAATTGGCAGTAAATCATATAAGATTCATGGTTTTAATTAATTACACATGATTAATTACATTTTGATTAACAAAATTAAATTTAACCATTAAAAATAAGTCCAGAAAAATGAAAACAGAAAAAAAAAACTGAGGCCCTATTTTTTTTGCATGAAACTATATATTTGCTACATTTATAAATACATCTTCAAATTTATTATTTTATTTGTCTAACATATTTTTGTAAAGTTATAATTTTTGATATGTTTGCTATTTGCAGTGATTACTATTTACTATTGTTCATAGTGTGACAAGGTCTTTAACCCCCAGTTTAATGCCCCTGGACCCCAACCCGGTTCAAACACCTGTGTCTAACAAAATCTTATGTTAGCATGATGTGAGCTTCCACCCAACACCACTAGCCCCTGATGTTTTGGCATCAGCCCCGGATGTTTTATAATCCTAGAAACGCCCCTGGGCTATGTTACAGTTCAAACGTATGCATCTAAACTCCTAACCACACAGCAGATTCATTCTGAATAAATCTCTTCCTAAATCGTCCCTCTCTAACATTTCCAACCCGTTTTTATTATTGACTAAAATGTCAATAGATTTTCGTCACAGTTTTTGTCATTCAAACCAAGTTTTTGTTTCGTTATCATTTCGTTTTCAATGAAAATAAATACTCTTGTATTTATGTTCAGTCTTACATCCAAACACTAGGGTGACCACCTGGCAATAGGGCTGTTGCGGGACATAGTTGTGATTTTGCGGGACAATGCGGGACACGTGTGAGACTGATACATTTTCTACTGTTATGCTATGTAAATACTGATTGCATCCGTTGTCATATGCGTTGATCTGTGTTTCCGAGCGCGCACATGCAAACGAGAGAAAGCGCGTCTTTTTTATGTGAGTGAAGAGAATCCACCTGCGAGAGAAGAGATTTGTGCTTGCGCATTTTAATGCATTACAATAATGCGCTGCAGAGATTTGTCATTAAAACAACCCGATAGAAACCGCCTCAAACGAACTATTAAAATAAGAGGAAAGTCGCGTCTGAAAGCTGCATCGATTTAAATTTTTTACATTGGTTAAAATGAGTGGAGAATATCTTGTTTTTCCGTGTGCGCTCGACTATTTTTCGTCGGTGGTTCTAGATCACGTGATGTGGTCCGCAAATCCTTTGTGCAAAAACTATGCCGCAAAAAGAATAAATAAAAAGCTTTCTTAAAAAGGCAAAAGAACGCATGGACGTTTTCTTAATATGAACATTTAAAACCAACAGATCGATGAAAATGTGGGACATTTTCTCAATATGCGACATGCGGGACAAGGGGTGAAATGCTGTGCGGTACAACACAAAGCGGGACAGGTGGTCACCCTACCAAACACAGAACAACAGGAATGTATACAAGACATTGATGTTACAGCTCCTTGAGCGTGGAGAAAATGGAGGGCAGCGTACAACCGAAGACAACTCGCTGAGGGTGGAAGCTATGGCATTGCAGGACTGTCAGTCATTGGCCATGGGTGGGGCCTAAACAGTGTGATGTCACATTGCTTAGAGAATCAAAACGACTTGCCTAGTGAGTCACGAAGTGGATAGAGAGCACTGTGACAGGCCTATATCTCTTGAAGAAGTACAGCAAGCTATAAATCAACTAAAAAATAACAAATCGCCTGGGTGCGATGGGCTATCCTCCGAATTTTATAAATCTTTTATCGCTGAATTGTCCCCATTTTTTTTAAAAGTCTTTATAGAATCCATTGAAAATGAATGCCTCCCCACTTCTCTGACCCAAGGAATAACAGTCCTAATTCCTAAACCAAACAAGGACAAATTATTTTTAGATAATTGGCGCCCAATTTGTTTACTTAACAACGATTATAAAATTTTAGCTCTCTTATTGGCTAGAAGATTACGGTCTGTTTTGGACTCCATCATAGATGAAACACAATCAGGCTTCATGAACAAAAGGCATATAGGAAATAACATTAGGCTCATTTTAGATATTTTAGATTACCCAGAAATGGTAGAGGAGGGTGGGCTCATGCTGTTTGTAGATTTCTACAAAGCATTTGACACCGTTGAACATCCATTCATTTTACAGTCTCTTAAAAAATTCGGTTTTGGTGTTTTTTTTTCCTCAGCTATTAAAAGTCTATATAACAATAGTAATAGCTCAATTAGACTAACAGGTGGTATGTCTCCCAGATTCAATGTCTCTAGAGGCATCCGACAAGGGTGCCCGGCTTCGCCTTACCTCTTTCTATTGGTAGCCCAGCTTTTGTCTGATCATATTAAATCAAGTGAAATAAACGGCATCAATATATTAGGTAGAGAGCTTATTATATCTCAACTGGCGGACGATACCACTCTCTTTCTTAGAGATGAAAATCAAGTCTCTGTTGCAATAAATACTATAGAAAAATTTTCCATGGCCTCTGGCTTAAGGCTGAATATCAATAAGTGTGAAATCATGTCCATTAAGGACTGCATGAAATCTTCCATTTGTAGTATTCCAATCAAAAATGAACTTGTTCACTTAGGTATCACAATTACCAAGGACCAACAAAAAAGGGCTTCATTGAACTTCAACCCTATTATTCAAAGAACTAAAAAAAAGCTGAACCAATGGCTGTTACGGGATCTCTCCCTCAGAGGCAGAACCCTACTGTCTAAGGCAGAAGGTTTATCACGGTTGACATATCCAGCTCTATCTCTGTATGTGACCAAAAAACATATTACTGAGATTGACAAGCTACTCTTTAACTTCTTATGGAAAAATAGAACTCATCATGTGAAGAAATCTGTTCTAACAAATGACTATGAAAAGGGTGGATTAAATTTTATTGATTTCTGTACTCTTAATAATACTTTTAAAGTAAATTGGTTAAAACATTTCTTTAAAAACCCTAATTCTATTTGGAATGTCATACCCTGTCATATTCTGTCAAAACTGGGTGGGTTGAGCTTTTTCTTAACCTGTAATTACAATATTGATAAAGTCCCGATAAAAATGTCATCCTTTCACCGCCAGGCCTTCCTTTCATGGTCTCTTATTTTCAAGCATAACTTTTCACCCAACAAATATTATATATGGAACAACAAAGACATACTGTTTAAACACAAATCTTTATTTATTGATTACTGGTTTAATAATAACATTATTTTTGTTGACCAATTATTTAACAGGGCTGGTTGTCTTTACTCTTATAGTGAGTTTCTAGAAGAATACAAAATTCCTGTGTCTCCTGGAGATTATTCCAAAGTCTTTGGAGCAATTTCTTCTGGTGTCTGCATGTTATTTAGAGCTCAACCAAGATTGGACACACAACAACTAACCTTGTTATCACTGACTGACACTTCAGTTGGTAAGATTTGTTTTTCCTGTAACAATAGAAAGAACAATAAACTAATTAGATCCTTGTTCAAAACAGATATTATCACAGTCCCATATGTGGTTCCATACTGGAATAAATTTGTGCAAAACATTGACTGGAAGAAGGTCTGGCTCTTACCCAGCCGATACCTGCTGACCAACAAAATTAGAGAAATATCATTTAAAATAATTCATAAGTTTTACCCGTCTAATGATCATATTGTTAAAAAATTTAAAAAAGATATTGATGTAATGTGCACTTTTTGTTCTGTGAATATTGAAACAGTTACCCATTTGTTTTGGCACTGCCCCTTTGTCCAAAGCTTCTGGTCTGACATTTGTATTTTTATTGCTGAAAAAATTGAGAAAGATTTCAAGTTATTTTGGAAGGATGTTCTTTTTGGCCTTTATGACAGAACTAAAACTATGCCTAATGAAACTTTTATTATTAATCTCATTATTCTGTTGGCAAAATATTACATTCATAAATGTAAGTTTGCGCATTCCAAAACATCTTTTTTTGCTTTTAACAATGAGGTCAAGCAATATGTCAACTCGATTAAGCATTCCCTTAATCAAAAGGCAACAAAAACTCTAAATGTTTGTAAACACTTTGATATCTTTTTGTTAATTCGTACTTCCCCTGGCAAAATGTGATGATGTGAGTCTTTATGTTAAAACACCTGCAATGTTGGAAAATGCACATTTTGTTACTTTTATAATGGAGATTAACATTCCTGTAAATTGTGCAATTGTTGAATAAAGCATTTATAAAAAAAAAAAAAAACTTGCCTAGTGAGTCTGATAAGGAAGAAAAATAGGGAGTGGGTGAATTTTTTTCATTGTAGAATGGTTGTGTTCACCTACTGCCAACACACATTTACATCCAATCACCGTGTAAAAGTGTATTTTGCATAATAGGTGCCCTTTAATAATTTTCTGGAAACCGTGACACATTCTTTTTAGAATTCTTTGATGTATAAAAAAATTCAAAAGAGAAACATTTATATGAAATAATTTATTTTTTGTAACTGCATGATACTTTTACTGTCAGTTTTGATTTATTTAATGCATCCTTGCTGAATGAAAGCACTAATTTATTTATTAAATAAAGGATTTTACTGACAGCAAAGTTTTTAAGGATGATGGTGTTTATTTCATTTATATAATGGTGTTTAAATTTTTAAAACCGTAATGTATAAATATTTTAATCTATATATTTTTTTTCATCTTAATGAAAATAATTTACTTAAGTACACACATCCTTCCCAATCACTCACACTGAAATGCACATAAACATACTGAATCACACCCCCTCCATCTGAATCATCTGCTCAGCCTCTCTTGATTTTAGACAGAGCTTTTAGATTGTCTCTGAGGGAATGACACGCTTCCTCAGCCAACTTGATATTAAAAGCTCAACCATCCCTGCAGGCATGTATCCAGAGAGAAACCCCACTGTGGCAGAGCTGTTTGCTATCCCTGGCATGTGCTTCTCTCACGGCACGCATCTAGAAGTCCTCCCCTGCTATTACCAAAACAGACCCTCGCTTGCCGGAGAACATTTGTCTCTGTTTTTCGCTTTCAATTATCACACGATTGTGAGAGATCTCAGATAAGTGAAACCTTTCAGGGTGTCTCTCACACATTATTCAGTTAAGCACGTTTCCATCTCAATTTAATTACCATAAAGCAAAAACAATCCATTGTAATGTAAAAATGTAAAAATGGTATCTAAATTGTAAAATGGTAGCATTCGTTGTAGGGATTTAACAGTACATATTTGTCCTGAACCATCTTGATAGAGAAGTCACGATTTGGTTCATGCAGTCAGATGACAAATACAGTCAGTCGATCAATCCACCAACCCAAAGCAAGAATGGTGAGTTCAAATGGCATGCAAGGACTCAAAGAAAAATGAAAGACATTTCTTCAGCTAAATAATTGCCATTGTTGGTAAACAATTGTACATTCCACTGAACGTGTTTCCACCCCTTTTTAGCATTCCTGTCAAAAATTAAATATTTTGCAATCCTGACTACGGTTTATAGCAGGGAAACCTTCAAGATGGAACTGAGCATTGCACCTAACTCAACTTCTCCAGTCTCCAAGTTAAAGACACTCTCACTCTCTCTTTCATTCTTCAAATGGCATTTTCAAATAAACAAGACAAATACAAAGCACGAATACCAGTGCACCTTGGCTTTTTTGGTAGCATTCCTTAAGCACACAACAGTGAGGCTGTCAGTTGTCCTTTGTGATAATTGTGTTCTAGCCCAATGCTCAGCCTCCCTTCCTCTGCGCCTCTGCATATGAGCCCTGGAGACGTTGCTTTGATCTTTTCATGTTGTGGCTGTTACACACGGGAGCATACCTTTATTTCATCACGCATGCCGAGCATTGATGACTGGATCTTTACTGTGAGGAATGACAGAAAGAAAATAGAGTATCAGCAATACAAAAGAACTTGGACCTGAATGCGAATCTGATGAATGTTGCAATTCAAAGAATTTCAAGTTACTGTGTTTCTGGGTTGTGTTTTTATCAACAAGTTTTCTTGGGTGCTTTTCTGTATCAATACATGACTTGAAGTGAAATGAAATGTTGAGTGTTTATTTTTTAGAGAGCATGGAGCTACTTTCAGCATTAGGTTAAAGGGTAAGTTCATTCAAAAATGCAAATTCTGTCATTAATTACTCACCTTCATGTTGTTCCAAACCTGTAAGACCTTCGTCATCCTCAGGACACAAATTAAGATATTTTTGATTAGATCTGGGAGCTTTCTGACCCTGCAGCTGACGCATTCAAAGCCCAGAAAGGTAGTAAGGATATTGTTAAAATAGTCCATGTGACATCAATGGTTAAACTTTAATTTTACGGAGCTACAAGAATACGTTTTGTACGCAAAGAAAACAAAAATAACTTTATTCAACAATTTCTTTTAGTCCATGTCAGTCTTCGAGTTTCATTCCCCATGTGCTCTGTGACTTTTTTTTTTCCCTCGTCTCTGGTTGTGTCATTCAGTTCACCTGTGTCTTATTAATTATTCTCGTTTGCCTGTGTATTTAGTTCTAGAGTCTGTAGTGTTCCCTCGTCCAGTGTTAACGTTGGGTTGTGCGTGTTACCTGCTTGCCTTCTGTGGATTAATTAAAGACTGTTTACCATCATCGTCATTGTCTTTGAGAGTGTTTACCGAAACTGATTGTGACAGAAACTGGATGTACAAGAAAGTATGCAACCTGTTTTCCCCCCGTTTTTGTTTGTTTGTTTGTTTGTTTTAAGAGCTTTTGTTTTGGTTTTAAGTTATGTTCAACCCAGAATTCAGCCAGCCATCACCCTGCTTCACTGAACCCACTGCAGATGGAGAGCCAGAGCCCAGCGGCATCTACGAGTCATCGCAGGAAGGAGCGCAGGAGCTGATGATGCTCTGGAGACAGAGCCTCATGTCACGTCCGAACAGATGCGAGAGCCGGCTACATCGCATGCGACAGTGGTGCGTGAGGGCGTGGAAGAAAGTCCCACCCACTGAACCACCGCTGAGGGTGAGCCAATGTGAAATCAGATGATAATTTAGATTTATATACTGATATGCCCTGTCTTCTGCCATCCTCGGAATCTTCTGTCTGCCCTGAACTGTCTGTCTGTCCCGTCCTGACCATGGAGGTCATGATTGAACTATCTGTATATAATGAACTGTCTGTCTGCCCAGAACTGTCTATCACAGGGATAGGCAATGTCAGTCCTGGAGTGCAGACATCCTGCAGAGTTTAGCACCAACCCTGAAAAAACTTTCACGTGCCTGTAGTCCTTGTAATTCTGAAGACCTTGATTAGCTTGTTCAGGTATGTTTGATTAGGGTTACAGCTGAACTCTGCAGGACAGCGGCACTCCAGGACGAGGGTTGCCTATCCATGGTCTATCGGACCTGAACCAACCACAGCCGTCAATACCCAGTATGTGATCCTCCCAGTGCTGGGAATTGCACTCTGGTGTGCGTGGGCAGCACACACCATCCCAGAAAGCCCTCATGCGCACAAATTCACACCCTCTCACTCATGTCTCATTCTTCAGCTCTGCCACCGCTGCTTCCTGTCAGCCCCTCTGCTCACCCTCAGCTCACCATCTGTGCGGTGGGATCGCTGCGGGTCTCCATTGGCGTTGTGGCTGGAGGATCCCTTGTCTCCACCTCTGGCCTCTGAGTCCTGGACTCTGCCTTGGCCAGTTGACCCAACGGCTCCACCATGGCTTCTAGCTCCCTCCTCTCCCCCGGGCTCCATCATCCCTCTGGCTCCACCTTGGTCAGTCATCAACCATATGCCTCGGGACTCCACTCCTGCGCCTCATTCCTCCATCCCTCTGGCTCCGTCAGGCTCCTGCTTCCCTCCGGGTCCACCTTGGTCCTCAGTCGCTCTGGCTCCACCACAGCCTTCCAGATCCCCACCTCTGCCTCGGTCGGTGGAGCCATCTGCTCTGCCTTGGCCCTCCAGGTCCTCCACCACCTGCTCGTTAGCCCTTCCTCCACCATAACTCCTCCCTCCGTCGGCTCCACCATGGGTCGCCATCCTGACTGGGGTCTGGGTCCTGCGTGTCTTCTCCCTGGCTCCTCCCTCCGTCTGATCCACTTTGGCTCCTTTGGTTTCCATCCTGGCTTCTCCTTCTGTCTAATCCGCCTTGGATCTCCCTGTTTCCTCCATGGCTTCTCCTTCCATCATCTCCTCTCTGGACTCGTTCGTTGTCCCCTCCTCCCAAGTGTCTGTCTTCCAACCAAACCTCCACCACCATTGTCTGCCTGCCTTCCTGCCAGCCCTATGCCATCCCCTGTCACCCTCCCACATCCACTCCTTAGTCCTCCTCCTTAGTACACCTCCGTTTCTCCCTTTGTTTCTGTGGCCAGAGGTTGCACCTTCCGGGGCGGTTACCTGTCACACCCTTGGACTTTTTGTTGTGTTTTCTTTCCCCATGTGCTCTGTGACCTAGTTTTCCCTTGTGTCTGATTGTGTCATTCAGTTCACCTCTGTCTTGTTAATTATCCTTGTTTGCCTGAGTATTTAGTTCTAGTCTGTCCTGTGTTCTTTCGTCCAGTGTTAACGTTGTGTTATGCATGTGTTACCTGCCTGCCTTCTGTGGATTACCTCTTTGGGCATTAATTAAAGACTATTTTCTGTTATTTATCTTCTTTGTGCATTTATTACACATCATTCCCGTGACAGATATGCGTTTAAAATTAGTCATGTAGCCTGACAACATAGTTATGTTTGCAAGCAACATATAGCTAATATTTCATTAATTCATGTTTTATCATGGAGGAATCTTTTTGGAGGGCACTTATAAGCATGAGAGGTTTGTTGTCATTAAGTGTAGCATTACGGAATCACCAAAAATCACAAAATGTGTCACTCAAACTGTTAAGATAAGACTGGAATTATTAGGAATGCAGAGCTGTAAGTGCTACGCACGGTAAATACTAAAAGAAGTAGTATTCACATATTTATTTGTATTTGCTCATTCGTGTCCCTTTCCCCATTACATATCAGACAGGAAATGCAATTAAGTAAAATAGAGAAAATATTCTAAAAGTGCAAATAAAAAATGCACAGTATAAATAGCATTTAACTACATTTACTGCAAAGAAAATTCTATTTTTACATAGTGTAAACAGATTCATTATTTGCTTTGTGTAAATATTGTTGTTACTTAGAACAAATAGCATATTGTTAAGAAATACTGCTGTTTTTACTTAGTGTAAATAGAATCCATTTCTGTTTGCACTTAAATTGTAAATAGCATCTATTGCCGCTGCCTTTCAATTAACTTTTTCCAAGAGCTACAAAGGACATTTTAAGTTCTGAATGTTACAATATATTTTCATAGTGAGTCAAGTTCTTTTAACTCAAAAGATCAAGAAAGATTAGATTTCTCATATAACCCCTTTAACCACAGGAGAGGAATGAGAGTTGTTTCATTAAGGAGGTTAATTAAAAGTATGTTCAGGTTCTGATGACTGAATTCTAAATCAACTGTAGAAACTAGCCGACAGTCTCAGCATGAAAACTCTCTTTCTGTCTTTCTCCAGCACTTCCTCTCTACCTTTATGCACTTCTCCTTAACTTCACCTTTATTCTCTCGTTTTATCTATCTGTCTGACGTGATCGACAGCCGGGTCTGGGGGTGGAGAGTGGGGATGCTGATTATGTGGGTTGTGCTGGAACAGTAGAGAAAAAATGCAAATGTCAGTGAAACTGTCTGCTTCATTTACCCAGAACCAAAAAAGTGGCTTATAACAAAAGACTGATTGAGGAGAGAGCATTCAGAAGACCTTGAGGACCTGCAACAAAGGCAACAGGACTTCATACAGTAGAGCCAAGCCTCCTCATAGAACAGTCTTTCAACTGAAGAGACTGTTTATCGCGTTTGACTTAAAGCTAAGTGGTACTGAAGAAAACAACTTGCCAAAGGGCAAAAAGGCTAGTTCACAAAGAAAGAAAGAATAAGAAAACCCTATCATTTACTTAGCCTCATATTTTTCCAAACATGATTCTTTATGACTTCTTTCCTGTATGTCATCATTTTGACCTCTTTCTGACTGTATGTGAGACACAAAGCAAGCTATTCTGAACAAGTGTTAATTACACGCTGTCATGAGTCAATAAATAGACTTAAATCTCACAAACGTAAAATATAAATCACAGTAACAGTTCCCGATTCATTTAGAATCAGATGTAGCTGAAAAATGACTCGCATGACTCTTTTCCTGTATGTCATCATTCTGCATGACTCCTTTCGTATGAGGAGCAAAAATAAAGCGATTTTGAATAAATGTTAATTGCACACTGTCATATGAGCCAGTAAATCTCTGAAATCTCGCAAACCTAAAATAAACATCACAGTAACAGTTCCCAGGTTCATTTTGAATCAGGCACAACTGAAAAATGACTCACATGACTCTTTATGTATCATTCACATGACTCTTTTCACGTTGTGGACTGGACTTGTAAGTCTAATTTAAACAGCTAACTCACAAATAAATTTGAGAACAATCTGTGCATCTGTCACGAATCTGGTCGGTGTCCCGCTGTCCGCCCGCCACCAGATGTCACTCTCACCCCATCATTACACTCTGACTCTTGTACCACTCCCCGGACTACACCTCCCGCCATGCATCACGCTGATTGCGTCTATTCATGTGACCAATCAGCAGCTCTATAAAAACCCCGGACTTTCCCCATGCAAACCACGGAGTATTGTGAGTTGTTATTGTGTTCTTTTGTTTAGCGTTTCCTAGTTCCCAGTTCCCAGTGTTTATTCCCCTCGCCTGGCTCCCCGTTCTCGACTGTACTGCCGCCTGCCTTTTCGGACTATCGCTCTTGTTTTTTGGTTAATTCTCCTAGCCCAGCCCCTTACGGATTACGTTTGCCACGGATCGACCCTCGCCTGTTTCACGGACTTCTATTGTGCATCGCCTACGTTAAACCTGTCTGCTATTGTTGTTTGACCCTGCCTGTACGACCATGTTTTTGTCTCGTCCCAATAAAAGCTCGCAAGTGGATCCGCTCGCCTCTCGCCTCTCTCTCCCCGTAACAGCATCATTTCAAATAACTCCTAAAAAATTAAAAAATTTTATTAAAAATTTTAATTAACTAATGGCACCACAAAAGATGATATCTGATGAAACGGGATATTTACGCATCGAGTTTTCCCAACTGGTTTTGTTCAGTGTGGAAATAATTATGAGTTTTTTTATATACACTGACCAAAATTATAAACGCAACACTTTTGTTTTTGCCCCCATTATTCATGAGCTGAGTCAAAGATCTAAGACTTTTTCTATGTACACAAAAGGCCTATTTCTCTCAAATATTGTTCACAAATCTGTCTAAATCTGTGTTAGTGAGCACTTTTCCTTTGCTGAGATAATCCATCCACCTCACAGGTGTGGCATATCAAGATGCTGATTAGACAGCATGATTATTGCACAGGTGTGCCTTAGGCTGGCCACAATAAAAGGCCACTCTAAAATGTGAGTTTTACCGTATTGGGGGGGTCCAAAAACCAGTCTGTATCTGGTGTGACCACCATTTGCCTCACGCAGTGCAACACATCTCCTTTGCATAGAATTAATCAGGTTGTTGATTGAGGCCTGTGGAATGTTGGTCCACTCCTCTTCAATAGCTGTGCGAAGTTGCTGGATATTGGCAGGAACTGGAACACGCTGTCATATACGCCGATCCAGAGCTTCCCAAATATGCTCAATGGGTGACATGTCCGGTGAGTATGATGGCCATGCAAGAACTGGGATGTTTTCAGCTTCCAAGAATTGTGTACAGATCCTTGCATGGGGCCGTGCATCATCATGCTGCAACATGAGGTGATGGTTGTGGATGAATGGCACAACAATGGGCCTCAGGATCTCGTCACGGTATCTCTGTGCATTCAAAATGCCATCACTAAAATGCACCTGTGTTCGTTGTCCACAACATACGCCTGCCCATACCATAACCCCACCGCCATCATGGGCCACTCGATCCACAACATTGACATCAGCAAACCACTCACCCACACGACGCCATACACGCTGTTACCCATCTGCCCTGTACAGTGAAAACCGTGATTCGTCCGTGAAGAGAACACCTCTCCAAAGTGCCAGACGGCATCGAATGTGAGCATTTGCCCACTCAAGTCGGTTACGATGATGAACTGCAGTCAGGTCGAGACCCCGATGAGGACGACAAGCATGCAGATGAGCTTCCCTGAGACAGTTTCTGGCAGTTTATGCAGAAATTCTTTGGTTATGCAAACTGATTGTTTCAGCAGCTGTCCGGGTAGCTGGTCTCATACGATCTTGGAGGTTAAGATGCTGGATGTGGAGGTCCTGGGCTGGTGTGGTTACACGTGGTCTGCGGTTGTGAGGCCGGTTGGATGTACTGCCAAATTCTCTGAAGCGCTTTTGGAGACGGCTTACGGTAGAGAAATGAACATTCAATTCAACAAGGCAACAGCTCTGGTGGACATTCCTGCAGTCAGCATGCCAATTGCATGTTCCCTCAAAACTTGCGACATCTGTGGCATTGTGCTGTGTGATAAAACTGCACATTTTAGAGTGGCCTTTTATTGTGGCCAGCCTAAGGCACACTTGTGCAATAATCATGCTGTCTAATCAGCATCTTGATATGCCACACCTGTGAAGTGGATGGATTACCTCGGCAAAGGAGAAGTGCTCACTAACACAGATTTAGACAGATTTGTGAACAATATTTGAGAGAAATAGGCCTTTTGTGTACATAGAAACAGTCTTAGATCTTTGAGTTAGGCAAAAACAAAAGTGTTGCATTTATAATTTTGGTCAGTGTAATTTCAACTTATATCTTAAATATGTTGTCAGTTGTTTAATGTCATAATTTTGACTTTCTCTTTACGTCACATAATTTCACCTCATGTCATAATGTCATCTACTGTTTGTATCATAATTTCATCTTTATCTCATGATTATGATTTAGATTGACTTAATTTTGACTTTAATCTATTAATTATTAAGTATCTCATGATTTAGTCCTTTTTGTCATTTAGCAAAGCATGACTTTTCTCTCATGTGGTGAAAATGATGAATGCCATGGTGTAGCACTGGATCTAAATGACACCTAAAAGAATATGATGTGGCGCACCAAGGTTGAAATGTGCATACATGAATGAAATTACAGATTTTTGATTGTTGTGTTATGAATTATTCATAAAAAACATCCATCATGACAAGAATGTGCAGTCTTTTCTCCAAGATCTGCATACAAGGTTATACCTACACCAAAGTCCTGAAATGCAGTAATATGAAATGCAATATTGACCTTTTTTAGAAGAAAAAGGCTGTTTGTGTTCATCCTAGAATATGTGAAAACTCATGAAGGAGCACTGTTTGCATCATATGTCCCTGGTTCAGTAAAATGACTTCATCCTGAATTTTCATCTGCGATGGATAACAATCTTCAAACCAAATTATTCCTGTGAGAAAGCTGCATGTGCCACTGCGGATCCTTCAGCAGGTTTAGCGGTTGGCAACATATTAACCGACAGCATTCTTTCAAATATAAACCCTTCATGGTGGAGAAAAGATGACACATCACACCATATCGGGCGATGTGATTTTGCGCTTTGAATTTGAATATATACAATTTGCCGAATGGCAGCCCTGCCACAAATTCCCCAACTCCATGAAGTTGACAACAACAGTTTGAGATTTGGGTGAGTTTGGGATCACAAAACAGCTGATTCAGTGAATTTGAAAGTATCTGAAAACACTGAGCATATACTTTGTGGAATACAACATCTATCCTGTGAGGTGTTTGTTTTTATGTATGTGGGCTTCAACTTGAGACCTACATTCTTTCTTTTTCACTTAATTTATTCATTTTTGCACGTGCTTTAATTTAAATTATGTGTTGTTTTGTAACTGATGCACCTACAATTTTAGCATTGCCTTTTTGCCTCTCTTCCTTCATGTGGTTTTGAGAACTCACGTGTCACAGTGTTAATTGTCACACCTCTTCTGTTGCTCACATACACTACTAATTGGCAATTATTGTGGATGAACTTTGCTTGCCAGGTTAGAGATATCAAATCTCTGAGACATATTCAGAGCTTTATTACAGCAATTTGTAGCAAGTACACTATATGCCCATAAATGGATTTGTGTATTCCACATTTTTGTGTTGTTACTTTTAGATGGACACAAATTACTGTTACAAAAATTGCATATATTTTCCACTATTTTTCGTGGCTATTTATCATATCAAAAGCAAAAGCAGCTCGTGGGCGTGATCGCATTAAAAATAATTAGCTCTGAGGGAAAAACTAGGCATCACGTTGGTTTCACGCGGATTACTTTATCACGGAATATTTGTTTTTGATAAGACTTGATTTATTTAAAAGTAGAGATATCAAGCTTTCTATAGATATATAGATATATATATATCTCCTGTCTGTGTGTCGAGTATTCACTGAGTTTAGGTTCATTTTATTGACGCATTTCTAAAAGCCGTTCGCGGAGACAGTGAAGACTGAGAAAGCACCCTGTTTATTTTCTTTAATTTAAAGCAGCACATAGTTCAGTTTTTATTGTGAGTGTGCTCAAAAAAAGTATACACTTAATGGTTTCTAATGATGTATAACACTTATTTGTGTGACCAAAATTGACGGAGTATTTTTAGTGTCTTTTGCACTGATCTTAAAAACCGTGAGCTGATCACGCCGGCGTGATCGTCGACCCCAGGGGGTTAATGTGTTCTGTACATTTGTGGGTGTGAATAATTACATATCAAGTAGCCACACATTAAAACAATCTCACACTTGCAATCATGCTGTGTATTAATATCAGAAAGGCTATGGTTACCTGCAGCATGAAGCTTTTACACAACGATTCAGTAAACAAGAAGTTAACACTGAGTAACTTACATTTTTGACCCAATAGTGCCAGTACATTATATTTTTGTGACCCCATCGGAAACAAAACAAAAAGTGTGATGGATGGGTCAGTGTGTCTACAAAACAAAGTAGTGGTGTTTTATGAATAAATCAGTGTATTTGAAGTAATCAGTTCAGTTATTTGTTTCATTGACAAAGACATCAGTGTTTTGAATGAATCAGTTGAGTGAAGGATTCAATGGCTCACTCATAAAAATGGTAGCTTGTTTCACTGATGAATGAATCAGTATTTTTTAACTAATCAGTTGAGCGAGTTATTTAATAGCACTTTCATAAAGTAAAACCAGTAACATACCGGAACAAATCTACCGGTAAATACAAAAATGCGCTGTTCACACAGGCAACAACATTTTTAAATTTAGAATTTCAACGGCTCTGGTTTGGCCCAGAATAGATGTCAGCATTCTAAACTTGTACATGCTGATACCGGTAATCTCATTCTGCATTCACACAGTAATTTACTGGCAATTTTACAACTTTTTACACAGATAAATTGACTGTATGTGTGAAAGGGGCTAATGACTTACACATAAAAACAGTTGTTTGTTTTGTTGACGAAGGAATCAGTGTTTTGAACTAACCAGTTCAGTGAGTAATTCAATGACTCACTCATAAAAATGGTAACTTTTTTCATTGGTGAATGAATCAGTGTTTTTGACCTAGTCAGTTCAGTGAGTGATTCAGTGACTCACTCATAAAAATAGTAGCTTGTTTCATTTATGAATGATCTGTGCTTTGAACTAATCAGTTGAGCGAGTGATTCAGTGACTAACTCATAAAGTTGTTTGTTTCTTTAATGAAGACATCTGTAGTTTTTTTTTTAACTAATCAATTGAGTGAATGATTCAATAGCTCACTCATAAAAATGGTAGTTTGTTTCAATGATGAATGAATCAGTGTTTTTGACCTAATCAGTTCAGTGAGTGATTCAATGGCTCACTCAAAAAAAAAAGGTAGCTTGTTTCACTGATAAACGAGTCATTGTTTCGAACGTATTGGTTGAGTGAATGATTAAATGACTCACTCATAAAAACAATAACTTGTTTCAGTAATGAATGAATCTGTGTTTTTGAGCTTGTCAGTTTAGTGAGTGATTCAGTGACTTACTGATAAAACAGTTGCTTGTTTCATTGATGAATGAATCAGTGTTTTGAACACATTGGTTAAATGAGTGATTCAATGACTCACTCTTTGAAACAGTTGTTTGTTTCAGTGATGAATGAATCAATGTTTTTGAATTAGTCAGTTCAGTGAGTGATTCAATGACTCACTCATAAAACAGTTGCTTGTTTCAGTGATGAATAAATCAGTGTTTTTGAATTAGTTCAATGAGTGATTCAATGACTCACTCATAAAACAGTTGCTTATTTCAGTGATGAATGAATCAATGTTTTTGAATTAGTCAGTTCAATGAGTGATTCAATGACTCACTCATAAACCGGTTGCTTGTTTAATTGATAAATGAATCAGTGTTTCAAATGCACTGGTTAAATAAGCGATTCACTGACTCATAAAAACAGTTGCTTGTTTTAGTGATAAATGAATCTGCATTTTTGAACTAGTCAGTTCAGTGAATGATTCAATGACATAAAACAGCTGCTTGTTTCATTGATGAATGAATCAGTGCTTCAAATGTATTAGTTGAGTGAGTGATTCAATGACTCATTCATAAAAACAGTTGCTTGTTTTAGTGATAAATGAATCTGTATTTTTGAACTAGTCAGTTTAGTGAATGATTCAGTGACTCACTCATAAAACAGTTTCTTGTTTCATTGATGAATGAATCAGTGCTTTAAATGCATTAGTTGAGTAAGCGATTCCATGACTCAAAAATCATTGCCGTTAACAGTGCTCACCGTTTGTTTAAATACATATGAGTAACTAACTGCATGATTTTTAGTGTATATTTGCCTTATGCCTTATGGACATGACCTTGACATAGTCACCAATGATAAACAACTCATAATGTAGAAACGTGGAAATTACTATACAAATAAACTTTGTATAATTGAACTGAATAAAAACAGTTGCTTGTTTTCATTGTTTTTGAACTAGTCTGTTGAGTGAGTGATTCAATGACTAACTTGTCTGAGAGTAACTTGTCTGAGTGATGAATTGTTTTACAGTGATTTGAATGAACGTTTCACTTAGAAAAACAGTTACTTGTTGCACCCTACTGCCATATGAATGTTACCTGCACAAATATACACAACTAATACAGTTTGTCTGGAACGAGCAGTCAAGAGTAGTGATACAAACAGTGATGCAAGTCCCAGAGCTGTCTGCTGACTATGACTGCTAATGCTGAAAGGAGAGCAATGCTACCTGAAAGAGTGACATAGTCTAATGATGTTGGTATGCTAATTGTTCTGGGTTCTGGGCTGTAACAAAGAGGTTATAAGTTCAGTCCCAAATTGGTGTGAACCCAGAACTGAAGTTAATGAGATCACAATCCTTTTCCATCACCACTGTGGCCTTCGCACTCATTTAACCCCAGGTTACTCCAAGAAGACTGCCAGTGCAATCAGTATACTGTCATTTTCACTGAATTAATTAACAGCATATACTTAAACAGCAATTAGCATGGTAGATATAAAAGATACAGTAAAATGATTAAGGTAAAAGATACAGGTATTCTATTTTTTTATTTAGTTAAAACTGATATTTGACGCATTCAACAAAACAGGCTACTGTTTATCAAGAATCATTGTTATATACTCACTAAGCAGTATACCAACAAACTTCAAAAGCAGCAGAAAGTCTAGGCTTAGAACAGCTCTTGCATCTGGCTTTGATTTAAATGAATTTTGCAAACATAAGCTGCTCCATTTTTCTTTGTGGATGTTTCCCACGTCCTTTTACCCTTTCTGGAGCATGATGAAGATAAAGTTAGACAGCGGAAGAAGAAAATGGCAAATTATTGCTGCAGAGTCACTGATGAACACGCGGCTGCATGTCTACTGTTATCCTACCGGAGAAATATACAACCAAACACCATTAATGGGGGAATTATGCGTGCCAACAGCCAAGTCATTTAATGACTTACACAGCAGTATAACATTTAAAAATGAGACCCTGGAGATTTGTTCATATTTATGGTTACCTTGCGTGAACGTCACAGACGTGTACAGATCACATGAACCTAAAAATACTCAAGACATTATACACTGTGCCATCTCAACAGTTGCACAAGCAAAGGTGACAGACAACTTAATTAGGCTGTATTTTTCACACTCAGCACGGAGACAGTCAAAGTGACACAGATCCATCTTGCATATACAGGTTGCTGAAACGCTGGCGTGGCTGAAATATATTCTCTTGAGGCTAATGACAGTAAAAAATAACAAAAGAGATAACTATGAAAACAGATATCTTGGGTTTTTGATATTTGTATAAATATAAAGACATTAAAGCATCTGAAAAACTTTCATCTAACAATGTGGTAAATTCATCATGCATCTTCAGCTTTCATCAAACAGCAGAAAATGTTCTGTGGGCAACAGCACAGTTCTCTGCTTTGGGATCTTCAGCTCTGACTAATTTTAAACTACCCAGAGGAAAACTGTATTTCTTAGGCTTTGCTTTTATGTAGCTCAGGAGGATTAATACCATCCCAATTACATTTCTTTAAAGTATCGACGTTGTCTGAGATGTTCTGCTAAAACGTCTTTGGAGAAATATAAATAGACTTAAATGAGACAATTGTTGACATACAGTAAGACTATAGAGCTGATTATGCATCAGAGGAATTTGATAAGAAATGTTGTGGCTTTTGATAGCATTCTCAGTATCTTGGCAAATCTGAGCACAGTGTGAGACAATATCGATTTTCTCTCAAACTTTAAAGTCTTTTTCTCAGGAGAAAAGTATGAGGTGCAGATTTACGCAAATCATTTGTTCCACTTGTTCTCTATTTAATCTTACTGCTGGTACAATAGAGATATAAGAGATTCCATTGGTGATTTTTTTCTGCCTAAGGATACAGCTTATTGAATCACTTAAAATGACTGAATCTTTTGTATATCTGTCAACTGTGCAATTGAAAGTCCATGGACCATTTTCCTCTACCTACAGCACATCGTAATGCATATAAAGAGCCATTCAGACAGACTGCATTTTTGCATTTAAAAACATGAGTGGAATATAGAAACACAAGGTCTAAAGCACATTTTCACATGGTGAGAACACTGTGTCATGTCCAAGACTTTCCAAAAAAGACACAAAACGCAAACTCAGTGGTCGAACATGACTATCTTCTGCTTGTTTACATAGAAAAATACAAAAATGCTTATAAAAACTACTGAGTTCCTAACAAAACACAATGTAGAGTTTGAGACAAAAGAGGTATAAGACAATACATGAAGAAAGGTATTACTTAGAATTCATCTCCCATTCATCTCAATTAGGGATGCTCATTTTAACCGGTTAACCGTTAACCGACGGAAAGAATTTTGACCGATTAATACAATCAGTTAAATGGTTTAAAAAACTAATGTCGGGTCTCTCATTCGAAACAAATCCATATGTTTCCGTATTTGAGATGTATTTGAATGCCAAAATATTATTTATTACATAAACCTGGTTTTGTACTTCACTTGCATTCCAGTATCCACATAAAACAAATGGTTTGGCATAATATTACTTCAGTATGTTGATAACGATTAAGCAGTGTGATTTTTCCATATGTTTGGCTGACTGTATTTTATTATGATAATGGAAAGGCTTTTTCCTTCTAACAGTGGAAACGACTCCTTCTAGTCATACAGATAATCAAAACTGTAAACGGTTTGCGTTTGTGTACATTCACAATAAAAACAAAACTTTGTGCTTTTGCAAAATAAAGAAAAAATAGGATGACACTTTTTAGCCGTCTATCTTTCGCGCAGCACAAAAATGAACCAAAAACTCCGCATACTATAGCTACTTGTTGCACAGTTTTTTCTTTTCGTTTTGTTTAGTAAAAATATTTATTGTATAGGCCTATGCATTCATTATATATATAGCCTAGCTTTATGATGTTTTTCTCCGCTGGCACAAGTGCTGCAAGTGCGTGATGTGATGCGTCCATGCGATTCCTCATGTTTTGTTGTTTGCTGCTTTTTGCACATGTAAAATTAATCACTGGAAAACAAATTTTCGTATTTTTAACGAGTCACAGACACTTATCCTTTCTAAAATAATTAAATTCTATTTTAAAATAATCTTGTCGGTTAATCGGTTAAGAGCGTCGGCTGTCGGTTAGGAAAAATAACCGAAATCAACATCCCTAATCTCAATGTCAGTTGCTTTTATAAGGCTTTGCTCGTCTTTGCTCTGGTTCAAGTGACAGAAAGATCATATTTATGAGTTAAACACACATGAACGCCACCATAAAATCATAATTATGAATGGGAAACTTTCTTTAAGCCCAGATTTTCCCAGTTGGGGGCGAGTCAGCAAGGAAACAAATCTTAAATTTGTTGAAATGGTTGATTTTTAAAGTTACAATGAAACGAAGTTGCATGTACAAAATAATATATTTTACAGTGCATACAGAACATAGCATATATAAAGATTTAATTCACAGAATCTTAATAAATTAGATAAACATTAAAAACCAAAAACACACCTTATGTTCATTCTTTAGCATTTTATACAAGTAGTTAAAAAAATGTAGCTGAATTTTTGATAGAAATAGTACATCACCACCTTGTTTGATCAAAGGGGTTTGAATGCACCTGCACTGTAATTACAACTTGTAAACACAAACAGGTTTTTGAGCCAATCACCTGAGGTGTAAATGCCATGTGACTAATCACTCAGAGCAATGATGTAATGACAAATCTGATTGGCTGATGGCGCCACAAGTCCCACGTTTCTTCAATAACAACTATACTCATCTGAGATATGAAAAATGCCAGTGATGCAACGGTAAAACATATATCAGGTCTATCCAGCTTATTTTTTCACATAAAAGCGGGCATGACCATTTGTAAATTTGATGGGTCTAACTTCCGGTCTTATCTACATCTAGCTATTTTTAGCTGTACAAAACACCATGTTTTTGCTGCTTGATATTGCAAATTGTTTTGTCTTACCATATTATTTTAATGTATTATCTTAATTATGAATACACTGGTTTGTGCATGATGTTATTCTTTTCATTATTTCCCTATAGCAGCTAACAAACTGTAAGTCTCACCCATTCCATATTAAAGAATAAAGTGGATAATAAAATAAAATAAATTCATATAATATGTTGCTCGCAATGTTTTTTGTCTGAATACATGACCATCAATAGATTCTTTTGTCCCCATAGTGCCTTATTTATCAGCACATGCTGACTTGTCCATGCTAACCATCTAAATATAGCCCATGAATGAATACTGAAATATAACATTAATATCATGATTTTAAATCTCCTCACTAAACAGCAGGTGTAACCCCAGTGAACAGGAGAAAGTCTCTCTCTGTATCTAGAAAAGTGGAGAGATCTTTTAAGCAGCTGACTTCTGAAATCCAGGGCTCATGTGATATTGCCAGTGCTGGGGCTGCATTTTTGTATTAAACCCTGCTGTAGGCAACTGTACAAAAACCCAATGCGTGTCTCTAACACCTCGCCGTCAGACAGAATTTAAGTTTAAAAGCTGTATTCCAGCCAAATAAAGGTCATGTAACCTGTAAAGTCATTTTTTACTGTGCTTGAAATGGGATTACTGTGGTTCAGACAGATGGAAGCTTTAAAGAATAACACAAAATGTGTTTTTTTCAGGGTTTAGGATAATTAGTGATATCTTAGGAGTAATATTTTACATTTTTAACTCGTGTGTGTGTGTTTGTGTGTACACATACCGTCCTTCAAGCGCTGTTCCAGTGTGGAAAAGTACCGCGAAAACCATCAGCCGTCCAAGCAAAAGTCACACACCGCCATCTGCTGTTCAGATTTGAGTACTTCATGTAGGCCTATTACAACAAGACTAAAACCTTGTGGGCAATTTTTCTTAAAAAATCTAAAAGTGAACAAGTGCATTAATGTCTTCGAGTGACTCTATTATTACCAGATGAGAAAATGACAAAGTGTAGCTGACAAAGCAATTTCTCTCTCCTCTCACACGGACCTCCCATCTGAATGAGATGACAAGACAATTACGGCGCCAAGATTGATCTTTCAAAAGGCTCTTCACTTCTTTGGTAATTACATACTTGATATGAGGTCTAATGAAGATGTTGTCAAGTTTGGAATGTAGTTAACATGGGAAAGGAAGGAAGAAAGAAACACCTCCCACAATTTCTTTTTCTATCTCACTTCTAAAATGCAGCAGTCTTACATTTATTTTTTTATTAGGGAGGATCAATACAACAGATTGAAAGAAAGATTACTATGACTAATAGTAATTACTAAGCTACTAATAAACATTTCTAATATCTGTCTAAAATATATAGAAGTTCTGTATGTAAGAGCATACAACATCTTTCAGAGACTTCCCAGATAGCATATGTACGTCTGCAAGATGTCTGTTAAAGATTACTTGATCTGGAAAGTGTACAAACATCTGACAGATGTCTGTAAGATGTCAGTTTTACTTGCATTCTAAATCATAAACATCTTAAAGACATCTATTTGACATCTAAACGAAACGTCCTGGACATATTGCAGATGAGCAAACACTCTAAAAAATATGTCTTGTAGATGTAAATGCAGATGTCAAATAGACGTCTCCGAGATGTATGTGTGCTATCAGGGTTAGAATTAACATTGCGGGTCAAATCACGGATAGCACACGTACGTCTGCAAGATGTCTGTTAAAGATCACTTGATCTGGAAAGCATCTGTTATGTACAAACATCTGACAGGCATCTGTAAGATGTCAGTTTTATGTACATTCTAAATCATAAACATCTTAAAGAAATCTAATAGACGTCTATTTGACATCTTATAGGAAACGTCCTATAGACCTATTGCAGATGAGCAAACACTAAAAAATATGTCTTGCAGATGTAAATGCAGACGACAAATAGACATCTCTGAGATGTATGTGTGCTATCAGGGTTAGAACTAACATTGCGGGTCAAATCACAGATAGCACATGTATGTCTGCAAGATGTCTGTTAAAAATCACTTGATCTGGAAAGCATCTGCTGTGTACAAACATCTGACAGATGTCTGTAAGATGTCAGTTTTACATACATTCTAAATTGTTTTGACATCTGATAGGAAACGTCCTATAGATCTATTGCATATGAGCAAACACTCTAAAAAATATGTCTTGCAGATTTAAATACAGACGTCAAATAGACATCTCCGTCATCAGACCGACATTTAGAAGATAGATCACAGCAGAAAAAAAGAAACCCTTATTTTTAAGCATGAGCGGTACAAAGGGTACATTTGTTGTCAATGTCCGTGAATAAGACGCTTCTGTCTTGCAGCTATTAGCTTCGCATTAATTACGCGGAAGTCTTGCTCAATTCAGAAGGGATTTTTTCCTCTCTACCGCTTCTGTGATTTCACATATGGAATCGTTCAGGAGATTAATAAGCCTACACTTGGCTTTATGTGTGAAAATGTCAGCTGCGACTGCAGACCTGACTGAACAAACAAGTCACATTTCCATATTTCATCAGTCTGTGGTGTAGCCTACCTGCCGTGACATCAAGCATTATTGGGATTTTATGTCTCTGGGTTTTAAAAAAATAAAAATAAAATAAATCTGATGCCGCGTATCACCGCCAGAGTCTCATTAGGAGTGAATGCAAATGCGCTTCCAACCTGTTAGAGCTCTGATGGTGGGAGTAGAGCATGTGCTGGATGGGCTCTAATGAAGTACAGCGTAGGAGAGACACTTTCATTGATGGAACTGACTTACCCACTTGCATGAAGAGCACTTTATGTCTTTATCTCATTCATCTTTAACCCAAAAAACATGGGAAAATAATGACAATTTACCACATAAATACTCAGACAAATCCGTCATGATTGACGAGAAAAGTATGAGAGCTGGTCCGAGGAGTTATTGCACTGTCAAGTAGATTAATGACCGTGGATAAAAACAAATCAGGTAGTTATGGTATCAGCTGGATAGAGGTTCAGCATCACGGTTTGCTGTTTCTGTCAGCTGTTCCTAAGCTAAGCTCAGGGTCATTATGTCTTCATAGTTATTAAGGCAAAATCAATAGAGGTTGAAAAACTGAACAGTAACCAAAAATAAAACTGGCTAGAAAAAGAGATGTGGACATAGGCGGAGGGTGAACCAACTCCTGCAAGCAACCTAATCTATTAACTACAAACATCATAAACCAGATATGGGTGTATTGTAGGCTAATAAAATATTTTATAAGGACTGAATTTGTATTTGTCGTGATCACAATGTAATAAAAACTTTGTAAGTTGCTAATTATAACGTTTTCATTTCCACAGTTAGCCTATTCAAACAGAGAATTAATTATATAAAAAAAGCCCGCGAAGAACATTATCATCACTGACTTTCACGAGTTTCAGCAAAAAAACAAACAAAACAAAACAAACAAAAAAAAAAACAAACTGTCGTTATAATCACGGAAGCTGTCTACACTGTGAAATGATTCTCTTACGTACATTGTACTTATATCTGTGCTTTGTTGTTCATGATCAGAGTATCCGTGATAGTCTGGAATTCACTCAGGAAGAGCACTCAACAAAACTGAGTTTCAGTGATGACTCATCTGAGCGCCTCTGACTGGCCATTGCGTTCCTAAGCTCAACAGAACCGTGTGTGATTGGTAACAATGCATAACGCTGTAAAACGCGTAAAAATATGGTGCGATATTGAGCAGATCTTAATTTAATGGTGTAATCGACACTGTCCATTCATTTTCGCTTTGTTAGCAACAAACGAAATTTTGTCGAAATTGGTGGCGTCCCTGTGGCACGCTCCACCTATGAGTGTAATATATATATATATATTAAGTATTTTAGTATAATTTTAAAAAATAATGTTCAGGTGGTAAAGTAAATTCTTTTAGTAAACCCTTTCATTTTTATTTATATTTTATATATATTTTAATGAACTGTATATTTTAATGACTTTTATATTGTCAGTAAGATTTGAAGATTTTTATAAGACTGGACTAACCTATACCTATACTATAAAGCCTCTAAATCCATCTGACGTATTTGTTTAAAATTTGCATTTCTTTCTGGCTACATTGTATAGGTTTCTATGTAAGTACTGGTACTTCTGATTGGGCTGAGGCTGGAATTTAGCGAGTTTGAAGTAAAATTGTTTTTATTTGATTATTTGATGGACATATATGTGTCAGGAGCATTCACTCAGTATCATTATCTGATTTTTGACCGAGATGGCTTTTAGCTGTTTTTGCATCTGAACTCTTCATATATATATATATATATATATATATATATATATATATATATATATATATATATACATATACCAGTTTGCAATATCAAGCAGCAAAACGAGCTTTTTGTGCAGCTAAAATAGCTGGAAGTGGATGAGACCGGAAGCCGGACACACAAAAAAAAACAAAATGTACAAATGGCTGCACCCACTCTTATGGGAAAAATAAGGTGGATAAACTGAAAGTGTAGTGTATAGCTGACATGTACTCTACAATAGTTTAATTGTCAGTAAAATTAGGCTACACAAATTTATAAACCTATAAGTACAAATATTTACTTTAATCCAAAACATCTTTATATAAGTAAGTAGGCTACTTTCAATTTGTTGACACTTCACCTGAACTAAAATCGATTGATGCATTTTGAAGGCTTATATCGCCCCCTTTAGGAAGCATAGTTACATGTCTCTTTTGCAATGTATCACATAGGCTACAGTACATCCTGTTTTATTATATTTATTTCATTCTGTATTTTTTCAATTTGCTGTATCAACACTAATAATATGTGTTCAGTTACTGAAATGTGCCGCTAAAGTTTGTATTTGAAATGTAAATTGTACACATTAATAATAATAATAATAAAACAAATCCGAAAAAAACATAGGATACAATACATGTTTATCATACTTAAAAATTTCCATATCTCACAATTTTGACTGTTGCTATCATATATAAAAAATTGAGAGTTTTAATTTAATAGACTAAGTACATAGTCAGTCATCACTCGCCTGCCATTAGGTATTCCCCATATAATAAATACGAAAGGTGACTGAAAAGTTGTACAGAACGTTACCCTGTAATTTTACTATTGTATCATATTATGTTTATTTTATCTACATTAGGGGGCACGCAATAACACGACATACCGGAACTATTGTTTCAGGGTTCAGTGTTTCCCGGGTCATTCTAGTGCTGCGCTCTCTTACAGCAGGCGGCGCTGAGTAGCTTTGTGGCTTGTGAAGTAGTTTCATGCTGGAAGTGTGACAGGGCCATTACGAGCAGACCAGGAGGAACGACATGGCACTAAACTTGACTATCAACAGTAGCAACCCACCTCTGGGTAAGTACACATGCGGTGTGTTGCATATACTCCAAGCTGAAATGCATTTTGCAGAAGAGCTCGCACATCGGCTCAATAAACTGACACGCAGAGTATCCTCGTGCCATCGTGGCATATCTATAATTATCTCTCTGCATTCCCTACTGTTTAATTGATTTCTATTATTTTAATAGATAGTATATTGAAAGCAAGAACAATGACAGTAGTGGTAGTTTGGTACAGCTTCAGTAAAAGTGAAACAGAAGATAATTTGCGAATGTTTTTATGAATATGAGGGAATTTTGAAGGTTTGCAGTCATATTAAGGAAAAAACGAAGGGTTTGTTTGAGCGTCTTTGTTTTATTTTGATTTTAGAGGCGATACACTATCTATTTAAGATGTTAATATTTAAGATAAGCTGCTGAATGACATTTATTGTTGGTGGGATGAATTGAAGTGCGCCATCCAGTGCTGGGAAAGCAGTGTCACTGGCTGATGCAAGTCATTTGAAAGCTCTGACTGAGTCTGTTTACTCCACACCTGTCTCTGAGCAGCAGGATTATGCAAGTCGTTTTGTAAGAAACCTTTATTTGCATGTGTGTGATCATTTTAATTGTCCCGCATGTTGTCGTAAAATTAGAAATGAAGTAGTCTTGCTTACTAAAATGTGTGCAAACCAGTGGGAACATAGTAAACCTAAACCAAAATGGGTGTGACTGGTTTTATGCAGTAATTGAATGTGTCAGAATTTTGTGGTTAGATGTTAATTGTCAAACCTGTTTTTTATCATGAACGAAATTCTGAGAATTTGCATGCATGCATAAAGTAGAAAATGGCCATGTATGTAAGAGCCGTGTGGAGGTTTCTTATATACGCTCAATTTTACAAATATTTTAATAAATGTTGCAAATAGTACTTACTGACCTAAATTTAACTGATTGCAGTAAATTAAAATAATCCTGCTGTTTTCTTTCGACTGCTTTATGGACTATTATTAATTCCTTCAGGTTCATGTTGAAACAAATAGACACTGAGTATGGGCATTTAAAAAAAAAAAAAAGCTTTTGTAACATTATACACTATACCATTCAAAAACTTGAAACCAGTACAGAACAGAGTTGTTTTTAATAACAAAACCTTTTTAAAAAACTTTTGACTGGTAGTGTAGATAATTTAAAACCTTATAAAAAAATAATAATTGAATGAACTTATAATGTGAGCTGTTGACTTAGCAAAACTATTATGTATATAATATGTCTCTACAAGGGAAAATGCCCCAATTTTTTATAATTGCAAAAAAAATTGACTAATGCATTTAGCTGACTAAAAGTAAAATAAATGTTGTTCATAAAGCTTTCTTGAGAGGCAATGAACTAGATGATCCACATAAATTGTTTGCAAACTACATAATAAGCACAGAATCTAAAAGGACCAGTTTGATCAGTTTATTTTTATTTTGATGGCATCTAAAAGCAATGAAAACACATCTGTTTTGGTTTTAGTTTGTGGTTGGTCTGTTTTCTTCTCAACCTAACCCCATGTTCACAATGAAAAAAAATGTGCAATGTGTATTGTGACAGTTTGGTTACATCAGTTTAAGGAATACACTGCTGGCATAAATTCTCTTTTCCACAACAACCTTTAAACAATCTTGTACACAGAAATTGACATTTTTGTTCATTTTTTGCAGTAGTAATTTCGTATGTATGTGCAGTGTAATATTAAGGGATTTGGAAATAAATTACTGAATGCAGGAACATGTCATTTTCATTTTAGAGTTGTTTGCATGGCTTTGCATAGAGCAGGTACAGTATTAGATTTGCATTGATAGTTTTCTTTGCAATTCACTTCTGCATGTAGGGGCGCTGTTGACTGCTGAACATGTGAAGGGCAGCGTCAATCTCTCTGTGGAAGAGGGCAAAGACACCATGCTCCATGTCTCTGAGTGAGTAAACGTCTTTTAAAGACAATAAAATATTTTTTCTTGTATACATATTTATGCATGTATACTCTGTCTCCTTTTAGTCAGGTGCAGTTCAGTGACGTGAACTCCATCACACGTTATCTTGCCCGAGTGGCTCCGGCGTTGGGACTCTATGGTTCTAACATGATGGAGCAAACTGAGGTTAGATTTGGAAATCGTATACTATGTTTCACTGGCTCTCTGTAACAGATTATATATATTTAATTGGTTAATGTTGTTGATCATGTTCTGTCATTTGCAGGTTGATCACTGGCTGGAGTTCAGTGCCCGTCGTCTCTGTGGTCAATCAAATCTCTCTGCTGCTCTGGGGGATCTGAATAAAGCTCTGGCACTGAGAACCTTTCTAGTGGGTCACAGTTTGACCCTGGCTGACCTCTGTGTCTGGGCTGCTCTTAAAGGTCAGTTATTTATCTTTAAGCTAAACTACAACAATTTTTAATGCATATGTTTAAATAGTTCTCAAAAGTCGGTTTTGTGCTTGATCCACAGGAAATAGTGAGTCACAGGTCAAGCCAAGCTCCTACCCTCATGTGTGCCGCTGGTTTTCGTTCCTGAGCTCTCAGGTGCCATTCAGTTCAGTGGGCAGTAAATGGGCCAGCAAAATCTCGGCCAGCAAGATCTCTGCCGTCAAAGCTGCTGTGAGTATATTTCCCACTGTGCTCAGGAAACTGTGGTTGGCTTTCTGATAGGCTTTTGCAATTTTATGTGTTCTTTTGGGGGAAAAAAAAGATCTAAATAAATCACAATGTTTACAGTCCAAATTGAAGTTTACCTGACGTTGAACATACCTTGTTATTAATGAAGTTGTTCATTTTCCCAAACTGTTTTTTTTAGCCTGTGGAGAAGGAAAAAAAGCAGGATTTGGGAAAGTTTGTGGAGCTCCCTGGTGCTGAGATGGGCAAAGTAGTGGTGCGTTTCCCCCCTGAGGCTAGTGGGTAAGTTGTGTCGTCTATACAGTAAAGGTCTGTCACAATATATCTTGCCATTCAAAGTTTATTTTTAGAAAGAATTCTCCTATCGGTATATATACCGGTAGTCACAATTAACCGGTAGAAATTTGGTAAAGATTTTCGACTATTGTTTCTATTGCGTTTGCATGCTCACATTATGTTGCTATGCTACATGGTCACCAAAACTTGTTTGCATGCATTTTTTAGCATTACGGTTGTTACGTCCCAGGACATATTTTTAAGTGATTTTTAAGCTGTTGAAACGCAATCAGCAGCCAAAGATAACTCCTTTTACTATATGCTGTCAAAGAGGCTCCCGAAGAAATACGCCCAAGGAAGAAACCCAGGAAACCACGATCGCTGCAGCTGAATGAACAGATTATTTGAAGGAGAACTCCACTTCCAGAACAACAATATACGAATAATTTACTCACCCCCTTGTAGGGCTGGGCAATATATCAAATATTAGCGATAATATCGCAATCATTTTGATGTAAAATTTGAAAATATCATGAATATCGGATATTTCAAATTCCCCCTTTTCCCAAAACATCTTATACTACTGTTTCAGCTATTAAAATAGTTCAGTTTTGTATGTAATGGCAAAGTGACTGTTCCAGCACCGTGGTGCTCACGTCCGGTGTAGACACGGTGTGAGTGTTTTTAATGAGTTATGTTACAGCCCTCGTTTTAATGGGGGCAAAAGAAAATCATGTTTTTTTTATTATTTAAAGCAAATGCAAACAATATCGAGATATATATCGAATATCGTAAAAATTTTGACAATATCGAGATATCAAATTTTATTATATATCGCCCAGCCCTACCCCCTTGTCATCCATGATGTTCATGTCTTACTTTCTTCAGTCGTAAAGAAATTTTGTTTTTTGAGTAAAACATTTCAGCATTTTTGTCCATAATGGACTGATATGGTGCCCCGATTTTGAACTTCCAAAATGCAGTTTAAATGCGGCTTCAAACGATCCCAAATGCAGTTGCAAACTATCCCAGCCAAGGAAGAAGGGTCTTATCTAACGAAATGATCGGTTATTTACATTTAAAAAAAATACAATTTAAATACTTTTTATTCTCAAACACACTGGGTCGGTACTTCTGCAGCGATGTAGGATGATTTTGAAATGATTTTTGAAGTTGAGGAAGAAAATACGATTGGAGTTTTTCGCATTTAAACTGCATTTTGGAAGTTCAAAATTGGGGCACCATAGCAGTCCATTATATGGAGAAAAATCCTGAAGTATTCTCCACAAAAAAATTTTTGTTCTGGCAGTGGACTTCTCCTTCAAACAAACAAACTTACCAACCCAACTTTAGAACCAAGATTTAGAATGATATTTTATCTTTTCTCCTCCTCAGATACCTGCACATCGGTCATGCCAAGGCAGCTCTACTCAACCAGCACTACCAGGTCAATTTCAAGGGCAAGCTCATCATGCGCTTTGATGATACCAACCCTGAGAAGGAGAAAGAGGACTTTGAGAAGGTATGACATTTTGCCATCTTTTGTCCATTTTGCCCTCTATGTCGTGTATATAATATGTAATATAATGTGTATTCTCTGTAAAAAAAATAAAAAATAATAAAATGCTAACACCTTTTTCTACAGGTCATCTTGGAGGACGTGGCCATGCTGCAGATCAAACCAGACCAGTTCACCTACACAAGTGATCACTTTTCCACCATCCTGCGCATGGGAGAGAAACTTTTACAGGAGGGCAAGGCCTACATAGATGACACTCCTCCAGATGTCATGAAGCAAGAAAGAGAGCAAAGGGCAGAGTCTTGCAACCGCAACAACTGTAAGCATCACCAGTGCTGGTCTTATTACTTTTCTTCAAGTGATTTTGAGTTATTGCACTAAGCATGCTGTTTATCTCCGCAGCTGTAGAGAAGAACATGCAGATGTGGGAGGAGATGAAAAAAGGCACAGAGTTTGGCCAGACCTGCTGTATGAGAGCAAAGATCGACATGAATTCCAACAACGGCTGCTTGCGTGACCCCACACTCTTCCGCTGCAAGAACGCTCCTCATCCTCGCACCGGAAGCACTTACAAGTGAGTGAATAACACACGTGCGGCATGTTACTAAATGTTGCCAATGGCTTTCTTTAACTGATGTTCCCTTTTTTCCTCTCTCTCCATCCAGAGTGTATCCCACATATGATTTTGCGTGCCCCATTGTGGACAGTGTTGAGGGTGTGACGCATGCCTTGCGTACCACTGAGTACCATGACAGAGACGAGCAGTTCTACTGGGTGATAGATGCCCTTGGTTTGCGTAAACCATACATCTGGGAGTATGCCAGACTCAATCTTAACAACACTGTGCTCTCCAAGAGAAAGCTCACCTGGTTTGTCGATCAGGGCTATGTGGACGGCTGGTGTGTATCAACCTCACTGTCTTGATATTATAAGAAAGAGCTTATTTGGATTGCATGGTTTAACTTCTTTCTTCTTATCTTTAATTCCTGCAGGGATGACCCTCGTTTTCCGACAGTCAGAGGTGTGCTACGTAGAGGAATGACTGTCGAGGGACTCAAACAATTTATTGCTGCTCAGGTATGTGCTTTGCTCACTAATACAATTCATATTTTAATCTCTTAACGGAGCAAGGAACAAGGAACAAGGATTAATATTTTAATCTCTCAATAGAAAGTAGGATTAATATTTTAATCTCTCAATAGAACAATAGGATTAATATTTTAATCTCTCAATAGAACAATAGGATTAATATTTTAATCTCTCAATGGAACAATAGGATTAATATTTTAATCTGTCAATGGAATAATAGGATTAATATTTTAATCTCTCAATGGAAACGATTAGATCAATATTTTAATCTCCTCACGGAAACTATCAACATTTAATCTCAATGGAACAAATAGATTAATATTTTAACTTCCTCAATAGAAAGTAGAGTAATATTTTTAATCTCAATAGAACAATAGGATTAATATTTTAATCTCTCAATGGATCAATAGGATTAATATTTAATCTCTAATGGATCAATAGGATTAATATTTCATCTCTGAAATGGAACAATAGGATTAATATTTTAATCTCTCAGTAGAGTAGGATTAATATTTTTAATCTCTCAATAGAACAATAGGATTAATATTTTAATCTCTCAATGGATCAATAGGATTAATATTTTAATCTCAATGGACTTTAATAGGATTAATATTTTAATCTCTCAATGGAACAATAGGATTAATATTTTAATCTCTCAGTAGAAAGTAGGATTAATGTTTTAATCTCTCAATAGAACCATAGGATTAATACTTTAATCTCTCAATGGAATAATAGGAATTAATATTTTAATCTCTCAATTGAACAATAGGTGTAGGATTAATATTTTAATCTGTCAATGGAACAATAGGATTAATATTTTAATCTCAATAGAATAGGAATTTTAATCTCAATGGGATTAATATTTTAATCTAAGTAGGATTAATATTTTAATCTCAATGGAACAATAAGATATTTTAATCTCACTGAACAATAGGATTAATATTTTAATCTCAATGGAACAATAGGATTAATGTTTTAATCTCAATGGAACAATAGGTTAATATTTTAATCTCTCAATGGAACAATAAGATTAATATTTTAATCTCAATTGAACAATAGGATTAATATTTTAATCTCTCAATAGAAAGTAGGATTAATGTTTTAATCTGTCAATGGAACAATAGGATTCATATTTTAATCTCTCAATAGAACAATAGGATTAATATTTTAATCTCTCAATAGAATAGTAGGAATAATATTTTAATCTCTCAATGGAACAATAAGATTAATATTTTAATCTGTAAATGGAATAATAGGATTAATATTTTAATCTCTCAGTGGAACAATATGTTTTATATTTTAATCTGTCAATAGAACGGTAGGATTAATATTTTAATCTCTCAATGAAACAATAGTACTCATATTTTAATCTCAATAAAATAATAAGATTAAGATTTTAATCTCTCAACAGAACAACATGAGAGAATTTTGTTTACATAATTTATGTGTGAGTAGTGTGTATATGTATTATGTATATATAAATACACACACTTGCATGTATACAGTAGTCAACATTTGAAGTGGATCAAAAATGTTTATCAAAGTTGGTAGAGAACAGGTATTGTTTTTTTATTTTAAGACAACTTTAAAAGGTTTTAAACCACTTCAAATGTTGACTACTATATATTATATTAAAAAAAACCCCTTATATTCATATATATAAAATTTATGTGTGTGTGTGTGTGTGTATATATATATATATATATATATATATATATATATATATATACAGTATAAGTTCTCACATATTTATTATATAAACACCAACTTTTATTTTGGATGCGCTTAATCGCAATTAATCATTTGACAGCCCTAATTTGTAGTTATAGTTTAGTTTTCGTTTTTAGTTTTTAGTTTAGTAGTCTTTGCACATCAGATTTTATTTAATCAAACGCAATTTGATTCACGTTCTTTTTCGTTTTCTGTCCATTCCGCTCTGTTACAGGGAGGCTCAAGATCTGTGGTCAATATGGAGTGGGACAAGATCTGGGCATTCAACAAGAAGGTAAATATTTCAACCTTGCCAGGGTTCATCATGGCTGCACCTGATCTCCAGCTTGTCCTTGTCATCCCATTCATTCACTAGTTTAAAAACCTTAAACTGAACAGCTGGCTAACATCTCTGCACTCTGCCAGTGATATTCTGTTAAGCAAAATTTTAATTTGAAACTAATTTTCAAGACTTTAGCTTCCAAGCTCACCAGACCCCTTTTACATTTGCATGTCTCCCTCTCTCCCACTTTTCTCATCCTCTCTGACTAACTTACCTAAATGCACCTGCTCTTAATTGTTGTTTTCTGAAGTCAGAAAAAAAAGCTTATTATTTTCTTAAAATTATTTAAACAAGAACCACTGTTTCTGTGTTGCTTTTCATTTTTATTTAAGTCATGTAACAATCATCTTTCAAAAGATGCACACGTTTGTAATTTGCATCTGACACTGATCATCTACACTTCGTTACTTGCATCAAGCATGTGCGGAGCTCTTTGACACTGCTCATTATTGCAAGCTTCAGCTTTCCTTTCTTTACTTGGTTTGGCACCATTCATTTTCTCATCTGTTTTTTTTAATGAAATAGTTCTTCAGAATTCTGTCATCATTTACATACGTTTTCATTTTTGGACGAGTGATTCTTTCAAATTTTGGCATAGTTTACCCAAAAATGATAGTAAACCCCAAAAAGTGTTGTTCTTTCATCTTTAAAGACTTTTTCATCTTCCAAACAGTAATGAAGAAATTTTTTGAAGAAAGAAAAGAGATTTCTGCCTCCCAAGTGAAAGCCCATTCCACTTTTATGAAGACATTGTAAAAATAAGCCATTTTGAATCAAGCAGTTTAATCTAGACACATTAGTTTTGTCATAAATAGATTTAATTAGGCTTTTATTCTTGTAGACATAGACACTGATCAACACACAAGCACAGGTCACATGAAATATGGTATGCAGAAATTCAAGCATGCTTGTTTAACGTGCAAAATTGAGTGTTTTACTCATATGTCACGGTAGAACTTCCATTGACCGTATTTGATGATCTGTATGTATGTGCATTGATCAGTGTTGTTTATTTGTGTATAAATGCCTAATTTGTATCTTTTCATCATGAGGCAATAGTGTCCGTCAGGAGACTTGGATTAAACTGGCTATTCATATATTTCTTCGATAATGTCTTTATGTACTTTTTGAAGCTTGAAAGTTTTGGTGGAATGGACTTTTAGTGGAGGTACAGAAATAAAGTTTTATTATTTTGAAGATAAAAGTTTTAAAGGGTTAGTTCACCCAAAATAATAATTAAAAAAAAAACTCATTAATCACCCTCATGTCATTCCAAACCTGTAAGAGCTTCGTTCATCTTCACAACACAACACAATTAAGATATTTTTGATGAAATACGAGAACTTTCTGACCCTGCATAGACAGTCGGTTTTCGGATTTCATCAAAAATATCTTAATTTGTGTTCCAAAGATGAACGAAGGTCTTACGGGTTTGGAACAACATGAGGGTGAGTAATTAATGACAGAATTCTTAATTTTGGGTAAACTAACCCTTTAAGGGTTTGGAATGACTTAAGGGTTAGTAAATGATAATCGTTTACATTTTTGGTTGAATGATCCTATTAACACCATCAACCCTTGGTAGTAATTTGTCCAAGAGCAGGAATGTTGTTGTTTTTGTTGCCAGAATTTATAAAACATACGAATTTGTTCAGAGACATTAGCCATTGGTTTAAGTTTCCTCTGATGGAGTTACCTTATGGTCAAAGTAGATTTAGGTGTGATACCACATTGAAACACTTTCCGTTCTGTCTGTCTCTGAGCTCTCTGTCCCCTGTTCTACATTAAAGTGCATCTCGCTCTTCTGTTTACAAGCTGCCAGTTAGCTGTAAAAAGGTACTCCTACTCCTGTTCCTCCTTCCTCTTGTTCCTCTTCTTCAAGTTTCCCCTGCTCCCTGCATTGTCTGTTCCCTCTTTCCCTCTAACTTTATATTCCCTGATCTATGGCTTTTACAAAAATCCAGATTATTCATCTGGCAGAATATTTATTCTGGCATGGATTCTTCCCTCAAAAATGAAAAATCTCTCATCGTTTAGTCGTTCTAAACCTTACAATTTTCTCTGTTCAGTGGAGCACAATGTTTGACCTTACAACCACAAACTAGCTGTGTTTTTTACATTTTTTTTTCAAGATTTTTTTTTACATCAAAAACATCATAATTTAGAAGTATTAGGCTGTTTTCTGCTCAGACTGAATAGGCATGGCGTATTGTAGACTCGGAAGTAAAAGCCCTCTGCTGTGATTAGCTAACAGTTGTGTGTTTGACAGTGCTGTGATTTTTAGGTCAAAAACACACAAATACTTAGGACATATTAAATGATGTGTAATAACAGACAAAGCAGTAGTGAGCACATAATAAAAACAGTTACTCACACTTGTGTTGCGACATTACTGTCAGATTCAATATAGTCAGCACAGCATTGTCTTTTGTTTTAAAGACAAATCTCAAAGTCCACTCCAAAGGGAGATATTTCGTTTTTAAAAAATCCCTTTTCAAGAACTACAACGAACGGCTCCTTTGGACTACAACATTTGTTTTCCGCATACAATGATGTCACAAAGTGGTCCAGTAGAATACCATTAAATTAAATCCCGCCTACAGAAATTCGAATTGTTGGAGGGAGGGTAGGGATGAGGTGGGGGATTAGCCTAACTTTAGCGATGCAGCGAGGAGAACCGCTTCAACGAGCCGCAGCATAAACACAAGCATTGACTAGAGTGGCTGATTCAGAGCTTCAGAGAGTGTTTCTCCTCAGTAGTCCAAAACAAGTCCAATAATATGCATCCATCCATATAAAAAGTGAATATGTACGATATATACAATACAATATTTATTGTCATTTTTTTTATATATATATATATATATATATATATATATATATATATATATATATATATATATATATATATATATATATATATATATATATATATATATTTATATATATATATATATAAAATATATAATATATAAAGAAGAAAAAAGACAAATTAAGATTTGGGAAAAAAAAAAATAACATTTTGTACATTTTAAAGTTAAATTCTTCTATCTAATTTAAGAGTTCAAAATTAAGAGCTCCAACCCATGAAAACATAAGGCATAAAATAATCAATAATCAAAAAAATCATTGATTTGACCCTGTACTTGAACTTTAAAGGGGACTCAACCTTCTTTTTATTTGTAGTATACTGTCTCAGTCGAAATTACATTCACACTGGTGTTTTAGGAAGCCAAACAAAATAGAATGTAATATTAAAAAAGTTCACTTCCAGAACAAAAAAAATTACAGATAATGTACTCACCCCCTTGTCATCTAAAATGTTCATGTATTTCTTTCTTCAGTTGTAAAGAAATTATGTTTTTTGAGGAAAACATTTCAGCATTTTTCTCCATATAGTGGACTGATATGGTGCCCCGATTTTGAACTTCCAAAATGCAGTTTAAATGTGGCTTCAAACGATCCCAAATGCAGTTGTAAACGATCCCAGCTGAGGAAGAAGGGTCTTATTTAGCGAAACGATATACTTTTTAATGTGAAACACTCGTCATCATGCTCTGCGTGAACTGTTTTTTTCCGGTTCATGACAGTTAGGGTATGTCTCAAAACTCTCATCTCATGTTCTCCCTCAACTTCAAAATCATCTTATATCGCTGTTTTACCTTTTTTGTTAAGGGTGTTTGATCTTCTTTGCATGTTTACTTTGCATAGACTGGGTCGGTACTTCTGCAGCGACGTAGGATGATTTTGAAATGATTTTTGAAGTTGAGGGAGAAAATGCGATTGGAGTTTTTCGACATACCCTAACTGTCTTGAGCCAGAATACACAGAGTTCAGGCAGAGCAAGACGAGATGAATGTTTGAGATTAAAATGTATTTAAATTGTATTTTTTAATGAAAATAACCGTTTCGCTAGATAACACCCTTCTTTCTCGGTTGGGATCGTGTACAACCGCATTTGGGATCATTTGAAGTTGCATTTAAACTGCATTTTGAAAGTTCAAAATCGGGGCACCATATCAGTCCATTACATGGAGAAAAATCCTGAAATGTTTCCCTCAATAATATAATTTCTTTATGGCTGCAGAAAGAAAGACATGAACATCTTGGATGACAAGGGGGTGAGTGCATTATCTGTAATTTTTTGTTCTGGAAGTGGACTTATCCTTTAAAAATGGTATTTCATAGGTATGTTATTTTTGCTTTACACTGCAATAATGTTCCTTATTTAAACTGCTCGCTGTCCATTATTCATACTGCAATTTTAAGCTTTTATTTTGATGAAAACAACAGAAAAGCTTTTATTTTGAAGGAAAACTCCAGCTTCAGTGAAAACAGGCTTTCAAAAATGCATCTCACCACAAATCAAGTGAAATGCTGTAATAGCCCAAAAACACAGCTTTAAAGACCATTTATGTTAGAATTTTTTAAAAATCTACACTTTTTGCCCTTCATATCGTCAAGTGACCACGATAATGTCAAAGCAGTTTTACTATCGCGATACCACAGTATTGATAATATCTCTAATGAGCGTGTTAAATATTAGTGGTTGAGTGATATTAATTTTTTTTGTTGGCTCATGCCAATATCTAAAAGTTGATAAACTGCTAGCAACTTCTTGAATCTGTAATCCTATACTTGTTTCTAACAAAGAAATTGTTAAAGCATGAATAAAAAGCACACTCACTAGTGTGGTAGGTCTGTCTGTGCTGAGAATCATAATTTACTAAATAAAGACCAGGTTACACTAATTTTACTTACAGTACACATGAATATGACATTTATGGATATAGCACAGCATAGCTTGAAATCAAAGATTTCAAGTTTGTCGCTCATGCATGTCCAGTTGGACAACCTGGTCTGTAATCATGCACCTTGCTTTTTTTTTCCTGCTGACTTCCTCCCATATGCAGCTTGTGTCTGTGTTTGTGCTATCACTCATTTCCTCCCCTCATACAGCTTCTGGCAGATTCTGTAGAAAGTGAAAATACATTAATTTAGAACAATTCATGTTGTTCAGTCAAACTTAATTTAGCTCTAGCACTCCCCAGTGACACGTTTCAAACCTTCCGCTCTTGATTTCTTTCTGAAAACCTGTTAGTGCTGGTCAACTCCCTCATGTCCCAGTCAGAGAGAATAAATACTTACACTATTAATTACCGAAATAAGGCTGCAAGCAGTTATGGGTGTTCATTATGCACCTCTGTGGCTGTAACAGTCTGTTCGGTACAGTGTTTGGCTTCCCCTGCTCGTCATTTCACTCTTCTTTACCTGTCCTCACTCATCTTGTTTCATCTGTTGATCCATACAGAGCAGTGTGTGAGCAAAAAAGCTTTGGTGGTTTTATGTGATCTGAAGAATTATTTGTTCCCCTCTTCTTTTCCTCCTTGTATAGGTCATTGACCCAGTAGCCCCAAGATACACTGCCCTACTAAGCTCGCAGGTTGTTCCAGTGTGCATTTCTGAGGCCAAGGAGGAGATGAAAGAGGTTGCCAAACATCCCAAGGTAATAAAAATGGCAGTCACAAGATTTAAAGAACATGTCAGTGCCATAAATATTTTTAGTAACTGTCACAGCCATTGGGAGACAATTTAAGTGAGTCACATTCTATCTTGTGGGGATTTACAGAATGCAGATGTGGGAATGAAGCCGGTGTGGTACGGGCCAAAGGTCTTTATTGAGGGTGCTGATGCAGAAACTTTCACAGAGGGTGAGACAGTCACCTTCATCAACTGGGGAAACATCATCATCACCAAAATCCACAGGTAAAACTCTCAGAAAAAATTGTTTAAAGCAATCTAGCACAACATTAAAGGATTAGAACACCCAAAAATGAAAATTATTATTAATTACTCACCCTCATGTTGTTCCAAACCTGTAGAACCTTTGTTTATCTTCAGAACACAATTTAAGATATTTTTAATGAAATTTGAGAGCTTTCTGTCCCTCCATAGACACATGAACATAACTGACATATTCAAGGCCCTGAAAGGTAGTAAGGACTAGAGGGTGACACGGGAGTGGATTTTCAAACTTCTCCCGTCCCACTCCCACCAAAAAAATCCTGTCCCGTCCCAATCCCAGAAGAATGACTCCCATTCCCTCCCACTTCCGTATTGTTTTTTTTTTTTTTCGGAATCTGCCAGTTACAGTAAAGAATACAGTACATATCACATTGTGCCCATTATTAGATGAATAAAAATCCAAAGTGTAGGTTTGTTCAGAAAAACATTACATTAAGAGCCGGTGAAAACGCTTTTTGAACTTGAAGATCAGGGTAAATTTAACTTATTTCGTCTTCTGGGAAATATGCAAGTATCTTCTGTAGCTTTTGAAGGACAGTACTAAATGCAAAAAAAAAAAAAAAGATATTTACGCAAAATAAGAAAAATGTATACATCTGTTCAGAAGTTTTTTGCATCGTTTTTCCTTCTGAAGCATCAGTGAGCGTTTGAACCTTCTGTAATAGTTGCATATGAGACCCTCAGTTGTCCTCTGTGTGAAAAGATGGATCTCAAAATCATACAGTCATTGTTGAAAAGGGTTAAAATTCACAAAAATGTTGAAAAACCAAAGAATTTGTGGGACCTGAAGAATGTTTCTAAAGAACAGTGGACAGTTTTACTGTTCAGGACAAACAAGGGACTCATGAACTATCACTAAACCAAAAAAAAAATAAATAAATAAACACAGCTGTGAATCATTCAGGTAACAACATAGTATTAAGAATCAAGTGTATGTAAACTTTTGAACAGTGTCAATTTTATAAATTCAACTGTTATTTTCACTTGTGGACTATATGTAAACGCCTTTTATGACAAATATCTTATTCAGGTCAGTACTACATAAAAAATAACATGCATTTTGTATGATCCCTCTTATTTTGGTAAAATAATTAACATTTTGCAGATTCTGCAAGGTGTATGTAAACTTTTGACCTCAACTGTATATGCATGTAATTTGTTTTCCCATCTGCAGGGATGCCAGTGGAGCGATCACGTCTCTGGATGGTCGTCTGAACCTGGAGAACACTGATTATAAAAAGACCACTAAGATCACCTGGCTTGCTGAATCCAGCCGTGCTCCATTCGTGCCCACTGTCTGTGTCAACTACCAGCACCTCATTACCAAACCGGTTTTGGGCAAGGATGACGACTTCAAGGATTACATCAACAAAAACAGCAAGGTGTGGTATTCAAGACTGTTGGGGTGTTGTCTGTGTTTCTAGTCTGACTGTAACATAATTACACTTGATTTACATAACATTTATGAATGGCACTACAGTACACAAGAAGGTGCAAAATTACAATACCATTCAAAAGTCTCTTATGCACACCAAGGCTACATATATTTGGTCAAAAGTAAGATTTTTAAAAATGTCTAATTTAAAATAACAGTTTTTTCTTTTCATATATTTAAAAATTAGGCCTGGCAATCGCATACAAAATAAAAGTTTGAGATTCCCTAATATATGTACCTAATAAATAAATAAATAAATAAATAAATATGTTATTGAAATATGTTGTTTATGTACAAAATATTTTTATTTATATATAATATAAATTCTATAAAAAAAAATATAATAAATACATATACTTGTAAATATTTCTTAAATATATACATGTATGTGCTTGTATTCATATATACATAATAATTACACATAGTACACACATATATATTTTAGGCAAACTCAAACTTTTATTTTGTATACGATTAATCGTTTGCCAGCCCTATTAAAAATGTAATTTATTCCTGTCATGCAAAGCTTGAATTTTCAGCATCCAATACTCTAGTCTTCAGTGTCACATGATCTTGCAGAATTCATTCTAATATGCTGATTTGTTTAGAAGGTTCAAAATAACAGCATTTATTTGAAATATAAATACTTTAAATTTGTCTTAACTGTCACTCGTTTGTGTGTATATTGTTGTAATGTTGATGTGTATTAAAATGAATATTTGGTTTCCAGATAGAGGAGAAGATGTTAGGAGACCCTTGCCTGAAGGACTTGAAGAAAGGAGACATCATACAGCTGCAGAGACGTGGTTTCTATGTCTGTGATCAGCCTTATGAGCCAATCAGGTTACACCTCTTATATGTTCAACATGCAGTCTTATGAATAATAAACTTTCTATTTTTATGCTAATATAACCTTTTCGTTTAGCCCCCACAGCTGCAAGGAGAGTCCCTGTGTCCTCTTCTACATCCCGGACGGACACACAAAAGAGATGCCCACTGCTGGCTCCAAGGACAAGAGCAAGAGCCAGACATCTGCTAAACCTGTGAGCACAGAATTGGATCATCTGTTTGTTCTCTTAATTAGTCAAATGTTGAAGAAAATGATCGCTCTATTCTAATTGTTCTTCCTTCAGGTGAAGGCAGAGTCTGTTCCTCTGAGCAAAGCCAAGCAGGCTCCTGTCTCCAGCCCAGCGCCCGCCGCACCAGGAGACTCTTCCGCTCTTTTCTCCAGCATTGTGGCTCAGGGAGATCTAGTCAGGCAACTCAAGACAGACAAGGCCCCTAAAGAGCAAGTGGACGCTGCTGTAAAGCAGCTCTTGGCTTTGAAATCTGAGTTTAAACAACTGACTGGACAGGAGTACAAACCTGGAATGGCTCCACCTACATCTGCCCCAGCACCAAAGAGCTCCGCCCCCACCCCTGCAGCAGGAAGTCCAAGCCCTGCCTCCTCCGGTTGTCCATACACTCGCGTTACAGAGCAGGGCGAGATAGTCAGAAAACTGAAAGCTGAAAAAGCACCCAAGGTCCGTTTCTGTCACTGTGTTTACATATAAATGTGCCACAACGACCGTACAATCATGAACCCTTTCACTTCTTTTTTTAAATCCCCAAAAACCTAAACAATCACATTATCAAGCCGTTTTGATTTTCTGAGCTGTATGACAGTAATTGTTGACCTAGTCTTCATCATTTCACAGGAGCAAGTGGATGCTGCAGTGAAACAGCTCTTGGCTCTCAAAGCTGAGTTTAAACAGCTCACTGGTCAAGACTATAAACCAGGCATGGCTCCGCCCACAACATCTCCCTCACTTTCGTCTGACTCCTCCCCTGCTGCCATATATGGGCAGGTGTCTGAACAAGGGGAGGTGGTCAGAAAGCTGAAAGCAGAGAAAGCACCAAAAGTAAAGACTATAATTACATCTCATCTCTGTAATTTGTCAATTAATATTCCTACAGTTTTTAATATTCAAATCCTGTATATTTTTTATATATATATATATATATATATTATTTATTATGAAGAATTATATAAAATATAAATTAGAATTATTATATAAAATACAATTTGTTATAAAATAAATTGTATAAAATAAAGATATATAATAATTAAAATGTAGTGTAACTTAATATAAAAAGTATATAAATAACTTAAAGGAGAAGTCCACTTCCAAAACAAAGATTTACATATAATGTACTCACCCCCTTTTCATCCAAGGTGTTCATGTCTTTCTTTCTTCAGTCGTAAAGAAATTGTTTTTAGAGGAAAACATTTCAGCATTTTTCTCCATATAATGGACTGATATGGTGCCCCGATTTTGAACTTCCAAAATGCAGTTTAAATGCGGCTTCAAATGATCCCAAATGCGGTTGTAAACGATCCCAGCCGAGGAAGAAGGGTCTTATCTAGTGAAACGATCGGTTATTTTCATAAAAATAATACAATTTATATACTTTTTATTCTCAAACGCTCATCTTGCCTTTCTCTCCCTGAACTGACTTAAGACAGTTAGGGTATGTCGAAAAACTCAAATCGTATTTTCTTCCTCAACTTCAAAAATCATTTCAAAATCATCCTACATCGCTGCAGAAGTACCGACCCAGTCTTTGCAGAGTGAACATGCAAAGAAGATCAAACACCCTCAACAAAAAAGGTAAAACAGTGATATAGAACGATTCTGAAGTTAAGGGAGAACATGAGATGGGAGTTTTCCGACATACCCTAGCGTTTGACATTAAAAAGTATGTAAATTGTATTATTTTTATGAAAATAACCAGTCATTTCACTAGATAAGACCCTTCTTCCTCAGCTGGGATCTTTTACAACGGCATTTGTGATTGTTTAAAGCTGCATTTGAACTGTATTTTGGAAGTTCAAAATCGGTTCAAAAATCTAAAATGTTTTCCTCAAAAAAACAATTTCTTTACGACTGAATACATATATCAGACTATATGTGAATCTTTGTTTTGTAAGTGGATTTCTCTTTTAATATAAAATATGTATAAATATATAAAATAAAACTAAAATATTTCATGTCAAAATACCTTTTAATTATATATTATATAATAACCTTCTACACCGAAAAAAAAAAAAAATACACCAAATCAGCATATTAAAATGAATTCTGAAGATCATGTGACACTGAAAACTATTATTGGAAACTTAGTATTGGATGCTGAAAATCCAGCTTTGCATCACAGGAATAAATTACATTTTTACATTAGTACATTAAAAGAAAAAATGGTTATTTTAAATGATATGTTTTTAAAAATTGTAGTTTTGTTGTATACAGGATTTTGTTTTAATACTCAAATTCTGTTGTGGATATGTATCTTTAACCATTACAAAAATATCACATTAAAAAAAAAAAGTATTATATGGTATTATATAATATAAAAATATATAATAATTTTTCACATATAATGTAATTTAGTATAAAAATATATATAAATATATAAAATAAAAAAAATATAATAAATAATGAAAATATAGTCTAACTTACTATACAGTATGTGTAAATATATAAAATAAAACTCAAATATTTCATATAAATAAAAAAAAAAACGCCTTTTGTCATATATTATGTAATACTAGATAATATGTAACACTTAAAATATGTAATATATAATAATATGTAGTAATTTATTTATTTATTTCATTTAAGCTTGCTATGGTGATATCAGGAATCACAGTGTGTAATTCATTTTTGTCCCCTCATTCCAGGATCAGGTTGATGCAGCAGTGAAGCAGCTTTTGGCTCTGAAGGCAGAATATAAGCAGGTGACAGGGCAGGACTACAAACCTGGAGTTCCCCCCGCTGGTGCTTCTCCATCAGCTCCAACTCAGCCTGCCGCCACCACTACCCCTGCTTCGTCTGACTCCTCTGACAGCTCTCCTAAGGCTATTTATGATCGCGTCTCTCAACAGGGAGACCTTGTGAGGAAATTGAAAACTGAAAAGGCCCCCAAGGTTTTGACTTATTTAAATTTTGCTCAAAATGTATTACAAAATTTTACATATTATATATTTTTATATTATTATATATTACATATTTTAAGCGTTATATGTTATCTAGTATTATATAATATATAATAAAAGGCATGTTTTTTTTATTTATATGAAATATTTTAGTTTTATTTTATATATTTAGACTATATTTTAATCTGTTTTTTTATTATTTAATTTCTTTATATTATACATATTTATATATATTTTTATATTTAGTTACATTATATCTGAAAAATTTTATACAATTTTATATTATATAATGCCATATAATTTTTTTTTTTTTTTTAAATGTATGTTATATTTGATTGAAGTAGTATTCAACAATTGCTTGTATTTTTACAGGATCAGGTAGATGCTGCCGTAAAGGAGTTGCTGAGTCTAAAAGCCGAGTACAAGCAGCAAACCGGACAGGATTACAAACCAGGCGTGCCTCCACCCTCAAGCCCTGCCCCTGTACAATCCAGCTCCGCCCCTCCCCAATCTAGTTCCTCCCAGCCTCAATCCAGCTCCTCCCCTCAGGCTCAAGCACTGTTTGCAGACATAGCCCAGCAGGGGGAGCAAGTGAGACGGCTTAAAGCAGAGAAAGCTCCAAAGGTTGGTTTGCATCCTTTTGCAATATTTAATTATTAATGTGGCCTTGTTTTTGGGCTCACGTCATTCTAATCTACTTCAGGAGCAAGTTGATAAAGCAGTGAAGACTCTGCTTGAGCTGAAGGGTCAGTATAAAGCACTCACTGGGGAGGAGTACAAGCCTGTGACCACCCCAGGATCCTCAGGGAACACAGGAGGAGAAGACAAGAGCCGTAAGGAGAGAGAGAACAAGTCTGAGAAGCAGGGAGGAGGTGGAGGAGGAGGGCGCAAGCAGCAGAAGGGAGGAGAGAAACCTCAACAGGGTCAAGACTCTGGAGCAGGAGGAGCAGGGGATGGCCAGGGGCCAAAGAAACAGACAAGGTGAGAGGCGAAATTGCAAATCGGATACTGTTTATATGATTCCACAAGATTTGAATGGAGACTTGAGAAAGTTTTGCAGTTTTAGTACTGCCACAACTGGTTTCGTCCTCCAAGACTAAACCCCAAACATAGTCTGTTCTGTCTGAATGCCTTTTTCAGACTGTAGGCTGCGTTTATGAACACTTCACTTTAATTTTGTATTAAGGGAATGTTGAATTTGCAAGCAGGAGCTGTTGATTCACTCACTTATTTTGTGTTTCCCAAACACAGGCTGGGTCTGGAGGCAAAAAAAGAGGAAAACCTGGCTGATTGGTACTCGCAGGTACACTTTGTTCACATGATTTTGTAAACTGTGTAAGAACTTTTTTCAGTTGTTTAAAAAAAAAATCATAATTTCTGCTGTTTTCAGGTGATCACCAAGGCCGAGATGATCGAGTATTACGACGTCAGTGGCTGTTACGTGTTGAGGCCCTGGTCTTATGCTATCTGGGATGCCATCAAAGAATTCTTTGACCGGGAGATCAAGAAGCTGGGTGTGGAGAACTGCTACTTCCCCATGTTTGTCTCTCAGGCTGCCCTGGAGAAAGAGAAGACCCATATTGCAGATTTTGCTCCAGAGGTGAGGAGCTAGAAATAAGGAAATTAAAGTATATAATAAGTCTTTTTAAAGTATTAAAATAAAGCAGTAAGCCCCAAGAAGCTGTGGTTTACAGTGAATTTATATCAGCTAAGGGGCGTTGTTAGGCACAGCGAGAAGTGGAGTATAAGTCTTTTCTCCTTAGGCTAAAAAAAATTAAGATTTTTGAGGAAAACATTCCAGGATTTTTCTCCATATAGTGGACTTCAGTGGTCGCCAGTGGGTTAAAGGTCCAAAACTGCAGTTTCAATGCAGCATCAAAGAGCTCTATACAATCCCATCTGAGGAATCAGGGTGTTATGTAGCAAAACAATTGTTCATTTTCTAAAAAAAAAAAAAAAAATTCTATACTTTTTAATCACAAATGCTCATCTTGCACTAGCTCTGCATCCATGACTTCATGCATTACGTTGGAAAGGTCACACATGACGTAGTCGGAAGTACCGACCAGTGTTAATTTTGACAGCAAATTTTGATTTAGTTTTAGTCATAGTCTTTTGACTAAAATGGCGGTTAGTTGTAGTCATATTTTAGTCATCTGAATTTTTAGTTTTTTTGTTTTAGTCGACTAAATATCATAAGATTTTATTTTAAATCAACAGTGTATTTAGACAGCTAAAATCAAATGGGTTTAGTTACAGTGCAATGCATTTATTAAGCATTTCTCTGAAATGACCAAACTCATTGTATAGGTTTGGTATTAAGATTTTATTGTGATAGATTCACTGCTGTGACACACAACATGCCTTTATATTAAAGGGGTCATCGGATGCCCATTTTCCACAAGATGATATGATTCTTCAGAGTCTTACTGAAAAGTCTATAATATACTTTGGTTAAAAATTCTCAATGGTTGTGTAAAACAACACCCTTTTTACCTTGCCAAAATCAGCTCTGCAAAATTCATTGTGTTCTGGTCAAGGTTGCTTTAAATGTTAATGAGCTCTGCTTGCCCCGCCCCTCTCTTCTTTCTGTGGAGTGACAAGCCTGTTTACTTTAGTCGCATTTAGCCGCGTTTAGCCGCTAAACTTGCTAACTAGCATGTTATTAGGAAAGGCGATCGCAGAGATTCATAAAACAAATATCTCACTTATATTATAATATACTTATATTATATTCACTTCTGCTGTAAGTGAATGATTTGCGCAAACATAGACGGATATATGCAGATCCGGAGGTGCATTCCTTTCACAAACAAACGTAATCCACTGCATCTTCAGCGCCTTCAGATGTCGGGAGTATATGACGACCACTATGTTCATAGTGCTTTTTATTTGAAAATGTCTTTAGGTTGCTTGGGTGACAAGATCAGGAAAGACAGAGCTGGCGGAGCCCATCGCTGTGCGTCCCACTAGCGAGACAGGTGAGCAACTTCACCTCTATCTTACATGGACTGTATTAGCAGTTTTATTATCTGTTTAATAAATTCAATTTCTTTTTTCATTGATGCAGTTATGTATCCTGCATATGCCAAGTGGGTTCAGTCACACAGAGATCTGCCAATCAAACTCAACCAGTGGTGCAACGTTGTGGTCAGTTTCAGCCTCAATGATATACTTTATATTGCTTTTACAAACACTGTATATTCATTCTCCTTTTTGCTTTTCTTAGCGTTGGGAGTTCAAACACCCCCAGCCCTTCCTGAGGACCAGAGAGTTCCTTTGGCAAGAGGGACACACAGCATTTGCCACCAAAGAAGAAGCCGTCGAGGAGGTAAGATGTGATCTATCACACCTTACTCACAACTATTTACATGCAGATCCCAGTAAAAAGTTATATCATGTTTCTAACTCTCCTGCTCTTTTATCTATCATGTGTGCAGGTGTTGCAGATTCTGGACTTGTATGCGCGGGTGTACGAGGAGCTGATGGCCATCCCTGTGGTCAAGGGCAGGAAAACAGAGAAGGAGAAGTTTGCAGGAGGAGACTACACCACCACTGTGGAGGCTTACATCTCAGCAAGTGGCAGAGCAATTCAGGTTAGCCTTTGGTTTGCTAAACATCTCAGTGCACTTATTTTACAGTCTTTGTTTGGTCTGTTTAAATATTTATTAAAAAAAAAAAAATAAGAAATAAGAATAAAATAGAGTAGAACTGGGAATTATCATAAATCTTCCATTTCGATATTATAAGACATTTGTATGGAAGCCCATTTCCGCCATAAAAAAATAATTGATTGCAACTTTTTATCTTGCAGTCCTGACCTCTTTTCATGCAAATGCGAGTTGATTTTTTTTTTTTTTTTTTTTTCTTTTGCAGACTTGTTTTGTGAGTTTATATCTCGCAATTGTTACTTTTTTTTCTCACAGTTGTGAGTTTATATCTCATAATTCTGACTTTTCTCTCGCAAATGCAAGTTTGTATCTTGCAATTCTGACTATGAGCTCACAGTTGTGAGTTTATATCTAGCAATTCTGACTTTTTTCTCGCAGTAGTTCTTGCAACTGACTTTCCTCACAAATGTGAGTTTATGTATCGCGATTCTGACTTTTCTCGCAGTTCTGACTTTTTTTCCTTGAAGTTGTGAGTTTATATCTAGCAATTCTGACTTTACTCGCAGTAGTTAGCTTATATCTCACAACTCTGACTTTCCTCACAAATGCGAGATTATGTATCGCAACTCTGACTTTTTTCTTATATCTTGCAGTTCTGACTTTTCTGGCAATTCTGATCTTTTTCTCACAAATGGGAGTTTATATCTTGCAAATTGACCTTTTTTCTCAGGATTATGAGATATAAACTTGCAGTTGTGAGTTACAAAGTCCAATCCTAGGGGGAAAAAAGAAAAAATTGCGAGTTTACATTTCACAGTTCTGACTCACAATTGCGATTTATAAAGTGAGAAGTACGAGATACAAATTCATGATTCTGAGAAATGAAGTCAGAGTTGTGAGATATGAACTCGCAACTGACTTCTTTTCCTCTCAGAATTGCATTATATAAACTTCAGTCAGTTGTTTATATTTCGCATTTCTGACTTTATAACTCGCAACTGTGAGTTTATATCTCACTATTCTGAGAAAAAAAATCAGAATTGCATGTTTGTGTCATGCAATTCTGAGAAAAAAGTCTTGTGAGATAAAAAGCTGCCATTTAAATGTATTTCAGGGTCATTCATTTATTTATTTATTTTAATGCATTTAGCATTTTATATTTTTTGGCTATTGATGTCCTGAACAACATTAAATATTTAATTATGTGTAGAAAAAATTAAAAAAGATAAATGTAAATGATAGATAAATAAATAAAACAATAAAGTAAAAATGTACTTGTTTAAGTACTTTTCAAAATAAATGTAAAAAATTAATACAGTTCGCAAAGGGCAATACTTAGAGCATGTGTCTTAAGCCAAAGTTCTTTCAACTGGATATGGGATCTTAAAAACACTTACAAACACTTGCGCTGCAAGCCACCCAAGACACAAACGCAGTGGTCGAAATGGTCCATCTAGCACATATAAAAAACTATGAAAAATACAGAGTTAGACATAACAGAAATGTCCAAGAACCCACCCGCAGCACCCTAATATTCAGAAAACATAAAAATGTACCTGCAGGGAAAGTCATTGAAGTATTGTAACACTGTCAGGGTACTGCAGAAAGGTTTGAAACTCTCCTTATCACTTTTACAGGGTGCCACATCTCATCACCTGGGCCAGAACTTCTCCAAGATGTTTGAGATTGTCTTTGAGGACCCTAAGAGACCGGGTGAGAAACAGCTGGCCTACCAGAACTCATGGGGCATCACCACACGTACCATCGGAGTCCTGACGATGGTTCATGGAGACAACATGGGCCTGGTGCTGCCACCCAGAGTAGCATGTCTACAGGTACGGTGGAGATAATTTCTTCTTTTTGTTTATAATGGATCATAGCATTGTATCTAAGCTTAAACTGTGATTCGCAGGTCATCATCATTCCTTGCGGCATCACAGCCACTCTCCCAGAAGCAGAGAAGGAGCTTCTGTTGGCCCAGTGCAACAAATATCTTTCCAGACTACAGAAGGCCGACATCAGAGTCAAGGCAGACCTGCGTGATAACTACTCACCTGGCTGGAAGTTCAATCATTGGGAGCTGAAGGTATGGAGGTTCTCTCACAGCATAATCACACCAATACACAAAAGCTTTATGCTTGAATGTATGAATTCCTGTTTTTTTTTTTAATGCAGGGTGTGCCCATAAGGTTGGAGGTTGGGCCAAAGGACTTGAAACAAGGCCAGTTTGTAGCAGTAAGAAGAGACACGGGAGAAAAGCTCACTGTGCCAGAGGCTGACGCTGAGAAGAAAATCCTAAACCTTCTGGAAGAGATCCAGAACAACCTCTTTAAACGGTACAAGCACCTGCTTCCTGTCACCATATTAGAGCTCTGTCATTTCCATCAGATGCAGAATAATTTATGATTTTTCTGATTTGTCTCAGGGCCTCTGATGATTTGCACAAACACATGGTTGTGGCTGATACGATGGAGCAATTCCAGAAAGATCTGGACCAGGGAAGAGTAAGTAAACAATGTGGTTCCAGAACTCTGGTTACTGTTTTCCATCAAAACCAGAATTTTGACTAATTCAACAAATTTCTGACAGATTGTGCAGATTCCCTTCTGTGGAGGCATTGAGTGTGAGGACTGGATTAAGAAGACAACAGCCAAGTAAGAGAATAGTCTATTTCTCCATGCTTTTGGGTTGTTATTCCTAGATAACCAGTATAATATTTAAAAAAAAACCCTGCAATGGGAGTCATTATATATACATTTTTATGTATTAAGACCTGAACAAAGCTGTGCTATTATAAAGCTATTATATTGTCACTACTAAAGGCAAACATAATTAATTTTATTTGAAAAATATTTGCTTTCAAAGTTGGCATCATATTTTTTTTCTATCGTTTGTAAAATTATAAACTCGCAAATATAAGAAAAAAATCTGAATTCTTAGTCTAGTATATCTCGCAATTCAGACATTTTTTTAGAATTACGAGTTTATTTTTCAGAATTGTTTGTCTGGCAATTCTGACTTTATAACTCACAATTGAAAAAACTGTCAGAATTGCAAGATCAAAAGTTGCAATTTTGACTTTCTCGCAATTGCGATTTTTATGTCTTGCAATTCTTACGTTTCTCCCAATTCTGACTTTTTTTTTCTCACAAATACGAGTCTGTATCTCGCAATTCTGACTTAATAACTCATAATTGTGCAATATCTCGCAATTCTGACTTTTCTCCCAATTCTGATTTTTTTTTTCCACTCAGAATTGTGATATAAACTAAGAACTGCGAGTTTATATCTCACTATTCTGACTTTTCTTCCAATTCTGACTTTGTTCTCAAAAATGCTTATAAAAAGTTAGTATCTTGCAATTCTGACTTAACCCACAATTGTGATTTATATCTCGCAATTCTAACTTTTCTCCCAATTCTGACTTTTTTCTCAGATTAGAGATATAACTCAGAACTGAAAGTTTATATCACACAATTCTGACTTAATTTTTCAGAATTGTGAGAAAAGTCAGAATTGCAAGAGAAAAAAGTCGCAATTACTTTTTTTGTATTTATAAAAATGTCTGTCAATTAAAACCACTTTTAATGATTTCATGATAATCTGAATATAAAAATAATAGAAACTGTAATATAAAATGACGTCATTAAATATCATTTAATATCATTAAACACACACACACACGTGTAATTATATTTATTTGTAGATGTGATTACCATTAACACTCTTTTCTGTGTCATTAGGGATCAAGACCTGGAGCCTGGTGCACCTTCGATGGGAGCCAAGAGTCTGTGTATCCCCTTCGAGCCCTTGAAGACCCTGCAGGCTGGACAGATGTGCGTCAGCGGCAAAGAGCCTGCGCAGTTCTACACGCTGTTTGGTCGCAGTTACTAAAACAGTTTTTCATCCCTATAATAATGACTCACCTTCTGTCAAATGCACTTGCTGAATAGCTCTAAGACACCTGTCATCTCCTCTAACCACTCAAAATATTGCTTTTTGCTATATTTTAGAGGAATCCCCTCTATTTTTCTGGTCACAGGTTTAATAGCTGACAGGCAGAGAGTTTTAGGCTGAGATTAGATGTTTTATGCGGCCATAATAAACCTTTGCACATCTTTGTCCTAAATAAATGTCTGACAATTGTAATGAACTAAACATTATCTGTAATAAAGGGATTCTTAATTTCTATCATTTTTTTGTGCTTATATTGACTTTCATATCTGGTTTGTGTACAAATATGGGGATCTGAGATTAAGGTGTTTTCTGAAATTATCTAACATTCACTGTACACACACACACACACATATATAGGAAGAAGTTTCCTATGGTCATCAAAGCTGCGTTTGATCAAAAATACAAAAAAAGTAATATTGTGAAATATTATGATGTAAAATGACATTTTTCTATTTTAATATACATTAAAATCTAATTTATTCCTGTGATCAAAGCTGAATTTTCAGCATCATTATTCCAGTATTCAGTATCACATGAGCCTTCAGAAATCATTGTATTAATCATTCTATTATACTGTTAATAATACTTATCACCAGTGCAGGAAAATGTTTTGATGCGTAATATTTTTTGGAACCAGTGATACCTTTTTTTTTTTTCTTTTTTTTAGGATTCTTTAAAGCTAAAAAGAACAGCATTTATTTAAAATAAAAATATTTTCTTACAATATACACTACAGTTCAAATGTTTGGTGTCAGTACATTTTTATTCTTTCTTTTTTTTGAAAGAAATTCATATTTCTATTTAGCAAGAATGTGTGAAATCGAATTAAAAAAAAGTGATAGCAAAGACTTTTTTACTAAATAAATATTGTTATAAAAGATTTCTATTTTGAATAAATGCTGTTCTTTTAAACTTTTTATTCAATGTATCCTGAAAAAAGAATTACAGGTTCCAAAAAAGGAATAAATTATCACAGAAATAAATTATATTTTAAAATATATTAAAATAGAAAAACATTATTTTAAACGTTAATAATATTACTGTTTTTTTTCTGTATTTTTGATCAAGTAAATGCAGCCTTGATGAACATAAGATAATTCTTAAAAATAATAAAAAAAAGAAATGGAAATTTTTAGGAACGAACTTTTTAAGTCTGCTTTCTTACTTAAATAGTATCTAATATAAATATTGTCTATATACAGTCGTACTTAAGTAAACAAAGTTAAAGCGTTGTGTTTTCTGTTCGTTAACTTGCACTTATAACTACGGAATTTGTTCTTAATCTTTCATTTCCGTGACTCAAGTCCCTGTGAATCTCGCGAGAGTTTCGTACTATGACGGTTACCTTCTAGAAGCGAGGACACGTGCTTGGGCGTGTTGTCAAACGCACAGGTGCGCACACAGCTCGCTCCGCCTTCTCATTGGACGTCAGATTTTCGACAGAAAACTGCGGAAGCAATACGTGGAAAAACTATTTTAGGCTATCAGCGGTTTGTTTATGACGGTAAGTGGGATGTTGTCGTTTTATTGACTTCTCTGTCTGTTTAAACACGACGTTTATTGTGGTTCAGAGTATGTATGAAGTGTAAAAAAAAGGTTTATTTAAATCCAGGTTTCTGTTAATAGGATCTCTACGTTGTTGAAAAGCAAAAGCAACGTAAGTTACATTTCATCAGAATAGCGATATCTGATATCTAAAAAAATGCATTTGTGTCACATATTATGTATGTCATAAATTTGTGAAGAGAACGTTTTGTAACGTGTTATTTTTAGTGGTTATTAATCTTTAGACTTGTTTTACTTAAAGCGGTTTTATTTTATTATTTACTTTTCATACTTTTTCCATGTAATTTTTAAATGTTATTTATTTTCCCCCTGTAACAGCAAGGTACAGATACCTCATATGCCATTTCCCTATATGGCTTAATAAAGTGTAAATAAAATATAATGTTCATGTAAAATTAAATATTTTACATCAGAGATTTTTGTTTCTCCCTCTCTTCAGATTCCTCTGTCCTCTTCCTGGTAATCGAAGTAAAACATCTGAGGAAATGTCTTTGGAAGGAAGCGCGTGTCATGTAACCTGCCTCTGAAACAAAATGGGAACTCCCTGCCTCCTGTGGGACGCCAGAGAACAAACTGCTCACTGCCAAAAGTGTAGCTGCAAAGACGGCAGCAACAGAATTTAGGTCAATAGGGATAAAGGCATGGTAACCCTGCTGATCCTGCTATAGCTTGATACAACAAATAGATGTACAGTAGACAGAACAGCAGCAGACTCTCAGGTGTAACTGGATTACTTTGCTGTGTGTAATGGGGGAGTGTATGTTGGACCGTTATGGTGAAGATGGGTTTCAGAGTTGTGAAGGGTTTGACGATTGGTCAACGTTTAGTTCTGCGGGCTGGACAGAACCCCGGGAAGACAGCAGTGGGTTTTCAGACTGGGGTGCATTTCAGGACAATACCAGGAAAGAGGAATTATCAAGCTTACCTGTGGCAGAAGCAGAAACTTTTGAGTTTCCTGAAAACGTATGTTATTTTTTTTTTCTCTGTAGTTGCTTTACTAAATTCGTTTACTGTTCTAAACGTGACCTACTTTCATAGTTATGTCTGTGCTGAAGTACTGTGGTTTTTAATGCTGTTTCACAGACTGAAAATGGCGATAAGGGAAATTCCTGGTTCGTTTTTACTGACTGCTTTCAAGTAGAGGGGGCAGAGGAAAATGTCTTGATGGAAATCCCTACATTGTCTGTGCTGCAGCAGAGCACGTTAGACAAGCCCTCTCAGTCTGCAGCAATATCAAGGTACTAGTTTATGGCTTTCGCTACTGTTTAAAGAGATCATGTCCTGTGAGATAATGAACATAGTTGAGGTGAGGTGCATAGCATGCAGGCAAAGTTCTTACTGGAGTAGCTGGGTCACTGAGCAGCAGTGTTGGGGGTAACGCATTACAAGTAACGTAAGTTACGTAATAATATTACTTTTTTTCAAGTAACTAGTAAAGTAACGCATTACTTTTGAATTTCTAAGAAAATATCTGATTTACTTTTTTTTCTCATTTATTGATTGACAAGTCTCCTGTCTGGAAATTGGGAGTAAACATGATGTTACTGTATTCTAGACTAAATGTGAACATGCATTAATTCATCTCACTCAAAAAACAGATTCAGAATTCCTCAAAATGAATAAAAACGGTAAAACAGTAAAAAATGGAAACTCAGAATATGACGCAACCTTGCAATAATTAAGTATGTTAAATAAAACAAATATCCTTTATGTATTTAATCCCATTTTATTGACCATCGATGATGCAATTCAACCATACTAATAAGCAAAAATGACTTTAGATAAACTAACATTTGCGCTTTTTTTATAGCTGAAGAGTGATCTCCTGCATAAATGTACTTTTCTTTCAGCCTGACGCAAAATTGTAATGCATTACTTTTAAAAGTAACTTTCCCCAACACTGCTGAGCAGCCATCTTTTTATTTTTTTTTCCTCAATCAATCAGTTATTTATCTAAAATCAAAAATGAATACAATTCATAGATACAATGACTTAAATATTCTTATTTAATGACTTGCTCTTATGTTTTATTATGATTATTTTTTTGAAAAAAACAGGTGACAAAATTGTTAGAAGTAATGTTTGAGGGGAAAAAATATATAATAATGATTATTAATTGTTATTTAATATTAGCAGTGGTAGTACTTGTAGGATTCATACAGATGTGTGCACTCAAGGTGATGCATTTAATAGGATATTTATAAATGAAAATTCTGTCATTAATTCCTCACCCTCATGTCGTTCCAAACCCATAGGACCTTCATTTATCTTTGGAACACAAAATAAGATATTTTTGACTAAATCCGAGAGCTTTCTGGCCCTGCATAAACAGCAACAGAACTATCATGTTCAAGACCCAGAAAGGTAGTAAGGACATTGTTAAAATAGTCCATGTGACATCAGTGGTTCAATCTTAATGTTATGAAGCTACAAGAATACTTTTTTGTACGTCAGTACGCCAGCTCCTTCGTCAGTTACATGACACGCTTGTGTTGCGATACTCTTGTGAACACGCACCGACACAGAAGGGAAGAAATTGTTGAATCAAGTAATGCATTGAACCACTGATGTCACATGGACTATACTATTGATGTCCTTACTACCTTTCTCGGCCTTAAATGTAGTAGTTTTGTTGCTGTCTATGCAGGGTCAGAAAGCTCTTGGATTTCATCAAAAAATATCTTTATTTGGGTTTAAAGACGAATGAAGGTCTTATGAGTTTGGAACGACATGAGGGTGAGTAATTGATGACAGAATTTTCATTTTTGGGTGAACTATCGCTTTAAGGTGTAGGAAAAATATACATTTTTAACTGATTGCAGGGTTATTATCAATAACTGACAATAAAAACCATAAAAAATCAACAGTAACATCGAAATCTAATAAATAAGAATGAATAAAAAAAAAATAGACATTTAAAATGGCTAATAAAAATGACAAAAACAGCAAAATCCCTAAAATTTTCTAAAGTGAAAACAGAAAATATAAAACTAAAATCTAATGTTTATTAAATACAATAATTAACTTAAATGTAAACATTTATTGAAAACAACATGAATACACAGGGTAAATTTGTAAGAGTACTAGATTAGATGAATAGATTTTTTCCTTTTATTTATTTTAGTCACTCATTGACCTCAATTCATTGACCTTCTAACTAAACAGGAAAAGACTGAAAGCTCCACTGTGTGTACATTGTCAATATTTTCCCTGATTGCAGTGTGCTCAAACAACTTTGTACAGTAAAATGCTGTGTTTTATTATTCAGTCTCTGTGGACAAGCCTGTTTTAATTGATGGCGTATCAATAGATTGTCCGTCATTGTCAAAAGTCTTTTCCTCTCTCTTTCTCCTGTCAGCGAAGCTGCAAATTTTTGGTGTCACTTACAGTCTGGATCCAAATTTCTCAGACTGTCAGGTCCCAAACCAAAACTACACTCCCATGAAGGACTGGTCAAAACCCTCCAGCTTAGACAGCCTGATGCAAGCACTGACTCAAAAGTGAGTATAGACCGAGTATTGCAATTTGGCACTTTGTGCTGCAGACACTGTTACTCATGCGGCTTGTTGACTCATGTGTGCTGGTACATATTCTGATTCATGGTGCTATTAAAATAAATAAAATTAATTTAATGTATTTATCTATTTTAGATCACTACTCTTTTTGATCTTGAACTAGAAGATCTGGAAGACCCTCCTGCAGGACTTATTCAAACTAAGGTTGGTGTGATTGTGTGTGTGTTCTCAAACTGTTGTCCATGTAGGTTTTCAAGTTTGGTGTAAAGAAAAACACACATGGTATAACACATATGGTTTCTCTAAACCACTGGATGGCAGAAAAAGGTGGCATAGCACTTTACAAAACATCCACTTTTCAGGATACACGTGCAAATTACATACACTTTGGGCAACATGAAAAGCATATTTTTTCTTAGGGCGTGCCTTTAGCCCCGTTGTACCCTATATATACTATCCTGTTTACCTGTTGCTGCTTTTTATTTATTCATGTAATCGACACTCAACACTGACCTTTAAACCTTTTTTCTTTTAGCTGATGCCATCATCGCAATGTCGGAATGCACCAGGATTCTTTTATCAGATCTCACGCCAGTGGCTCAGCCAGTACAACATGAACCTGCTGTCCTACCAGAACAAGAAAGAGCCTTTGCAATAATCATCATCACATGCTGTGCGCACACACTCTTTAGTGTTTCACTGACACACACTACTTCAGAAAACTGAAACTTTCATGCCATGTTTTTATCACAAAATGAATATTTTGTCATTATTTATTAGCTAAAAGTGTATACTTCAAAATATCTCAAAAAATCATACACTACAACAAATTTTCATTTTTTAGTCCCTTTAAACAAAGTACTCACTACTGCCTACATTCATTAAGCAAGCCCAGGTAAGGTTTTCCAAGCACAGACAAAAAAAATTCAAGTCTGTTACAAAGTGCTTAACAAACATACTCGTATGCGCACTAGCTCAGGAAGGAATTCCTAACAAACTTGATGTACACTTTGCCACAGATCTTACATAAAATGAAGGATTTTAATAGAAGAGTAGAAGAGAACAAATAAGTGCCTAAAAAGAACAAAATTACTGTAAACCTCAAGTACAGGAAGTTATGCAGCCATACACTTATTTATATTTTCCACTGGCTGCTGCTGCTGCTGCTGCCTACACTCATGGCTTACTCTTCTTAAAGCTACATTATTTCTATTGTGAACTGACCTCTGAAATATTTATGTGTTTGGTATATTTATATCGGAAATATTTAATATTTTAAACAAGAATATATACAGCTGAGTATACAGCTTTCATAGATTGTGTCCTATTTGTCTTTAAAAAAAAGTAATAAAAAATGTTTAAAGCTTCTCAACAATATATTTTTTTTGTTTGTTTGTCCCTTATGGCTTCTAGGGTAAATACAGTTAGATAAAAAAAAAAAAAATGAATAATGAATAATGAAAAATTACAGGAAGACCAGTAATGAATAGTTTGAACTTTGAAAGTATAAAGTTATCTTATAACATTAAGCTAACTTCTGTCAGACTTTCTGTCATTCGGTGTGCTCACGTTGCTCTACATTTTATTACCACCTAACAAATAGGAAGTTCACAAAGTTAAAGGTCATGGAAAGTACAAGTTACAAACACACATTAGCATCCGTTCTCAAGCTCAGTCTTCACCACAACAAAACATTTCAAGCATCAACAATTATTCAGAGTGAACTGATTGTTCACACCATTACCATCTTACCATTTTAATAAGCTTTATCATTTCCAGTACAGAATTTGTCATATAGATGTTTTCAAAGTATTATTTTTGGAAACGTTTTGCTGTGATTTGCATACAGAGCATGAGATGAACAGACGTGGTGTAACCACATTTACTCGATCTTCTTCTACAAGATGGTGATCGTATGCTGTTTTACATTTGTAATGCCAAAAGATGTTACTTTTAAAAGCAGTATTATAAATTAGCTCAACTATCTTCCAAGTGCATACACTTCACTTCTAGTACTTTTAATGATTGATAATATTTTTTTCGTTATCAGTTTTATGTGACTAGATTAAACAGAGAACAATGTTTGTGGCCAAAAAAGGAAAACACCAACACTCATAATGCACTGGGCTTGAACCGACTACATATACAAAAATGCAGCAGTACAATCTGTAGTTTTCACAAAAGCCCTGGAGCTTTCCGTTGTACTTTTTCTGACGAATAAACAGAGATATCTTAGTGCATGTTACACGTTGTTCATTTATGTGTACTGACATTGTAACAATACAAAGCTGGTTGAAAATGATTATCTTACCCTTTAAACCAGAAAAATAAGCACACACGTTTGAGTGTGTAACTACGTGTCTTAGTGCATGTACACAGTACGTATATGTCTAGACTGTCACCTGCAAGGAGAAAGACATCCTCTTTTATTGCACATCAGCTCCTTTCTAACCTCTAACCATTTCCTTGTTGCATGTTTATGGCTTCGTGCATCAATCTCACACCACCTCAACTCAAAAACTCAAAAACATCTCCTGATTTCAGTTTGGACTTTGCTAAGATGTAATATAAAATGGCAAGTAGTAATAAGAAAGTTGTTTTTTTTTTTAAACTTTAATTCCATTAAGTCATAAATAATATGTTTAAGTTGCACCACATGACATTTAAAACAGATCTTGACACGCAATGAGGGTGTTTTTCCTTTTATATAATTTCCTGCTTTATGCGAATCACACCTCTTGACTTCTGTAGAAAAAGTTTTGAATTAACAAAAAATACTTAAGTTAAGGCACATTTAATGTTCTATGAATTTTTGCATGCAAAATTCTTCAGTCTTTTCAAAAGGAATCCATGCAATCTAGAGTTTTGTTTGAGGGTGAAAAATTTCTCAATTCAGATTTTGTAATGGAAAAACCAACAGAAAACTGTGTGGTTTGAGAGTGACCATTGTGTGAGCTGAGCTTCATACAGTACATCTACATTATTGACAAACAGACAATTAACCTTTTTGTAGGGACGATATAACCAAAATCGTATATCGTAATTTTATTCCACTGTAACGACATATATCATGATATAGTTATTTTTGCTTTAAATAAGATCTTTATGAACATTTTTGATACTACAGATTTTTTTGTCATCAGTGTCAACATCACAAAAAATTAATACTAGCCTAAAAAAACAAAACAAAAACAAACTAAAGCTCACTGAAAACAAGTAAACAGTCAGTGAAACTTATTACAAGCAATAGGACAAAAAAAAAAACTACAACAGAACAAAAAATGAGAACTCCTACAAACTCTAATTCTATAATGTATTCAAATGTATAAAAACACTGCATATTCTTCACTTATTAAAGTTATGAAAGTGATTAATGGCTTGTTCCCACCGAGCGGTACGGTTCAGTACAGTACAGTGCAGTACGCAACTATTTCTGTTTCCATTGTCAGAAGTTGTGAATGGTACCAAAATAGTTATATATACCGTATCAATTTTTTGGTACCCTTCCATTGGGGTACCTAAAACAGCAAAAGGTACCAAAAGGCTGGAGCTAAACTCACTGCAGAACATTGATTAGTTGACTAGTTGACTAGAATCGTCACTTGTGCATGCTACAAGGGTATAGCATACGTTAGACTGAATTGTTTGCTTTTGTCGTTTTTTTTCTTCTTATATAAGCCTTTTATACTTTGTACTTATCCTTTATAATGGCTATTATTGTTCATTAAAACTGACTCCTAGAGGAAAAGTTCACTTTCAGAACAAAATAGATCACCAGCTTGTCATCCAACATGTTCATGTCTTTCTTTCTTCAGTCGTTAAGAAATTATGTTTCTTGAGGAAAACATTCCAGAATTTTTCTCCATATAGTGGACTTCTATGGTGCTCCTGAGCTTGAGCTTCCGAAATACAGTGTCAATGCAGCTTCAAAGGGCAGTAAACAATCTCAGCCGAGGAACAAGGGTCTTATCTAGCAAAACAATCCGTTATTATATAAATTAACTTTTCAACCTCAAACACTCATCTATTCTCTGAGACGTGCATGTGAACTCTGTGTAATTCGGGTCAATACAGTTAGGGTATGTCAAAAAACTACAATCTCATTTTCTCCTCAAACTTCAAAATTATCCTACTTCGCTGCAGAAGTACCGACCCAGTGTTTACAAAGTGAACACGCAAAGAAGATCAAATGCCTTTTAAATAAAAGGTAAAACAGTGATATAAGATGATTTTGAAGTTGGAGGAGAAAATGAGATGGGAGTTTTTTGACCTACCCGAACTGTCTTGACCCGGATTACACAGAGTTCGCATGCATGCATTTAACGCTAAAAAGTATATAAATTGTAATTTTTTTTTGGAAAATAACTGATCGTTTCGCTAGGTAAGACCCTTCTTTCTCGGCTGGGATCGTATACAGCCCTTTAAAGCTGCATTGAAACTGTATTTTGGAAGTTCAAACTCACGGGCACCACTGAAGTCCACTATACGGAGAAAAATTCTGGAATGTTTTCCTCAAGAAACATAATTTCTTTATGACTGAAGAAAGAAAGACACGAACATCTTGGATGACAAGGGGGTGAATAAATTACCTTTACATTTTTGTTCTGGAAGTGAACTTCTTTAACAAAAAGAGGCAGAGTTGTGCTTCATATTGAGAAATGGCTATTCTTGCGCTTTATCGTCAACACCGGCATACACCACGCCTATCAAGTAAGGGTACTGTTGGCAGTGGAATTGCAAGCTAATGGAAATAAGCCATTAGTCAAGAGCAGTAAGAGGTTTTCTCTATTTTATTGTTTGATTTACATGAATGACAGACAGCAGGGATATTAGACTGCTGCCACTTTAGGAGCTACCTGAATCCAATAAACTGTTACATGTGTTTTCTTTCTCAGCTGTTTGCTTTCACTTAAAGGAGTCCACTTCCAAAACAAATATTCACATATAATGCACTCACCCCCTTGTCATGCAAGATGTTCATGTCCTTCTTTCTTCACTCATAAAGAAGTTGTTTTTTGAGGGAAACATTTCAGGATTTTTCTCCATGTAATGGACTGATATGGTGCCCCGATTTTGAACTTCCAAAATGCAGTTTAAATGTTCTTCAAATGATCCCAGTCGAGGAAGAAGGGTCTTATCTAGCGAAACAATTGGTTATTTTCATTTAAAAAATACAATTTAAATACTTTCTAATCTCCAACGCTTGTCTTGTCCTGCTCTGCCTGCACTCTGTGTATTATGGTTCAAGACCGTTAGGGTATGTCATAAAACTCCAATCGTAGTTTCTCCCTCAAATTCAAAATTTATAAAATCATCCTACATTGCTGCAGATGTACCGATCAGAACAAACATCCTTAACAATAAAGATAAAACAGAGATATAGGGTGATTTTAAAGTTGAGGGAGAACATGAGTTGGGAGTTTTTTGACATACCCTAACTGTTATGAACCGGAAAAAAACAGTCCAGGCAGAGCAAGACAAGACGAGCGTTTGACATTAAAAAGTCAAAAATTAAATTGTATTATTTTTATGAAAATAACCGATCGTTAGGCTAGATAAGACCCTTCTTTCTCGGCTGGGATCTTTTACAACCGCATTTGGGATCGTTTCAAGCTGCATTTAAACTGCATTTTGGAAGTTCAAAAGCGGGGCACCATATCAGTCCATTATATAGGGAAAATGCTGAAATGTTTTCCTCAAAAAAGACGATAGTTGAAAATACACCTAAACCTACCCAGTAGTATGAACAAGAGTGAATGTGACGTAAAAGTGCAACCACAAGCTAGCATTTTAGCTTGTTTTTCAATCTCATCTTTCAGCTCTTTCATCATGAGTGCTTGCTGTTTTACCACCTCTAATGTTCATTTCTGTTGGAAACAGCAGTGATATGTACTTATTGGTACGTATTTCGTGTCTTGCGAAAAAGTACCCACAGGTACGGTTTCGTCATGAGATCAGGTAGGTCACTCTATGTGCATTTTTAAACGGATTCTTGAGTTAATAGATCAGGTTGTTGACTGGATGGAGGTTGACCATTCATTTTAATAAACATGTTTAACCGTAACAATTCAAATCTAAATCCAAAACATTTAAATGTTCTATAGGCAACAGAATAGAGAAAAAAAACAGAGAAAATTATGCAAAAGAAGAAGATCTTGAGCTGCTACGTAACCCTTGCAGGCCTTTGTGGATCTTCGTATGAACACTGTTGCTGCTAAGCACATAGAAAACCGGGTTTATGGCACTGTTTATGGTAGACAGTCCCAGAGAGATCGTATAGGGTGTGTAGACACTTCTTTCAAAGTCACATTTCCCATCCGAAAAGTGGAAATTGATGGCACGCAGCAAAAGGATCACATGGTACGGTGTGAAGCAGACCAGAAAGGACAAGATGACGGCTAAGGCCAGGTTACGAATTTTGACTTTGGCCCGTGGCCTCAAACCCGTGCTAGCTCGAACTTTAGTAATGATGGCCAAGTTTGTAACTATTAAAATGCACAGCGGGATGAAGAAACCAATGAAGAAGCGGGCATAGTTGAATCCCGCCACTATGACAGAAGGGTCGCTTGGCTCGAAGCACCGCTTCTCCTTCTTTTTCTCAGAGTCGCCCTCTGTCATGGTGAAAACCGGCACGTGTCCCGCAGCAACAACCAGCACAATCACAGCTGTGATGATCACGGCATGCCTCATCCTTCTCAGACCTCGAGACTCCATGGCGTAGACCACCGCCACAAAGCGGTCTGCGGAAACGCAGCACATCAGGAAGATACTGATGTACATGTTGTTGAAGAACACGTAGCCGGTGATCTTACAGGTCAAAGAGCCCCACTCCCAGCGATGGCCTCTGTTGATGTAAATGGCCCAGAGTGGAAGTGTACATAGATACATCAGATCACACACTGACAGGCCAAAAAGGTAGATTCCTAGGACGTTCTTTCGACACACTTCCAGGAACGTGAGGAAGACTGTGATCAGGTTAGCAGGCAGACCTAATGCGAGGACCGTGCTGTAGAGAACCACAAGTGGAAGTGGGTTTTCTTCATCGTAAGGTGGTTCACAACTGTTTGTGTGGTTTAGGGGTCTGATTGTTGTACTGGTTATGTTCATTGTCACTGGAAAGCTGAGATTAGGATCCAAAATGATGGGGGAGAAAAACATAATGCAGTTAATCTGGTGTTTCATTTAAAAAAAGCATGGGGTTGATATGAAAAAAAAGAAAGGATGATACTCAAGTGCTACTTTAAATGCATTTATAGAAGTATATTGTTCTCATTTCCTCACAGAGTACTTCCCAAAGCTAAGTCAATTATTATAGTACACTGCAGGGAATTTCCATATCGTCGCATAGTCTTCCTATGTTGGATAAATTAACATTTTTAGATGGAAATTAGATCACAATTAAGTGACCATTGGAATTATTTTAGATTTAATTGTAAATATATTTTTAAGATGACTAAGCTTGTCACCATGAGCCGCCAAAACCAAAACCACACCATGGTAAATAAAACAGCTTTTATTAGGCTACTAATGCGACTGGAAATGGTAAGTGTACATGTTTATGTCAAAATGTAAATATTCATAAAAACATACTACACTGTTAGATTAATTTAATGTATAATTTCTGTAACATTTACAGTAAGCTTTCATTTCTTAACATTAGTTAACATGAACTAACAATGAAAAATACTGCCAAAGCATTAATTCATCTTAATGTTTGTTAGTTTCAAAATTTATAAATACATTATAAATATTTTTTAACCTGTTTATTTATTTAAAGAAGTTGTATCTGTATTTTAAATGGATATGAGCTAACATGAACTAACCTAAAGATTCATAATGCTATAACAAAAGAATTGTTCATTGCTAGTTAATGTTGATGCATTAACTAACTATTGGGACTTTATTGTAAAGTGTTACCATATCAGTATAATATCATATTTTTCATATAATTGTAATACTGACAGACATGCACGCTTAAATATTAGGCTACTAACGGGTTTCCATTACGAAAATTAACCGAGCTATTACTATTAAAAAAAAAAAAAAAAACTTGTTAATATACAGTAGTCAGCATCTGCATCAAGTGGATCAAAAAAAGTTCATCCTATGACAAGAACGGATATTGTTTTGGTTTTAGAACAAATGTGATTTTGATCCACTTCAAATGTTGACTCCTGTAGTTAAATCATGGTAACCTCAAATGAACTTTGCTACACTAAACATAGTTCAACTATAGTATTTGTAGTAAAACTGTGGTTATACAAATGTTAATCAATCTACCAAATAACCATGAACACTACATTTATACTACAGTACAATAGTAAAATCATGTTCAATTTTCGTAGGGCTTATTTTCCTTACAACTTAACATATAGAAGTATTCGTTTCCCTTTAAGTGGTTAATTTTGATTCTTCCTCCATGTTATACATAATAAAACGAATAAAAGAGTTACCTCTTATTCCCATGTCATCAGTCTCCGCTCCTTTTTGTCAAATCAGCCCAAACGCTTTGTTTCATCCCCGCGAATACTGAACGTTCAACTTCACACCTGTAGTGAAAGGAAGTGATAATGACGAGCGAGTTTTCATACACGCGGTGAGATGCTGTCTCGCCTCCCGCTGACTTGGACAGTACAGTAGACAAAGGAGAAATAGGTTACGTTTGATATAGCAAGACATTCCTGAGTAACCTTTTATTATGAGTGAAGGAAATTGTAATTTTTCTATAGCTGACGTCATTCGTGGCCGTTATTTTAATGTTTAGTTACAGGGTTTGGATAAACGTAGCCACTCCACTCTACTGTAAATACTGCTGTGAGTGGCATGCAGACAGTATTTATTTACTTGTTTGTTTGACTTTGAGTTCGGATTGAAACACGATCCTCCGAACACCCTTGGAATAAAGTATTTCTGTGGCTTTTACTATGGGTTTATATTTGAAACATTTTAATAACCTCCTCCCCCCCGCCAGTGCAAACAAAATTGCACTTGATTTTTCTCCAGAGGGCGCAACAGGGCTAAAATATTTTACACACAATTTAAATTCTGTCATATTCACTCCTGAAGAGCGATTACCTGTTGGACGACATCCATATTATGTTCTTTAACCACAAAATCATCCAAATCACATTAAGTCAGGTTATAAGAATATAAATCACAGCTTCCATGATGTTTTTAAAGTGGGGAAAAATTGCTCACGTCAAATACATGTTGTGATTGTATTTAGTTGGTAATTCTTTAATTTATCGTAGTATTTTTCTTAAAGTAAACCTCATTTACTGACTTGTTTGGTTTTTATAATAATCTGTAACTCATGTCCTTCTGATATTCTTTGCGTTACGTAATGTATATGTCTATGCACATGCTTTTACAATTACAAGTATTTGGATGTAGATTAAACAGCTTGAATTGAAGCCACCAAAAAGACTTTTAAACTGTTGTAAATCCGTCCTAGTTGTGTTGCTGTAGTGACGCTTTACGGCAATTGGATCATGGCGGAGTCGCTGAACGGTGTACAGTTGAGCACGGTAAATATTTGGCTTTTAACCACTTCAGATATAAATTCAATCGCATGTCACGCGTTTTGCAATATGTTATCATTTATGCAGGGAAAGATATATGCTCAATATGCGTGATAAATCTATAGAAAATGTGTTATCTACGATTTAATGATGAACATATTGGTCAGATAGTACATTTTGTTTACATGGTTGCTGCTAATCGTCCGGCATGTAAACCCGAGCAGATTTAATACCTGTGTTAAAAGGTCTTTTTTTTTCATCATTATGCATTATATCAGTGCGTTGTATTTTCTTCTTGTTTTATTCGTAACACTAACAGTTATTGTGTTAAATAGTTTCTTGTAAGTTACTGCAGATAAAACGTCCATTTAGGTTGATTTTCGAGTTTATGTTTTTGAGATTGGGTTTGTTTACGAAACTATAAATTCTTTCATTTTCATTTTCATGTGTATTTTTTGAATAAGAGAGACACCAGGTCACCAGGTGTTAGGTTTTTTGCATATATATATATATATATATATATATATATTTTTTTTTACCTTTAAATGTTCTTTTGTACATATATTTTCAGAATAAACAGGCTTTTTTTAAATTAGCTATTACAGAATGTAGTCTTGCACAGTATAATCAAGTTTACTGTTTAACCGTTAAGTTCTTTAATATTATTTTTTTTTTTAAATGCTTCTTTAATTTTGTCCCCACTATAATATCTGGTATTAGTGTTAAATTAGCTTTTTCAGATACATACCAGAAATTTAAAATATTTTCTTATGATTTCTCAACCTTAAAATAGATCCAGATATAGTTTTCCATATTTCTCTGAAGTGAGAACTGATGTTGAAATGTATCTCCTCCTGTTGATATTCTGAGACAGAATATGAATCTGTTTTCATAATGCATCATAATGCAGCCCTGGCAAAGTTGCCTGTTTAGTTCCAAATGTTGCACAACAGCCTTATTCGTTGACATGGGAAGTTGACACGGGAAGTTGACACAGCACTTTGAAAATAAGTGTCAGAAGGACTGACCCTTGGTCCTTCCTTGACAGATCTTTTTACAGACAGTGAGGTTAATGCAGTCGGACAGATGTCGAATTTATTTCAAACCTTTAGGTTTATTGGCATAAATCGGTATGCACCATAGCTTCTGTTATGATGGCTAAGGGTCAAAGGCCGTTTATGAGGCCATTTCTCTACATTAAGAAGCTCTGAAACCTATTGGTTTGAGTAATGCAAATCATTACATTGCTCTTAGTGTGCACTTTGTGCATTGATAAGCATAAAAACTGGAGCCTGAAATGTCTTTTAAACCTTGTATGCTGAAAAGATCCTGAATTCTGGCCAAACATAGCCTGTCTGAACAGGAACTGAAGCTTTCTTGCTTCAAAAATGTCTCCAAAGCACCATAAAAATGACCTTTGTACTCCAATAATTTGATGGCTAAAATAACATTTTGAATTCCATTTCCTTTTAATCTATTTGGTTAGTTTGTTATATAACCTATGCTTGTTCTCTTTTGCCACCAGAAATGGCAGGAGTCTTCGAACAGAGGGGCTGCCATACTCAGCTATTTGGGGGAGCAGGTCCCCCTTATTTACTGTCTGGAGGTGGAGCCACAACAAGGGGAGGAGGAGCAAAAGGTTGAGGAGCGCCTTCTGTATCCTCTGGAGTGCTTTCTTTTTGGGGAGGACCCCTGTGTCGGGCTGGAGAAGCTACAGCAATACAACAGCAGCTCATCAGCTCAGCAATGTGGACGTGTCTTTAAAGAGGGAGAGACCGTCTACTCCTGCAGGTTAGACTGGAGCCCCTTTGATGCAGTCACCATCAACTCCTATATATGTTTGTAGACTGATGAGCCAGCATTTCAGTGTGCATTGTTCACTGGACAGCCTTGTCAATAGATAAGTCATATTTAGTTTATTCAAGTGATTTCAGTTCGTTTCAGTCAAATTAGGTAATGCTATGTAAATAAATGTTCAAATTTCAGCAATTTTCTATAAATCTTTGGTAACATATTAGGGCCATTCCATGAAATGAGTGCCTTTTCAATCCCTAAGAAATAATCAAACCCAGATTTAATAAAACAACAAATAAATGTGCAATTTAAAAACATAATAATACTGTGTATGCTTTCATCAATATTACATAAAAAGTCAATTAAGTATTATTTTAAATATATAAAATTTATAAAATTGTGCTGAATATAGTCTCATTGTAAAGTAATGTTTTTTTTCTATAAAATATAAATCATTTTACTGGTGTCCCCTGATTTCATGTCAGCCCCGTTACCCCCATCAAAAAACCCTTGTAAAATAATGTACTCAAATGACATCATTTCTAGGAGGTCACATCATCTCTCAACCAGGATTCCAACACTTAAAACACAAATTATTCTGTCGCTCCTCTATAATGTTGTATTTTTGATGATTTATGAGGCTTGACTGACTGGGCTTGATCATGCAATGTCAATCCTGTTAGCATTTTTAAAATTTTAATATGATCAATATCTAATGTTATGAACTTGCCTATTAGCTAGCAATTAGCAAATTTGTTTGAAATCGTCAAACCTGTTACTTTCAACCTGTTACTTTTTAGAGTAACAGGTTTTGACAAGTGGGTAACAGGGATGACATTGATTAGGTTTGACCCTGTTTTTGAAGATTGTCTGTGTGAAATTTAAACATTTTAAAGGTCACCCTTGGTATATTATTGAGCTAATGCCCATATCATTCAGTGGGATACGAGTTGTAATTAAACTATAGTATCTAGTAACGCTTGTGTCGGTAACAGGGTTGACAAAAAATACCAAAACAGGAGGTAGAAAAATAGTCATATAATAATAAATTACATAGCCTCAGGTGTCTTTTAAGGTGTCTTCATTCCATACATATTTAAAAAAAATATTGCTTAAACTTATTTTATTTTTTAATTTTTCCAAGTGGAAATGGCACTGATTTTGTGGAATGACCCATTATGTGTTTACTAGCAGTGAAAATTTCGGACACACTTGAGTGAATGTAGGTGAATATGACAAACAAACAAACAAATACATAATAGCAAATACTGAGTGAATGAATAGTATTACACTTTTAGCTTTATATAGTCTGAGTTAAAAAAAAAATAATAATAATTTTGTCTTTTAGGGTTACACACACACTGCCATTCAAAAGTTTGGCATCATTAAGATTTTTAACTTTTTTTTTTTTAAAATTAGTCAAAAATGCAGAAAAAACTGCAATATTGTAAAATATTATTACAATTTAAAATAATGTTTTTTTTATGCCAAAGCTGAATTTTCAGCATCATTTCTCCAGTCTTCAGTGTCACGTGATCCTTCAAAAAAATCATTCTAATATGCTTATTTATTACTTTTACTATCAGTGTTGGAAACATTGTGCTGCTTGATATTTTTTGGAACCTGTGATTCTTTTTCAGGATTGTTTTGATGAATAAAAAGTTAAAAAGAACAACATTCAAAATAGAAATCTTTTCTTACAATTTAAGTATTTGCTATCACTTTTTATCAATTTAACACATCCTTGGTAAATCAAAGTAATAATTTCTTTCCAAAAAAAGAAAGAATAAAAATTTCTGACCACAAACTTTTAAACGATAGTTTGTATTATATCAAAACATTTACATTTATTTATTAATGAATCCTGAAAAAAGTGTCACATGTTCCAACAAAATATTAAGCAACACAGTTTGTGTTTACAGTTCACAGCTTCGATAATAAATGTGAATATTAGAGTGATTTCTGAAGGATCATGTGATACTGAAGACTGGAGAAACTGCTGCTAAAAATTCACCTTTGCATCACAGGAGGAAATAATATTTTAAAATATATTTAATTAGAAAACAGTTTTTTAAGCTGTAATAATATTTCACAATATTACTGTTTTACTGTATTTTTGATCAAATAAATGCAGCTTTTGTGAGTATAAGACACTTTAAAAAAAAAACACTGCTTTTACTTGTTAGATGTAGAAGTTTAAATATATAGGTTGCCTTTGACACTGTCAAGCTTGTCATGTACAGTATTGCTTAAAGCATCCTTATATGTATTTTCAGGGATTGTGCAATAGATCCCACCTGCGTTCTCTGCATAGAATGCTTCCAGAAGAGTGTGCACAAAAGTCATCGCTACAAGGTACATGCATTATTACTAATAATATATATATATTTTTTTAAATCAAACAAACTGTGATTGGTTTTGACATACACCTTGATAATATATGCTGTCAGTCTTTTTTTTTTTTTTCCTTTCCCAAAAATGCAACCCTGTTCTCTCTACAAGGTTTTGTTTTATTTATTTTTTTGAAAAATGTATTACAAATGGCCTCCATCTAAAGTATTATAATTTTTATTATTTTATATGATTTATTATTATTATTATTTCCACTGCAACCGCAGATGCATGCATCAGCAGGAGGAGGTTTCTGCGACTGTGGAGACCTTGAGGCTTGGAAGACCGGACCCTGCTGCTCCCAACACGACCCTGGCACTTCAGTTGCTACGGAAACGGTACAGTTTATTTTCTGGAATCATATCGATGTTAAGATTTTTTTCCATGAGCGCTATTGTTGAGCTAACTTCCTGCCTTGAGGTCAGAGGAGCCGTTCTGTCCGTGCGTTTGCTAACCCCTCTGTGGGAAAACGCAAAGTGTGTGGGAAAGTGACACAGCAGGGCTGTGATGCAAAACCAGTTGGAAAGAAAGCAGGGACTACGGAAGTAGAAGAAAAGTGATAGGGTTTATTATAAAAGGAAATCAATGTGTAAAATACTTAGTATGAAAGTGTAGATTTTAGATGTTTAACAGTTTAATAATTCATTAAAATCCCAATATTTCATAAAGAGCGAGTAGGTTGTACTGATATCAGCTGTATCCATGACTGATTTCTTACTGTGTGCCTGGATTTCGGCCTGGAAAGCAGATGGTCTGCTTCAGTGTTCTGACAACTCAATAGATCCACCGTGATGAGATCAGGCTTCAGATACACACTCACTCATGGCCACTTACAGCGTCCTCACCTTTGTCGGAAAACAGCAGGTGTCTTTTTGTGTTTGACACCCTCTGGCGAGATCTAAACATCCACATAATGAACATGACAGATGGACATTTAAACCAAATCAGCAAACATCATATCCTGCTCAAAGAGCCTGTCGTGTTTTGTGCTTTGTTTTCTTTTTCCTGATTGTACAGTCAAATTATCTGAGCTTTTTCAGTAACAAGTCACTATTTTTGGTGTAACTGGCTTTTAGGAAATCATCTGGTGGAGTTGAGGAAACTAAGGATATTTAAAAAGTTACTGCAGTAGACCTTTGGGAGCTTAAATTCCTGCCAAATAACAGACAAATATACATATGAGAATAAACAACGGAGTTTGTGATGTTGTGTTTATGTGATCTTCTCTATGCAAGCCTGCTATCCCTTAAATAATAATAATAATAAAGCCATTTAAAGAATTTTAATTTCGGGAATTAATTATTCTGTTATAATCCTCACATCATTTGTTGTTTCAGCCCCTTTTGACTTTGTTTTTTCTTTTGACATTTTTCTACTATTATTTGGATTGTTTAATATTTTGTAATTATTCACTGAAAATCTGCTTATCTGAGGTATCTTTTAAAAATTAATTCTCAAGCACATGCTGTTGTTCATACATCAGTAATGCTTTTATTTGGCAATGGAAATCATGGAAATAATAAATTAAATATTAATGAAAGGGTCATAGACATTTTTATGGTTTATATACATTCTTAGAAACATAATGAAGGTTCAGAATCATTGATCTTAAATTGTGGGAATCCTGGTCATATAATCTAAAGCTAATGCAGTGTATCTTAATTACTTTTTGTCACTTTTATGTTTTTTTTTTATTAGGGGCAGAGCATCGAAGGTGCTTAGGCACCTATTGTATCCGTTAGTCTTCTTTTCCCTCCTTCTCTTCCTTTCCTCTTCCTCTTCTTTCATCACCGGAGTCTATGGCGTTCTATAGAACCACTTGTGGGAAAGTCATGAAATTTGGCACACAGATAGAGGACAGTCTCAATAATAACTATAGCAAATTTAAAGTTTCTTTCTAAAAGTCTCTAGCGCCACCAATAGGCCAAATTTTTACTCATATTTCTGAGAATAACTTTTGAACCATAAGGTCTAGAAGCCACATTTATATTTCCTCAGTCAAGATTTGTGCAACTTGTAAAAAACTACTCTAATCTACTAATCTACTTTTTCGAACTCTTTTCGAAATGCAGCTTCAAACGATCCCAAATGCGATTGTAAATCCCAGCCGAGGAAGAAGGGTCTTATCTAGTGAAACAATCAGTTATTTTCATAAAAATTATACAATTTATATACTTTTCAATGTCAAACGCTTGTCTTGTCTCACCCTGCCTAAACCGGTTTTTGTTCCGGTTCATGACAGAAAAACTTGCATCTCCTGTTCTCCCTCAACTTTTTTTTTACATTTTTTGTTGAGGGTGTTTGATTTTCTTTGCATGTTCACTTTGCATAGACTGGGTCGGTACTTCTGCAGTGACATAGGATGATTTTGAAATGATTTTTGAAGTTGAGGGAGAAAATACGATTGGAGTTTTTCGACATACCCTAACTGTCTTGTTAGATTAGGAGCGGCATACCGAATCAGATGATACCAAATTTTCCTATTTCAGACAATTTAAGTGTGGACCATTTTGAATTTTGTAGTGCTGTATTTTTCAAATGCTTTAACATATTGTTATGAATGTTATAGAATTGCTTGCAGAAGAATTATGATAAATTTGCACTAATGTTTCTGCTAATAACTTTTGAACTGCAAGGTTTAAAAGCAAAATTCTTTTTCCCCCTCTGATTCCTTGGCTTTAAATGACTATAAATATGTCCTAGACGGTTTGTCCAATTTTTACCAAAATTGGCTCGGATCGTCTTTAGAGCATTCTGGCTAAAAGTTATCAAAAGCTTTTTTGATATACCAAATCATTTTTCTAAAATGAGTTAACGAATCTGATAAAGTTTGTGCATGAATGTACATGAGGGTATATGTCCACAACCATTTAGCAGATTCTGACCAAACTTGGTATGTTATACTAGGCATGACCTGAGGGCACATGAGTAGTTTCGGCACAGCGTCACCTACTGGTCAAAAGAGATAAAGAAAATTGTCATTTTTGTTTATAATTCCTGACCAGTTTGACCAAAAATCATAAGAATAATCTTGTTAGATTTGGAGCGCCATACTGAATAAAACAATACCAAGTTTTCCAATCTCACCCATTTTAAGAGTGGACCATTTCAAATTTTGTAGTAAAATGCTGTATTTTTCAACATTTTATCTTATTGTTGTGAATATTATAAATCTTAAATAATCGCTTGAGGAAAAATTATGAAAATTAAATTTGGCACACAGATAGAGAAGAGTTTCATCATTAACCACAGCAAATTCGGAGTCTCTAACTCAAACTGTCTTGCGCCACCAACAGGCCAAATTTGCACTCATGTTTCTGCTAATAACTTTTGAACTGTAAGGTCTAAAAAGATTTTTTTTTCTCCTCTGATTCCTTGGTTCATACCAATTTAAATTTCTACGATCAAGATTTTTCAGAAATTTTGAATTTTCTGAAAAATCTACTTTTTCGAACTAGACGGTTTGTCAGATGTTCACCAAAATTGGCTTATATCATCTTTTCAAAAGCTTTTTGATGTTCCAAACCGTTTTTGTAAAGCAAATTAACAATTTTGACAAAGTTTTTGCAAAAATAGACATGAGGCTAAATCTCCGGAACGCTTCAGCAGATTCTGACCAAACTTGGTATGTGTTATAACAATCATGACCTGAGGGTACATGAATAGTTTCGGCACAATGCCATCTATTGATGGCAGATAGAAAACATTGTACATTTCTGCTTATAACTTCTGACCACTTTGGCCAAAAATCTTAAGATTGTCTCATGTTTTAATTTACCTATGGTGGACTTTTTGGACATCAGCCATTGAAGTTTTGTAGTAATATTTTGTATCAATAAATGTCTTCAACCCTTGAACAAAAAAGTTCAGATTTAACCCTAATCAAGTACACTCGAACCAGCTAATCAATGTGTTCAGGGCTACTTAATTACAGACAGTTTTGAAGTAGGGTTGGAAGGTTTTGAGAACCTTGGTCTTTACTGAGTAATTAAAAACATTTCCTTAGCTCTTTGTTTCACCTCTGTTGCGCTTGACCCATTAATTGCTGCTTACAGCTATATTATATGTAATTATTATTATTAACAGTTTCCGAGCTCAATAGCTCTAATCCCCATTCAGTTTCATTGTATGAAATGAGCAGCTTGGACATTTCACTAAATATCTAATTTTGGGTGAATTAATAAATAGATTTTGTAGGTGAGCACAAATCAAGCTAAATCATTCTGTGAAAAACTAAAAACTAAGTGACAGCTGCTGTTGTGTGTATCACAGGATGAGTGTGTGATGGATCCAGGCCTTCGAGAAAGGGCTCAGATGCTGTTCCACCTGCTGCTGCGGTACACAACGGACATGCTGGCTTGGGAAGAAACCAATGAACTATCAGAGGAGCTGAAGCCTAAGTGAGATATTGCAGTCACTAAAGCTGGAACGTCGAAAATGGGCTCTACCTTAATTTTAAAAAGTTAACTTTTTTTAAATGTTTGTTTTAGAGTAAAGGAAGACACCTATTTCTGTGTGCTCTACAATGATGAACATCACTCATATGACCACGTCATCTATACACTTCAGCGAGCGATCGCCTGTGACCAGAATCAGGCTCAAATCTACACTGCACTTATTGACAAAGAAGTGAGTATTCTGAGCATCAGCTTTGTCTTGCATGATTATCGTATAGACTTTTCATTCCTCGTGTTATAATGACTTCAGGGGCGGAGAGCAGTGAAGAGAGGTACTCTCAGATCCTGTCAACAAGCCAAGGACAATATCAGGGTAATCTTAGTACACTCTTCAAACACAGACATTTTGTATTGGGCGTTTGTAGATGTAATGACTAATTTAAATTCCTTTACTCATCTTTGTATTTCCTCTGCAGCGTAACTCAGAGCACATTATCCAGAAACCTCTGCGGGTGGAGATCCTTCACACTGCTGTGATGGCTCATCAGACCTTTGCTCTCAGACTTGGCGCATGGTTCCAGAAGATCATTGGCTACTCAGGTAGACACTTAGAAGCATTGATAAACTGTAAACAATTAAAGGTGCAATAGGAGATCCTGGAAAATGTTAACTTTAGCTAATGTTGGTAGAGCGAGTCACGTGCAGTTGTCAGTCTGCCACAAAACTACCGTAAATGCTCTAGCAGCTGTTACAACATCATATGTCATTAACCGTGAGAACACTTTATAGTATAGTTAGTAAAAGTATTACAATACCAGGAAAGAAGATCAGGTTTTTGATGTTTGCCTACCATTCTCGCTCTGTCTGCAAAGCATACGTGAACACGCTGATGACGTGTGCTGTCTGCGCGAACAGGGTCCGCAGAGGTATGCAAATACATATGTTGACAGGCAGGTAGGACAGCCTATTGTAATTTTCGGACCGAGCATTTTGATTGGACGAACATTTCTTGATCCTACGCCTTCCACAAAATATATAAATACATAAAAATACATTTTGACCACTTAACTCAGGGGTGTCAAACTCAGTTCCTGGAGGGCCGCAGCCCTGCAGAGTTTTGTTCCAACCTTGCTCCAACACATATACTATGCAGTTTTCAATTAAGCCTGAAGGACTTGATTAGTTGGATCAGGTGTGTTTAATTAGGGTTACATCTAAACTCTGCAGGGCTGCGGCCCTCCAGGACCGGCATAACAAAAAATGTTTCTGAAGACAATCACCTATTGCACATTTATTTCATAATCATACTAATATAGCCCTCGTAACATAAGCCCTCCTAACATAAGTATAGTCTGATTACCAAATGAATGACTCTTATGAATCAGTGATTGAAATTGAAAAAAAAAGAAAATTGAAAAGGTTAAAACAATTTTTAGTGGTATCAAATTGATTAATCACAATTAAAAGTGTATTTATATGTATATATAAAATGCACACATACATTTATATATTTAAGAAATAATTGTTTATGTTTACATGTTTACATTATGACCGCTGACAGGTGAAGTGAATAACACTGATCATCTCTTCATCACGACACCTGTTAGTGAGTGGGATGTATTAGACAGTAAGTGAATATTTGGTCCTCGCAGTTAATGTGTTAAAAGCAGGAAAAATGGGCCAGCGTAAGGATTTGAACAACTTTGACAAGGGCCAAATTGTGATGGCTAGATGTCTGGGTCAAAGCATCTCCAAAACTGCAGATCTTGTAGGGTGTTCTCGGTCTGCAGTGGTCAGTATCTACCAAAAGTTGTCCAAGGAAGGAACAGTGGTGAGCTGGCAACAGGATCATGGGCGGCCAAGGCTCATCGATGCACGTGAGGAGCGAAGGCTGGCTGGGTGGTCCGATCCAAAAGACGAGCTACTGTAGCTCAGATTGCTCAATAAGTTAATGCTGGTTCTGATGGAAAGGTGTCAGAATACACCGGGGCTCAGCAACTTATGGCACATGTGCCAACACTGGCACGCAGAGGGATAATCACTGGCACGCGAGCAAAGGGAAAACTGCATACCGATGTGCATTTTGAGCTAATAATTTCTCCTAGTCATACAGCCTGTTAGAGGCTATAAATACTGTTAAAGTATGAAAAAATAAGAAAAATTAAAAAGGTTGCCGACCCCTGGAATACACAGTGCATCGCAGTTTGTTGCATATGGGACTGTATAGACTAGTCAGGGTGTCCATGCTGACCCCTGTCCACTGCCGAAAGCGCCAACAGTGGGCATGTGAGCATCAGAATTAGACCACGGAGCAATGGAAGAATCTGGCCTGGTCTGATGATTCATGTTTTCTTTTACATCACATCACATGACACCAGGGTGCACTATGGGAAGAAGCCAGGCCGGCAGAGGTAGTGTGATGCTTTGTGCGATGTTCTGCTGGGAAACCTTCAGTCCTGCCATCTATATGGATGTTACTTTGACATGTACCACCTACCTAAGCATTGTTGCAGATCATGTACACTTTCACGGAAACAATATTCCCTGGTCATTGTGGCCTCTTTCAGCAGGATAATGTGCCTTGCCACAAAGCAAATATGGTTTAGGAATGGTTTGAGGAGTAAAACAACGAGTTTGAGGTGTTGACTTTGCCTCTAGATTCCCCAGATTGATTGAGCAATCACATGTGATGTGCTGAACAAACAAGTCCGATCCATGGAGGTCCCACCTTGCAACTTACAGGACTTAAAGGAGAAGGTCACTTCCAGAACAAAAATTTACAGCTAACGTACTCACCCCCTTGTCATCCAAGATGTTTATGTCTTTCTTTCTTCAGTCATAAAGGAATTTTTTTTTTTTTTTTGAGGAAAACATTTCATGATTTTTCTCCATATAGTGGACTCTATGGTGCCCCAAATTTCTTTTTTTTTTTTTTTTTTTTTTTTTTAAGAAAATAACTCATTGTTGTGCTAGATCCCTAAGACCCTTCTTCCTTGGCTGGGATCATTCAGAGCCCTTTGAAGCTGCATTTAAACCACATTTTGGAAGTTCAAACTCGGAGCACCATAGTCCACTATATGGAAAGAAATTCTGAAATGTTTTCCTCAAAAACAATCTCTTTACGACTGAAGAGAGAAAGGCATGAACATCTTGGATGACAAGGGGGTGAGTAAATTATCTGTAAATTTTTGTGAACTTCCAGTTACCACAGCACACCTTCAGGGGTCTAGTGGAGTCCATGCCTGGACGGGTCAGGGTTGTTTTAGCAGCAAAAGCGGGACCAACACAGTACTAGAAGGGTTATGCCTGATCAATGTAAATGATATATAAATATGCGTACATATATATGTAAATAAAATATGTGACCCTGGATCACAAAACCAGTCATTAGGGTCATTTTTTTTCAAAATTGAGATTTATACATCATATGAAAGCTGAATAAATAAGCTTTCCATTTATGTGTGGTTTGTTAGGATAGGACAGTATTTGGCTGAGATACAACTATTTAAATATCAGGAATCTGACGGTGCAAAAAAATCAAAATATTGAGAAAATCACCTTTAAAGTTCTTCAAATAATGTTCTTAATGTATATGACTAATCAAAAATTAAGTTTTCATACATTTACAGTAGGAATTTGACAAAATATCTTCATGGGACATGATCTTTACTTAATTTCCTAATGATTTTTGCCATTAAAAAAATTCAATAATTTTGACCCATACAATGTATTTTTGACTATTGCTACAAATATACCCCAGCGACTTAAGACTGGTTTTGTGGTCCAGGATCACATATATACATGTACGTGTGTGTGTGTGTGTGTGTGTGTGTGTGTGTGTGTGTGTATATATATATATATATACACACACACACACACACACACACACACGTTTGTTTTTGTGAATTGTGGGGACTTTCCATAGACTTCTATAGATTTTATACCGAACGATATTGTCTATCCCCTAACCCAACCCTAACCCTAAACCTACCCCTTACAGAAAACATGTTTGCATCGTTACACTTTCAGATAAACATCATTTACTATTTTTAATAATTTTTTAACATTGTGGGGACCGCAGGCCGATTAATCGATTTGACAGTAGTTAATTTTTTATTTTTTTTTATAATTAATTTTGAGATGTTGTCTTTATCGTTTCTTCTTTAGTTGGCCTCAGGGAGGTGTTCTGCCAGGTGGCTTTGGAGCCGGCAGCTGACAACAACAAACTCTGTCTGATGAGTCGACTCATGCTGCATGACGCCAAACTTTATAAAGGTCAATAATTCAATCTCTACCCTTAGATTTTGGACTTTTAATACCCTGAAGACATTTAAAATCTGGCAAGATATTCGCTGTCTATATCTGGTTTCCTATAATTTCCCTCAGGAGCCCGCAAGGTCGTCCACGAGTTAATTTTTAGTAGTTTACTGATGGACACAGAATACAAGAGGCAGTTTGCCATGAAGTTCACAGAGGTATAATTTTACAGCTGCATATTATTTCACATACATTTTAATGTTTAAGTAGTGTTTTAAGTTGTTGAGATGATCTAACAGGTGTATGTCATGTTTCAGCACTACAAGCAACTTCAGGAAGACTTTATCAGTGATGACCATCAAAGGAACATCTCAATCACAGCCCTGTCTGTGCAGATTTTCACCGTTCCCACTTTGGTATGATGAAGAGCTAGCAGAAATGACACAAATTATGTTTCTGTAAAGTCAAGCATCTTTCTGTATCCATTATAATCTCTAACTAAAACAGATTTTTTTTTTAACTAAACACGGATTGATTTTTTTTTTTTTTTCAGGCCAGGCAGTTGATAGAGGAGGGCAGCGTCATCAAGATTATTATAGACACTGTGATGGACATGATGAGGGAACATCTGGACGGCAACCACTTCCATTTCCAGGGCCACAATCCTGACAAGTTCTTCCGGGTTCAAGTTATCTTCCATGACCTCAGGTCTAGACACAACCCTTGAGTTATAAAAAAATAAAAACAACCCTGTTTATTTTTAGTTATTTGACTCAATGCAGATTGGTTTGATTTTGATGTTCTTAGGTACATTCTAATCAGTAAGCCCTCTGTCTGGACTGAGACGTTGAGGGAGAAGTTCCTCGAAGGTTTACGCGTCTTTCTTCGCTTCTTGTGTTGCATGCAGGTAATGTTCTCTCTTGTCAAAAGAATTTTCATTTGGTTTGTTCTGTAACTTAATTGAATCTGATTCTTTGGCAGGGGATGGAGGAGGTGAAGAGACAGTTTGGTCAGCATGTTGAGGTGGAGCCCGAGTGGGAGGCGGGATTTACCCTCCAGATGCAGCTGCGCCACATTCTCGCCATGTTTCAGGACTGGTGTTCTTCTGACGTGAGTCACAGCTAGTTAGAGATTCTGTTTTGCTTTGCGTGGTTACTTACATATATGAGAAATTGGTGATTATGGAATATTAATAAAACAACATGGTATATGACTATGTAGCATAAATGTATAAAATTAATACACTACTGTTAGTAGTCAGTAAGATTTTTTATCAATTGTTTATCAAGACTGCTTACCAGAAAATTAAAATAACTGATTTGTTTTTTTAAATACATGAACATATTTTAAAATTTAACTTTTTCCTGTAATGCCAAAGCTCAATGTTCAGCGTACTTCTTCAGAGATTATTCTAATATGCTCATTCAAACAGCTCTTATGTTAAAAACATTTGTTGTGCTTAATATTTTTTGTAAGCTTTTTTAGGATTTTTACAAACAGAAAAAAAACAAAAAAAAAAACATTTTATTTTTATTTTTATTTTTTTGTACTAATCTAAACATCTCTACTGTCACTTTTGATCAGTTTAATGCATCCTCGATGAATAAAAATATTTTATTTTATTTTATATATATATATATATATATATATATATATATACACTGTGTGCATAATTATTAGGCATGTTGATAATCTGGTCATATTTTTTTCCCAAGCACATTTTACCAATTCCAAACCACAACAATCTTAATAGCTACTATTAATTTTGTAATCGTTTGTAAGTGATATATAACTGTCCATGAAGGCTGGAAGTGAAAAACTCCTTATATCCAGGTGTGCATAATTATTAGGGATGTTTTCTTTTACAGATAAAATGAGCCAAAAAGATATTTAACCCAGACTGAAAAGTCCAAATTATTAAATGCCCATGAGAAGAATGCAATACTAATGCATTACAAGAATTTGCAAAGTTAAGGCTTGACCATTGGACAGCGAACCATGCTTGTTGAGTCTGCATGGTCAGAAAAAACAGGTGGAGAAAAAAAGATGCATGTTAACTGCAAAAGAATTAGGAATTAAGGTGAAGAATTAGGTGTGACACCAAGAATTTATCTTCCAAAATCTGGCAGTAAGTTTTGGGAGTTCATTTTAGTCCATCTCTGCAAGTCAGACTTTTCAGGATAGGAGACTAAACATGAACTCCCAAAATGTACTGCCAGATTTTGGAAGATAAATTCTTGAATCAGAGGTACAAGAGGATGTGATGCTTGTCCTTCAAGAGTCACTCTCAACTTATCTGTCTATAAAGCCTATAAAAAAAAATAAATCATGTCTTCATGTGTTTCACAACACGTCAGCTTGTTATTCTTATTAAGTCAGGGGCATTTTTTAGGATTTTTTACCAAGCAAAGTCTCTGAGAACCTGACACATTGTACTTCTGAAGACTCCAGGTAGGTTGCAGTTCTGGAAAATGGTGGCGCTGGAGACTAAACGGTTCCTGATGGTGTCACACCTAATTCTTCACCTTAATTCCTAATTCTTTTGCAGTTAACATGTATCTTTTCTTCTCCACCTGTTTTTTCTGACCATGCAGACTCAACAAGCATTTCGCTGTCCAATGGTCAAGCCTTAACTTTGCAAATTCTTGTAATGCATTAGTATTGCATTCTTCTCATGGGCATTTAATAATTTGGGCTTTTCAGTCTGGGTTAAATATCTTTTTTGGCTCCTTTTATCTGTAAAAGAAAACATGCCTAATAATTATGCACACCTGAATATAAGGAGTTTTTCACTTCCAGCCTTCATTGACAATTAACAATCACATATAAATGATTAAATACAAAATTAACAGTAGTTATTAAGACTGATGTGGTTTGGAATTGGTAAAATGTGTTTGGAAAAAAAAATATGACCAGAATATCAATATGCCTAATAATTCTGCACACAGTGTATATATATATATATATATATATAATTCTGTGTTTTATTTAATATGTAATAATTATTAAATAAATGTTTATGTAATAAAAGTGTGTGTGTGTATATATATATATATATATATATATATATATATATATATACATATATACACTACCGTTCAAAAGTTTGGGGTCAGTAAGACTTGTAATAGTCTTTAAAGAAGTCTCTTATGCTAATCAAGGCTGCATTTATTTGATTAAAAATATAGAAAAAAAAACTGTAATATTGCAAAATGTTTTTACAATATAAAATAATGTTTTTTATTTTAACATACTTTAAAGTAGAATTTATTCCTGTGATGAAAAGCTGAATTTTTATCAGCTGTTACTCCAGTCTTAAGTGTCACATGATCCTTCAGAAATCATTCTAATATGCGGATTTATTATTAGAATGATCAATGTTGGATAATATCAACAGTTGTGCTGCCAAATATTTTTTGGAACCTGTGATTTTTTTTTTTCAGGATTCTTTCATGAATAACAAGTTTAAAAAGTACAGTGTTTATTCAAAATATAAATATTTTATAACAATGTAAATTATTTATTATTAACTTTTAATAAACTTTTAATTATTAACTTAATACATCCTTGGTGAATAAAAGTATTAATTTCTTAAAAAAAAAAAAAAAAAAAACAATAAAAATGTACTGACCCCAAACTTTGAACTAGTGTGTATGTGTGTATATATATATATATATATATATATATATATATATATATATATATATATATATATATATATATATATATATATATATATGTATGTATATGTATATGTATGTATGTGTACATACATACATACATATATATATATATATATATATATATATATATATATATATATAAATAATTAAAAAAAAATTATATTAGTTATATTTCCCCCCATTCCTTAGATATACAAAATTCTATTGTGTAATAGAATGTAATGTTCCAAAATCAAGTAAAAATCTGCTTCAGCTTACAGAATGTCTCTGTGTCATGCTGAGACATTCATTCATGCATTCTTGCATTCATGCATTCATTCAATATTTATTATATTGCTTTTATTACCAGACATTGTTTGATAATCATAAAATAATGTTCTAAAATCAAGTAAAAATTTGCTTCGGGTTACACAATTAGTGATCAACCGATATTGATTTTTTTTTTTTTTTTTTGTTTTTTAACCAATAACCATACCGATTATTTGCATGTTTATGCGCCCAATAACTGCTATGCAGAACCAATATTTTTTTTTTACTGTTATAAGTCCATACTTCACTTTGATTTTTCGTCCTTAAACTTTATATTACAGCAATATTACAACTTTTTTTTTTTTGTTTTTTTTTTTTTATAAAATGCATCAGCTTCAACACTAAGCAAAACAGATGTAGAAATGTCTAATGTTTTTAAAATGGATAAAATAAATAAAGGATAGGAGTCATGTCAACTTCATTTTAAACTACAGTTTTAGTAGGTTTATAAACTGTTAAATATAAAGAGTGAAGAATAGCTCACTGGATAATGTTAATTCACTGAATAATATTCTCTGAAATATTAAAAAAAAAACAAAAAAAAACATTGTATTTTATTGCATTTCTAAACTGGTACGTTATATCAGAATCACTAATATTTTGTCGTTCTAAATTCTGACAAAGCGCTGTTTATACAGAACTATACTCAAACTGCGATCACTTGTAGAGATAATAAATAATTAATTTCCATAGAGTTGTATATTTTTACAAGTATAGCGAAATAATGGTTATATAGTACATGTTAATGTAATTTAGGGTGTTTTTGAATCTTGTTAACATGCAGTGGATGTGCTGGAACATTTTTTGAGCATCAACCCGGTGAGTGAACAACAAAATGAAAGCGACTTCACGAGATTAATGATATACACAATGGAGAGAATTAAATTAAGCGCTTTTGTTTCCAACATGCGCTCATTCATGGCTGTATATTATTTCATTCAGACAAATTTACCTGTTTATTAGGACAGATTATCTTACGTGACTCTGTGAGTTTGTCTGTTTCTTAGATCCAAAGCTGCATAAACTAGCTACATATCAGGCATTTATGTAACACATTTAATATATGCATTAATGGCTGTTATGTTAAATAAAGCTTACTAATTACAGCTAAGCAAGTGCTTTACCAGTGCATGCCATTGTTGTCTCGTCTCCCCTCAGACGCACTGAAATGGTGACCCTGCTGGTAATTCTCAAAACACACACAAGCTGGCATTTATCGGTGAATCCGATATTACAAAACCGATAACAGATTATGGTAAAATGCTTAAATATCGGGAAAAATATTGGTAAATTGATATATCGGTCGACCTCTATACAGAATGATGCAGTGTAATGCTGAGAAAAAGCATTCATTCATTCATTCATTCATTCATTTTTTAAAAATATTTATGATATTTCCCCCATTCCTTAGTTGTACAAAATTCTATGCTAAAACAGCAGACATGGTGCAATGCTGAGACAAAGCACTTAAATCAACCACAGTGTATTTTAAAGCCATTACTGTTGCTTGACCGATTAGCTTACAAATCTTGTTTATCCACTGGTTAATGAATGACCTATAAATGTGACACTGTGTGTGTGTGTGTGTGTGTGTGTGTGTGTGTGTGTGTGTTATTTACCCACAGGAGAGGGTTCTGTTGTTGGCCTTTCAGGAGTGTCACGGAGCTCTAATGTCCTGCACCAACCAGCCCTTCTGCAGTGAACCAACAGACAGCTACATGTGCAAGCAGATTCTCCATGCACGGCCGTATAAAGTTTCCCAAGAGCCCGTCTCCATCCATCTGCCCATCTCCAGACTCCTGGCTGGTTAGAAGAATTGTTGAATCTCTGTATCAGAAGTCAGACTTTTGAGGGTTGTCTGTGCACTCAGACAACCTTTGGAAATCTAAAGACCACTGATTGTTATTGTTGTTTTAAACTTTTTTATTTTTCATGCTTTGGTGAGTTTGACTTATGACATATATGGTCATAATTATGACATAAAACATCAAAATGATATATGAGATACTAAGTCACAAAGAGATAAAGTCAAAATTATGACGTTCTGAATCATCATTATGATATAAAATGTCAGAAATTGTGACAGAAGTCAAAATTAAAAGATGTGAAGTCATAACCCTAGACTGTGTGTGTTCTCAGGTTTGTATGTACTGTTGTGCCAGACTGGAGCAATCCAATACCTCCCTGACTATGTGGATCCTGTGAGTATATCATTAAAGGAGAGCTCCACTTCCAGAACAACAATTTACAAATAATTTACTCACCTCCTTGTCATCCAAGATGTTCATTACTTTCTGTCTTCAGTCGTAAAGAAATTATGGTTTTTGAGGAAAACATTTCAGGATTTTTCTCCATATAATGGACTTCATTGGTGCCCCGATTTTGAACTTCCAAAATGTAGTTTAAATGCAGCTTCAAAGGGCTCTAAACCATCCCAGCCAAGGAAGAAGGGTCTTATCTAGCGAAACGATCGGTCATTGTTACTTTTTAAGCACAAAAGCTTGTGTAGCACAGGCTCTGGGATGTGCGTCCACGGGTCGTTCTTGAATGATTCGTTCATTTTGAACATCCTATTAGGTTCTGTACTGGAATTAGTTCACCTGTTTCGAGTCTTCAGGTTTTTCGAGTCGTTCGTTCATCTTATGGGGCTGTCACGTGATGCTGATTGTGCTAAAATGAATGACGTGACTCGAAAAAAGATTTGTTCATTTTGCTGAACGAGACTCAAAGGTCCGAGTCAGTAAAATGATCCAAACTTTCCATCACTGCTACTAATCATGTCTTGGAATCATCACAAGTCTGTGTACTCTGGCTTAAAAAGGTAGAGTATGTCAAAACTCCATGTTATTTTCTCCTACAACTTCAGAATCGTCCGACATCGTTGTACCTTTTTGTTTGTAAACAGCGTTTGACTTACTTGCACTTTCTTACTCTTTGCGCTTTCGCTTTGTAAATACTGAGTCTGTGGTTCCCCCTGCGCTCAGCATGACCTTTCGACGTGATGCAATAGTATTTGAACGCGCATCCTAGAGCCTGTGCTACACAAGGTTTTGTGCTTAAAAAGTATACAAATTTTTATTTTACAAAAAAAATGACTGATCGTTTCGCTAGATAAGACCCTTCTTCCTCGGCTGGGGTCATTTAGAGCCCTTTGAAGCTGCATTTAAATTACATTTTGGAAGTTCAAAATCGGGGCACCAATGAAGTCCATTCTTTGGAGAAAAATCCTGAAATGTTTTCCTCAAAAAACATAATTTTTTCACAAGACAGAAAGACATGAACATCTTGGATGACAAGGGGGTGAGTAAATTATTTGTGAATTGTTGTTCTGGAAGTGGACTTCTCCTTTAATTAATAAAATTAAGCTGTAATGTGTGAATATGTGGACCTGTGGTTTACAAGTGTCAATTTATATTTGTTTTAGGTGCAGCTGAACTTCACTGAGCTGGCGGAGCAGCCTCTGCGCTGTGTTGTGCTGGCAGCTCAGGTGTGTGCTGACATGTGGCGCAGAAATGGCCTTTCGCTCGTCAGTCAGGTAAGAGTGCCATCAATTCCACTTTTTTTTTTTTTTTTTTTTTTTTTTTAAAGTCTGTTTAGACCAGGGGTATCTAACTCAGTTACTAGAGGCCCAAAGCCCTGCACAGTTTAGATTCAACCCTAATTAAACACACCTGATCCAGCTAATTAAGTCATTTAGGCTTATTTGAAGACTACATGGTATGTATGTTGGAACAGGTTGGAACTAAACTCTGCAGGGCTGCGGCCCTCAAGGAGCTGAGTTTGACACCCCTGGTTTAGACCTCAAATCTCACTAAAAACATAAAAGTAGAAAATACTTATAAATATAATAATTTGTTATTCTCTAAAAAATTCTGAACATGGGGAAAAAAAGTCTCCAAATAAACTATTGAATCACCTCTTTTCAAACTCTTCAAACACGTTCATTGTTTCGTTTTAACATCTTATACATCTGTATGTGGCATGAAATGGCCTTTAATGGTAATTGATCCTGTCTAAATTGTATTTGATTTTTAAAAGTATGAACATATGCACTGTATATTAAAGGGGTGGAAAGGAAACTATGTAACAATATTAATGCACAATTTTGCTGTGTTGCGTCATTGTTATATTCTAACTTTTGCTGATGTTTGCCTCTGTTAGGTCTATTACTATCAGGATGTTAAGTGCAGGGATGAAATGTTTGATAAGGATATTGTCATGTTGCAGGTATGTCCTTAAAGTCATATAAAAAAAAATAATATCAAATAAATAATACTTTTTAAATTAAAAATATATTTAGTCAATTAATGACACTTTCTGACCAACCACAGATTGCTGCTTCCAAAATGGACCCCAATCATTTCCTCATGCTTGTTCTTTTGAGATTTGAACTTTTTGATATGTTTAATGGCAACTCCTTCAGTAAAGATCAGGTGAGTAGGAGAATGTGAGGTGAGATTAAATGGAATATATACAGTTTCTCCTGAATAAATAAGTAACTTAATAATTTAAATTATTAAAATAATAAATAAATAATTCATACTTTTTATCACTGATTATATTTTATCACTGATTATAGACTTTGATTGTTTTCTGTGCCTTTTTTATCGCACAGGAAGTACTGAAACAGTGGAATAGGTTAACAGAGGAGATGCTTTACCTGATAATCATCATTGCAGGTAAGTTCTCACATATTGATCTTTTATTTAGATTTCTTGGACTGAATGTAAAAGTCTTGGTCATTGTCTCAATTTGCTACCTTCTTGATGTGTTATAAGTTGATTTATATAATTGAGTTGACTGGAGTTTTGCCTCTGATATATATATATATATATATATATATATATATATTTTGCATGTGAAATGTACAGGTGAACGGTATGTACCTGGAATCAGTCATGTGACTAAGGAGGATGTGACTATGAGGGAGGTCATCCATCTGCTTTGTATTGAACCCATGGCTCATAGCGGCCTGGTTAAAAGCCTGCCTGAAAATGTAAGCTTTTATTTTATTTTATTTTATTTACTCTTTAACTAATTTAGTATTTTATTAAAATTGTGGCAGCCGGAAATTTACGTACACTAACCAACCAGTTTAATTAGATTATCTGAATCTGAATCCTGTACATAAACATTTTATGTTTTCTAACTTTATGAACCTTTTTTATATTGCATCACAGGAAAGCCATGAAACAGGGCTTGAAACAGTCATCTCTAAGGTTGCCATTTTCAAGTAAGTACATTTCACTAAATATTTAGTGGTTTCTACTAGTTATTACACTGTTATTACACTTACATCTCTATGCATTGAAGGGTACTCTAAAATCTTTATTAAATGTTGTTTAGGAAACCAGGAGTATCAGGCCATGGTTTGTATGAACTGAAGAAGGAATGTCTGAAAGAGTTTAACCCCTTCTTCTATCATTATTCCAGACCACAGCATAGTAAGGTACATGGTACACCCTTTATATCAACCCTTATGTACTATTCCGGGTCAAATATCAGTTAACTTATGTTTGTTTTTTGTTTTTTTGTTTTTTTTTTTCTTGAAGTTTTGTGACATTTTCTCATTTAAAGTCATGAACATGCCAGCAAAGTTTCAACACGCTGATGTGTTTTGACATGTCCACAAAAATTTTTGTTACATTTGTACTGTTCACAGGTCAATTTGACCCGCCTATTTTCCCCCATTTGTTTCAGTACAGAAAAATATTTTGTCAGCCAAAGATGAGCTATCATTTCTTTGTCAATCTACAGAACCAAATTAATAATATTTATTGGTTAAATTTTATTATTTTAGTTTTTTTTTTTTTTTTACCATTCTATGAAGCTAAAAAGGTGTTTTCCCCCACTTATTTATAAAAATGGATAAAAAGTTATAGAATTTTAAATTTATAAAAAATTATATATATATATATATATATATATATGTATATATGTATATATGTATATATGTATGTATGTATGTATGTATGTATGTATGTGTGTGTGTATATATATATATATATATATATATATATATATATATATATAATTTTTTTTTTTTTTATGTAAAATATAAATTTTACAAAACATGTTTATGTCCAAATCTTCAAGTAAATCAAAGCCAGTCATCTGAACAGTTTTGTGGCAAATTTTAGGTTGATATCTCAAAAAATGATGTATTTTTAAGTAAGATTTTGTGGATGCAGTACCAAACTTTTCCACTAGATGATATAGAGTGTTCTGAACCATGTATTTTCATAATTTTCTAAATATTTATGAAGTAGACTAGTTTGGGCAGTAACTTTAATATTTGATTTGAATTCAACCTCCAAAACACAAAAAATGTATGTATAAAATACATATAGAATAAGAGTGCGTTTGGCACCGTATCACAAATGGAGAATCTATCGCTATTTATCTATTGATCTGATTTTTTTTTTGTTTTTTTCGGAAAAACCTTTCAAATGATATATAGTTTATCATGATTACTTTAGGTTTAGATTACGATATTATCATGAAAATGTGTAATCACAAACATCCCACAGACGTGGGGGAGGGACAGTCAAAAATAGTGGTTAAAACATTTTTATAAATCATAAATTCAGATATTCATTCTTATGTGTGAAAAGTATTGATATTAAAAGTTAATTGATGTGGTTTTTTTTTTTCCCCATATTGTAATTAGTACAGGAAGTCACCTGTTTTCGAACAGTAAATGAGGGTTAATACTTTATTCTCATTCATATACATATTAGTCATTAAACAGAGGGAAATGTTTATTTGTTCATATTAGGCAGAAGAGGCTCAGAAGAAGAGGAGAACCCAAGAGGGCAGCGATAAAGGTATGACAATTTTCACTGTATCCATACCGATGTTAAATACATTATAATATAAGTCTGCACATTTCAGATGAAAAATAAAATACTTTTTTGAAACAAAAATGCTGTATTGTGATTTAAATACATAAAATAGTTAAAACAATCTGTTGCCGTTAAATGATAATCATATAATGATAAATACAAAGAGGACTTTTGCTTTGTAGCTTTTACAGTTGTGGAGTTTTGCACTGGGATGCTGTATTGATCAATCAAAAGACATGTCTATAACTGCCAATTTTATGAATTTTAAATAACAATTTTAAACAAAAAATGTCACTGGTAGATAATATTAATACACAGGGTGTGATATGTGATGTTCCTCTATTTTAGCCCTCCGTCCCCCAGTGCCTCCTCCCTTCTGTCCAGCATTTTCTAACATAGTGTATCTGCTCTGCTGTGACGTCTTCATCCATATTCTGAGGAGAATCTTCCAGAAAGCAGTGGAGGACCGTTCCGTCCGATGGACTGAACCCATGATCCAGAGGGTACTGCTCTTACTGCCCCACACCGTTTCTCTCAGTTCTTGCTTAAATTTAGTTGTTTTTGAAACTTAAATCATTATTGTATTTGCTTGGTATATGGTTTATCATTGGCTGTTACCATTCATGGTGAGTTTGTTTAATGTGGGATTTGACAAATGTGATTTTTAACATGTGTTTCTGACTTTAGGCACTGCACCTTGTAGGCCAGGCTCTCCTAGAGGAAAAAACGCAGTTGGAAAGCAAGAGCACTGAAGAAGTGTCTTTTGACTTTAGTCTGAAAGCACAAAGTAAGGCCTCACCCTTCATTTTGAACTTTCATTTGTTTTGAACATATACTTCATAGACAATAATGCTAATGTTTCTGAACTGTGCTGCTTAATACACCAAAAAGCATAAAAAACAGCAAACAAATTTTGCATAAACCAGGATGTTTTTACTTGGATTGAACACTTTTAAACAGTATTTGTCTGTATAAAAGAATAAAATGTAAAATGTAAAGTATTTATAATCAGCATTTTCAGTGTCATTTTTTTTTTTTCTGTAACGGTTACTTTACTCACTGTGTAATAACAAAAACATTTATTTTAGTGAAAAAAATAAGTCCAAAACTCTCAATTTCAACATTTGAACAATAGGGCCGTTGTTTTCTTTTCTCTTTTTTTTTCAGAAATTCTTGTGTTTTATTTTTTTCTGATAATCAAATGAAGGCATTCAACATTTATTTATTTTTAATTAAATGAAAATTAAACCCTTTTATTTGTTGCCAAACAAACAGAGGTTTTTCTGTTAATTGTGTGAATATTCTGTTAATTTTTTGTGAACAGTATTCTGTTAAAATAATAATTGTAGAATTGTTTTCTACAATTAGGTGGTTAATCTTGTTGTAATATTTATTTTTTTTTAGCATTTAATTGTTTTATTTAAATTTGCCATAAATAGAATAAAATAAATAAAACGCCTACATTATACTGTACAACAGTAATACAAGGCTAACACATTTCTGTTACATGTTTAACCATACTTTTATTTTGACAGGTTGCCGGTTAGTTTTTGTGTGTATACACTATGATATGATGCCAGTTTTCTCAAACGAAATGGTAAAATCAGTATTTGTGTAGTAAACAACTGTATTTCCATCATTCATACATACAGAGCAAAGCAGACCGTGGAGGATTCATATTTAAACCGTCTTTTGTGTTTTAATATTTACAGACACTAATCCGTATCACGATTTGAATAAAGTGAGAAACCTACTTTTGATTTATTCATTCAAAAATTGACTAATTCCACGGCATTCCACGCTATAGAGTAAATCCGTTTTTATGAATGGACCCCAATCCTGTCCCTGTTTTCGCAGAGGAAATTGTAGACACGTGTCCACGTAGAGACAGAAATGACATGCCGTTGTGTAATGAAGATAAATAATATAAGACTACTTTGTTGTGATCTGGCACTATATAGAAAATAAAGTTTACTTGACCTTTATGGGGGCGGGGGGTGCTGTTGGGGGGGTTTGACCGGGTTTTTTCTTCTGAAGTAGTGCAGACTTGCTCTGCACAGTTTATATTCAGTGTTTTATACAGTAGGCAGCAGTCATTGACTTGACCAATAAACGCTATTTATGAATTTGAATACTTGTCTTTTGCTTTCTTAGGCTTTTTATTTATTTATTTGTTTGTTCTTTCAGTAATTCATTTTGTTTGTTTTTTTTCAGTCTTTTTTTCCTTTGCTTTTCTCTTACTTTTACTTTTACTTTACTTTTTTTTTCTACACTGACTTTTCACTTTTGTTTATTCTTTATCGTATTCTATTACATAAATTAGCTTTTATTTATTTATTTATTTGTACTTTTCTTTCTTTTTAGGTCCTTCATATTGTTCTTTCTTTTTTGTTCTTTCATTCTCTTTCACACTTTCACTTTCACATTTTAATTTTCTCTTTTGGTTTTGCTTTTAGTTTCTTTCACTTTATCTTATACTTTCTCTTTTTCACTGTTTTGCTTTCTCTTGCACTTTTGTGCATTTATTCATTATTGCAGTTTCCATTTTTGGCTATTCTTTATTTTAATCATATTTTATTAAAATATAATTTTGTCTTTTTTTCTCTCTTCTCTTTCCTTGCTCCTTCATTTTTCTTTCTTTCTTTCTTTCTTTCTTTCTTTCTTTCATTCTTTCTTTCTTTTTTTGTTCTTTCATTCTCTTTTGCACTTTCACTTTTTAGTTGTTTTCATTTTATTTCAGTTTTTTGCTCTTTTAGTGTTCTCGTTTTATCTTCCTTTTATTTACGTTTCCGATTTCTCTTGTTCTCTTCTTTATTCCTTTTTCATTCTTTTAATTTTGTCTTTGTTGCTCTTGTTTTCTTTAGTTTCTTTCGCTTTCTCTTCTACTTTTACTTTCGTTTCTACTTTCACTTTCTTTTCTACTTTCTTTCACTTTCGCTTTATTTTGGCCTTTTTTCATTACCTTTTTCGCTACGATTTGTTGTAGTTTGTTTTTAGGATTAACTGGGGTGCAGGGTTTGTTGTCATTTATATTCAATTTACATTAGTTAACTACATTAATTAGCATGTACTAACAATGAAAAAAAGACTTCTAAAGCATTAATCTTAGTTAATGTAAAGTTCAGTATTTACTAATACATTATTAAAATCGAAAGTTGTGTATGTCACTATTTAATTGACCCGAGCTAACAACGAACTGGATTTTTAATAACTAACATTGACAAGCTACTGTAAGGTCTTTACTCTGAATCATGTATTTAAGTTTAATTGCAGCTCTCACACTAAGCCATATCGCAGTATTTATTTTATTTAAATATATCATACAGCTCTACCAATAATGCTTTTGCTGTTTATGCAGTTGCTGACAGATACAGATGTGTTTGTCTTTTCAGAAACTGGTTCAGAATATGGCAAATCTTTGTTCCACTTCCTGTCTAAGATGAAGTCTTTACCTTCTCTGGAAGCTCAGAAGGACATGATCACGTGGAACTTACAGGTATGAAGGTGATGATTTGATGTGTATCTGATTTCATTGATTTGGTATTTGAGATCTGTATGTCTCTCCTCCAAGATGTTTGAGGTGGTGAAGTGTCTTCGGGAGAAATCCGGTCCTGTAGCTTCATTTTCTGTGGATCATAGCAAGTCAGAGGAGGTAATGAAATTCAAACACAAAGGGTGTGAATCATAATGCCTTAATATCTTTGAGGTGCTTAAAGCGTGTGGTCTGTGCTCAGAGTGTTCAGGATAAGGAGAAAGCTGAGCGGAAGAGGAAAGCTGAAGCTGCTAAAGCCCACAGGCAGAAGATCATGGCTCAGATGTCGGCCATGCAGAAGAACTTCATAGAGTCCAACAAGATGCTTTATGACAACGTGCCCGAGAGCTCAAGTCAGAGCGACACCGCCGCTTCTCTGGAGAGGTCACCACTTACTTTTCTTTCTCTTTCTTTTGCTTTTTACTTTTCTGTGTTTTTGGCAAAGTTTATTTATTGTTGTTCTTTCAGTTTTTCTCACTTGTTTTTAGTTTCTTTCTCTTATACTTTCTCTTTCACGTTTTCACAGTTTTTCTTTCGTTTGCTCTTTCACTTTCGCTTTGGATTTGTTCACTGTTGCACTTTTGCTTTTGGTTATTTATCATATAATATCATTAGAATATCATTTTGTTCTTTATTTTTACTCTTTCCTTTCTTTGCTCCTTCATTTTCACTCATTTTTCCCTTTTTGTTTTTCCTCTCATTTTTCTTTTTCTTTCTTTCTCTATTTCTCTCTCTCTCTTTCTCTCTTTCTTTCTTTCTTTTCCTCCTTCGTTCTTTTGCCTTTTATTTACCTTTTTTTAATGTACCATTTTAGTTTGTTTTACTTTTTCACTTTTACTTTTGTCTTCTCACTGTTTCACTGTCTTTTGGCCTTTTTACTGCACTTTCTCACTTTCTGCACTTTTCATTTCACCCTTTGTCTTTCTTTTTTGATCCTTCCTTTAGTTTTGAACTCATTCTTTTATTTTTCCTTTCATTTTTACATTTTGTTCCTTCATTTTATCGCATTTGCTTTATAGTTTCTTTCACTTTCTTTCAATTTATTGCTTTCTTTCACTTGTAGCCTTTTTCACTGGTGTCCTCTTTATGCTTTCTTTCTTTCTTTCTTTCTTTCTTTCTTTCTTTCTTTCTTTTTTGCTTCTTACATCCATTCTTTCTTTCCTTCCTTCCTTCCTTCACTCTTTTGCCTTTTATTTACCATTTTTTAATTTACCATTTTAGTTTGTATTACTTTTTTCACTTTCACTTTTCATTTCACTGTTTGTCTTTCTTTTTTGATCACTCCTTTTTTTTTTTCTTTTAACTTATTCTTTTATTTATTTATTTTTTCACTTTCACATTTTGTTCCTTTCACTTTCTTCCACATTTTCTTTACACTTTCACTTCCTTTTCTTAGTTCTTCTTTTTCACAGTTTTTCTTTCTTTTGCCCTTTCACTTTCGCTTTGCATTTGTTCTTTATTGCACTTTCACTTTTAGTTATTTTTTATCATTATCATTTTGTTCTTAATTTTTATCATTTCTTTTTTGGTTCCTTCATTTTCTTTTATTTTTACATTTTGTTCCTTTATTTTATCACATTTGCTTAATAGTTGTTCACTTTCTTTTAATTTATTGCTTTATTTAACTTCTAGCCTTTTTCATTGGTGTGGTCTTTATCCTTTCTTTCCTTCTTTCTTTCTTTCTTTCTTTTTTTCTTAGATTCATTCTTTTGCCTTTTATTTACATTTTTTTTCCACTTTTTCACTTTCACTTGTTCTCTTTTGCTGTTTAGTTTATTTTCTCTTCTACTTTCCTTTACTTTTTACTTTTCTTTCACTCTGTCTTTCTTTTTTGATCCTTCCTTTAGTTTTAAACTTTTTTTATTTTTTTATTTCCCTCTTTCACTTTCACTTTTTTTTGTTTCTTTCACTTTCTTTCACACTTGCTTTCATTTTCTTTACACTTTCACTTTCTTTTCTTAGTTCTTTTTCATTGTTCTTTCTTTTGCTCTTTCACTTTCTATTTGCATTTGTTCCTTGTACTTTCACTTTTGGTTATACGTTTTCATCATATTCTATTATAATATCATTTTGGTCCTTCATTTTATCACATTTGCTTTTTAGTTTCTTTCACTTTCTTTCAGTTGATTGTGTTCTTTCACTTTTAGCCTTTTTCATTGGTGTGATCTTCTTTTTTTCTTTCTTACACTTGTGTTTTATTTACCCTTTTTTATTTTCACTTGTTCTCTTTTGCGGTTTAGTTTGGTTTACTTTCTCTCCTACTTTCTTTCACTTTTTTTATTTTTCACTGTTGCGCTTTCTTTTGGCCTTTTTACTGCACCTTCTCGCTTCCATTTGTTGTTTTTAGCACATTTTTCATTAACTCTTGTGTTTTTCTTTTTTGATCCTTCCTTTTCTTTTTTAACTTATTCTTGTTTCCCATTTATCTTTTCACTTTCACATTTTTGTTCTTCAATTTTTCACACAAGCTTTCATTTTCTTTATACTTTCACTTTCTTAGTTCTCTTTTTACCTTTTTGTAATTTCTTTGTATTCATACTTCATTCATTAACTTTTACACTTCTGCTGTTGCTTTTTAATTCTTTCTTTGCCGTTTTCTTTTGCCCTTTCATCCTTAATCCTATGTTGTTTCTTTGCGTTTTCCTTTTCATCTTTTTTATTCATTTTCCTTTTTTTTAAATTCATCTTTCACTCTTCACTCTTACCAGTTTTTTGGGACCTGTCTGTTTTTCAATCTTTCTGTTCTGCTCTTTAGTTCCTCACTGTTTTTTATAACTTTTTACAATGAAATTTTTATGCATTTTCAATGTCTTTTAATTATTACCAGTATTTCATTTTCCTTGTTATTTCATGTTCCTTGTTATTCTGTTCTCTTGTACTTTTGTTCTCCCAAAAGCTGACTATCACAGTCATTTAATATCATTTCTGCAAACACCCTCCAAATGTCTGTATGTCTAAGTGAAGACCTTGATGTGTGTGTGCAGCTTCAGGATGGATGTTAATGAGAACAGGGTGGCTGTGGGGCCTCAGCAGGGCGTTTGTTGCACAGACTGGGAGGCTCAGATCTGCATCCTGTGTCAGGAGGAGCAGGAGGTACAGGGACAGGCACCAGCCATGGTCCTCACAGCATGTGTGCAGAGATCCACTGTTCTTACCCAGAACCGTGGAAAGACACTGACCCCTAAAGGTAAATTCATACTGTCCCCTAAAGGTAAATACACTTTTAGCTTTACTGAAAGGAATTATGTTCATGTAATGCTGAATCAGACTGTTTCCCTCTCTTTTTTGTGAAACAGAAGGCAGCTATCCCCTATTGATGTCCCCTGATCTGGCTGTGGGAACTCACACCGGCAGCTGTGGACATGTGATGCACGCCACCTGCTGGCAAAAGTCAGTGCTTAAATAGTAACAGTGTGGAAGTGTAAAAACATTGTAAAATGACCAGTTGGGATGCTTAAACCAAACAAATCCACTCAGGTTTTTCATCTGCATGTCTTTTTGGCTTTTTGTAGGTATTTTGAAGCTGTGCAGAACACCACTCGGAATCGTCTGCATGCAGATCTGATCATAGACCTGGAAAACGGCGAGTACATGTGTCCACTCTGCAAGTCCCTCTGTAACACGGTCATCCCACTGATCCCTGTGGAGCCCAGCAAGCTCAACTAGTACGGCACAATTAACTAACCTTATATTTATTTTCAGGTGCTTACACTGGGATAAGTCAAATCTATTTTTTTTTTTTTTGTCTGTCAGTGAGAGTGCCGAGTTAGTTGGTCAACATCTCACTCTGGAACGTTGGATTCAGATTATGTCTTCTCGAATCAAAGGGCTGAGAGGTACATGGGAAACAGGTGAGAGTCGAAATCTGAATCTGTCTTTTCTTTATCAAGACTCTGTCTTTAATTCTAATTGATTTGTGTGTGTGTGTGTGATTACAGACAATAACAGTGAGGAAGCTGCAGAGGAAGCAACAGCACTTTTTGATGAGAGTCAAGCTGATTTCAGATCCATTCTCAGCTTTGGAGTTCAAGAGCCGTGAGTCTCTAAACAGACAAGCCTTTATTTAAAAGATTAGTTCACTTCCAGAACAAAAATTTACAGATTTACTCACTCCCTTGTCATCCAAGATGTTCGTGTCTTTCTTTCTTCAGCTGTAAAGAAATAGTTTTTTGAGGAAAACGTTCCAGAATTTCTCTCCATATAGTGGACTTCAATAGTGCCCGTGAGTTTAAACTTCCAAAATGCCGTTTATATGCAGCTTTAAAAAGCTCTAAATAATCCCAGCCGTGGAATAAGGGTCTTATCTAGTGAAACGATTGGTTATTTTAAAAAAAAAAATACAACTTGTGTAGTTTTTAACCTCAAACCCTCGTTTTGTCTAGCTCTGCGTGTATTCTGGTTCAAGACAGTTAGGGTAGATCAAAAAAACTAATTTTCTTCTCCAACTTCCAAATTGTCCCACATTTAGGGTGACCACCTGTCCTGCTTTGCGTTGTACCGCACAGCATTTTCACCCCTTGTCCCGCACGTTGCATATTGAGTCTGTTGGTTTTTAATGACCATATTAAGAAAATGTCCATGCGTTCTTTTGTCTTTTTTAGAAAGCTTTTTATTCACTCTTTTTGAGGCATAGTTTCTGCACAAAGGATTTGCGGAGCTTATCAAGTGATCTAGAACCACCAACGGAAATGGTCCAGCATGGACGGAAAAACATGAGATTCTCCATTCATTTTAACCATTTTAAAAAAAATCGATGCAGCTTTTTATTTTAATAGTTTGTTTGCGGCGGTTTCTATGGCGTTATTTTAATGACAGATGTCTAGAGCACATTATTGTAATGCAGGGCGCATCAAAATGCGCAAGCACAAATCTCTTCTCTCACACGTTGATTTTCTTCACTCTCATAAAAAAAAAAAAAAAAGTGCTTTCTTTCACTTGCACGTGCGCACTCAGATACACAGATCAGCGAATATGACAATGGACAGTACAAAATGTAGCAGTCTCACACGTGTCCCGCATTGTCCCGCAAAATCACATCTATGTCCCGCCCCCTAATATAATGGTAGGGGAAAATGAGATGCCAGTTTTTTGACATACCCAAACTGTCATGAACCGGAATACACAGAGTTGACACAGAGCTAGACAAGACGAACATTTGACGTTAAAAAATGTATAAATTGTCTGAAATGTTCTTTACGACTGAAGAAAGAAAGACACGAACATCTTGGATGACAAGGGGGTGAGTAAATTATCTATAAATTTTTGTTCTGGAAGTGAACTGCTCCTTTAAGGATTCATCTATAATTATTTTAATATTAAGTGTTTGATAACTTTTAGTTTCTGTATATTTCCTACTCGCTGAAGGGAACAGGTAAATAATGGGTTTATGTGAAGATTGTTTTAAGATCACTTAAATTAGTAGTTGTTATTTTAGTCAAGTTTAATAAATGTTACAACTGATAGCTCTGTAATGTTGAATGGCTATAGTCAATGGTTAAATATTATGGGGAAAAAAAACAATTTCCTTGAGACATCAGTAACATTGGTATGAGTAAAAACAATATTTAACATATTTCAAATGCACTGTCTTTGTTGTTTCTACATTATTTGAAGATTGAGTGTGAAATTATTGCAATATAAAAATATATTTAATAACTTTAATGTTAGGTGGGATTAACTGCTATTAATCACAATTTCAGAAAATAAATGTGTGGATAGTTTTTTTTTTTGTTTGTTTTTTAATCGATTGACAACACCATTTAAATTAAATGCTTCTGGTCCTATAGTGCACAATATATCAGCTGATAAAATAATCAAAATGCTTTATAAACACACATATATATGTATGTGTATATTTTTGTGATCAGGCCGAAGTTCTCTCGCAGTATCACAGAGATGTTGGGTGTCTGTGCGACCACAGTGCACAGGGTGGGATTGCAGACCGTTCCCAATGAACTGTGCCCGTACGTGCCTGTCATGTCCTGGAACACGTGTGCCTACACCATCCAGGCCATCGGTAATGCTCTCTCCTATTGAATTGCTCACTTGAGGTGTTTGTCAGGCACTGTTGTCAGTAAATCACTTTAAAATGGCTATGCTCACACAGTCAGTGTTGGGCATCATCACCCATATTTATCAACATGTGTCCCTCTCAAGTTGTCTTGTAAGCATGATTCATGTGAACAGCACTGACGACTGTATTTCATCTAATTTCTTTCCCTCTCTTTAGAGAACATGTTACAGGAAGAAGGAAAGGCTCTTTTTGGATCCCTCCAGAACAGACAGGTCTGGTTTGTCTCTACTGATCATGCTGCATTTAATGTGGGATTGAGTTCTAAAATGATTTTCTTCATCTTCAGCTCTCTGGACTCAAAGCGTTAGTGCAGTTTTCAGCTGCGCAGAGGCTGAAGAGCAGTCAAGCTGTCGTACAGAAGCATTTTGCTGATATGTTAGCAGGTATGTTACATTTAAGATGGATGAGGATGGATACAGTTGAGGTCAAAAGTTTACATCCCCCTTTCAGAACCTGCAAAGTGTTAATGATTTTACCAAAATAAGAGGGTTCAAACAAAATGCATGTTATTGTTTATTTAGTACTGACCTGAATAAGATATTTTACATATAAGATGTTTACATATAGTCCACAAGAGTTGAATTTATAAAAATGACCCAGTTTAAAAGTTTACATATGCTTGATTCTCAATACTTTGTTGTTACCTGAATGATCCACAGCTGTGTTTTTGTTTAGTGATAGTTGTCTCTTAGATGAGTCCCTTGTTAAACTGCCTGCTGTTCTTTAGTAAAATCCTTCAGGTCCCACAAATTCTTTGTTTTTTCCGAATTTTTGTGTATTTGAACCCTTTCCAACAATGACTGTATGATTTTGAGATCCATCTTTTCACACTGAGGACAACTGAGGGACTCATATGCAGCTATTACAGAAGGTTCAAATGCTCACTGATGCTCCAGAAGGAAACACGATGCATTAAGAGCCAGGGGGTGAAAACTTTTGAACAGAATGGAGATATGTACTTTTTTTTTTAAATTTGTCCTAAATATAATATTTTTTTTCATTTAGTACTGCCCTTCAGAGGCTACAGAAGATACTTACATGTTTCCCAGAGGACAAAATAAGTTAAATGTACCCTTTTCTTTAAATTCCGAAAGTTTTCACCCCCTGGCTGGTAATGCGTGGTTTTTCTTTTTTATATGATCCCTCTTATTTTGATAAAATAAATCACATTTTGCAGATTCCGAAAGGGGGATGTAAACTTTTGACTTCAACTGTATGTTTGCTGGTTTTGTTCATGCAGTAATTCTGTCTCTTTCTAGTCCTGGTACCTGTTCCTAATGTAGAAAACACACCATCAATATTAGAAGTGGATTTCTTCCATCTACTGGTGAGTCTTCGAATGCTGTTTAATGCATAGACATTTCTAATCAGTTTCTAATCAGTCTGACCATATGTGTGATGTTCTGCTCAGGTGGCGCTGGTTCTGTCCATCCCGGCACTGTATCAGGAAGAAGCTGTAGACCTGCAGCCTTCAGCAGTCAGCACAGCGTACAATCACCTCTACCTGCTGAAACTGGTCACTATGGGACACATGCTGCAGGTCCTGCTGGCCTCACACGGTAAACACACAAACACTCTACCATAGTCAGATGCAAGCTTGACACTGAAGTATAACATTTTATGCACAGTACTCATTTTTAATAATGCTGTGTGTAGATTGTGCTGTAATAGCAGGGCCGGAGGAGGGCGACGAGGCCCAGGCTGCAGCCGAACTCTTCTCTATTGTGTCTCAACACACGGACAAGTGAGTTTATATACGTGTCATATAGGGAAAGACTCCAGGTTTCTTTCTTGCTGCCTCTTATGGTCTCTCTCTTTATCAGGTTGAGGGCTGGTGTGTCTGGTTGCAGTGTAGAGGGTATTAAGAGAGGTGTGCTTCCCTTCCTGCGCTGTGCTGCACTGTTCTTTAATTGCCTTACAGGAGTGTCCCCTCCAGAGGAGCTGTCCGGTACTGCAGGTCACTACACTTTATATGTTGTTTAAACATGTCACAATGCTATTACATGAAAACGCTTGAATAATCAAATAGTTGTAGGTACAAAGGACTAATAATGACATTTTGCAATAAGTACTATATCATTCAGACTGTAAAATGCCAAGTATGTGTGCATTTAGCAACAGGCTGCACAGTACTGTATGCATATATAATTTGTAAAGTTATTAACCATATTTCTTCTATCCAGAATCACCTGAAAGTCAGCTGCCGTTGCTGTGTAGTTACCTCTCCTTGCCCTCCAACCTGTTTCAACTGTTTCAAGACCACAGGGATGTTGTAACCGCCTTAATACAGAGGTACAAATCAAATGATGCAAACTCACAAAACATTTTTTTTATGTTAATGTGGCATGCCTACATATTTACAATGTCACCTACAATTGTGCTAATGAGCTTTATTATTGGTATAATAATAATAAAAATAAAAGTTAAAATAATAAACAAAACAGTAACATTGTTTCTGTTTAGTTGTTGATTATTATTATTAATAAACAACATTATTATCATTATATTATTGTTGCTGCTGTTTATTTTTTAGTTGTTGTTGTTGTTATTATTATTATTATATTGTTAATTATTTAATACTATTTAATATAAATATTTGTTATAATATTATTAACTATTATATTAACAATGTAAATAACTTATTAAAAATAGTACTTTATTATTATAAAACATTGTTTTTTATAATAAACAATTTTACAATTAAATTTAAAAACGAAATTTATTATTGTACATGTCAGAATTGTGTAAATGTTGTTAACATTATTATTATTATTATTAATATTATTATTATATTGTTTATTATTTAATACTATTTAATATAAATGTTTGTTATAATATTATTATTAACTATTATATTAACAATGTAAATAACTTATTAAAAATAGTACTTTATTATTATAAAACATTGTTTTTTATAATTACCAATTTTACAATTAAATTTAAAAATGAAATTTATTATTATACATGTCGCTGTTGCTGGTGGTGTTGTTGTTAAAATAATGATCGTCCTCAACAAGGATTGTATTTTTGGTTGTCAAATTTCATAATTATATTAAATTCACACATCATTGAAATAAGGTGAAAGCTATGGAAGTTTTCGGCACTAAATGCGAAATAAAAAAAGGTTATTGCTTCTTTTTAGCTCACAATTCTAACTTTTTTCACAGATTTGTGTGATACAAACTCGTAATTATGACTTTTTTTTCTCAGAATTGTAAGATATTAACTTGTAATTGTGAGTTATAAAGTCAGAATTGCGTAAAATTACCTTCTTATCAGAATTGTTAGATATGAAGTATATATCACAATTCTCGCAAGAAGTCAGAATTGCAATTCTTGCATATGATCTATATAAACTCGCAAGTCTAAGAAAAAGTTACAATTGCGAGATATAAACTCGAGGGAAAACTATTTCTCAAAATATAGTTTATTTCTCAAAATTGTGAGTTTGTCTTGCAATTCTGACTTTATAACTCGCAATTGTGAGTTTATATCACGCAATTCTGACTTCATTTCTTCTTTTTTTCTGAGAAAAAAAAAGTCAGAATTGTGAGATGTAATCAGTCAAATCACTGAATTGTAGGGCCTCTCAAAGCTTGTTTTCTTTAAGACGGATATTTCTAAATTCCTAATTCTGTGCAGTTTATTTATCTCTCCATTCACTTTAATTATAATATGATATGTGTTTCTGTGTGTCAGGTGGTGTGGAAATACAGCCATATCCAAAGCCCTCAAAGGTGAAATGCAAATCATCAGGTTAGATGACACTTAAGCTCTCCTCTGTTTGATAGTTAACTCACTTCCTCATTATTTCAACAGTAATTTAACTGAATTTCCCACCTGTTGTTCAGGTATCCTTGTAAGAGAAACAGGCTTATAGATCTTCCAGAGGACTACAGTGTGTTGCTCAACCAAGCTAGTCATTTTAAGTAAGTACTTTCAGTAAAAGATTGATTATATTGTCCACTGAGTGAGTTGATTAATCGTATGTTACCTGTTACTTTCTCTCTTCGCCCGTAGATGTCCAAACTCATCAGATGACGAGCGAAAGCACCCGACTTTGTGTCTGCTGTGCGGGGTTATGCTGTGTGCACAGAGCCCCTGCTGTCAGGTGCAGCAGAACGGGGAGGAAGTGGGCGCCTGCACGGCTCATGCTGCCATCTGTGGGGCTGGAGTGGGAATGTTTCTCAGGTGAGAGGAAGAAGAGAGGAAAAAAACAGCTGAACCTGTGGAATCCTCCTGTGGCTGCATTCAAAATCGCATACTTCCTTGGTATACAGTAGACAAAAAGTAGTAGTATGTTTGATTTCACAGCATTCATAAAATGGTAGGCAAGACATAGCCAGATCACCTACTGTTTATGGAGAAATTCTGAAGTGCACATCTGGTGGACACACTACTAACCCATGAGGCTGCAGAAGAGGATTTGCAGTTAATAGCAGTGAAGCAATGCATGCTGGTACAGTAGGGTCACATGACAATGACATCCTGACTAATGTAGTACTTCTAGATTACAGCAGTGATGGAGTAATTACTAATTCAGAAGAAGTACATACACAGCCTTTTTTTTACCAAATAATGTGTGTTAGGGTAGGGTAATGTAAAGAAATAAATACGAATAACCATTGATAATAACACTCTCGTTTCTGTGTTTCTGAACAGGGTTCGAGAGTGTGAGATCATCTTGATGGCCAGTAAGACACGGGGCAGTCCCTATCCAGCACCTTACCTTGATGACTATGGAGAAACAGACCCACAGCTTGGGTAAACTTCATTGTTGTGAATTTCTGCGCCAGCTCCTAGCAGTAGTTAGGAGTCACTAACCTGCCACACAGCAGTAACAGACGGACTCTAGACAATGCCTTTGAATGTGCTTTAAAGGAGAAGTTCACTTCAAGAATGGATGTTTCCTGATGATTTACTCACCACCATGTCATTCAAGATGTTCATGTCTGTCTTATTCCAACTAAAAAGAAATTAAAGAAGTCCACTTTCAGAACAAAAATGTACAGATAATGTACTCACCCCATTGTCATCCAAGATGTTCATGTCTTTCTTTCTTCAGTCGTACAGAAATTGTTTTTTGAGGAAAACATTTCAGCATTTTTATAATGGACTGACATGGTGCCCCGAGTTTGAACTTTTAAAATGTAGTTTAAATGCGGTTGTAAACGATCCCAGCTGAGGAAGAAGGGTCTTATCTAGCGAAATAATCAGTTATTTTCATAAAAATAATACAGTTTATATCATTTTAATGTCAAACACTTGTCTTGTCTTACTCTGCCTGAACTGTTTTTTTTTTTTTTTCAGGTTCATGACAGGGTATGTCGAGAAACTCCCATCTCATGTTCTCCCTCAACTTCGAAATCGTCCTATATCGCTGTTTTACCTTTTTTGTTAAGGGTGTTTCATCTTCTTTGCTTGTTCACTTTGCAAAAACTGGGTCGGTACTTCTGCAGTGATGTAGGATGATTTTGAAATGATTTTTGAAGTTGAATTAGAAAATACGATTGGAGTTTTTCAACATACTCTAACTGTATTTAAATTGTTTTTTTGTTTTTTTTTGCAATTTTTTTTTAATGAAAATAATCGTTCATTTCACTAGATAACACCCTTCTTCCTCAACTGGGATCGTTTATAACCACATTTCGGATCGTTTGAAGCCGCATTTAAACTGGCTTTTGGAAGTTCAAACTCTGGGCACCATATCAGTCCATTATATGGAGAAAAATCCTGAAATGTTTTCCTCAAAAAACATAATTTCTTTATGACTGAAGAAAGAAAAACATCTTGGATGACAACGGTTGTGAGTTCATTATATGTGAATCTTTGTTTTGGAAGTGAACTTCTCCTTTAAAGGGACAGTTCACCCCAAAATTTAAATTCTGTCATTAATTACTCACTCTCATGTTGTTACAAATGCGAAAGACCTTCGTTCATCTTCAGAACACAATTTAAGATATTTTTGATGAAATCCGACAGCTTTGTGACCCTGCACAGACAGCAACACAACTGACATGTTTAAGGCCCAGAAAGGTCGCAAGGACATCATTAAAATAGTCCATGTGACATCAGTGGTTCAACCGTAATGTTATGAAGCTATGAGAATACTTGTGTGCAAAGAAAATAAACTCTTGCGGACTATAAATGGACTATTTTAGCAATGTTCTTACTACCTTTCTGGGTCTTGAATATGTGACGGTTGCATTGCTGTCTATACAAGGTCAAAAAGCTGTCGGATTTTATCAAAAATTTCTTCATTTGTGTTCCGAAGATGAACGATGGTCTTACGAGTTTGGAAAAACATAAGGATGAGTATTTAATGACAGAATTTTTGGGCAAACTGTGCCTTTAAACGTGTTTTGACAGTTTATAATTTATTAGCAATAATGCTAAGCTGTATTTGTTTGTGCTTTGCTAGGCGTGGGAATCCGCTGCACTTGTGTCCGGAGCGCTACCGCAAACTGCTTCATATGTGGCAGCAGCACTGCGTCCTGGAGGAAATCGCCCGCAGTCTGGAGGTCCTCAACGTCATGTTCCCCTTTGAGTGGCAGATGCTTTAAGCTCCGAGACGGGCAGAAGAAGTGCGTAACGCACAAACACCACATTCGGTTAGCCTGCTCCTGACTGCGAGGAGTAAACTCCCTCACTTCTTCTCTACTTACTGCTGTGTTTTCCAGCAGCCAGTGCATTATGGGTAATCCCACTAAACAGGCCCATAAAAGATATTAAAGAAGTGAATGTGTTCTCTCGCCTCTTTATTTATTAGCTTGGGTTGCAGATCTACACTCTTCTTTTCGCTCATTGTGGTGTTCTTGCATTTGTTTTCAGGGTGTAAAGATTTATCGAGGGCCTTGCGCCACTACAGAACCCAAACCGTTCTTTTTTTAAATGTCAGTGAAATGCTAGTCCTCTCCCTGCTATAGCCTTTTTTGCTATTTCTTTCATCTGTGTCCGAAATTTATTCATGTGAATATAATATCTGTACTACTTAATTATGCAAAGCTGCCCTCATCGTAAAAAAGTATATTCGGTGTTTCTGCGTGAGAAGCTGTTTAGTGACTTATGTTCTCAGGTGAATCTCGCAAAAACATGTCTGGGTCACACGCTACCCCGCAAAAATAAGAATAAAATAATGTTTTTCATTGACTTGTTTTCTTTTTAAATTTTTATCATTATTATAAAATTACTATACTTTTAAAATCATTTTAGCGTAAGCCAAAAAGTCAACTAAGAATTTTAATAACAATAAAAAATAATAATAATAAAATATTTTTTTCTTACATTGTTGACAATGAGGTTTGTTACAGTAATGAATTACAGACATAGTTTAATTTAACCAAATGCTCTTCTTTCTTTCGATTTAGGGGTGAAATATGACCCAGGTATATTGTTGACAGGTTTTAATGAGATTCACTCATGCTATGGCTGTCACATGAACATGTATATAAACAATAATGTATAATTAGATGATGCTATTTTGCTATAAGAATGCAGCTGTGATTTAAATTAAGAAACAAAAAAATGAAGTCAATCACATAATCACATACGACAATGTAAATTCAAGTATATTTCACTTGTTAATATGTACTAAATCAAACACAAGTGCTTTTCTTGAGTGTCAGTCCAAGTCTATTATTATTATTTTTTTTAATTCCATGATCTGGTTCAAGGTGTAAGAGCTTTTAATTTGCTTTAAACTTCATATGTACATGAAATAAACTACTGAGTGACGACTGTTCCGATCTCTTTCACTTCACATTCTGTAGTCGAGTTAAATCAATGTGTTCATCAATTATCTGTACTTGATTATTTATTTAGGTTTTCAAATTATTTAAATGATTTCCTAACTACGATTGATGGGTGTTTCTGTCAGATATTAAAAACACAAGAAATGCTTTTTTGTGAATGTTTTGATTACATATAATGCATGTGTATAAAAACACTCTTTAAAAGTTTCTATATTAGCATATGGTTCCATGAAGAACCTTTGACGTCCAAGGAACCTTTCCATGATTCTTTATTATATAAAAAATTTCTTTAGATTATTAAAATGTTCTTCACACTATGAAATAATTGGTTATTTTAAGAACTGTTCTCTGAAATGTTCTTTTAGGAACTGAAAATCACTGTAAAAAACTCCTTTTGGAACATTTGTTTTTAAAAGTGAAGGAGCATGTAATGCAAGTGATTCAATCAACTGCAACCAAAACTTAAAAAGCTCTTTAATAATGTATTAATTCAGTTTGCATGTTGTATTTATTGTCATTACATAATCATTAAATTTTTAGGCATGGGTGTGCTTTGTAAAAATATGTTTATAAAATATACATCTTTGGAAAATGTTTTAGTTGTTTCACCAGTCATTAAAATATACCTGGCTTTAGGCACGAAACCAAGGCATGAAATAAGAATTCTTGGTGGCTTGTTTTTGTACAGGTAATAAGTAAGCTGACAGATTGATTTCATGGAAATATTGAAAAAGAGAGAGAATGGGAAAACTATGTGCACTTCCAGTCAAAAGAATTGGTAACACTTTACAATAAGGTTCATTAGTTAACATGAACTAAGAATGAACAATACTTCTACACCATTTACTAATCTTAGTTAATGTGAATTTCAGCATTTACTAATGCATTATTAAAATCACGAGTTGTGTTTGTTAACATTAGTCAATGCACTGTGAAGTAACATGAATTAACAATGAACAACTGTATTTTTATTAACTAACATTAACAAATATTAATAAATGGTGTAATAAATGTTTTGTTCATAGTTTGTTCAAGTTAGTTAATATGTTAACTAATGTTAACAAATGACACCTTATTGTAAAGTGTTACCAAAGAATTTTAATGTTTTTAAAAGAAGTCTCTTCTGCTCACCAAGCCTGCACTTATTTGATTTAAAGTACAGCAAAAAAGCTAATATTTCGAAATAATTTTACTATTTAAAACAACTGTTTTTGATTTGATTATAGTTTAAAATGTAATTTATTTCTGTGATTTAAAGCTAAATTATTTTATCCTCATTGCTCCAGTCATATGATCCTTCAGAAATCATTTTAATATTCAGATTTGCTGCTCAAATATATATATATATATATATATATATATATATATATATAACTCTGAAGAAAACAGCTGAGCGGATTTTTTTTCCAGGTTTCTTTGATGAATAGAAAGAAGAAAAGAGAAGAAGAAACAGCATTATCTGAAATAGCAATCTTTCGTAACAGTATAAACAGTATATATAGTCTTTATTAGCACTTTTGATCATTTTAAAGCATCCCCCCGCCCCCAATAAATATTGACAATAATAGTAATAATAAATGTTTCTTGAACAGCAAATCAGCACAGATTTCTGAAGGATCATGTGACACTGAAGACTGGAGTAATGATGCTGAAAATTTAGCTTTAATCACATGAATAAATTCCATTTTAACATATATTCAAATAGAAAGCGGTTATTTAAAAAAAAAAAAAAAATTAAAAACAGTAAAATTTTGAAATATTTATTACAGTGAAAAATATTTAAAAATGTTACTGTTTTTGCACCCCTGATTTTAAATAAACACAGGCTTGGTGAGCAGAAGAGACTTGTTTAAAAAACATAAAAAAAACGTACTGTTCAAAAACTTTGTGTATTATGGGGCCCTCTACTGTTCACAACAAACTTATACACCGCCAGAACAGACATTTGGGAGGATTGTAGGAAAGAAACGCTATCCGCCTTATTAGAAGTCAGTATCCACCTTATTTCTCCCATAAGAGTGGGTGCAGCCATTTGTACATTTTTTGTGTCTGGCTTCCGGTCTCATCCAATTCCAGCTATTTTTAGCTGCACAAAAAGCTCGTTTTGCTGCTTGATATTGCAAATTGTGTGTCTTACCATATTATTTTAATGTATTATCTTAATTATGAACACACTGGTTTGTAGTGCTAACTGTTTTACCGTTTACCGCACTTCGATATTCTTCTCATTATTTCCCTATGGCGGATTATGAACCAGACATTCCTCTACATCGAAAAATAAGGTGGATACCATCAGAATGTTTTTGAAACTGATATTTCAAAGTAAAAAACGTACAGTTGCTTTAAGTTACTCATTAATTAAAAACCTACAGCTAAAAATTTAGCTCTAAAGAAATCCAGTGATACTCTTTGGTAATCACGCTAGTCACACAAGTTTCTCTAAAACACAAAAGAATTAAAACTGTTGTATTCTTAATGAGAGGCAGTTTATATGTTTTAAGACTCTGAAGGCCTTGTGTGTTAAAACAGTACTTGGTTAAGTTCTTACATGTTAAATTACAGCAATCCTTAAGTATGTTGTATGTTGTAATATCACTGTTCTTGCTTTACAATGCCATCTCAATTTTCACCCAATCATTTAATCATTTTAAAGTCATATAGCATCAGACCCCAGTCCTCTGTGATGTATGTAATGTTTCTGGCCAGAAGAAGCAATCTTAAGGCCTAACTGGCTGTTGGAAGAGGCTTTGGAGGCACATTGTCTGGACCATAGTGTGCTGTAGGTGGTTTGTCAATGTTTGGATCTCCATTGTTGGATATGTTGATCTGATTGAACTTGCCCAGGTGTTTGATGATGTTGAAATTAGAGCGAGCCGTCTCCACAAAGCTGTTCTCCAGGAGCCACCCGTCAGACTCGCACTCAGGGTCTCCCTGGCGCAGCACGTTCTCCAGAGACGTTTGAAGGTAACGGACCCCCGTTAATACAGAGAGCTGTCGGAAAAGAAAATTATGTCTTATTCACAAAGTAATTTTGAATGATAACCTAGTCAACCTGAAACTATGCTACAGTTCACAGTGAAGCTTCACGTCGTCCTTTGTAAGGCAGTCATGTGCTTTACAGGATGCTGTGGGATTGGAGTGACTGGTGTGTAAAGCAGATTATAAAATGAGTGTACAATTCCAGGATTGGATTAGGTCACGCAACCAGAGTAGATTTTTATAAAGACAATGTGTGTCCCTTGCTTTTTATTATACTCTAAAAAATGCTGGGTTATTTTTATCCCAAATGCTAGGTTCAGCTCATTGGGTCATTTTTTTTGGTTATTTTTAATATTTTTTTACCCAGGTTCTGGGTTGTTTTTCTAGACTCTTAAAATGCTGGGTTATTTTTTAACCCAAATGCTGGGCTCAGCCTGTTGGGTTATTCTATTGGGTTATTTTTTAATATTTTTACCCAGGTGCTGGGTAGTTTTTCTGCACTCTAAAAATGCATTTTTATAACCCAAATGCTGGGTTTAGTTTGTTGGGTCATTTTATTGGGTTATTTTTAATATTTCTACCCAGGTGCTGGGTAGTTTTTCTGTACTCTAAAAAAAACATTTTTATAACCCAAATGCTGGGTTTAGTTTGTTGGGTCATTTTATTGGGTTATTTTTAATATTTTAACCCAGGTGCTGGGTAGTTTTTCTGTACTCTAAAAAATGCTGGATTATTTTTTATATTTTTACGCAGGTGCTGGGTAGTTTTTCTGCATTCTAAAAATGCATTTATTCCAAATGCTGGGTTCAGCCTGTTAGGTCATTTTATTGGGTTGTTTTTAATATTTTTTGCCCAGGTACTGGGTCATTTTAAAAATGCTGGGTTATTTTGTAACCCAAATGATGGGTTCGGCCTGTTGGTATTGGGTAGTTTTCTCTCAGGACAGAACACAAAATGACCACTGACAAATGTAACCAGTTTTAAGCGGTGTGGCACAGAGTACCCAACAATGGGTTACACTAACCCTGGGTAGGTATGTGAGGGGGTTCATCATTTGTAATGACAGTAAAAATGATAACAACAGTGTTACAATAAACTATCCAGCACCTGGGTAAAAAGTAACCCAATAAAATGACCCAACAAGCTGAGCCCAGCATTTAGATTAAAAAAATAACACAGCACGTTTAGAGTACAGAAAAATTACCCAGCATCTGGGTGAAAATATTTTAAAAATGACCCAGTAAAATTACCCAACAGGTTGAACCCAACATTTGGGTAAAAAAAAAAATAAAAAAATAACCCAGGATTTTTTTGAGTCCAGAAAATCTAACCAGCATCTGGATAAAAAATAATAAAAACTACCCAATAAAATGACTTAACAGGCTGAACCCAGCATTTGGGTTAAAAAAAACACCCAGCATTTTTTAGAGTGCAGAAAAACTACCCAATACCAACAGGCCGAACCCATCATTTGGGTTACAAAATAACCCAGCATTTTTTAGGAGTGCAGAAAAATTACCCAGTACCTGGGCAAAAAATATTAAAAACAACCCAATAAAATGACTTAACAGGCTGAACCCAGCATTTGGGTTAAAAAAAACACCCAGCATATTTTAGAGTGCAGAAAAACTGACTGACAGGAAACTTCCTGAATGAAATTAAAGGTTGTATTACATTGTATTCCTTTCAAATTATCACTATATAATAAAAAACCATCTGTAGTCTCACATTTTTCCTTTTTTTTTCTTTGTTTAAATGTATGTCACAGCTAACATCTGCTTAGAAAGCTAGCCTTCTACAAATGCAGCATTTACAACGCAGCGGATCTACACTCAAAGTGAACGACGTGGCAAAACACGACATGACTTCGCTGTTATATGTGAAAAACCTTTAACAGGTTAACTGACCCAGCACTATGTCACAAAAACAACCCAGCAAATGGGTTAATGTATAAAACCCAACAAGCTGGATCAAAATAGCCCAGCATGTATTCTATCCAATATTTACCCATTGCTGGGTTGCCAAATAACCTAGAAATGGTTGTTTTTAACCCAGGTTAAAAACATATAGAGTATAGTGTAGAGTTCCTAAGAATAATACTGAATACTTCCCTACATATTGCCAAAGTAATAGACACAACCAACCTCAAAGAGCCAGATGATCAGAACTGTCAGGCCGACAGAATGCATGATGTTGGTGTAATAATCTAGCAGAGCCTGACGACATCCTCTCATCCACAGGTTGAGCTCCTCTGTCTGGAAGTCGTAATTAAAGTGGGCGGAGTTATTAGTAATTTGGTACTGAATGCACGGTCGAGGAGAATTGACATTGCAGCAGCTGAAGGGAACTCCGTCCATTAAATATTTTCCCTCAACGTTGCTTCGTAGACGACTAGTAAGAAAAAAAAAACAATTGTAAAATTGTGAAAATGCCATTGTTATTAATGTAACTTTGTCTTCATGGGTCATATTTGAACTTTAACTGTGTTCCTGATACATAAAATGCATATAAAGGGTATTTACACTGAAATCATTTTATTACACCCATCAATGTATTATTATTTTAATATATATTAGGACTCTTCAAAATATTTTAAGAACTATTAACAATTTAAATACCCATTTTTTCCAGGCACAACTTACTCTACCACTTCCCGTTTAGACATATCTAAATATCGGTTGCTGACCCACTGGATCTGGAACCAGTCTCTGTAGCCCTCATTCCCACAGCACTGAAACTGGATCTGCAGCAGATCTACTGTGTGTTTCAAGAAGCAGCGGCCTGGAGTGTCTGTGTCCTTATAGTAACGCATAGCATCACGTAGACCCAACGTTAGCGCTTCCTCCAGCTGTCCGTGCATGCTGTAGCACATCAAGGCACCCACGAGCACACTCAGAGTGAAGAAAAACGTGCAAATGATGTACGGGAGCATCACCAACTTCCAGCGTAAGAACTTGTTGGTGTCCACGCAGTCATAGCAGATCTTTCCTCCCAAAAAGTTAATCACGCAGGCTATAAGTCCAACGGCAATTAGCATGTTTGGCACAGATTGGAGCAGGTGCTCGGCCATTAGATCCTGCCGCTTGTTAATTTCAACTTTCAGAAAGATGCCCAAGCTAAAGAGGATGATACCTGTTACGACGGATATCCAGTTTAGTACCCACAAAACCTGGGCTAGTTTGTCTCTCTTGGTTTTGGTGAGTTTTATTGGCAGCACAGCCATTTTACCAAAGTTTCAGAGAACCTGTGATATAACTGATCTTGTGAAAGTCACAAAAATCAGCTAAACTAGTAATTTTAGATGTACGTCAATGAGGTATACAAGGTTCCTACAGAGGATGACATGAATGGACTAATTCTTCTAAGCAATTAGCTTCTCAAGCTAAATTAGTGAGTGTCAATCAATGGAAAGAACCACAATCTCCAATAAGTATTCATGAAGCTCATTCATTTAAATTGAAAGAACTGGATATCAGTAGTTTCTGGCTTCTCAGATCTGTCAAACTGTTTGGAGATGCCATGTGAGGTCTTTTACGAACACATTAAAACATGAAATTATTCCATTTTTGCAAATGTACACCTAAGAGGCAAAAAGAAAGAGAAAAATCCTTAGCAACAGCCAAGACAATGGGTGGCTATCGAGAAGAACATGATTGCATAACTTCATGAGTCTTTAAAAATATAAGGATACAGACTCAGGCATATTAAGATATTTTTGGATTAAATGAATCCAGTTCATTTAGGTCTTACAGTACATTTTTGGGTTAGCTTTTTATCTTTTTTTTTATCATGCAAATATTTTTAGCCATATAAAGCTAAGAATACTCCTGGCCTGAGTGTCAAAAGCTCAAAATAGCAGACGAAACTAAATAAGTTAACCTGAACGGTCAGGCACATGGCTTGTCCTTAACCAGACATGGTGAGTGAGATGATCCCGGCATAAGGGTAGTAATAAACAGCTTATTACTCACCCATCCATGTCTATCCATCTCTCAATGGCACCCCACCCAATTCCAAGTGATTTTTCTTCTTCTCTCCATCACATGTCCTCATTTTTTGTGAAACAATCTTGCATTGTTTGCTGATGAAAACTGATGTTTGTGAGTGTGTCAGTGTCTGTCGCAGACTCAACTGTGACCTCTCTCATAATTCCTTCTAATCAGTAATCAGCCCAGTTGGATTTGGAAGAGTACCTTCTGCCACCAGCACAAATCTCACTGACTGGGATGTGTGTGTGTACCTGGTATTTATCACGTTATGGGGACCAAATGTCCGGACATTTTTTAGGTCCCCATGAGGAAACAGGCTTATAAATCATGCAGAATTATTATTATTATTTTTTTTTTTTTAAAAAGTAAAAGTGTGCACAGTCTCCTGTGAGGGCTAGGTTTAGGTGTAGGGCGATAGAAAATACGGTTTGTACAGTATAAAAACCATTACGCCTATGGAATGTCCCCATAAAACATGGAAACACATCGTGTGTGTGTGTGTGTGTGTAAGTTAGATAATAAAGAAGGGGAGAGAGCTACTAAAAGTCATGTAGTTTAATTGTTATATCATTATTGTGTAAAATGACATTCTTTTCATTGATATTAACATTTATACATCATAATTACATACAAATATTAAACATTTTACTTAGTAGCTTAGTTACATAATGCAATTTAAAGTGTAAGTCCCCATTTTAAATCAATCAATCAATTAATTAATCAATCAATCAATCAATCAGTAAATAACACTGGGATTATATTTGCCATTTCTACCAAAACAGAGGTAACATTTATAAGTACCAAAACCATGTGACCTATATCAAACACAATCTAATGCCTCACAGTTTGCACAAGACTATTTTGTCTTCTAAAATTAAATAATAATATTGCAAAATAGATCAAACAAACAAATTAAACTAAACATTTCTCAAGAGTGTAAAGTACACAAACAAACAAAAAACAATAATCAAACAAATAACACGAAAAAAAGGCAAAACATAATTTAAAAAAACAATACAAAACAAAAAAACAAAACATAGGCAAAACAGAACAAAAAAAAAAGGCCAATAATCAAACACAAACAACAAAACAGAACAAACAAAACAAAACAAAATCAAATAATCAAACAAACAAAACACAAAAAACTAAGGCAAAACAGAACAAAACAAGGGAAAAAAAAAACAATAATCAAACAACCAAAACACACTAAAAAACAAAGGCAAAACAGAACAAAATATAAAAAGCAAAGGCATAACAAAACAGAAAAAAGCAATAATCAAACAACCAAAACACAAAAAACCAAAGGCAAAACAGAACAAAGCAATCAACCAAAACACACACACACAAACAAAAACACACACACACAAACAAAAACAAAGGCAAAAGAGAACAAAACAAGGTAAAAAATAAATAAATAAAATAATCAAACAACAACCACACACACACACACACACACACACACAAACACAAAAAACAAACAAAAACAAAAAACAAAAACAAAAACAAAGGCAAAACAAAACCCAATGATCAAACACACAAACAAACAATAATCAAACAACCAAACCAAAACAGAACAATGCAAAGCAAAACACAAAACAAACAAACAAACAAAAACAAAGAAGTACAAAGTACAGATTCTTTTGGGGCTTAAAATATGTACTTTTATCAGTTAAATTTCTCATTTATAAGTAAAGAGACTGTGAGGCTGTTTGCTTTCTTGTACATCATGGGCATTCTTTATATGAAGGACTCCTGTTTTAATATGCATATTTCATGTAATACCACATGCACGGACAGCCAATGAAATCCAAAGGATTATTCAGGCCTAAAGGGGATTGAGGCAGGAGAAAGCGCATACAACATAGTCAGCAGATCTGAATGCCGGACACCCATATAGGACCACTGGATATTGGATAAACGGTGCTTTATCTGGTGAGTACTGGTTACCACAGTGTTCATGAGTATTGTCCAAAGCATGGACAGTTTATCAGTTACTGTATAGATAACTGAATGTTGCAATCTTTTATACTAACTATTTAGCTTTTAAATACATTTTCAGAAGTTAAAACAGCACAAATTGTTTTTCTCCTTTCTTTGAAAATGTTTCAATTAAGGCCTTAAGGCCTTGGAATGTTCTTTATTGAATATCAGGATGATGCTAAGCTCAGAAGTTTTGTGGAATGATGCTTTAACAGACAACAATATTAAAGGCCTCATTGGCAGTTTACGAGACCTCTATGCTGGAGGTAAGTCTTCAATGTCTTATATTGTACTTGTGCATACTCTTAATCCAATATAGATCATGATCATGTGACACATGATGTTCTGTTTCCCTATAGGTGAAGGAGATGCGAGTGAACGTGTGGCCAGTTTTAACTGCTGGCTTCAGAGATCAGCAGAACTGGCCAAGAAGGACCTATTAATTCTCTGTGAGTAGGTGAAATCTTATTATACACTGAGGTTTACCGCTTTTGTTTGGGTTGTTCAGATAAAGCTCACCTGGCTCGTCTCTGATTGTAGGTTTCAGTCAATGTAAAGGCTTGTGGATGTGTTTGGATGAAAAATCTGTTGCTCTAGTCCATAAACTGCTCCTCAAACTGAAGAACCTGCTTTCTCTGGTCCACCTAATAGAGAAATACAGTGACGGTCTGCACTCTAAACATGGTCAGTATTTTGAGCCTCTTGTCTATAAAAAGGGATTCCTAAAGGGATTTGGTGAGGGGATATGGTTTTCCATCTCTGTCCTTTGGTGTCCTATGTGGTGTGTACACTAGGAAGCAGGGCTTCATATATATGGGGCTGTTGGAAACAAGACCATCATGCCATCATGCAACACATCCTGCTGGGTCACCTGGTGCAGTGGTGGAGCATCACAGGACTTCTGCCCAAATACCCCGGTGAGGTGATAAGCTCTGGGTAGGGTTGTTTCTTTGGACTTTTAAAATGATCTATTAAAATAGAAAAAGAAGCAACTGATATCACTTGTGAATGTTAAAAACAAATATGAAGTACACTGTAATTAATCATGTCCTCATTAGGGGCCAAGCACCGAAGGTGTGAAGGCACCTATTGTTTCCGTTGGTGTTCTTATTCTTCTTCTTCCATTTCTTCCATTTTTTCTTGGCACCCCATAGAGCCACTTGCGGGAAAGGTGTGAAATTTGGCACACTCTATAGAGGACAGTCCCAACATTAACCATAGCAAATTTGGAGTCTTGCGCCAAAACTTGTCCAAAGTTTCACTCATGTTTATGCTAATAACTTTTGAACTCTCTTTTTAAAATTTTCCACTGAATCCTTGGCTCATGCCGAGTCGAATGGACACCAAAATCTAAAAATCGTAAGGTTACGTTTTTTTTTCACTATTTTTAATAGTTTGTAAAAACCTACTTTCTTTTTTTTAACTCGTCCTAGACCGTTTGTCTGATTTTCACCAAAATTGGCTCAGATCATCTTCAGACCATGCTGGCAAAAAGTAATGGAATTCAAGGTGATTTGTCAAACCGTTCTCAAATAACACGCAAACAAATTCTATGAAAACCTTGCAAAAATGGTTTGGCGTATTGAGACTAAACTTGGGGTGTGTAACAAGTGTTTCGGTGCAGTGCCACCTAGTGGTCAGGAGATATGAAAAATGGCTTAATATTTTTGCTTATAACTCAATAGTTTGATGAAAAATTACAAAACTGGTCTCAAAGGAGCATGCTGAGTCGAGCCATACCAAATTTTCCCATGTCAGCCATTTCGAATTTTATCATAATTAATTGGACATGACATGTGGCTAAGTATGGTGACCCATACTTGGAATTTGTGCTCTGCATTTAACTTATCCAAGTGCACACACACAGTAGTGAGTAGTGAACAAACTCACGCACAGACACCATGAATACACACCCGGGGCAGTAGGCAGCTATATTGCTATCGCTGCGGCGCCTGGGGAGCCTTGCTCAAGGGAATCACCTCAGTCGTGGTATTGAGGGTGGAGAGAGTGCTGGTTATTCACTCCCCCCACCTTCAATCCCTGCCGGACCTGGGGACTCAAACCCACAGCCTTTCGGTTACAAGCCCGACTCCTTAACCATTAGGCCACGGCTGCCCCTATAGGGCTATATTTTACAAACGCATTGGCGTAAAGCTACTAAACTCGATATGTGTCATCAGCACCATGCCCTGACAGTATTCAAAAAGTTTGGGGGCAGTGCCACCCAAATTGGCCTGTTGTAATGAAAGTGATCTCAATATTTTCCTTGGATAATGCTGAGAACAACGATACCAATTATGCCAAAATTGGCTCAACTTCCTGTCCACTTTGGCTCAACTTTCTTCCATTTTGATCAAACCTTCTTTTTCTAACTCCTCCTAGACCGTTGGTTCAATTTTCACCAAATTTGATCTCGATCATATTCAGACCATGCTGGCAAAAAGTTATAGATTTTGTGTCGATATGTAGAACGGTTTTCGAAGCCAATCGAGCCAGATTATCTTCACACTGTGCTGACACAAAGTTATGGATTTCGTGTCAACAGACAAAACTGTTTTTGTATAGCAATGCTACAACTTTGAGCCATGATGCCAAAATGACTCTGAGGCTTTATCTCTGCAAAGCTTTGACACCAAACATCGTGTGTGTTATTGTCACCTCACACTAAACACACCACATTGATAACAGTGTCACCTACTGGTCAAAAGTGATAACCCATTAAATAATTTTGCTAGTAGTTTTTTTTTTTATGATTTTTCAACCATTTTAACAAAAAACATCTTAAAATGGCTTCAATTACTCATTGCTTTAGTTGCTCTAATGCTTGCTGCCTTCCTTGCCTAGTGCTTGGCCCTGTAATTGCTGCTTGCAGCTATATTATTTATTTGTGTTTGTGTCTTTTTCAGAAGCTCATGAGATGAAGAGGATATCTCAGATGTGGCGTGAGATGGACCAGAAACACAGGAGAACATGTCTGGAGTTGAGGTAATGACCACCTTTTTCACTCTAACCAACAAAATTATGTATTCTTATTAACATTTAATAGTCATTTGAAATATTGTAACAAATGCTCTCTCATCAGCAGTTATGCTGATGATAAGTACCGATGGAGCTCCCTTATTCAGGGTATGGTAGCTCATATGGACAAACAACATGGGCCTATATGGGTTTCAGAAGATTGTGCCTACCAAACATACCCACCGCCATCTCTACCAGCTTTGCTAAAGCTAGTGCTGCTGCCTAATATTGACATCCTGTCTGTCCAAGCCATTGTATCCTGCTTATTTCTATTTTATCATTTTGTTATATTTAGCTAAATAGCTATTGATGAATAGCCTTTTGGTTGTTATCTTGTGTTTGGAGGATAACTCTCTTTAACAAGTCCTCTCCAGATCATGTACTTTGTCCTGGATGTGTCTAACTTTCTGCACTGTGAGGATGATCTCCTGCAGTCATTCTGCCATGTCTTCAGTATCCCATCTGCATTTTCCCAACAGATCTGTGGATTCTGGCTTTTAGATCATGGATTAGTAACAGTGGGATGTTTTTGATACCATCAGTCAAACTGTATGGTATCATATTACATTGGTGTAAACATTTTTTTTTTTTTTTCCAGGACTCAATGAATGTCTTATTGAGCCCAAGAGCTTGTCCTCCAACACTGTCATGGCACCATTGTGCTGTTCTGAGGACCTTATTGAGGACAGGAGAGAATCGAGCAGCACTGATGTATCTGTTGAGCATCACACCAGCAGTGGAGAACGTTCATGACATCAAACTCTGTGTGGATGTGTTAATACACAACAAGTAAATCACAATCAAGTTCTTTTGGTGTTTTTGTAATAGTCGCATATTGGAGTATACATGGGTTATGTTATGTTTCAGATGTATCTCCAAGGCCTGGGCTTTGATTAGAGGTCTCCAAACTGAAGATAATCACCTGTTTGAACACTTCATTCATGTCTGTGAGAATCGTGGGATTTATAGTAATATATTGCCCTCTCTGTGTGAGGTGATTCTAGGTGCTATAATGATTTTCTCCCTAGAAAACTCTGAATTTGGTAAAATGATGCTATAAACAAATTAGTTCTTTGTCATCCATTTGTTTTTTTGTGGCAGGGTATGGCTCATCTCCAGCTGAGAGGAAATCAAAATATGCAGTCCAGTGAAGCACAAATACTGAAGCAAGAAACAGTATGTCAACGACTACTAAGAATTGAAGCAGGTAAACTACAACTGCATTTTAAACATAGCATGTTAGTTAAAATTAAATAGTCCCCACATTCTATGTAAACTATGTGATTTGACTGTGTGGGTGACATGAAGGACCTCGTCCACTGTCTGCCTGGCTATACCACATAGATGACCCACTGACTCCAGGAGATTTTGTCAAGATACTCAGGCAATCTGTTTCTGAAATATGTCCACTACCAAAGAAAAGAAGGTAAGAAACAGGCTCACTTTTTAGGAACTATTCATCCATCCATTCATTCATTCATTCATTCATTCATTTAGGGTAAGAAGCAGAGATACAGTACCATTCAAAAGTGTGCAGTCAACATGTTGTTGATTGTGTGTGTGTATGATGCTCACTAAGGCTGCATTTATTTTATAAAAAACAGTAAAAAAAAAACATTTTTTAATGTTGTACAATATTATCAACATTTAAATTAAGTTTTATTTTCTGTTTTCTATTTTAATATTTTGTCAAATATGATTTATTCCTGTGATGACAAAGCTGAATTTTCAGCAGCCATTACTCCAGTTTCTTGATACTTCAGAAATCATTCTGAACCGATATGGTTTCCAAGAAGCGTTTATTATTAATAATGAGTGATGTTACTAGATGAGTTTGTGAACAAACTTTGAAGTTGGGTTGGGAAAGCCTTGCCTGAAAGTTTGAAGTATCTGTAAAGGCTTGAAAGTTTAGATAGATTAGATAGAAATTGATAACATGTTGTTAGCATGATTTAACACATTGTTAACATAATTTGACATGTTGTTACCATATTTCTAGCATTATTAACATGTTGCTAATATGTTTTTAGTATTGGCATGTTGCTATTATGTTGTTAACATGTTTCTAACATGATTAACATGTTGGTAGCATGTTTCTAGGAACATTAACATGTTGCTAGCATGCTTTTAGCATGATTAGCATGTTGATAACATGTTTTTAACATGATTAGCATGTTGTTAGTATGATTAGCATGTTGCTAGCATGTTGGTATCATGTTGGTAGCATGCATTTAGCATGATTAGTATGTCACTAGCATTATTAACATGTTGCTAACATGTTTTTAGCATGATTAACATGTTGCTGACATGTTTTAGCATGATTGGCATGTTGCTAGTATGTTGTTAACATGTTTTTAGAATCATTAACATGTTGCTAGCATGCCTTTAGCATTATTAACATGTTGCTAACATGTTTTAACATGATTAACACAATGTTAGTATGATTAATCATATATCATGATAAGCATATTGTTGACATGTTGGTAGCATGTATTTAGCATGATTAATGTGTCAGTAGCATTATTAACATGTTGCTAACATGTTTTTAGCATGATTGGTATGTTGCTATTATGTTGTTAACATGTTTCTAACATGATTAACATATTGTTAGCCTGTTTTTAGGATGATTAACATGTTGCTAGCATGCTTTTAACATGATTAGCATGTTGCTAACATGTTTTTAACATGATTAGCATGTCTTTAGTATGAGTAGCATGTTGCTAGCACCATTAGCATCAGCATGTTATTAACATGTTGGTGGTATGTATTTAGCATGATTAGTATGTCAATATCATTATTAACATGTTTCTAACATGTTTAGCATGATTAACATATTGCTAACATATTTCTAGAATGATCAGCATGTTGCCAGCATGTTGTTAGCATGATTAGAATGTTGTTAACATATCAGCATGTTTTAACATGAATAGTGTTTGTTAGTATGTGGTAGTCTTACTGTACAAACGTTTTGATCCCTCAATGAAAGTCTGTGGGACCTTTCATAGTTTTGATCATCTGACCAGTTAGAAAAGAGTTAGACTAGTCTGAAGGTCTGATCTGAGTTTGCTGGCTGTAGCTTTAAAGCTCTAGGAGGAGATATATTTTAAAATTTAGTCTCAGAAGAAGATTAAAGATAATTTGATTTACTGTTGTGCATTTTCTTCGTTTTAGGGTGGTGCTGCCGCTACCAATGTACATGGAGAATAGTGTGAATAGTGCACAACTCTCATGTCAGGCCTTATGTCATGTTGCTAATAGCACATCAGTTGACATTCATTGTAAGTTCAAGCAAAGAGGTGATAAGGGAGAATGTGAGGAAGACCTGCCCCTCCAGACAGAGGTACACCGACTCACAGTCACAGCCATGTTCATTTACAATAAACGCAACATCCATCCATCTATCCATCAAGCTAGTCACAATTTTTCCTATCCATCCATCCATCCATACAGGAGGAGTTGTGTGATTCACTCCCAGTGTTCTCCTCTCGGTCTGCATCTCCTGACAGCATGGAGTCTGTTGGCTTCTTCACATCTGCCTGCTCTTCACCATCAGCTCTCTGCTCTGAACCGCCATCTGCACAGGAATCCATCCTCCTAAAGCAGAATTCTTCTGCCATGCCTAAAGAACAGAAAAGCCATGTCACTTATGAGGACAAAACTCCCACAGACATGATCTCTGGCTGTCCTGATCTAACTTTCACTCTAGAGGGCGCCACAGAGGTGTTATCAATCAACAGTCTGAGCAGGAAAAGCGGGGGTGAGGTTGTTAACTGCTGAATCGAATTATTTTACATTAATGATTCTGTAATATGGAAACCTGTTTCTGCCACGGGATAAAATATAAATTATGAAAATCTGAATTCTCAGAAATAGGACTTTTTTTCCTTACAATTCTGAGTTTACATCATATAGTTCTTATTTTTTTAGCTCTAAATTCTGAGTTCACTTTCAAACAATCTCTCACGCTGCATCACTGATGCTTGGGGGGAAACTCCTGTTTACTCCAAAACACTTAAGCCTGATTTGTTCACGTTTGCGTAGCTGCACAAACAAATGGTGCTTCAGTCACGGATCACCTTCTTTCATGAAGGCAGTCCTCCCTGGTCGGGGGGGAATGGGTCTCAACCATCAGGCTCGAGTCCACACAGTTCCCGTGTGGTTCATTCTTCCCAATACATCGACTCAATTGTGTGTTTCTCATGTGAGGATCAGCACCCCTTGCTGGCTGTGAGTGGTTTGATCTTCTTTGTGGAGTCTGAAGAGGAAGTTGTCGCTGATGACTCCATGTTACTGATACCTTCAGATGCTGAAGAATGGCCATGTTCAGGCTAAGACCCCAACACCCTCCTTTCAAACACGGCCCAGCACGGACAGCGAGCCGATCTGCGTTCTTTCTGAAGCTGTGGAGGACCTCGTCTTGGATTGTTTGGCTCCTGAAGTGTCTGTACGCAACTGCTTAGACGAGTGGCACCTGCAAGGATGCCATCAACGATCATCCCGCCAACTGCCTGCCCTGTCATTCCCAGAGGTTAACGAAAAACTCACCAGGACATGGTGTGTCCTCTACTCGGCATGTGTTCATTTCTCCATTTCACACACCACTGTTGATGGCGCTGAGGAAAGAGGTTATTGCGAGCTTTCCCCTCTTGAAGAGGCGGTCGCTGCACACCTCTGCCCTCCATTGGCCCTGGGATCGAAGGCCAATGGAGTGCACCTATCTAAGCCCTGCAGGACTACCTCCACTCTGTCAAGCAGGGCTTATTTAGTGGCTGGCCAGGCTGGCTCAGCACTTCACACAAAGGTGGTGCTCCAAGTTTTTCAGGCCAGACTATTTAGCATCCATAGACAAGTCCTGTCAGAGTTCCGACACCTTCACAGTGACTGAACTGGCTCTGTGCACTACAAAGGCCATTGCGCAGGATCGGCAAAGCCATCAATCTGGAGGGGTTGGAGCACCACCTTTGGCTCCCCAACCTCTTCCAAGGGACTGTTTGGCAAGTCAATGCAGCCACTTCCTGCTGAAGCACTCCAGTTCAGCATTTGGTACCATTTGTCTGAAGACTCCATCCTCCCAGCTCTCCACTCCGTTCAGAGCACAGGTCATTACTCTCCTGGCTCTTCTCAGTTTAGAGAATGAGCAGGGTCCCAGTCCACTCTGCCTGGTTCAAGCTCTTAGAGTGTATTATTTAGTGCTCTGGCACATTTTGGCACTCAGAGCAGCTCTGTGTATGTTTCGGAGTCTGCTCTAAAGAGCTGCCAGGTACAAAGCAAAGATTACCTCTCTGGATATTGGATGCTACAGCCTTGGCTTACGCCTCAGCGGGCTTGTGTCCTAGGAGTGAGGGCTCACTACACCAGAGGAATGGCCTTCTCCTGGGCTTGGACCAGCACGATTTATACCGGTGATATCTGTGCGGCCGCCAGCTGGTTATCACCATCCACTTTCACCAGATTTTATAATTTGGACTTGCCTGCCCTCCAGACACTTAATTTTACCAAATCTCCTCTATAAGTGGATAAGGTTCTTTTATGTAGTCTCCAGCCTGGCGGCTTGGGGCTCATGCTTGTAGGAGCCCTCAGTACGGGTGCTCTGGGACGGGGCTTGCAGCTTTGCTTTGCACTTACTTATAGCACGGCACTATTGGATGCATTCCCCATAACTGTTAGCGATGCAACTGGAGAGACCATTTAAAAGGGAATGCTCTGGTTTCTAACATAACCTTGGTTCCCCGAGACAAGGGAATGAGCGTTGCATAGCCTGACGTGCTATAGGGCTGCATGTGAGTCGATGACTGATCCATTTTGTTGGGTTGAGGTGCCATATGTTCGTGCAGCTACACAAGCATGAGCAAATCAGGCTTTAGTGTTCAGAGTAAACAGGAATTTCTCCCATAAGTGAAAGATTTTGACGAAATGGCGCTCAGAGCTGACTTATATGTGACCCTAGACCACAAAACCAGTCGTAAGGGGCAATTTTTTGAAATTAACATTTATACATCATCTAAAAGCTAAATAAATATGCTTTCCATTGATTTATTGTTTGTGAAGATAGGACTACTTGAATATCTAGAATCTGAGGGTGCAAAAAAAATCAAAATATTGAGAAAATTCCTTTAAAATTGTCCAAATGAAGTTCTTTGCAATGAGTATTACTAATCAAAAATTAAGTTTTGATACATTTACTGTAGGAAACGTAGAAAATATCTTCATGGAACATGATCTTTACTTAATATCCTAATGGTTTTTGGCTTAAAAGAAAAATCTTTAATTTTGACCCATACAATGTATTGTTGGCTATTGCTATTGGTTTTGTGGTCCAGGGTCACATATATAGCTGACTTGTTCCCTCATCCAAGGGAACCAGAGTGTTTACATCTCACAACTTTTATTTTTTCCTCTAAATTCTAAGTTTACATGTTACAATTGTGTGTTTTTTATTTCTGCCACAGAATAAAAATAAAAAAAATGACTTCTCCGTTGTTTTCTCTCACAGTTGCATGTTTATATCATACAATTCTGACTTATCAGAATTAAATGTATACAGTATCTTTCAGTTGCGAGTCATCTTCATCTTGCAATTTTGAAGTTATATCTTGAAGAAGATAAAAAAGACTGTGAAATACAAACATAGAATTGTGAGAAAAAAGGTCTTAATTCTAAGCTTCTATCTTGGAATTGACATTTTTCTCAGAATTGTACCTTTTTTTTAATCTTGTGAAGGAAACAGTCTTCCATCCTGTTATGATATGTCCAAACATTATTAACACTTCTTTCATAAAGTTAAAGATAAGATCTTACCTAGTGTGGTATCTGGAGTCTCACACTCAGCTGAGGGCTACACAGTAGAAGCTACACATGCAGAGAGAAGGTGAGCCATTATTTATCAAACATCAAACTTTCTGAAAACCAACAGTTTTTATAGTATAGTCGAACTAATGGGTTTGAAAATGTTACTGTAAAGTGATTCCACATTGATGTTGATGTGTTATTTTGCTGTTTTAGGCTCTTGAGCACACTTAACCTTCACCCAAACTGCTACATTAATGAGGACAATCAGTCGGTGTGCTTAATCCCCGAGATCCTGGTGGAGAGTCATAACTTTTTATCACCCAATCATGGTGAGTCAATAACATTTATGACTGGTAGTTTTCTAATCAGTTGAGTTTTTCCTCATAATTTAGAATCTAGTTAAAGAGGAACACTCATCCCATGGGACAGGTTAATCACAGAAGAAATTACATCTCAATCAATTTCTCCTTTGACAGCAGTGGGAATACATTAGAGCGCAAGTTGAGACTTTTGTTTAGCTTTTCAGAATCTGATATTTTTCTCCTAAGAAAAGTGCCCAAATTGATGTCACACACTCAGATGTGCAATCATAAGTCAGATATTTTAATTTCACTCAATATCTCAAAGTCTAAATATTTATTATTCCAGGTTTTTCTTTCAAGTGAAATATCTGAGACAGATGATATGCCGATATACAATAATTGCAAAACATATATAACTGTAGTATGAAATTTAATTCAAGTTCAACTAACAACCTTTAAGCAATACAGTTGTCTTCTAGGATTGTTTAGTAGAAGAGCCTTATTGAGCATGTGGGATGACATTGATCACTCTCTCTCTCCCTTTTTTTTATTCCAAAGAGAAGTTTACTTACCATAAGACAGTGGAGGATGCTGTTAGCATTAAGCCAAAGAATCTGACTGAGACTGAAAAGTGGATCATTTCACCCAGTAAACCAAAAACAGAATATGTTCACCTGCGGGATTCAGCATCAGGAATCTCCAGCTTTCTGGAACTAAAGCCCTTAACGGTGGGTGATCTTAGTGACCATATTGCAGATTTTTGTTAAAAATTTAGTAGGGCTGTTACGATTCCTCAATTCAGTCGAGTACTTGATTGTTAAAAAAACAAACAAAAAAAAAAAAACAAGATTGCATTTTGTCTGTGTTAAATAACAGGCAAAATACTGGAAGCAGTGCATTCCACGGACAAGAATCCATGAAATGCATTATTTTATTACCTCAAAAAATGTATTATAATTATCAGGTTACTCGATTAATCATCAGAATAATCGACTGATTACTCGATTACCAAACATTAGGACGTTAGTGACAGTCCTAAAATTTAGACTTCCCATCTAATCCCTAAGGTATGCACTAATGGCATACCTTATAAATTCTAATAAAAGAAAAACAAATGTAAAATTTGACCATGTAATGCAGAATCAATAATGAGAATTGGATCAGGTGCATAAAAAATATGTATTCATTTATTTATTATGAAATTCAGCTTTCTATTAAAGTACTTCTTTTTTTGATTGATTGATTGTATTCTTAAAATATTATATTTTTATGTGACTGTTGGTCTTGTGTTAAGGGTGTGTTTTCTCCCTCACGGGTGGAGGAATGCCAGAAAGACGTATGCTGTGAATCTGAGGATGCCATAGACCAGCCAGAAATCCTTACTTCCTGCGCTCTCACGGATACCATGCATGACCTCCTGGCCCATCTTCAGCACGCTGACCTCTTAGCAGATGATCGAGAACCCTACCCAGCCTGTTCCTTAAGGGCCCTTAAAGGCTCCATCGTGGAAATGCACAGCCTTATCCATCTCTCCCAACAATCCCGTCAGCTCCAGAATCCTCTTGGCTTCCACTCCAGCCCTGTCCACACCCAGCAATCCAGACACCACTCCTCCAGTATGTCCAGGGTCTCCAGCACAAAAGAAGCAGTGTGTTTCCGGACTACTTCAGACCGGGTAGGTCACTGTAAGCTGGGCAGCTGGTGGAAACAGGCACTGGATACTCGACGGGCTTCAGCTGGGCTGCTTCCTGCTTTAGAGCAGGTTTCTTCCATCACACAAGGTATGACGTGTTGTGGCCTAAAAAGTATCAAACCTAGTAATATTTAAAGAATATGAAAGCCTGTTTCCTCAAATAAATAAATGAATAAAGTTATTGCAACTTTTTTTTCTCACAACTTTTTTTCTCAGAATTGTAGGATATAATACAATTTCTCACAAATGGAAGTTTATATCTCTCAGTTTTGCCTTTTTTCACAATTCTATCTTTTTTTCTCAGAATTATGAGATATAAACTTGTAAAGTCCAATTTTGAGAAAAAATGTACTCAGAATTGTGAGTTTATATCTTACAATTCTGACTTAACTTGCAACTGCATGTTATAAAGTTTAAATATTCTAATCTCACAAAAATTGCGAGTTTCTCAGATTTTTGTCAGAAGTTTGTCGTGGATTTTTGATTTTATAACTTGCAATTGCGAGTTTATATCACACAATTCTGACTTAATAATTGTGAATGTATATGTAACATTTCTGACTTTATAACTCACAATTGGTTATAACTCACAATTCTGCGGAAAAAAAAAGTCAGAATTGTGAGATTTTTATTCAGTGGCACTAATGGGCTTTCATAAAAGAATGATAGCTCACAAGCAAGAAAAAAAAAGTTAGTTTGCTTTTGAATAATGAAACATTACATACACTGTTGGAAAAAGTTGCAAAAATATTTAGATTTTACATTTAACTACCTTTTTAAACATGGATTACAGAAAAAGTTTTAAATATTTGTTTATTTGTCAGTTTTGTATTTATTTTACATTTTAAAACATTTTGAAAAAAGATTTGTAATAATAATAATAATAATAATAATAATAATAATAATAATAATAATAAATATATTTTTTGACAGGTATTAAAAAGTACTTTATTTGTTTATATTACTTAATTTATAAATTCATTTGATTTTTAAACTGACAGTTGATTCCTCATTTTATTTTGAAGTGGTACTCCTTGTCCTTGATATTCTCTGGACCATCTGTATAAATCAATCCTCTGATTTAATAAACGTCCTCTGCAGATAAACAGACATTGCCTGTCCCACAACGTCTCCAACCTCATAGGCTTGGAAGCTTCTTAGATCCTCCGTCCAATCCAAGAGTGGAAAAACGAGAGCTCAAACAGGTATGACATGCTCATTTACCTAATATTTGTATAACAGGCATTTCATTGAGTTTACAGAATACAGCCTACACATCTGACCACACAGTGGCAGTATACCATCAGTAAAATGAGCTGATTTTTGCATTGCAGGTGTGCATTACATAATCATTTCAGCATCATCAACTGATTTCTAAAAGCTACCCCTAGTAATTTAGATTGCTAAAAATGGACACATGGAGGCTGTTCACATAAAACTTGGTCTAAATGGTTTGCTACTTTTCAAACAGTGAAAGTTGGTGAGAGTTTCAAAATCCGTTTCAGAGTCTCATCTTGTAAATATAGCTCAATGGATGATAATTTATAATTGATATATTACGCTCTGTGGTTATGATGCAACTTCCAACATGCTCTCATGCAGTTTCTGTGAAAGTTTATATAAAAAATTAGCTGTTTGATTTGATTATTTGACTTATCAGTATTTTAGTGACCATACAATAATTTCATCAGTAATCGTGGCCAAGCCAGCACTTGTATATAATTTAAGGAATATGATATTTGTTCTTCTAGGAACTGTTAAATGAATACATATACAGTGTGAAGTTTATGCCAAATAATGTATAACCTTGTTTCTTTCACCTGGACCATTTCTTTTTGGAATTGTAGGAAATTAAGAGAAACAGGATAACTGTTAAAACACATTCTTTTTTTTTATTTTATTTTATTTTATTTTTTATTTATTTTATTTTTTTATTCAGGCAGTGAAGACTGAATTATCAGGCTGGAGAGGATCTCTTAAAATGACCATTAATCAGATGAATCATGGACCAACTTCACTTCGAGGCCGTCGAGGAAAATTGTGGAAACAATTCAAATGAACTTAAAAAATTACTGTTTGCATATGTAGGTGACAAAATGAGTATTTTAATCATCAGTTTAACTTATTATAAATTAGATAAATGAGTTAAATCATTTCCACTGCATAATATTTATTTTTAAGTAAATATAGTTTCAAAATAATTCATGTACAAAACTTAAACTGATGGGGAAAAAATATGCTTGCATAATAGACAACCACTTTATATATATATATATATATATATAAAGTTTTTTTGAAAACTAAAAAAATGACATGTTTTTGCTATTATTATTTACAAAACACTATATAATTTAATTCCTTCTTGTCCTGTGCAAGTGATCTAACACAAAATTGGTTATGTTATGATGCTCCTGCTGTACAGGTCATGACAGTGGCTGCTTTACAGAAGGCTCTTTGTAACCAACTGTTTCAAATATGCACTCATTGCTTCAATGGACTTTCTGGCACTGGTTGTTACTCAGAGGTAAATGGACCCACATACTGTAATTTCCTCTGCTTGTTGCCGTTCCGCAAGAATGGTTTCTTGGCTGCTCTGCGCCTCACAAAACCACTTCGTAGAAAATAGCTGAGGCGTGTACAGTATGTAGTGCAGAATGACTCCTAAACGCTGAGCAAGCAGCTCAATGGATTTCCTTCTGCACTTTAGGAAGCTTTATGTACAGTATGTTATGTAGTACATTTTTATGTCTTGGATAAAATATTTAACCTTTTTTATTATTAAACCCTAACTTAAGCCACTTTTTATTACAATTTATTGCAAAACCCTCTAAAAGCCATCTCAGCCAAAAATAAGATAATGATAATGAGTAAATGCTCTCAAAACACAGTATACATCTATCAAATACTTTTACTTCAAACTTGCAAAATCCCAGCCTCAGCCCAATCAGAAGTACCAGTATTTGCATAGAAACCCACACATAGGAGCCTGATAAAAATGCTTATTTTAAAGAAAAACGTCAGATGGAGTTAGAGGTTTTTGCATCTGAACTCCTCATATACAGTCATATACAGTGCAATTCTGCCAAAAAAATGCAACACTTCTCTTGTTGTTCCAATTGCAAATAGTATTCACGTGCTTACTGTTTTTGTTTGCACTGCAATAACACAAAAAATCATAGAAGAACTTCAAAATTTCACACAGAACTCAAAAATGGACTGGACAAAATGATTGGCACCTTGTCAAAATTGTAAGAAATATTTGCTTTCCAAGCATGTGATGCACCTGTAATTTGTATTTATACAAACCTGTGGCAAGTAACACATGTGGGCAATATAGTAATCACACTTGGAACCAGTTAAAATGGAGAAAAGTTGACTCAACCTTTGTGTTGTGTGTCACACTGAGCATCGAGAAAAGAAATCGGTGTAAAGAGTTGTCTGTGGATTTGAGAGAAAAAAAAGTGGAAAAACATGGACAATCTCAAGGCTACAAGTCCATCTCCAGAGATCTTAATATTCCTGTGTCCACTGTGCGCAATATCATCAAGAGGTTTACAGCCCATGGCACTGTAGCTAACCTCCCTGGACATGGACGGAAGAGCAAAATTAATGAAAAATTACAAACTGTATTATTTTTATATATACAATGGATATCAAAATTAGATAACAACCGACAATTTCCTAAATTTCAAGTTCACTGCTTAGTCCTATTTTAAGTTATCCTAACAGGAGTAGGAGGGCAGTTTTAAGCAAATTTTTATAAATTAATTGTATTCTGAAGCACAGTATAAAAAACTTAAATGAGATATTTCTGATCAAAATTAGAGAACACTTACAGATACCTCCAAGTTATTGGTGTTAATCTGATCGCTGATCAGCTGGGTGTTCCACAAAATAAAGGTTTTTGTTGAAATCCATTGGTTATTTTGTCATGTTAGTAGAACAGTGGTATACCTACCATTAATACTGAGTGTTTTCACGACACGGTCAATGTCCGGATTTCCAGGGAAAGAATCTTAACAACATTTGTGTTTATTCTTATTATTTCTGGTCAGGTAGGTGAAATATTGGGCTAATATCTTAATTAATACTGCTAGTACGTATCTTTACCACCTATTAACTTTAGTTTGTAAAAATATCATGACCTTACTGCTTACTAAGTCCTTCTCTAGATGATTTAGCAGCTTCCACACATTTTTTCCCTCATGGTTTAGACAGCATACATTAGCAAAACAGCGTATTCAGTAGTACATTAACCATGCAAACCATGCTGTTGTTTACATCTGCGTATCTCCTGTATGGCTGCATCCGGGTAACTGACCAAATGGACATAAGTACAAATTCCTTATATATAAATAATACAAAAACATATAAACGCCGCATATAACGTGACTAAATATTCTCCCCCACTCACCAGATTGTTCATACTGATCTGTTAATGTTTGCTAATGACTTACTGATGAACTGTATTAAAAGTGTTAGCCGCTTTTGAGTATTTCTATGGATTAGCATTCCATAAAACCACAACTAATTAGTGTTGTGTGTTTCTGTTGCCTTTTTCCTCGAATAAATGCCTTGAGCTGTATTTCGCTGCTCTGCTCTGCTGCAGAGTCCGACTGCGCAGCTGCATCTCGACAGCTCGAGCCGCACCAACAGCACAGATCAGACAAAATGCCTATGGATAATTTCATATTCGCGCAATGCATCCTTTATTTTTTAGCCTTCGTCTTTGGCTTTATAGCTATAGTACCTCTGTCGGAGAACACGGAGGATTTTCACGGGAAATGTCTGCTTTTTACGCGGGGGATGTGGCAGAATGAGAACATCACGGTGTCTAAGCAGCGCTTCATCATTGAGGAATGGGGACCACAGTCATCCTGCAGCTTCATCACCGCGGTCGGCATCGCGTCGCTCATCCTGTCCGCCGTACAAGCCTGGAGGCTGCTGTTCTTCATCTGCAAAGGCCACGATGAGTGAGTGATTGTCTCTTTCATCGCATTTCTTGTGAATGTCATGTCTCACATGTATTAGACCCGTGCTAGTGCGGTGGTTGGGATGCATGGATGCAGTTATGTCATACAGCAGCACAGATGTGCTACTACATTTGTTAAATATTTTATTTTAAATACGATCAGAAATTGGAAACATGTTCAGTAACAATAAACTCTTATTCAATTTGTGATTAAATAGTTTGGTTTTTGTGGCCTAATACAAAGTATAAATCCATTGATAATGGTTATAATGTACATTTGAATGGTTTAGAACCGTTTTAAGCTATGGAAAATCATTTTGAATAATGAGATTGATTATTAAGTATTGCTATATGATTCTACTTATGTCCAGTCTGAAAATCAAAGGCCAATGTGGTTTATATTTAACAGACATAAACAGTAGATACTCTTTTTAATAACTAATTTCTAAATTACACTTAATTCTCAGGTTATAGCCACTGTAAAAATCAATATAAGCAGCTATTATTTTATTATTTCTATTACAAAACAATTTTATTAAAATAATAATAATAATGGAATACATACAGAGCTGGGTAGTAACTGATTACATGTAATCTGGATTATACAATCAGATTCCAAAAATCAAGTACTCATAATTAGAATTCAGTATATTGCTTTTTAAAATGCTCATAATCAGATTACAGTTACTTTTTTTTTTGAAATACATGATTACATATTATTCACACAATAGCAATAACTCATTCAAAATTGATTGATTTCCCCTAATTCTTTTTTTTCTCTTTTAAAGTTTCCTTTCTAAAAATTCTACTGTCATAACATTTAGATTACTATATTTAAGTTTTTGAACAATAAGATTTTTAATGTTTTTTTTTCAGCATCATTTCTCCAGTCTTTAGTGTCACATGATCATTTAGAAATCATTCTAATATGCTGATTTGCTGTTCAAGAAACATTTTTTTTTTTTATTATTTTTTATTATTATCAGTATTTAAAACAGATGAGTAAATTTTTTTTCAGGATTCTCTGATGAATAGAAATATCCAAAGATCAGCATTTATCTGAAATAAAAAGCTTTTGTAACATTATACACTATACCATTCAAAAGTTTGGAGCAAGTAATTTTATGGGAAAGAAATTAGAAAGTAATACTTATATTTAGCAATGATTCTTTAAATTGATCAAAAGTGATGATAAAGACATTTATGGTGTTACAAAAGATTTCTATTTCAGATAAATGCTGTTCTTCTGAACTTTCTATTCATCAAAGAAGTCTGAAAAAAAATCTATGCCATAATGTTTTTGAGCAGAAAATAAGAATATTAGAATGATTTCTGAAGGATCATGTGACTGGAGTAATGATGCTAAAAATCCAGCTTTGAAATCACAGAAAAAAATCACATTTTAACAAATTTAAATAGAAAGCAGTCATTTTAAATAGTAAAAATATTTCACAATATTACTGTTTTTGCTGTACTTTGGATCAGAGAATGTAGGTTTGGTGAGCAGAAGAGACTACTACAACTACAACATAAAACTACAACATAAAAAAAACAAAAAAAAAAAAAACTTTTGACTGGCAGTGTATATGTTCAGGTAAATGTCAAGCAAATAACTTTGTGATCCATGCTTCTGAATTTGGGAGGAAAACACTATGTTTGAAACAAATAATTATGAAATGTATTATTGATGTACTATATGAATGATAAATGTAAAACAGGTTTGGTCAAAAGTAATCTGAAAAGTAATCAGAATACATAATCTAAAATTTAAATTAAAATTCCTTATTTTAAAATTAAAATTACCTAAAATTACCTAGAATAAAATTAACCTGGATTACGTTACTAACTACAGTTTTCATCATGTAATCTGTAATCAGTAACAGACTACAATTTGTAAGTAATCTACTCCGATAGTTACGGAAAAAAATTAAGAGACCACTTGAAAAATAACATTTTACTCAAACCCATACCTAGTAAATACAGTAAGTACTGTGGAAGTTTAGATGTTGTAACTTGTGCACTATACTCCACTATACTCCCCTACACTCTGAAGCCATACTGTGTGATACTGTATGTATACCATATATATAAAATTTTATATGTGACCCTGGACCACAAAAATATATACATGTCGATTTTCTGAAACTGAGATTTATACATAATCTGAAAGTTGAATAAATATATTTTCCATTGATGTATGGTTTGTTAGGATTGGACAATATTTGGCAGAGATGCAACTTTTGATTATCTGGAATCTGAGGGTGGAAAAAAATCAAAATATTGTGAAAATTGTCTTTAAATTGGTCCAAATTAACTTCTTAGCAATGCATATTACTAATCAAAAATTAAGTTTTTATATTTACAGTACGAAATGTACAAAATATCTTCATGAAACATGATCTTTACTTAATATCCTAATAATTTTTGCCATAAAAGAAATGTTGATAATTTTGACCCATACAGTATATTTTTGGCTATTGCTACAAATATACCCATGCAACTTAAGACTGGTTTTGTGGTTCAGGGTTACATATATATATATATATATATATATATATATATATATATATAAAATTCAAACATTGTAAATTTAATGAAGCTGTTATTACCTTCTCATGAATCTCACCCATCCTTATGCAGTCATAATGGCATCAAACATTATTTGTTCTTGCACATACTGTATCATGATCAATCGTGACAAGTAAGTGTGAAAAAGATTTATATAGCTTCAGAACAGGGTTACTGTATTATAGTTAACTGAAACTAAAATTAAACCATAAAAAACTTACCTGAAGTAAAATATAAAGAGCAGATTAGCATTCTGCAAAATATCTTCTTCTGTGTTCAACAGAAGAAAGAAAACAGTGTAAATGATGGCTTTTGCAAAATCTCTCTCTGACCTTTATTTATACAGCTCGATCTTCAATGCCTTCCTAAACCTGCTCATCAGCACATTCGTAGTGTTTGCTGTGTTCCTGTCCAGCACAATAATCAGTGTGGGTTTCAATCTATGGTGTGATGCTATAACAGAAGGAGGCAGTATGCCTAACAGGTAAGCATGATGCTCAGGTATCCCACTATTTTCTGGTTGAACACTGCAATGTATCTAAAGTACTTATAAAAAGACAGATGGTTGTTTTAGACTGCCTTAAAGGGGTCATCGGATGCAAACTTCACTTTTTTTTTAAAGTAAACAAGTTCGTCATTCCAGAGAGAGGAGAGGGGCGGGGCGAGCAGAGCTCATTTGCATTTAAAGGAACAACCCCTTAGAATGAGATGATTTGTGCAGAGCTCATTTTGACAAGGTAAAAAAGGTGTTGTTTTACAAAACCATTGAGAATTTTTAATCAAAGTATATTAGAGACTTTTCATTAAGACCCTAAAGAATCATATCAACTTGTGGAAAATGGGCATCCGATGACCCCTTTAATAGCTTTAAAAGAGCTGCGATTAATTGAATAGGCCTTTTTTTCCTCTGTCAGAGAGGGTTTGGTGACATTGAAATTAGCCAGAGGCTTTTGGCTCAGTTCACTTCAGTGGCTTAAAGTTCAGTCACATTTTAGTGTACACAGACTACTACATTATTTGAATATAAACGCTGAATGTGTCTGACAAGCAGCTTTGTTCTAATGAGCAATATTTACTTGGTAAATGTTGATTCTTCAAGTGTCTGTGAATCACATCTAACACCGACTACTGTTCATTTCTAGCTGTGAGGATCTCCAGGACACTGATCTTGAATTAGGGCTGGACAACTCTGCTTTTTATGACCAGTTTGCCATAGCACAGGTTGGTCAGTTAAAAATGCAAACTGTATGACAACATGACTGCTTTATATTATATCATTATGTTGGCTCACCCAAAAATAAAACTTCTGTCATTAATTACTCAACCTCATGTCTTTCCAAACCCGTAAGACCTTTGTTCATCTTCAGAACACAAATTAAGATATTTTTGATAAAATCCAAGAGCTTTCTGACTCTGCATAGACAGCAATGCAACTACCACATTCAAGTCCCAGAAAGGTAGGATATTGATAAAATAGTCCATGTGGTATCGGTGGTTCATCAAAAATATCTTAATTTGTTTTCATTTTTGGGTGAGCTATCTCTTTAACCTTCCAATTGTAGCAGAACTCCAGATTAGACAGTGCACAAAGTTTGTCATGATTAATTTATCGTTTCTAGTCTATTTCACTGCTTACTGCCCGCTTTTATCATGAACATAACAGTCAAGCCTCCTCTGCTTTCTCTAGTTTGGGTTGTGGGCGGCCTGGCTGACTTGGCTCGGTATCACCGTCATGGCCTTTCTGAAGGTCTATCACAACTACCGTCAAGAGGATCTGGTCGACAGCTTGATCCACGAGAAAGAGTTCCTACTCGGACGCTCGTCACGCCGGCGCTCTGATGTGGTAGATGAGAAAAGTGGCATGATATGATCAACTGTCAACGGAGATGTACTGTCAAGTAAAATGTGTTCATAAGCTTCTAAATTTGGCTCATTAGTTGGTGTTTCTCAACTTTTGATTGCAAACTGAACCAAACTGAATTACATTTTATTTGACATTCGACAATGACTGAGAATTGACATTCACGTGCACTCAATTATTCGGACAGAGGTCACAGATCATTTACTCACAACATTTTTTGATATTGAGCTTGAAACAGTGAACATCAATAACTTAAAGAGATAGTTTAAGAAAAAATTAATTCTGTCATTAATTACATAACGTTATCCCAAACCTATAAGACTTTCATTCATCTTCAAAACACAAAATGAAGATATTTTCAATAAAACCACAGAGATTTCTTTGAAGCCCATTTTCACTATGGGATAATTATTAAAAAAGATAACTGTATGTCTGACTTTTTTTCACAGCTGCTAGCTTTTTTTCCCACTATTTGGACTTGCAATTCTGACTTTATCTCAGAATGTAGAATTTTTTTCTCAGAATTGTGAGGTTATGTATATCTTGCAAGTCTGTGTTTATATCTTACAGTTTGGAGCTGACATCTCACAATTATTTTTTTCCCCCTCAGAATTGCAACATTTCTCACAGTTATGAGTTTATAGGCTTTCCTGTAACTCTGACTTTATTTTTTGTTATTCTTTTTTCCTTTTTTTTTTTTACAATTTGGACTTTTCTTAGAATTTCGAGTTTCACTCACAATATAAACTTAGATCTTGCAATTCTTTTTTTTTCTTCCGCAGAATTGCAAGTTTAGAATTGCAAGAATTGCAAGTTTAACTCGCAATGTAAACTCACAATTCTGACTTTATCTCATAATTCAGCCTTTTTTCTCTGAATTGAGTTTATATCTCGCAATTCAGCTTATATCTGACAGTTTGGAGTTTACATCTCACAGTTCAGATTTTTAAACTCACAATTATGAGTTTATAGGCTTTCCTCCATCTCTGACTTTATTTCTCGCAATTGCGAGTTTTTCACAATTCGGATTTTTCTTCTTATAATTGCGAGTAATGTCCTATAAGAATTGCAAGTTTAACTCACAATGTAAACACACAATTCTGACTTTTTTAAACCCATAATTCAGCCTTTTTTTCTCTGAATTGTGAGTTTATATCTCACAATTCTGTGTTTATATCTCACAGTTTGGAGTTGACATCTCACAATTTCCCCCCCCTCAGAATTGCAACATTTCTCACAATTATGAGTTTATAGGCTTTCCTGTAACTTTGACTTTGTTTCTCATAATTGTGATATTTACACAATTTGGACTTTTCTTCTCAGAATTGCAAGTTTAACTCGCAATGTAAGCTCACAATTCTGACTTTATCTCATAATTCAGCCTTTTCTCTAATTGAGTTTATATCTCGCAATTATGTGTTCATATCTCACAGTTTGGAGTTTACATCTCACAGTTCAGATTTTTCTCTCAGAATATCTCGCAATTATGAGTTCATAGGATTTCCTCTCTTTTTTCTCAGAATTCCGAGCAATTGCGAGTTTATAAATCAAAATTGTGAGATACAAAATCCCAATTCTGAGAAAGGTCAGAGAATTGAGAAAGTCAGATTTGTAGCTACGTTTTATTTTATTTTATCTATTTTAGGTTCCTTAGATTCTCTCCCTTCAGTGAAAGCCAATTCCACCAAAGTTTTAAAAAGTTCATAACATTGTAAATAATCCATATGAACTAAGTGATTTAATCCACATCTTCTGAAGAGGCATGACAACGTTATATATGAATTAAAGCCTGAATTAAATCTGCTCATTTATACAATGATCAATGCACATACATAGACGACATAAAATATGGTAAACACTGGTTCTTGTGCATCAAACAAGCATATTTAAGCTTCTTATTCCAGCATATAAACTTTTTAAAGCATCAAAGTTTTGGTGGAATAAACTTTCCTTGGAAGAATTGATATTTCTCAGATTTTATTTAAAAGCATCTTCATTTGTGTTGAAAGTGAGTAATTAATGAATTTTTAATTTTGGGTAAACTATGCCTTTAAGAAAGTGTGCTTAAATACGTTATAAATCCTGTGTGACGTACAATCAGCATCTTATTGCCAATTACATTTTAACTCAACCAAATGATTTTCTCCTTCTCAAGCCTATTTAAAGCAGCGCTAGAAATGAGAAACAGCTTCCAGTCAGTCTCTATTCCATCATTAGCTGAAGAGCTGGACTTAGTACATACATTGTAGCTCAGGTAATACTAGTTTTAAACACAGTTTGAAGTGTGTGATCCATGTCTGGTTTCCTGTACTGCAAGATCATTCCCTTCCAGTACTGCCTTTATGTGTAAGACATATAATGATGTTTATGACTGTGGTAGTATCTTTCCTTTGTAAAGGGATTGCTCTTGAAAACATGCTCGCATGTACATATGTTATATTTATTAATTCAGACGGACGAAGAGGTGACTAATCTCTCTTTTGGATATGACATTATAATTTAATGAAATATGTGAGATTTGAAGGGATAATTTAATGATTTGCTCTATCGAGTTTACTTCAACAAAGTTTGTCATTACACTCCATAAATAGTTTGAAATATTGTTGCGCATGTTTCGATAAAATCTGATGTATGCTTTTTTTGGTTTAAGCATCTTATGATAACTAGTCCTCTTAACCCTAAAGGATTCTGTTTTAGTTTTGCTAGTTAATGGTGTGTGAGCATGAGTCGTGACTCACCGTAACTCTGTAACACACTCAGGCCTACATGTTTCCCAGTACAAAACATTATGCATTAATAGTTTTGTGCATCATTTTCTTTATTGTGTCATATTGTGAACACATCAATGCAGCTTTCAACATTATAAGTCTATATTTGTTTTAGGGCTTTTATTTAATAAAAGCAGTAATAGCAGTATAAACAGCAATGATGATGAAAATACAAAGCAACTGTTGATTTCTGATCATGAAAGAAATAAAATTCAGTCTTTAAACTGGTGACCATGTAAAGCTCTTTTTGGTTTTGAATATTTGAAACAAAAGAAATGGAGTGAATATACTGCCAAAAAGCACCTCTATTGAAATACACATTACAGAAAGACTAAACTGAGAGAACGTGTACTTGACCTGGGGTGGTTTTATTGCTTTAGCGATTGGCTAGCTCAACAGTACAAAATATTACGTTTATTTCCCTTTTGTCATCCGAATTCCCCTGAAATAGGTGTAGTAAGCAAGTGTGCTACTTAAATGTTGCATAAATGCAATAATTAGACATACAGTGCACATAACATTATATAAATGAGATATAATGAAACATTTGCTTTGTGTCTGACATTTTCAGGTGTTTCCAAGTAACTCACAGTGATTTGATGCACTTCACAGACGATTTTTGTTCATTATTTGTACACGTTTAACTCGTTTTTCTTAATCATTTGTATTGATGAGGATTTTCAGTATCAGTATTGTATTTTCAGTAAATATTAAATATTTGGGGTCAGTAAGATATTTTAAGAAAGCTCTTATACTAAACAGAACTGCATTTATTTATGGAAGCCTGTTTTCGCCACTAAATAAACAAAAAAAAGGTTATTGCGACTTGTTATCTCACAATTCTGACTTTTTTACTCAGAATTGTCAGATATAAACTCACAATTGTGAGTTATAAAGTCAGAATTGCTAGATATGAAGTAGCAATTGCGTGATATAAACTCGCAATTGCGAGTTATAAAGTCAGATGGGATATAAAGTCGCAATTCTGAGAAATTAAGTCAGAATTGTGGGATATGAAGTCGCATTTCTCTGAACATATCAGTCTTTTTTTTCCCTCCTCATAACGGTACTTTATAACTCGCAATTGCGAGTTTGTATCTCATAATTCTGAGAAAAAAGTCCGAACTGCGAGATACAAAGTCGCAATTGAGAGAAAAATAGTCAGAATTGCGAGTTCATATCTTGCAGTTCTGACTTTATAATTCGCAATTGTGCATTTATATCTCACAATATTGAGAAAAAAGTCAGAATTGCGAGTTTATATGACAGTTCTGAGAAAAAAAGTCACACTTGCAAGATGTAAACTCGAAATTGCGAGAAAAAAGTCTTGTGAGATAACAAGTCGCAATTACATTTTTTTATTTTTTTATTCAGTGGCAAAAACGGGCTTCCATATTTATTTGATCAAAAATGCAGTAAAATATGAAACATATTAATACAATTTAAAACTACTGTTTTCTATTTTAATATATTTTAAATGTAATTTATTCCTGTGATGATAAAGCTGAATTTTCAGCAACAGTGTCACATGATCCTTCAGAAATCATTCTAAAATGTTGATTTTCTGCCAAAGAAACATAAAAGAAACATGTTGTAACATTACAATTATCTTTACTGTCACTTTTGATCAATTCAATGCATCCTTTTCTGAATAAAAATACAAATTTCTTCATAAAAAAAAACTTTACTGACCACAAACTTTCGAATAGGTGTGTGTGTGTGTTTATAATATCTCTTCATGATGACATAAATTTACATTTTGTGTGTACTGTCCCTTTAATTCAAGCAATAGATGTCAACTTGTGTGCTAATGAAGAAAATAAGCATTTTTTGACACTAGAAACCAAAAGCTGATATAGTTTGATAGAAAATGCTTGCTTAAAAACTAGAAAAATAGATACTGAACAGCTGCTGCTATAAAGCAAGATTAAGAGATTAAAAGTGTAAAACTTGAGTGGAACAGTAAAAAAGATAGAAAAAGAAAATTCTTATAAAACATAGCAAAACAAATGACTGCACCATTATTAGCCTTAAGCCAAGATGCCGGTACAGGTTTATGTAAAATATAAACGTAAATAGTGCGAGTATAAAGCGTTCAGCTATTTAAAATGGCATTCTTTCATTTGCCAGTTAAATCTGGCAGTGCATGACACAAAATATGGCCAACACATCCTTCAACAGCCTTATATGTCTCTTTTCTGAGAGAATTATTGTGGCAGATGGAAACGTTTGTGCTTAACAGAACAGCTTTGCCCTTCGTTTCAACTCTTAAAGTAGATAAATGCTAAAGGTGTCGTCGTTGTGCCAGTTCTCTTTTCACATTTACATTGAAATATATTCTTTAACAATGATTAGTGCCATATACATGTTTGATAAATGCATAAAACGCATATTTGTATTCTAAACCTATTTGATTAATAGTAAAATAAATAGCATTGTCTTGCATTCCACAGACACATTCAACCACATTATGTACAGCAAGTGCATTAAAAATAAAAGCCTTGAATAAATGAAATATTATCTGACATTAAAAAGCTCATATGTGATACATTGGTTCATAGAGAATACAGTGTGCACATTCTGTAGAGCCCGACTGATTTTGGGTCCAATCCAATAATGGGTAAACGACATAAAAGAGTGTTCACGATAAAAAAAAAGTGACTAAATGTAAAATGAGTCAAGTTCTTAGAAATGTAATCTTCATATTCATGTTGGTTTCATATGTATGGATAGCCCGTTTCCGCCACTGAATTAAAAAAAAAAAAAAGGTTATTGGTATAATTCTAACTTTATTTTTTGCAACTGCGAGTTTATATAAGGCAATTCTGAAAAATAAAGTCAGAATTGTGAAATAAAAACTTGCAATTCTGACTTATTTCTTGCAAAAGTGCATTTATATCTCACAATTCTGACTTTTTTTAAAGCTATTCTGTATTTTTTATTTTTTTTTCCAGAACTGTGAGGCATAACCTTGAAATTGTGAGTTATAAAGTCCAGTTTTGAGGTTAAAGACTGATATGTTCTTAAAATTGTGAGTTTATACAGTATCTCATAATTCTGACTTAATAATGTTTCTATCTTGCAATTCTGAGAAAAAAAGATTTGCAAAATTCCATCTCGCAATTCTGACTTTATAACTTGTGACTGCGAGTTTACATCACGCAATTCTGAGAAAAAAGATTATTATAAAATAAAAATTGCGACTTTATTTCTCAGAATTGCGAGTTTGTATCTAGCAGTTCTGATTTTATAACTCGCAATTGCAAGTTTATATCACAAATTCTGACTGAATTTTTTAGAATAGCCAGTTTCTATCTGACAATTCTGAGAAAAAAACTGTGAAATTTGTATCAAGGAATTCTAAGAAAAAAAGTCAGAATTGTAAGATTTGTAATTTTTTTTTTTTTTTAATTCAGCGGTGGAAATGGGCTTCCATACATATGATCCTGAAAATTCTAAAACAATTGAAAATTAAAAATTAAAAAATAATAATAATAATTGAATGATCTTAAAATCATCACATGGTTTAATTATCAAGTAAAAAGTAATAACACATTTTCCTCATATGTGTAAACCATTTTAATAATTACATTAAAAAATCATTAAAAAAATTCTATTTATTATTTTGCATTTCTTTTTTAATAATTAATGAAATATAATTTTTATCAAGTTTTTTTTTGGGAGTTGCACCAAATGACATTTTACAAATTTAACTTTAACAAAAACATCAAAGAGGTGTATTCAAGTCATTGTATGTATTAATTGCATTCTTACATATATATGAAGAGTTCAGATGCAAAACCAGCTAAAAGCCATCTCGGTCAAAAATGAGATACTGAGTGAATGCTCCTGACACATATTATACGTCCATTAAATACTTTTACTTCAAACTCGCTAAATTCCAGCCTCAGCCCAGTCAGAAGTACCAGTACTTACACAGAAACCTATACAAAGTAGCCAGAAAGAAATGCTCATTTTAAAGAAATACATCAGGCTTTTGCATCTGAACTCTTCATATACAACTATTATATATCAAATATTCAATAAATTAATTTCAGCAGTTTCCATAAATTCATTCTTTGAATCAGAAAGCCCTTATATTGCTATTTATATCCTCAGACAAAAATAGCCTTCAGAAATCAACCATTTCTGAAACAAAACTTTGTTATTATACGAAGCAAAGAACTCAAAGAACAGCACTAGCAGGAAATGATCCAGCTGTGCGTGAACTCTTTCTATAAGCACATGCGATACGCGTGTCTAAGTGTTCTTTGCACTAACATGTAACAATTTGTGACAATGCACATGGCATTATGCATGTACTCACCATTACATGTCTCTTTTTATATTGCTTATTAAAAAAGCAAGTACAGGCATTCAGTATCTTGCATGCCTAATTTGACTGATAATACTGGCCTACCAATATATCAGTCGGGCTCTATCTGTGGACGAAATTTATTCATTTATTTTCTGTACTGACAGTCCTGTATAATTCAGAGTGCTGAAGGTTTAAATTAATATTGCTGCACAAGTATTCTTTGGAAAAGGACCAAAGGATGCTTTAAAAGAATAGTTCAGCCAAAAATTAAATTAAAATGTACTGTAAATGTACTCAACCTCAGGCCATCCAAGATGTAGATGAACAGATTTGAGGAAATGCAGCATTACATCACTTGCTCACCAATGGATCCTCTGAGTGAGTGGGTTCCGTCAGACTCACCCATTCACTGCAGAGGGTCCAGAGTGAGCAAGTGATGTAATGCCAAACTTCTCCAAATCTGTTCTGATGAAGAAACAAACTCATCTATATCTTGGATGGCCTGAGAATGAGTACATTTTGACCACATTTTTATTTGGTTAGACTACTCCTTTTAAAACAAATCACCCAGAACCACTACAAAAGGACCAAGAGCTACATACAGAGATCTAAATATATACGACTCGTTATAATGAGGATGTGGCATTAGCTATGCCACCATAAAGGGCAAAAAAGCACACCATCCCTTAACGGTGTGGAAAAGCACATGGCCTTCTATCAACCACAAAATAAAAGAGGTGGATGTTGAACATCCTCAGAGACTTCGACTGGTGGCCAGTCTGATTATAACAGTGAAAACAAAGCAATAAAAAACAAGAGGACCTTTATCTTTCATTTCCTCCACAGTCCTTCAAAAACATCCTGACCTTTTGTTTTTTTCCCTCTGCCCTCTGCTGCCCCCTGTGGTCAGTTATGGTCATTGCATGGTCAGCCAGATCCAGCAGGCCCAAACGATCTGTTTGAACTGAAGCAGGTACACAGCCAGTGCCGTCTGCAGCTCTTCGCAGGCACGCTGGGGTCTTCGGCGGTCCGTGCAGTACAGTGCTAGACCCAGCGCAGACAGAAGCAGGAACAGGCAGGTGAGGAGGGCTAGGTGCAAACGGCTCTGGGGAGTGTCGTAGACTGGAACACAAAATCCAAAAAGATTTGGGTTGAAATGCTAAACTTGTTGGCTCCACAACTATTTAAAGCAGTCTAAAACAGAGTCACATGACATTCAGACAAAAAGCTGCCACAAATTAGGAATTAAAGGCATAGCTAACTCAAAAATGAAAATTCTTTTATTATTTACTCACCCTCATGTCGTTCCAAATCCGTAAGACCTTTGTTCATCTTCAGAACACAAATTAAGATATTTTTGATTAAATGCGAGAGCTTTCTGACCCTGCATAGACAGCAATGCAACTGACATGCTCAAGTGGTTCAACTTTAATGTTATAAGTCTACGAGAATACATTTTGTGCAGAAAGAAAACAAAAATAACGACTTTATTCAACAGATTTTTTCTCTTCCATGTCCGTCTCCACCACATGCATGAGAGTATTATACACTGTAACAATGTTCAATATTTTAACAATGTTCTTACTACCTTTCTGGGCCTTGAACGTAGTTACGTCGCTGCCTAAGCAGGGTCAGAAAGCTCGGATTTCATCAAAATATCTTAATTTGTGTTCTGAAGATGAACGAAGGTCTTACAGGTTTGGAACGAGAGTGGGTAATTAATAACAGAATTTTCATTTTTGGGTGAAATATTCCTTTAATTCACTTGTTTTAATTAGTTTCTTTGTTTTATTTATTTGTGGCTACGATTTACTATTAGTTCCCTTGGTTTTGTTAAATCACAGCCACAAATTAGAAATTCATCCTTACAACATTAATTTCCTTTGGTATAGTAAATTGTAGCCATGTATTGACTCGTTCTCTCATTTTGAATTAGTTAAAATGAGGGAATGAATTAGTACACCGTTGTCGTGATCATTTACTAAGTAGTTGTTTACATTTAATTATCTTTAAAATGTAAGAGTTTTTATGTGTTTTGGGCATTCATCTACACATTTTAGGGGTCTGAAAACTTTTGAAAACGTGTTTTAAAGTTTACGTTTAAAAAAAACAATACCACTGCCGTTTCTGTGTAAACTACAAAAATATAAATTTGTGAAAATGGTGACGTCATGCACGTGTATAACGTGCTTGTGTAGTGTTTCTTTACAAAGCGACATTGCCAATATTTTAGGTCATTTTCATGTCAACAGCAAACGTTTTGACCATGTTGTCATCTGTACGCTTAAATCAATCGTGGCCACAATTTAACTAAAATGAGGGAACAAAATAAATTGTGGGAACAAATTCTTAATTTTAATTCTTACATTTTAATTCTTAAAATGTAAGCATTTTTTGTTATTACTTTTAGCCTTTCAATCTGCACATTCACAGGCCATCCCATACACTGTACAGAAAAAAGCAAGCTGCAAGCATGCTAGTTAGCTGTTAGCTTGTCTTGAGGCTAATTTGCTAACGATGCTTTAGATAACACTGACAATAATTTGACCAAATTCTAGAATTGTTTTCTGACAATCTAGATCAGGGGACACCAAACTTGTTCCTGGAGGGCCGGTGTCCTGCAGAGTTTACCTCCAACTTTCCTCAACACACATGCCTGGAAGTTTCAGTTATGCCTAGTAAGACCTTGATTAGCTGGTTCAGGTGTGTTTAATAAGGGTTGGAGCTAAACTCTGCAGGGACACCGGCCCTCCAGGACCGGATCTGGTGAACCCTGATCTAGATCAATGCATTCATATGGTTGTCTATGAAATATTTCCAAATATTTTGGCTTTAAAGGGGACATCAGATGCCTATTTTTCAAAAATTGATATGATTCTTAAGCGCCTTCCTGAAATGCCTGCAACGAGAGGTCTTTATGGGTCCATTCGGATCTGAAAACCTGAGGTCTGACCCAAGACTTCAACCTGAGACTTCAACCTGAAAACTTCTACGAGTCCCTCGGACAAGGGCTGGGTTCGGTATTAGCGGCCTCAGTTATTGGGTAATTAAACTAAATACGACCCGATAAGACCCGAATCCTTTTAAGCTATCCCGGGTCTGTAGCCTCCTTTTGCGTTCATTTTTGAGAAACGCACATGGAAAAGGAAAATCCATTTGCTTCATTACGCTATGTGTTCATGCAGGGCTTTTTTTGTGTGTCCCTTTATCGGAGATGAGGTAAATAACACTGTTTACGTTCAGGTCCAGTCGGGGTCTCTTTAAATGATAACGAGCTACTGCTCCCCCCACCCCTCTCTTCTGTTTTTTGTGTATTCGGCAGTACATTATCATCAAAAACAAAACTAATCCACTGCGTCCTCAGTGGTTCTGATGTTGTACAGCGTACAACTGGCTGAGGGTGGAAATATGCTAATACAGGACAGTCCGTCAGCAGCCGTGGGCTGAGCCTGAGCAGTATGATGTCATACTACTCAAAAAAAATAATCAAAAGAGCTTGATAGCTGTTTCATTTTTTGGGAGATTAAAAAAAATAGTGAATGGATTTTTATCACTGTAGGGTTGTTGTGTCCACATACTGCACATTTATATGCAAACACTATGTAATTGTGAATTTTTCATCCCATATCCTCTTTAATAAGATCTTGTAGACTCATGAATTTATAATTACAAACTTACATAAGTGGGAAGAAGGAAATTTCTTATGTCACACGAAGGCAGCATTATTTACTTGCTAAGTCTTCGGAATTCCACAAGGGTTAACACCACTAACTTCACTTTTAACCAAAGAAAATTAAGAAACTCTCTTTGAGTTGTACATGCATGATATGTCTCAATGTAATATTTTAAACAGGCAAAGGCAAACAAATTGCAGCTCCATTCTTTAAAACCACAGCAAAAGGCCACTTACAAATAATCAAGACTTTTCCGAGTCCCAGACTGCATGCAAGAAAATGTGTCATGCATCTTTTCATGCATTTTTGAGATCCACCACACTGTTCAACACATTTATTATCTACTTACCTCCCAAACAGTCATAGTACGGAATGTCTGGAAACCCAACATAAAGGCAATGGTTTAGGCTTGATTTCAAGTTAGTCAAAATCTTTGTAAAACCTATAACCATACATATAGCTAAAGATGCAGCCACATTTACCGCTTCACAAAATCCAGGTAATCCACACAATCTGGATTTTCGCACAAGGGCGAAAGTTCAGATTCGTCCCACCAATGTGTCACAGCGACGAACAGAATGTAGCTTGGTTCATATATCACTACAACACTGACAACTAACAATTGACCTTTTCTTGTGAAATTTCGCTAATGTGACCACACTTAAATCTTTGGAGACACAGAAACATACGACGTTCATTCGTATTGGGTTTTGCAATAAGACCTTTTGAAACAAGCTCTTGAGAGAAGGACAAACTGTGTATTTAAACAAACTACACTGGTGCCTTGAATTACTACCTTCCTTAAACTCCTTAAATTAAATTCCTTGTTTCATTAACATAACAGTGTTGCTGGCACAGATTGCACCCTACCTAATTTGCATGTATAATTAATCTGGAAAGTAAATCACTTGGGTATGTTTGTGCATCCCTTCTTTTCTTTTTTCAAAACAAGGAGATTCATTAACCGCAGACCTCAATGAGAACAATCTTTTACAATGCACTTCAACATGTTTAATTTACTTTACTATTTATAAGTGCCAGCTCTTAATAATGCAGAGAACCATTTTAAAGAGTCTCTGGAGATTTTAGGGACTGCTAGAGCAGGTTTGTTTGAACTCTCTCACCATGAACAGTGATCTCCGGCTCTCTGAAGCGAACCCGCCTCTCGGTTTTTCGCCTACGCGATGAATCTGACTCCACGTTGCTCACGTTGGATCTTTTCAGAATAGAGGTGGGCAGTTTTTCATTTATGACCTGAAATCAGAAAAGACAAAACTATTGACTTTAAAATGTATGATAGAAGCTATGAAGATATTTGACTGTGGCAGTAGGTTCCCATAAATTTACCTCCTGATTTCTAAGACCTTTCGACATTCGCATGCATTTCATGTCATAAGACTGTTTGCAATAAAATGTCATGACATTTTAACAGAAAAAGTAGAGTGAAAAACAATGTGATTTACACAAGCTGAGTCATGGATCAATTATGTGACAAATGTATTAATTTATTCAAAAATCAAACTGCAAATATGTAAATGTGATGACTAGAATGAGTACGTTTTTCATTTGTATTTTTTTGAGGCATTCTGAGACTATACAAATGTCCTGACATCACAATGAAGAAAAATTAAGAATTGGATAATATTGGACAATTTGATCTATTATTAATGGCAACATAACACAACATAGCTACATACCCCAGCTTGTAAAATGTCATTTGGTCCTAAAAAATGTAATGTTATTAATGAATTATTAATTCAAGATATTTGTAAAACTGGGTAAAAAAAATCTTGATTAATCAATTCTTATTTTTACGAAACAACATTGATTCTTAAATCCCAAGAATCGATTAGTCTAGCCTTTTGATTTAATAAATAGAACATTTTAGCGCACCTCCCATCCAACAGATTTGTGGTTCATTACTTAATAACCGCGCAAAAGACGTCAGTATAACTGCTTGTAAACAATGTCTTGTAATGTCATATTTACCTCAGAAAAAAACACATTCAGTCACCATAAACTGGTCAGTCAGCTAGAAAAATGAAATCTACAGAGCAGCATTTCGCTAAAAAAATGCACCATATAACATAACTCTAACCCTAACGAATTGGAGCGGAAATATAATTATGTAACTAATTGTAACTTTATTATTATAAAAAAGTAAATGAGTGTAATGTGTTTGTATACAAATCAGTTCATTTTAACCTTCAATATTATAGTAACTTTGCTGTAAAAAAACAAAAAAAAACTGGTTAGCTGGTCTTAGCTGGTTTAAGCTGGAATTAGCTGGTTTTAGCTGGTTTTCCAGGCTGGCTAGGCCGGTCAAGCTGGTTTTAGCTGGCTGTTCCAGCTAGTACCAGGTAAGACTAGCCTGAGCAGCAATGGAAGTAGCCAAGACCCCTCTAAAACCAGCCTACTGACCAGCTATGACCAGCTAAGACCTGCTGGAAAAAAAAAAATGCTAAAACCAGCCTAAGATGGTTAGCTGATTTAAGTTGGAAGTCGCTGGTTTTAGCTGGTCTCCCAGCCTGGCTAGGCTGGTCAAGCTGGTTTTAGCTGGTTGCTCCACCTGGTCTCCCAGCTGGACCAGCTAAGACCAGCCTGACCAGCTAAGGAAGTGGCCAAAACCCCTCTAAAACCAGCCTACTGAACACCTATGACCAGGTGGTCCTATGAACAAAAAAACATTGTTTACAAGCTGGTTTAAGCTGGTTGGCTGGTTTTAGCTGGTTTAAGTTGGAAGTAGCTGGTTTTAGCTGGTTGTCCAGCTGGTCTCCCAGCCTGACTAGCTAAGACCAGCCTGACCAGCTAAGCATATGGCCAAAATCCCTTTAAAACCAGCCTACTGACCAGCTATGACCAGCTAAGACCTGCTAAAAACAACTAAAACTAGCCTAAGCTGGTTGGCTGGTTTAAGATGGAAGTAGCTGGTTTTAGCTGCTTTCCCAGCCTGGCTAGGCTGGTAAAGCTGGTTTTAGCTGGTTGTCCAGCTGGTCTCCCAGCCTGACCAGATATGACCAAAACCAAACAAACAAATAAACAAACAAACAAAAAAAAAAAAACATTGTTTACAAGCTGGTGAAAATTTTGTGAAAGCAAATTTCCTTGTGTGAGGACAATAAATTATGAATCTGAATCTGGTTTAAGCTGGTTTGCTGGTTTTTGCTGGTTTAAGTTGGAAGTAGCTGATTTTAGCTGGTCTCCCAGCCTGGCTAGGCTGGTCAGGATGGTTTTAGCTGGTTGCTCCAGCTGGTCTCCCAGCCTGACCAGTGAAGGAAGTGGCCAAAACCCATTAAAACCAACCTACTGACCAGGTATGACCAGCTAAGACCTGCTGAAAAAAACAAACAAACAAAAAAAAAAAACAGCTAAAACCAGCCTAAGCTGGTTGGCTGGTTTTAGCTGGTCTCCAGGTGTACATGTGTATTTTTTACTTGATGGTTACATATTCACTGAGTTTAATCTTTTCTTGACAATATCAAAGTTGTTGAAAACCATATTAAACCAACATGAATGCAAAGAGTACATTTCTAAGAAATTCCATTTTTCTTCTTCGTTATTATGGTGTGTCATTGGCTGCAGTATTACCTTTGTTTTAGGAGTTTCCTGTTGTATGTATGGCTCTTTTCTGTGACGCAGTTCTGAGTGTCTGTCCTTATGGCTATGAGAGATGCTACTCAGAGCATCGCTGAATGACTCGGTGGCCGAGAACCTTTTGGAAAGAGTCGACACACACTCTCCCAATGAATCTGTAATATAAAAAGCACTTTACAAACTGCAGAACAACATATTTGACACCACATCAGCAAAAACCAACACACATATTTGTTTCTAGTCGGAAGAGTTTGCACGATGAAACTAGTTTAGCAGAGAATAATTTAACATTGAAACTATGACACAGTGCCACGCAGGTGATATGTTGTGCCGAAAGCATTTTTCTCTAAGAAAGCTGACTCTGCAGCTGAGTTTGACATTCATGACACATTGCAGCCCTATACAATACATTTTTCATCGTCCAGGAAAAAGGCAATAGGGAAGACACAGAACGGCCTGTCCCTACAGAAAACTAGCAAAGCATTTCTGCTTACAAAAATGCCCTGGCCTCAAACTGTCAAAGACACGACATGGCTTTGCTGCCTGAGATCTGAAACGTCATCAGCTGCAGACAGAAAGTGCATGCTTGGAATAAATGTTTACTCGTTCAGGTGATTTAGCGCTGCAATTTTTTTAATCCTACAGAACTATGCGCGGTAGACTTAGATGTAGTAAAATTTACTTGCTTCCTCACTGAGTGAAGTGAAAAATGGCTGTATATTTGTAACATTCTCAGTAAGGACTCTTATTAGAAGCTGTTTGGGTTGTATAGGCCTAGATTCTAGAATATACAATAAACTGCAAAGCAGATGAGCTTAAATAAGCTTTATACAGATTTACCATATAGCAAATTACTGTGGTAACTTAGTTCTGTAAATAGCCACATCCCCCTAATGCAATTCTCCCTAATTGATTGTTTCCAAATAAACACACCATCTTTGTATCAGAATACTTTTGTCTTTGTAATTCTTTAGATGGACATACTGGAGACCTGGGTTAATTCATTTTATGTTAGAGCGTCTCCCATACCCCTAATGGCCCCGGAGATGTAACACTCTTAAGAAAAATAACCAATTAAACAAACTAAATTACAGTAAGCTTATGTTTTAAAGGTATAGTTCAACCAAAATGCTCACAAATGGATCCTCTGCAGTGAATGGGTGCCGTCAGAATGAGAGTAAGAATGATCTAATGTTAAATTTCACCAAATCTGTTTTGATGAAGAAACAAACTCATAAATATCTTGGATGGCTGTACATTTTTTCCATGCTTTTACACATTTAAAGAACCAAAAAGAGGGAAACAGCAGGGATAGTTCACCAAAAAATGAAAATTGACCCATGATTTACTCACCCTCACGCCATCCTACTGTAGGCTATATGACTTTGTTGTTTCAGACGGATACAATCAGAGTTATAATAAAAATATCCTTGCTCTTCCAGGCTTATAATGGCAGTGAATGGCTGTTGATATTCAAAAGTCTAATAAAGTCCAATAAAGTGCATCCATCCATCATAAAATGTACTCCACATGGGTCTGGGGGGTTAATAAAAGCCTTTCGAAGTAAACAAATCCATATTTAAACTTTAAAACTGTAATCTTTAGATTCCGCTAACTGTCGTACATGTGTTCACAAGAGAGTAGCGTTCCAGCGGATGCCGTAGGATGTAGCGTAGCGTGTATGCTAGTCTCGCGAGAACCAAGTTTGTTTACAGCAAAGGAAGACCAGTCTCCTCTTGGCTTATACCGAAATCCTCTGTCCTTCTGTTCTGTCCACTGTGTTTCCACATGTCACCGTGTTTGCCTACATCATCTGCTGGAACGCCACTCTCTTGTGAATATGCGTACGTTAACAGAAGCTAGAGATTACAGTTTATATGTTTTTCTTACACAAACGCATAAATTCTCTTCAGTAGGCCTTTATTAACCCTCCAGAGCCGTGTGGAGTACTTTTATGATGGATAGAGGTACTTTATATTGCTTCAAATTCTCAACAGCCATTTACTGCCATTATAAAGCTACATTTCTTAATAAAACTCCAGCTGCATTTGTCTGAAAGAAGAAAGTCATATACGCCTAGAATTGCTTGAGAGTGAGCAAATCATGGGGTAATTTTAATTTTTGGGTGACCTATCCCTTTAAATAAATAGCATTTTGTCAGAAACTATGCTTATTAAGGACATTTTGCCTTCCATAATTGATATAATGTTTTCAAAATCATGTTCTAGTGCCAATTTAATACTCAAGACATTTTCCACAGTTACATTACTTGTATATTCTGTTTTGCCGATCTCAGCATAGACAGTGGCTAGTAGCTCCAGACTCCGGGCTGTGATGGGGTGATCGTTACCAAAAGCCCTCTGGTGGATTTTTGTGGCCTAAATAGGGAAAAAAATGGAGAAATTACAATTACTTAACATTTCTTTAGATATAAATGCCTAATGTTATATTGCATATATACTAAAACACAATGTACTTACTTTGCCACTGTATTCTAAAGCAAGGTGGGGTCTGAAAGCAATAGAGAGTGACACAAACATTAGCAATGATGGTCCAAATAGGTTATTTTGCATGTGTAAATTTGTTCTTTAAATAAAATTCAAGACAAATGTTGTTTTAAAAAACTGATATTATTTTAAGCTCCTTCAGCACGTTAGAAAAGTGTAGATACTGCATAAAAAAAAAAAAACACTAAGCAGTATGGAAGCATGTAGTCTGAACATCACAGAGCACGTGTCTGTCTGTTTACTGCACGTGGGAGAGAGATTCACACACGTTGTCTATTATCGATCAGTAAATCTATATCATCGGTTACGCCTTCAGGACTCGGTTGACCTTTTTTACCGCAGCCATAAAGAGTGAGAGTTTATTTGCAAAGAGGGTTTGGTATAATATCACATATTTCAACATAATATACTAGACGGATCATTAATATTGATAAGTGTTCTGTGAGCAACAGCAATAACAGTCCATCTAATGGAATATATAAGAGGAGGTCAAAGCCAAAGCCATAATACTTACAGCATGTGAGTATGAGTCGGTACAGTAAAGCATGTTAGGACATAGCTACCGGCTTGGTATCAAGTTAATTTGCTTATCAAAGATTATTACAGCAGGTCAGTATTTATAAAAGGAAATGTGAATGAGAGTGAGTCAGTCAGGCGAACACTTGACATTCGCTGGATCTCTCACCCAGCATAAAACCTTATATAACTACTCTCTTGACACTACAGAAACACTTGATTGTCACATCAAAAAGGAATACTAGCATACTGCTTATTGTGCTACAAATTCAGCTTTGAAATCACAGGAATAAATTACATTTTAAAATATATTCAAATAGACAAGTTATATTAAACAGTAAAAATAAGTTAGACAAAAATATCTCAGATTGAGCGATTGAGGTGCTGTGTTGCTGGATGTAATAATGAACATAGTGGTCGTCGTTTACTCTTGACATCTGAGCTGCTGAAGATATCTGTCTATGTTCACGCAAATCATTTGTGATCCAGCTTAACTTACAGCAGAAGTGAGTATAAGGTTTTTTTAATGAATCTTTGCGATCGCCTTTCCTAATAACCTGCTAGTTAGCAAGTTTAGCGGCTAAACACAGCTAAATGCGGCTAAAGTAAACAGGCTTATCACTCCACAAAGAGAAGAGAGGGAGCGGGGTGAGCAGAGCTCATTAACATTTAAAGCAGCTTTGACCAGAACAGGATGATTTTTGCAGAGCTGATTTTGGCAAGGTAAAAAGGGTGTTGTTTTACACTACCATTAAGAATTTTTAACCAAAGTATATTATAGACTTTTTATTAAGATCCTAAAGAATCATATCAACTTGTGGAAATGGGCATCCGATGACCCCTTTAACTGCATTGCAATTAACAAGCAATCACTGTACATGTCTGAAAACATTTAAAGAATGCTGAAGTGCTTTAAAGTGAAGGTTATGCATCCAAAAAATTCACATACTGCACAGTATATGTTAATGCATACTGTATAAATAACATGAGGAGTAAGGCAGCACACTATTCAGAACCTCCTCCTGTAAGTCATCACATGGTAAACACATGACTCATAGGGTTCAGTACATACAAGCATCTGTTACAGAAGCCCTAGGCTATGAATAAAGCAAATACAGATGAGTTTAAATATCAAAGACATGCATAATGAACTATGCCAGCACTTAAGATGTGCAAACAATGTGCAACCTTTATCTAAATCCTCTGTGACTCACAGTCTATAGCATATTTTATCCATATAGATTCTGTCTTGCTAAGTCTATTTTTACCACATTTACAAGTAGTATCGGGACACGGTTGTAAATAAAAGTAGAGCACGTAGGCATAAAGCTCATTTGATCCCAGTGGCCTGCACCTCTGCTTTATTTAAGCACAGATACAAAAAGCCACAGCAATAGCCCACCTCAGCCAGGCTCGCTGAGGCATGCGGATCCATTACAGCGCCCGTCACAACAAATCTGGGCACACGTGTGCTGTGATTCCTACTGGAGCTAGTGGAAATGTGCAGCCCATGCCAGAGATATAGCACTCAGCACTCTCTTCTTTTTGGCTGGAACTCCTGGCATGTGTGTGATGAACGGTGCTATTTGGATGGGCAACAGTTTGCCCTCAGGGTGTATATTGAGAAATTTCCTAGGGATTTTGGATGGAAGTTTTTCCTCATGTGGTCATTTAGCACTACATGGTCCTGATTGCAGCACTAAATGCATGGTATTGTACTTTAATTAGCTTTTTTTTTTGGATTTAGGTCAGGAGTTTGAAACATTCACATATTCTAAATGTCATGTTATGTTTTATACTATTCTTCCTTGAATGTACAGCATGTTTTTAAAGCCATACATATGTCAGTGTGGTTATTATGGTCCTGCTTTAATTAATAATGACTAGGTGTTGGTTTGCACTGTTTTGGATTGTCCTCAGAGGACATTTGATCGGACACAACATGGCAAAGCTCTCAGCTACAAGAGCACTTCCTGCCCCGACACTGAAAGATTCAAGAGGCAGAACCACTTCCTATTCACTCCACAGGGCTACATTTTGTGTCATAACTATCAGACTTTAAAAAGTAAATGTAGTTGTGACCTGAAATAAAAATACAACCACACTTTGGGTATCAGTTGGGTGTCAACATGGATGTGAAATACTGATTTGAGTGTCAATGATACAAGAATGTCTACTATCCATGATAAAATGAAAAAAAAAAAAAAACTTTGAAACTCAATTTTGAAAATGTTTATGGCATTTTTAAAGACTGTACAATGTCAGGAGGTGTAACCACCAAGTAAAAATTAATAAGGTAACACTTTATTTTAAAGTGTCCTTGTTACATATGTTATATGTACTTTCTATTATAATAGCAATTAATTATCTGTAATTACATGCAGGTAACCCTAAGCCCAACCCTAATCCTAACCCTAACCATAGAGTAAGTACATGTATTTAATTCAAATTGTGGGGGGACTACTTAATAGGTTTAATATGATTTGATTTTTAAAAGTCATGTGGTGCAATCAGTGAAGTCATATTGTCCTAACATGCAGAAAAGTAAAGTCACTTTATGTAAAAATTATGTAAAAAATTAATAGGATAAAAATGAAAGGGAACCCTGGTATAATGATTTGAGTATCAATGATACAGGAATTTCCACAAAGCCTTTGACAAAAACCTTTGAAACTCAATTTTTAAAAACATTTATGGCATTTTCAGGAAATTATTTAAAGACTGTAACCACCAAGTAAAAATTAATACATTTTTTGAAAATTTCAATAATGATGTAACTGCTTAATAGGTTTAATATGATTTGATTTTTAAAAGTCATGTGGTGCAACCAATGAAGTCATGTTGTCCTAACATGTAGACAAGTTTTCAAGAAATCTTTTTAAAGACTGTACAATGTCATGAGGTGTAACCACCAATTAAAAATGAATACAATTTTTGAAACTTGAAAATGCTTTTTTGCATGTTTGTGAATGTTAGTTGGACAGATAACTTTCTAACAACTTGGTACAACCAAGGAAGTCATGTTGTCCTAATGTGTAGAAAAGTAGAAAAGTTTTCAAGAAACATTTTTAAGGACTGTACAATGTCATAAGGTGTAACCACCAAGTAAAAATTACTTAATGGGTTTAATATGATTTGATTTTTAAAAGTCATTTGGTGCAACGAAAGAAGTCATGTTGTCCTAACATGTAGAAAAGTAAAGTCACTTTATGTGAAAAAATCAATAAACAGGTTAAAAATTAAAGGGAACCCCTGGTATTAAGACTTGTAGTATGTCATATTTTGGACTATGGGGGGTGCCATTATTTTGATGACTTGAAATGGTTGCAATCGGAGAGCTACTGGCGCTACCTTTTGCTATTATTACTGCAACACAAGCTGGAATACACAACTCAGAAAACAAAATACTGATTCAATTACCACAGCTACTGTAAGAGCTTACAAGTGGTGATGGATATAAGCGTAGGCTTAAACTAAATGCCGTACCATCGTTTTTCTCCCACGAGGAGTACAATATCCCCCGGATATCAAGTGAAATCTGCGCTGAGAAACTCTTTCAGTGGCTGCGGCGTCATGACAAGCGTTGACGCGTACATCCTGTCAGGATGGCATCTAGCGTTTCTTGTCTCTGCCATTTGTAAGCTATTTCAGTATTTCTGGTCTACTAAAAGCCTCAAAGGCATCAGGGCTAAAGTGGAAAGAACAAAGATGCATCGCTTCTCTTGTTGCCCTATGACTGAAAATTACACCCAAAAGCCACACAATATGGCATCGTTTCAGTATTTTATTTTCCGAGTTGTGTTGCGGTAAAAATAGCATCAGGTACCACCAGCAGCTCACCGAGTGCAACACCTCATCAAAACAAATTGCCCCCCATAGTCCAAAATATGTATAAACCGATGTGGATTTTTAAATTACGGAAATATTTTATGCGTTTTCTACATATTTCAGTAAGAGACATCATTTATGTTATATTAAGCCATACAGGTCTTTAAGTGTCATGATACTGACCCCTGAGCTGATGTTATTTCATAACGGGAGACATAATGAGGTGATCATGCGTAGTTGTTCGGGTGTTTTCAACAGCTTCAACCATGACTGCTGTCCTAGTTGACCAGCAGATCTTGAAGATCTGTCCTCTTCAGGTTTCAACAGTTACCCGACCCAAAGAGTTTAACGGATTACATACTAATGGTGTGGATACCCCCACAATTCATTGTCCGGTGAAACATTATCTTACTGGGGCAGCAATAAAACAATCTCGTTCTCATTCAAGTTTAATGTCATCCTCTCTCCTGCGGCACCAGCAAGCTGTCTTCTTCCCTGGGACAATCAGGTTAAATGCTTTAAGTCCCCAACCAGTGCCAACCGGGGGTCATAAATGTCCTCAAGTGTATGTGGTAGTGGCCTTACAAAAGTGCACCTCATCATGTTAAGCCCCCGGAGGAAAGCGGACACCTCACTCAGAGTGTCCCAGTAACATTTGAAACCTGGAGACTCACATAACACAAGTCACCTTTCTCTTCCTCTCTCCCTATGGGCGCTCACTTGACACAGTATAATAGGGGATTCCTAATTCAGCATAAATATAAAACTATGTACATCCCAGAATATTAACTGTCCTTCATGAATATTAACAAAATCATAAGTCTGTAAAATGTGAAGTTGTTTATATATATATATATAATATATATGCAAATAAAAAGTTTTTTATTATTATGTTTTGTATTATATTTATATTTAAAAAGACTTTTAAGGGTCAAATCAGGTAGAAATGCTACCCCTAAATAAAAATATACTTTTAAAAAAATAATTAAAACATATATTCACTTTAATAAAACCAGTTATGTTGAATCTTACATCTGAAACAATTCACTCTATAAAAACACAGATAAACCTTTTTTGTATGTGTTTATATTTAAAGAAAAGTTACTACAGCAGCAGTCAAGTATTTCTTGAAGACATAAACAAGACATTTAAGTGAGGACAGTCAGCACAAATAATATGACTAAGTGTGTAATTCTTTGCCAAACTGTGTAAGAGTAGTTGAATGCATCTAAATCATGTATTTAGACTATTAGTGCCCAATAAATTCCCTGTATCAATATACACGCTTCACGGAAATTATATTTCACATGCCAATTTTGTCAAAATTAGTCTGCTAAAAGCAATCTAGCATGCTGTATATATCATTGTCACAGGCAGTTCAGTGTCCTACCTTTTGCTCATGATGCAGAGCTGAGCTAGTCTCTCAAGATCCTGGGCCTGTGAAGCCTGTTCTGATAACTCCTCTTGAGACAGACATCCTGACGGTCCCAATGTTCCGTCTTCCTGAGACCCTGATTCACACAAAGTCTGTCAGAAACCTCACAGCACTCACAGAGACTCACACGTACAGAGACAACAAGACTGTGACAAGAGTGAAAAAGACAGAGAGGGAGGGAGGGTGCGAGAGGAGAGACGGCCGATCCCTGCCACCACACCCACAGATTCAAATGCTCTTACAAGGAAATGAGACGTATGAAAAACAGAGGCTTTGGAAGAGCGTCCAGCTTTGACCGTTCAAAGACAAGTCCAAGAAAATAACAAAGCTATTATATTGTCTGCCTGACTATGAATGAAGACTTAAAGCCTTAAAGGAACAGTTCACCCAAAAATAAAAATTCTGACATTAATTACTCACCCTCATGTCGTCCTAAACCTGTTAGACCTTTGTTCATCTTCGGAACACAAATTAAGATATGCCTAATGAAATCCAAGAGCTTTCTGACCCTGCATAGACAGCAACACAAGTACCACGTTCAAGGCACAGAAAGGTATTAAGGATATGACTTCAGTGGTTCAACTATAATTTTATGAAGCTACGAGAATACTTTTTAAGCGCAAAGAAAACAAAAATAACAACTTTATTAAATCTCTTCTCTTCCGCGTCTCTGCCGCACATTCACGAGAGTATCACGTTCATCTCTTTTAGTTCATCGTCTGTATACTCTGGTTCAAATAAGTAAGGCTGGGCAAAAAAAAGTCATCCACTCTGTCGAAATCTTCGGACATGTTTACAAAGACTGTTTTATGTACAGCATGTGTCTTCTTCTGCTTGTAAACAAAGCGCAGTGCATCCAGGTTCTACGTCAGAATGCCGACTCCTGCGCCAGCAGCACCAGATGCATGAGTAATGGTGAATGCACGTCAAAGACTGACACAGAACAGAAGAAATCGTTACATAAAAGTGCTATTTTTGTTTTCTCTGCACACAGAAAGTATTCTCGTAGCTTCATAAAATTAGGGTTGAACCACTGACGCCACATGGACTGTTTTAACAATGTCCTTACTACTTTTCTGGGCCTTGCACAAGTTGAGTTGCTGTCTATGCAGGGTCAGAGAGCTCTTGGATTTCATCAAAAATATCTTAATATGTGTTCCGGAGATGAACAAAGGTCTTACGGGTTTGGAACCATATGACAGAATTGTAATTTTTTAGGTGAACTATCCCTTTAACATTTCTGTAATCCAGCTTAATAAAGAGCAATTCCTTTCTCATATTTTGTCACCTTCATTTTGTACTAAACTTGCATGACTTTATTTTTTTCAACTGAACACAAAACGTGACATTTTAAATATTATACTAGCCACTTATTTGAATGTCAAAATTCTCTAAAGTTACAAAACGTCTAGGTTACGTACGTAACCCTCGTTCCCTGAAGGAGGGAACGGAGACGTTACATATGGGAACTCGCTTGAGTGACCAATCACCTCTGAGCTTTACAGAAAAGGCCAATGAAATTGGCGAGTGGAGTTTGCGTGCAACGCCACTCCCCCGTACATACGGGTATATAAGATGGCGGCGCGCATCCACTCATTCAGGTTTTTGCTGAGGAGCCGAGCCGCAGCCCGGCATCAGCGCGACCTAGGGTTGTGGCAGGGGATGTAACGTCTCTGTTCCCTCCTTCAGGGAACGAGGGTTACGTACGTAACCTAGACGTTCCCCTTCAGTCGTTTCACTACGACGTTACATATGGGAACAGACCCATGGAAAAGGCCACAACCCTAAGGCCGCGGTACGCAAGAGACCAAATGCTGACAGGCGGACGTGTCAGAAAGTGGAGTCAATACGTAACCTTCCCAACACCCTAGGGACCAATAGAGGGGCCCCATAGGGGTGCCAGATGTAGTGAAGCATGGGTTGGGGGGGGCGGAGCACATGTGGTTTAGGCATGTGGAATAAAGAAATTGAATATATCTATTATGGATATAGATATATGAGGGAAAACACAGCCTTCTGGCTGACTGTGGAAAAATACTGAGACATTTTGCCACAACCTTCTGGGCGAAGGAGACCCAGTCGGAGCACAGTCTCAGACTACTCCGCATCTAGTCCTGACTGCGGGGCATGGAGGACCCAGGTTCGCCGGAGGGAACATTCTGGGAAATTAGCGCACGGATCCCGTGGGAATGGTGCAGCAAGCCGACACCTGCCGGCCTCCCGCAAATTACCTGATGTTACCTTAACACACGGGAGGACACGGGCTCTATGCGGAGATTATAAAATCTCGCGAAAGTGTTAGGTGTCGCCCAGCCCGCAGCTCTGCAGATGTCTGCTAGCGAGGCGCCGTGCGCCAGCGCATAGGAGGAGGCAACACTCCGAGTGGAGTGAGCTCGAACTCCTAGGGGGCACGGCTCTCCCTGGCTTTCATAGGCCAGGGAGATGGCATCTACCACCCAATGGGCCAACCTCTGCTTGGAGACAGCATTTCCCTTCTGCTGTCCTCCGAAGCAAACAAAGAGCTGCTCGGAGCGTCTAAAGCTCCGGGTGCGGTCCACATAAACCCGTAAGGCACGAACGGGACACAGCAACGCTAAGGCCGGGTCTGCCTCCTCCGCACTTGGCCTGTCCCTGTCCCCCCGCGTCTTTACGAAGGTCGCGGAGGGGGCCCTGAACCCGCTATGGTGGAAGGGCATTCGCATCCTCAACTATCTCGACGACTGGCTCATCATTGCTCACTCGCGAGATCAGTTGTGCGAACACAGGGACCTGGTGCTCCAGCACCTCAGCCATCTGGGCCTTCGGGTCAACCGAGAGAAGAGCAAACTCTCCCCAGTGCAGAGGATCTCTTTTCTCGGCATGGAGCTGGACTCGGTCAATATGACAGCCTGCCTCACCAACGAGCGCACGCAGTCAGTGCTGAGCTGCCTGAAATCATTCAGGCACAAAACAGCGGTCCCTCTCAAAATTTTTCAGAGGTTCCTGGGGCATATGGCAGCCGCAGCCGCAGTAACGCCGCTCGGCTTGCTTCATATGAGACCGCTTCAGCGCCGGCTACACGATCGAGTCCCAAGATGGGCATGGCACCGTGGCACACTCCGGATTGGCGTTTCCCCGCAGTGTCGCCGCCTATTCAGCCCGTGGTCAGACCCTGCTTTCCTACGGGCCGGAGTCCCCTTAGGACAGGTCTCCAGACATGTTGTGGTCCACACGGATGCCTCCACCACGGGTTGGGGTGCTGTATGCAACGGGCAAGCAGCCTCGGGCTCCTGGACAGGACCTCGACTGCTTTGGCACATCAACTGCCTGGAGTTGCTAGCAGTGCTTCTCGCGCTGCGTCGCATTCTTCCGATGCTCCGCCACAAGCACGTGCTTGTCCGCACGGACAACACTGCGACCGTAGCGTACATCAACCGCCAGGGTGGTCTACGCTCCCGTCGTATGTCGCAACTCACCCGCTATCTGCTCCTGTGGAGTCAGACGCGGCTGAAATCGCTGCGCACCGTTCACATTCCAGGGGAGCTCAACCGTGCAGCCGATCAGCTCTCACGGCAGCCCACCCACCCTGGAGAATGGCGACTCCACCCCCAGACAGTCTAGCTGATTTGGAGTCGTTTCGGCGAGGCCCAGATAGATCTGTTTGCCTCCCCGGAATCCTCCCACTGCCAGCTCTACTACTCCCTCACCGAGGCTCCCCTCGGCAGGGACACACTGGCACACAGCTGGCCTCCGGGGCCCAAGTATGCCTTTCCCCCAGTGAGCCTTCTTCCACAGACCCTGTGCAAGATCAGGGAGGACGGCGAGCAGGTTCTGCTGGTTGCGCCGTACTGGCCCACCCGAACCTGGTTTGCCGACCTCACGCTCCTCGCGACAGCCCCTCCCTGGAAGATCCCCTTGAGGAAGGACCTTCTTTCTCAGGGGATGGGCACAATTTGGCACCCGCGTCCCGATCTATGGAACCTACACGTGTGGCTTCTGGACGGGACACGGTAGACCTCTCCGGCCTTCCACAGGCCGTGATAGAAACTATCACTCAGTCTAGAGCCCCCTCCACGAGGCAGGCCTACGCACTGAGGTGGGGTCTCTTTGTTGACTGGTGTGCCTCCCGTGGGGAGGACCCACAGAGATGTCCGATCGCAGTGGTGCTTTCCTTTCGGCAAGAGAAGTTGGAGCGTAGGCTGTCCCCTTCAACTCTCAAAGTGTATGTCACGGCTATCGCGGCATATCACGATGCAGTCGATGGAGCATCCATCGGGAAGCATCAACTGGTCGTGAGGTTCCTCAGAGGTGCGAGAAGGGTTAATCCCCCTAGACCGCACCTCAACCATCAACCACCGGGACGGGCTGGTCAGCTCTAGCCAGGCCGCCAGCCTGGTCACCAGTGGGATCAGCGGAGCGTTGACCGACGTGACCGCGGTGGGGCAGCCTGCGGGAAGGGGAAGGGTACTGGTCCCAGAAGGATGAACGTCCTGGAGAGCAGTCTGGCTGCGCTGGGCGGCACTTACCTTCTTCCCAGGTTCCCGCGCTGGCGAATGTTGGCTCCGAGTCCGAACCCGAGGAGACATATTGTCGCTCAGGAACAGATCCCGGGGCACTTGGCCCAGAGATGTGGAAAATTGCTCTTTCTGTGAGTGGGTGGGTACCGCCGACCTGTAGGTCGACGGCGGCTGAACACACAGAAGGTCCCAGCCCTCCTCCGGGAGTGGGAGCAGAGATGTTCTCGTCCACCGAAGAGCAGCTTCCACCATCTCCGGGCTGCCCGTGTCAGGGGCGCCGCGCAGAGCTGCGGGTCTTGGTTGCTGGCCCCTGAGCAGCGGCACGACGTCTGCCGGCGAGGCGCGCATCATGGGCCTCAGCCGGAGACGGAGCAGGTTGTGCTTGCTTCTTGGGGGCCGCAGGGGGGCGCCCTCGGCGACGAGCAGGCTGAGGCTGGGCACCCGGGGACTTCCTGGTAGTCTCACGCCGGGGCAAGATGTGTTTAATTGCCTCGGTCTGCTTCTGGACTGCCGAGAACTGCTGGGCAAAGTCCTCGACAGTGTCGCCGAAGAGGCCGGCCTGGGAGACAGGAGCGTTGAGAAAGCGTGCTTTGTCGACATCTGCCATCTGCGCCAGGTTCAGCCAGAGGTGGCGTTCCTGGACCACGAGCATGGACATCACCTGACCAAGGGACCGCGCCGTGACTTTAGTCGCCCGGAGGGCGAAGTCAGTCGCCGCACGCAGCTCCTGCATCACCGTTTGTCAGGACTACCCTTGTGAAGTTCTTTCAACGCCTTGGCCTGGTAGACCTGCAGGGTGGCCATGGCGTGCAGGGCAGTGGCGGCCTGGCCCGCAGCACTGTAGGCTCTGCCGGTAAGGGCCGACGAAAGCCTACAGGCTTTCGACGGGAGGCGCAGAGAGCCCCGCCAGGTGGCGGCGTCTTGCGGGCATAAATGCACCGCAACCGCACGCTCAACCTGAGGGACCCCCTCGTACCCCCTGGCCGCCCCGCCGTCAAAGGTAGCGAGGGCTGAGGAGGTAGGACGTGAACGAGCCGAATAAGGGGCCCGCCACGCCCTAACCAGCTCATCATGCACCTCCGGGAAGAAAGGCACCGGGGCCGAGCGCGGCGGTGCCGCAGACCTCGTCCCCAAAAACCAATCATCCAGCCTCGAGATATCGGGAGGAGGCACCTTCGGCCCGGAGGAGCATAGCGGACAGTTCGGCGTCCGCCTCGGATGGAGCAGCGACCGCGGAGGGGCGCCGCTTCGCCGAAGCGCCCGATTCATCTGCCGACCGTTCACCCTCTGATGCTGAGATAGACATCTCTTCCTCCGGGGGAGCACCAAAAGAGACGCTGGGCCCGCTTTTAGACGGGGGAGCGGTCTGTTTGGGCATCATCACGGGATTCTGCACCGTCACCTGGAGGTCCCCCAAGCGCCTCGCCGTAGCAGCCGTAAAGCCTTTCTGGCCCGACGAACTGCCGCGGGAAGACGACGAGGGGAGCCATCTCGCGAACGAGAGGCGGGACCTCAACGTGGCCATGGACATACGCTCGCAATGAGCGCATGAACCTTCCACAAATGCTGCCTCAGCATGCGCTCGGCCCAGGCACGTGAGACAGCGATCATGACCGTCTACGGAGGTGAGGAAACTACCGCACCCAGAAACGCACGGTCGGAAAGCCATACCTGGACAATGGCTCTCAACGACCGTAAGGAAATTGCTCTTTTAGATCCCGGTTCGCCCAGGGAGGACGCGGCACAATCTGTGCGGTCAGGGCTCGCTGGAACGCGAGGAAGCCGGCACGTTCCTTTTTCGTACACAGGCAGCCGGCTCGCAGGATCTTCCACAGCAGCGGGTTGACTGCTCGTGCTGGATGAGAGAGCGTAACTCTGCAGGAGTTTACAAAATAACAAACAGCTCGTCGCGGTGAGGCTCCGAAGCGAAAATCTGAATGAGTGGATGCGCGCCGCCATCTTATATACCCGTATGTACGGGGGAGTGGCGTTGCACGCAAACTCCACTCGCCAATTTCATTGGCCTTTTCTGTAAAGCTCAGAGGTGATTGGTCACTCAAGCGAGTTCCCATATGTAACGTCGTAGTGAAACGACTGAAGGGGAACGAGGAAGTTCCAAATCTTTTGATGTCAAACAATAAATTTATGTGAATAAGAAACCCCTATAGTCCTCTTTGGCACATTTATGTAAGTGCCAGAAATAGTGATGTCTGATGTGTGAATGAATGGCACTTCTGAGTCATAGCTTTGTCTCATTTTGTGTTCCATGATGAAATAAAGGAAGTCACATAGGTTTGGAAATGACATGAGGGCAAGAAAATGACTCTTTCTTGAGATAAATAATACTTTAGTAATGAAACTGTGCATTTTAGCATGAGACTAGAGTAATAAAATCAACAAGAACTTATAAAAGTGTTGCACTTGTCACCATGTTACCATTGCACAATATGCAAAACAATGCCAGAAAGAAACTGTTTGATCATCAAAACAAAACTTAAACCTCTCTGTTTTCTTTACTGCTTAGACTTCCATTGTAATGTCCAAAATGTCGCTGTAATTTTAACTGGAACCTGGAACTCATTCCATGAAATGGTAGAGAGCAATATTTTAAATATATAATAACATCTCAGAACAACACAGTAAAGGAATGCTGAAATACACTTCGGTTTTTATATGTACACTAGGGAATGCGTACAGTGAGCGTGATACACATTTTCATCACTAGTATGTGTGAAAAATCTGACTGCTCGTTTACTATGTTGATGATGAGAGTTGCACTGTACTCATACCCTAGTGTATGCATAAGCATCAAAGTGTAATTTTCATATCACTTTATACGCAAGACACTGCAAAAAGTGTCAAGCACATCTCTCTAGTGCATGTTTACATGGAACAACAATGGCAAATTATTGCAGTGGAATGCAAAAGCATGTTCTGTCTGTGTGAATGGCCCTTAAAAGGATAGTTCACCCAAAAATGAAAATGCTGTCATGGTGTATCCACTCTGGTGTATGTATGGAAACTGAGCACAGTTTAGGCCAGAGGGAGGAAATCAAAGCAGCATTGGCCCAAAACGCTGAATCAGGCAGCGTTTCCAGGGTACTCAACAGCTCTTTAATGAGGTAATGTATAGTGTGGTCATATATCTCCCTAGGCTCCTCTCTGCCTATGCTAGAGATCTATGCTGTCTCAGCAGCATGCAGACAGCCAGAGGAATGGCAGACGTCCACCATAGGAAGAGATCGATGGGTCTCCTTCATCCATAAATATCGGTGGATCTCAGGGCAAATAAAGATGAACCTCTGGTAAATATATTACTGCTCTCAGACAGGACCTTGAGGACAGGTTTGTTGGGTCAATTTTCAGTGTTTTATGGAAGCAAGCTTGTGCCCTTGCAATTTATTTACAGCAAACCTGTGGTTAATCTGTGGTAAATGTGTGCCAGTGTTTGCCAGACATTTGCCACAGGGATCTGTCACATTTTTGTCAAGGAACTATGGTTTGGAATGGACAGAGATGCTTTTTATTAAAGGGTTCGTCGGATGCAAAATTCACTTTTTATGTGTTGTTTAGACATAAATGTGTTTTGGCAGTGTGTGTACACAACTGTCCTATAATGATAAAAATCCATCCAGCTTTTTTTTTTCTCAGATCAAGCTATTCTCAGATTCACGGTTGTTGACTGGCACAGCCGTTTTAGCGTAGACCCACCCTAAGTGAGCTGTAAACAGTCCGCCACTAAGCAATTGAGGTGTTCTGTTGTTGGATGTAATAATGAACACAGCAGTCATCATTTACTCCCAACATCTGAGCCACTGAAGATGCAGTGGGTTACTTTTGTTTTTGAAGGGAATGTGCCCCCTGATCTACAAAAATGCATCTATGTTCGCATGAATCATTTGTGATCCAGCTTCACCTACAGAAAAAGTAAGTATAAGTTTGTTTTTAATGAATCTTTGCAAATTGCCTTTCCTAATGATGTGCTATTTAGCAAGTTCCACGGCTAAAGTTTACAGTCTCAGAAAACTGCTCGTCGCCCCACAGAAGAGAGGGGCGGGGTGAGCAGAGCTCATTAGCATTTAAAGGGAAATGCACTGAAATGGGTCGCTGTGAACAGAGCTGTTTTTGACAAGGTTAAAAGGGTGCTGTTTTACACAATCACTGAGAAATTGTAACCAAAGTATGTTATAGACTTTTCATTAAGACCCTAAAGAAACATATCAACTTGTGGAAAATGGGCATCCGATGATCCCTTTAAATTTAATTGAAAGTATGTTACATTACTATGCCAGTAGGTTATTGGGTCTCATTCACTAATAATGTTGTGGATTATTTGATGCGAACTAAGAAAACCCAACACGTGGTGAAATTTTACCTTTTTTTAGGTTTGTTACCATACGAAATCCCTTCAAGCCCTTTCCAAAACTGTTTTTTATTTTGTCCATAGCTTGACTGTAACAAACGTTATGGCTAAGTTGGCTGATAGCTATGATTTTCAGGAATGGATTTTAGGAAAAATGGGTTTAAAGTAAGACAGCATTTACTTTCATTTCACAGGTTTAACGAGAGCTGTCTGAGTGCTATACTGCATTATTACACAAACAGACTAATGTTTGTTTTCCATTGTTTATCATAGGCATAGTCTCCAAACTTTTGATCACCCCTTGTATGTTTAGATAGCATGAATAATGCAGTCTACCTTGTAATTTACATTTAGAAAAGCCAGTGCAGCGCAACTGTTTGCACACTGTGCATAAAACACTGTCATCGGACTCCTCCTCTTTAGTAATTTCATCATCCGATCCTTCATCTCTGGATGTGAAATAGTCCATTATAACATTGTTTAGGACACTGACATCACCAAGATGCAGACTGAGATGAGTAAGATCGGTTAAGTGAGCAGCTGCAGTACTTCAGACTGCGTTGTTGCGCTCTGCCATCTCACAGTATTAAAAAATAAATAAATAAATAAAAAACTTAGCGTGCCGTAGTTTACATAGGACTGGTAGAGAATGTGCACACTTTTATTAAATATGTTATGTGGTTTATTTATTTATTTTAGATATACTTTTGGGCTTTTTATGCCTTTATTTGTATAGGACAGTGTAGAGTAGACAGGAAAGCAATGGGTGAAGAGAGAGGGGAAAGGGATTGGCAAAGGACCATGAGCTGGGAATCGAATTCGGGTCGCCGTGAGCGCAATTGTGCTGTATGTCGGTGCACTAACTGTGAGGCTATTGGTGCCGACACGTGGTTTATTTTGATAGGTTAACTGTTTTTGTGGTGTAAAGGGAAAGCTCCTCCGCAGCGCGTTCTTAACATAGGAGAAAGACACAGTCATTTCTGCTTGCTGCAATAAATCACTATTGTTGTGCACTAAACAAGTGAATTTCACCAAGATATTTTCAGAGATGATTATAGAATAATAATTTAAAGCGGTCATCGGATGCCCATTTTCCACAAGTTGATATGATTCTTTAAGGTCTTAATGAAAAGTCTATAACATACTTTGGTTATAAATTCTCAATGGTTGTGTAAAACAACACCCTTTTTACCTTGTCAAAATGAGCTCAGCAAAAATCATCCCATTCTGAGGGGATGCTCCTTTAAAGGCAGGTCTGCTCGCCCCGCCCCTCTTTTCTCTCTGTGGAGTGACGATCCAGTTTACTTTAGCCGCATTTAGACGCGTTTACCCGTTAAACTTGCTAACCATCACATTATTAGGCGCATTCCCTTCACAAACAAACTTAATCCACTGCATCTTCAGCGGCTCAGATGTCGGGAATAAATGACGACCACTATGTTCATTATTACATCCAGCAACACAACACCTCAATCGCTCAATCAGAGATATTCTTGTCTAACTTACATCCCTGCTCTGGCATCGAAACAATACTGGACTGTTACAGCTGATCTGAGGTAAAACGCTCATGTCAGTCAACTATCATGGCGGCACAACGACAGGCATCTGAGAATGGCTCGATTTGAAAAAGGGATATTATTTTTACAGATTAATTAAAAACCACTGCATGGATTTGTATCATTATAGGGTAGATTTGTACATACACTGCCAACACACATTAATGTTCAAACAACATGAAAAAGTGAACTTTGCGAATCCGATGACCCCTTTAATGAAAACCTTCAACCTATTTTTCAAATTTCCTGAAAACCCCCCAGTACGATATCCGACTTACCGATCGCATCACATTTAGTATTTGTAAGCACAGGAGAACATACATATACTAATTAAAGTTTCTGCGAAATTAACCAAATGTAGTGTTTTTATAACTGATAGACGCACTTTTTGGGTTTTAAAATCTCAACAGCCATTCACTGCCATTATAAAGCTTGGAAGACCCATCACATTTTGTAATATAACTTTTTATATTTTTATTTTTATTTTTGGATAACCTTTCCCTTAAAACATGATTTCTATATTGTAACTGTCACATCTTATACTCTTTTTACTGGTGAACAACCATATAAAAAACATACCTGACAAATTTAACTCAATAATAATGACATTTGCGGTGCCCTTTGAGCTCAACATTTACATTCACTTCTAATTGAAATTTCGCTTAAAGGAGTAGTTTACTTCCAAAACGAAAATGTAATGTACTCACCCCATTGTCCTTCAAGATGTTCATGCCTTTTTTTCTAAAATCTTTGATTTTAAAGTTTGAGGAGAAAATGAAATGGGAGTTTTTCGACATACCCTAACTGTACTGACCCCGGATTAGGTCAAGGTAAGACCCTTCTTCCTTGGCTGTGATCGTTTAGAGTCCTTTGAAGCTGCATTGAACTGCATTTTGGATGTTCAAATTCGCAGACACCATAGAAGTCCACTATATGGAGATAATTCCTCAAATGTTTTTCTCAAAAAACATAATTTCCTTACGACTGAAGAAAGAAAGGCATGATTGGACGACAACAGGGTGAGTACATCTGTTTGTTCTGGAAGTGAACTACTCTTTTAAGATGACAGAATACCCAATAAAGACTACTTCACAGGGCACTTTAATCATACACTGAACCGATTTGTTCATAAACACTGTTTTACTAGGTTGATTCAGCTTTGGATTTGTTCGGAAATTTTTCACTGATGGACCGAAATACACAAAGTAACAAAAATGTAAGTTACTCACTATTACCTTCTTGTTTGTTGAACCACTGTATAAAGCAGATTTACAAAACACACTCATGCCACTGTTTTGAATGTCTTGTTCGTGTAGCATTGCTTAAATACATTATCACACACAGCTATGATGAAATTGTCTATATATTGTGATATATGCTGACCAAGAGTCACATGGGCACTCAACAGCACCATAAAATAAGCATTTAAGTAAATCCTTAAAAAGTGGACCTGCCTGTGCTGGCCTGCAGCGAGGTAAGCTCGATCAATGCCACTTCGTAGAACATCTTCTCCGCCTGAATGAACTGCAGAGCTTTCCCATCTGATTTTATACGGGTGAAGGATTAGACATGCTTGTCACCAGGAATAGTCTCTTGTTATGATCGCACACATCGCCTAATTACTCAAGCTCAGTGAAATCCTGATTTGTTTGGCTGCTAGAATCACCAAAGACAATATAAAACACCAGCGTCCGCTGAACCTTTAATGCATCGCCTAAACAGAAAAAAACAGTCTATTATAGTTCAAGGGCTGTGTGATGTTTTGATTGGTTGGTGTTCGTGTCAGCTTCTCTTTTTAGCTCTATAGAAAGACACAAAGCTTGTGGCTGTTCTATATATAGTCACTATAGTGTTTGTTCTGTGTTTTCAAAGGCATGCCAATGCAATGTCAGTGTAAGAAAATCATATTTGCTCTTAACAAGTGTCATTACAAAAAACCTGACCAGGAAGGAAAAGTTCTTAAAATAGTCGTGAATGACCTAGATAATGGCAGGATTTGTTTGTGCAGGAACTTGCTGTTTCTATTTTTGGTATCATAAACTACAGCTGGACCTCCTGTTAGAATGTGAAATGTTGTGACAAAAATAGCTAATAATTATATTAAAGAAACACGATATTCTACCATTCAAAAGTTTTGGTGTTAATATGCTCTTATTCCGAAAGTAAACTGCTTTTATTCAGAAAGGATGCATTAAATCTATCAAGGTATATGCTGACAGTATTTTTAATTTTTGGTGAACTCTCTGTTTCCTGTGTTCAGTATGTTATATAGATTGTAATTGCTTTTGTTGTTTTTTTCAGTAGCTTGCGATGTTTGATCTGGTGTGTGTCTCTTTTCAGTTACAGTGTGTTGTCCCTCTTAAAATGATCTTTTCTACGAATGAGCAGCATATTCCCAGGTGTCCCGAGCATATTTTTAGATCTCAGCTGGCTGAGGAACATCTGAATTTGCTGACTAACAGCACGGGATCAGTTTGAAAGTGATAAATCTATTTGTGATGCATGCGATGCTAACCCCTAAATTAGCTGTAGAGGAGAGATCAGAAACAAATGTATTCTGTATTGATTTTACAATCATTTTTTCTGTTCATTTAGCATTCCCTTCCGCTCCATCCGATTAAAAGCCTGTGTCCTAATGCTTCATATTTTACAATTACTGCATAATATACAGTATATATTCAGTCTATTTCTGATATATACACACATACGTATGTATATATATATATATATATATATATATATATATATATTGACCTGAATAGTTCTGACCTTTCAATATTTCACATGAAAGATATTTACATAATCCTTCAGGTCCCACAAAATCTTTGTTTTTTTTTTTGACAGGAACGTGTTGGGTGAAGAGCGGGGGAGCAGGATCAGTTGCACTAATATGACTGTGCTAACCACACGGCTATAGGCACTAACAATTCTTTGGTTTTTCAGCATTTTTGTTTATTTGAACCCTTTCCAACTATGAGTGTTTGATTTTGAGATCCATTTTTTCATACTGGGGACAACTGAGGGACTCATATGCAACTATTACAGAAGGTTCAAATGCTCACTGATGCTCCAGAAGGAAAAAACATGCATTAAGAGCTGGGGGGTGAAAACTTTTTAAATTTGAAAATCAGGGTATATTTTACTTATTTCATCTACTGAGAAACATCTTCTGTAGCTTCTGAAGGGCAGTACTAAAAAAAAGATATTAGGCAAAATTAGAAAAATGTACACATTCATTCTGTTCAAAAGTTTACACCCTCCGCTCTTAATGCATTATGTTTCCTTCTGGAGCATCAGGGAGCGTTTGAACCTTCTGTAATAGTTGCATATGAGTCCCTCAGTTGTCCTCAGTGTGAAAAGATGGATCTCAAAATCATACAGTCATTTTTGGAAAGGGTTCAAAACAACTGTGGATTATTCAGGTAACAACACAGTATTAAGAATCAAGTGTATGTAAACTTTTGAATGGGGTCATTTTTATAAATTCAACTATTATTTTCTCTTGTCGACTACATGTAAACGTCTTTTATGTGAAATATCTTATTCAGGTCAGTACTAAATAAAAAATAACACGTATTTTGTATGATCCCTCTTATTTGGCAAACTAATTAACATTTTACAAATTCTTCAAGGTGTATGTACACTTATGACCTCAACTGTATATATTACTCTTTCTGAGAGTTTTAGCTATTTTTAGCAGTTATGCTCTTCCATCCAACTCTTCCTGAGGTTATTTTTAGTGGATATATTAAGTCATTCCACTGTATTATTTTATTATCTACCACAATGACACACATTTAATTTTGGCAGAAGCGCCTACTTTTCCTGTATACAGTATGACTCAAAAGAGGTGAATACTAGTGGGGCCAGCTCTAAGTTTATATTTGTCAATTATGCAGCTTCAAATCTCAGATATGCAGCACAGCAATTTTAAAGAGCAGCATCTAAAAATAAGTTGTGCATACTAGCTTTGAGAACACAGAGTGCTTCAGAATTCTTTAATGCGTTGCATAGGCAGATGTGTGCATTAATAATCACTATACCAGCTCTGGTGATTTAGAGGAAAATAAATGTCATAGCTGCATCCTTCTGCCTAGCACGTATATTTCCAGCTATGTCAGCATGACTGCAGAAGCAATTTCTACATTTGTATTTCTCGTTGATGTTGCCGGCTCAGACGTGTCAATCACAGTGTGATCACAGCCATTGTATCTACTTCCAGTCAGAAAATGAGTACAGGATGAACGTTTGGTTCCTTTCATCTTCTTCTTAAGCTAAGAACTCAATCTATATGACTTCATACATGTAACTGAAGAGATATAACAGCCTGGTGTCATATAAAATATAAATATGTTTTTAAGTGAGTTTTGAGAAATGAATGATTTCATTGTTCTCTAAAATTAATGCTTTGGAGGAAGAACATTCACTATATTTACCAAACGCTGGTAGCATCAAATCTTTCTATTTACACAACAAAAACATTGGAGTCGATACGATTTTTACAATTTTATTATTTTATTTGATTTTATTTTTATTTTTCAAGAACGTTTCCTGCTTGCCAAGGCTGTATTTATTTGACCAAAAATACAGTAAAAACAGTAATATTGTGAAATATTACTACAATTAAAAAAAAAAAAAAAAAGCATTTTCAATGTAATGCAAAGATTATAAATGTCTGTACTGTCACTTTTTAAAATTTTTTGTCACTTTTTGCAGTTTTCTGTGTTGGTCTTTTATTGGATGTGTTATAAAAATTTTACATTTCTAAAGTGGATTGTGGTTGGTCACTTCGCACGTCAATCAAATGTTTTTTTCCTGTGTACATACGTAGGTGATTCTACCAAAATAAGATGCAATGTGAACCAGATTTAAAGTTATAATAGTAAAAAATATTGCCATAGCAAGTAAGTATATGGGTTTTCACCTTAGTTTACCATTCTTTCTTTTACTGATATATAGGCTATGCATGAGCACTGGTCCATATTGTCCTAAAGGATAAGAGAAGGGCAGAACATTCCAGATAAAATCCCAGCTAACCTTTGATTTCACATCTTTAATTTATCCCCAGCTCTCCAAATCACCTATTCCAACGTCCCTTGTTGTGCACTGATAAAACAGAGTAATGTTTTGCATGTAATTAAATAGCTTATTCAATTAAAAGATACAATCTACATCAATTATTTCTCTTTTATGTAATTACACAGAGATCACCAAGTCCCACCACTATTTACTAGCAAACTGGTTAAGATCGGTGCAAATATGTTGAAAGCAATTCGCATGTAATTGGATTTTAATTGGAAAAGAGTTCATGAATGATCTTGGTTAATGACTTAGGTCACGTAAATGACCCGTCTGAGCTGAAACTGCCGGTCTTGAACCTGTTTAAACTCTATGCTTTAGTAATTGAGAGCCCATGGGTTTAAGAGGGAATGTATGTCACGTAACACTAGACCGGCCTTTAACGGCAGGCCGTAGATGAATAATGACAGCGGCGCTCATGCTGGCTCTATGCAGGTTAATTAGCAGTGACGCTCTTTCAGCTGACATACGATAAGAGCCCACAAATCCTCTTAGGAAAAAGACCACACTCAAGAAGCTCCAGTTGAAAAGGCCCTGCCATAACACAGCTACACATCTACACAGTCTTTGCACAAACAATATTAAACTGAAGTTTAAATACATGCATATTTGTGCAGATAAAAAGGATTTATGTTTTATGTTCATTATACAATTTGGAATGAGAGCTGATACTTTATCGCAAAAAGGATACAATTCTTGTCATCAATGTAGAGTTCAGCAATCTGTATGGAAAAAAATAAAACAAAAGAGAATACTGTCTGAAAGATTTACACCTCAAGTGCTTCACAAAATTAAAAGACAGAATCTCATGAAAACATGGCATGGAGATAATATGCCACATATAAAAAAGAAAAGAAAAGAAAAGAAAAGAAAAGAAAAGAAAAGAAAAGAAAAGAAAAGAATCATTGATTTTAGCAATTTGGGGAGGAATAGGGAGGAAATAACAGAGAATATTGTCTGAAAAATTCAAACTCAAGTGTTTCACAGAATAAAAAAGTTAATCTCATTAAAAATGTTAAATAAAATAAAATAGGATAAAAAAAAATATTGGCTGAAAATTTCAAATTTAAAAGTGCTTAACAAATTAAATAAAAAAAGAAGCTCATTGAAACATGTCATGGAAATAATATACCACTTAATTATAATAATAATAATAATAATAATAATAATAATACAAAAAACAAAATAAAGTAAAATAAAATAAAATAATAAAAAAATCAGAGGAGGACTAGGGAGGAAAGAGAATATTGTCTGATATCATAAAAAGCAAACTCATAAAAATTTTCAAATAAAATAAAATAAATAGAGTTAAGCAATTTGTAGAGAGGAAATAAGATAAAAGACAGAATCTCATGAAAACATGTCATGGAGATAATATGCCACATATAATAATAATAATAATAATAATAACATATAATAAAATCATTGATTTCAGCAATTTGGGGAGGAATACGAAGGAAATAAGAGAGAATATTGTCTGCAAATTTATAACTCAGGTGTATCACAGAATAAAAAAGCGAACCTCATTAAAACATGTCCAAGGAGTTCAATTAAACCCAGCACTTATTAATGAATCAATCAATAAAAAAATAACATGAATAAAATAACATGAAACACGTACTTAAAAAAATCCTGTAATACAATTATTTTTATAGTTCAATAAGCATAAACAATACAATCAATACAATAAACACTACTATGATACATATCTATATATCTATCTATCTATCTATATGTCTATCTATCTATCTATATATTATAAGTTAAAATATTCATTTAGCTATGCAATTATGTAATGTAGAAATTGTACTTAAATGTCATGAAAATTGTCACAATGCAAAAAAATCTGTTTCTAAAATTAAACTAATAATAATAATAATAATAATATATATATATATATATATATATATATTCTTAAAGCACAACATAGTTTTATTTTTTTCCTATATTTAGTTCGAAATATGATCTGAACATGTTTCAGACAGTGTTTGTTCACTCAAATTCATTCGAAAAGTAACATTCCCGTTCTTACAACTTTCTATATTTCAAAATGCCTCAGATGAACAGTTACAGTTAACGCTGGTGATAAATATTAGCAAATTCTAAACGTCTTTTTTGTAAGGTCAGAAGCAACTCCGTCTGTCCAATGTCATACCACACATTCCAGCACTCTTGTGTAAGAGCCACTGTTTATATTCTGGACACTGCCTGGGACCCTTGTGAATTTCTGAGAGAGTTTAACAGGCTAACCCAGGACGAGCAAACAGGGCTGAGGGTTTTGTATCTGACGGACCGTCATCGAATCAAGCCCATAATTAGACAAGAGAAGTGAACACGTAAGAGAAAGAAACATGTATTAGCAGTGGACATTATAAGATAAACATATGATAGAAAGCCAATGGTTATTGCAGTAGCTTGCAACACAACGATAGACACAAGCTTGCTTAAGATCATCTCAAGCACGTCTCCTGCTGTGCACAGAAAAATAAATGTGAGCACACACTCGTTACATAGGATGGTGTGTTTGCTGTGTCGGCTCATGCTGTCAGTGTAGAGCATGAATGTTTCAGAATGCATTTGGCAGTGTTAAATATGCATTGACTGACGGCTAGTTTGAGGTTAGTGTGTCATCGAATCACTAAAAGTCTACATGCATGAGCAAGAGAATGAATTTTGCATGCATTACTTGTACATTCTGTTCAGTTCTACTGATGTGTAAATGATCCTCTCTTAAATTTAAAGCCCATTTGAATGTGTTCCATCCCATAATGCATCATGACAGAGCTCCATCCTGCAGGGCTCACCTGATGCAGGCAGTTGGGAAGCGAGTGGAAGCTCTGCACATGTGTGAGTCCCAGCAGGCAGCTCAAAAAGCAGTGCAGAGCAGCTTGGGAGTCTCCTTCCTGCTGGAGCCGCCTGCCCAGTTCAAACAAACCCTCACGGCTCCCGTTCAGCATCCCGTGTTCGGGATGGCCCGCCAGAGAGACCTGCCGCGCGCGTTTACGTGCCAGACAGCAGCTGCTGCACTTACGTCTCCCATCTGAGCTGCGGCAGGGGCATGGAGAAACAGTCCGGAGGGATGGAGCGGAAAACTCACAGTCGGAAGCAGAGATATCGGTCGCTGCAACCGCAAAACAGGAACAGATTACGGCTTCTCCTCTTCCTCCTCCTACGATCTGTAAGAGTCAAGGGCAGGAGCGTGCGTGGGAGGGAGGAAGAGAGGGATTGTGGAGACGGTACCGCGCAGCGCCGCCCACGCAGCATCGCAAAGAGCAGAGGAGGAAGTCAGGACCTGAGAGGATTTCGTTTGAGTGACGCTGGTCGCGGCCAATTGTTTTACACCAGCACAGATGATGGAGTCCTCTGCCCAGCTTAAAAGGAAATTTAATTAGTCACTTTAAACTGCAAGTGGTGAGACTAAAAGGAAGTCTTTGCAGATGTTATTCCAATGAGACAGTTCTACCTAAAATGAAAGTTTGCTGTTAAAGGGATAGTTTACCTAAAAATGAAAATTCTGTCATTAATTACTCACCCTCATGTTGTTCCGAATCTGTAGGACCTTAGCTCCTCTCTGGAACACAAATTAAGATATTTTAATAATGAAATCCGAGAGTTTTTTGACCCTGCATAGACAGAAATGCAACTGACACATTCAAGGCCCAGAAAGGTAGTAAGGACATTGTTAAAATAGTCCATGTGACATCAGTGGTTCAACTGTAATATTATAAAGCTCTGAGAATACTTTTTGTGCAGAAAGAAAACAAAAACAACAACTTTATTTAACGATTTCTTCTCTTACGTGTCAGTCTGCAGCGTGCGTTCACAAGAGTACCACAACGCATGCGTGTGCATTTCTCTGCTTGTAAACAAGGCGCAGTGCATCCAGGTACTGTATGAGGTTCCAAATGTGCCTAAAAAGAGTCAACTGCTTTGTGCTTTGTACTATACATTTGTCTTTGTCTACAGTCATTGCTGTCATCCTGTTCTCTCGTCCTTATATGGTCTTGTTCTGTCGTCCTTAATGTCGTCCTGTTCTGTCATCCTGACTGTCATCTTTCCTGTCATCTAATTCTGTCGTTCTTACTGTTCATCTTATTCTGTTGTCCTAATGTTGTCTTATTCTGTCATCTTTAAGCGCAATAAATTTTTTTAGATTTGATATTCAGTGCATATTTGACTAGAGTGCTTTAGGGATCGTCTGCAAATTTACCTTACAGTACAAAACAAAGTCCAATAATTCATTCAAATTAATGTTTACAGGACTATATTAACTGCCTAGTGGGCAAACTGACTAAGCAATATCTCGCCTTAGACAATACAGTCATGTGAAAAAGTTAGGACACCCTATTGAATTTCATGGTTTTCTGTATCAGGACATAATAAAAAATTATCTGGTCCTTGGCAGGTCTTAACATTTGTAAAATTATTCCTCAGATAAACATCATCACATGACATGTCACACAGTGTCATTATTTATTTAAGAAAAATACAGCCAAGAGGGAAAGACCATGTGTGACAAAGTTAGGACACCCTGTGAGTCAACTGCCTGTAGATCCACTTTTAGCAGCAAAAACTTGAAGCATTCATTTTCTGTGTGACTTCATCAGTCTCTCACATCATTCTGGAGGAATTTGGACCACTCTTCTTTTCAACGTTGCTCCAGTTTATTGAGGTTTGTGGGCATTTGCTTATGCACAGCTCTCACTACAGCATTTGAGTCAGGATGAGCTCTGGACTTGGACTGGGCTTTTGTAACACCTTGATTATTTTCTTTTTCAGCCATTCTGTTGTAGATTTGATGGTGTGCCTGGGATTATTGTCCTGTTGCATGACCCAATTTTGGCCCAACATTAGATGTCGGACAAATGCCTTCACATTTGACTCTAGAATACTTTGATATACAGAGGAGTTCATGGCCAACTCAATGACTGTGAGGTGCCCAGGTCCTGTGGCTACAAAACAAGCCCAAAATGATCAGCCCTCCTCCAGCATGCTTGTCTTTTGGTATGAGGTGTTTGTGCTGATATGCTCTTTAGGTTTTCACCAAACTTGGCGCTGTGCATTATGGCCAAACATCTCCACTTCGGTCTCGTCTGTTCAAAGGACATTATTCTAGAAGACTTGTGTTTTGTTCAGATGCAACTTTGCAGACCTAAACTGTGCTGCATTGTTTTTTTTTTGGTTTTTTTATATATAGAAGATGCTTTCTTCTGCCAAGCCTTCCAAACATGCCATTTTTGTCCCATATTTTTCTAATGATATTGTCATGAACTTTATCATTCAACATGTTAACTGAGGCCTGTAGAGTCTGAGCTGTAGTTCCTGGGTTGTCTGCCATTTCTCTGAGCTTTACACGGTCTGATCTTGGGGTGAATTTTCTGGGATGTCCACTCCTGAAAGGAGAGGTGTCTGTTTTAAATGTTTTCCACTTGTGAATAACCTTCAAATTGTTTGGAAATGGCCGTATTACTCTTCTCAGACTGGTGGCAACAACAATTGCTTCTCTAAGATGATTGCTGATGTCTTACCTCCTTGGCATTGTGTTAACACACACCTAAAGGCTCCAGACCAGGAAACTGCCAAAGCTTATGCTTTTATAGAGGCGCTCAGACTTGCTGATGATCAGTTAATCAAAGGTATTTGATTAGCAGTGCTTGACTGTTATTTACTCTCTTAATTCCAGTGTTAACAGTAAGGGTGTCCTAACTTTGTCACACATGGCTTTTCCATTTTGGCTTTATTTTTGTTCAGTGAATAATGACACGGTGCAATTTGTCTTGTGTTGTTGTTCATCTGAGGATTTATTTTCGAAATTTTAAGACCAGCCAAGGACCAGTTTTGTTTTAATGATGTCTTGATGTACTTGGCCATGGCTCCCTGAGCTCCCTGATCCTCCATGGCACTCCGGACTGTATGCTCTGCCGTACCATTATTGCAGCACCCAATAATGGTGTGAAACATGGATGTTTTGCACTTCTGAAGCACATAAAGTCAAAACACTAGTCTTAATCAACTCACCTTTTTTACACAAATCATTAACTTTAATTTCACCCCTTCATTCAAATTGGTTCACACGTGGTCATATTAGTTCTTTGGGTCAAGTCAGAACTGTTCCCTTTATATCATGGGATCATAATATGCCAGTACTGTACATTTGCTTATTTTGAGTCTCAAGCTCAAGTTGCTAACTATTTCAGATGGTTCAGTCTGATATCGTTTGCCTGAGGCTATGGATTACAGATAATAATGTTGTAAATATTGTAAAAGTTGCACAGACTAATTGTTGTGGCACAGTAATTTTGTGTTACCTGTATTTGATTTTGACTTTTAGGTGATGGTAGCTGCCAACTTGCCTGTTATGAATCACTAGAGACCATGGTTTAATGGTCATACTTAAAAAAAAAACAACAACAACAACAACAACAACAACAAAACATACTTAACTGTTCTACTGAAGTAAAAAAAAAAGTCATCAAATAACAAAAATATCTGTGCTGGTACCCATAATTAACACTTGCTGAATAAAAGTTAATTCAAAAGTAACATTCATTATATATACAAGCTTCATAATTATAAAAAGGAACACAAAACATGTCACATAAAGTATGTGTGTGTGTACTGCATGTACTGTGTATCTTACATAGGTGACCTTTACTGTCTAAACAAGGACATCTAATATTTATTTACAAGGTGGGGTGACTTCAAATGTTTGCTGTTCTCTCACAGTCTGGTTATAAATGTTGAGCTTCAGACATAATGTCCTCTAGAATTAATCCAGATGATAGTCTTGTATCCATAAACCCTAATTACTTCCTATCTATCAGAAACAGAAATAGTCAATGACATCACCCAGATTACTCAGCTACCGGGATCATCTGCTATTTTAAAAAAAAGCTTTCTCCGATTGACATTTTCTCTTGGTGAATTTTACCATGGCAGTCGTGTCTCTAAAATATAGTTTAAGTCCAGTTCTGATGGACTTTAAATGACTTTCCCTGTTTGTTGTATCTATCTGTCTGTTAGTTTGTTCTTCCACTTACGCTGTAAAACGGAAATAATGAGAGGCTTTTTCTTGCATTCCATTTACCATTTTTCATTGGTTTCCATTTTACATTTTGTCTTGGACATTTGTCAGCAGACAAATGTAATAAATCACTCTATTAGTGCACATTATGTTCTTTTCTATAGCTTTTTGCAATGTGATCTCATGATCATTTTTGGGTGAACAGTGTTCTTAAGACATTCTTAAGGTATTTCTTCATAAAATGTCAGAACAGACCTTCGTAACCTATAGGCTATTGTGTGCCCAACTTCCCCCATATGATTTAAACCTGATTTGTAGTGTAAACCTAAATTTTGCATAAATACTTGTGCCTTATTGTGAGGTGGCCTGTTTTGGAATTAGTTAAAAAAAAAAAGATTAAAAGATTTATGGTAAATATAATAGTAAACATCATCTATTCATTTATAATTTATATCAATATATATCAATATCTATCTATCTATCTATCTATCTATATATATATATATATATATATATATATATATATATAAATATTTCTAAACCTTCTGAAAATACAATGTGAGAATTAACTGCACAGTTGAAATGTGTATTAGCATACATACAAATTTATTGGAAAAAGACACATTTTTTTCCAAGATGTTTCCAACTCTGACCAACTCTGGACCAATTATGTAGAATGGCCCATATATATATATATGTATGTATTGAATATTTGCTATTTAATTGCATTTAAATTGTATTATTATCTTAGTACTCCATAGCAAGTAATACAATTCGTATTTTTTAAGTGCACCTTACAATCATTGGGGTTTCATGTTTTTCTATAGGTCAAATACAGTTTTAATCAAAGAAGGGATTTTATATATACATATATAACATTTTGTTTCGGAAATGCTTTGACCGTTGTCAGGATCTTTGAAATAAAGGTTGCTCTTTTCCTGCACTCTGACACCCTCTGCTGGAACATTTAAAAATTACATTTAAATAAATTCGAGCTGAGGAATAAAAAACAAACAACCCTAATATAATTTATTTGTTTATACGAATAGTCGGCGATGTATATCATAAATATAAATATTTTTTATTGAGAATTATTTGTTAGAAATACTTTCAGTTACTTGTCAGCCATGCAAAATTACAATAAATTATATTTGGCACAAGTGAACTGCATCAGAAATGACAGCATTATTAGCATACTAGAAGTCCAATTTGATAGCCTAATATTTACAGTAGTAAGGTGTTACTGTATTTTGATATTGCTAACCATTTTTTACATTTTCTTCCCACCTTAGTATTTAGTGTTCCATAGAAAATGGTGTTGCTTTTTCATTTGACAACTTCAGGGACTTCATTATTATTACTAGAATCCCAACGCTTTCGTTAAGCTCGTCTTTGACAGGCAAACAAAACTGCATGAAATAATTAGGCCGATTAGGTGAACGACACGCATGGATTAATGGGGATTTTTATCCGATTACCACAATGTGGAGCTGCTTTGCTGAAAAACCCCAAACTTGTACAGCGAGAGCCTGGAGTTTAAGAAGATCACGGATCATGGACGGTGCTACTAGAGACAGTAATACTGCAGCAGTAGGGATCAACGTATTGTTGCGCGATTACATGGGATTTTGTCAAAGTCGCGTAATAGAAATTGATCTGGCACTGTGTAAGTACTGAATTAGTACAGTTGCTACTTTTTAGTTATTCCCTGTAAGTCAGAGCTAAATAGAGCAAAGTTCATTCAGTTAGCTATTTTAACTGAAACTAAAACATCTAAATATATATATATATATATATATATATATATAACATTTTGTTACTTGACATAAAAGGCATTAAATCAACTTAAAAATAAACTCATTTTATTTCAGCTAGTTGCCAAAGAAACTTTTCTCATTTTCTTTTAGATTTAGCTGAAGTACTAAAATAACTAGAATAAATAAAACTGAAAATTAAAAAAACAATGTTTACTATATAGGATAAACAAATACTAATAAAATAACAAAATCAGTCAACAAAATTATTTTCAAAATAAAGTAAAAACTGCAATATGCATTAATACGCATTAATATGCATTAAAAATTCTCTGCAGATCTACAGTATGACCTTAATTATCAGTTGTTCCATTGCTAATGAGTTTTAACAAAGAAACACCTGCGGCCCGGCTCACATTCTGCATTTTTTTCATCGTTCCGACCTTCATTTGCGTCATTTTGCAGGTGGGCTGACCCAGTGTGTCTCATTCTGTCTTGTAAAACTGACCGAGTGGAAAAATAATGATGTCGACATAAAAGACTGGATTTGTCCAGTCAATTGAGGATGAGAAAATCCTCTGTAATGAAACTGGAGAAGGATCCTGCCAGGACATACAGGTGCACGTTATGAAGATACTCAGAGAATGAGGCCAACACGGCAGAGCGGCTCTTTTTGTTTAGAATGGGGCACAAGTTATTTGTTTCACTGACTGGATCACATTTTCTCATTCATGGTGAACGCTGAATGCGTCATGTCTTGTTTTGATACAAATGAGAACATCCCGTAAAAAAGACTTGATGATCTAGATGCTGTCAGCCTTCAACCTACAAGACAAAATTGTAAATTACATGGAAATTTTGGGCATTACAAGATTTTTCCATTTTGCTCATGCTTTCCATGTGTGAAAGTTGAAATCACAATGCCATTGTGTTCTGTATGGTTGCCAGGCTATTGCCAAGCAGTTGCTAAGTACTTAGACTAAGGATAGGCAATGTCGGGTCTGGCCTGCATCCCAATGTGCATGCTATCCACCCTAAATTCTATGTGATCCTAGTAATTTTTAATACTATTTAGGGCAGACAGGGTGGATATGCACATTGGGATGCAGGGCTGGAGTGCTGCTGTCCTGCAGAGTTGAGCTCTAACCCTAATCAAACACGCCTGAACAAGCTAATCAAGGTCTTCAGAATTATATGGCTACAGGCAGGTGAGGAGCTAAACTCTGCCGGACATTGGCACTCCAGGTTACCCAAACTTGTCTAAAATATGGATAAACCCAACTGTTGGGTGGAAATTAAAATTTAAACATTTAACTCAATGGTTGGGGTTGTCCATATTTTAGTTTGTGGTTGAAACAACCTTGCACTTTTAAGAATGTATATATGACCAAAATATTGAAAAAAGATTTCAAATCTTTTTTCAAATGTTAAATCTATTTTAACATTAGTTTAGTCCTTTTTTTTTGTAATCCTGGATTGTTTTGACATGCTATGACATTTGTGCTGATGTTGTTATTTCAGAAACCTTCAAATGCAATAATATATTACAAAATGTACTTAAAGGGTAAGAAAACACATTTCAAATCTTAAAATACTGTTTTGAATAAAAGCAAAAAATTAAAAAATAAATAAAATTAAATGATAAATAAGAATAATAAAATAAATAAATAAATGAATGTAAATTAATTATTAAAAAAATACCCTTTTCACAATAAAATATTTAAATAAAATTAATATGTTCAGAATTAAAATTTGTTCTGCTGAATATTAGTTTAATATTATGCTTAATAATAGTTTAATTCTTGGAAGTATTTATTTATTTATTTATTTTTTTTTTGTAATCCTGGAGATGTTTTGACATGCCCGGATATTTGTGCTTATGTCATTATTTCAGATACTTATCCTATTTTAAACCTTCAAATGCAAGAATATATTACAAAATGTACTTGAAGAAAACACATTTAAAATCTTAAAATACTGTTTGAATAAAATAAAATAAAATAGAATTATAAAATATTTAGATAAAATTTATATGTTCTGATGTCAGGGATTGGCCAGGCTCTAACCCCAGTCACACCCAGCGATCACAATCACCGGAGTACTAATCATCTCACACCTGCACCTCATCACCAGCACCCTTTATAAGCACACACCGCACAACAGTCATTGTCCGGGCTCGTCCTTATGATACGGACTCATTGTGCTTCTCTCTACGAGTTCACAAACCTTATACTTACCTGTCGTTACTTACCTGTATCTCTTGTGTTCTAGTCCAGTCGTCCTTGTCTCCAAGTCCTGTCAGCGGTGTGTGTGTTCTGCCATCCTCGTCATCCTGGATCATCTGCAAAAAGGAAAAGATTATTCATCAGCGCTGTATCCGAACGATTCCATTCAAGTCTTCAAGAGTTTACTCACCTGTCAAGTCTCAGCTGTCATCATATCACCTTTGTGTTTATTCAGTAAACTGTTTCACGATTTACTTACCTGGTGTTCCGTCTGCTTCTGTGACAGAAGCCCGGACCAAAACAACATTGCAGCATGAGCACAGAGGATCCATTTCAAGAGCTGGTAGATTCGCTTCGCAGGGTTCTGCTGCGCCCTGCAGTCACCGCGTCACCTCCGACACCTGGCGAATCACCACCGTCACCGAGCACTTCTTCACCACCAGTTCCGTCTAGTCCCATGGCTCGACCAGTGCCCTACTCTGGCCGGGCGGAGGAGTGCAACGGATTTCTGTTACAATGCTCATTGATCTTCACCATGCAACCCATGCAATACCCTACCGATCAATCTAAAATTGCCTTTATCATTTCTCTACTCTCAGGTTCAGCTTTACAATGGGCAGAAACTCTCTGGCTCCAAGCCGGGCCCGCCACTCGATCCATCCAGACTTTCATTGCTCATTTCAAAGAGGTTTTTGGTCAATCTAACACAGCCATTTCAGCGGGAGAACAACTCTACCATCTCAAGCAAGGTACTATGTCAATTCACGAATATTCCTTGAAATTCAGAACATTGGCCGCTGCTAGTGGATGGAACGAGCGATCACTACTCACCACTTACCGGCTAGGCTTGGAGCCCAAACTTCGCTTACAGCTGGCAGCACATGATGATCATCTAGGATTGGAAAAGTTCCATTCAACATTCCATTCGATGTTCAGATCGTATGACATCTTACCTCGCCGATGATACCGCACTCCTCCATCGACCAGAACAGAATTCTCCTCCAGAACCAGCCACCGAACCTATGATTCTCGATTCTGGGAAATTATCATCTACTGAGCGGCAGAGGAGGCTGACCCGGGGTCTCTGCTTGTACTGTGGAACTAGTGGACATATGAGACTGAACTGTCCTTCACGACCAAGACGAGCTTGGGTGAGTGTCCTTCATTCAGAGACTGAAAAATTGCCTCCACTGACCACTAATGTTATGGTAACTACTGCCCTGAATTCTGTTTCAGTCACAGGCCTCATCGACTCCGGGTCAGCTGGCAACTTCATCTCAGGAACCCTCTGCCGCCAGCTCAAGCTCCGCACTTTCGCCACGTCAACCAAGTACAAGATTCATTCAATAACTGGAGAACTTCTTTCTCGGAAGCAAGTACAACGCCAATGTGACGCCATTCAACTCCAACTCGGATTACTTCATAAGGAGAAGATTCAGCTGCTGGTTCTGGAGGGCGCTACTGTTGACATCATCTTAGGGCGCCTGTGGCTGGCGAAGCATGATCCCATCATCTCTTGGGGCTCGGGAGAAGTTTTACAATGGGGAAAGGATTGCACCATCAATTGCTTCCCAAACCTACCTCAACCAGTCAAGAAAACCATTCCTGTCTATGTCACATCCGTCGAAAGTCCAGTGAGTAACCAGTCTGTCGACATTCCTTCCATATACTCTAACTTCAAGGACGTGTTCTGCCCCAAGAGAGCTTCCCAGCTACCACCTCATCGGCTATGGGACTGCGCGATTTGACCTTGTTCCTAATGCCTTCTTGCCCAAGGGGAAGATTTACCCGTTATCGCTTCCTGAGAGTAAGGCCATAGAGGAGTACATCCGGGAGGCTCTGAGTCAGGGGTATATTCGTCCATCCATTTCACCTGCAGCTTCCAGTTTCTTTCTTCTTTGTTTCCAAGAAGGACGGCGGGCTGCGCCCTTGTATCGACTACCGTGTTCTCAACAATCAAACCATCAAATTCCGTTATCCCCTTCCTCTTGTCCCGACGGCCCTGGAACAACTCCGATCAGCTCAAATCTTCACTAAATTAGACCTCCGCAGCGCATACAACCTGATCAGAATACGTGAAGGCGATGAATGGAAGACGGCATTCGTGACCCCTACTGGCCATTATGAGTATCAGGTTATGCCCTATGGTTTAGTAAACGCCCCCTCTGTCTTTCAAAACTTCATTCATGAAGTCCTCCGGGAATTCCTTCACCACTTCGTCATCGTCTACACTGACGACATTTTGATTTACTCACAGAGTGAGGCCGAACATCATCATCACGTTGCGGAGGTCCTACAAAGGCTACGAGAGCACCAACTGTATTTGAAGGCTGAAAAATGCTTATTCCACCAAAGGTCAGTTCAGTTCCTGGGATACGTCATCGATCGCCACGGGGTTTGCATGGATGAGGGGAAGGTGGAAGGTGTTATCTCCTGGCCCAAACCTAACACTGTTAAAGAACTTCAAAGATTCCTGGGATTTGCCAATTTTTATCGCAGATTTATTCAAGGTTTCAGTCACATCACAAATCCACTCACTAACCTCCTGAAAGGACACCCTAAAACACTTAACTGGACAACCGAAGCCTCTACTGCCTTGGAAACATTGAAGAAAGCCTTTACCCAAGCCCCACTCCTGACTCATCCTGACCCAGATCTCCCTTTCGTTGTGGAAGTAGATGCATCCACCACTGGAGTCGGCGCCGTTCTCTCACAACATCATGGAACTCCTCCACGACTCCATCCATGTGCCTACTTCTCCAGGAAGCTCAGCCCGGCGGAGAAGAACTACGACATTGGAAACAGGGAAATACTGGCCATCAAACTTGCCTTAGAGGAGTGGCGACATTGGTTGGAGGGAGCCAACCACCCGTTTCAGGTAATCACGGATCACAAAAATCTGCAGTACCTTCGTGATGCTAAACGACTCTGTCCCCGACAAGCCAGATGGGCCCTCTTTTTCACCAGGTTCAATTTCTCCATAACCTACCGTCCAGGATCAAGGAATGTCCGGGCAGATGCCCTCTCTCGTCTCTCTGAAGGTGAAACCAGTATTGAAAATCCTTCCCACATAATTCCTGACCATCTGTTTGTGAGTCCAATAGATTGGACGGAACCTCCAGCTGTCGCCACTCCCGAACCCAGGAATCCGCCGGGCTGTCCTCCAGGACGACAGTTCATTCCTCCAGCTCAACGGGTAAATCTGATCCATACCACTCACGTATCCCTGGGCACGGGGCATCCAGGGGCCAATTACACTCTCTCGCTGCTATCTGACCGCTTCTGGTGGCCCGACATGGCAAGGGATGTGAGGAGGTATGTCCAGGGGTGTAAGGAGTGCGCCATGTCCAAGAGTCCACGTCACCTTCCTGCTGGTAAACTCCTTCCCTTGCCTGTACCGAACCGCCCCTGGTCACACCTAGGAGTAGATTTTATGACTGATCTCCCCGTTTCTGATGAGAACACCTGCATACTGGTCATAATCGACCGTTTTTCTAAGTTCTGTCGTCTGATACCACTCAAAAGATTACCCACAGCCCTGGAGACAGCAGAATGCCTCTTCAACCATGTCTTCCGTTATTACGGACTCCCTGAGGACATCGTATCAGATAGGGGTCCTCAATTCATATCCCGAGTCTGGAAGTCGTTCTTTAAACTCCTAGGTGTGACCGTTAGCCTCTCGTCTGGATACCATCCTCAGACCAACGGACAGACAGAGAGAAAAATTCAAGGGGTGGGGCGGTTCCTTCGAACCTTCTGTCATGGTCACCAGAACTCCTGGAACCAGTTCTTGGGTTGGGCAGAATATGCCCAAAATTCACTGCGGCAACCTTCCGTGGGACTCACACCATTCCAATGTGTTTTAGGTTTCCAGCCACCTCTCTTCCCGTGGAACGGAGAACCATCGGATGTCCCCGCAGTGGATCACTGGTTCCGGGAGAGCGAGAGAGTCTGGGACGCCGCTCACCACCATCTGCAGAGGGCAGTGAATAGATCCAAAGCTGTCACCGACCGAAGAAGGATCCCAGGTCCAACCTTCACTTCTGGTCAGAAGGTCTGGCTCTCCACTCGAGACATCTGTTTACGCCTGCCCTCCAAGAAGCTAAGTCCCAGATTCATTGGTCCCTTTACCATCTTGGAACAGGTCAATCCCGTCACTTACAAACTTCAACTTCCACCTCAATAGAGGATCCATCCCACCTTCCACGTTTCACTGTTAAAACCCTGTCACGAACCTCTGCTTCCCTCCACAGAGCCTCAGGTCCCGGCCCTCAGGAGGGGGCTGTGGGGAGGGGGGTAATGTCAGGGGTTGGCCAGGCTCTAACCCCAGTCACACCCAGCGATCACAATCACCGGAGTACTAATCATCTCACACCTGCTCCTCATCACCAGCACCCTTTATAAGCACACACCGCACAACAGTCATTGTCCAGGCTCGTCCTTACGATACGGACTCATTGTGCTTCTCTCTACGAGTTCACAAACCTTATACTTACCTGTCGTTACTTACCTGTATCTCTTGTGTTCTAGTCCAGTCGTCCTTGTCTCCCAGTCCTGTCAGCGGTGTGTGTGTTCTGCCATCCTCGTCATCCTGGATCATCTGCAAAAAGGAAAAGATTATTTATCAGCGCTGTATCAGAACGATTCCATTCAAGTCTTCAAGAGTTTACTCACCTGTCAAGTCTCAGCTGTCATCATATCACCTCTGTGTTTATTCAATAAACTGTTTCACGATTTACTTACTTGGTGTTCCGTCTGCTTCTGTGACATCTGAACTGAAATTTGTTCTGCTTAATATTAGTTTAATTTTAGACATACCATGACATTTCTGCACATATGTGACCCTGGACCACAAAACCAGTCTTAAGTCGCTGGGATATATTTGTAGTAGGGCTGTCACGATATTCAATTTTTCACACCACGGTTATTGCCGTAAAAAAATATCACGATATCGATATATCGCGATATTTATAAAAAACTTCAGTCAGTCAGTAAATTTTTACTTTATTTATTTTGTTTTTCTTTTTTATCCAACAAACATAACAATACTTAGAAATACAGGGGAAATGCATTTTCACATCTTGAATTTTTAATCTATGGCAAATTTTTGTGAAGGAAGACAAGCATGTTAAGTTTATCTGGTTTCAAACTGGAGCGAAACACTGTCTGAATGTTTCCTGAAGAGCTGAAAAGTCTTTCTGATGCAACACTGGTGGCGGGAATGCAAAGGATCTTTTGTGCCACTTTTGCCAACCTTGGAAACTCCTGCTCATTCTCTTTCCACCACTGCAGTGGGTTTTTATCCACAGAAATAGTGGGCAAAGTTGTGTATGCAAAAATTTCTTGAAAGGCTAGTGTAGACTTCATCATGCCTGCTGATTGTTTGTTCTCCTGTTTTTTCATTGTTATCATTTTGAGAATTCCAGCCAAGCCTTTTGGGGGCTCAGGGACAGAGGCACTGGTTCCCTCATCTTCACATTCTCCTCTGGCAGAAGACACCTGTGACAGAGTACAAGTGCTACCTTCATCGGCAGTATGCTGCATGAGCTGCTGTTCCAGCTGTCTTTTGATTGAATCTGCCTCCTCCATGAAGTTCAACTTGAAGCGGGGGTCAAGTACGCAGGCCATGTCAATCACTGTAGATGAACCAAATAGAAAATTAACTATTAATGCAGCTAATAAAACACATTCAGTAATAATGAGTAGTAATGATATAAAACTATGAATAAAGTGAGACTGGAGACATTTGTAGTACCAGCCTACTCACCATTAGCCATATCAGAATCCTCATACCGCTCTTGTAAGTTCTTGCAGATTGCATGTTTCATGCTCCTCACCAGGTTGCTGTCATCATCCTTTTCTGCCAGGATGGTTTCAGTCAGATGTTGAAGGACAGGTCTCAGGGATGAGATTGTAATACAGGTCTCTGCAGCCAGGGAATCTGTAAAGGATCTGAGTGGCTTCAGCACCTTACACATGTCCTCAAGTGTAGAGATGTATGACCCCCTTAGCACAAGATGCCTGGTATTCCTGTCAGCCATGAGAGTTGCTGTCACTGCAGCATGTTGTTCGACAAATCTGCAAACATTATATTAGGTAAAATTACTAAGGTGAAGAAAAAAAGTTCCTAATCTACACAATCATTTATATTTGATAAGAAAGTTTATGCTGAGAGTTGACACTGACAGAATCGTTAAATCAGCAGAACACTGTCATGCACAAGAAATTCAGACCTACCTAGAAATCATGTCGTATGTAGACCCCCATCTAGTTACAACGTCTTGGATCAAGGTATGTTGAGGAAGATTAAGTTCTGCTTGCTTTTTCGCTAGCTCTCTTCTCCTCTTCCATGAGTGGTTGAATCCTTGGACAACACTCCTGCAAGCCCTCACTGCAACATCCACTTGGTCAATCTTCATGGCCTTTCCAAGTGCAAGATTTAAATTATGTCCGAAGCAGCTGAGCCAGCTGGATGGAAGAAGGGATTTAAATGCAGCCTTCATATTTGTGCCATTGTCAGTAGTGACACACTCCACTGCTGATTGCTGAATTCCCCACTCTTTAATTAGGTTTTCGAATGTCTCTTTGATGTTGTCACTGGTGTGGTCATCAGGTAAATATGCAGTCTCTAGACATGCAGCTTTCACTTCCCATGCTGGTGTGATAAAATGAACTGTTAAGCTCATATAGGGGTGACCAGTGTTACTGGTCCAGAGATCAGTTGTAAATGGAAAGTGTTTAGCTTCAGACAAAGAGTTGGCAATGTCTTCTTTTAATTTTATGTACATGTTTGGGATTTCTTTTTCAGAAAAATGCTGTCTTCTTGGGATTTTGTATTTTGGAGCAACTGTTTTCATCAGTGCATTAAATCCTGGCCTCTCTACTATTCTAAAGGGCATCATGTCCTTTGCTATGAAGTAGGCTAGTGACTTAGTGATAGCTGTGTCTTCACATGCACTAGTCATGTCTGCTTTCCTTTTCCTTTCCACAGACTCAAAAATTGTTAGCTGACCTGAGGCTCTGGCTTGCTCTCTCTTCTTGAAAGCTCCCTATGAAATAACAAGACAGAAAATACTGTAAAGTTCAACAGTACAATAAATAAACATTAACATCAAAACTGATACGTATTAACTAATGTACACGTAATGTTATTTTAAGCTATTTAACCTATGGTTGCGCCGGCGCCACCGCAGATGTTCAACTTAAAGTAGAAATGTGGTCACTCAGCGTTTATAAATCATTTTTAGTCATGTAATAGATTTGAACAAAGAAATCAAGTGTGAGGCACAGGCCGTATTGGCCGTGACTTGATTGCAAATACAAATACAGAAACAAAACGAATAAAGAAACCGTGATACTTATTATAAGAATCACCGTTAATTTAAGTATGTGAACACCGAAAACTGCTGTTAACAGGTTAATGGAACATTTCCAATTCTATAACTAGTAAAATAATAGCAACTTACTTTCTGTAAAATGGCGTAATCCAGAGGGTGATGGACACGGAGGTGGGTAAAAAGGTTGGTGGTGTTGCCCCCCTTCGCACTGACTGTAGCCTGACACTTTCTGCAGATTGGGCTGTCTAAGGAGCTGTTTTCTTTGAAACCGAAAAACTCCCATACTGGCGAGCTTACTTTTTTCGGGTGTGGACAGAGCCTCTCACTCTCCTGCTCCGACGACATGACAGTAGCTGCGCATTTTCTTGTTTGACGGGTGTCAAATGCAGCAAGGCGCATTACTGCCACCTGGAAGGTCAACCAGGTACTGGCGCTGTACATTTACGTGCCGTGTCATCATTAGAGTCCTATTTATTTTAAATATTGTGGTTATTGCCAATACCGGTATATCGTCGAACCCTAAATTAACACGATGTCGATATTTCATGATTTGAATATCACGATTATCGTGAAAACCGGTATATTGCGACACCCCTAATTTGTAGCAATAGCCAAAAATACATTGTATGGGTCAAAATTATTGATTTTACTTTTATGGCAAAAATCATTAGGAAATTAAGTAAAGATCATGTTCCATTAAGCTATTTTGTAAAATTCCTACTGTAAATGTATGAAAACTTAATTTTTGATTAGTAATATACATTGTTAAGAACTTTATTTGAAGAACTTTAAAGGTGATTTTCTCAATATTTAGATTTTTTTTGCACCCTTAGATTCCTGATTTTTAAATAGTTGTATCTCGGCCAAATATTGTCCTATTCTAACAAACTATACATCAATGAAAAGCTTATTTATTCAGCTTTCATATGATGTATAAATCTCAATTTTGAAAAAAAATTACCCTTATGACTGGTTATGTGATCCAGGGTCACATATCATTATTTCAGATATATATATATATATATTCAATTCAATTCAAATTTATTTGTATAGCGCTTTTCACGATACATATCGTTGCAAAGCAGCTTTACACCAAATTGACATTTTTACAATATTTGTAGTAGTAGCTTGATGTACATATGGCAGAGATGTGTGGTAAAGATCAATTAATGACGTAATCAAACAGACAAAGAACACTATAAATTAGTAGCAGAATTCAGTAGTGCTGTATGTTTTCAGGGTTGGCATCATCTGAAGTCCTCTGTGGGGTTGGCATCATCTCTTCTTAAGTGTTCTGGATCCACACTGGAGCTTGTGAATTCCTAGTTACCATGGGATGTCAATCCCATGGCAAAAACAGAGAACAAATAGGAACATAATTAGCGTAGCTGCTGTTCAAACTAAGAAAAGGAAGGTTTGTTAAACCAGAGCTAAAAGATTAATAATGAACATTTGATCAGATATAGCTGCAGGAAAAGTTTATGAGATGCATTATTTGAATGCTTGGCTAAAAAGATGTGTCTTTAATCTAGATTTAAACAGAGAGAGTGTGTCTGAACCCCGAACGTTATCAGGAAGGCTGTTCCAGAGTTTGGGAGCCAAATGTGAAAAAGCTCTACCTCCTTTAGTGGATTTTGCTATCCTAGGTACTACCAACAGTCCATGGATTGCGTGATGGATTGTAGCGTGGTAGAAGACTAGTTAGGTACGCAGGAGCTAAACCGTTAAGTGCCTTATAGGTAAGAAGAGCTATTTTGTAGCTGATGCGGAACCTAATAGGTAGCCAGTGCAGAGACTTTAAAATTGGGGTAATATGATCATATTTTCTTGACCTGGTAAGGACTCTAGCAGCTGCATTTTGGACTATCTGTAGCTTGTTTATTGAAGATGCAGCACAACCACCTAGTAGTGCATTACAATAGTCCAGTCTAGAGGTCATGAATGCGTGAACTAGCTTTTCTGCATCAGAAACAGGTAACATGTTTCGCAGCTTGGCAATGTTTCTAAGATGGAAGAATGCTGTTTTTGTAACATGAGAAATATGATTTTCAAAAGACAAGTTGCTGTCTAATATAACACCCAGGCTTTTGACTGTAGTGGAAGTAACAGTACATCCGTCTAGTTGTAAATTGTAAGTCAAAAGATTCTGTGTATTGTTTTTAGGTCCAATAAGTAATATCTCTGTCTTATCTGAATTTAATAGAAAATTATTGGTCATCCAATCTTTTAAATTTTTAACACACTCTGTTAACTTCGATAATTCAGAAGTTTCATCTGGTCTTGTTGAGATATATAGTTGAGTATCGTCAGCATAACAATGGAAACTAATCCTGTGTTTTCTAATAATATTACCAAGGGGCAGCAAGTATATTAATAATTGTAGAGGACCTAGAACAGATCCTTGTGGCACTCCATACTTTACTGGTGATAACTGAGATGACTCCCCATTTAAATAAACAAAGTGGTAGGATCTAAACCATTTTAAAGCCTGCCCTTGGATACCTGCATAATTTTGTAGTCGATCTATTAGTATGTCATGATCTATAGTGTCGAACGCAGCACTAAGATCAAGTAAAACTAGCAATGAGATGCAGCCTTGGTCTGATGCAAGAAGCAAGTCATTAGTGATTTTAACAAGTGCAGTTTCTGTGCTGTGATGGGGCCTGAAGCCTGACTGAATTTCTTCATAGATATCATTTTTTGCATGAATAAGCACAGTTGAGCAGATATAACTTTCTCTAAAATTTTAGACATAAATGGAAGATTAGAAATGGGTCTGTAATTTGTCAGTTCACTAGGGTCTAGTTGTGGTTTCTTAATAAGAGGCTTAATAACCGCCAGCTTGAATGGTTTAGGGACGTGACCTAAAGATAACGATGAGTTGATAATATTGAGAAGCGGTTCTTCTGCCACAGGTAACAATTCTTTTAGTAATTTAGTGGGTACGGGATCTAATAGGCATGTTGTTGGTTTAGACACAGTGATGAGTTTATTTAACTCTTCCTGTCCTATAGCGGTAAAGTACTGCAGTTTTTCTTTGGGTGTGACGAAAGAAGTTGACATATTAGATGTATATAATTAATATATAATAATATATTAATTATTCTTATATTAAACCTTTGGATAAAGGCTAATAAATGAATGAATGAATGAATAATAAATAAATACCCTTTTCTCAGTAACATATTTAGATAAATTTATATGGTCAAAATGAAAATAAAAATAAACAAAAATATTTTATGTAAATATAGTATATTTAAACATCTGAATTAACAATATAATTAGGTGTTGTCTTATATATTTTAAAACATATTTAAAATCATACCTGAATGTATGCATGTATTTGTTCATTTGTTTGTATGGTGCATTTTCATGTGGTTGCTTACATAATAATAATAATAATAATAATAATAATTATTATTATTATTATTATGTATATACTATTATTATTATCCTTTGATTTACATCTGTGGCATTTATAATATTGTTTATTATTATTTTTTTTTTTTTATTTTTTTTTTTACCTGCAAGGTGAAAATCATAAGGTAGAATCATAAGGTAAAAAAAACACATTCACATTCACAGACAAGGCTTAACCCTAATTAAACAGACTAAAATGAAAGTCTGAGCTGTTTCAACTGAAAGAAACTGACTGATCTTAAAATATATCATTATAAAACGGATAGTTTTGGTCCTTGATTCTGATTGGTTGAGCTGGATTCTAAGCTGTTGTAAATTACTCTACAAACATACACTTTTGTGTGTTGTTCCACAACCACTTTGTATCAACCACAACCATTTTTGAGGAACTACATTGTTTGACGGAAGAATAATGTTCGTATTAATATCATTAGACTTTATTTGCTCGGTTTTATTATATGAAACCTTACTACGTATATGGAATAACCATTTTATAAAAACAATAAACCCTGTGAAGCCATGGTTTACAGTAAATTTATAACAGCTAAGGTTTTTTTTTTTACAAACGCCCCTTAGCTGTTATAAATTCACTGTAAACCACAGCTTCTTCGGGCTTATAGCTTTAGTGCCTTTGTTTTGTCTCAAGATGGACACCGGTAATGTTTTTTTCTAAGGCGCATTGGTAAAAATTACTTGAATGTCCTAATTGAACTATGGCCTAATCCTGGTTTACTTTAAGGTCAGTCTGTGAAACCAGGACAAACCAGAAACCAGATATCCCACTAAATGTTTTGGGGAAAAAAATAAAAAAAATAAATAAAAATAAATAAATAAAAAATAATATAATGTAGAAATTCACCTTCTATGGGTATATTTTATATAGGAACACTGGAAGCAGCAATATGTCTGTATTGAGTATGTGTCTGTATTGCACAGCGTGATGCAGAATTTTTTCCTTTGTCTTTTTTTGTCTTGATAGAACTGCTTTTGGCAAGTTGGATGGGGACTATTTATGAACAACAATTTCTGAGTTGTGGGATTTGACTGGGCCACTATAGGATGTTAACCTCTTTGATTTTAAGCCACTCCATAGTGACTTTAGCTGTATGTGGCTGCTCTGCTGGAAGATGAATCGTTTTTCCAAGTGCATGTCCTCGTGGGACTGCAGTGCTATTTCCTTCAGTTTTTTTCTGCATCCATCAATTTTTCCCTCTATTTCAATGTATTTCCCAGTCCCTGTTGTAAACAAGTATCTCCATATTTCAAATGCAGCTCTACTTGAGACGTGATGAGCTTTTTCAACAAAGGTTTACGTTCATTCATGCCAGATTTATGAATAGCTTTATGAATAGCTTAAATAGGTTTTTTTCTGAGTATGTGTGGATCTGATGGACTTGTGGATGAGATATATCAGTGCAGTATATGGTTTGATTACATAATTTTCTTGATTTTTTTTGTTCCATAAATGTTCCTATAATGTGGTTTGGATTTACTTGGAATATTTGTTGGTTTTCAAGGTTGAGGAAATTTGTAACAAAAACAAAACAAAAAACAAAACAAATCCAATATCAGGAACATCATTTTGAAGCACTTTTCCACAATCAAATTCTCTACATATGCACGTTATGTATATTATTATTATTATTATTTTTATGTATTTTTATTGTATTTATTCTTAATGTGAATAATAGATTTCATTTGTTAAAAACATGCTAGCAACATGCTAACAACATGCTAATCATGGTAAAAAAATGCCAACATGTTAATCATGCCAAAAACATGCTAACAACATGCTAATCATGTTAGAAACATGCTAGCAACACGTTAATCATGTTAAAATATGATGTCAACATCGTAATCATGTTAAAACATACATACTATAAACATGCTAACAACATGCTAATCATGTTAAAAACATGCTAATCATGTTAACAATGTGCTAATCATGATAATATCATGCTAACAGCATGTCATGTTAGAAACATGTTAACAACATATTAACCATGCTAAAACATGTTAACAACATGCTAATCATGTTAGAAACATGTTAGCATCGTGTTAATCATGTTAAAATATGAAAGCAACATCGTAATCATGTTAAAACATACTATAAACATGCTAGCAACATGCAAATCATGTTAGAAACATGTTAACAACATGTTAATTATGTTAAAACATGTTAACAACATGCTAATCATGTTAGAAACATGCTAGCATCGTGTTAATCATGTTAAAATATGATAGCAACATGGTAATCAGGTTAAAACATGCTAACAACATGCCAACAACATTCCAATCATGTTAACAGTATGCTAATCATGCTAACTACATTCTAACCATGTTAAACAAATGGTAGCAACATGGTAATCATGTCAACCACATGCTACTCATGTTAACAACATGATAACACCATGATAATCATGCTAGAAACATGCTAGTGACAAGTTAGCAACATGATAATCATGCTAAAAACATGTTAGCAACATGTTAACATGCTAATCTTGCTAAAACATTCTAACAACATGTTAATCATGCTAAAAACATGATAGTGACATGCTAGCAACATGATAAACACGTTAGCAAAATGCTAATCGTGTTAAAGCATGCTAACAACATGCCAATCATGGTAGAAACATACTAGTGAAATGCTAGGAACATGCTAATCATGGTAACAACATGTTAACAACATGCTAACAACATGCCAGTTATGCTAGAAATATATGTTAGTGACATGCTAACAACAGTGATATGCCAGCAAAATGCTATCCCTGGTGAAAAAAAACAGCATATGCTGGTAAGTATGTTTTGATGCTGGTTTATGCTGATCCTTAGCTGGTTTATGCTGATCCTTTGCTGGTTTATACTGGTTCTTAGCTGGTTTATGCTGATCATTTGATGGTTTATGCTGGTCCTTAGCTGGTTTATGCTGATCATTTGCTGGTTTATGCTGGTCCTTAGCTGGTTTATGCTGGTCCTTAGCTGGTCTATGCTGATCCTTTGCTGGTTTATGCTGGTCCTTAGCTGGTTTATGCTGATCCTTTGCTGGTTTATGCTGATCCTTTGCTGGTTTATGCTGATCATTTGCTGGTTTATGCTGGTCCTTAGCTTGTCATGTTGCTGGTCAAGGACCAGCATAAACCAGCAAAGGACCAGCTTAAACCAGCATCAAAACCTACCTACCAGCATATGCTGTTTTTTCAACAGGGATCAAGTGGCTAATCATGCTAACATACTAACAACATGCTAATCGTGTTAGAAACATGCTAGTGACATGTTAACAAGTTAATCATGCTAGCAACATGTTAATCATGCTAAAAACATGCTAACGAAACACTAACACCATGTCAAATCATGCTTGCAACATGCTATTAACATCTATCTAATCAAAACTTTCAAACTTCAAGCTTTTACAGTTGCTTCAAACTTTTAGGCTAGGCTTTCCAAAGTCATCTTCAAAGTTTGTTCATGAACATTACTCATCTAGTTGTATTTATTGTACCATAATTGGGTGTATACACTAGAATTTGAGTTGAATCTGTCTATCTTTTAAAATAATTTATTGAATTAATACATTTTTTGTCACGGGTTTAGTTAAATCTTTATAGATGTTCTAAATGACTGGATTAGACAGCACATATTCATGGTTAAAAATAATTGTAATACACGGTGTTCAGTGGAGGAGATTGAACTTCAAAGCATCATGCTTTCAACTGGGAAATCTTGTAGAAAGCCTGTTTGGGGCGTTGAATCAAATAAACTAAATTACCCCAGCCTACATTTTCTCAAATTTACAGGTTTTGCTTTGATAGATGAATCCTTAATTGAAGGCAAATTAAATATAACTCTAAAACAACTTCATTTCTCTGAAGTGGCTCATGCATTGAAAGTCTTGCGATTGCAGCGGGAATTAACTCTCATTGCAATCGGGTTGTAATAATGGTTTTGTAGCTGGAGGGAAATTTCTTACTCTTACTGGATGACATTCTAGAGCAATCTCGCTTTAATCAAAATGACCCACCCTCCTACTCAATTATCATTAATCAGAATCAATAAAATTAGATTTCTAAACCCTATCCCATGTTGCATTCTTCCACAGAAAATAAAAATCCTTTGATCATTGTACGAACACAGATCAATTTCCCTGCATTTACTTAATTCTGAAACCACCCGCTGATGCTAAAACCTTTGTAACAACTCAACAAGCCGAGCATAATAGCCAGAGACTGTAGCATTTGCTTCTATGGACTGAAATATCACGCTGTAAATTTTCATGAGCTCTCATCTTTTGCTTTCCGCTTTCTTTTTTATTATGTCTCAGTCTTTTTTTCTCACGTGAGGATGGATGGATGTTAAATTTAATTAAGCAGAAAATTTGGTCAGTGCTTTCTCTATCAAAAACGGGTCTTATGGATTTAACAACCTAGAAAAAGTCTCACTCATTATACATGTGAGCGGTTTAGCCTTGCGGCCAGCCCTTCAGGACAGCTCTCAGCAGATGAGTGAACAGTGGCAAACAATGCGTTTATTGATCCTGCAGGCTTTGCCATTTAATTTTCTTCAACCTTTTATATGGTTCAAAACACGTGAGATGAGAACTTTATAGATCCGATTCACAGAAAAGTCATCAGGCCAATAAACTGCGCTGATAAAGCAGTATATGCATTATGTATTAGTTTACTCATGTAAGAAGATACTGTGTTGACATTTTGTTCCTATAGATTAGAGTTGTAATATGCAATATGTTTGTTTCGTTTTCATTTCTGTTTTTTAATTCAAATTACACAAGTTGTTTTCTTCTTGTATGCTCCCTATACTGACCTTTTCTGGGCTGTGAGCAATTATCAATAAAATGAAGAAAAGGCTAGCATGACCTCACTGTGATACTTTTCATCTTTATGTTCATTCTGTCATTCGGCTGTACATGAAAAATCTGCCAGAGCCCTCAACAGCTGCCCAACTTCCTCCGGTTTCCTTGTTGATTCTTAATCCAACAGCTAATGGGTAGTTGATGTGGCAGGTCTGTTAACTGTGGCTAAATTAGATTTAGGATTTATAACTAGGATGACTGATCAGGTCTGATCTTATTAAAGGACAGTGTTTAAAGGATACACTTGGGAAATGGTCACATGATTATTTGTTTATTTTGTTTATCACTGTAAAAACAAATTTGTTGAGTCAACTTGAAATATTATTATTTTTTTTTTACCCGGCTGCCTTTTAAATTTTAAGTTCAATTAACTCAAAAAAAGGTTTATTCAACTTGAAATGTTAAGGTATACTAAGTGACAAATTAGATATTTAAGTTGATTCAACTTAAAATTTCAAGACAGCTGGGTACTTAAGTTTAACAAACACAAATATCTAAGTTGTTACTTAGTACAACTTAACATTTCAAATTGGCTAAACTTATTTGAGTTGACTGAACTTAAAATTAAAAAAAAAACTTAAAACTTAAAAGGCAGCAGGTTAACAAATTATTTTAAGCTGACTTAACAAATTGTGTTTTTTGTTTTTTACAGTGTATTAGCCACTACCAGTGTATTCTTCCTGGGGTCCAACAAGTAAAAAAATACAAAACTACATTAATCCATACAATAAAAGTAAATTCAATAAAACACACATGCCCAAAATTCATTCAAAACATCAAAATCAACAGTTTACTATATGCTGTGTAATTAGATATTCCTTAAAGAATTTGTGAAACATAATTTTGCTTATTAAAAACATATTATGCCCGATGGCCAATCATTCCATATTTTCATTCCTCTATACAATATAATCTGTTGCTTTGCATTCATTTTTGAGACAGGAAGTAAAAAAAATTAATTGTTAAAATTACGATTAGCATTACTATAGAAACGTTGACAGTACAGGAAATTAGGAATTCTAGACACTGAAAAATAGTTTTCTATCTTTGTTATTATTATTTTATATATTAAAAACACATTAAAAACATAATATTTATTTTATATTACTAATATTTACATAGATTTATACAATTATATACGGTGTGTGTGTGTATACCAAATGTTTTAGCAAAGATTTATGTCAGTTTTTATTTTATTATTTTTTAATAAGAAATTTGTTATAGAAGGCAGATTGTGTTTTTAGATTTGTGGAGTAAAATGACTTCATTTAAAATGATTAATTTTAAACATAAAATTAGACCCTTGGGGTAAGATATACAGAGATATACAGTGCTATTATTTAAAGAAAAAAATAATACTTATTGTAATTAATAGGATTATTATTTAATGTTTACTTGAATTATAGATTTACATTTACAGACATCCAGGATTTCTATAAAATCTATAACTGAGTAAAATAATTTCATTTGAGTTCATAGTGCTGCTATTATGTACAATTAAATATGTAAATATTCATAATTGTATGTAGGTGATCAAATAAAAAAATAATAAAAATAATCAATGCAATTTTTATTTATTTATTTTTTGATATAATAATAGTTGATTCAGTATTTTCCAGTAATAAAAATGTCAAGAAATATCTAATAATAAATATGGATTATATCAAATAATTTTACATTTTGTGCTATAAAATCTAAATGAGCAAATATTTATATTTATTACCCTTAATAACACATTAGCTGCTGCATCATCATTCTGCACATGCTAAACTTCTATTTAAATGTTACAATTTAAAAAATGTTCTTACCCTGCACTATTTTTTATGACATGCATCCATTTGCCTTCTGAATGAGAGATTTTATTAAGTAAAATAAATTTTGTAGTAAATAAGTTTTGTAGTTAAAAGTTGTAGTCTTAATGTGACTGTAGAACTGTTACGAGGAACATGATACTGGTGAAAACATTAAAAAGGTAGAAATAACAATAGAAAGAAAAAAATTACACACAGCAGAATATTGGGTAAACAGGCACGTCAAATGTCAAGGGCAAGCAACTCATCCATGTCTTTATTTCAAATCCTTCCCATATATGTATTTGGCAGATGTTGTTATCCAAGCTGAATGACATGGCATTCAAGGTATAAATTTTATCAGTTACCTGAAGATCAGACCCATGACCTTGGTGTTGTTAATGCCAAGCTGTACTGTTTGAACTACAGGAACAAACCTATTGCTGCAAACTTTGCACTGACCTTAGACTTTGGTTTTCGTCAGTCTGCCAACTTCCCTTCAGTATTTTCTCAGAATTTCAGTAACAAGAATCTCTGTCTCTGTCTATTATGGCAGACACTGCACAGATACCCATGGGAAATATAGTGCTCTGAGTGCTGAGGGACCAGGACATAAACACATGGACGGGGGAGGCTAAATTTAGTTCTTCTGAGGTTGTGCATCTTTCCTGGTGGATAAACTACCACTTCTGATCACTGGTCATGACTTAGATTGATTAGAAATAAAAAAGAGTAACATAATGTTGAACAGTTTGTGCTTTGTCCACTAACATGCAGTGCTCTGTACATGTTCTGCATTTCTTTTTGTCTTTTTTTTTCATCTTTTCTCACTCTATTCAATTCTTTGTGATCTACTTCCTCGTTAGCTTTATCATGCTTGTGTCATTTTGACCCTTGACTAAATTTTCTAAATGAAACAATAATTGTGAGAAGTCTAATGTGATGGACAATGCCGTAAAAATAAGCATAATTAGAGATCATGCCACTGTGGAAACAACTGGCGAAAGAATTACGATCATCTACGGCATGTATCGTCCTTGCACATCTGTTGCCATAAATCTGGTATTCAAATTGAATTTGCGATGCATGTGATCTGAGAAATGAATTGGACCATCTTTTGCCATTTACCAAATGCCATCTGTACGGTTCAAAATCGCCAGCCTTTAGAGGCGTAAATTTTCCTTCAGAGACGAAATCACGGTAAATCACTTTTCTATCATCCTGCTAGAAAGGAAGATTTTTGCTTGGAATTACATCCAAAAGGAAATATCAGCTCATTTCAAAGCCTGTCGCTTACGAATCCCATCTGTATCTGTTTCCCTGTCCGTATCTGCATCTCTGCTCATGCATTCATTTTTATATGACCTATTCCTCTAACTATAAAACTGGGTGATTGTTTTAATCCTCCTGTTGTAGAGGGCAATTTTACTGTGAGCTAATAAAATACAAATTCCATCTGCAGAAACGCTGACAGATTCCCCTTTAGGACAAATGTGCTCAGCATGCTGTAAAAATCCATGATAATTATCTTGCAATATTAGCTTTAGCACTGGAGGACACTCCGGGAAGCTCGTACTGTGTGCTGTTCTAATTTCGGGGCCATGCGTCTTTGTAGTCTTCAGGGAGCAAATACATATGGCGAATGGAATGAATGCGCATGAAAGAGCAAACAAAGTGGAGTGAGTTTAGCTGGTGATGGGCTCAAATAAACAATTTTAACCAAAACCAATTTATTATAATGAACCATTTCCTCCAAGCAAACCTCCAGTGAATTATTAAAGCTACCAATACAATCTTTACTGAAACTTCTGTTTTTTTCTGACTGCTGACTGAAAGGAAGCTGCATGGAGTAAGGAAACTCAAGGAAACTGAAGGCAAGCTGAGGAAACTTAAAAAGCTGAGGGAACTAATGGAAGCTGCGGCGGACAAGAGGAACTTCAGGTGTGAGAAAGCAGGGGGGATATAAGGAAGATGAGATGTAAGAAAGATGAAAGAATGAATGGATGCTAAAAACAAGGAAACTGATGAAACTTTGAAAAGGTGAGCAAAGATATGGAAGCTAGAGAGACAAAGGGGGGTCTAAGAGACATTAGGAAGCTGAGGAGACATGAGGAACTTGTGTGGATGTAATGAAGAGGAAAGGATAAGGAAGCTGAGGGGACATGAGGAACCTGTGTGGATGTAATGAAGAGGAAAGGACATAAGGAAGCTAAGAGGACATTAGGAAGCTGAGGGGACATGAAAAACTTGAGTGGATGTAATGAAGAGGAAAGGACATAAGGAAGCTAAGAGGACATTAGGAAGCTGAGGGGACATAAGCAAACTAAAAAGACATGAAGCTGAAGAGACTTTAAGGAGGCTGAGAGGACATAATGAAGCTAAAAAGACATAAGCTAACATAAGGGACATTAGGAAGCTAAAGGGACATAAGGAAATTGAAAATATGCAAGAAGCAGATGTACTTAAACTGAAAGGACATAAGGAAGCTGAGGGGACAAAGGGAAGCTGACAGCACATAATAAAGCTATGGGAACATGTGAAAGCTGAGTGGATATATAATGAAGCTGAATGGACATAAGAAAGCTGAGTGGACACAAGGAAGGAACCAGTGGGGAAAAAAGGAACTTCAGATGTGAGGAAGCAGAGGGGGTATATGGAAGCTGAGATGTAAGGAATGTGGCATGAGGAGCAAACAACAGACATATTTTTGGGCAGTTTTAAGACAGGGTTCTCTCTCTCTCTGATCCGAGTTGTGAGGGGCAGCTGCTTCATCCCAGTGTCTCGTCTTCCCTGGCCCACAGCATTTGGAGGGAATAATGTCTCGACATCGTGGCCCATCGGCGGCATCAGGCGTGCTCTGCAATCTGGACTGCAGGTCTGCAGCTCACGTCTCTGGCATTGCGAGAGTTCCTGACTCCTCTTTCACAGGCCTAATCCTATCAGGAATCTGTTAAAAAACAATTTGAGGCGACTTAAGGTTTTCAATATTTTAGGACAAGTTTGTCTAATTTTTTGACATTTGTTTAATTTATTATGATGTGGAGTGGTTGCATTTGGTGAGCTAATGGTGCTGCTACCTGTTGCTATTTTTACTGCAACATAACCCGGAAAATAAAATACTGGTATAATGACCTCAGCTACTGAAAGAGCTTACAGATTGTGATGGATATAAGCATAGGCTTAAACCAAATGCCGTACCACCAATGTTTCCCCACAAGGAATCTAAACATCCCCAGATATCGAGTGAAATCCATGCTGAGAAACTCTTTCAGTGGCTGCAACGTCATGACAAGCATTGGCATGTTTACATCCTGCCAGAATGGCATCTAGCTTTTCTTGGCTCTGCCGTTTGTAAGCTCCTTCAGTAGCTGTGGTCTACTAAAAGCTTCAAAGGCATCATGGCTAAAGTGGAGAGAACAAAGACAAGGGTTTTCAGGAAATTTTATTTGTCCACAGGCATGTACCCATTCTTTTCTCCTCTTCTTATCGCTAAGAAAACAGTGAAGACTTACATCACTTCTCTTGTTGCCCTTCGACTGAAAATTACAACCAAAAGCTGCACAATATGGCATCATATCAGTATTTATAATTTTCCGAACTGTGTTTCGTTAAATATAGCAACAGGTAGCGGCAGTAGCTCACGGTGTGCAAGCATTCCACATCATCAAAATGGTGCCCCTCCTGCAATGTGGATGTTTTAAATAATGTAAAAGTTTCACCGCATTGTAGATCTCTTCTGTGTCATCTTGAGCTTGAATGGCTTAAAATCATTTCAGTGTTTAAACTGACATGACTTAAAATATGTGAAAATAATAAACTTTTTGGAGGAAGCAGCACTGGCCCAAAGTTTTAGATAGTTTTGGGTGGCTGAAGCCTGAAACATAAATATATAACTATCTTACCGGATTCAGTGTGATGTCTGTTTCTGAGAGCACAACATGCCTATCTGTGGTTGGATTCCAGACACAGCTAACCATAAATCATCTTCCATTGTCGATCAGGACTGGATTTGGACAATAAATAAATAAATAAATAATAATAAAAAAATCAGCCCTGGCATTTTTTGGTCCAAATGGCCCACCACTAGCATCAGAATTGGTCAGTTATGAAGCTGAAATGCAATAAGGAGATCTGAGGGGACATTAGTCTCAGCCCCAGGCGGAATGTTGGCTAAACTTCTGATGCATAAGGCACACTTAGCTGGAAACACTTCAGGAGTTTCGAAATCGTCATTGGATTGGTTAAATTATACAGCATTTCCAGGAGACGCGTGTGTCACGTTCTTTAACGTTCCGCCTGGAAACAAAAATGCCGTGGCACCAAACCCTCTCAAAGGGGAAAGCCTTTGTGTTTACAACTGTGACGACGAGCGCCTGTTAGGATCAACTAAATGCTGGATTTTCAAAAGTATGTGAAAAATTTGTTTGATCAAGTTTGCTGCATAGAAATATGTCCAAGAGTTTTACACACCAGCCCAGCCAACATTTGTATGTGGGGCCCATATGGGTATGAACTGGGCTGAAAAATGGGCCCCATATAGGATTGTCCGCGGGTTCCGTAATGGCCCCATGTTAACTGCCCACGTGGATTTCATATAGGATTGAACTTGTCACAAAGTGGGACCCAACTGGGCAACATGCACAAGACCCATCTTGGTCCCAGCTTTAACCCAGCTAATATTTGATTGTGGGGCCCATGTGGGTTTGACATGGGCTGAAAAATGGGCTCTATATGGGATTGTCCGTGGGTTCCATAATGGCCCCATGCCAACTGCCCACATGGATTCCATATGGGATTGCACTTGCCACTTGGTGGGACCCAACTGGGAAACATGTGCAAGACCCATCTCGGTCCCAGCTTTAACCCAGCTAACATTTACATGTGGGGCCCATGTGGGTTTGAAATGGGCTGAAAAATGGGCTCTGTATGGGATTGTCCATGGGTTCCATAATGGCCCCACGCCAATTGCCCACATGGGTTTCATGTGGGATTACACTTGCCAAAAGGTGGGCCCCAACTGGGCAACATGCGAAAGACCCATCTTGGCCCCATCTTTACTACATGGGCTGAAATATGGGTTTTAAGTGGGTTTGTCCACGGGTTCCATGTTGGCCCCATGCAACATACCCATGTGGGTTTTATGCAGGATTTACCTGGGCTTTAGGTGGGGCCCATCTAGGGATCATATGCAAAACCCATCTGGGTTCTATCTAAATATGGGTTTTACATGGGTTTGTCCATGGGTTCCATGTTGGCCCCATGCAACTTATCCAATGTGGGTTTTATGTAGGATTTCACTGGGCTTTAGGTGGGGCCCATCTAGGGAACATATGCAAAACCCATCTGGGTTCCATTTAATATATGGGTTTTACATGGGTTTGTCCACGGGTTCCATGTTGGCCCCATGCAATTTACCAATGTGTGTTTTATTGAGGATTTCACTGGGTTTAAGGTGGGGCCCAACTATGAAACATACACAAAACCTACCTAGGTCCCATCTTCAAACTCTATGTGGGAACTACATGGGATAAAGTATGGCATGCAAGTGGGATTAAAAAAAAAAAGTTTTAAAGTTTTAAACCATTAGCATACAGCAGTACACAGTGAGATTGAAATCTTTTCAAATTTCAATTTTATTGAAACTACCCATCATATGCTATATTTTGATACCTAATTGTTAAAATCATGTAATTGTTAAAGTTAACAAACATTTTGAACCAGTGTTTACTGAAAGCTTTGAACATTTGCACATAGAAAACGGAGACAGTAAGAAACAGCAGCAGCAACTACACATTTTTCAGTACTGCTTACACTGCAGACAGACATTTGTGCATTCTAGACACCCTCAGTCCTCCTCTGTCTCTGGTCCCAGTAAACCATTTTGAGAGTTCCCTCTCAGATTCTTGCTGGTTGATCTTTGACATCAGTGCAGTCTTCTTAACAGCCTCTGCAAAATAAATATATATACAAACATATTTAAAAATAGGACATTTTTACATTTTTCAGGAAGATGAGGTATGAAGATGCTGCCCTCCACTACAGTAAGGAAAACAACAGAGTAAAAGCAAAGGTGCTTGTTTACAGGCTATTCCAATAACTTTTCTACAATGTGTTTAGTAAAGGTGAAATATTATGTTACTTACACATGTTAAAATACTACAAAATAATAACTTTTACTTGGAGCAACTCAAGGGCAAGTAAATGACTACAGATTTTTTGTTTTTGTCAACTATTCCTTTAAGAGTGTCAGTTTTAATAGCTTAAATTAGAGCTGCATGATTCTGGATATATAGAGAATCCCAATTTTTTGTTTCAAACAGATATCAAGATTCTGAACATCAAACTAAAAATAAAGTGTAATTTACTAGAAGTTCTGTACTAGAAATACTATGACTGCAGTCTATTTAAAATGTTTAATCTTGAATGACTTAAAAAAAATTGTTTGAATTAATGATTAAATGACTCATGAATATATGTTGTTTCATTACTGGATGAATCTGTGTTTTTTAATGAATCTCTTGAATGATTCAATGACAAATACATGTGTTTAACAGTCACTTGTCAGCACCTACTGGTGTAACGTCACTGAACTGTCAACTTTGTTTCAAATGATTTGCTCTATTTTGATAGCTACTGTAGACATCAGTGATTATATCCAAACTAAACTTTTATCCCAGTACTTATTCGATCATTTAAATAATTCTAACAGAAAAAACGATAAGTGCTGTTGAAAAAGTGTGACACTGTTTTATTCCTACACATGACAACTGCCCTCTCTTTCTGGATCAGTAGGTACATTGACATGAAGCACTGTATTGCAAAAAAGCTCCATGTAACCAACTCAATCGAAATAAAAATGCTCAAACCGATTACGATTTCAATTACTTTAGAAAGGTAGGACAAACCTTTTCTAATCCATTACATAGGACATGTAAACACTTGATCAAATTGATAACTGAACTAGAGAAGTTTTGCACATGTGTAATGAAGTAGAAATGACATATGATGCACAAAATGAGCTGATGTTGTTGTAATATTATATTAAAGAACATAATAAATGACTGCAATGTCGATCAAAAATTCTCTTTCTACTTATCAACTGTGAAGTGGTGTAAGACAACGTTGTCCAAGTGACTGTTTCAGACTCTGATTTGCAGACACCTTGTTTTAAGCATGAGAAAGGGTGTTTTTATTGCTTGGTTAGTATAAGCAGCACAACACAAAGCTTTGTGGCTCATTGTCTCGTAATCAGGATTCGAAAAAGATAAGATGTTAAGTTTGCTTTTTAAAACAAATGGATGGTTACACTAGTCAAAGCTTGTGTTGTGTTGTGCTGCATCTGTTAAGATAGCTGCCTACGTCTCCTACGATTAAAATTAATGGCTAGTGCGTTGGCTGCGACATACATAAACCTATCAACATCCATCGCCATGACTTATCGTGAGACGAAAAAATTACGTTTTAGTCTCATAACATTGGTTAATGAAACTGCCGTAATTTCACAACATTGTTTTATCGACAACATTGCAAAAGTTTTGTGCAAATCTGTGATGGAAATGCACCTAGTGTACTGTCTACACTGGATGCGGCGCGGTGCCGCGTGGCACGACACTACAAATCCCCACTGGCAAACTTTTATTTATGACGTACTGACAAAGTTTAAAGGGGTCATCGGGTGCCCATTTTCCACAAGTTTATATGATTATTTAGGGTCTTAATGAGAAGTCTGTAACATACTTTGGTTAAAATTTCTCAGTGGTAGTGTAAAAAAAACCCCACCCATTTTACCATGTCAAAATCAGCCCTTTTTAGAGTGAGCCATTCTGTTGCATGTTCCTTTAAACGCTAATGAGCTCTGCCATTCCGCCTCTATCTTCTGTGGGGTGATGACCAGTAATGTTTACTTTAGCCGCATTTAACCGCAAAACTTGCTAACTAGCACATTATTAAGAAAAGGCGAATTGCAAAGATGCATAAAAAACACCCATATACTCACTTCTGCTGTAGGTGAAACTAGATTACAAATGATTCGCGAGAACATAGACGCATTTATGTAGGCTGCCGGGCACATTTCCTTCAAAAACAAAAGTAACGTTAATCCTCTGCATCTTCAGCAGCTCAGATGTCGGGAGTAAATGATGAGTGCTACTACGTGCATTACTGCATCCAACAACAGAACACCTCAATCGCTCAATCGGAGATAGTCTTGTCTTCCCCTGCACTGGAGTCGAAACAATAATGGTGGTCGGACTGTTCTCAGCGCTCACTCAGCTCAGTTAGGGTGGGTTTAAGATAAGACTGTCATGTCAATCAACTATCATGGAAGCGGCCTTGGTCCGTGTGACATCACACTGACAAGACGCTGACAATGACCTTATTTGAAAAAAGGCATATTACTTTGATTACATTGGATTTTACCCATATTAAGATAACAAAAAATACCACTGGGTGAATTTATATCATTATAGGGTGGTTGTGTACACACACTGTCAACACACATTTATGTTCAAACTTGTAAAAATGAGTTTTGCATCCGATGACCCCTTTAAATGATTTTCAATGGTCGCTTGGTCACATCTAGTGTAGACAGACTTTAGCTGTCACGCCATGACAACTGTCACCTCTGTTTTAGACACGGTGTTAGTCATTTACGAATAAGATTAAGTGGGGTTTGGATCGAGATTATGATCTTTAAATGATTAATCGTACAGCTCCAATTTCTGATAATATATGTGTCTCCATCTGTTTATGATAATATTTGAAGAGAAACATTACACTTTTAATTCAGAATCATAACTATACATTGTATTAAAGGTATAGTTCACTCAAAAATGAAAATTGTCATCATTTATTCACCCTTATGTTGTTCCAAACGTTGGTAACTAGACAGTTGGCACGCCCCAATGATTTCCATAATATTTTTTTTCCTACTATGGAAGTTAATGGCTACTATGAACTGTCTGATTATCAACATTCTTCAAAAAATCTTGTCGTCTTCAACAGAAGAAAGAAATTCATACAGGTTTGGAAAAACATAAGGTGTGATGAAGGGTAAATGATGCCAGAACTTTCATTTTGGGGTGAACGTTCCCTTTAAGAAAATTATGTAGAATCAAATTAAGCAAAATCGCTACATTTAGTAGAATCAAAACATCTCGCATATCACAAAAAGTCAGTGAATCCATACCAGAAGTGAGAGTGCAATGTAGCAGATAAAGGACAATCCTCCTCCAAATTGGCAGTGATCAGCTGGATCCTTGGTGAATCTGTAGTGGGGTGGGCCCGATGAGTCCTTAAAAAGAATAATTTCTTTTTTTACCATTCCTTTAACATTCTTAAACAAAACATATTTAAATTGCACTGAAATTTGCCATTATAAGCCATTTAGGCAACATAAACAAACTGTCAGCTTTGAAACTGTTAGTTATGATCGAAACATGAACCTAATGCATAACAATACCATCGGAAAAATGTGAATCCCCAAAAGAAAGACAAAGAGGATTCACAGGGACTCTTCCCATAGATATCACAGCAAGGTAAATACAACTGTATCTTAAAAAAGCCTATTTGTACACCACAATTAAATCGACCATAATGTAATTTTACCTGCAGTTGCATTTATCCTGATATGACACATCTGAAGGTTCTCCAGTGAATGAAATAAAGGACTGACGATGGTGACAAGTCTATTTCCCTTTCTTTGTGCCACCTCAGAAAAAGAAAGACAACAGCGAAAAGAAGTTACTCAGATTTTCTATCACCAGTGGAGGAAATGTCTTACAAATGTACTTATAATGATTATAATCATAGTTCAGGTCTGGAAACAGTGGTTAAAACTGACTAACATTTTATTGTAGTCTCTGTATTGGGTGCCTGTTTTTCCTGAAAAACGTGTGCTTGATCTAAAAATGTGAACCAATATCTTATCATTAGAAGTTATCAGTATTTGAAGAGGTGAAGTAAAAAATATACTAAGAAACGGTCATCTACACAAACATAACACTCTCATACAACACTTCAACTCTCCTATATATTCCAGTGTTTTCAAGTGTAAATTACAGTTTAATCACTCACTTCACTTATTGCAGTCCTCCTTTACTTCTCATAAGTTTGAGTTTTAAACTAAACATTAATACACACAAACACACACCAACTTCAAACACTAATTTACACTGAAATACGTGCTAATATCGCCAGCGCGCTAATAAGCTAATCGCGATTAGCCTCTCCCTTTAATTTCCTCTCACTCACATTAATTAATTGTGGGCACAAATCATAACTTTATGATGGTTTGACTGAAAAATGTTTTGTTACCTGATATCGCCATATGTTTTCGGGATCTCACACATCCAGTCTGCCCCTTCCTCTGTGTTCACATTCCAGCTTCTGTTCTCCGTTGACATCTCACAGTTCAAATGAGTTTACAATAAAAATTTAACAGGCACATAATCAGGAACTGAGCGAGTAATCTTGCAGATCAGTAGCACGCATATCACCAAACTGATTAGTATATTTTCAAACTGCACTAGCAAAAAGGCGCGCGAGGCTGTCATTGGCCAGTTTCGTGAATGACAGTCAGATTAACCAATCTTGATGAAACCAACCAAGTGAAACAACCAATAGAAATTGTTTCAGAGTGGTAACGGAAAATAACCTTTTTTTTTTTTTAACAAACGTGTGTGTATTTAGTTTTATTTTTTTGGCTGTATTATTTGATTAATTGGTCAAACAGTGTTTCGTGTATGAATAAAAATGTATTAGTGATATGTAAAAGTCCACACAGAATCTCACTGCTCTTTTGAGATTAGAACTGTATTATAATTATTGTTACTAATGCTAATAATTAAAATTATACATACACATTTGGATTTTGAAGAGGTGTTTTGATCAAAATATCATAAAATGCTAATAAATAAAATATTAATAATCATAATCATTCAAAAGGCAGATATTTCATTTCACATTTATTCAACATACAGATCTGTTATTTTATTTATTTATTTATTTATTTATTTAAGATTTTTTGGTTAAAAACAAATTTGAATGATTTAGCATTATACATTATCAATTTGTGTCAATGTTAAAACAGCAGCTGACATTATTTCAATCATATTTCAACTTTGAAGGTCGGTCATGTGCCGACTAGACTGAAAAGAAAAGTCTGTACTGTTGGTCCAAAAAGAAAACTGAACACAAAACACAATATGCTAACTGAATGAAACATCACTTTATTCTGAACCCCTGTATCATATGCTGCAAATACGATTTCTGGATATACATTGGATTTTTCCCATCAGAAACATAAATGTCCATTCTGTCTTTCTTCACTTGGGCTATTTCATTATCTGTTACCAACCAACTGATTATAAAACTTTGGAGTACTTCTGTGGAATCAGGCAGCAGCTGTTGCTATGGGTTCTACTTCTTCTACCAATCTCAAAGCCACTATAATCCCATTATTTTGATAGATAATTAGCCTTCTGTAACCCATTCGTCATATTGCACAGTGACCATTTTTTGGATATTTTGAACCATTTGCATAGATTTTGAAATAATTATATGGAGATAAGCATGTGTTTGCAGGCCAATGCTGATGGCACATTGGGTTTAACTTGATTTGTATAGTCCAGGGCTCTTCAACTCCTGATTCATAAACTAGTCCTGAAAACTAAATGTACTGCTGAGTTTAGTTCTATTTCTAACCAAACACACCAAACAAGCTAATCACAGTGTTCAAAATGATTTGTGAATTAGAGTCAGGTGTGTTTAATTAGTGTTGAAACTAAAGTCTGCTGTACACTGGCCCTCCAGGACTGGAGTTGAGGACCAATAGCCTATTGACCTTATGTAGCTGCATCCCTTTTTAGTCCTACATTTGCTGTCTTCTGGTTGTATTTCCACGGTGTTCTAACAGATTTATGAATAAACCTCTCATTTTAAAATCTTCCTGGTCTACTGACATTTAAGACATTTGCTTTAAACATCACAGTGTTTACAATAACTTTTGTTAACTCTACAATACATAAATCCACTTTACCAGCTAAATTACTTAGACAGAAATGCCATAGAAATATACAGAGCTACCGCACAAATGGAAGTTCAAAGACAATATTTTAAAGATGGTGAATAAGGTCAATACTGTACCCACATAGATCTCAAACCCACTGCCCACTTTGCACCTAGTACCTATATGTGTACTACCTAGGGCCCATGCAGTCAGCCTATATGGGACTGATTATGTTTGCTCATGTCTTACCCAGAATGCTTATGTTTTACCCAAGAGGGTCCCCTATTTGGATGACCAGACATGGCACTACCTGGGGACACATTCAGCACATGATTTCTAAATTGCCTAAAATAACCAGGTGTTGGTTGTTTTCACTGTGCTGATTGATTATTGTACGACATCAAAGTACCGCAAGAGCTATACAGAGCAGAGCAGACACTCCATCCTTTCGAATCACTCTTGCGGTACTTTGTTGTCATGCAATGATCCATTGATGAATGAATGGCTCTTCATTGAAGTCATTTCATTCATTTAAGTGGCGTTAAAAATTATACTTTTACCAACCAAATTCTCTGAAAACACCTACCTATGCAATCTTGATCATATTCTAAATTAGGAAATCATTATAATGCACCCAGACATAATTTGTAGGGAACATAAATAATTGCTTTACCTTCAGAGTCTTTCATTCATTTGTCACATAACAGACGCAATAAACAGATCATTCACGAATGACCCATCACTACCCCATATGTATTTCCCCATTCACAACCCATACAATGATTACCCATGTGGGTACTACCTTGGGCCCATGTAACCGACCTATAAAGGACTGATTGTGTATACCCATGTCTGACCCATATAGTTTGGCAAGAGGGCCCTACACATCTTTCCCTGTTCAGAACCCATACAAAGATTACTTATGTGGGTACTACCTTGGGCCCATGTAGGCAGCCTATATGAGACTGATTGTGTTTGCCCATGTTTTACCACTATGGTTTGACCAAGAGGGCCCCATATGTGTTTCCCCATTCAGAACCCATATAGAGGTAGCCTTTGTGGGTACCGCCTTGGGCCCAGTGTAGGTAGCCTATATGGGACTGATTGTGTCTGCCCATTTTTTACCCATATGGTTTGACCAAGAGGGCCCCATATGTGTTTCCCCATTCAGAACCCATATAGAGGTAGCTTTGTGGGTACTACCTTGGGCCCATGTAGGCAGCCTATATGAGACTGATTGTGTTTGCCCATGTTTTACCCATATGGTTTGACCAAGAGGGCCCCATATGTGTTTCCCCATTTAGAACCCATATAGAGGTAGCTTATGTGGGTACTACCTTGGGCCCATGTAGGCAGCCTATATGAGACTGATTGTGTTTGCCCATTTTTTACCCATATGGTTTGACCAAGAGGGCCCCATATGTGTTTCCCCATTTAGAACCCATATAGAGGTAGCTTATGTGGGTACTACCTTGGGCCCATGTAGGCAGCCTATATGAGACTGATTGTGTTTGCCCATGTTTTACCCATATGGTTTGACCAAGAGGGCCCCATATGTGTTTCCCCATTCAGAACCCATATAGAGGTAACCTTTGTGGGTACTACCTTGGGCCCATGCAGGCAGCCTATATGAGACTGATTGTGTTTGCCCATGTTTTACCCATATGGTTTGACCAAGAGGGCCCCATATGTGTTTCCCCATTTAGAACCCATATAGAGGTAGCTTATGTGGGTACTACCTTGGGCCCATGTAGGCAGCCTATATGAGACTGATTGTGTTTGCCCATGTTTTACCCATATGGTTTGACCAAGAGGGCCCCATATGTGTTTCCCCATTCAGAACCCATATAGAGGTAGCCTTTGTGGGTACTACCTTGGGCCCATGCAGGCAGCCTATATGGGACTGATTGTGTCTGCCCATTTTTACCCATATGGTTTGACCAAGAGGGCCCCATATGTGTTTCCCCATTCAGAACCCATATAGAGGTAGCCTTTGTGGGTACTACCTTGGGCCCATGCAGGCAGCCTATATGGGACTGATTGTGTCTGCCCATTTTTACCCATATGGTTTGACCAAGAGGGCCCCATATGTGTTTCCCCATTCAGAACCCATATAGAGGTAGCCTTTGTGGGTACTACCTTGGGCCAGTGTAGGTAGCCTATATGGGACTGATTGTGTCTGCCCATATTTCACCCATATGGTTTGACCAAGAGGGCCCCATATGTGTTTCCCCATTTAGAACCCATATAGAGGTAGCTTATGTGGGTACTACCTTGGGCCAGTGTAGGTAGCCTATATGGGACTGATTGTGTTTGCCCATATTTTACCCATATGGTTTGACCAAGAGGGCCCCATATGTGTTTCCCCATTTAGAACCCATATAGAGGTAGCTTATGTGGGTACTACCTTGGGCCATGTAGGCAGCCTATATGGGACTGATTGTGTTTGCCCATATTTTACCCATATGGTTTGACCAAGAGGGCCCCATATGTGTTTCCCCATTTAGAACCCATATAGAGGTAGCTTATGTGGGTACTACCTTGGGCCAGTGTAGGTAGCCTATATGGGACTGATTGTGTTTGCCCATATTTTACCCATATGGTTTGACCAAGAGGGCCCCATATGTGTTTCCCCATTTAGAACCCATATAGAGGTAGCTTATGTGGGTACTACCTTGGGCCCATGCAGGCAGCCTATATGGGACTGATTGTATCTGCCCATATTTTACCCATATGGTTTGACCAAGAGGGCCCCATATGTGTTTCCCCATACTGAGCCCATATAGAGGTGGCCTATGTGGGTACTACCTTGGGCCAGTGTAGGCAGCCTATATGGGATTAATTGTGTTTGCCCATGTCTAACCCATTTGTTAAACCCATATGGGCCCCATTTGTGTTGCCCTTTTCGAGCCCAAGCACTCATTTCCCATTTGTGACCCATCTAGGTCCCACATAGGGAGCCCATCTGTTTTTGCCCATGTGGGACCTACTTAGCAGACCCAAGTGGGCCCCAGATAAGATGCCTATTTTGGGACCATGCCCACTTGGTACCCATGTAGACCCAGCAGAAACCATGTGGGGCCCACATATACATGTTGGCTGGGCAGTCTATTACTGTGGCGACATTTCCACGCCCCTAAACATGACGTGGCACAAAATGTGATTGGTTGCTTTACCTGTCAGTCATATGGCCTCTTGGGCAGGCCTTGGCCATTCAAAGCAGCCAAAGTTCCCAGGCCTTTTGCCGTCAGTCTGGAGGTCTGGCTACGCAAGACTAAGGGGAGACGAGGAACTTGAGTGAATATAATGAAGAGGAAAGGACTTTAAGAAGCTGAGGGGATTTAAGCAATTTGAAAGGACATGAGAAAGATAGAAAAAAATATAGGAAATGTACATAAACGCTAGTTTATGATTCTTATATCAGGAATAATGATAGATATTTTAAAAATGTACATTGAACAGTAATATGAAAGAACATATAGGCTACACTTAACCTCACACAGAGCATGAGGGACAGAGAAAGCCTTCAGGAACAATAGAGCATTACGTCTCCTCTATAATTGCATTCCTCTTCTAAGGTCACCCGAGGCTATCAGCTACTGGGTAGAATGTGCATTATAGGAAAAACCTTTTACACTATTAATGTGGGTCTCTGGCAATACAGATAGATAGAAACAACTTTCAGCTGTGAGAAATCATGCGCACTAGCAGCCACACTATTTTCCTGAACCCTGCTCTAGAGGTAGAATGCAGGTGGTGGAAATATCCAGCTTTTTCAGTCATATGTGACTGTAATGGCACAGTGGAAAACATGCAATTTGCCTCGGGTCCCGTGTGAACCCTGCACCTCTGCTGTGGGAATAACCAGACTGGTGCCATTCTTGTGAAAAGTGAAGTCAGAGAATGCCAGGAACTCATTTCAGTTTTCAACTTCCTATTTTTAACAGCAGAGTAATGGCCTAAAGCTTGATTGACGGGGGTGGTATGGGGCAGAAATGGAACAAATAAAAAACATTTAGTTGCTAGTTCTTGGCAGGAGAGATCAAAGTGTGGATCCGAAAGGCCGTTAACGGAAGTGAAGTGGAAATCTGGTGTTTGAGTTCTAGATAATTCACACTAAGGTTCACACTAAGGAATGTAACTGGACATGTGCTCTTCCCAATTCCAATATAATGGAATGTGACAGGCCAGCACCTACAGCTGAAATTGATTTTCTTTGAGCACCTCTAATATTGCCATCAGTCCTGAAGAGGGCAGAAGAGGCTTCATTTGAAGGCATGCATTTAAGCAGTGCTGTGATGCGGTCTGAACCCTGAAAGAGACCAGATCATCAGTTTCAAGCAATTTATATTCTCAATGGTGGCATTCAGAAAATGGCCTGAACTTCAAAACCCTCAAAAGGAACATAATGTAAAAAAAACTCTCGACTCATAGCAAGAAGGTTTCTGGTTTGAGTCCCAGTGGAGTCATGAGACCTTTCTGTGTGGAGTTTGTGTTGTCTCCCAGAGTTAGTGCTCTGATTTCCATCCACGATTCAGACACATGCAGCATAGGTGAATTTAATACTCTAAATCATCCAGTGGGAGTGTAAATGTATTAAGGACAAATAATTTGGAAACAAAACAAAGTAAAAGTTTTATTTGTATTTTTTGTACTTCTAAACACCAATTAATTAAAATGCAAACAATAAACATATCTGAGCCATGGAACATTGATTAATGCACATGCACAGAGATATGTTGAGCCCTTGTGCTTGTATGGGTGATGCAGGTTTGATTCTGGCATGCAACATATCCTCTTCCCATTCGTTTTTCAAGAAAACAAACAAACAAATAAATGCAATCAAATAAAATATGGCAAATTCTACAATAATATATTGCTCACTATTATGAAAAAAAAAAAAACATTTGGACAGAATATGAATATCAGATTTATGTCAGTATGGGACAGATATGTGAAAACAATGCAAACATTTTTTAGATCATTAATTTGCGCTCATCTGTTTCTGCAGGGTTGCTTTTATGCTCTAATACAGCTTTAACAAGTGCGACATTTTATGCTACATATGACAAACATACCATTTGCATGTCTGAAAGCTATTGTCCCGTCTGGACAATTTACCATGCCAATAATGCTCTGACAATAGCCTAAAAAGCATTCCCAGCAGGCAGCAATAATGAGCCGGAATAGGACTGTATGTCAAAATGACATGGGGCATAAAAGTGCTCCAACCATTCATGTTTAGTTCTGAACAGAGTAATCAAGCACAAGCCCGTTTTGAATAGAAGGCAGTGCAGTAAAATGCAAGACAGTCTTATCTTTATGATGGAGGGTCAGTTATGCTGGTACATACAGCCTATGGTTTTTCTGTCTGAAGACATCTCTTTTTTTCTATTTATTTATTTATAAGGGACCAATGGAAAATACATTCTTTGTGATATGTTTCCATAGGCTCCAGCATCCATTCAATCCTACATAGGACCAGCAGTTTGGAGAATGGATGGACAGATATATTTCCAAATTAGTTAACCCACGAATTAAAATTCTGTCATTATCTCATCCTTTTATCAACTGTATTTTATATGTTACTTTAAACCTCCACAGCGGGCTGACAACATTATGGAAGTTCATGTTGTGAAAACCAATCCTTGCACATAAAAAGAAAATCCTCTGCAACTGAACAAGGCTTTGAAATATACCTTGATTGTTATCTGTGATGTTCTTCATTCTCATAACCTTCTTCCAATTTCTGAAGGACATTTCTTGGAATGTGAAGATGCAGAAACATAAATTCTCTGTTTTGTTCCATATATAGCAGTGAAATACTGGCCAGGTAATAAAGACTGTATACTGAGCCAGTTGTTTATTTATCAGAAAGAGAGTCCTCTAAAGAGGACAGTACTCTGAAGAATTAATACGTTTACACCAGTGGTCATCAGGACCCCTCGGTGAACAAAACACCCTTTTAAATCATGACAAAGTTTGAGCATGTTTATAGATATGATTCATGGAAATGTTAATGTATTTTGTCTTGGTGGACCAGATATGCTATGCATGTTACTGCTGCTGCAATGCAAGTTCAGAGACTTGCTACTGCCAATAGACACACAGACATGCTGCTGCGAGCATGTAAGAAATACTGGTGGGGCTGGGGAGGTGGAGGGTCTCATTGGCTGCAGAATCAGCAGAGGCCAGTTAGCTTATGCAGTGTACTAACAGATATGATTGTCATGTTTAGTTCTGTTTATGTTCTGTTTTGGGTCAGGTTCGGTGTTATCTTGTTAATCTGTTTTCTTAGTTACCAATTGCTCCACACCTGTTTATGTTCTCACAGATTATGTTCCTCACAGGACGGGGATTCTGGAGGAGGGCGAGGAATTTAAAATAGCAAAAGAAAACCCTTGAGACTCCTTGATACTGGAGATGAGGAGTTGGCCAACGAAGGGGAGCCGGGCGGAACCAGCAGTGATTTAGGAAATGGAGAGTTGGATGAGTTGGCCCTGTGTTTTCCTTATTTTCTTTGTCTTGCATTAATGTTGTGTAGTGTGAGTTTACTGTGTTCTCCAGTGTTTTCTTGGGAATTCTCTATTAAAAGAATTTTGTAGACATTTATACTCCTTCGCCATATGCTTTATCCATACTAACCCAAGACAGAACGCAAGGCTCTCAAATTGACTATATTGAAATGGACTTACCAGCTGTGTCTCAGCTTTGGAATGCCCTTCACTCTATGCATCACTGGTGAGGACCCAGTCAGCCCCACTCCACCTCCATTGCCCAGCCAGTCGTTACCATGTCACTGCAGCCCACCACAGATGGACAGCCGGAGCCCACCGCGATCGATGAGTCATCGCCCTGGAGCCAGAGCCTCAAGACATGTCTGACCAGTTGCGTACGCCCGTAACACTGTATATCATCATGGCAGTTCTTGTTAAGATCGGAGGAATGGATTGGGACCCCACCCACACTCTGACCACTGAGGGTCAGAGGCTGGCCTTTAAAATATTTGACTGTTTAAATGAAATGAATTTTTGTCTTTTCCCATCCCCACTGGTCCCATCCAACTTTCCTTAATTTCCTGAATCGCCACTGGTTCTGCCCAGCTCTCCTTTGTCAGCCAACTTCTCACCTCTAGTCTCAAGGAGGGTCCTGCCCAGCCTCCCACTCCCTCCTCCTCTGTCTCTGCCAACCAGTCCATTCGCCTTAGCACGTCAAAACTGGTGGGTCCGCTTTTTTTCGGGATCTGCCAACTACCTCAGGGTTGGAGGATCCCTGTCTCTGCCTCCTGCTTTCGAGACCCGAACACTACCTTGATCATCGGCTCTGCCTTGGCTCCTGGCTCCTTCGTCTCCCACATGGCCCATAATCCCGCTGTCTCCACCAGGCTTCCTCGTCCTGCTGGCTCTACCTTGGTCAATCGCTGGTCTTCCTCCGCTATGGGATTCCACTCCTCCAGCTTTGACTCTTCCCTCCATTTCTTTGGCTTTGTCTGGCTCCTCCTTCCCTCCAGCTCCTTCCCTTGGTCCTCTGTCGCTCTGGCTCCACTGCGGTTTTCCGGATCCCACCTCTGCCTCAGTTGCCTGAGCTGTCAGCTTCAACTTGGCCCTCCGGATCCTCAGTGTCACTCTGGCTCCAAGGCTCTCCATCTCCCCTGGTGTTGCCAGCCCTAACTCCACCATGGCTCCTCCCTCAGACAACTCCACTGTGGGCCACCATCCTGGCTGGCTCCTGGCTTCTTCCTGGCTCCTCTACTTCCCCATAAATTGTGCTTTCTTGAGTTTCTCACTCTCCTCCAGAAACCCACCCTCCCTCCTCTGGTGACTTCTTGGCGGGAGGACGCACTTTTCCGGGAGGGGGCGAAATGTCATGTTTAGTTCTGTTTCTGTTCTGTTTTGCTTCAGCTTGTCAATCTGCTCCATACCTGTTTATGTTCTCACAGATTCCATTCCCAGTGTTTATAAGCCCTCTGTTTTCCTCAGTTGCCTTGTCTTGCATTAATGTTGTAGATTATGAGTTTACTTCTGTGTTCTCCAGCATTTCCTTGGGAATTCTCTAATAAAGACTGTTTTGGATTATACGCCTTTGCCGTATGCTTTATCCCTACTAACCTGTGACAACAATACAATACAAAACAATACAATACAGAAGATAGTGGTTGCTTGACCATATAGTTTAAAAACTAGCGGTGTAACTTACTGCAAGGTAACGTATAAACTGTACATTCTCTCTCAGAAGCATCAGTCTCTAGATAGAATTGTTGTGCTCTTTATCCCAGAATGCATGATTTGCTTATTGGAGGTTTCAACTTTGCATGCAAAAGCACATCTAATGCTTAGCATGGCAAAAATGCCACAATGCAAATACATACAGATTTGTGCTGCATGAATATCTTGTTGCTTTCTCTATTAGACTGAGTATGATGCCTGATTTACAAGCAATGCAAAACAGCACACATGTTTTGTTATTTGGAATAATGAAAGACTGTTTACTCATCCTAAGATACTACATTTTAGAGAAACTCTGACAACACTGAACCAGATTATATAAATTTTGAATGAGCCAAAATCAGGTTATGTTATATTTAAACAATGCTAATACTAACATAGTACTAACCTTGAACTGTGGGGGAAGAGAGATTTCATTTTTGTAATATTCTGAAACATTCGAGTGGAAACACTCCTTTCCCTCACAAACAGCCTATAAACCTTTTACCAATTATCCTTTATACTAAAGCGGCATCATATCTCCCACATTTTCCTTGAGAAGTGAATATTATGTCTTCTTATGTGGCATCCATCTTTTGATTAATTTCCTCCCGGCCAGCCTGAATGCACAAGTAAAGACCCAGTGCAGATATCACTGCTATCACATTCAGACTCATCACAAGAATCTATTACACTAAGAACCTTCACTCCCTCCTAAAGCCTTTTTTTTTTTTTGGTTTAACTGCACAAATCCTGACCACAAACAGATGATGACGAATAAAACATTGTATCATGGCTTACATTATGCAGCTAGAGGAGGATGAGACTAACCTGGAAATACACCAAATGGCCATTTATCATTACAAAAATTTTATTTTATTTGGAGACAAGGGCATCTCAATGATAGTAACACACAATAACATACTTTCAGCACGATTTTTTAGGGTGCCTAAGCCCTTTTGCATTGTATAAAGATCTGTAAATTTATTCTTCTTATTTTTAATATTGCAAACATCATTTTTCATGAAGAGGCAATGTTTTAATAATGAAAGACAGTCATATCTTCTGTGTGCATTGAGTGATTTAGATTAAACTTGATTAAATTTGAGCAGTTGTTTTTTTGGGATTGATCACATTTATGGCAGCAAGACGTATTTCACTTACAACAGACTTTGAAATACTCCCCTTATTTTTTGAAAATAAATACAGAATAAACTGTATTTTGTGTGCAAAAAGGTTCATTTTTCTTTAAAAAGGGAAATTAAAAGTAAAGGTAGCATTTCATTGCAACACTGCAACATTTTGTTAAAACAATTTACAGGTTTAATATTTTAATCATGTAAATGAAACAAAATTCAGACAAAAATGCCACACTTTGCATTCCCCTACCATAAGGTGCTGCTAGAGATTTAATTTGAAGAAGTACTGGGGCAAATTAATTTATAATCACATGAGCAGAATGTAAATGAATTTAAAGTACGTAGAGTTTCCATCAAAACCAGTTAGACTGATCAAAACTAAGCAGACAGAAGGCCAACAATTCAGGTCTTTATTTTCATTTGAAATGATCAGAATAACTGAAGTTGTTTTAGGTTTTCTTTGATTGATGAGATCCTTTGGTTATTGTATCAGTAACCATGAGGTTACAATAAATTGTACACTTAATTGGCAATATGGTGATGTTTTCCTCAAGGATGCTGGTGTACAGGGAGAACTGCTTGAACTTTCCTTCAAGTCATCAGGTATTTTTGTGGCACGAGCTGTGACCGTGACACATTGAGAATCTATTTAGCATCACTTCATGAAAACACTTAAGCTATATTGTGTAATTTAAACAAAGCAATCTCTTACTGTGGATTTTGTTGAGAATCTCAGATTCCCCTCCTTTGGTCTTGATGGTGTGAACAATAGCATATTCATCAAATTTGGCATCAACCACATGCATATCATTGGAATTTCCCCAGACTGATAGAATTAGACACATTTTGGCTAAAGAAACAGAAGTATGATGATCTGATCATAAAAACAAAAACCAAAAACTTTGTCGAAGACAATGCGTCCAGGAATCTCAGTTTTCTTGGCAAGTTAATGCATCCTGAAGCAGGAACCATCATTCCTAAGAAACAAGTTAAGCAATTAAAATCCATTCTTTTGTAATTGAACATTCATCAAGACTATTCTCCTTCAATGTGAGGTTACACAACGTACACATGTGGAATTTTCCAATAGTTCAAGGGAGTTCAAGGGCAGTTTTAATGTAGAGGGGAGATAACACAATCAAAAACAGAGATTATATAAAATTATATTGTTTCTTTGTATTACAAAATTGAATTGAGGTTATATGCAAGTTAACAACACATGCCTGCAAAACTAAGATGGGTTACAGGTTTTTAACCACAGATGACATATCTGCTCCAGAGTTAAGTAAGGCAAATAGTTGAAAGTTGGAATTAGCATTAGAAAGAGTCAGTGGTGGACAAAGTACACAAGTTGAGTACTTGAGTAAAAGTACAGATACATATAATAAAATATTACTCCAGTAAAAGTAAAAGTGCTCTTCTTTCAATTTTACTTGAGTGAAAGTACAAAAGTACCCGATTTTTTATGTACTTAAGTAAAAAAATACTGATAGATTTATTTTGCAATTTTATATAGGCTACTTCATTGAATTTTATATTAGCACATATTTTTTTATAATCCTACTGCCCAAAAAATACATTTTTGTTGTTAATATGGACTATGTATAGTAATATTCAATGTGAAGCTTACACTGCACCTACACTGTACCTGAGAGAAAACAGATTTGACAATCATATTTTCAACAGTAAGAAAAAAAGTGTTTTAAAGCTTGTTTTGCATAACGTCACAGTTATATATGACATGAGAATAAGACCTGAAGTTAGCAAGAACATTTTAAGGAAATATTTATATTATGATTTTTTCCTTTCAAATAGTGTCTGTGTAAAAACACCCCTTGCCAAATGCCCCCAGAGGGCATCACTTTCCGCTTTGATAATTACTGTAGTTACCATGATCTGAACATCACATCCTTTCTTTTTCCCTTGGATGTAATCTATCTAGGTGGTTGAATAAAAATATGTGGACTTTATATCTAAAAATTATCTCAACTTCGCACCAGCAAGCAGCTAAACAGTTAGCATCAGCTAACAATATTTACTTATTTTCAGTATAGTTGAATAAACATTCATATCTGTCTACTCTAGCTGATCCAAACAATATAAAAATTTATACTGTTGCTAAACAATATAAAAACAGACGTCACGTAGGGCTACATGCGTAGCATTTTAATAAAACTGCTAACGTTACATCAGCGAGGAATATGAACGTGCATGAGTTATTTTATTTAAGCTGTTATTTAATTTTTTCATTTTTGATGTGTCTGAATTCAAGCATTTCAGTGCGATTAAACAGATCACCTTTTACAGCGGATGTAATTCACAAACAACGGACGGCTTTGACCTAAATGTGATTTTCAGTTATAATAATTAATCTGAAAATTCGACATTAGTAACTTACTTTTCGCAGCATTAGTTGCGCGTGCACAAGATCTCCCGGTTCTTACTTGTGAATTCAGTTGCCTGGAGACTCGCTCTAAACGGATCATTTGAATCAATGAGTTGTCGACTCGAGAACAGCTGCAATCGGATCATTCCAATTCGTGAATGAATCGTTTAGTGCGATTGGCGAATTAATTTAACAGGTTCATTGAAAAGAATCAGTTTTTTCATGAATCAGACACTGCTTGTGCATCTCAGAGCACGTGATATATTATAAGAAGTAACGATATGTTTATAAAATGTAGTGAAGTAAAAAGTACGTTCCCCTTCAGGAACTCGAGCCCCGTTGAAACGCTATGGGAACGCCTTCAGCGTGACCGTGCTCTGAATCACATGTGAAATCAGTCCAATAGAAGAGCGAGATGTCATAGGTGGGTGACGTCACTGACCAGGAAGCTTAAAAGCATGTGCGCTGGAACCGGCGTCAGCTTCAAGAGAGGCAGCGCTCTGTGTGTGTCTTTGTTGTGCTCGTTTTTGGTGCTAGTTTGCACCCCTTTTATTTTGTGCACAATGTCTAAAAAACAAGAGAAAACTAAGCATGTTAGCAAGCCATGTTATAGAGTGTGTATCCCTCCGTGCACTCGCTACATCATGAGCGGGGATACACACGCTTTATGCGTGGTTTGCTTGGGAGCAGAGCACGCAGCATGGAGCCGACTGGGAGCCAAATGCTTGCACTGCGAGCGTCTTCCTCTGTGTACGCTCTGCTTCCGGAAGGCTCTCTTTGAGGAGGGAGCCTTCACCAGCGTTCCTCGCGGGTCTGGTCCCGCGGCTGCACTTGTGGGGTTCACAATTGGATCTGTTGGAGGGAATGGAGACGGGTGACCCCCTATGTCCTTCCTCACCCAACAGATCCGCTGCCCATTCCGTGGGATTGGAAGCCCGCTCTGCGGTTTCTTCCCCCCGGGGAACGGGCTCGACGCTCCGTGTATCTTCCTCCGAGGAGGTTGATATCGAGAGCGTCGATGAGGTGTCCGCACCTCAGTCTTCCCAGTATGAGGAGCTGCTGGAGGTGATGACTCGTGCGGTGGCCAAGCCGAACATCGATTGGCCCGTCGAGTCACAAGCTGAACCGCAGAAAAGTAAGCTAGATGAGAGATTTCTGCGGTCGAGGCCACCTTCAGCACGCCGGAGACTTCCGTTTTTTCCCGATCTCCACACCGAGGTGTCGAGATAGTAAAACGTACCCTTTTCAGCTCGCTTGTTCATCCCCGCTTCTTACAACTATGGCAGCGTAGCGGGGATGGACGAGCATGGGTACAGAGTGATGCCACGGGTGGAACAGACGCTTGCCAGCTATCTGTCCCCCGGCTCGGCATCGTCTCTGAAAGCTCCGGTCTTGCCTTCCAAGCCGCTGCGAGTCACCTCAGTGTTGGTCGGCAAGGGGTATGCGGCGGCGGGTCAGGCTGGTGCGTGTCTGCACACCATGTCAGTGTTACAGGCGTACCAGGCTGACCTGCTCAAGGAGCTGGATGAAGGAGAGGAGATCAAAGATAGCGATATCTCTGAGCTCAGGAGGACCGCTGATTTGTCTCTCCGTGCCACTAAGGAGACCGTCCATGCTATTGGGCGGTCTATGGCAGCCCTTGCGGCCGCGGAGAGACATCTCTGGTTGACCCTGTCCGACATGAAGGAAAGGGACAGGGTCTTCCTTCTGGACGCCCTGCTTTCGCCTTCTGGTCTGTTCGGCGATGCCGTCAATTCCGTCGTCGACAGATACCAGGAGGCTCGTAAACAAGCGGCGGAGTTCCAGCGATTCCTCCCCCTCCGCCATCCAGCTCACGGGGTTGCTGGGCGGGAGCAGCCCCGGCCGTCTACCAGCTCCTCACACCGGGAGACACAGAAACAGAGCGTTGCCACTCGCACTCCGCCCCATCGAGAGCGAGTCGTGCGACGCTCTAAGTCGGGGGCTTCGAAGACAAGGCCCGACCTGAGGGACGTGCTGCAGTCCAAGAAGTCCTCGACAAAGCTGAGGGCAGCCCCATCTGGGGAGAGGTGGGGTGCACCGCATTCTTCGGTGTCCATCTCTCTCCTGTGCCCTCAGGAGGCTGTTCCACCAACCCTGCCGGTGCTTCAGGGCGCGGCGGTCTCCAGCGAGCGTTCCCCCCAGTTTCTTCCACCTGGAAACGCAGCGGAGCTGGGGAGCTCTCCCACTCTGGTGGGCCCCGAGCAGGGTCTGGTAATGGAACAGGAAGTAGCCACTCTCCTGAGGAAGGAGGCCATCGAGGTAGTCCCTCCTCACGAAAGAGAGTCCGAGTTCTACAGCCAGTACCTCATTGTTCCGAAGAAGGATGGGGACCTGCGTCCTATTTTAGATCTGCGTATGTTGAACCGCTCAGTCATGCGACTGAAGTTCAAGATGCTCACCATCAAGAGAGATGAAGCCGTTTCTCAAATCAGGTCCGAGGACTGGTTTGTCACGATAGATCTAAAAGACGCATACTTCCACGTCTCCATCTGCTTCCCCAACACAGGAAGTTCCTGAGGTTTGCTTTCAGGGGCGAAGCTTACCAATACCGGGTTCTTCCGTCTCCCCCCGCAGTTTCACGAAGTGTGTGGATGCATCTCTGGCTCCTTTGCAACTCCAGGGCATCCGCATACTCAATTACATCGACGACTTGCTGATCCTGGCCCAGTCAGAGCAAGTCGCGGCTCAGCATCGAGATGTTGTGCTCGCTCACATGAAAGTGTTGGGGTTGAGACTGAATGCCAAGAAAAGTGTGCTTTCTCCATTACAGAGGACCACTTATCTAGGCGTGGTGTGGGATTCGACCACAATGCAGGCACGTTTGTCTCCTGTTAGGATCGAGTCGATCCTCACTGCAGTCACGAGAGTGAAAGAGGGCCGGTCACTCACTGTTAAGCAGTTCCAACAACTGCTGGGTCTCATGGCAGCTGCGTCCAACGTGATACCTTTTGGCCTGCTGTACATGAGACCCCTACAGTGGTGACCCAAGACCAGATTTCTCCCCGGGGGGAACCCACTCCGCATGATCAAGGTTACGCGGCGATGCCTACGTGCCTTGGACATGTGGAGAAAACCCTGGTTCTTGTCTCAGGGCCCGGTGCTGGGAGCTCCTTGTCGCCGCGTAACGCTAGCGACGGACGCATCCCTCACCGGTTGGGGAGCGGTCATGAACGGCCACCCTGCCCGCGGTCACCTACTCACGTGGCACATAAATTGCCTGGAGATGCTGGCCGTGTTTCGAGCGCTGAAACACTTTCTCCCAGACCTGAGAGACCGCCATGTGTTGGTCCGCACCGACAACACAGTGGTGGTCTTCTACATCAACCACCAGGGAGGTCTGCGTTCGCACCCCTTGTACAAGCTGGTGCACCAGATCCTTGTGTGGTCCCAGGACAAACTCCTCTCGCTGAGAGCAGTTTATGTACCTGGGCATCTCAACTTGGGAGCAGACATCCTGTCGAGGCAGGGGCCGAGGCCCGGGGAATGGATGCTTCACCCCGAAGTGGTAAAGCAGATTCGGAGAGTATTTGGCCAGGCTCAGGTGGACCTCTTCGCGACTCAGGAGAATGCGCAATGTCCCCGCTGGTACACTCTGACTCATCCAGCTCCACTGGGGCTGGATGCCATGGTACAGACGTGGCCAAGGCTTCGTCTGTACGCCTTTCCCCCGATTGCTCTGCTCCCGGGAGTTCTAGAGAGAGTGCGTTGGGACGGGGTGTCCCTTCTTCTAGTAGCCCGTTCTGGCCAGGCCGAGTATGGTTCTCGGACCTGATTTCTCTCCTGGATGGCTCTACCTGGGAGATTCCCGTCAGGAGAGATCTCCTCTCACAGGCAGGGGGTTCCATTCTTCACCCCCGGCCGGAGCTGTGGAAGCTTTGGGTGTGGCCTCTGGGGGGGGCGCACCTCTTAACTTCCAGTCTCTCAACCGAGGTTGCTGAGACCATCCTCCAATCTAGAGCTCCCTCTACGAGGAAACTGTACGCCTTGAAGTGGAGACTCTTCACTTCTTGGTGCAGACACCGCTTGCAGGATCCAGTTAACTGCCCGGTTGGTACAGTGCTGGAGTTCCTGCAGGATCGGCTATCCGCAGGGTTAACCCACTCCACCTTGAAGGTTTACGTGGCGGCCATTGCGGCCTACCACGCCCCTCTTGGTGGTCTTTCCGTGGGTAAGGACCCCCTTGTTACACGTTTCCTCCGCGGTGCGCTGAGGCCTCCTGTGCGACCTCGTGTCCCTACTTGGGACCCGTCAGTGGTGTTAGAGGCTCTCTGTAGGCCTCCTTTCAAGCCTATTGAGGAAATCTCAGACCGTCTTCTTACAATTAAAATGGTTCTTCTTCTCGCTCTTTCCTCTCTCAAGAGAGTTGGTGACCTTCAGGCCCTCTCTGTGGCCCCCTCCTTTCTGGAATTTGCTCCAGGCCTATCTAAGGCCTTTCTGTACCCTCGTACGGGGTACGTTCCTAAAGTCCCCTCCTCAGCACCACGGCCTGTCGTACTACAGGCCTTTTGTCCTCCTCCCTTTCGGGATCCTGACCAACAGAAGCTTAACTGTATGTATCCGGTGCGAGCACTGGACACATACGTCCACAGAGCTGCCGTGTGGAGAAAGTCAGATCAAATTTTTGTCTGCTATGGTCCTCCTAAAAAAGGTCTTCCTGCTTCCAAGCAGACCCTAAGCCGCTGGACAGTGGATGCTATCTATTCTGCTTATGAGTCCTCTGACCTCCCTCCTCCTTTAGGGGTCAAAGCTCATTCTACCCGGAGCATGGCTGCCTCCAAGACTTTTCTTGCTGGCGTTTCCATGCAGGATATCTGCAATGCTGCGGGATGGTCCACGCCCCTTACGTTCATAAGGTTTTATGACCTCGACCTGCGAGTCTCTCCTGGCTCCTCTGTCCTTCGCACTAGCACACACTAGGCGGGGACTGGGGTCTGGCGGCGTGGGCATCTCGTTCCCATAGCGTTTCGACGCGGCTCAAGTTCCTGAAGGGGAACGTCTCAGGTTACGTATGTAACCCTGGTTCCCCGAGGGAACGAGACGCCGTGTCTCAAGGCCATCCTCCTGCGTCCCTCCGAGCGCTGCTTCTCTTGAAGCTGACGCCGGTTCCGGCGCACGTGCTTTTAAGCTTCCTGGTCAGTGACGTCACCCGCCTATGACGTCTCGCTCTTCTATTGGACTGATTTCACATGTGATTCAGAGCGCGGTCACGCTGAAGGCATTCCCATTGTGTTTCGACCCGGCGTCTCGTTCCCTCGGGGAACCAGGGAACCGAGTTCCCAGTGTTTAGCTTTCTAGCTGGATCTTGCAATGTGGCAGATGTTCGGTGGGACTGGGTGGTATGAATGCTATCCCCTTCTAATTCTCCCACCATTTTGGTATGAGTAGGGAGGTCAGCTAATTTTTTTATCCTTATCAGAGCCAATGTGGCTGTTGCATGAGATAAGAATGAAGGGGTTGGACGAGAATAAATGGTGGTGAATTAATTATTAATAGATTCCCATTATTTTGCTGATATCATGATTTCATAATCCAGAATATGAAAAGATTTGGTAAGTAGACATGACGGAAATTTCGAAAATGAAACAACAACAACAACAACAACAAAACATTTTAACTGAAATGCTCAAATTAATAAAATGAATTAAAGATTTGTTCATTTTTCTTAAAGTTAAAAATAATAATATAAAAATCAGTCTTCCCACTATTAGTTGAAACAAAACACTTTTCGAAATAGTGAGTTTCTCCACTAATAGCAGAACATACTACATGTTAAAATTGTAAAAAGTGATAATATTACATTTAAGTGCATATCAAGTGTCCAAATACATATTGTGACCCTGTAAACCCTGTTATGCTGTGTTAAACATGATACAGGTCTACTGGCAAAAAAATACATTTATGAAAGTATCATACTTCAAGTTGCTGATTGCCTTAGCTCTGAATTCTAAATCAGTTTTAACACAGTCCAGGTCAGGAAGCAAAAATGTAGATAATTTAATCCATAATATGGATACACCAGTCAGCCATCCAGTGGCTGTCACACACAGATTTGGATGATGACTCAGGTTTATCATTAACTGCTCTATAAACTCACACATACTCATGTACACAAAATCAGACACTTTGTTGATTTTGAGACAATGTTTGCGTTACAACCTCATGACTATATATATATATAAGCACTGAAAGCACTGAAAGTGCAGTACTTGGTTAGCAACTCTCTAGGTGTGTATACATTACTGAGAGACATACTGAGAGGGCATCTGTGTGTGTTTGTGTGTGTGAGTGGCAGGAAGTGGGTTGATGGGCAGTAGTGTGATAGGAACTGACAATAATTTGATTCCAGCTGTCTATGGCATCATGACCAGGAGTCTTGCTGATCAGATTAAGAAAAGGACACCAGCAAACTTCTGAAAATCTATGACTTCATCTCTCTGCGGGAAGGAAGTGCACTTTAGTCATTGCGGTTAGGTAAAGTAACAGAAGACATCCTCTCTCCTCACTTTCTCTCTACTCCAACCCAGGCTCTTCTGAAATACATGACACTGGCTAAATTTTTTCAAAACTGCAAAAACATACCTATAAATTTCGCTGCAGTTTACAGCAGAAATGAATACTAGGGGCAGTAAAACACCAACAACCTTTCCTTTTTGCACAAATTATAATTACGGGGCAGATTATCGATTAATAAAAATGTGTGGTTTCTTGTTTTGACTCTTAAAACACTTTTACCATGGTGCATGATTTGTAAACAAAAACATTTAGATGTTTGCATCACATAATTCATTCCATAAATATGGCTTTTCTGCGGCAACAAACTTGCTTGATAGCTCACCTGGTATACACTGTAAAAAATAAAAAACACAATTTGTTGAGTCATCTTAAAATAATTTGTTACCCTGCTGCCTTAAAATTTTACGTTCAGTCAACTCAAATAAGTTTAGACAACTTGAAATGTTAAGTTGTACTAAGTAACAACTTAGATATTTGTGTTTGCTAAACTTAACAGATGGGTAAGTAACCCAGCTGCCTTAAAATTTTAAGTTGATTCAACTCAAAAATCTAAGTTGTCACTTAGTATAATGTAACATTTCAAGTTGAATAAACTGTTTTTTGAGTTAACTGAACTTAAAATTTTAAGGCAGCCAGGTTACAAATTATTTTAAGTTGACTCAACAAATTGTTTTTTACAGTGTACAGCATTGCACTTGTAATGTGGAGAGCTTGCGTACAAGTTCAGTGAAATACTAGTCATGATAAAAGAGATAAAAGACTCATAAAAGCAAGCTAATATTAGCATACTTGCTTCAGCAAATTCATTTTTATATCTTGTTTGTTTTTTGCACACACTTGGTGGTGTAAAACACACTTTTTTTCATGGCTATTTAATACATTTAATAAACCTGCATCTGCAGTTATCAAGCCGTTTTAATTTTCAGAACAGTATAATGTCATACTGGTCAAGTCCTGCTCACAGTCACTGACGGACTGTCCCGTATTAGCATATTTCTGCCCTCAGCCAGTTGCACACTGTCTGCCATTTTCTCTGCGCCTGAGCAGCTGTAGCGCCAACAATATCTCGTAAGCAATGCAGGTGTTTTGTATTTCCTTGTAAAAGTGAACATAAGAGTCTTAATTTTGTTGTCACATCAGAGCCACTGAGGACCAGTGCCAATCCTGGACTTCAGGGGGCCCTACGCAAAACTGTGTCGGCAAGGGTGGGGGGCGATATTAATGAATGAATAAAATGCATTTGTCCGTGGTTCACATCCTCTCAAATCACGTTCACAGAAAGTGCTTGAGAAACAGCTGTCTCTTCCATGGCTTGGTATGTTTTCAACTCATTTTTTTAGTGTCAAGCAAGAGACTGTACAACATTCACGTTACGTGATTTGACTGATTTCTATGTAGAGGGGCGACGGTGCACTGTATTAAAAGAAATAAACATTCATGTTTTGATAACTGCAGACCCACTTCAAAAACTAAAAATAAAAATAAATAATCTTTAAGAGCAAAGGGGCCCCCGAAACTACGCAGCTTGCATATTTTGCGTATAGGGAGGATCGGCTCTGCTGAGGACGCAATTGATTAGTTTTGTTTTTGATGGTATCGCATCACCAAGTACACAAAAAACGGAGGAGAGGGGCGAGGTGAGCATCAGCTCATTCACATTTAAAGAGACATGCACCGAAATGGCTCGATGTGAACAGAGCTGTTTTTGACAAGGTAAAAAGGGTGTTAATTTACACGACCATTGAGGAATTTCAACCAGTAAAGTATATTGCAGATATTTCATGAAGCCCCTGAAGAATTATACCAAAACATTAAAGTTAAATGTTGGTGACCAAACATTATTAGTGTCTATTGACACACACACACACACATGTTGTGTTTCTGTGTTTTATGGGGACATTCCATACACTCTTAAAAATAAAGGTGCTTCACAATGCCATAGAAGAATCTTTTTTTGTCTAGATGGTTCCATAAAGAACCCTTAACATCTGAAGAACCTTTCTGTTTCACAAAAGGTTCTTTGTGACAAAAGAACATTTTTTAGATTTAAAAAAAGATAAGAAAAAGATGGTTCTTTAAAGAAACTTTGACTGAATGGTTCTTTGTGGAAACAAAAATGGTTCTTCTATGGCATCACTGTGAAGAACCTTTTAAAGCACCTTTATTTTTAAACATGTAGGCATAGTGGTTTTTATACTGTACAAACCGTATTTTCTATCGCCCTACACTCTTAAAAATAAAGGTGCTTCTCGATGCCATAGAAGAACATTTTGTCTAAATGGTTCCATAAAGAACCTTTAACATCTGAAGAACCTTACTGTTTCACAAAAGGTTCTTTGTTGCGAAAGAAGGTTCTTCAGATTATAAAAAGGTTAAGAAAGAGATGGTTCTTTAAAGAACCTTTGACTAAATGGTTCTTTGTGGAACCAAAAATGGTTCTTCTATGGCATTGCTATGAAGAACCTTTTAAAGCACCTTTATTTTTAAGAGTGTACACCTAACCAAACCTAAACCTAGCCCTCACAGGAGACTGTGCACACTTTTACTTTCTCAGAAAAACTCATTCTGCATGATTTATAAGCTTGTTTCCTCATGGGGACCTAAAAGATGTCCCCACAAGGTCAAAATTTACTGGTATTACTATCCTTCTGGTCCCCATAACGTGACAAATACCTGGTACACACACACACACAAAAAGATGTTTCTCAAAATATCTTCTTTTATATTCCACAGAAGAAAGACACTATCCCCACAAGTTTGACTAGTATTGAAAATGTGTAGTAATGCATATGCGTAGGTTTGCCAGAGAGCACAAATGTAGATTCAGTGCCACTATCTGTGGACACATTTTGGACATCTGTTCACTGTGATAGTTTGTAATGCTGGCAGAATCCCTGGACAACAATACTGAGACATACTGTGAAATGTTTGAATCTGACATTCACAGCATCAATGCTATCCAGGATTCTTCCTTTATATAACCATCCCATGAATAACACCAATTCCCAGATTTAGTAGATAAAGCACTAGTCTGATTTGGGAGAACATTGTCTCGCTTGCTTTCTTTTCATAGCCCTCCAAGGACCCTTTAGGCTTTTATCGCAAAATGATTTCAAATGAAATTAAATTGTTTGCATCAAACCACTTTTTTCTAAGGAAGTAAGCAATTGCTCTATGCACAAGGGGTTTCTCATATTCTAATATGTTTTTCATATCAGGAAGTTACAATTTTAGAAGATATATTGGCATCACTGTTGCATATGCATTCACTGTTTTTAAGCTTCCTACGCCCTCTTGGAAATTCTTCTAAGAGATATCTGTAATTGGCTGATATAGAGGATAAGGTTTAGCAATGGTGCCAAGCCTGGAACAAGAGAATCTTGCCCTCTCAGCCTGCAAATCTCTGTCTCAGTCTTACCATCTTTCTGTCTCCATGTCAAAGTCTATTAATGCCGAGTCACTCTCCTCTAATCCAGCACTTGCCTGGCCAGCAGAAAGAGCTGATTATAGAACAGAGGAAAGGTTAATTGAAAGACATTGTTGTAATGGTATTGTGTCCAAGCAAAGCGACGGGAATGTTGATATCGCTCTCCCCCCGCAGTGACGCTCTAATGAGTGACATTAAAAATAATTATCCAAGACACAAGCAATCCCCTCTATAAATTAGTAGCTAGCTTGTCCTTTCCTCCGCAGGGTTCTGGGCTTCTTCTGTTTAGGACCATTAGAGTAATAGTTAGCAGCTCATTTACAGGACAAATTAGAGATACAACACTGAGATCAGCTGACCTTATGGATAGAGGATAAAAAGTAAGGAGCTGATGTTATATTAGCATGCGGTATATGTATTATTATTATTAGCTTATAATAAGCTTACGAATATGTAAGCAAAAATAAATGAATACAATTTATTATTGTCCCATAGAACATCTCCTAGAAAACGTTTAATGCTTAGAGTTCAGGTATGATTCGAACACTAAGTATCAGCAATAACATTTGCAATGCTATCTAAAATACAGATGTGCTTAGGTACTTATTCAACACATTCATCAGAAATAACAATGGTATAAACTGATTTTGCATTCATTTGAATGTTTTTCATATTTAAATGGTGAACATAATTTATCAGCGGAGACATTTGCATCGGCCATTTCATTCTATCCACGCTATGGGATTCCAATAATGAGGGAAAAAGTATGAGACATGGGGAATTAAGGCTTAATATTGATTTAAAACGCTAGGCAGGAGAAAGAACATGAAAACCATCTGCCATAGATTGGCTCTGACTGTGAGATCACCCCCAGAATTCATTACCGAAATTACATTAATGAAAGAACACTGATGACTCTGGCCAGAAATGGCAGGGCTCAGGTCATGAACATGCCTGTCATGCAGTATTCTCATAAAGCAGAAGCAGAAATCATATAACGGAAACCAAAATGCAAAGCAGAATAGATGAGAATTAACGCGGAGTGCCAGCAGGAGACAAAAAAGTATGGCTGAGCAAGACAAATCATGTTTTTATCTTTGTAATTTCATGTGCAGATACACAGAGTAGCTGTTGGTGTAATGGCTCCTTAATCTTAACTCTGTACAGTTTTGACTTTGGAAATGGTCCTGTAATAACTTGAATATGTGATCAGGAATGATAGAGGGGAGTGAAGGTCTTTATTTCACATCTCTCCCTAGAACAGCCATCATGAATTCGATCCTCCTCATTTTATAATGCAAATCTCATTATCGAGATTTAATGGCCTTGACGGGCCTCAGTGGCCATAAACTAGACCTTAAATGCAAATTGCATTTCAATTGCACCATAAATCACTACTTTAATTTAAAAGTTCATAAACCCTCACACTTGTTGAAATGGGATTCCCTCCTCGTCAGACAAATGAAATTTGAGATGGTAATTTATAAACATGTTCAAAACGTGAAAAAACAGACATTGATTTAAATAAAATATTCCTGTAAATAATAGTTCCAAAGCACAAATTTAAATGCAAAACTTGCACAGATCTTCTGCATGGAATCCATTTGAATTAAAAAGCCATACATATATCATATAACCACCAGTTCCAGTCCTCAAATTTGATTGGCTGAGCTGACAAACAGTTCAGCAGCACTGGGACTTTTCACTGTATCATTCTTCTTGACTGTGTTTGTGCGTTCCAGACTGTCTAATCTTTGCATAAGTGGTGGTGATTTTTTCGCTGACTTTCTTTGTAGATTACATTGTAACACCAGTAGGTGGCAGCAAGTGATTCTCTTTATGAGCGAGTCATTGAATCTGTCATTTAAACAATTTGATCAAAAATGCTGACACATTCATGAATTAAGTAAATATAAATGAGCCACTGAATCATTTACTCAACCAATTCATGCAAAAAAGTTGATTCATTCATGACCTAAGTAAATGTCTTTATAAATTAACCACTTAATCAGTTACTCAACCAATTTATGTAACAAAATGTTGATTCATTCATGAACTAACTAAATGTCTTTATAAATGAGCTACTGAATCATTTAATCAACTGATTTGTACCAAAATGTTGATTCATTCATGAAGTAATTGTCTTTATAAATGAGCTACTGAATCATTTAATCAACTGATTTGTACCAAAATGTCGATTCATTCATTCATGAATGAAGTAAATATCTTTATAAATGAGCCATTTACTCCATCATTTAAAAATCATTTAAAAATGTTGATTCATTCATGAACTAAGTAAATTTCTTTATAAATGAGCCACTGAATCATTTACTCTGCGGATTTGTACAAAAATACTGATTCGTTTACTCATAAATGAAGCAAATGTTTTCATAAATGAGCCACTGAGTCATTTACTCAACCGATTTGTAGCAAAATGTCAATTCATTCATTCATAAATGAAGTAAATGTCTTTATAAATAAGACACTGAATCATTTACTAAGCCGATTTGTACAAAAAACGCTGATTCATTCGCTCATGAATGAAGTAAAATGTTTTCATAAATGAGCCACTGAATCATTTACTCAACCGATTTGTACAAAAAAATGTTGATTAATTCATGAATTGATGTAAATGTTTTATAAATGAGCCACTGTTTGTGCAAAAATGTTGATTCATTCATTAAGTAAACATTTTAATAAATGAGACACTGAATCATTTACTCAACCGACTTGTACAAAAATGTTGATTCATTCATGAATGAAGTAAATGTTTTTTTTTTATAAATGAGCCACAGAATCTTTAATACAAAATGCTGATTCACATGAATAAAGTTTTTTTTTTTTTTTTTTTTTAAATGACCACTGAATTATTTACTTAATGGATTTCCCTGCTAAAGAAAAGAAAAAAAAACAGCTAAAACCAGCCTGGAAATGGCCAAAACTGCTCTAAAACCAGCCTGCTGACCAGCTAAGACCAGCCTGGATGACTAGCTAAAACCAGCCAACCAGCTTAGGCTAGTTTGAGCAGTTTTTTTTTTCAGCAGGGTTGTGTCAAAATGTTGATTCATTCATTCATGAATGAAGTAAATATTTTTATAAATGTGCCACTGAATCATTTACCTGACCGATTTGTACAAAAGTGTTGATTCATTCATAAAAGAAGTAAATGTCTTTATAAATGAGCCACTGAATCATTCACTCAACCAATTTGTATAAAAAAGCTGATTCATTCAGAAACCAACAAGTAACTATCTATATTAATGAGACAATTAATCATTTGCTCAACAGATTTGTTGAAAATGTTGATTCATTCTAAAACTAAACAAATAAAGGCCTTTATAATTGAACTTTACACTTTCATTTTGGAAAAAGCAGCATTTTTGGTGCAAAGTGATTGATTCAGTGATTTAAAGAAACAACATTTTTTTAATGAATCATTTTAATTAATTATTCATTAAAAAAAAAATGTTGAATCATTAAAGCACTGAATCAATCACTTAGCTGATACCAAAAATGCATTTTTTTTTTTCCCAAAATGAAAGTGTAAAGGCCTTTATGAATGAATTATTAAATCATTAATTCCAATGATTCAACATTTAACTTTAAAACTAAAAAAAAAAACACAGTGTCATACTGCCGATAATATAAAAGTAATAATAAAGAATATCAATAATATAAAACTCTAAAAATACTCCAAAACTAATTAACTTTTTATTAATAAGACTTGTGTGCTATTGCTTGATTACTAATAAATACATTTACTGGTTGTTATTAACAATACTATTTTAATGCATTTAAATCGCTGTAATATACAGTGGGTATGGGAAGTATTCAGACCTCTTAAATTTTTCACTCTTTGTTATATTGCAGCCATTTGCTAAAATCATTTAAGTTCTTTTTTTTTTTCCTCATTAATGTACACACAGCACCCCATATTGACAGAAAAACACAGAATTGTTGACATTTTTGCAGATTTATTAAAAAAGAAAAACTGAAATATCACATGGTCCTAAGTATTCAGACCCTTTGCTCAGTATTTAGTAGAAGCACCCTTTTGATCTAATACAGCCATGAGTCTTTTTGGGAAAGATGCAACAAGTTTTTCACACCTGGATTTGGGGATCCTCTGCCATTCCTCCTTGCAGATCCTCTCCAGTTCTGTCAGGTTGGATGGTAAACGTTGGTGGACAGCCATTTTTAGGTCTCTCCAGAGATGCTCAATTGGGTTTAAGTCAGGGCTCTGGCTGGGCCATTCAAGAACAGTCACAGAGTTGTTGTGAAGCCACTCCTTCATTATTTTAGCTGTGTGCTTAGGGTCATTGTCTTGTTGGAAGGTAAACCTTCGGCCCAGTCTGAGGTCCTGAGCACTCTGGAGAAGGTTTTCGTCCAGGATATCCCTGTACTTGGCCGCATTCATCTTTCCCTCAATTGCAACCAGTCATTCTCTCCCTGCAGCTAAAAAACACCCCCACAGCATGATGCTGCCACCACCATGTTTCACTGTTGGGACTGTATTGGACAGGTGATGAGCAGTGTCTGGTTTTCTCCACACATACCGCTTAGAATTAAGGCCAAAAAGTTCTATCTTGGTCTCATCAGACCAGAGAATCTTATTTCTCACCATCTTGGAGTCCTTCAGGTGTTTTTTTAGCAAACTCCATGCGGGCTTTCATGTGTCTTGCACTGAGGAGAGGCTTCCGTCGGGCCACTCTGCCATAAAGCCCCGACTGGTGGAGGGCTGCAGTGATGGTTGACTTTCTACAACTTTCTCCCATCTCCCGACTGCATCTCTGGAGCTCAGCCACAGTGATCTTTGGGTTCTTCTTTATCTCTCTCACCAAGGCTCTTCTCCCCCGATAGCTCAGTTTGGCCGGACGGCTAGCTCTAGGAAGGGTTCTGGTCATCCCAAACGTCTTCCATTTAAGGATTATAGAGGCCACTGTGCTCTTAGGAACCTTAAGTGCAGCAGAATTTTTTTTGTAACCTTGGCCAGATCTGTGCCTTGCCACAATTCTGTCTCTGAGCTCTTCAGGCAGTTCCTTTGACCTCTTGATTCTCATTTGCTCTGACATGCACTGTGAGCTGTAAGGTCTTATATAGACAGGTGTGTGGCTTTTCTAATCAAGTCCAATCAGTATAATCAAACACAGCTGGACTCAAATGAAGGTGTAGAACCATCTCAAGGATGATCAGAAGAAATGGACAGCACCTGAGTTAAATATATGAGTGTCACAGCAAAGGGTCTGAATACTTAGGACCATGTGATATTTCAGTTTTTCTTTTTTAATAAATCTGCAAAAATGTCAACAAGTCTGTGTTTTTCTGTCAATATGGGGTGCTGTGTGTACATTAATGAGGAAAAAAATGAACTTAAATGATTTTAGCAAATGGCTGCAATATAACAAAGAGTGAAAAATTTAAGGGGGTCTGAATACTTTCCGTACCCACTGTACATACTGTATTATGGTTTATGATGTATTATCCTTTGGTGATGCTGAAAAGGGTCTCTATAATATAAAACTGCACTGTCTCAGTAAGTGTACTCAATTTACAAAAGGGCTGAAAATAATCCATAGTACAACAAAACAACCACTATAATATATGGCTCCCTTGACAGACTGAAGTTAAAGTTTCATATTCACTTGAAACCAACCTCATATATTTTTGGGAAGCCATGTCAGGTCTACACAGAGATATGTATTACAAACACATCAGTCAACCCTGGCCTTATGGGTGGCAGAAAGGCTTCTGCCCAGCTGCAGGCCTCCCCAGGGAGTGCTCAGGGCAGGCTGTGCAACCAGATATTCTTTCCACCCCTCACAGCGTTCAGTCTCCAGCAGCTGGCCAACACCCTGGTGCTATGTAACTTAATTAAACTGTGGATGGTAAATCAGAATGTAACCCATGATCAAACAGGCTCAGTTTCATGTCCTGTTTGGTCCCTCCTGAATGGCCATAAATCTAGTGGTGAATTAGAGTGTGAGGATAACATAAGGAAACCCACCAGAGATGAAGCCAGTCAGTAATTCGAGTGTGCAACTCAATGGCATTGAATCTAAGCAATTTATTGTTTAAAAAACAACAGCACCACCACCACCAACAACAACAACTACAACAACAACAACAACAAAACTCACTTACTGAACAAGAAATAGACTTTCTTGTTTGCTGTTTTGATGTTTTAAGGCTGCAGTCAAACATAAGGGAAGGTGAGGATCATGCCTGACACTTCTACTACATTGGCAAGTGTTGCAATTCGATCCCAAAAAACACAAAAGATATTTTGAAGAATGGTTCAGCTTTGTCTGTTATTAAAGTTAATGGAATCTAAAAAAAGATGTTCAAAAAGACATAGCATGCCTTCGTTCACTCTCAAAATCTTGGTAAATGCATGACGTACAGAAAACATTAAAGAGATACTGTAGTTCACCCAAAAATAAAAATCCTGTCACTCACCTTCATGTTGTTCCAAACTAGTAAGACCTTTGTTCATCTTCAGAACACAAATTAAAGGGGTCCTATTATGCTTTTTTCACTTTTTGCATATTAGTAAGTGTGTGGTGTGTATGTTTGCGCATTGATGTTCTTTGCTAGTTTTATGTAGCTCCTTTTTGAATAACCAAGGAAATGTAAGCATTATAATTACAATGTTTTTATTCAACTGTTGTCATGTTAAATACAAATTAAGTCATATTAAAAACATTGGGCTGCTTTTAGCCTTATGCTGGAGCTGGTTTCGGGCAATGAAACTAAGTATGTAAATAAATAAATTAGCATGATAATATCATGTATCGGTGATCTCGCAGGCTGAGCGTATTATTTACTCACCTTCCATATTAAAAATATTAAAAATATTATATTAAAAATTATCCTGGCACTCCCATGCTTTAGAAAGACATAGATGGGTGTTTCTCTTCATCAGTCCAAAACAAGTCCAATAAAGTGCATCCATCCCTAATAAAAAGTGCCTCACATGCAGTTTTGTAAGAAAAATATCCATATTTAAAATGTAAGAACTATAAAAAACACTTTAATCTATAGCTTGTGCTAACAGTTGTACATGGAGCTGCTCTGGCAAGGGGGCGTGGCATTACTGAAACACCGTCTAAGCTGTTCGCCAAACACAACACAGTGGGACAGCTAACCAATCACAACACATTTTGTTTTTTAGAAGGCGGGTCTTCATCAAACCGGAGCTAATCGAGCCATTTGTGGCAGGCTGGGAAGAAAGGTCTTGCAATAATGTAAATTATGTGAAAAAGAATGCGTATTTCGAACCACCAAGCATGAGAGCATGTTCTAGTACACCCACAAAACAAAGTCAAGACTTTGTAAAAGAGCATAATAGGACACCTTTAAGGTACTTTAAATGAAATCCTAGAGCTTTCTCACCCTGCATAGACAGCAATGGAACTTTCTATATTAATAAGTCATTGAATTATTCACTCAACAGACTTGTTGAAAAACAATGATTCAGTCCAAAGTAAACCTTACTGGTTCTTGAATGTCACATAACCAAACACCATGATGTGTGAGAACCAATGAGACTGGCTTGGTTGACATTTTATGTTTATGTGAGCATATCTGATGTAGAATATGCATGTCAAAACACAGATGATTCACAAAGCACATCTTAAAATTAAATATTTCCATGACTTGAGACAGTCGTAACATGGAAAGACAGCCACCGTGGGCCATTGCGGACAGACAGTGGACTTACTGGGTTAATAAGACTAATACTGTAATCAATAGCATATATGGGACTCATATTATATTATGTATTTTAAGACAGTAGGTTGCTGCAATGAGCTGGTTGGAATAGACCTAAAAGTGATGATGCAGTCAGATGGGAATATATTGATTGAGGAAGAAAATCTAATTCATGAAAGGTGGCTCATGAATTGACTTTATTGATCCACTTAGAAAACAGTGTGCATTGAGCAACAGACTGAAATGAAGAGAAAAATAGAGATCTAAATCCAAGGAGGGCAGTATTTTGTTCACACTGACACATCTATTCACAGCCTTGCACAGTCTTTATTTTCTCCGGTGTTCCTACTTTATCTCCTTATTTCAGTGCTTGTCTCTAACCAAACCTGCTAAACCCTAACAGGATTCAGTGGCCGTCCCTTAATGCATAATTACATCTTGTGTGTCAACACCGCAGAAACAGCCCATAAATCTACTTTTATTCACTGCAGGGTTGGGAGAGTGCTCTTTCCTGGACCTCTTAGGTCTAGAATAAAGCCAGGGAGTCAAGGACAATGACCTCTGAGGTCAAGCTCCATGGCCATCCCAAGCAGCATCATACTAAGCTATAAAACACAATAAGCTGATACCCATAACCCCTTGGGGCTCAGAGAGAGTTTGAAATTCTTAACTGAGATGCTTGGAGAAGACTAAATGACAGCTAGGTGAGCATCTATGGTGCTGCCTCACAATTAAGTGATTCATCCCTGCAGATCTTCTGGCAGCTGGAGATACCGGTATGAAGTGGCTGAGGAATTACCCAGGTGTCAGAATGAGTTCCCAAAGGCTGGACGTCAGACATCTGTCAGGCAGGTAAACACTGGATCAAAGGAGAACCTGGTTTTTGACAGTTTTGTGTCGTCCAGAAGCTTTACATTTTGATGAAGGAGCTTAAAGTACGCTTGTGTCAATATGGAATTAATAAACAGGTTGTTGTCTGTGTGTTGCTGTGCACACAGATTCATCTGCTTTGACTTTAGCAAAATATGACAAATATGGATGAAAAACATAAGTCTAATGAAGTCCTGGGCGAGGATGGTGTAGATAAAACAAAACGAAGCAAAGCCAACTATAATTATTATTATTATTATTATTTATTTATTTATTTATTTTTTCAATACGAACATGTGAGCTTGATCATACAAATGCTTTGCTGTGCTGCTGGTTGCAAGTGTGGTGCTATTGTGTTTTGAGTAGTTGCAGTGTTATTGCTATAGGATTGGGAACTAGTGTTGTTATTGTTAACAAAAACTAAAACTAATGAAAAATCACTTTTGTTAACTGAAATAAAGGTGATATGAAATATAAATTACATGAAAATAAAATACAAAACAAAAAACAAACAAACAAACAAACAAAAAACAAGACAAGATAAAAAACAAAAAAAAAAAAAACAAGAGAAGATAAAAACAACAAAAAGACAAGATAAATAACAAAACAAAACAAAAACAATACCTGATAAAAAACAAAACAATACTTGATGAAAACAAAACAAAGAACAAAACATAAAACAAAGACAAACAAAAAGCAAAACAAAAAGCAAAACAGAGAATAAAACAAGGCACAATAAAAACAAAAACAAAACAAAACAAGACCAGATTAAGATAAAAAAAAAACTAACAAAAAACAAAAAAGCAAAACAAGATAAAGAACAAAATAAAACAAAGCAAAACAAGACATGATAAAAAAGCAAAGCAAAGAACAAGACAAGATAATCAACACCAAAAAAACAAAAAAACAAAACAAAAAAAAACAAAACAAAGATAAACAAAACAAAACAAGACAAGATTAAAACAAAACAAAACAAAGACTATATAACAAAACAAGACAAGATACAAAAAAAACAAAAAAAAAAAAAAAACAAAACAAAACAAAGCCAAAACCAAAACGACAACACAAGATAAAAAACAAAACAAGATAAAAAAACAAACAAACAAAAGACAAGACAAGACAAGACAAGATAAAAACAAAACAACAACAAAAACCAAGACAAGACAAAAAACAAAAACCAAGATAAAGAACAAAACAAAACTAAAATGGAAATAGAAATAAATTAACTCAAAAGAAATTAATAATTAAAAATTAATAAAGCTGAATATTTCAATTTAAAAAAGACAAGAAAAAAACAAAAAAAAACAAAACAAGAGAAGATAAAAAACAAGGCAAGATAATAACAAAACAAAGCAAGACATAAATAAATAAATAAATAAATAAATAAAACAAGACCAGATGAATAACAAAACAAGACTAGATGGAAACAAAACAAAACAAACAAACAAACAAAAAACATAAAAACAAATAAACAAAGACAACATAAAGAAACCAAAACATAGAATAAAACTGGGCATGATAAAAACAAAACAAAACAAGACAACAAACAAAACAAGACAAGATTAATATAAAAAAAACAATCAAAGGAAAAACAAACAAACAAACAAAAACAAACAAACAAACAAACAAACAAACAAAAAAACAGACAAGATTAAAAAAAAAAACTAACAAAAACAAAACAAAACAAAATAATGTAAAGAACAAAACAAAACAAGACATGATAAAAAAGCAAAACATAGAACAAAACAAGATAAATAAAACAAAACAAGACAAGATTAAAATTAAAAAAAGAATATAACAAAACAAGACCAGATACAAAAACAAAACAAAGCCAAAAACAAAATGACAAGACAAGGTAAAAACAAATCAAAGCAAAACAAAACAATAAGACAAGATTGTTTTTATCTTGTCTTGTTATTTTGTTTTTGTTTTGTTTAAAAGATTAAAACAAACAAACAAAACAAGGTGAAGAACAAAACAAAACAAGACAAGATAAAAAAAAATGACAAGACAAGATAAAAAACAAAACAACAACAAAAACCAAGACAAGACAAGACAAAAAACAAAATAAACCAAGATAAAGAACAAAACAAAAATAAACCTGAAATACAAATAAATTGAAGCTCAAAAGAAATGAATAATTAATATTAATTAATAAAGCTGAATAACACAATAAAAAAAATAATAAAAATGTCAAAAACTTTGATCCATGACTGAAATGTAAACTAAAATTCAAATAAAAAAATAAATAAAATAAAAGCTATTTCAAAACAACAAAACACCTGTACAGAGAATGAAAGACTCAGATAAGTCAGTTCTGAAACAAAACAGTTCTGTTTACTAAACACACAGCTTACTTTGTGTAGTTTTTTAACTAGTTGTTCATATGACAACATATAGTTAAAGATAAACATTGACAGTATTTTATTAATGAATGTTGCTAAAAGTTAAATGTTACAACTGATTTAATTGTTTAAGGTTGTAGTTTAACAAATAGTTAAGACTCAGTTAAGCCATATTTAACAATATTAAAAATAAGAAAATGACTTGAATTGCATTTCTTTTGTCATTACAATTTTGGTCATTAGACACTGTATAGATCAAGTCCCTTGTTAGTGTAAGATAAATGGACATTTTCTAATTTGATTGATCATCTGGAAGAATCTGATCCTTTAGAAAAGTAACAGCACACCTCTTCTCAACAGGTTTCATGATTTGATGTATTATTAATGTCTATAACACAAGTTGTACAAATACTGGGGTTCATTTGGATTCCTATCCCTCTGCATGAGTTGAAAACCAAGTACTGCTAATATATATTTACCTCCCAGATTTGTACTGGGTACTGAATGTCTGCAAATTCAGGCAAGTGTTATCAGTCCATCAAGAGATGAATGCAATCTATATATTTGCAATAAAACATTACCTTATACTGTTAAAGTGTGTGAATAAATTGTGAATCATACAGCTCTGTACTGGCAAGTGCGTATTTCTATGAAAGCAAAACCCTCAGTGAGATCAATGGAGTTGTGAGTTGGTCATTTAAATCACCTGAGCTTGTGTTCTTGAGTAAACATGTGTGCTGAGAGACAAAGGCTAAGAGATTTTATAGCCAGTGTTTTTCTGGATGAGGCCTCCATTCTAAACAATAATGACTTTTTAATGCGGAGCTGTGATTACGTTGTCATGGTGAAATATGGGGCCCTTGGGTGGCTTGGCGACGAGGGGGCCACACGTGAAATACTACAAAGGCATAGATTACAGCACCGACCTAGGTGAAGCAATCTTCATAAATTCAAATCTAATCTTTGTGGACCCTGGCCATGTCAAACTATGGAGGACTCTGTTGTTCTAAGACGAAAGGAGGGGGTCAACAGAAGATCGGACATGCAGAAATGCACTGCTCACTACAATGTTTGAACAAATGGGGAGACAGGAACTGATCATAATGTTGCTGAGAGACAGCAGAAGATCATATTTAAGAGTAATAAGTCTGTAGACTGAAATAGAGGTGAAGAAATAATGTGTGAGGGGAAAGAAGAAATGCAGATTACTGAACTGCTTTTTGTATTTTCTGTTAAAATCATGAGTGGTTGAGGTTGCTAGGGTGTTCTGGGTCATTGCTAGGTTATTACACTATTCAAAACTGCATAAATTGTGATTGTCTTGTAGATTGCAAGTTCATTTTCTGATTTTGTATTGACGTAGAAAATGGTGCAAAATTGTAAATTAAATTGAAATAGGAGAAATCAGAATTGAAACAGAATGAGATTCCAAAATATGGTGTAAGAGTATTTTTTTTTAATAATACAGCACATTTCATTTGTTTTTAGTGTTTTTTTTTTTTTTGCATAAACATGTTATCATACACTCACCAACTGAGCTCAGTGTTGTTATTGTTAGCAAAAGTATTTTGTAAAATCTTTTGTTTGTTTGTTTTGAAGCTCTAAAATTTATAAAACTAAATAAAAAATAAAGATTTAATAAAAATTAAGTAAAAATTAAATAAATAAAAATTGTAATAAATAATAATAATAATAATAATAATATTTATTATTTAATTTTGTTTTGTGATATTGTCATCATCATTATTGTTTTTATTATTATTTTATTATTATTATTATTATGAGCTCAGTTGGTGAGTGTATGATAACGTTTATGCAAAAAAACACACTAAAAACAAATGAAATGTGCTGTATTATTAAAAAAAAATACTCTTACACCATATTTTGGAATCTCATTCTGTTTCAATTCTAATTTCTCCTATTTCAATTTAATTTACAATTTTGCACCATTTTCTACGTCAATACAAAATCAGAAAATGAACTTGCAATCTACAAGACAATCACAATTTATGCAGTTTTGAATAGTGTAATAACCTAGCAATGACCCAGAACACCCTAGCGACCTCAACCACTCACGATTTTAACAGAAAATACAAAAAGCAGTTCGGTAATCTGTAGTAGTAATAATAATTTTAATAATACATCACATTTAATTTTTCTTCTTTTTTTTTTTTTTTCTTTTTTTTCAAAAACATGTTATCATACACTTAACATATAAACAGTGTTGTTGTTTGTGTTATCTAAAATGTTGCTTCGGCAACTAATAAAATTCCTAAAGCAAAATTGAAAATAAAGCTAGTAAACAGAAATACTAATAAATGTTAATATTATATGATACTATATTGTATTATATTATATTATATTATATTATATATATATATATATATATATATATATATATATATGTATGACAAGATCACATAACTAAATTGCTAAAATTAAAATAATATTAAAATTAAAATAAAATGTAAAATATTTAGAAATATAAAAATAATTAGATAAAAGCTATTAAAAATAATAAAACAAATAAAATTATAGCATAATTCAAGTGTCACCTGTAGAAATTATACTGAATTATATTTAGCATGTTTCACTATATTCCATAAATAAACATTAATTTTTATGTACCATGGTAGAATAATTCATTAAATCCAGTTCTCTGATTTAAAGTATTTTATAATCATTACATTATACTATCAATATCAATATGTTATAACAGTTATCTGAAAAAGTTTGGAAATAAACTGGCATAATTAGTCAAAATAATTACATTTTATTGTAATTTTTGTTTGTTTGTTTTGGGAATGCTAAACTCAGTAAATTAATATTCTTGTCATTCTAAAGCAAATCATCCTCAGCAGGGCTCCCAGTGTTTCTATTTTGATCTCTAGCACATTTTTTTTTTCCCTAGGGTTAAAAATGTACAATTGATGGAAAACCTCAATTGAGCATTGGAGAAACAGTCCACATGACTAGGGTGGGGGTTGAGGATGTCAATTGCTGTGACACCACCTCACGCTCTAACAACTGTCCATAACCAAGAGTGATCACCGTTTGATGGGTGAAAACTCCACTCCACGCTAGCCATTTCTTATTCATGTCACTGGCTTGTCAGCCAGGCTCCTTCATCTTCACAAACCCTGCATGAGGAACACGCTGACAAGAAATGGATAAATAATGGTGACATCATATCCACATGAAATATTCTTCTGTAAAGGTAATGGTTCAAAAAGGTTATTATACTGATGTGATACGCACATTTGTAAATGTTGTTAAATATTAACACAAGTCATGTGGGAGTTAAGAAGAGAGTATTTACATAATCACATTACTTACATCAATGCATGACAGGAAAAATTACATTTTCCAGTTGGGGGTATTGTAAAATTGTGCACATGACTTTGTGGTAAATAATGACATGCAATCTGTCACAGGTGTGTGCTGCGGATAATCAAATGGGAAATCAAACTGTACCGCTTGTCCTGCAAACAAAATATTCAGATCATACATTGACCTTTGAACAACAAATACATCACATTAACCTTTAAGCAGTCAATATGTCATTATGTTCATTTATTATGAGACAAATCATCACATGAGCAGCTTCATGACACGCTTACTAATTGTACATTTCAAATACAGTATAGATCAATAATGAATTAAAATGTTTAATTAAAAGGGGGTCTTAAGTATGTTTTTTTCACTTTTTCTTTCTTTTTTCTTTCTATTCTTTTCTTTTTTTTCTTCTTTAATGACATTTCCCATTTAATTAGGGCCCAAGCGCCACAGGTGCTATGGCACCTATTGTATTTGTTAGTTTTCTTACTATTCTTGTTCTTCTTCTTCTTGTTCTTCTTCTCCTTGTAGCAGTATGTAATAGTTATAAAAACCTACCAGTTTTCAATTAAGCCTGAAGGACTTGATTAGTTGGATCAGGTGTGTTTAATTAGGGTTACATCTAAACTCTGCAGGGCTGCAGCCCTGCAGGACCAGAGCTTGACACCCCTGTCCTAGACGGTTTATTCGATTTTCACCAAAATTGACACAGATCATCTTTAGACCATTCTGGCAATTTAAAAAAGTTATTAAAAGCGTTTTGAAAGACCCATTGTCAGGACCTATTTTGTGTGTTTTTCCTCAACATGTGCTCCATGACCCAGTTTCTCCATAGTCTGATTGTGTTCATGTGATTCAGGTATGTCTCGTCTCCAGTGCCAATTACCCCATGTATTTAATTCCTAGTCCTTGTGTCCCTCATTTGTCGGGTCTACTTGATGTGTTTGTGTTAGGCCAACCGGAACCAGGAACACTTCCCATAACACCTGATGTACTTGTTGCACTGTAAGAAGAACGGCATCTACGCTTATATTAGTCTGTTTCTTTCTTATTCCAAGGTCACCGTAACCACCAGATCCAGTCTGTATCCAGATCAGAAGGTCACTGCAGTCCCCCGATCCAGTCCGTACCCAGCACAGATGGTGGATCAGCACCTAGAGACGACCTTTACATCCGTAAATGTCAGCGGGGACCATATCAACTAGGTGAGCGTCAGAGACGGACCATCAATGAGGAATTTATTACACAGATGGCCGTCTGCGCAAGACCAGATAAGTCCTCTGCAATCTGACTTTGCTGCAACATGGAACTTTGCATTATTGACACACTATTGTCCTATTTAATACTGTAAAGTTGCTTTGACACAACCTGTTTTGTTAAAAAGCGCTGTATAAATATTTGTGATTGATTTATTGTGTGCTTCTCCTTGTACCGGTTGCGGATTAACCCCTGTGTTTGTACAATTAAAGACTGCTAAACATTTCTCTGCGTCTCCTGCATCCTTTCCAGCAGCATACCGTGACAGAAGACCCGACCTAGACAGTTATCTCCGTGTTTACCCCCCGTTTTCTTTTCCCGTTTTCACTTAGTTTTTTTTTTTCCGTTGTACCCCATGGATCCTCTCATTCATCCTGAATTCCTCCTCCTCCTCCTGCTGGAGCAGGGGGAGAGATCTCTCGAGGACCATACAAGACTCTTCCTGGTAGTAGCTAATTGCACCAGCTACCTGAATGACACGCTCTGCTCATTCTATGACATGAGCCTCACCACCGCCTGCAGCGCCATTGTCCAAAGATGGTCCTCAGGAGAGTCTTCGTGGAGTGGACAATTCTCTGTTTACCGTCAGTTCTGAGGAGAATCTCGCCAGGACCACACCCGACCCAGAGCCTAGCCCAGCAAACCCACGCTGTGCGGAGCTAAAGCCCAAGCCCACCAGTGACAGATAGCCCATTCCCGCCACGATCAACGAGCCAGCGCAATGCCGAGTGACTGAGCGGAGGATCAGAAGAAGCATAACCCCATATGCCCCGGAAGCATAACCCCTGTCAGACCAGGTGCGGCAGCCAGCGACCCTGCCTGCCACGAGTGAGCAAGCTGTGGACGATGTGACTGCGGAGCGGAGCACTGCTCTCTGTTTCCCAGTCCAGCTGAGAGAAAGACTCTGTCACCGAGTACAGCTAGGAGAGGGCTCTGATTCTGGAGGGCAGCCCTGTGAGCCTGGAGGCTCAGAATGTGTGCCCACTCACCCGCTCCTGCCTCCTCCACCGCTGTCGACTGGCAGCCCTTCTGCTTTCCCTCAGCACACCATCTATACGGTGCCAGCTCCGCGGGTCTGCCATCCTCCATCATCACCATGGCTGGAATATTCCTCACCTTCGCCTCCAGCCTCTGGGGCCCGGACTCCACCTTCACCTACACTTGTTGATCCACCAGCTCCACCGGGCTCCCTCGTCCCTCTGGCTCCATCCTGCCATTGCCTGAGGACTTCGGTCCTCCGGTTTCACCTCGCCACTCTGTCCCACCGACCTTGGTCCTCAGTTGCTCTGGCTCCGCCACGGATCTCCGCCTCCGTCTCAGTCGACACAACCCTCGACTCCACCCTGGCCCCCCGAATCTTCGGCATCCCCCTAGCTCATTGGCTCTCCATCTTGGCCTCGGGCTTTTCCACCACCTGCTCCGCCACCATCGGTTGGCCCCACTGGAGTCGTCAGCTCTTCCTCTTCCATGGCTCTTCCCTCCGTCGGTTCCACTGTGGGCCGTCATCATGGCTGTGGCCTGGGTCTCGCCTGGCTCCTCCTGCTCCAAGTCCCTCCTGTCGTCTCCCTGGCTCCTTCCTCCGTTGTCTCCACCCTGGACCACAAGACTGGTCTATTTAGATTCGGAGCAACATGTCAAGTCGAACAATACCCAATTTTCCCATTTCAGCCTATTTGATTTTTGTTGAATGTAGGTACTCAAAAAGTTTGGCACCAGCGCCACCTTGTGGTCAAAAAATTACATTTTTTAAAAATCATTTAAATTAAATTTTAAAGTCATGGTATTTTTTGTCTGTTGTCACAAGACTGGTCTTGATATATTCCTCGGATTATGCCGAGAACATTGATACCAATTATGCCATAATCGGCTGAACTTCCCATCTGCTATTTTTTCAAACTCCTCCTAGATCTTTGGTCCAATTTTCACCAAATTTTACATCATCTTCAGACCATGCCGACACAAAGTTATCAAAAGCTTTTAGACCAAACCATTTTCAAATAACGCATCAATGAAATTGTTGAATCAAATTACTATTTATTATATTTATGATTTTTTCAGACATTTTTACTAAAATCATCATAAAATAGCTTTAATTACTCATTGTTGCAGTTGGTCTGATGCTCCATGCCATGCTTTACTGTTTTTTTTTTTTGTGTTTTTTTCACTAAGTCTTAAGGTACATTCACATGTGGTGCAAAAGGTTCACATGTTTGCATAAGGTGATCTGATTGGCTGATGCCTGCATTGGCGCTTGAAATGTTTTCAACTTCTGCCACGAGCAGCTCCAGTGATGCGGAGTAACAGACCCACAGTTCAGCCCAGCAACACTTGACGTCACTCCATTCAATGCAAACAAGAGGCATTGACAGCGACGCCCCATGTGAATGGGGCATTACAGAACCCCACCCCCACCCCCCTCAAATGTTCAATAAGCAGCAGTGCTTTGCGGTCAGTATTTCAATCAATGCTGATGAGGGTTATTGTTAAATGTAATTTTTAGCCACTCACTGGTATCCGTTAATGCAGAGCAGTAGGTGCTGCACAGTCAAAAATAGTATAAAGGGCAACTTTCTGCCTAGCTTTCTCCTTATTACCTCATCCAGCAACAAAAGATCTAATGTGAGGAGAACACTAGCCATGTGACTTCAAAACATGCACACACACACTTTGCAGATGTCTTCCCCTGCACAAACATCATGAATTAATGAAAGGTGCAGTTGGCCCTCTGAAAGCAAGGGAGAAGAACATTGCATCAGAGAATTGTGGGATTGAGCCAGTGACTCCTTTATGTTGTATTGCAACACTGTCTCGTAAAACACTGTATCTCAAACATGTTAGCATAGTCCCAATTTGAAACATACTGTAGCTGGGACTGGTTTTCTAAGGCACAGATTGTTTTGACGGCTTATCTTCTGAATCTAGACCACCAGGAAATCAAAATGAATTCATGGTTATTGCATCCATAAAACTTAACACTGCTGTTTTAATTTCTAAGGTAGCATCTTAATAAACAAACAGCAATAAAACGACTTGTTCTCGAATCATTTAACCTTTAGCCGTGGCCATTAGTCCTCCCCAGAGTCAAGCACAGATGCTGAATGACTCTCATTGCCTGAATAAAGTAGCCCTCTCATTAAAAAATCATACCAGCTACACATTCTCTAATAAAATAGCAAATCACCTCAGAGGCACTATGACAGCATTACAGTCTGCGGGAAGACTATGAAACAGGTTTTGCCCTGAACTGGAGATGCAGTGTCTTTTTTAGCTTTCATTAAGTTGTCATGAAGGAACATGAAGGTAGGAAACTCCATCTGAGAATATAAAACATCAAATTTATTGGTGACTAAAACAGCATGATTTGATTAAAAATGCTTGATAGTATGGACAGGGAACGGTTGTGAGGAAAATAATAGAAAATAAGATGAGAAATTACTCAAAAACTTGTAAGTGTAAGAACTCATTAAGAATTAGACAAGCTATACTCAAAAGCAGAAAAGATTTAGTACTTTCTACAAGTTAAAGCTTAGTTTTTTATTTGCTGTCACCCCAGTCATGTAGAAATTAGGGGGTTCTATAATAAGAAAATCTTACAGAATTATTTGTTATTCCTCAAGTTCTCAAGAAGAAAAAAATGTTTCATTATAAGTGAGATTTATTCAAGCATTAAAACTGTCAAAATTCTGCTGATTCATTCAGGAGTCATTGAATCATTCATTCAACCAATTTATTCAAGTGTATGTTATTTAAAAAAATGTATAGTGGTTCATTATGATGTGCCTTTTATTTTATTTTATTTTATATTATTTTATATTTTAGGTTTATCAAAAATAGAAGAATTTATAGAAATCAAAAGAAATCAAAATAGTGCATTTATACACATCTATCGCATTTTAAAATAACAAAACTTGAAAGTTACCTTGATGGCCACCATATAAGAGATCAAACTGATATTACATTACAGTCTATTTGAAAAAAAAAAAAAATCATCTCATATATATTCCCAAAATGAAGCTATATGAAGTCTTCATTAAAAATGTGGACTACATATAGCTTCCCTTTGGGAATCCAAAGCTTTTTATCAGTTTTTATCAACTTCATATGAACAGCTAGTGTCAACTTTGTGTTAAAGGAGAAGTCCACTTCCCAAACAAAGATTCACATACTCACGCCCTTGTCATCCAAGATGTTCATGTCTTTCTTTCTTTAGTCGTAAAGAAATTATGTTTTTTGAGGAAAACATTTCAGCATTTTTCTCCAGATAGTGGACTTCTATGGTGCCCCGATTTTGAACTTCCAAAATGCAGTTTAAATGCAGCTTCAAACGATCCCAGCCAAGGAAGAAGGGTCTTATCTAGCGAAACAATCGGTTTTGGAAGTGGACTTCTTCTTTAATCTTAGTTGATCAGCTAAATAAGTATAGACAGATTATAATCATTTAATCAGTATTCATAAATTAATGCATCTAATGAGTTCAAGAGCTTAATAATGTTGGCCAGTCAAACAAAATCTTAAAATTAAATGCACAGCTGAACAAAGATGTGAAGGGTCCTGTCAGATCCAGTCAAGTGAGAGTGACAAAGACACAGAAAGAAAAAGATCCTGAGATGGGGGATCAAGAAAAGGTGGGGAACCGTGAGCTATTACCAGCCAAGTGAAAATAATCAGGACAGACGTGGTAACCTCAAGAAGCGACAGGGGAATTACATGTTAAAGTGCCTTTCCTCTGAACCCATGTTTCAAATAACCACATTCTCATTCCACATAAGTGACCAAGGGGTTATTTCAAGTAAACCACTTGTGCAGAAAGTCATTTTGGATACAACACTAATGGCCGGTCAGTGGAAATACTTTCCCAGTAATGGAATTCAATCAATCGGATAAAGAAGCGACAGTCTTCACTGATTTTTTGGTATCTGTTTTCATCACCCACTGAAGCATCTTTATGAAACTCAACTTCTGAGTTCCACCAAATGCATTCGGAGAGGAGATTCATGGTCTCTTGGCATTAGTTGATGATCGTCTATCCACAACAAGGTGAACTGCGCGATGATGTCATCTCAACCCAGTATAGGGTCTTACAACATGTGCCAGACTGGGATGGGAGCTTCCCTTTGTCTCCTGATACACCTAATGGCAAGCTGGCCTGAATATTTAAGCTATTGTAAGTGTTGGCCTGTCAGCTTGAATCTGCTCAAGGATGATGATGAATGCTCACTGTCTGCTCCTCTGTGATATGAAGGGGCACATGGTAAGTGTATTGGTGTATGTTGTTTTAAGGGGGTGTTCAGCTGAGGTTGAGGTAAAGGTTGAAGCAGCCAGACATCACTAATACAGACCTAGGAGAAAAGGAGACATTAAGGAGAGATTTTTTTCTTTTTCCTCTTTGGGTACTGTAACACCAGCAAAGAATGAAGGATGCAGCTTATGCATGGTGGCTTAGGTGCCTCAGATGCTTAAAACATCTCTTGCAGGTGAGATAAAACCAGATTTAATTTTCTTGATTTAGAAAAAAAAGTGCAACAGTTGTGCCTTTACAGGTACAACAGCTTGTCACTAGGGTAGTGCTCTCAAAGGGATCTTCATTACCCCTAAAGGGTTCATAATAGTACAATAAGAGTAGAAGTATGTACTTAAGGTAGTAATATATACTTAATGTTTTATTTGCTAATAGACTAATGTAATATCAGTTTGATCTCTCATACAATGGTACCAGCAAGGTGATATTCAGGTTGTGTTATTTTAAAATGTGATAGACATGCATAAATGTGCCATTATATAAGATTTAGCCCATTTTTACTTAGCCAAAAATAAACTAAAATAATAAAATAAAATAAAATAAAATATAATAATAAAATAAAAGAAACTTTTAGGTTGTGTTATTATAAAAAGTGATAGATGGGCATAAACGCACCACTTTAAAAGATATTGTCTATTTTTGCTCAGGCAAAAATAAATAAAATAAAATAAAATAAAATAAAATAAAATAAAATAAAATAAAATTACATATAAAGAAACTTCCAGGTTGTGTTATTTTAAAATTTGATAGATGTACATAAATGCACCATTTTATAAGACTTTGTCTATTTTGCCCTGCCAAAAATAATTAAATTAAATTAAATTAAATTAAAAATAAAATAAATACATATTAAGAAACGTTCAGGGTGTGTTATTTTAAAATGTGATAGATTTTATAAGATTTTGTCTATTTTTGCTCAGCACAAAAAAATTAAATTAAATTAAATTAAATTAAATTATTAAATTAAAAAATAAAATAAAATAAACCATTTTATAAGATTTAGTCTATTTTTTTATATTAATAAGACTAGATGATTAGGAAAAGTCAGTGGTATGACTGCTAAAGAGGTTTTAAAAGCTTTTAAACATAGAAATAATGCAAAAGTTTAATTGAATATGAATGTAATACTAAATCAGGGTTATTATCGTTAATTAAGATTACTACTTCTATTTAAAAAAAATAATAAAAATGAAATAATAATAATAATAAAATTAGAAAACATTATTTTTCAGATATGCACCAAACAGTTCTCATTTTCATTTAGTTTAAGTTGAAGTACTGAGATAACCAAAACTAACTATATAAACATATTTATATAGACACAATAGAATGACAAGAACTTAACAAAATTACTAAAACGTTGACTAAAATGTAAATAATAATAATAATCAAATTCAAAATATCAATGATACAAAAATGAAACTTCACTGAATAATTATTGAAAAAGCACTGTATGAGTTTCTTAAATGGCTCATCATTTATTGATGCTTTTTGTTATTTTGTGTTATATGTTAGCAATAGTATATATAAAATGGTTTCTTATGCATGGTAAGATCGAATATCAACAACAACAACAACAACAACAATAATAATAATAATAATAATAATAATAATAATAATACTTATTATTATTACATAATAATAATATTAGGAAAGTAGGGGAATTTGTATTTTGTTTTATGCCACCCTTGAATATCAAAACTCTGTAGGTGTCATTAGGTTCAAGGGTTAAAATTTAATGCAAATACTTTGATTTAAAAACAAATGAATGTACCTACACACCTTCTCTGTGTCACTTCCTGCACAAAAGAGAAGGTTTTCAGTCTGGTGTCCTCATTGTGTTAAACTATCAGTATCGTTCCCCAGTGGCCCGTGCCCTCTGAGCACCAATGACAAGGACAAAGTAACAGAAATGGCACGGTGCCACCCCTGTCTGCCTGCCTCTGATAAAGAAAAGACATTATTAGAACCAGTCATTTATCTAATGTGGCAAACTCCATCTCAGGCTCTCCCAGTGGCATTACTTCCCACCCGAGTGCGTTCACTCATCTCTGCCATGCATTCTCATACTTCATTTCAGATAGCATTGTGTCGTGTAACATTTAATTCAGCATTTTTTTTCCCTCCTAGAAGTATTTCTATTCTTCGGTCAGTAGAGAGCCGGCGATAGCAGGCCGTGATGGTGGAGTGTGTGTGTGTCGAGGTGGCTTTCCGAGTGTGTGACAATATTGTTTGGCGGGTGAGAGGGAGATGACATCATCCTCTTCTGTGTTGCTCATCATCCCATGTGTGTTTGTGTAGAAAAATATTCCTGTTAAATTATTCAGGGCAACCCTGCCCACTGGTACTGACTTCCGTAATGATTTTATTTAAATGGTTGAACCGCTGTGGCTGGAGGAGGCAGGTTTAGAGGTGAGAAGCGTAACGGCAGTCTTGCTGCACTGTGGCACCCAATATAAACCCACTTGCTGTTTTTCAGTAGTTACACAAACTGTCATTTTACAGGCAGTACTCTATAAAGCATGACAGCCTTTAGTTCTCAAATACAGCTGAGAATGACTTTTGTTTGTAGATCCAGAGATCCCAATAATGTATGCATGAAAACAATAATTTAACGTCTTACTTTCCCTTTATTTTAATATGCTTCTCTGGCTTCTTTGATGAATAATAAATCCATTGACAACCAGTCATAATTCAACCATCTTTAAAATTACACATTTGACTGACATACACTCTTAAAACTAAAAGTGCTAAATGGTTCCATAAAGAACCTTTATTATCCGAAGAACATTTCTGTTTTACAAAAGGTTCTTTGTGGCGAAAGAAGGTTCTTCAGATTATAATAAGGTAAAAAAGAGAACCAATTTCTATCCATAATTCTCAACAAAATACAGTAATATTTAAAACGGATTTTTTTTGTGACCAAAATCTAGTGATTTCATTAAATCACTAGCGTAAACCTAAACCTACCCATTTTATAGTGAATATGAACAGATATATAACATAACTGATCAAAATATGCAGGGCAATAACCATTTTAGTAACAGCATAGCATTAAAATACCTAGTCTCATGATGAAAACATACCTCTGGGAACTTTTTCGCAAGACGCGAAATACGTACCAATAAATACATATCACTGCAGTTACAGAAATGAACACTAGAGGCAGTAAAACAGTGAACACTTGTAATTGTTGTCGTACACAGTTATGATTATAGCTCCATATGTTTTGCTTTCTGGATGTAACAAGTTTGCTCGGTAGCTCAGGCGGCACGGAATTGGATTTAGGATACAGAATCTTTGGGTATGAATCCTGTGAAAAACATGACTTATGATAAAAGAGCTGAAAGATGACAGACTGAAAAACAAGCTAAAACAGCATGCTTGTGATTGTGTTTTTATGTCACATTCGCTTTTGTTCATGCTATCGTGTAGGTTTAGGTGTAGTGTAGATGGTACCTTATTTTTAAATGTGGTATGTATTGCGCATCTTGCGAAAAAAGTTCCCAGAGGTGCGTTTTCGTCATGAGACAAGGTTGAATTAGTTTATTGCAAAAATGTCTTAAGCAGTACCAGAAGTAATCCAAATGATGTTGTGTTGTGGCCACAGTCCTCTGAGGTGCAAAGCAGAATTGAAGTTGTTAATCACTGAAAATATTATCCAGATTATTATCCAGATCCACTATGTGAAGGCGCGCATTATTCAAACACACCTCACCAGATACATGGCATGTTACAATCTGTGCCGAAGCAGGTTCAGTTATTTTGGTGTAAAACGTCATAAAGCTTCTTGAAGCGGCAACTTTTTAATTTGTACGAGCACGTCAGCGCGGATATGGCTGTTTACAGTCACTGCTCAGAATGGAGATGAAGATCACTGAATAAAGACTTGTATTTGGTTCTGTTCCTCAATCATATGGTTTCTGAAGATGTGGATTACAGAGCATGAATAAAAGTGATTCGTTGTCATTATGATGCATATTGGAGAAACGCCTTTTGTGTCCCACAGAAAACAAAGTAAACCATACATGACTAATGACTAAAACGATTAATGACTAAAACGAGTAATGACTAAACGACTACAGAAATGTCACTCATTTTAAGTGTTTAAAGTGTAGTCTTGTTTACAGTTACAGTTGGTCAAAAGTTTACACACACCTTGCAGAATCTGCAAAACGCTATTTAACCCAAATTAGAGGGTCGTTATTAGTAGTACTCACCTGAATAATATATTTTACATAAAAGACATTTACATATAGTCCACAAAAAAAAAAACACACACATATATATATATATATATATATATATTCTCTGTTCAAAAGTTTTTACATATGCTTGATTCTTAATACTGTGTTGTTACCTGAATGATTTACAGCTGTTTTTTTTTGTTGTGTTTTTTGTTATAGATGATCATGAGTCCCTTTAGTTTGTCCTGAACAGTAAAACTACCCACTGTTGTCAGAAAAATTCTTCAGGTTTATTTGTTTTTTTGTTTTTTCAGCATTTGTGTTTATTTTAATCCTTTCTAACAATGACTGGATGGTTTTGAGATGCATCTTTTCACACTGAGGACAACCGAGGACAACTCAGTTGTAATATGTAACTATTGCAGAAGATTCTAGTGCTAATTGATGCTTCAGAAGGAAACACTGTGCTTTAAGACCTGGAGGATGAGAACGTTTTGAATTTGAAAAATGGTAAATTTAACTTATTTTGTCTTCTGGGAGACATGCAAGTATCTTATGTAGCTTCTAAAGGGCAGTACTAAATGAAAAAAATATATATATATATTTAGGAAAAAAAAAAAAGAGTTGTCATTTCATATTAGAAAAATAAGTAAACAATTTATTGATGCAATTGAAAACATATTGCCATTAATATGACAAATGAATACTAAAATTAATGAACAAAAATAATGCCGCCATTTCAATATTCATAAAGATTTATTTGTAAGTCAGTAAAGTTGTTCATACATAAATATTTTATGTTTTAGGTGTTGACAGTATGTCAGTATTGTACATTAAAATGCTGAAAGTATGTCAGTATTGTACATTTAGATGCTGTAAATACATCAGTAAATGTACATTTTGTAGAACCACATTTTATGTAAAATACATACAAATTATCTTGAGATCATGTTGTGTAGGTAGATATCTCACACAGGTTTGTATTCGGACCCATACTATCCTCATTACACCACTGCTCCTGTTCCTGTTCTTACCAAGCACAAGACACCTGTGACATGAATGTGCTTTACTGGATGAACCACACACCAGGTAAGAATAACTGACAGACTGTATTCTATAGAGCACAACCTCTACTCATAGAGAAATCATGAGTGTGACAGCTCTTCATCAATATTAATGAACCTTACAAATTCAGACCTGAATCTGAATCTTGGTCACGGATAAGCCTGCTTCAGCCAAGTGTGCCAAGTCCTTTGTTTCAGTTCACACAGTGTTTTCAGAGGCGATTATGCTAGTGCCATTGAAAGATCTCGTTTCCCATCGATAACAAGAGCCTACATAAGACTCATCAGTGTCAAGCATCTTTGAACACACTTAATGGAGCTAGTGACAAGTGGCCTTATGTGACAAAAGCATTAGAAAAGGTCAGATATGAGGAGATCCATCAGTGGAAATCAAAATGGTCTGTTTTTAACCTGTTTTATGATTGATTATGTTCATTGGCGTGCACAATGCTGGCAGTATTATTGGTTACCTGTTAGTTTACATCTTAAGAAAGGATAGTGACGCTTAAAGGATTAGTTCAAATTCTGGCACCATGTATTGCTAAACATGAATTGCTTTCTTTATTCAGTAGAGCTCAAAAGATATCTCACAGAATGTTTCAACTGCTTTTGTCCATACAATGAAATAGGAAAAAATACAAACACTGAGCAAAACATCTTTCTGTTACACAAAATCATACAGGTTTGGAACAAGGTATAAATAGATATTCTTGAAAGAGCCTATACTATATGTTAAACACAAAAGCAGAACTTCATCATTCGGTCTTGTTCCTGCGTAATTTGAAAAATCTCCTGCCTCTTCCTCCCCCTTAAATGAGGTAAAATGGACATAAATGCGTAAAACGGTTTTATAAAAAGGTTAATTTGTCATTTAATGGAACTGTGAAGGAAAGTACATCATTCATTTCTTCCATGTGAAGGTGGGTTAAACAAACAAAGAGCAAAAACAGCACAGCCCCGTGAGGACTGAGAAGACTTGACACGGCACAGCAAGCAGAGACATTATGAATGTCTGAGCCATTAAGCCAAAGATCCAGGAAACCTCCTGGGTTACGAGCAAAAGGAAGCCTTTTGATTGTCTAGGTTATGAATCAAAGATGGCTTCCAGTTGTAATCTCTGTTATTAGTTGTGCTTGCTAAGGCAAGCATTACTATTGCTCATACTGCCTGTGGTATGGACATAAATTATACATCAAATCACACTGTGGAAAAAAAAAAATGTTGTAGAAACATTTTTTTTTTCACTCAGAAATAACCAGTAACACATCGAACACACATGAATTTTTTAAGTATGTAATTTTTGAACTATAATGACAGTCATATATCAATATCCTATAGCTGCCACCCGAACACGCTTTTGCACAGGCAAGTACCACTTATGTTTTCTTCACAAATTGCAAGAAGTTATATATAGTTAATTTAGTTTTTATATATATTTAATTAGTTTGTTATTAGTTTACAATAACACAGAGCGGATAAACACCACCTAAATTTTTAATTATGTAACTTTTGATGAGTTCAAGTTCAGAAAAGCCTTTGTATCAGTAAATAGGGTTCTCATACCAATGGGCTCTTTAAATCATTTGACAAGTAACTGGTGCTTTAACAGTCTAACAGTCGATCTTGAGTTTATGCTGACCATTGTGGGTGATAAATGAAAGGAAACAACCTAGCATCAAGAATCCATAAGAAACTGAGTTTTACCTCAGGCTGGAGAGATGTAAAAAAACCAAGAACTGTTGAAGAAGGCGAAGGAGCCCACTGTATCTTACTTTAAAGGAGTAGCTCATTTCCAGAACAACAATTTACAGATAATGTACTCACGCTATTGTTATCCAAGATGTTCATGTCTGTCTTTCTTCACTCGTAAAGAAATTATGTTTTTTTGAGGAAAACGTTTCAGGAATTATCTCCATATAGTGGACTTCTATGGTGACTGCGAGTTTGAACGCCTAAAATGTAGTTTTAATGCAGGTTCAAAGGGCTCTAAATGATCCCAGCCAAGGAATAAGGGTCTTATCTAGCAAAACGAATGGTCATTTTCTAAAAAAAAAAAAAAAATGAATACACTTTTTAACCACAAATGCTTGTCTTGTCTAGTTTGTGCATGCATACTCTATGTAATCCGGGTCAATACAGTTAGGGTATGTCAAAAAACTCCCATCTCATTTTCTCCTCCAACTTCAAAATCACCCTAAATCGCTCTTTTGTAAAGGGCGTTGACCTTTTTCGCACGTTCAGTTTGTAAACACTGGATCGGTACTTCTGCAGCAATGTAGGATGATTTTGAAGTTGGAGGAGAAAATGAGATGAGAGTTTTTTGACATACCCTAACTGTACTGAGCCGGAATGCACAGAGTACATGCAGAGCTAGACAAGAGGAGCATTTAAGGTTAAAAAGTATATGAAGAGTTCAGATGCAAAACCAGCTAAAAGCCATCTCGGTCAAAAATGAGATAATGATACTGAGTGAATGCTCTCGACACATATTATATGTCCATTAAATACTTTTTCTTCAAACTCGCTAAAATACCAGCCTCAGCCCAATCAGAAGTACCAGTACTTACATAGAAACCTATACATCCGAGCCTGATAAAAATGCATTTTTTAAAGAAAGACATCAGATGGATTTAGCTGGTTTTGCATCTGAACTCTTTATATACATTTTTTTTCTTTAGAAAACCTATCGTTTCACTAGATCAGACCCTTATTCCTCGACAGCCCTTTGAAGCTACATTTAAACAGCATTTTGGAAGTTCAAACTCATGGGCACCATAAAAGTCCACTACATGGAGATAAATCCTGAAATGTTTTCTTCAAAAAACACAATTTCTTTACAACTGAAGAAGACATGAACAACACAGTGAGTACATTATCTGTACATTTTTGTTCTGGAAGCATTTAAATGCTTTGCAGTGAATAGGTGCCATCAGAATGAGAAAATCTGTGTGTTTATAATAAACCATCATTAAGACATTCTAAGCATCAAACGTTGCTTCCAGCTACAATACAGATCCTCTATCCATGATATTGCTTTCTCCAGTGAAAAGCTGTCTCATCTGAATCAGGAGAGAAATATGCACAGATCAAGCACTGATCAGTGGCTAATGATGTTTTTGATTATTAAAAACACATAGCTTTTTGCTTCACAAAACATTATTTGATGGGCTGGCATTGTGTGGATTACTTGTGGATTATTGAGATGTTTTATCAGCTGTTTGGACTATCATTCTGACGGCACCCATTCACTGTAGAGGAGTCATTGCTGAGCAAGTGATGTAATGCTAAGTTTCTCCAAATCTGTTTTGTTGACGAAACAAATTAATCTACTTGATGTCCTGAGGATGATACATTTTTAGCACATTTTTGTTTTCTGCGAGCTATTCATTTAAAATTCACAGCTTTTAAATTGACTTGAAAAAACTAAAGGACAGTTTTTATTTTGCTCACTGCAGTCAAGGAATTCTATAGATCTGTAAAAAAGCAGAAGACACAGATGCAGCATGGGCAGTGAGAGTGTTTTCCTGTGCCCCGGGTAAAAACCCACTCAGGTGTGAAATTGAAGATGAAACAGACATGCAGTTATAAGTTCCAGATACAGCGTGGCATTTTGGTTAAACAACTATAGATGTTTAATGTACAATTATAGTAGAAGGCATGTCAAGTTAAATGAGAAAAAAAAAAAATAAAATCTTGCTATAGGTATAGTTTTATTTTAGGAGGTTTATTTTAACAGTACATCATTCACATAATCTAAAATGCTGGTAAAAAGTTGCAATACTTACTCCACTAAAATAAATAAATAAATAAAAACAAAAACAACAACCATAGACCACGCATACAACAATCCTGAAACAACACACCTATTCCCTGTTTAAGCAAGCATGCAAAACTGTGTATGCATGTAAATGTGCCCATGTATTCAGTTGGGGGTGGGATACTGAAAAATATGAATTATTGAAAAGAATTTGCTCAGGCTGAAGGTCAGAAACTGGGAGAAGGAACTCCTCGTGATTAAAAATTCATGTTTGCCGAATTGTCTTCTAAGCTTTGTGCTGAGATGGCGTAGATGTTTGTATTGAGTGCGCTCGATTCCACCAATGACAAAAGACATCTGAGGAATGAGGCTGGGTTAGGCAACAATTGCAAAATGGTTATTGTCCGTGATAAACCATATCATGCTCTGCTTACAACTCCCGTATTTCATTTATAGCATATGGAAATAAACCAGTCGTGTGCTCTGTTGTGGCATCAGCTGAATGAAACTGAAAAATATCCATTTTAAAAAGTATTAATTTGCACAATACAGTGGAGGTTTTTACAACAGGTATGCTGTGAATCTGAATCTGAATACCTTCTCCTGACGACAAACTAAATCAATAACAGAAAAAAACAATGAATGGCAAAGAGCACCTTTATAAATGTCTGCAAAACTTTCCAGTGGAATTGGGCTATTAACACTGTTGCCGCGGGTTGAAGCAACCTCAATAATGTGATATTTAGCCCCGGAATGTGAAAACTTGTATTTCACCACCTGGAACATGATTTTTCCCAGGGACCCCCTCCGAAACACGATTTTAGGCTAGTTTTGGGCTAGTTTTGAGTAGAAATTGGGCGGGTTTGTTGTGAAAACCTGGCAACCCTGTATAGAACCTATTATAACTAGTGATGCTGTCTGCACTGAATAAAGTGCGACACTACACGACACGACAAATCCTCAACAGTAAACTGATGCCTCGTTCTATTCATGAAGTACTGACACAAAATTCAAATAATTTGCAACAGACACTTGTCGTGTCCAGTGTAGACAGACTTTAGCTGTTGAGGTGCAGTGTGACAACTGTAGCATCTGGTGTAGACATGGTGTGACCTTCTAACCTCTTAACATTTCTGACTCCTCACCTCAAATGATGAAAAATAAACTTTGTTATAAACTGTGTTATAAACAAGTTTGAATGTATGTATTGTGAGATATAAACTAAGATGTTAACTCAAAATTGTTAGATATAAACATGGAAATTATTTATTTATTCATTTATTTATACATCCATCCATCCATGGTAGAAACAGGCTTCCATAAATTTTGTGTCTATCTTCAAACATTCCATATTCCATTCAGTCCATGTGTAAAATAAAATGTTATTTGTGAAACAATACGTGTTATTTATTTGCAAAGCAAATATAGTTAACTTTCAGTCCAGTATTTCCAAGACTTTTGACTTGTGAAAATGGTCACGGTGGGTTTGGATTCGATCTGTCTGTGTCTGAAAGAGAAGCTCTACTTCTAGTTTGGTGGAAGAGAGACTGTGTGGCAGTGTGAATTAACTCATATGAAAGAGATTATGACTTTGATGAATGCTATTCATTATGCACACATCAGCAGCTTTGAAGAAAAAGGACAAACTTGGAGAGAGAGAATGAGAGAGAGAGAATGAACATTTGTGTAAGAAGGCGAGACAGATGAGTTGAAATTAATGAGGAAACTGTGTGATAAGAGAACAGTCACTGACAAAAGAAACAGAAAACATAATTAAAGGATTTTTGAACTCATTGTCAAAATAAAGGATATTCTTCAAACAATTTGTAATTATACTAAATATGAAATAATCTGCTTTCCTTTTAGACAGATGACCACAAGGGGGAGACAGCCATCTAAGATCCACAGGCTTAATCATCTTAAACTTCATATGCTGGTCTTTTTGCATCAGTGTTAAGGATTAGTGCTTATTGTCTGTTACTTTCACATAAATATAGAGATAAGCAGGCAAAAGGAGTGTTAGTTGAACTATTTTAGCAGTGAAATTAATATAATATGAACTTAACATGTTGCATAAGGCTAATCAGGTAATTAGTTTATAAAACAATAGTGTAAGATCAGCTTTAAAAAAAATCGCTGATATCAGTGCAACTCAAACATGGTTTGACTGGTTTTTGATTACCTCTGATATCACACTCATGTAAAATGATTTTTAATCTGTTTCACCAACACCAGGGTCTTGTCCTCTAGGCAGAATACATGGCAGTTCAATCAAAAGAACAGTGTGGGTGAGAGCAGCATTATATAGGTTTAGGCCATTTTGAATGGCATGCTGGGATAGGTAGAATGTTCTGGTTTTGTCAAAATGGTTGAACAATCACAGAAAGCTACTGGTCCATATCAAAGTAGACCAGCTCTGAGTTTCACACTGAATTTATTGTGTCAGGTTGAAGATGGGAAGTGTGCAGTGCTGGATCCATTCTGTGTGTACAATCTGAATGTGGGCTGGATCACTCTCCTGTGCATGTTGCAAGGCAAATCATTATTCATATCTCAACCTGTCTGGCTTTGCAGGAGGGACCTGCCCTGTGCTGGGGGGAATTCCCTCAAGCCACGGCTCAGGGGTAATTTTTCTTCTGACTAAGGACATGGCGGTCCAACATTCCAGCCCTCATCCCTTCAGTCTGGCACGTAGCTCACTTCCAGGGGATAGGATGCCACATATTCCCATCTCACTGTAGTGTTAGTTCTGGAGTGAGCCAAGAAACAGTCTACCAAGAATCACAACACACACACACACACACACACACACACACACACACACACAGGGTTGAAGCACATGTTGGGTTTACATGTTTTATGGGGACATTCCATAGGCGTAATGGTTTTTATACTGTACAAACCGTATTTTCTATCACCCTACACCTACCCTACACCTAAACCTAGCCCTCACAGGAGACTGTGCACACTTTTACTTTCTCAAAAAAACTCATTGTGCATGATTTATAAGCCTGTTTCCTCATGGGGACCTCACAAATGTCCCCACAAGGTCAAAATTTACTGGTATTACTATCCTTGTGGGGACATTTGGTCCCCATAACGTGATGAATACCAGGTGCATAGACATAGGGATTCACTTTGAGAAAAGTCCAATAAAATATGACCAAATGTATTGTGTTAATATGTAAAACTATTATTATTATTATTATTATTTTAACAGATGTTTTACTTGTGTTCTGACATGTGCATTGCATTATTTTGTATTTTAGGGCTGAAGGAAATGTCTGTAAATTTATCAGAAAATGTACTAGTAATATTGGATAGACATAAGGTAGACTATTTATAATCAAGAATGAATGGATGGATGGATGCATAGTGGAGTGGGATGAATCATGAATGGTGGATAGATAAATAATTATATAGATGTATGGATGGCTGGAAAATAGCAGTTATATGAATGAATGAATGAATGTTTAGATGATTGATAAATGGATAGATGGATGAATAGAGTGATTACTTGAGAGGCTGATTAGTTGGAAGATGGAGGTTAGATGAATGAATGAATGAACAAATGAATGAATGAATGGATGAATAAATGGATGGATGGGTGGATGGATGGATGGATGGATGATAGATGATTGATAGAGTGAGTACATGAGAAGCTGATTAATTGGAAGATGGAGGTTAGATTAATGAATTAATTGATCAATGAATGAATAGTTAGATGATTAATGGATGAATGGACAGATGAATGTAAAAATAGAATGATTATTTGAAAGGCTGATTAGTTGGAAAATTAAGGTTAGATGAATGAATGAATGAATGGTTAGATGATTAGTTGATGGAAGGATGAATAGATGGAGATTACTTGAGAGGCTGATTAGAGGCTGATGAATGGATGAATGAATGAATGAATGAATAGTTAGATGATTAATGGATGAATGGATATATAGAATGATTACTTGAGAGGCTGATTTGTTGGAAGATGGAAGTTACATGAATGAATGAATGAAAATCATTAATGAATGAATGGATAGATGAATAGATGAGTGATTACTTGAGAGGTTGATTAATTGGAAGATGGAGGTTAAATGAATGAATGAATAAAGAAACAGATGTTGCTGTAGATGAGTGAATGAATTATTAGATGATTGAACTAATGGACACATGGATGGATAAATTAATTCTTTGAGTGGTTGATTAATTTAAAGATTAAATAATTCACTCATTTAAATAATTCACACCCACGGGCAAGGTTTGATTGAGCTGCACTAGAAAAGACAACGAAGAAGAGCTGCTTTAGTAGAAACTCTGCTTCTTCCACCCAGATTCCAATAAAGGCTCTGCATGATCCTCTCGTTCATAAACATGACACCATCTTTAATATTTACTACCTGATGGGAAAGTCACAGTTATGGTAACGGGTGTGAGGGGGAACCACACTACAGTATAAACGGTTCACCAGTTACAACACACTGGGCCAGCTAACCAATCAGAGCACATTTTATGTTTCATAATGAGGGCCTCCACTGAAACAGAAACTAAACTGAGCGTTCGAGACAGACTGGGAAGAGAGGCGCTGCAATAATGTAATTTTTTAAAAAAAATAATGTGTTTCTGGAACAATCAAGCATGAAAACCTATAGGACCCCTTTAAATATGATTGATAGAACATAAACAGAACGTTCACCAGCGCAGAGGGATAAGAAGATAAAACTTCTAAACAAAAACAACTGTGTAAAGTGACATTCCGTGCTGGATGAAGAGATTTCAGAGAGGTGAGGCGAACAGCAACACCTGCCCACACTTCTCATGCTTTATCTCTCCTCACCAGCCTCGAGTGTCACCAAACAACCTGTAATCCTCTTAACTTCATTCACACAGCTCACTCTGTCTGGAGCTGCTGCATTTTAAATAACAACTTAAATATCCTCATGCGCTTCCTTGCTTGTTTTCCTAAATGCATTAGCACTCATTGTTCGATTTCAAAGAGATTGTTTGTTATGTTTTTTTCTCAGACTAAGTCTACTTCCTTATTGTGTGAAAGCACTGGATCAAAGACTTCCGGTCCGGAGCTCTAGGGAGCAGCTGACTCAGTCCCTGGACTTTCACGCGCTTGATCGTTTTGGGGGTGGAGATAATTTGATTTAATTTTAGCGGCTTGCCTGAATCATGTTGTGTCTGGGGAGGAAATTGATGATGTCTAAGGTATTAACATGCCGCGGCACAGAAATATATGGACATATACGCAAACCCGCACATACAGATGAGTTTGTCTTGTTTCTCATGACCTTGAATGTCCTCAGCTGTGGAGGCAGAGATAGCCAGCGCATGCACTTTACTATGGGAAATAAATAACTCTTTTGGTCTCTCTAGTTCTTCACTTTCCTTCAGTTTCTGTAATAATTCACTTTAAAGTCAACATGAAATCAAAACTATCCACCCTTCTTTTATTAATAGGGCTATACACATTCCAGGTCTTATTGCAAATTAATCATCAGTGCACGTTATTGCAAATAGAGAAAATTGTTTGCCCTTGCAATCCTCGTAATAACTTGCTCAAGCTCTGAAACAACTTGTTGAAGGACCAGACTTTGTCTTCCTGTCCCCAGGAGGTTGTTTTAAGTCTTGCCCATTCTAAACTACCAAAGACAAAAGTCAAAACTTGGCTTACTTCATATTGAAAAATGCCTTTTCTCTTCAAAACCCAACATTTCAGCCAATCTTATGTCACCAAAGCTAACGTGATCAAAATCATTCGTGGCAGAGAATGTTTCTGATTGGTTAGCTTTCTAAATGTATAAATATGTGGGATGACCTCCCGACTTTAACCGAAGACATTATATGTCACCCTGGACCACAAAGCCAGTCTTAAGTAGCATGGGTATATTTGTAGAAACAGCCAAAAATACACTGTATGAGTCAAAATTATTGATTTTTCTTTTATGCCAAAAATCATTAGGATATTAAGTAAAGAAGATATGAAGATTTTTTGTAAATTTCCCACTGTAAATATATCAAAACTTAATTTTTGATTAGTAATGTGCATTACTAAGAAATTCATTTGGACAATTTTAAAGCTGATTCTCTCAATATTTAGATTTTTTTGCACTCTCAGATTCCAGATTTTCAAACAGTTGTATCTCGGACAAATATTGTCCTATCCTAACAAATCATACTTCAGCTTATTCAGCTTTCAGATGAAAAAAACTAATCCTTATGACTGGTCTTGTGGTCCAGGGTCACATATTTGCAAACAATAACATTAATTTATACTGTGACGAGCGTCTCTGGGCTCATCAGCGTCGCCCTGGTAACAGACGACTCACACCTGCACGGGCTCATCACCGCAAATCGGTCACCGCTGCTTTCAAATCAACAGCCCGGCTTTATAAGCCGGCCACGCGCTGAGTGCAGTAGACAACCGTCTCGAGCTGAAGCCACGGCATGCTAACCTTTGTTTTCCTCTCCCGTAGAAAGCAGCGAGTGACCGGTAGCCACACGAGTTCACCTGGATCCCCACTTTCACCGGAGCACAAGAAGGACACTGAACCACACGCCGCACCGATTCACGCCTTTTTTTCTTCACAGTTTTCACAAGTATTGTTAATAAAATCCACCCTCCGGGGCTGTTCACTCGCATTACCTTGTCGTGTGATTCTTCACCCGTGACATCTGGTGGAGAATGCAGGCATATGTTTGAAGAATCACCGGCAAGTGTTATTGCTCAACCCCACTGACGGATTTTTTTTTTTCCTGTGTTTCACCAGTTGCAGCGGATACGGTGCGCGCTCTGCCCCGCAATGGAAGTGCAGGACCTGCTCCAGCGTCTCACCGAGGTGAGCATCCGCCAGCAACAAATAGTGGAACATCTGGCCACCCGGCAGGGCAGAACGGAAGAAGAACTCGCGGCCATCCGCATCCAAGCTGCCCAGCATGTTCCACTACCTGATCCTCGTGCGCAAGCCACCCGCCTCTTACCGAAGATGACGGCCCACGATGACGTAGAGGCTTTCCTTCGAGTCTTCGAGAACACGGCCACACGCGAGGGGTGGGCCGCTGAAGAGTGGGCACTGGCGCTGGCACCCCTCCTCACTGGTGAGGCGCAACGCGCCTACTTCTCACTCCCACCAGCCGCTGCAGAAAATTATGCAGAAGTAAAACGAGAAATTCTAGCCCGGCTTGGATTATCGTCTATTTGCGCCGCACAGCAGTTTCACGAGTGGGAGTTTAAACCCCGGGTGCCGGCCCGTGCCCAGGCGGCTGAGCTCGCTCGCATTGCTCAACACTGGCTGCTCGAAGGAGAGCCCACCGCCGCCCAGGTAGTGGAACGGGTGGTCATCGACCGCCTCCTTCGTGCCCTCCCACGGTCCCACCGGCAAGCGGTGGGGATGAAGAACCCGGCGACTATCCTCGAGATGGTGGAGGCGGTCGAACTGGCGGATGCCATCCAACACCGGGAAGCCGGGGACAGAGCGCCGCCGTTTCTCCGGAGGGTGGTCCAGGAGCGACGCGCGCCGGAGGGCACCCAGCGCACAGTCGGCAGGCCGGCGGTTCCCTCACCGCAGGATGAACCTATGCCTACAGCGGAACCATCGGCACCACCGCGCGCTTGGCTGGCGGGCTGCATCGTTCACCAGAGCCCTCCTCCGGCGGCCCCAGAAGCAACTATAAAAATTAATGGAAGACCAGTGAAGGCGATCCTTGACTCCGGCAGTGCGGTCACCCTCGTCCACTCTCGACTGTGTCCGCCCCACCCGGGGAATAAAAGTTTACTCGCTGTCACGTGTGTGCATGGAGACACACGACAGGTCCCCGCTAGACGAGTGACCATCTCCACCGTCCACGGCGCCTGGCCTATCGAGGTCGGATTGGTCCAAGATCTGCCGGTGGCCGTACTGCTGGGAAGAGACTGGCCCGGTTTCGATCGCTTGCTCGCCGCCGTCACCCGGCCCGCCAGCCCGCGAGGGAACCGCTGCCACCGCGGGCGACCTCAAGGACCTCGCCGCCGCCCGGCCCTGCTGGCTTCGGACAGCGGGAGAGATGGTGAGTCCCCCTCCCAATCTACTAATCTCTTTTATGATGTGTTTCAACAGGCGTCGGGAGGGGGCTCATTCGCCAAGGAACAGCGGGAGGACGACCGGCTCAAACACTGCTGGTCACAAGTACGGATCATTGATGGAAAGGACGTCCTCCCACGGCCCCATCCTCTCCCGCACTTCATTGTCCGAAGCGGCCTGCTGTACTGTGTTGCGTCACGGAGGGGGGAGGAGAAAGAACTCCTAGTTGTTCCGCGGAGCAAGACGGAAACCGTTCTGGAGCTTGCCCACTCCCATCCTATGGCAGGTCACTTAGGCGTGATGAATACCATCCAGCGGATCCGGGACCGTTTTCACTGGCCGGGCCTGGACGCTGACGTCAAGGCTTTCTGCCAAGCCTGCCCGACCTGCCAGACTACGGCGCCCAGGACTCCTCCCCCCAGTCCACTTATACCCATGCCCGTTATTGAGGTGCCCTTCGAGCGCATCGGATTAGATCTGGTAGGGCCGTTGCCTAAGTCTGCCCGAGGACATGAACACATCCTGGTCATCGTCGACTATGCCACCCGCTACCCAGAAGCAGTCCCCCTGAGGAAAGCCACAGCGAAAGCCATCGCCCAGGAGCTGTTTCTGTTGGCCAGCCGCGTTGGAATTCCCACGGAGATCCTGACTGACCAGGGAACACCATTCATGTCCCGGCTAATGGCTGATCTCTGCGGGCTGCTGCGGGTGAAGCAGCTCCGAACAACGGTCTACCATCCACAGACGGACGGGCTTGTGGAACGTTTTAACCAGACCTTGAAGCAAATGCTCCGGAGGGTAGCGGCGGAGGATAGACGGGACTGGGACTTAATGATCCCCTATGTGATGTTCGGCATTCGGGAAGTTCCACAAGCCTCGACCGGCTTCACCCCCTTTGAGCTTCTCTTCGGCCGTCAACCCCGGGGCCTCCTTGACGTTGCCAGAGAAGCTTGGGAGCAGCAGCCTGCTCCTCTCCGCACAGTGGTCGAACACGTAAAACAGATGAGGGAACGGATCGACCGGATCATGCCGTTAGTCCGGAAACATCTCAGTAAGGCGCAGCAGGCTCAACAACGCCACTATAACCGGGCAGCCCAACCACGGGAATTCCAACCGGGAGACCGGGTAATGCTCCTGGTCCCTACGTCCACCTGTAAATTCCTCGCATCCTGGCAAGGCCCCTATACAGTGCTAGAAAAAGTCGGGCCGGTCACTTACCGCCTGCACCAGCCCGGAAAAAGACGTAATGAACAGATTTATCACATCAACCTCTTAAAGAAGTGGCACGGGACTCGGGACCAGGTAGCCGCGCTCAGTCTCACCGATCCCGTGGTGATCGACGTAAATCCCCACCTGTCGGCTGCCCAGAAAGCCGAACTGCAGCACCTGGTCAGTCAGTTCCAGGATGTGTTCTCCTCCCGGCCTGGGCAGACCAACGTTGTCCAGCACGATATCAGGACGCCCCCTGGAGTTATCGTCAGGCAACGGCCCTACCGAGTACCAGAGGCTCGTCGGCAGGCCATTGAGGAGGAAGTACAAGAAATGCTGAAGTTAGGGGTAATCGAACCATCCCGCAGCCCCTGGTCCAGCCCCATCGTGATGGTACCAAAGCCGGATGGCACCCTCCGCTTTTGCAACGACTTCCGCCGCCTGAACGAGGTGTCCCAATTCGACGGCTACCCCATGCCTCGGGTCGACGAGCTGCTGGACCGTTTGGGGAGGGCCCGGTATATCTCGACCCTAGACCTCACAAAAGGTTACTGGCAAGTGCCGCTCACTCCGACTGCCAAAGAAAAGACCGCCTTCTCCACCCCGAACGGACACTGGCAGTACCGGACCCTTCCCTTCGGCCTCCACGGAGCCCCCGCGTCGTTTCAGCGCATGATGGACATCATCCTGCGGCCGCACCAAGCTTATGCGGCCGCTTATCTGGACGACGTGGTGGTTCATTCCAAGGCATGGGAGGATCATCTGGAACGTCTGCGGAGGGTGCTCTCGGAGCTCCGGCGGGCTGGACTAACCGCCAACCCCCGCAAATGCCATCTAGCCCAGTTTGAAGCCAAGTACCTGGGTTTCCAAGTGGGCAGAGGATTAATTCATCCCCAAGAAAGAAAGGTGGAAACCATCCGTACCGCTCCCAAACCAACAACTAAAACCCAGGTACGAGCTTTTTTGGGGTTGGCCGGTTATTATCGCTGCTTTATCCCTAACTTCTCCTCCTTAGCCGCCCCTCTGACAGACCTGACCAGGAAGGGGCAGCCCGAGAAGATATGCTGGACCGCAGCCGCCGAGGAAGCCCTGCAGAGGATCAAAGCGGCTCTCACGTCCTCACCTGTGCTTCGTGCCCCGGACTTCAGCTGCCCCTTCCTGCTGCAAACGGATGCTTCCGACACCGGGCTAGGAGCAGTCTTGTCACAAGTTCAAGGAGGTGAGGAGCATCCGATTATTTACATCAGCAGGAAGCTGTCCCCCGCCGAGAGAAATTATGCAACCGTTGAAAGAGAGGCCCTGGCCATCAAGTGGGCAGTCCTGGAGCTGCGATACTATCTCTTGGGCCGCAAGTTCACCCTGGTGACCGACCACGCCCCCCTTCAGTGGATGGCCAGGGCTAAGGACACCAACGCCAGGGTGACTCGCTGGTTCCTTGCGCTCCAGGACTTCCATTTTGAAGTCCGCCATCGGGCCGGGGTCGCCAACGCTAACGCGGATGGACTCTCTCGGATCTGGACAGCTTATGCAGGTCTGTCAGGGGTCATTCCCCACCCTCCCCTTATCTCACCCCTACTATCTCCATTCGTTTCCAGGGCCAGAACGACGCTTAGGGGGGGGGAATGTGACGAGCGTCTCTGGGCTCATCAGCGTCGCCCTGGTAACAGACGACTCACACCTGCACGGGCTCATCACCGCAAATCGGTCACCGCTGCTTTCAAATCAACAGCCCGGCTTTATAAGCCGGCCACGCGCTGAGTGCAGTAGACAACCGTCTCGAGCTGAAGCCACGGCATGCTAACCTTTGTTTTCCTCTCCCGTAGAAAGCAGCGAGTGACCGGTAGCCACACGAGTTCACCTGGATCCCCACTTTCACCGGAGCACAAGAAGGACACTGAACCACACGCCGCACCGATTCACGCCTTTTTTTCTTCACAGTTTTCACAAGTATTGTTAATAAAATCCACCCTCCGGGGCTGTTCACTCGCATTACCTTGTCGTGTGATTCTTCACCCGTGACAATACAGTATGTATATTAAATACCAATAAATATAACAAAACATCTATAATCATTATAGCCTATTTAGTTCTCCTTAATCCACAACAAACCCTTTAAACTGAAGAGTATTACAGAACAAGAATGAAAAATGAGTAGCTATAAAATTTTATATTAAACTACAAAGTAAAACAAATTAGGCTAGTGAATACAGAATACAAATGTCGAGCTAAAATGAATAATTGAGTAAAGCCAAACTAAACGGCATTGGGCTCACAAACCTCTCTCTTCGACATCCAAATGTTTAAATTTTTTGCTGTGTAACATTTGGTTGCTACACTATTGTTGAAATGCAAAATAAAAAAATAAAATAAAAACATTTGACATTAAAAAAAAACAAAACAAAACAATACAAAGTCTTTAAACAAGTACTTAATTTGTGTTCCCATATCCATAGCCTAAATCATACTTCACAAACAATTTTTATTTTGGCGCTGCACGCTGATTTTACAGCGGACCTTTTAAATTGAGCGGTGTACCTTTCATTTTTGGTTGACTGCGTTTTAGTTTGATTACTGGCAGAAATGTCAAGTTAGCAATGCTGAAATGTGTGTGTGTACACGTGAGTCGCCTGCGCGAACAGTTACATTTAATAAAGTAAAGATATAACAAATAAAATGCATTAAGAGTGTCACAAAAACAAAAGTGGCCTATACTTGTCGCAGATTTTTTTGTAATTTTTTTTTTTTAGAAATAGAATTTCTTTTTTTCTCCGTTCGCCGAGGTGCAGCAGGTGGGTGATGCGACAATGTGTGAATCCTCATAGTCTGTTGTTTATGCTGCTATTTGCGCAATGAATCTAACGCCCTAAAACTTTTTTAGGTGGCCAGATGACAAACGTCTCAGGTTACGTATGTAACCCTGGTTCCCCGAGGGAACGAGACGCCGCGTCGAAAACGCTATGGGAACGCCTCCAGCGTGACCGCGCTCTGAACACGTGTGAAATCAGACCAATGGAAGAGCGAGACGTCACAGGCGGGTGACATCACAGACCAGAAAGCATAAAAGCACGTGCGCCAGAACGAACGACAGCTTCAGAGAGAAGCAGCGCTCGCAGGGACGCAAGAAGCTGGCCTCGAGACGCGGCGTCTCGTTCCCTCGGGGAACCAGGGTTACATACGTAACCTGAGACGTTCCCCTTCGGGAACTCGAGCCGCGTCGAAAACGCTATGGGAACGAGATGCCCACGCCACCAGCTCCAAGTCCCTGCCTAGAGAGAGCTAGGAAGGACCGAAGAACCAGGGGTCAAGAGGTCAAGACGGTAGAACCTGACAAACGTAAGGGGCGTGGACCAGCCCGCAGCGTTACAGATATCCTGCAGGGGGATACCCGCAAGGAAGGATTTAGAGGCCGCCATGCTACGGGTGGAGTGAGCCTTCACCCCCAAGGGAGGAGGAAGGCCCGAAGACTCATAAGCCAGGAGGATAGCCTCGACTATCCACCGACTTATGGTCTGCTTAGAGGCAGGGAGACCACGTCTCTGAGGACTGAAACAAATGAACAACTGGTCCGACCTTCTCCAAGGAGCCACCCGGTGAACGTATGCATCCAGCGCTCGAACTGGACACATACAGTTCAGCTTCTGCTGGTCAGGCTCCCGAAAGGGAGGAGGGCAGAAGGCCTGGAGTACGACAGGCCGTGGTGCAGAGGAAGGGACCTTGGGGACATACCCAGTGCGAGGGTGGAGAAAAGCTTTAGAGAGGCCTGGAGCAAAGTCCAGGAAAGAGGGGGCCACAGAAAGGGCCTGCAGGTCACCAACTCTCTTTAGAGAGGAAAGGGCCAAAAGAAAAGAAGTCTTAAAGGACAGATAACAGTCAGAGATCTCTTCTAAAGGCTCGAAGGGAGGAAGACAGAGAGCCTCAAGCACCACAGACAGGTCCCAGGAAGGGACACGAGGTCGTACCGGGGGCCTTAGCCTCAGCGCACCGCGGAGGAAACGTGTAACCAGGAGGTTCCTACCCACGGAAAGACCACCGAGAGGGGCGTGGTAGGCCGCAATGGCCGCCACGTAAACCTTCAAGGTGGAGTGGGATAACCCTGCAGACAGCCTGTCCTGCAGAAACTCCAGCACTGAGCCAACTGGGCAGTTGACTGGGTTCTGCTGGCGGCGTCCACACCAAGAAGTGAAAAGTTTCCACTTCAAGGCATACAGTTTCCTCGTGGAGGGAGCTCTAGATTGGAGTAGGGTCTCAACAACCTCGGTTGAGAGACCGGAAGCTAAGAGGTGCGCCCCCTCAGAGGCCACACCCAAAGCTTCCACAGCTCCGGCTGGGGGTGAAGGAAGGAACCCCCTGCCTGTGAGAGGAGATCCCTCCTGACGGGAATCTCCCAGGGAGAGCTGCCGAGGAGGGAAATCAGGTCCGAGAACCATACTCGGCCCGGCCAGAACGGGGCTACTAGAAGAAGGGACACCCCATCCCGGCGCACTCTCTCTAGAACTCCCGGGAGCAGAGCGATCGGGGGAAAAGCGTACAGACGCAGCCTCGGCCACGTCTGTACCATGGCATCCAGCCCCAGTGGAGCTGGATGAACTAGAGAGTACCAGAGGGGACATTGCGCATTGTCCCTCGTGGCAAACAGGTCCACCTGGGCTGGACCAAACACTCTCCAGATCTGCTTCACCACCTCGGGGTGAAGCATCCATTCCCCGGGCCTCGGCCCCTGTCTCGACAGGATGTCTGCTCCCACATTGAGATACCCGGGTACAAAAACTGCTCTCAGCGAGAGGAGTTTGCCCTGGGACCACACAAGGATCTGGTGCGCCAGCTTGTACAAGGGGCGCGAACGCAGACCTCCTTGGTGGTTGATGTAAGAGACCACCGCCGTGTTGTCGGTGCGGACCAACACGTGACGATCTCTCAGGTCCGGGAGAAAGTGTTTCAGCCCTTGAAACACGGCCAGCATCTCCAGGCAATTTATGTGCCAGGTGAGTTGGTGACCGCTCCACAGACCGCGGGCAGGGTGGCCACTCATGACCGCTCCCCAACCGGTGAGGGACGCGTCCGTCGCTAGTGATACACGGCGACAAGGAGCTCCCAGCACCGGGCCCTGAGACAAGAACCAGGGTTTCCTCCACATGTCTAAGGCACGTAGGCATCGCCGCGTGACCTTGATCATGCGAAGCGGGTTTCCCCTCGGGGAGAACCCCCTGGTCTTGAGCCACCACTGTAGGGGTCTCATGTACAGCAGGCCAAAAGGTATCACGTTGGACGCAGCTGCCATCAGACCCAGCAGTCGTTGAAACTGCTTGACAGTGAGTGACCGGCCTTCCTTCACTCTCATGACTGCGGCGAGGATCGACTCGATCCGAGCAGGAGACAACTGTGCCTGCATCGTGGTCGAATCCCACACCACGCCCAGATAAGTGGTTCTCTGTACTGGAGAAAGCACACTTTTCTTGGCGTTTAGTCTTAACCCCAGCTCTTTCATGTGTGCGAGAACGACATCTCGATGCCGAACCGCTACCATCTCCGACTGGGCCAGGATAAGCCAGTCGTCGATGTAATTGAGTATGCGGATGCCCTGGAGTCGCAGGGGAGCCAGAGCTGCATCCACACACTTTGTGAAAGTGCGGGGGGAGAGTGCTAGGCCGAAAGGAAGAACCCGATATTGGTAAGCTTCGCCCCTGAAAGCAAACCTCAGGAACTTCCTGTGTTGAGGAAGGATGGAGACGTGGAAATACGCGTCTTTTAGATCTATCGTGACAAACCAGTCCTCGGACCTGATTTGAGACACGACCTGTCTTACAGTCAGCATCCTGAACTTCAGCCGCAAGACTGAGCGGTTCAGGAGGCGAAGATCCAAAATAGGACGCAGGCCCCCATCCTTCTTGGGAACAATGAAGTACCGGCTGTAGAACCCGGACTCTCTGGACTGAGGAGGGACCACCTCGATGGCCTCCTTCCTCAGGAGAGTAGCTACTTCCTGTTCCATTACCAGACCCTGCTCGGGGCCCACCAAAGTGGGAAAGACCCCGTTGAACGGCGGAGGTGGAGCGCCGAACTGAATGCGATAACCTCGCTCTACAGTGTGCAGGACCCAAGCAGACACATTGGGCAGTAGTTTCCACGCTGCCAAATGATCTACTAAGGGAACCAGCCTCTCGAGACTGGCCTCTGGTGTAACACGGGTCGCTAGACCGGTGTCCTGTAACGGTTGCCCGGCAGGAAGCACCTGATCTAGCGGACCCTGAGACCCCCGCAGGGGTGGCGAGCCCCCCAGCTCTGGAACGTCTCTGGCCGGAAAAGACTGAGGGGAAAGCTCGCCGGAGGCTGCTGCGCCCTGAATCAGCCTCCCGAGGGCACAGGGGGGAGCCGGACACCGAATAATGCGGTGCACCCCGGAACTCCCCTGATGGGGCTACCCTCAGCGGCCCCGCACCATCAGGGCCGCTTGGCCGAGGACCTCCTAGACTGAAGCACGACCCGCAGATCGGGCTTCGTCCCGGGGGCCCCCGACCTAGAGCGTCTGCGCACCCGCCTTCGATGGGGAGGAGTGCGGGTGGCGACGCTCTGTTTTTGCGTTTCCCGGTGTGAGGAGCTGGTACGCGGACGAGGCTGCTCCAGCTCAGCAGCCTCGTGAGCTGGACGGCGGCGAGGGAGGAACTGCTGGAACGCCGCCGCTTGCTTACGTGCCTCCTGGTACCTGTCGACGACAGCGTTGACTGCGTCGCCGAACAGGCCAGAAGGCGAAAGCGGGGCGTCCAGGAGGAAGACCCTGTCCTTTTCTTTCATATCGGACAGGGTCAACCAGAGATGTCTCTCCGCAGCCACAAGGGAAGCCATAGACCGCCCGATGGCACGGGCGGTCTCCTTAGTGGCACGGAGAGACAAATCAGCGGTCCTCCGGAGCTCAGAGATATCACAATCCCTGATCTCCGCGCCTTCATCCAACTTCTTAAGCAGGTCAGCCTGGTACGCCTGTAACACCGACATGGTGTGCAGACACGCACCAGCCTGACCTGCAGACGCGTACCCCTTGCCCACCAGCGCTGAGGTGACTCGCAGCGGCTTGGAGGGCAAGACCGGAGCCTTCAGAGACGATGCCGCGGCGGGGGACAGATAGCTGGCAAGCGTCTGTTCCACCCGGGGCATCGCTCTGTACCCCCGCTCATCCAACCCGCCCACATGACCGTAGTTATAAGAGGCGGGAATGAACAAGCGGGACGAGAAAGGGTTATTCCACGATCTCGACACCTCAGTGTGGAGATCGGGGAAAAAAAGGAAGGCTCCGGCGTGCTGAAGGTGGGCGAGACCGCAGAAACCTCTCGTCTAGTTTACTTCTCTGCGGTTCAACCAATGACTCGGGGGGCCAATCGATATTGAGCTTGGCCACCGCACGAGTCACCACCTCCAGCAGCTCCTCATATTGGGGAAACTGTGGTGCTTGTACATCTTCGACACTTTCCACATCAACCTCCTCAGAGGAAGATATGGGGAGCGTCGAGCCCGTCCCCCGGGGGGAAGAATCCGCAGCGCGGGCTTCCGCACCCAGAGGACGGGCTGGGGATCTAGCGGGTGAGGCAGGAGATAGGGGGTTACCCATCTCCATACCCTCCGCTAGATCCAGCTGCGAACCCCACGAATGCAGCCGCCGCCCGCCTCGGCGGAAGCGGGACCAGATCCGCGGGGAACGCTGCTGAAGGCTCCCAGCTGGAAGAGAGCCTTCCGGGAGCGGAGTGTGTGCAGACTCATCTGCACACAATGTGGGCAATCAGCCCCCTCGAGGGCTGTTGCCGCATGCTCCGCTCCAAGACAAACCACGCATAGAGCGTGTGTATCGCTACCCGTGATGAAACGAGGGCAGGGAGGAACACACGCTCTAAAACATGGCTCATCTAAATGCTTGGTCTTACTAAGTTTTTTAGACATTTTGTGCAAAAAGAAAGTGGTGCAAACTAGCAACCAAAGGCACAAAAACAGAGACACACATAGAGCGCTGCTGAAAGACAGAAGCTGTCGTTCGTTCAGGCGCACGTGCTTTTATGCTTCCTGGTCTGTGACGTCACCCGCCTGTGACGTCTCGCTCTTCCATTGGTCTGATTTCACACGTGTTCAGAGCGCGGTCACGCTGGAGGCGTTCCCATAGCATTTTCGACGTGGCTCGAGTTCCCGAAGGGGAACGAAGGTTTTTTATTCTTTTAGGTTAAAAGAATAATAATAATAATAAAAAAAAACGTTGTTGGTCAGGAAAATAATCTAAATGAACAAAATGCTGTCATTATACAATTCTCTGAAATTCTCTTTGCTGCAAGCAAATTCAAACTCAAAAACTTGCGTACACAAGCTCAGACCTGATGTGAGATTTGATCGTAGCCACCGTTCACGTCACATATTTATATTCCAAGTTTTGCGTAGAAATGACTGTACGTCCAATTTTCTGTCGTACGTTTGTTTCATAAATGAGGCCCATTGATTTTGTGACAGGTGGGATTCTGCTTACGGCACTTCTCATTCGTTCCTATGGTATCCGTAAAAGGCGACTGAGTGTTGTAAAACTCTGACTAAAATTCAGTGATGTCAAGACTGTAATGTGATTGGTTATTAAGGGACATGTGATCTAAGTTAGCCGTTACACTTTCTCCAGTAGTAAGTAATACAGACTAGAGGTCGACCGATATTGGATTTTACCGATACCGATAACTAGGTTGGACCACACTGGCCGATACAGATTAATCGACAGATAGTTTTTAAAATGGCTGCTGAGCAGAAAATAAATAGTGCTCTACAATAAAAAAAATTAAAAATAAAAAAATAAAAACCTACTGAACTATACTTTGTAAATGAATACAAATATATGAATTATATAGCCTATTGGTCATTACAGTTAGTTCATTATTCATTAATGTTAACAAAAGCAACTAAAATTTTAAAATATATCAGTAGATGTTTAAATTAACACTCCAACAAGGAACAATACTTCTATTCTACGGCTTTTATCAATCTTAAAGTTACAAACAGACTAAGGATGCTAAACAGTCATGCTAAAGATGGCCATTTTTAAATATCTACACAGATGCCACAAATGCCACAGTATTAAAATTACATACATATGGATATTGTGTACTTTCACAATTTAAATGCTTCTAGAATATGTGTGGTTATCTAATCACAATATCAAAATATGTTAGTCACACAATGGGCAAAAGTGCAGTGCTGCGTCTAAAAGAACTGGCAGCTATCCAGTATCACACTCATCGGAGGCGTCGCTTTCAATTCAAGCGGCGGTCTACAAGAGTTTATTTAATCACCAAACAGGCAAAAGTATACTGCTGTCCTTTCTCTACTAATGCAGCATCTAGTCATCAAATTCATCACTTAGTAATGATATGAAAACATGCACTACAGTATACTGTGCACACCGTTTCCTTGTCGATGTTTTAAATCCACCTTCGAAGTGTCCCGCTCTGTGCAGCGAGCAGTGTCACGTGTCTAAACAAACTGCACAGGCTGTCAGTGATTTCCGCCACTAGAGGCCGCTCTCGTGGTGTATAACAAAGACTGTAGGGACTGCGCTGTATAAATGGGGATCTTATTAGCCGCTCCAGCAACGGACCTAACCCGGAAAAACTATCGGCATGAATTTTTGCAGATAACGATAGTTCCGGCAATCAACTATCGGTGCCGATTAATTGGCAAAACCGATACATCGGTCGACCTCTAATACAGACCCTCTCATCTCTGCTTTAACCTCTGTAAAATCATGTAATCTTTTCATGTATTATTCAAATGACTGCACAGAGACTATTACTGGAAAACCACACTGTCTTTATTTTATTGTTCTTGATGTGGCCAGATTTTTAGGTCAAAACATGTTGTGCATTAGATCATGCAGCTCCAAGCCTTTCCCCTGGAAAACAATAAGCTTGTCATTTGACACAAACCTGCTGGACTTGGACCCAGACATTGGCACTAAGTGCCACCTGCCCCTTCTCTACTACTGGTGCCCAGTACCACCTGCACCCCTGATCCATGAGGGCAGCTGCTCCTAATGACCTTTCACCCAGCAGCTGCGCTCAGACGAGCCAGTCCAGCTATTATCACCGCAATCATGGGGATCCAGTCAGCGAGGGAGAAACTGTGGTCCTTGATGTACTCGTTGCTCCATTTACTACACCTGCCACCTTTAACACAAAGCATTAAATATGAACAGGGTTCCTTCAATATGTTGATGACATCATAATAACCCTCCTGGAACAAATTGCCATTGTGTGTATAATTTTTAAAAATGACTGCGGAAGAAAAATAACTGTCCAACCAACATTTTGGAAAAGTGGCTAATCTAATATAATCAACCTGCTGTCTTGGTGCTGGGTAATTATCATTAAAAAAAAAAGAAAAAAAAAAAGTATTTTAAAGGGATAGTTACCCAAAAATGAAAATTCTGTTATCATTTACTCACTCATGTTATTCCAATCTGTACGGTACTACCATTAATTTAAATTATACGGAAAAGAACAGTTTGTGTGTTCTTCAGATATTCACCTTTTGTGTTCTATGGAAGAAAGAAAGAACAACATAAGGGTGAGTAAACAGACTTTTCATTTTTGAAAGAACTATTTCTTTAACCTCTCAAAGAGCCATTCCATTTCACTGACGCTGACTAAAAAAGCACAGTGGAGAAGAGTAAATGATTATGTTTGTGTGTGGGCAGGTTCTGCCGTCCTTCTCTGTCCCCGTGTGCACGTGTGCATGTGTGTGTGGCAGCAGGAGCGCTCACAGGGTGAGCGCATTTTCATATTCAACAGATATACACAGGTGAAAGGCCAGAGACGCATGACTGCATGAATAAACATTGCATCTTGTCCTGGCACAGTTGTGTCCAGCGAGCAAATGGTCTAAGTAATGCAGCCATAGAACACAACCTGAGCCAGCGAGCCACAGAGACGGAGATTATTTTGTTCTCTGAAAATTTACTTTAATTGCACTGCTAGTCCCTATTAGCTTGTCAGGAATAAAGGAATATGAGACATGAAATAATCTTTGAATGGTTGACTGCTCAGCCCAGACATCTGTTATAACTATGTAGAGCCAGTTCATTTGATACAAGGTTAAAAAAGACTTTTGCTCTGGCGCTAAAGAAACAAACCCAACAGAATGTTACTGTAATTGATGCTAGAAATACTTTTAATATGAATCATTGATTGAAAAAAGACATCTGTTGGGTCTGTTGGGATGCAAGTTAAACCAGCTGCAACCAAACCAAGTGCCTTTTTATTCAGTAAATCTGACTCAAATCCAGTCTTCTTAAAGGAATAGTTCACCCAAAAATTAAAATTCTGTCATTACTCACACTCATGTCATTCCAAACCTGTAAGACCTTTGTTCATTTTCTGAACACAAATGAATATATTTTTGATGAAATCCGAGAGCTTTTTGTCCACAATTTATAGCCCAAAAAGGTATTAAGGACATCGATGACTGAAGATAAACAAAGGTCTTACGGTTTTGGAACATCATGAGGGTGAGTAATTAATGACAGAATTTTCATTTTTGCGCAAACTATCCCTTTAAGAAGACATATGGCAAAAATGTTACTGACTTGGAGTGTTAATCAACTATTTACTTCATAAAACTAAAGTAACACCAACAAGCTCCAGCTCAGAGACATGTTTGCCTATCCAGCAGTTTTGTGACTCTTTTTTCAGGCATTTTCAATTCACAGCAAAACACTTTAATGATAAATTGGTATTCTCGGCTTCACACAATCTGAAACAAGGCCTGCAAAAGGCTGGCAGATGTGTTTCATAGACAAGAGACAGCACAGCGCATACTAATGCCTCATCAGGCAGAAGTCTGCAGAACTCGGCTAAATAAACACACGTCACCCTTTGACCCGAAATACATGCTCAATTCATCACCCGACAGAACTGAACACAGTGCTTACCTCCCTTGATCTATGTAGTATATTATTTCATCAAGAAATGTTTCTGTGTAAAATATACTGATCATGACATGAAAATCTATTAAGTTATTTAGACCTAATCATCGTAGTTCTGTTTTATGATTGTAGGAGATGAACTATCATATTTACATTAACCCTTTCATCAATAAACTAAATAGGAGTGCAGATTTATCTGGCAGCTTTGCTTTATTCAATAAATGATGACTGGGGTAATTACTAGCTGTGATTTTTTTATTTTATTCTACTGTGTGGCGATGGATTGAACAGCAAAAGTGTCTTTCTTTGTACAATGAAATCTGAACATGGGAGCATTAACCGTATTGCCAAAGAGTATTGCCAGTCTCTCTCTCCGTTCTGTTTCATTCACACTGTAACACACACACACCAGTGACTGTCACTGTCTGTTGGGAGTTTAAAGTAATAGCACTGCTCAATTAGGTGCCAAATGGCTTTCCAGGGATCCGTATTTTACCTTTAATGTCGCATACAGCTGGAGGAGCAGCAGAGAAGCAAGATTTCCTGCCAGAAAGAGACATAAGCTTTATATTACATTTAAGTTATTACCGCTACAATTCAACAGGAAGACACATTCATGCAATATGAAATGTTCCTTACCTCCATAAAGAGCGCAGAATCAAGTCATTGTGTTCTTAGTTGTGGCCATTAGTAGGAAGTCATGCATCCGCTTGAGTGGGAGGGAATGGGACCTCATTGGCATGCGGGACCTGTGGTCGTCTTTGAGGCCCGGTCAAGACTGAAATTACCTGGGTAACTGTCTGGACCAGGTTCGCAGAGATCCGTCGTGAAGTCAATTTGCGGCTTAATTTCTTTGTCACGCACCTCAGAATATTACTGTGATGTTGTATAATGGGATAATTCAAGCATAATGGAATATTTCTTATATTGGAGCCATTCAGTGAGATACGGAAATGGTACTTCATAAATCCAGCTTTATTCCATTAATATTTGTTCCTCTTGAGCTATTTTGTAACTTTTCAGCATACAGATGTGCATAAAACATATCACAGTAGACTACAATGAAATAAGTTATTTGCGAGTGTTATATATATGCTGTATATATATATATATATATATATACATATCAATTACTGGGGTTCCAGCACTTTAAGGCATTTAAGGTTCTATGGTCCACACACACGTAAACACATTTTGGCCTCATTCACACAGCAGCAGAATACCGTTGTCAGTCATATAGTCCTTAATACAGTTACGTACACAGTACAGTTATTTACGGGTGTGAATTCTGCAACCAAATTCACACCTGTAAATTTTCAGGACTCACAACCACATTCTCGGAAAACATGTGCTGTGTGAACAGAACAGGACTGGACAACTAGTTGTCCATCACGTCATACAGTACGAGAGAGCCGCTCTGCCACACATCTGTCGTGTGTTGCATTTTCATGTTTAGTTTCAGTAACTTACAGTGACGGATAAATGAGTTGTGTGTCATCTGAAAGTTTTATATACATTCTCCACCAGAGCCACTCCCATCAGTTTTGTGTTCTGTGCGCAGCTCAAATGTTCCTCTCTCAACTCAAATTTAAAATCATGGCTCAATGTGTCAGAAAGTGATAAAACTTTCAGTTTTATGGACGTCGCCATGTTTGATATTATTTTGTTCACTGTTGCTATGGCTACTGGTAAGGAATACGAGCTTGACTCCCGTTGCACGTTCGTACAGACAGGCAACGTTCACACTGTCAGTTTTTAGGACTGACAACTACACTTACTTACAGGTGTGAGTCTTGAAATGTCCCATTCACACAGCAGCTAACAGTCGCTTTTCGAATACTGTCTGTATGAACGTGCAATGGGAGTCAAGTCCGTTTTCCTTACGAGTAGATTCAAGCAACAGAGACCAAAGCAATTTCTAAGATGGCGACGTCCGTAAAACTGAAAGTATTACCACTTTCTGACACGACAAGAGTCCAAATGACAGCAGCTTTTAAATTTGAGTGGAGAGCAGAGCATTTGAGCCGCAGCAGAACACAAAACTGACAAAAGGAAGCGGCTCCGGTGGAGACTGGATATAAAACTTTAAGATGACATTTCTCTGTCACTGTAAGTTATCGAAACCACACATGAAAGCACACAAGCGGTAGACGTGCATTTGTGTGGCAGAGCAGCTGTCTCACACTGAATGACGTGACAGACAGCTAGTTATCCAGTTCTGTTCTGTTCACACAGCACGCGTGGTCCTGAAAGACCACACGTGAGTTCAGTTATAGAATACAGTTGTCACACCTGTAAATAACCGTACTGTGTGTGAACGTAACTGAATTAAGGACTCAAATACGGTATTGACAACCGTATTCTGATGCTGTGTAAACGTGGCCTACATTTTCAGGACTCACGACCACATTCTCAGAAAACATGCGCTGTGTGAACAGAACAGGACGGGACAACTAGTTGTCCATCACGTCATACTGTGCAAGAGAGTCGTTCTGCCACACTACCGTGTGTTGCGTGTTTTCATTTGTGATTTCAGTAACTTACAGTGATAGATAAATGAGTTGTTCATCTGAAAGTTTTATATCCATTCTCCACCAGAGCCGCTCCCATCAGTTTTGTGTTCTGTGCGCGGCTCAAATGTTCCGCGCCCCACTCAAATTTAAACACTGCTGTCGGTTACTGAAGGTTTGACAGGTGAACTCGTGGCTCAGTTGGATTTGTAGTGTCAGAAAGTGATAAGACTTTCAGTTTTATGTAGGTCGCTATGTTTGATATTATTTTGTTCACTGTTGCTATGTTTACTGGTAAGGAATACAGGCTGGACTCCTGTTGCATGTTTGTGCAGACAGTATTCGAGATGCACACCTGTAAGTAAATGCAGCTGTCAGTCTCAAAAACTGACTGTGAACGTAGCTTTTGTTGCAGACGTGTGTGAAAAGTTGTGCAATATACAATCTTTTACATGCTTTAAAAATGCGATATTGCCCCCCCAGTGGTCATTTTCTTTTAGGGCTGTGAATCAAATAAGGCCACCCAGTTTTGTTCCGATCTGCCTCCGTTAACCCGATCTAAGTGCTTAAACTTCATTGGCCGATGGTGGCCATGTTTTGTGAGGTACACATAGGGTTGGGCATCGAGAACCGGTTTTAGAAACGGTTCCAATTTTCCAAGAACCAGGTATTCGATAAGACGTGCATTTTGATTCCGCTTAACGATTCTTGTGTTTGCATTTTTATGTGATTTTAAACGATTTATGTGCAGGAAGGGAAAGAACTTGAGCACTGTTTGCACACAGTGCACACACCCAAAGCGTGAGCATAGAGAACAGCGGCCCCGGTGTGGGTCCCCGACCTGCGTCTGTTCTCAAACCGTTCTATGCATTTCCACAGAATCGGAATCGGATACACAACGATACCCAACCCTAGGTACACAAACGCACTATACTTATAGATATCAATGGCAATTTGGACACAGACACTGCATGTGAACTTAAGTCTATCTGGACTAACGGATGCGTAGTTACAGCCCTTTTTATGTTTTTATCCTATTATAGCACCACACAGTGGCCAAACTCCTGATTTATCTCGTGTGACTTTAGATTGAGGTCTTACATATGTGTATGGAGTTTGGTGTAAATACCCCATACTATTGAAAATGTTACATGTTTCTATTGTTCTGTTGTTACATGTCTTTTTGATAATTATTGATTCAGTCTCTAGAGAATTTTTCTGCATCTACTTTGGTTCCAATCAAGGAAAAAGCCTAGGGTTAGTTTGCAAAATAGGATTTTCAAAAAAATTCAAAACAGCTGCAAATTTCAAATTCACCCTGATTCAATGTCTCAGTGATATAGACATGTGAGTCTGCAACAAGTGATTTAGGATTTATTAGTGATTTCGTACTTTTGGTCACTGTAGTGCCCCGTCAGGGCAATCGGGGCGAACTTTGGTAACATTGTAGATGGGGTGGGTACTACCATGCCTCAAAGTTTCAGGTCTCTAAAGCCTTACGGTTTTGTCTGGCCAATTTTAAGTCAGAATGCTGATCTTTGAAAATCTTAACAATTCCAACAGGATTTTAGTGCTTCAAGCTTGATCTTAGATTTAGATTTACAAAAAACTAATTATATCTCACTATAGAGACATCAGAGCCAGATGTAAATTCCAGAAGATTTGGCTGTGGTGAGGCTGCTCTTTGTGGGTTCATGAGCAATGAATGGCCGCTGACACCCTAGAACCTAAAACATTGAAACAAATTTCCGAATAGACGTTATCTTTATTAACAAACTGCATATTTGAAGTCTAAACAAGTACATTCTCATCTAAAAATTCTTAAAACTACATTCTGTGACACAAAACCAGTATTATTCATAACATTGTAGTGGATTTGGGCATCCACCATGACACTCGCTATGAGAAATACTGCAAGCGAAGTGATACAAATAGTGAAACAGTTGAAGTTACGATATCACTAGAATATCGCACTCCTCTAAGCCAATCAGATTCGAGAACCAGAAAGAAGTGTTGTGTATATATAGGCCTATATATAACTGCAAACAGCAATAATGTGGCCAGACATACCTGTAACATTAAGTTTGACTGAAATCTAATTAGTTAATTAAAGTTGAAAATCTGGTTACTATAAAATCAGAATTGTCAACACTGCAATTTTGTATTTATTTCAGTCTATCATTATTATTTATTATTTATTCATAATGTGCACATATAGGGCTCAAATTTGTGTTTTCAAAGTCCAGTTACTTTCTGAAAGAGATGAGCAGCATTCAGGACACTGGATGACCTCAGTAACTTCACCACTCATTTGCGCATGATAGCCTTCTTAAGCATCAGCACTTTAAAGAGCTTAATACTTCATACAACAAAAGTACAATTAATCTCTTTTGATTCAAAAGAGCAAGAATAATCCTTCTTCAGCGATATAGCCCCTTTAATGCAGCATATACTCAACATACTTGAAATTCTGCCCTTGGAAAAGATTGAAGAGTGTGAATAGGCAAAGGATATTTCCCAGGACGGAACAGCTTTCAAAATGACACAGCCTATGCAGCATGTCATTTTTTTCTCATTTCTTTCTATCAGCTGGAAAGAAACATATTGAATTTGACACAAATGTAAGTTCTTGTACTCTGTTTGATCATCTGGGGATTGGATCAAACGGTCTCCTCTTCAAACTGTCTGTAACACAGCAGATTTTCTATGGGTGTATCTGGTAAAAATATCAGATTTATTCTCATGAAGTCAGTATATCATTCTGAACAGTGATTCAACAACAAACTTAACTCAAGATTCTCCATGAAATCCCTACTGAAGACTCGTCCAACCTGTCTCACATACAAGATTTCTCCCTGATGGGAGAAAGACCAAACATCAAACGTGGGATACCCAGTGTTTTTTGTTTTTTTTGAACCCCAGATCCAGCATGTCTAGATCAATAATGCCTAGAAATGTTTGCAAAACCCAATAGACACCCTGGACTCCTTGAATCTACAAGAAAGACAGAGAATCTGGCGAAAACTCCTTCATGCTCTGTAATTTATTTACAGCCGAACACAGCAAAGTCTTATTACACTGAGCCTCAACTGTGAGAGCCATAAGGGATGGCATGGATTAATGGTGCTTCTTGGGTCACGGGTTTGCAGTTTGGCGGTCCCCTGTCAGATACAAAAGGAAAGTCTCAATAAAATACTTGATTTAAGCCTTTGCCTGTAGCCACAGGTCGAATCTGGCTTTATTCCACCTCTGCATTGCACTCTGCAAACACATACAAATGAGCATTACTAATGGCACGTCAGAGCATTTTGTTCAGATGTAGCTAAATATGCTTTAGCTTTGTTTTGCAGAGTAACAATTCATCAAACTGTTATTCAACAAATAGCTCAAGAGACAGACATGACATGCTATTACGGTTCTTAAAAAATGTCTAGCTCTGTCTTTAAAGAAAGAGTGCACTCAAAAATGCAAATTATTTCTTTTACTCACGCTCATGACAGTCCAAATCCATATGACTTACTTTCTTCTGTGTACCACAAAAAGAGAAGTTTAGCTGAATGTTAGTTAGCCCATAAAGCTTATTTCACTGAACTTTTTAAAAGTACAACAGCCTATTTCAAACCAGCTTTTAGTTTAACAACATTGTGAATTCACGTGACCAAGTTGAATCTAATGCAGAATCAAATGTGGAAATCTTTCGACTCTATTTCAACCACAAACGTGACCACACAAAAAAATCTAATGTTCTTACTTTCTTTACATTAATGCTTGCATATATTTAAACTAAGACTGTCAGTCGATTAAAATGTTTGATCTAATTAATTACATGATGTGTCGATGTGTTAATCTAATTAATCGCAAAATAAATTTGACTGTGAAAATACCCACAAATGATTATTTAAAGCTATTTTTGTGTTCAATGAGAAAGTATCAAGTAGACATTACAAATTGTAGCTTTAGAAAGAAATATTTGATTTGATTCAACATTAAATTTACTACACATAAACATTTAGGCTGCCACGGCCTAACACAAACTATGGAACAAAAAAGAAGATAATCTGAGAAACATCTTGTTTTGAGAAACATATTTTTTTGTTCATATAATGAAAGACATGGTAACTAAAACAGCTTTGTTACCAACAGTCTTCAAGATACTTTTAATGTTTCACAAAAGAAAGGTTTGAAATGGCATGAGGGTAATGATGAGAGTAAATGATGACAGATTTTTTTTTCAATGTTATTATCATTATTATTATAATAATAACAATAACAACAACAACAACAACAATAATAATAATAATAAGTATTACTATTATTATTATTATTATTATTATTATTTTATTATGAAATTATACTCAAATAAGAAATTCTACTAAATTATTACTAAATTAAATTTAGTATAAATACTAAATTATACTAAATAAGAAACTAAATCTGCCAGCAGGTGGCGGTAAATGTCTTTATGAGTCACTCACACATTCCATTGGATTCGTTCAAACAGCTGATTCATTTCGGAATGAAGTAAATGGCTCTCTTAATGAATGGGCCTTTAAATCATTGATTCACAGGATTCATTCAAAACGTGGATTTATTCAGAAACTAAACACTGCTGTGCTGGTGCGCAACAATTCTGCTATGGCTTCAAAGGTAATATGTTCTCTGCAAAATTGAGCAAAAATACATAATGTAGTGTTTAAAATATTACACAACATCAACTTCTTACTGTAGTATAAAATCACATTTAAGCTTGTGATAGATTGGGACAAAATCAGCACTTGTGTCATAGGCCTATTGCTCTCTCACTGTAATATGTGATATATATAAATATAAGACAAAACACATACAGGGGCATTTTTTGCATCAGTATCTTGAAGTTTAGGGCATAATTGCATTTATGGAGTTGTTGCCCTGCATCATATTTGTCAACAGTCAGCATTATGAAATGAGAGAATGTACAGGTCTGGGGGGCGGGGCCAGCGCGTTAACTGCGCTAAAATATGTTTCTAGAGTTATTTTTTTATAACTAATTAATTAAGATAACGCATTAAACTGACAGCCCTAATTTAAGATAGTTTTGTTAAATCAATTAATTGGAATTAATTGCATCCAAAATAAAAGTTTGTGTTTATGTAATATTCAATTATATAAACATGTTTTTGTGTATATTTATATATGTATATACATATACACAGTACACACACATAGTATGTAATGTAAACATAAATTTACTTTCGAAGCGAATAATCACGATTAATTAATTTGACGGCACTAACTTATCACGAAATGCAACTCCAGCGGGGTGTTCCAGAAAGCAGGTTATGTGAAATACCTGGTTATGTTTAAGGATAATAAGCGGATAACCGCAACTTTCAGTTCCAAAAACGAAGGTAACTTTTAGAGTATAAGTAGCCATAGCAACTTGTGTGTTTTGATGCTGGGATGCTGGTTAGGTATGTTTTGATGCTGGTTTAAGCTGGTCCTTTACTGGTTTATGCTGGTCATGTTGCTGGTCAAGGACATGCCACACGAACGAAATTATTCAAAATAAACATCCCTATTAGAATTTGGACAAAGATTTTTGATAGTGTCATACTGCCTATTGCCCTGTATGGAAGCGAGATCTGGGGCCCAACGAGTAACTACAGCCATAAAGATTGGCACAAACACCCTTTAGAAGCTCATGTAGAGTTCTGCAGAAGTATCCTTCATGTCCACAGAAATATGCCTAATAACGCCTGCAGAGCAGAGCTAGGCCGTCTCCCCCTAAATCTAAACATTAAAAAAAAAAGAGTTTTTAGTTGTATAGTTGTATAATATGTAAATTATAAAGTACTCCTGGATGCATTTTTGGAACCAGCATACCTAGAGTAAGCAAGGTTTGGGTTAATCTACCGAGAGTTCAAGGTTTAGCAGATGGTAAATTATCCCTTCTTTCTGGAATACACCCCTGGTTTAATGTCTAATGTTTGTGTGCCTCATAACCATGTTTCTTAGTCATGGGCCAACATTCGGCTCCATAAAGAGCGACTGGATGCACAATAGTCTTAGGGTGCTTTTACACCTGGCCCATTGTTTTGGAACCCGGCACGGCTCCCCCCTTAGCTTGGGTCATCACGGCAATCACATTGGGATCCATGCTAGAACAATCGGTCTGAAATCGCCTGAATGAGGTGGTCTCAGCTTGATTGAAAACGAACTCTGGACCAGTTCGGTTGTAGTGAGAAAGCAATCCGATCCAAAGGACCAATGAACCAGGCTCTATCACAATGTATGATAGGTAATTACGTAATTTACGTGAAAAGCAGTAGCTTTGTCGTTTTGCTAATACCTCTTAAAATGAACATGTGAATGTCTGTGGGTGAGCACGTCTTCGCCATTCAAAATCAAAGCTCACCTTTTCATTTTATAATATTATTGCTCTTCTTCATAGTAGGTGCATTTTAAAAATGTTTTCCCAATGAAGCCCACAAAGCTGTTGTCGTTCCATCCAGATCGATGATAGCTATGAGCAGAATTCCAGAAAATAAATCGTAGAACTTTGACCAATGAGATGATAGTTAACTTGTATTAACAAATTTGGTCCGTTTAGAAACTTTGCTGTGTGAAAGTAACGCCAAGAATAAAAACCAACACTGTAATAATTTCAATCCCTGTTTCAGAACAAATCAATTGAGCAATCGATCTACAGGTGTGAAAGTATCCTTATAGACCTTTGCCTTGAGATGTTCTGGGATTTTCTTATCGCGTAGGACCCCGATTACTTCATCCGTGTAAATTCTTGCTCGGGCATCGAGGGTGGTGTCTCCATGCGAGGTGACCAAGGACCCAAAATATTTAAAATGGGCAGACACAAACTTATATGCATGTTTAAATTGCACGAATGGGGTTTGAGAGTAACAACTGAAATGGAAGGTTTTTAGCCAGTGCTTGAAGCAGTACTGGCACTCCTGTATTTTAACCACTTGTGTACTGGCACTTTTTCATGCCTCATATTGACAAATCATGTGAATGAATGTAAGCAGAGTCGGTCTACATTAGGATTAGAGGTGTGGGGTAGATAAGTATAATATGAATGCAAAAACTGCATATTAAATGCACGTCAAGCACATGCATATCATATGCAAGCCAAAGCCAATTTCAGCGTATGAATAGCACGCCAAATAGAAACAGAAAATTGTGCTACTAATATGCATTTTCATGAGACAGGGCTCTCGAATCAATAATTTATATGAAAACAATACCTTAAAAATGAAAAGAAGCACGTTTTTGAGATCACATCATTTTAAACCGGTAAACTGGAAAGTCCAAGTGAAAGTATTCAAACAGTAAGTTATAGTAGCTTACATCTAGATGCCAGTAAATTATTATTTTCGGTGTATATTTGGCTTAAAATCAGGAGTGTTTTATAATGAATGCTGGCTAAAGGTGTTTTATGCGGTGGTGTAGTGATTCTAAATGGATTCATATAGTACAGTCAGGTACAGTCAGGACTTGATTGATTGACTGTGACACTATACATTCATTGTGAATTATGCAAATTAAAAAGTACTTATTTATTTATTTATTTATTTGGGGGTGGGGGTGGGGCGAGTGCTTGCACTTCTTTTTTTTTCTCACTTCAAGCAAATAACAACTTATTTTATTTTTAGCAAATAACTACTTAAATTTTGGTCTAGAACTCAAAGATCTGTCAAATGAATTTAGAACACTTGGAATATGTACACTTGTGACCCTGGACCACAAAACCAGTCATAACAGGAATATTTGTAACAATATAGGCAAAAATACATTGTAGGGGCCAAAATGATCATTTTTTCTTTTATGCCAAAAATCATTAGTATATTAAGTAAAGATCATGTTTCATGAAGATATTTTGTAAATTCTCTACCATAAATAAATCAAAACTGAATTTTTGATTAGTAATATGCATTGCTAAAAACTTAATTTGGACAACTTTAAAGGCGATTTTCTCAATATTTAGATTTTTTTTTGCACTCTCAGAATTTAGATTTGCAAATAGTTGTCTCCGCCAGATATTGTTCTATCCTGTCAAACCATACATTAATGGAAAGCCTATTTTTCAGCTTTCAGACGATGTATTAATCTCAATTTCAAAAAATTGATCCTTATGACTGGTTTTGTGGTCCAGGGTCACATTTATCATTCTTTATGGTACTTATTTCTCATTTTTGATGCCGGACACCCTAATCACTTTAGTTGTATGGAAAAAGAGTTGCAATATACAGTACCTCCCACCTAGAATTTGTTTATGGATTTGTTTCTGAAAGAAAACCATACAGGTCTGGGACAACATGAGCTGAATAAATGATGACAGAATTTTAATTTTGAGGTACTTTAACTTCATCATGATCATGGAGGATTCATGTCCCTGCTTGCTTTTTGAATGTTTAGGAATACATTAATTCCTGGATATTACAATGTCACACCAGTTTCACTGTGATTTTGACTGATGATATGGTAATTACGTGCTATAAAAAGTCTCTACATGCAGAGACAAATGTGCTGCTGTCTGAAGATGGAAAACCGAAATGTTTATGTGTCTGGTCACAAATCTATTCAGGCCCCTTATTTTTTTCACAGAGTTCACCTTCGCTAAATTCATTATGCATTACATACAGTAGGCTAAAGTAACCTTATTTTATACGAAAAAACTCATGCATGTTGACCTATATGAGACGGGTCTTCCAATATAAGATGTGTGTGTGCTCTTTCAAGGGCAGAGGACAAGATGGAAGATTAATGGTTGTTTTAAATATGTCAGCTTATGGAAGGACATGCCTTTTAATAATCCTTCTGAATAACATAACTAGACTATTGTGGCAGCACTATAGTTTATGAGATCTGCATCCTAATATGTATGCGCTATATCATATTCTACCTTGATCTATACTTTATGTGTATGTCAAATAGATGATTTCTATGACTATTAAAGGGATAGTTCAACCCAAAATGAACATTTTGTCATTATCTACTCACCATCATGGTGTTTCAAACCTGTAAGACCTTCGTTCAAGCAATTTATTAAAAAAAAATATTCCTGATGTTTCTTCATTTAGATTTCAATTTAAATATTTTATATCACTTCTGGTCCTTTCACTATATGGAGCCAGAATGTGGGTGCATCATGGAATACAATATCCCAGTTTGTTCTGTATTTCATGCCCACACAAAAAAATTACATTCTACACATACATACATATTGCAAAAACAATATGGATAGAATTTTAGCATGCCAATGTAACCATAACTTCGTAGGACTTACAGAAAGAATTTGACTACTAAACTGGCAGAAACACTCCCGAAAAACACCCCAGAGCAAGAAGGATACTGCTTTCTTTCAAGCAATGACAGCTTAGAAATGAGCTGCGAAAGGACTCGTTACAAGATGGCAAAATTTACTACACAGCATTTCGAATTCATATCTTTACCGGAAGGGGTATCGGCGGTGTGTGCGATACTCCTCTAAGGAGCTTTAAACTGCAGCAAAGTATGGGCTTCATTATATCTCCTCCTTCCACCGCTCATTCTCATCACCAATGAATATAGTTATGAGAGAAGATTTATTGGCCAAAGTTGTCGAACGAGGTGAGTGCGCTGCAAATTGGCTATGAAACATTGGGCTTCAGATGAGCACCGACAGCTTGTTGTGAATGACACAATGAAATGAATTCACACTGCCAGCTCAAGGCGGCGACTAATTAGCCTACCAAGGCAGCTTTTATTTCCTGGCTTTGTCACTGAGAGTTGTTTACCGCCAAGTCCCACAAGAACGCCAACTTATATTGTCTTACATCGGCTATATGGTAGAATTATGTGCAATGAGGAAAGAAACAAATAAATCTGAACAAAATCTGCTGCCGTGGGTGTGATGCAAAAATACTGTGGAGTAGAAATATGGACAAGAGAGAGGTTCACAAAGCTAAAGTAGATGTTGCAAGTGACTGTGGGTTAAGTAAATTTATCTAAATTGGCTTTTGGTTATAATCACTTAAATGAAAAGTACAAATACGCCTAATTTTTCTTTGTGAAACACATTTTAGAGTTGTTAATGTGCTCACTCTAAGCTTATATCGTCTCCACAGCTGCCTTTCATAAATCATAAAGGACTTTCAGTAGGTAGTCTGAGGCTTGTGAGGTTTCGCGAGTTTACACAATGGGCCAGACTAAACATGTTATAATTCATGCTAATGACTGAGAGGTATTATGATTTCATTATGCATTGAGGTTACAGGAAAATACCCATATAATTCCCTTCCGTGATATAAGGGGGTACCAATTGGTATGAGATTAGTTATAGCGCGTACAGGGCTGTGCTAGATTGATATTCTTTAAGCATTTGGGTTTTTTTTTTTCTGAACCTCTAAAGCTGTGTATTAAACTTCTGCAATTATTTCAGTCTTACTATACAAACTTTATTCAAACATCAAACTGGCTGTTATACTGTTCAATTTCAACGGCATGGAGCGAAGCAGTGGTCTCCAACCCTGCATCCTGCAGAGTTTAGCTCCAACCGTATCAAACAGACCTCAACCAGCTAATTAAGGTGTTCAAGGCAACTTACAGACAGATGTGCTGTAGCAGGGTTGGAGACTCCTGAACTCAGGCCCTGTTCACACGAACACAGTGTTTTCAAAACCGTAGCTTTTTCTATGCAGTTTGGCCATTTATCCACATGCAAACGCAATATCAGGTTACTGAAACAGTGTTGTTGCATAGCCGGTCAAACCTGAGATTTTGGCTTGTGACGTTGGAGTGCGCATTTTTTTCAGGCTTCTGATTGGCCAACATGGTTTACAGTTAGGATTATATCGCCATCTGGAAAAACTCTGTGTATAAAAATATCTTGGTATGAGTGGACTAGGCCTACAGCTAGGTCCACATTAATGCTTTTTTGGAATTAAGGCAAAAACATTATCACTGTGGCTATCTCTGGTGTGTGCATCTGTATCTGCAGTTACCTTTTCAAAATTAGTGAACCAAGCAAGTCCAAGTGGACCAAGTAGCCTGTAATCTCTAAATGTCCCCTGTTTCCATTTCCAGGTAGAGTGAGCAAATCATGCCCGTGTGTAAAGGGACCCAGAAGACTGTTCATCAGAGTTTGCTGACACAAGCCTATGGTTCATGTACTCTCATATGGTCACAAGGTCACTGGCAAATCACTGCAGGGTACTTGCTCTATAAAAAAACAGCTTCATTCATTACGTACATTACGCAAGCACATACACTGAGCACATATATTTGGGTTTTCAAGCTTGTGTTGAGTGTCAGGATCTCACATTCAAATAAACACCATTAAAAAAAAAATCTCTTTCCAACTTATCCCAACAGCAAAATCCCAAAAAAGAAAGAAGCATTCACACTATGCACTTAAATGGGGCGCTGCTCAATTTATCTTTTGGTTTCAGATACAAGACTGATCATGAGCGTTCCAGTCTGTCACTAAGTAATTATATGCTAGATAAATATGACATAAATGTTATGAATTAAGGGATTTCCCCAGCACACACAGATACTGTTGAGTTTGCACATTGCTAAAAGCCTTCATGGCTGTTGATTTCTATACACAAGCTTTCATCAGCACATCCATCCTTTTATAAAAGGTCAAATTAGACACTCTCTGAGCACTACAAAGGGGTCAAACTGAGTTCCTAAACTTTTGGCTGGAAACTTGTTGATGAAAGATGTTGCAACATAACTTTATAACTTTATAATAGTCTTAGTATTTTATCAATATGAAGTATTTTGACTGTAAAACGAGGAAATTATGAGCTAAACTCAAACCTGCATCCCAAGCACTAGCATTAGCCTCACCAAACATATCAGATTCTGTGTTGAACTGGTCAGGCTGCTCAAACAAATAATTCTCAATTCACTAGCCATTAGCGAGAGAGGCAAAATTTTGAGCCCCCTGGCCACTATCTTATGTCCATTGCATCACTATCTCATCTCATTGATACTGATCTCTCACAAATACTTACTGCAGTAGCTACCTCAGCATTGTCTGCAGAATGGATTACCTACAGTAGCAATACCTTTTGTGGCAGATGCTTAGCTGAGGGGTCTTCCTGCTGAGGAAGAGAGAGATGAGGGGGTGGGTCACAGAGAGTCCGGAGAGAAAAGCAGAGCTTTGATCGCCTTTCCTTCCCTCAGGCGGTGTTCTGCTTGAGCACAGGTCATTACCATAACTAATATATTTCTTGCACCCCCTTCCCATTATGCATCAGGTTTCTGTGAGGCTGTCATGCCTTTGAAGAACAAGTGTGCACACATTTTGTTACATTTGAGTATTGCAGTATAGTTATTACTCAGTCTAATTTGAACTCAAATATCAGTTTTAACCCCTGGAATAAAACTATAATTAAAAAAAAGTAATTATTTGATCAAAAAGACAGCAAAAACAATAATATTGTTAAATATTAAAATAGTATTATAAGTTTAATTGTATCTTTGTTATATCTAATTAGATTTTTAGTATTAGATAAAATTATAGGAGCATAAGTGCAAGTATTTATATGAAAATAAACATTTCTACTTACAGTCCTCTGAAAAAATACTACTGTGTTGAGTTCTGATGTCAGGCAACTGTTGAAGGCACAGAGCAGAAGCGATCCATCGGGGACGGCCTCAGGGCTAGAGAGATGGAAAAGCAGGACCACTGTCCCTCCATTCATCTGTATTACACAGTGCAGTGCTGAACCATCCATTTGCCTCCTGAGTGACTCTGTCCTCAAGAACTCCACTGTTGTTTCTTGCTAACAGGCAGAACACGGCACATTAATGCCCGACACATGCATTATTGATGGAGGGCAGGAGCTGATAAGCTCATTGTAGCTGCAGGCTTCTTCTTCTACACAGAGGGCCAATTAAAAGCAACCCAATTCATGGCCTCATAAAGCTTTTGGTTGTTCAGGGACGGCTGATATACTCACTCAAACAGATGGATGTGTAGAGACAACAGAGGCACCCAAGTCTACTATATACATATCTACACTAGCTGTGTTGCAAAGCTTAGTGTGCTTCCCAGCTATAGGCAAGATTTATAGGCATTATAGGCACACTTATGACCCAAAGGTTAAGGTTCTGAAGCCTTTTACGTTGTTCAAGGCAATTTCTAAGGCAGCACTGAATATATCTTTCACAGATAAGGCAATCCCATGAACTTTTTTTTTTTTTAATTAGGCTTGCCACACTTAAGTAAATATTCCCTTTTAATGAATTCTTCCCCCAATATTTGTACATGCTTTGTTTTTTTGTTTTTTTTTGGTGTGTGTGTGTGTGTGTGTGTGAATATTAGAGCATCAAATCATAAGCTTAGCACAGAATCAAAATCTTTTTTGAGTGCATTTATAACATACAGAGAGCATGGTGCGAGCTACACCAAGGTCATGCGCTTGATTCTCAGGAAATATACAGTCTGACAAAAAACCTTGAATGCATAGTAAGTGGTTTTGGATACAATTGTCTACAAAAAAAAAAAAAAAAAAAGGTTCCATCATACATCATGTACATTTTTTTCACCCAATATTTGTCCTTTTGTATGGTGGCAGAGTGAGCTCAACATGCTGCAAAAAAAAATAAATAAATAAAAAAAATAAAAACCTGCATGAAAATAAAACACAAAAACTCAAGCAAATAGAAAAAAACAAAAACAAAAACAAAACAAAACAAAACAAACAGACAAAAACACGTGTTCATCAGTTTGACACAAAACGTGCTGGAAATACTCACAACTCGCCAAAATACAGAAACGTGCTGCACATACTCACAACCAAATACAAAAATGCAGTGCTGCAAAAACAGAAATGCACTGCAAATACTCACAATGCAACCAAATACAGAAACACTCTACAAATACTCCCAACACAACCAAATACCAAAACGTGCTGCAAAAACAAAAAATGTGCTGCCAATACTCATAGTAGAACCAAATGCAGAAAAGAGCTGCAAATACTCACAACACAACCAACTACAGAAGTGTGCTGCAAAAACAGAAACGCACTGAAAATACTCACAACACAAACAAGTAAAGAAACACCTACAAAAACAGAAACGTACTGCAAATACTCATAGCACAACCAAATACAAAAATGTGCTGCAAATACAGAAATGCGGTGCAAATCACAACACAACCAAATGTAGAAATGTGCTGCAAATACTCACAACATGACCAAATACAGAAATGTGCTGCAAATACCACAACACAACCAAATACAGAAATGTGCTGGAAATACTCACAACATAAGCAAAAACTGAAATGTGCTGCAAATACTTACAACACAACCAAATACAGAAACACGTGGCAAATGCTTACAACACAACTAAATACAGAAATGTGTTGTAAATACTCTCAACACAACCAAATACAGAAAAGTGCTGCAAAAACAGAAACACGCTGCAAATACTCACAACACAACCAAATACAGAAAGTCAAATGTAGTGCTCGGAGAGTGTCTTAGTAAAAGTGTAGTAACCATGTGTTTTTGCCATATTTGTATAACCACAGTTTTACTACAAATACCATGGTTAAACTATGGTTAGTGTAACAAAACAGTGCATGGTTTAACTACAGTAACCGTGTGTGTGTGTGTGTGTTTTGTGTTTTTTTTTGTTTTTTTTTTATAAGAAAAATCTATATGATTTCTAAGCTGTTTTCTTCGGGAACCAAAAAAAAAAAAAAGTGCCCACAAGGTCAAAACTTACCATACCGTACAGAATAGCAGGTACACAAAAACACACATACACACACATGCATGTGTGTGTGTGTGTGTGTGTTTGTTTGTTTTTGTGAATTGTGGGGACTTTCCAAAGACTTATACAGTTTTTATACTGACCTAACGATACTGTTTATCCCCTCACCCAACCCTAACCCTAAACCTACCCCTTACAGAAAACATGTTTGCATTATTACATTTTCAGATAAACATTATTTACTTTTTGTAATCATTTTTTTTTTGTAATTTTTTTGTAAATTTGTAATCAATTTTACATTGTGGGGACTGCAGGCAGGTCAAAAATTTCAGGTTTTACTATCCTTGTGGGGACATTTGGTCCCCACAGTGTAGCAAGAACAAGTACACACACACACACACACACAAACAAAGTGATATTGTGACTTGCTTTTTATATCATGTTAAAAAAAATAAAAATCAATATAAAATAGTTTTTATCTAATTAAAAACACTTTTTATATCCAGTATTTGTTTATTTTCTTTTCTTTTTTTGTATTTCTTTTCTTTTTAATCCATTTAGCTCAGGAACATGCTAACATCATTCATCAACCTGTATTGGAATCAATTGTGATTGAATTTTTCTTTCAAGTCTCTTGTGAATTTCCTGTGAGAAGTATTGTGTGACCATTATTGAGTTGTTGCCCACGAAGACTATTTCAAAGTCGTTTTTGAGCCTCTATTCCAGTTAGGATGCTGGCTTGGAAGGTAGCCACCTATGTAGACACCAGTGAGGTCTGTCAGACAATCTGAATTTAATAGAACTGCTACTAAAACACACACGCACACAAATCCATAATGTCTGGCCCTTTCAGTGTCCAGCATGATGCATTATCACCTGGCTCCTCACCTTTCCTACTCATGCCTCAAACTCAGAACAGGTTGAGAGAGCGGCAGTCCCTATGGAGCACTGTTACCCCTGACACACGTGGCTCACTGACAGCTCCAACACGACCTCTGACCCCACAGCACTCTGGGGCCTAAACGGCCGTGTGTTGGGGGAGATTTTTTGGATATGTAGGGCTGATCCCTGAGACAGGAATCTCACTAGGGCTTTGGGATCTTTAGGGAGTGTGGGGGGTTGAGGTTTGGAGTGGATGGAAATGTGTGCGTATGTGTCGGTGGGTCCATGGTGCCTGTTATCTGTGGAGCACTGCATAAATCATACAGGGTCAGGGAGTCACGGCAGTCATTATGGCGTTCCCTTGGAATCACGCCCAGGGCCAGATTATCCATCCCGGAGAGAGACTCTCCTCGGTGAAGAAAGAACCATTGCCAGATCACCACCAGAGAAAACAAACAGCCCTTTGATTACATTGACATCTCAGAGAAAGGCAACACACTGAGAAAAACTAATAATGGCATGATACACCCAAGCAAGTGGATTTAGCCTCTCCTCAGAATCATCAATAACTCTTCATTTTAAAATATTCATGAGGTCAGATTGCTTGCCAATTCACACAGCAAGAAAATCTAACTCTGCTGAAAAAAGCCTCAACCTACATTTCTACAGCTAGCTTATCAATGATTTTTACTATTAACACTGAATGCCTGAGAGAGCCTTGCTAGCTTTCAAATCATTTGGATTGTTAAAGTCTACTGCAATATGATATGGCATTGCTAATAATACTGAATCATTCTTATGGCTTGATCATTACGGTGCATGTACTGTATTGAATTAGCTTTTATTTAATTGTATTATTGTTATTGTTACTGTTATTGCTCATACTTATGGTTATGGATTTGAACAAATCCCTGTTGCTAAATATTATATTTTGGTTTAGAGAACCGCTGCTATAGACGTGAAAGATCAAATTGTAGCTTGTCAAAGAGATGTGTGTTATTGCTTTTCTGAATGACTGGACTATCACAGAGATAGTTTGACATGTTCCCTACATGCAATTACCTTGCAACCATTTAGAACACCTTGGCAAGCATGTAACAATTCACAAAAATGACTCAGAATACCACATTACGATATTCACATTTGTATATATAAATATTGTGTGTGTGTGTTTGTGTGTGTGTGTTTTCTGTGATGGAAAAGCTGCAATTTCAGCATCATTATTCCAATCTTCAGTGTCACATGATTCTTCAGAAATAATTCTAGCATGCTGATTTGGTGCTCAAGGAACATTAATTATTATGATCATACAGTAGTTAAGAGCAGTTTATTGCACATACGTACTGTTTTAAAATTTTATATGAAGTATACATTTTTTATGAAACATGTTTTACTATGAAGTTTTAGTTAAGTTATGCTCCAGATTTCTCACAAAATAAGCTTTCAGTGAAATTTGGTTTGGGTGCAGTACCAAAGCACGTCCTGATTTTGCTGAGTTAGTGTTCCTGGGTCAACATATTTTATTGACCCTGGAATGACATTTCAGTCCAAAAATTTAAACTTGACCACATCCCTACACCTAAACCTAACCTTACCCATGAGTAATCCCTAAAATCAGAGGAAATGATAGATGAATGACACTGATGTACAAGTGCCAATCACTGATTGTAAGCCTAAACTTCACAAAAACTATAAACTGTTTTTTCAAATTTGATTGGTTGATCAAAATGTTGTTCCAGGGTCAACTAAGATGTTGATCGAGGAACATGTCGTACTTGGTAAAATCAGGTTCTGCCAGTACCAAACGTTTCCACTAGATGAAATTTGCTTCCCATTTATTTTCAATGCAGACAATGCAAGTGTGACTTCTCAGGTCAAAATAACTGAAAAATTAGTGTTAACTAATTTGAACTTCATACGTACAAAAAATTCATTCATAAGAGAAAGTTTTAAGTTAAAAGTTTTACTTGAAAAGTATCAACCAAGAGAGATGACACTGTAATTTGCATGCTGCATTTCAGTTGGTCTTCTTTCCTGCATTAAATTGAATATTTTATTGTGATTGGCCTGTACTTTCTCTTAAGCATCCTCTTATGGACTCTTTTCACCCTAATAAAGATTCCTCTAGTAGCCCTAATAAAGATTACTCTAAATGCATTTATATAAATAAATATGTCTGTAAGAATGTGGTAAACAGGTTGTTATAAGGAATGCGTAATTAGCCTATATAACCATTGGTATTTCATAGAAAAGCAGACCTGTTTCTTTATGAGAAGTGGTTTTATTTAATTTTAATATAAAGGCATGTTGTGTGTCACAGCAGTTAAATTTGAGTCTGTCATGACAAAACCTTAATATCAAACCTCTACAATGAAAATTTTAGAGAAATGCTTAAATGCACCACACTGTAACTAAACCCATTGGATTTTAGCCGACTAGGTCTACTGTAAATTTAGTCGACTAAAGTCGACTTATGATATTTAGTCGTCTGAAACTAGACTAAAACTAAAACAATTAATATGACTAAAATATGACTAAATGGCATTTTAGTCAACAGACTATAAATCAAAATTTGCTGTCAAAATTAACACTGGTTTCCATAAAGTTGCAAATTTAACTTGTGCGCAAAATTGGAATATCACATAAAACATTTGCGGACAAGCATCGTTTTCATCCAATGAGTGAAAGAGAAAATGGTGACTTTCTGATAAACTTGCACTAAATACTTTGATGACAGACTTTGCTCGGGCATTTCAGAATGACCATAATGATATTTCAGATGCTGTGCAACAAGATCGGTCCACTAGTTAGTCAGGTTATACTATCCCATTGCCAAAAGTCACAAGACTTTTTTTCATGCGCATCAAGGAATCCCATTATTCTCCCATTATTTGCATTCACTCTTTTGTGCACAAGTCAAAAACCACCTCAGGTGAGCATTTTTTTCTTCTCAAAATTTGCAGTTTCTAACACTAATTTCTGATGCAATACTTCAAAATGCACATAAAACAGGGTGATGGAAACCGCTAGCTGGGTAAACTTCTATAGCAGTGAATGGGAGACTACATCAAATATATATTTTTTGCTTTCTGATTGGCTCAGATAGCAAAAGAAAAACTCAATAGCATTTTCATGACCTCAGAAGTCAGAAGAGAGAACAATGTCAAATCTATTGTCACTCCCACAGCTGCTGTATTAGAAACATTCAGCAATCCTGCTCCTGAAGGGCCAACGTCCTACAGAGTTTCGCTCCAACCAGCTCTAACACACTTGCCTAGAAGACTCTATTGAGTCTAAAGATCTTGATAAGCTGGTTCAGGTGTGTTTATTTCAGGTCGGAGCTAAACTCTGCAAGACAGTAGCCTTTCAGGAACACGTTTGGAAACCCCTGCTCTACAGCATATCTTCATAAGTTGCTACCTATCTAGGATCCACTTGTAACTGTCCCTGAGGTGTGAACAATGAATGTGAGTCCATATCAATGTGTCTGCGAAGTGATGGATGTAACTATTAGATACCACAAAGGTAGAAAACTCAACTTACCAGCTGTCTGTACAATCGATGGGTTACCTCGGCCAGCACAATCTCGACTTCCTTCTGAAACAGCTAGCTTTTGGGTCTCTCAATCATGGCAGGTTTTATTTAAAATGCATCAGGACAGCATGACATTTCATTTATACAGAACCAAAGCCTAAAACCAAGCCTACGTAAAACTTCCAGTAAACATCATATATCTTACGTCGACGTGGACATTTTATAAAGCAGAAAATGCTTGAGTGTTCATCACTGACTGCTGAATTAATTGTCAAAAAGACACAGTATGATAAATACAGGCAGCCCCTGTACGGCTAAAGTGGCCCATATTCATCATTCATTAAAACAACCTGTGTCACAAAAAGCCCTCCGGGGAACTTAGATCTCTGTGTTTTACTATGAAGGCTACTGAGAGGTACTGCAAGAAGAACAAACAAATATAAAAATGATCTACTGGTGTTGTTGTAATGATTACATATTTGGAACACCCAGCAGAATCATGAACTTTGCGGGCCTTCATAAATAAACGCGAATGTGTTTGAGTGTATATGTGTGCGAGACATTTTAAGTGCGTGTCTGCGCCTGGAGGAGGGGCAAAAGTGTGGAATTGACTTTTTCTTCCACGTGGAGAGAGGTAATCACTCATTCTGAGTGGCAGGTGTGTTTTTGTTTGCTGTGCGCAATGGCCTTGCCCTGACATGCGCATTTAATTTTGTTATTTTAGCCTTCCTATTTGTAATAATTAAGTGTTCTCACACCCCAGTGATCCCAGTTGAAATGATGTATGAATTTTGGGGTATTTGCGCGCTTCTGTGAGTGTTGTGTTTTATCCTTCGGGGCAGGGCACTGTTTGCGCATTTCATTCGGAGTACAATGAGATGTGTGCTTGAACATTTGTTTTGCTTGTCACAGTGGGGGTCCATGCTGTAAAGGAGACATTTTGACTTGAATCGACCTGAACACAAAATTGCTCTCTCTTCTTAGGTACTCTACAGAGTGGGGTAACACAGACACACAGATTCATTTTGATAAAAAAAGTGATTTCACGTGCATGTATAAAATGAGTTTCACTGATGTGCAAAACATAAATTATATAATAATAATAATAATAATAATAATCATCATCATCATCATCATGTTTTTTTTTTTTGGTCCCACTTTATATTAGGTGACCTTAACTGCTATTTACTGTACTTATATCATAACATAAGTACAATGTATTTATTGTGTTTATATTGTATTGCAAAACACTTTCCTGAACAAAACAACTTGCTGCTATTGAGGTGGGATACGGGTAAGGTTAGGGACAGGTTTGGTGGTATGGGTAGGTTTAAGGGTCGGTTAAGGTGTAAAGAATAGGTCAACAGTCTAATTATAAATGCAATTACAGATTTTAATTACAAATGTAATTACATGCAAGTATTAATGTTTTTTTTTTTTTTTTTTTTTTTAATATAACTACAACGTAAACACATGTACACAATATGCATGTACACAATAAGTGCATTGTATCAAATGACTAATTTAAATTAAAGTACACAGTAGTTAATACCACTGAATATAAAGTGGGACCCTTTTCCGCCATTAATTACAAATCCAAACATGAAACCAACTTGATTTCAGGTTTTTTTTTTTTTTTATAGACTTGTATAGACTTCTGTTATTTTGCCCATGTCTCAAACCAAGACTACAGTTATCATTCAGTTTAACTGTCAAATAAACCTAGCATTGCTTATTATGAATGTTGTTGGTCTTCTTGACTAATAGCATAAAGGTATAAATAAATGTAGTTAGTAAAATGTTTGACATTTTAAATTTTTTTTACTTCTATTATGTGTAATTGCTCTATATCACTGTTAACAAAAAATGTACAACCACATGAATAACTTCAACATAAACTGCAAAATGTTTAGTGTGCTAGTAATAGTCCATCAAATACTTTTACTTCAAACTCACTAAATTCCAGCCTCAGCCCAATCAGAAGTACCAGTACGAGTAATTTATTTCACTGTGTTGTGTAATGCTGTGAAGAAAAACAACAATTCAGTGCATCCTGTGATACAAAATAAAGTGGTGTGCTAGCTAAGAAATTAGTTGACAAATAGCCACTATTTTTTTTTATTTATTTATTTTTGTAAATATCCATTTTTTTAAGAAATATCGCATATATTTATGTAGTGTGCAGTCTGACCCTTGAGAAAATATAAAGGGTCCCTAACTTCGTCAATTCTTTCATTGTTTTTTTTTTTTTTTACATTTTTACTGAACTGTACCATAAATTTGTTTTTCATTGTTCATTGTTAGAAACTTATTACTATATAGTGTTATTTATTTCATATGCAATTACAATTAACATCATTTTTCCCCATGACTTCTTGGACAATTTCAAGACAAACTTTGACAACAAGACAAACTTTGCTGTCATCTGTTCAAAACTGCTGCAAATGAAACCATTTTAAGATGAGAGATATTTTTATCACCCCTATTGCAATACTGTTTAGGATACTGTATTTTGAGATAGAAAAAAAATCTTTGTGTGTCACACCATAGGGCATTACGTCACACCATAGGACATTATGTTTAAGTTTAATTTGTATACAATATATATCAATATATATTTAAAAACAATCAAACGAAAAAAAAAAAATAATATTTTCATCAACAAAATTCAGTCTCACAGTCAATCAGTAAGTTACTGAAACTCTTCTAGCCCCCCAGCTGCATGTGGGGCACAGCTAAATATGATTGATATTTATGATACAGTTAAACTATATTAATTAAGATTAATTTGCACTTCTGTGCCATTGCTACTCTTTGTAAGGCATGATTTTGGTTCAGTTTACTTTCTGCATTGTTCTCTTAGGATTTCCTCCCTTCTGATGGATCCCTGTTAGTTTCTGTCTGTATCTCCATGTCCTCTCTCTTCCACTAATTTCTCTCCCTCAATTATTTCTGTTTCAAAAACAAAATATCACATTTTATACTTATGTTCATGACATCAGAAAATAGTTTAATTAATGTAATTATTGCATTGAATAATTAAAACAATAAAAAGGAGTTAAACAAATTATATTTAATTATTTAAAATGCTTTTAATGAGACCTTGTCCTTTGGTGTGACACCTTTGTCCTATGGTGTGACAGTACAGGCGTCACACCGAAGGACATTTTCTGTCACACCATAGGATATTCAGCATTTTGTGTCAATTAATGACCTTGCTATTCCAAGCTAACCTGACATTAGCATTTTGCAAGACACATTTGCATAATTTCCAAGATTATGTAGTTTAACGTACAGTTTTTAATTAAAAAATATAATTTATTTATAATTGGGTGTCACACCAAGGATAGCAAAGCGTAACACTTGTAGTGGTTCCAAAAAAGTTAAATATTTGAACAATTCTGAGACAAAAATTGACCATGTGCACATGTCATGGGCTTGACAGGGGGCTTCAGTTCCATGACCATGAATGGGGTCCTTCAACTAACAAAAGTTTTTTCAGGAATTGGTCGATTTAAATCAGGATATGGTGTCACACCAGAGGACATAGTTTTCAGAGACAAAAAGTATCAAGTTCCTACACTTTTAGAAATATATGGATGAAAAAAATGATTGGCATTTATTAAAATAGACACTTGTACAATTATGCCGGAAAAATTTATTAACATTTTTATACTTTTCTTTTCAATTTATTAAACAAAAACTATATATATATATATATATATGACCTGGACCACAAAAACAGTCTTAAGTCGCTGGGGTATATTTGTAGCAATAGCCAAAAATACATAGTATGGGTCAAAATTATTGATTTTTGTTTTATGCCATACATCATACATCAATGGAAAGCTTATTTATTAAGCTTTCAGATGATTGAAAATTGACCCTAATGAATGGTTTTGTGGTCCACGGCCATATATATATATATATATATATATATAATTTGAGAATTAAAAGTTCTGGAAATTATTTTACACAATGGTATACTATACTATATAGAATACTATATGCTAACTATATAGAAACAAATAATTATACACAACTGGTGCAAATCATGATACTCAGCCTAGACACATACATTTTAACACACTTATAAAGGAGTGAGTGAAAAAGCAAAGAGATTGCACTCACACCAACATGCTTAAAAGAAAAATGAGCATATAAAGAAGACAGAGAGCAAGTGCTGCTTCATCAAGAGTGCAGTAAAAACAAGATATTACTTAAGCTGTGATCTACCATGCAGTGCCACAGACATTAAAGTTCATTATTACAATGGAGAGCGGGACCAAGTGTTAATGCACATGTGCCTTTTTATAGAGTTTTTTTCAATAACCTAGAATATTTAGATGTTTACAACATATGGTCATAAAAAAGCAGGGAATAATAAAATGATCAAATGAATAACAAAAGAAAAATATCTTTTAAATACTGAAGCTTTACATGCCTGTTCCAAAATCTATGAAATGGACACTTTATAGAATATGGCAGGTATTCACAGTATTTTTGTCACGTTATAAATAAAACCAGTGTTTACCTGAGAACAGACATCACTAAGAATCTTCAAACATCATCCTTTTCCTTTAATTTTGTTTCTTGATGTACATGTATGTAATGCTACATGCAGCAACATCTGTCCCTCAGCTCCATATGTATGTAGTGAGAGAAACCTGACAGAACAAAGAGATTGAGGGTTTTCTTAATGCAGCTCCTTCCATTAATATTTTCAAAGGGTAAGTGTTGAACAGAAGTGCTGCATGTTTTTGCTAGATAGAGCGTGAAATGAATCGTAAGGAAACAGCAATTCAGTGCATCTCGGAGAAACGAGAGATGGTGTTTATGGGCTTTTGAGATTAAAATGAGGAGTGTACTGTTTCCTCTGCTCTCACAAATCACTGATAACATATTTACTCACGACACGTCTCAGGGAGAGAAAAGCACTTTGTGTGCATGTCTAACAATATCCCTATCTATTTGTTTGTGCATTTATGTGTGTGTGTTTGAGAGTGAGAGATGCTTTAGAATTGTGCATTCAGAATTGAGTTGAAAATGTCTTTTAAATTGCAATTCAACTGACCCTTTGCTTAAACTCCATCCCCATTAGTTACTGTTACTTACTCAGACAAGCTTTATAGAAGATCCCAAAGGAATGAACTGGATATTTCAGTGAACAGTGTAAAGGGGAACTACTTTTAATAAATTGTTACATTGAACAGTAACATGAGTAAATATAGCTGCAAGCAGCGATTGTTGGAGTTCAAGCGCTTTAAGGCATTTAAGCACATGAAGAAAAAAAAACATTATTTTTATTTATTATTCAATGATTTAATAAAAAAAGACAAACCCAAGGTAATTTACCATAGAAATATGATGATTTTAATTTTTTATGATTATTATAGTGCAACCTAAACACGTTAGTGCCAACTAGTGGCTGATTTCTTTCAAAGTTCTTACAGACCTCTAGGTCCACCAAGTTTTGTTCTGATTGGCTCCCATTAACCATATTTAATAGGTGCTCAAAATTCAGGACAGGTCCTCATAGACACTTGCGGTACTCTGAAAAAAGACACTGCATACCAATTTTCAAGTCAGTCAGACTAACAGGTGCATATTTCTAGTTGTTTTTATTTTTTTCCTACTGTAATAATGCCACCAAGTAGGCAAACCCCACATATTTATTTATTTCTGTAAGCTAAGATTAAGCTCTTAAATATGTATTCAGAGTTTGGCAAAAATATCTCTTTTCATTCAAGAGTTTTATCCATCTTAGTAAAAGCGGCTCTGCCCCTTACAAACATTTTGGCGTCCCATCGCAGCGTTTTTTTTTTTGTTTTTTTTAAATTATTGATATTCAGTCTCCAGATGGGAGTTAAACCCCAGATGGGGTTAAAAAAAAAAAGGTTTTTCAAAAAATCCAAAATATCCAATTTTTTTTTTGCATTTCTGAATCAAATCCAAACATGCATTTTGTCCAACTGTTTAGGAAAGGGTGTCCAATTTTGCTCCTGGAGGGTCGGTGTCCTGCAGAGTTTAGCTCTCCAGCCCCAATTAAACACAACTGAATCAGCTAATCAAGCTCTTAATAGACATTCTAGAAACTTCCAGGCATTTGTGTTGAGGCAAGTTGGAGCTAAACTCTGCTGGACACCGGCCTTCCAGGACCATGTCTGGATTTCCCTGTTTTTTTTTTTTGTTTTTTTTTTGCTGTCAGTTTCAAACTATGAAAAATGTCTAATCAGATAAGAAAAAAATGTATTCTATGTAACTGTAGCAAGGAATAAATTAGCATAATTAGAGATAAACTCATCTTCCTGTCATTCAAAATTCCAATTCCAATTCAACATCAAGCGTGTTTTGTGGCCAAATAAAAATCTATCCCCTAATTAAAAAGCAGGTAATTCATAAATTCTAAATTTGGTCCAACTCTGGCGAACGTCCTGATGTGTTTATATGAGTGTGTGTGATCATACAAATGGCCTTATTTCCATATTATCTATCCTTTCCCACATTATGAGGCAATCCATAAACTCTCAATTTCCAACAATACTGCCCACCTCAGTAAAACATTCAGCCATTAACAACACCCTCTGAATATTCATTATCAATTAGCTGGTTTTCATCGTAACCACTTAGCTAAACAAAAACATATGTTTAATATGTGTCCGAGCTAACTGTAGCAGCAGGGCTAAATGCTCCTACTGCTCCTCAGAAACAGCCAATAAATTGTACATTGATTTTCAATTTCAGGCTTCTTTCCAACATATGATGTGGCTAGCAGCTGCCACCTTTGTTCACGTTGGCCATATTTTCAAAAGCAGAGCAATGACACAGTATATGCAACAGTAACCATGCCAAGGTCTTGAGCTACAAAAAGCCATACTGTACATAATGAGACACTTTGAAAAAAGTTAGCATTAGGTTGTATGCAATACTCTTACAGGAAAAAAACTAAAGCATACTTTTAAGAAATTAATTGTTATTCTGAATGTAAGATATATGGAAGCCTGTTTCTGCCACTGAATATATAAAAAGGTATTGCAACTTTTTATCTCACAATTCTGACTTTTTCTTACAATTGCATGTTTACATTGCATAATACAAACTCGCAATTCTGAAATTTTCTCTCAGCTGTGAAATATAATTCTGCAATTGCAAGTCATCAAAATCCTCTGACATTTTTCTTTGCAAATCTTTGTTTTGTTCTTCTAATTTGTGACCGTTGTCTTGTTTTGTCCTCTCCACTGCACCAGTGGTGTATGTAACGAAGAAATTAAATCAGAATTACGAGATATAAACTTGCAGTTCTGACTTTTTTCTCAGAATTGTGTGATACAAATTCGCAAATGCAAGTTATTAAGTCAGAATTTTGGGACATAAACTCGCAATTCAGATTTTTTAGTGAGTTTGTATCTCACAATTATGACATTTTTCTCAAAAGTATGAAGTCAGAATTGCAAGCTTATATCTTTTTATTGTTTATATCTTGCAATTCTGACTTTATAACACAATTTCGAGTTTATATCATGCAATTACAAGGGAAAAAAAAAATATTTATTTTTTATTCAGTGGTGGAAACAGGCTTCCATAAATATACTTTAAAAGACTTGAGTGTAAACTGAATGTAATGTTTTCAGACACTAATTAAAATATTCATTAAAATTAAATAAAATTAATATAAAATGAAATTAGTTGAGTATTAGTTTGAGTCTTTTTGACCCACTTAAGTAGGATTTAAGAATATACGGTGACATTTATTTTACAGTGATCTTGTTATATGTTACATATTGATAACATAGTAATATGTAGTAATAACTGTGTAGTAAGCAAATTACCCTAAAACAAACCCTAAATCTAATCCTAACCATATACTATGTACTTAAATGCACAATTACACTGAAACAAGGATATCTTGATTATACTTTAAAAGGTTACACTTTATTTTAGGCTGCACTTGTTACAGTTCAATTATATATTTGGTTGCTGACTGAGTAATATCAATTAACAACAGGTACTTACTATAGGGTTAGGGTTAAGATTAGGGTTTGGTTTAGGGTTAGTTGAATATAACGTAATGTAACAAGGACACTGCAAAATAAGGTGTTACCAAATAAAATGTAACTGAACATATCATACTTACTTCCATTATCTTTAAAATATGGTTAAAGTGTACTATCGAATATACCGAAAAACATTTAAGGTAAACTAAAAAATGCTTTAATGACATTTTTATTAAAAGTTGCATGTCGTGTTTACATATATTTGTAGTTGCATATTTATAATGATAAAGATGCAATCGAATACATTTTAAAGATTTTATATTCTCTCTCTCTCTCTCTCTCTCTCTCTCTCTATATATATATATATATGCAGAGTTCAGATGCAATACCAGCTAAAAGCCATCTCGGTCAAAAATGAGACAATGATACTGGGACACTGCTCTCAACACATATTATACATCCATCAAATACTTTTTCTTCAAACTTGCTAAAATTCCAGCCTCAGCCCAATCAGAAGTACCGGTAGTTGCATAGAAACCTATACATCTGAGCCTGATAAAAATGCATTTTTTTAAAGGAAGACGTCTGATGGATTTAGCTGGTTTTGCATCTGAACTCTTCATATATATATAGAAAAAAACTCACTTAGAACACATTATAATCAAGTACATTACATGTGTTAATCAACACATCAATATAATTTAAAGTATAAAATAACGATTAAAAAAGGAATTTTAAAGTTAAAGGTTTAATTTGACATTACAGTGCACTTTAAAAATGTACTTAAAAGGATAGTTCAAAAAGGACATCACCCAAAAATGAAAATTGTTTTATCACTTACCCACCTTCAAGTTGTTCCAAACCTGTGCAAGTTTCTTTCTTTTGTTGAACACAAAATATGATATTTTGAAGAATGTTTATGCATAAACAGTTGCTGGTAGTCAATGAGTTCATAGTATGGAAGTTAATGGCATCTGGTAACTATTTGGTTACTAGCGTTCTTCAAAATGTCACCTTTTGGTGTTCAACTGAACAAAGAAACTCATACAGCTTTGGAACATCTTGAGGGTGAGTAAATGATGAGTTTTAATTTTTGGTTGAACTTTTCCTTAAAGTGTGTAGTCATGAAAGTGTACTCCCTTTATGAACATTTAGGTGGCATTTATTTAAATGGATTGTTGACCCAAAAATGATAATTATTGCATGATGTACTCACCCTTAAGCCATCCTAAGTGTGTGTGACTTTCTTCTTTGAGACGAATACAACCAGAGTTATATTAGAAAATGTCATGGCTCTTTCAAGCTTTACAATGGCAGTGAATGGGTGTTGAAATTTTTGTAGTCTAACAACTAGTCCTATATATATATATATGCATACTCTGACTGTATTCGTCTGAAAGAAGAAAGTCATATACACCTACAATGGCTTGAGGGTGAGTAAATCATGGGGTAATTTTCATTTTTGGGTCAACTGCCCCTTTAACTAATATTAGATTATCTGCAAGTATAGTTTGCTTAAATATACTGTACTTTTAAAGATTAGAAGTAAACTACAAGTGCACATTCAATACAATTAAGCACACTTGTTTTTCACAAGGGTTGACGTATCATAGACAATGAAAGTTTCTATTAGTGCAATATTTAACACCCATGTGTTGTTAATGGTGTCAGTGAGTTCAAGTGCAGCTCTTCAGTTCTGGATCTGTTGGCACACCTTTCCATTCATTCACACCAATGCACACATGCACTCTAGGGTACGTTTTCTTCTTGTAACTCTACCTTGTAAATTCCTGTCAGATTGTAGGATAGGCTCACGAGTAAAATGCAGTCAGCTGATGGTGTAAATAACAATTCACAATGATAATTACAGAGTTGCTAACTTGTAAACGTGTCAAAGCATCCCATATCCCCCGTTTAATCCATTACCTTACGGCACAGGTATGCGCTCAGGTGCTCTTTACTGGATAGTGTAATGAGAATGGAAACAGAAAGAAAGAAAATAGAGGTGAAAAGAAGCGTGCTATAGCAAGATGGAAGGACGTATATGTTGTTACTCTAAGGGACAAGTACGGACAGCTAGGCAATAATAAGGAAGACTGGGCCGGGTGGGGTTTCAGGGTGAATAACTGTGTGTTCAACACCTTGCTCCTATAATCATACACCTACTACAATGTTTATGAGCCCCCATGAATCAAAGCCAATGGACAGATTTACTCTTTCCCCCTGAACAATAACTCCACCCAGCAGCAGGGACAAAATCATGTGGGTATTTGAAGTAGGGTTGCCAAATTTGCATTACAAGTGTTTCCATTTATGAAAAATAAAATATTGTAAATAGTACATTTAAACTACAATCAGCCAGTGGTTCTGCACTGTATCTTTGGCCACAGAAACCTACAAAAACTAGTGTTTTCAGCTACCAGTAAGAGTTCTCTTATTATTTTTCCCTCATGTCATTGGATGATTTTTTTTAAAGCGGTCATCGGATGCTAAGTTCACTTTTACATGCTGTTTGAACATTAATGTGTGTTGGCAGTGTACGTACACATCTACCCTATAATGATAAAAATCCATGCAGTGGTTTTTACTTAATTTGTAAAAATAATATCCCCTTTTTCAAATCGAGACATTCTCAGATGCCTGTCGTTGTTGCGTCACACCCACAGAGGCCGCTCCCACGATAGTTGATTGACATGAGCTTCTTACCTAAGATCAGCTGTAACAGTCCAACCTCCATGTTTTGATGCTGGAGCAGAGATGTAAGTTACACAAGAATTGAGCAATTGAGGTGTTGCATTGCTGGATATAATAATGAACGTAGTGGTCGTCATTTACTTCTGACATCTGAGCCGCTGAAGATGCAGTGGATTAGGTGTTTGTGAAGGGAATGCACCTCCCAATCTACATATATCCATCTATGTTGGCGCAAATCATTCATGATCCAGCTTCACTTACAGCAGAAGTGAGTATAAGGGTTTTTTTTCTGAATCTTTGCGATCGCCTTTCCTAATAATGTGCTAGTTAGCAAGTTTAGCGGCTAAATGCGGCTAAAGTAAACAGGCCCGTCAATCCACAGAGAGAAGAGAGGGCCGGGTGAGCAGAGCTTATTTGTATTTAAAGCAGCCTGGACCAGAATGGGATGATTTTTGCAGAGCTGAATACCTGATGGACAAAAACTCACTAAATTCCAGCCTCAGCCCAATCAGAAGTACCAGTACTTACATAGTAGAAAGTAGCCAGAAAGAAATGCTAATTTTAAATAAATACGTCAGATGGATTTAGAGGGTTTTGCATCTGAACTCTTCATTTACGGATTTAAAGTATACTGCTGTCAGGATAATGTTGTGAAAAATACAACCAAAATATGTACAACAGCTTGTTAATATATAAAAGGTGGATTCAGCAAAAAAAGGTGAGACTTACAAAATTACATGAACAACCTTCCAACTTTTTTTTTTTTTTGCAACGCGGATGATAGCTATTTTGTGAATGTGCAAGACTTCAAATTCTTTGGCTGCTATAGTTAAATACACAGAAAAATAAAATGACTGAAAACTATTTGTGCTAAAAAACAATGTATGATTACAATAATTAAGTAAAATATTTTACAAAATATGATTTAAAAAGAAATACAATAACAAAAGGCAGTGGCTTTTTTTAGATGCTTTTTTTGCACTAAATGCAAATAGCAGTATTTTTAGGGATACTCTTCTTACAGTAAATGCAAGTAGATTCGATTCACGCTATGTAAAAACAGGATTATTTTCTTTGCAATAATAGTAGTTACATGCTGTTTACTCAGTATTGTAGTACATTACAAAACAGTATCCAATAGAGTGTAAATTATAATTTTTATTAAAAAAATTATATATATGTCACTTTGGGACAATAAAGCTCTCTCTACACCTAACATTAACCTTAACCGATAAACACCTGCGAGGCACTTTATTTTCCACTTTTCGATCATTTGCTTCATTTTTATTGAAAATAAATACTTTTCCGATGTGATATGTGATGCGAAAAGGGAGAAGAATGAGTTGGGCAAAAGATGCTTTTGAACTCGAGTTGATTTCGTAAAAAAAATAATTGCTATGTGCTTTACTGCCTACGCCTCTGGAGCTCCTGTATAATAGGTGTCTTTTCCAATGTTGTCTAATCCTACTATATGATAGCAAATGCCAGTTTGCAGTATCAAGCAACATACAGCAACACACAGATTTTGTTTTAGAAAGTGGCTGACAGCAAGCCCTACATTCAAGTTAAAATACAGCCTTTTTTACGTTAAAAATATAGTGGTTATCTGGCATACACCACAAAAGGAAATGGGCTTGAATGCAATTTCATGTTGACTTCAAATCCATTCAGAACTCCAGAGCTTTTTGCTCCACTATCAGTTTCGCAAACGTGTACAGGTTCCATATGGTCCTCGTCATGAGTGGAAAAGGACAATTTTTGGAGTCTGCCATTGAAAACCAATAAAAATAACCCATGAGATAAGTCACAGTAGCTGCTGGGTTAATACAATATAAACCAAGGTAATAAAAAACTAAATATATAAGAACAATCTCCACTGCTGTCAGTAACCTTTCTTCATGCTCAAGCTTGAAATGTGAAGATTGAAAAAAACAAAGTCAGAGGGTTAAGGGATGAAATCTCCCAGCAGTCATGTCTGTAATGGGCCTCTGTTGTGCGCAGAATTAAATGCGGTCCAATGGCCCATAAACCATCATACCTACCAACTGGGTCAGGGTCAAAGTCCCAAGCAGCGCTCCGTATGGAATGGCAATTGCAATCACCCACACACCCACGAGCCAGGAAGGGTCTTTCCATTCCTCTCACTCTCCATGAAAATGCAGGATTGGCGTCCAGCTGGGGGTAATTTGGCCTGTATCTGATTATCCTCTGGGTGCATGCACTCTCTAATGGGCCATTCCCACAGAGCCTCCGTCATTCTCGAATATTCACGAATTGTGGGGATGGCGCGTACACTTCCCCTGACCTCCGGATGTCACGCCTCTCGCTGTCAGTCCTGCATGTCCGCTATCTGACAGCATGTCTGTGCGTTTCCTCTCTCAGGAAGAAGATTGGCAGTGTCCTTTCTGTCTGACCCCTATAGTGTTTGCTTCAGACCCCCCCCTCATGAGCTCGCACACACAGCTTACCAAAATGCAGTTATAGGGCACAAGTGAAATGGAAATAGATCCAGTCAGATTTGTGCTGAAAGATAAATCAGTAAGACTTCACAGTTTCCAAACCATATTTTATACATATGCTATCACTGAGCCACCACTTAACAGCTTATTTTGGCAAAGAACTGCTCAGTTAGGCAGGAATAGGTTGTCTGGCAAACATATAACCAAGCACAATTTGTTTTGCTTTTATTTAAAGTTTAGGGTCGGGTAAATATGAAACAAATGATTCCAGAATAGCAGACTAAGTAGAATTTGATGGAAGAGGCAGAAAACTTCAAAATTAGCTAAATAAATCAAAGCACATAGACAAACAGAAATCTGGATCTGTATTGACTCACTGACTCATAAAATGTGGTCTGATGGTAATTTAACTCGCAAACACTGCCTGACTAAAATAACAATACAGAAACAATTGTACTTTTCACATTTTTCTTGAAAACAATGAGCAATCATTCACAATGTGTGGTAAGTAAGTATACCCTAAACATGTAGATCCTCCTTTAGCAGCAAAACCTCCACCAAACATTTTCTGTAGCTAATAGACTTTTTGGCTAGTTCTGAACCAGTTTTGGGCAAGTTACTCTGAAAATGTAATTAAATTACTGATTACTAATTTCTCCTTTTAAAAGTAATCAAATTATTGTTCTTATTTCAAAAGTAATTAGTTACATTACTAGTTACATTACTTTTTTTTCTGTACATCCACAAAATTTACGTGAAAAAGCGTCCCAGCATAAACACTCCCGATAAAATATGTGTTATTAAAGCATCAGCATTCACAAACCACTGTTTTTTTGTTTTTTTTTTACTAAAAGCAATAGGCTGCCGCATGCGTGGTTGTAGAATGCATGGTATTTCAAGCGGTGAGTGGATTCTCTGATTGTCCATTGCATTCCAGAAATCAAATTGTTTAACGCAGCAAACACGTTTTATAAATACAAACTCTGCCTATGCTTACGCGTGTTAGTTTTTGTTTTATATTAGTTGTTCTTGTTGCTTTTGTGCAATACATGAATAGCAGTTCATTTGTTTGAGATATTTCATGTTTAGATATTTCTATTTTGCAGGAGTACCGCAAATCATTTTATTCTATTGCATCCGACCCCGCACCTGCCCATAAAGTCGCTTGATGGGCAGGTTCGGGTGGGCAGAGACTCATGTGAAGACAATAGAAGTTGATGCGTTGCTCTCCGCGCCCGGTACGCTCTCAAGAAGTTTTAATGTGACGTGCTGCCCTTTCAGGTGTTTTAAATTGGATATGGAGTTTTTCAGGGTTGAAAAGGTTTTCTTTTCCTCTAACTGACCACGCACAATAATGTTCTTGCCTTTGACAGAAATAAACTCAAAATAATGATTGTATTTCCAGCTACAGAATACATACTTTCCTCTCCCCATGCTGACTTTGTTTTCATTGGTAGTATCCGGCTCACAGGCGCTTAATTGCAAGTCAAAGTATGTCTCAGGTAGAGGACGTTGCGTGTGCTAGCCAACACCCTTTTTACAATCTAGATGATAAAACACATTCTGTCGGCAATGATGTAACACAGCGGTAATGCATGCTTGTAACTATATTCTAATTACTCATTTGGAAATTATAACGCGTTAAATTACTCCGTTACTAAAAAAAAATCAAATTACAGTAACGCATTACAAAGTAAGATATTTTTGAGGGGTTCACAAACTTTTGAAACTGTTATTGTTGTTCACGTGCTGGCAAGTGCCTCCAACAAAACTTTTTACAAATTCAGTGCCATGAACCTCAAATTCTGGAGAATCTAGCATAATGATGTTTGTAATGTTCTAATTTGGAAGTTAATGTAAATAATTTATGGTTATGTATCTTTACTTTAACCTTAGCCCCTTTTCCACTATTGGGCTGAACGGTTCTAAGAACTATAAGGTACAGTTCCAGTTGTATTCTCAGCCTGGAATTCTCAGCATGGTTAGACATGCTAAACCGCGTTGAGACAATTCATGTGCTAAGTGGAAACGTGCTGTTTGATCAAACAGCCACGTAAACAGCTACGCTACGTTCATGCACTAATACCATCAATATATGTGATATTTTTAGAAAGAAATTTTACCTTCAGTGTCCGTCTCCAGTGGCATGCATATCCCCTTAGCATTTGTTGGTATACCTGTCATCACCTTCTGCTAATTTTATTTTTTGTGTCGTTGTGCCCATTTTTCTGTTAACTAAGTAAATATCAGATAAAAAAGGAGTCCAAAAAACAGAAATATCTGACCATTGTCCATATCACTGTTTACACTACACTTGCATTACCAAGGCAATGACTGACGCATTTGTATAACATTCCAAAGAGCTTCGTAATCAGCACCACAATGGAAAATGAAACCGAGAATGGAACGGTTGAGCAAAGAGAACGGTTCGGTCCGATACTGGAAAAGCAGCTCTTGTTACATTGTAATTCTACATTTAGGTACTAAAGAATATACAGCAAATTAACAACATGTACTTACTCTATGGTTAGGGTTAGTGTTCATTTTGGTTTAGAGTTAGTTTCCAGATAGCACACGTACATCTGCAACATGTCTGTTAAAGATCACTTGATTTATACAAACATCTGACAGACATCTGTAAGATGTGAGTTTTCCATACATTCTAAATCATAAACATCTAACATACATCTAATAGATTTTTTTTTTTTTGACATATGATAGAATATGTATATGTAACACTAATTACCTAATTAAGTACTTAGTAGTAGCCATTGTACTTACATGAAACAAAATGTACTGACCATGTAACTACGTTATGGAACTGCCTGTAGTTACAGTTTATAATTATGTAGATCTAATAGGCAGCCAGTGTTACACATATGTAACAGACCGAGTCTGTTACACAGTAACATATGTAACCAAAAGACTGTTACATATGTTGCACACTTTATACAACGTAATTAAAAATGTAGTACACAGACATAAGCTACGTAAAATAAGGTGTATCAAGATTGTACTTAAGTTATCTTCATGTGTATCTATACTGTACACCTTATCCAGCTGCACCTTAGTTTGATTTGACCCATCAAAACACAACTTAAAATACATAATTACACTAAAATGACAGAATATTACACAGGCATAAGCTACTAAATAAAGTGTATCAAGATTGTACTTAGGTGTACAAGTAGCTGTCTAACAGACTTGGCTAAAAACTGTAACTACAGGCTGTTCCATGACTTAGTACATGGAACACATTTTGTTTCATGTAAGTACAATGGCTACTACTAAGTACTTTATTAGATAATTACTCTGTATTATGGACACCTTAAAATAAAGTGTTACCAAAATATGTCTTGCAGGTGTAAATGCAGATCAAAAAGATGTCTCTAAGATGTATGTATTTGCTATTATGGTTGCATGTAATTATTTACAATTTACTGTTAATAATATAAGTACATGTAACATCCCAGATAGCACACGTACGTCTGCAAGTTGTCTGTTAAAGATCACTTGATCTGAAAAGCATCTGCTATGTACAAACATCTGACACATGTCTGTAAGATGTCAGTTTTACATACATTCTAAATCATAACCTTCTTAAAGACATATAATAGACGTCTATTTGACATCTGATAAGTAACATTCTATAGACGTATTGCAGATGAGCAAACACTCTTAAAAATATGTCTTCCAGATGTAAATGTAGACGTCAAATAGACATCTCCGTAATGCATGCGTGCTATCAGGTATGTAACAAGGATACTGTAAAATAAAATGTTACCTAAATCACTTTCTGAATATAATTTAACACTACCTGCATGATTAGTAAAAACCCAGAAATCTGTACCCTTATGGAAAACACCAAACACATAAAATGCTTCATATATGCATTTATCCGCATTTGATTCTCACAAATTACCTTAGACGACCTGCTCAGCTTTAACATCCAACCTCATGATTTGGGCTGTGCTAACATGTTTCAGCTTACAGCGATTCTCTTACAAATGGTTCTTCCAGTGAACTATAATATTCTAAAATCCATATTGATTAATGAGCAATTTTGGTTTTGTAATTTAATTTTCATCAATCAACCAGAGCAACTGTTTTATTACTCCTATTTCTACAATTGATTACAGCTTCTGAATAAATGAATTTAATATAGACTGTTCATAACTCAAAAAATAACAAGCAGCTGCTGTTATAAATTTAGAAATACACTGACATACAGTACTCTGATATACACTGATGTCAATGCGTGCATTTCCGATTGAGATTAGGAATTGGCAAACCAATATTCATCTCCTTTTTATGGACTTTCAACAGGCCGTTACTGACTGCTCTCCCAACATGGTTATAACCACCACACCGTACACTAAACACCTGCTCAGGAATATTTTGACTCATGATACAACTATTTCTAAACATTCGCAGGGAAGCTCAGGTGTGAATGCTAATCATAGTGTTAGATGTTGCGGTTAAGTTTCAGGGGAAAGAATGAGACCTAAATTCCCCTTCAGATGGCACTGCATGTGCCTGAAACTCAAACCCTTTGTTATTTAAGATGATGCATTCCAGTATTTGGGAAGCATTATTTGTAAGCAGTGTTTCTGGTAAATCCTGGCCTAAGAGAACATGCTTGGTGCAAAACAGTCTTGTTTTTCACCCTGTAGGCCCAAGCTGGATATATTTAGTGCTGGAATGGAAATTTATCTCAGCAAAATAGAGGTGTGTGATTATTTTAAGCTAAAAATAGCAATAATTGGTTAATATCACTTTCCAGCCTGCTAATCTTTAGTAAAATCTCTAGTTCACAACCGCCAGTTGCAGAATTATATCATCCTCCAGGAAATGGCACAGTTTTAATGGCACAAATCATAAACACCACAAAAATGGTCAGTATTTAATTAATGCATTTGGATAGAACTAATTAGCTATATACTTACTACTGTCACGGTTGTGTGTAGGAGGAGACGTATGAAGGCGAAATATAACAAGTCTTTAATAAAATCCACAATAGGTAAAATTTAGACAGGAACGGCTGGGAAACACACACCAACATAACCTTAAGATTAGATGAACAACACTGAACTGAATACAACTTATATAGGGGTGCTAATGATACAAGGACAGGTGAGGGTGATTAACTAATAATGACTTAAGGACAGGAACAGGAAAAAAAAAAATTCATATGGGCACAGAAGGGAGAAACCAACACAAACAGTCCTCAGGGGTGTGACATTACTCCCCCCTCCCAGAAGGCGCAACCTCACGCCGTAGAAGAAACAAAAACAAAAACAGGAGTGGACGTGGGATGGTAACAGAAAGTCAGTGTAGGAAGATGCTCAGGCAGAGGATGGACTCTGGGAGGAGGACAACAAACAAAGTCCAGGGTGGTGACGATGGAGGGAGGAGCCTTGGAGGAGACAGAAGGTTCCAGGGTGGATCAGATGGAGGGAGGAGCCAGGCAATCCCAGGCCGCAGCCATGACGGTAGCCCACGGCGGAGTCGACGGAGGAAGGAGCCATGGTGGAGGAAGGGCTGACGACTTCAGGGGGCCGACCGACGGCGGGAGAGCCCAAGGCGGAGACAGAGAGCCAATGATCCTGGGCGACACAGAGGATCCGGAGGGCCAGGGCGGAGCCCAAGGCTCTGGTGACTGAGGTGGAGATCCGGAGGTCCACGGCAGAGCCAGTGTGACAGAGGACTGAGGCGGAGCTGGAGGGAGGGAAGAGCCCAACGGAGCCGGTGGGACGGAGTGACGAGGCACAGCCGGAGGAGTGGAGTCCTGAGGCGATGGCGGGATGACGACTGACCAAGGTGGAGTTGGAGGGACGAGGGAGCCCGGTGGAGCTAGTGGGCTGAGAGGCGGCGGTGGAGACGAGGGAACTGAGAGTCGGGGTGGAGCGGCTGGGTCGGAGGGCCGAGGCGGAGACCTGTACTCAGAGGCTGGAGGCGGAGACGAGGGATCCTCCAGCCGTGACGCCGATGGAGACCGGCGAGCAGCGAGCCCACTGCACAGATGGTGACTGAGGGTGAGCAGCGGGGCTGTCAGGAGACAGCGGTGGTGGGACTGAGGCAGCAGGGACGATAGGGGGAAGATAACAGAGGGAGGGTGGGTGGGAAATCCAGGCAGGCAGATAGTTCATAGGATGGTGGAAGAGAGGGCATGTCTTCAAAAACATTCCCATAAAAATCGATCAAGTCCCGTTCCACATAAATATCCTCAGTGAAATCAAATGTTGTTCCACATGTAAATGTCTCAGATCCAGACATTGCTCACCCTCAGCGGTGGTGCAGTGGGCGGTGCTGTCCTCAGCACCCTCACGCCCAACTGGAACATCCACCGTTGCGGCCATTGTGGCCGGCTCTTGCACCTGGTCGGACTCAATAAGCTCAGGCTCCGTAGTGATCTCTCGCACTGTCGCTACCATTGGTGATGGCTCTGTCGCTCTCGGCTCTGGCTCTCCGTCCGCGGTGGGCTCGGGCACTGGCTCTGCGAGTCGAGGTGGTGGTTGGCTGGACTCTGGGTCATGCTGTGAGACTCCCGGCGTGGGGTGAGCTGGGGAGGTGCAGCGCATTTCAACGGGGGCTGAACGACGAGACCTGGAGTGCTCCGTTACTTCTTCTACTTCGAATTTGGAACAATTCAAGTAAAGGACTAGACTAATCAATTCTATCAGGGAGAAGGCATAATCGGGAAGATCGCAGCGGATTGTCTCTTCATTCAGTCCCCGCAGAAAGCACGCACCCAGAATGACGTTGTTCCAGCTCACCCGGTTGGAGAGCTCGAGGAAATTCTCCATATATCTCTGAATTGCTCTGCCTTATAGTGCCCAGACATCCCTCAGCAGTTATTTTGTTTGTGGTCCGATCTTCTGTCACAGTTGTGTGTAGAAGGAGACGTACGAAGGCAAAATATAACAACAAGTCTTTAATAAAATCCACAATAGGTAAATTCAGACAGGAATGGCTGGGAAACACACCAACATAACCTTAAGATCAAACAAACAACACTGAACTGAATACAACTTATATAGAGGTGCTAATAATGTGAGAGTGAGAGTGATTAACTAATAATGACTTAACAAGGACAGGAACAGGAAAAACCATATATGGGCACAGAAGGGAGAAACCAAAACAAACAGTCCACAGGGGTGTGACAACTACAAAAGGAAACACAAAATAAGTTAATATTTCTAATGTTCTACTTGAAGATTATGATGCATAAGGCTCCAGTAGTCATGTTCCAACTTCCCCAAACAGTTCCCGGCAGGCTCTGATTTAACTCTCAAAGACACTTAGAGGAAAAAAGCCTAATGAGTAGGTTCAGGAATATGATATTGTTAACACAGTGACCCAGATAAGAAGCGCATCATTTAACAAAATTGCAGAGAATATGATTTATTAAACTGACAAGGAACATGTTTGGGCAACTTGTACGAGTGTCTGCGAAAAGCACAGTTGTGATCGTCATCCAGTAACATGCAGCTAAAAGTGCACTGGGTTTATACTAAAGAGTACATGCTTGTAGAACTGACACTTATGCCACCAGGGAGCAGAACTACTGTACGCCTACATGATCCACATGCTTTCACATATCAGAGAACAGCACTCTAAATCACACACTTATGAGGAAATGTCACATATTCAGCGTGTTTTAGAGGATAAATGTTCAGGGTTAAATTGACTGTTGTTCATTCTGCTTGTCCATTGTAGTATTCTAAATAGCTTTGTGTGAACAGAACAAAATGTAAACAAATTTAATTTAAACAAAATTAAATCATTCTCTCCACCACTGAACTAAAATTGCATTCATACGCAAACATTTAAAACTGTTTGGTCCAAGAAAAAAGTCACTCCAGCAATGTTTTTCCCTTGCACCCTGGCAACAAAATGATGATGATGTTGATTATGCATCATTTAGGAAAATCATGTAAAACAATCAATAGTGAGCCTCATTTAAATCTGACTGTAGGGAAATCCTGGTATTTCCAAGAGCAGTTTTATTCTGTAACAAATATAAATGTCACATCTGATTGCAGGACTCTGGGTGAATGCCTTGTGCAGATTACATGGACCCTTCACAAATATTTAAATGTCAACAGTGCATGAACACTTTCCAATTATCATCGTCAAGAGCCACACTCATCTTCTGTCCAGATTGCAGCTGGTCAATAGTCCTCCTCCGCCAGCAAGCCTCAGGCCTGTGTCTCTAGAGACGGCCCGTCTGAGAGTGACAGAATGACACACAAACACACACACACAGCTAGGAGAATATTGATGCCATAATCTTTTTGTAAAGTTTTATCCTAGGAATTAAACATATCATACAAGACAAGAGAGGAAACAATGACATGACACAGGATGACAGCTAGCTGTACGTTTTGCTCACTTTATGCCAAAAAAATTGATAATGTCTATTGAGAATCCAATCTGTACTCCTATACTGATTACTACCATGCAGTTATTAGCATATCAAATGGTCATTGCTTATACAGGCCTTTGATATTCTGAGGGAGTCCAAAAAACAGATTAGCCATGCAAGCAGAAAGTTCTGAAAATGTTATACATTAACTTCGGTTGATTCAGTTTTTAACATAAATGGGCAGCAGAAATGCCCTGGTAAAGGTGGAAAATGCCCCTCACAATAAATTCCAGGGGGTTAAATATTGTCCTTTTTTTAAATCGATGGCACTGCTGTGAACTGAATTGCATGGTTTTGAATTGCATGTTGACTTTCAAAACCTTTTAAGCACAGCATGATCATCAATTCAAATTAACTCGTAATCTACGTTGTTCCATGGAAGGTTTGATCCAGTGAAGCAAGCAAAATTAGTCTTGCAATTAATCCTAAAAATAACTCTGGTTATTGTAGGTAATCATGTGCTTCCTAAATTTGCATATGTATAGCTAAAATATCCAAAGTGCAAACAAAGACTTGCGAAGCAAGCACATGTTACAGAGACAAACTTGAAAGAGTATGTCATCTGGAAAGCAACATTTAAAGTGTCAAACACATTTGTGTAGAGCATCGATTAAAAGTCTTAAAAAGAGCAGCTTTATAGATGTTCAAAATTATGAACATCACAAAACATCTGCTGATATACTCCGGAACAGAAAAGACAAATAGAAAAAAAAAATCGTACTAACCCCACACTTTTGAAAGGTAGCATATGTACAAAATATGAAGGGGAATATGGAAAACACTTTACAAGCTGGTTTTGAATCATCAGAATGTTCGGCTTGATTTGCCAAAAGTGTTTTAAATTTAAAATGTCTGTACTTTCAGGAGCAAGATTGTACCAAATTTTAATTTCTTTATTTTTGGAGCATCTGTATTAACCAACTGTCGGATGTCTGCGCCTTGTGTTCACTTAATCATTTATTAAGTGAACTCTCGATGTGTTTACCGTTTAGCCTAGTTATATAAAATACGAATTGCTCAATAATAAAGAAAAAAGTCATTTATCCCACTCGTTGCTTCTGTTTCAGATCCTTTATGTTTCCTCTGTAGTGTGCATCCTGTGGCTAATTGCCCAACCCATTAGCATAAACACCAACTCAATGCCCCAGAGTGGGGGCTGCAGGATCCCAGCCCAATTATTGAAAGCACTGCTCGCCTGAATGTTGGCCCTCTGTGGGCTGGGGCAGGGACAGAATTAACACACCGAGCGCACCAGCTGTGAACCAATCGCTGCGAGCACAAACAACATTTTAACAGCGGTCACACAGCAGCCAACCACTCGTTGCTAGCTGCTAACACCCACACAGCGCTACAGGTAACATGGCTTTCCACATAGCCGTTTAGTAGTAATAAGTGTCCTCTGAGAAGATCTTGTTTCAGACGCAGCCTATGGCAGGCAGTCTTCTGAATGACTGAAAATATGAGAGCAAAATGTGGGAGTGGATCAAATGATCGGTTAGCCAAGTGCTTTGTCTTTCACTGAATTGCCTTTTTAAAGAATAGTCCATGCAAAAATGAACTTATCTTATTTCTTATTTCTCCTGTGGAAAGCAAAAAGAGTTATTTTATAACTGTCCAAGCAATTCTGCTCCGATAAAAAAAGCAGATGTGAAGTAGTCAATATGATAATATATAAACTCATCTAAAACCAAATGTCAAAATTCACTGAAAAAAACGGGCACATCTCTACAAATCTTGTCAACAAACATTAAAAAATTAGCTTTTTCAATTCAAGTAACCTATTTCTATAGCGCCGTATCCATCTTTTCAATCAGCGTGGAAGTAAGCCTATGGGTGAGGCTTTCGGTTTATTATCCTGGATGCAAAGATTGAAGGTTTTAATCGCTGAAATGAACCCGCCCCTGTATTCATTCAAAAGATACTCCCGAACATTAGCATCATGCAATTGGTCACGAGACACACAAGAGCCAATACCATTTCACAACAAGGCTGTCGAAAGGCTGGCAGCATTTTTTGAATTCACGCACAGACAGACTGCAGCAGCACACAGGACGGTGGACGGAGTCGGCGATCACATCTATATTTCTCACAGATCAATCGTTTTGCCTCGGAACACTTGTAATATTAATACTTTTTGAATAAATTATGAATATAGTTGTATCTGCCTGTTATAGCTTGTGTTTTGTTGACAACTGGTTAGGTTTAGAGGCAGGGGTTGGGTTAAATTAAATTGTAAATTGTGTAATATAAATAAAACTGTTGTGACTGCATTGATGCAATAATAGCAATATTATTACCCAATATATAATTTAATCATGGCAATAAAATTCCCAGTGCCTTTCACGTCAGCACATCCAATTTAAAGCACTGGAGGACCAAAAATTCTCACTTTTTTTTTTTTTTTTTTAACAGTTCATTTCATCATTTTCTAAAAAAATAAATAAATAAAATTGATATACTTTTGATATACAAGCAACTACAAATGCTCTTCTTGCACTAGCTCTGTAATACACATAGGTGTCTTTACGCCCTTTGAAGCTGCATTGATCTTCAACCTGTTAATGCCCATTTAAGTCCACTATATGGAGAAAAATCCTGGAATGTTTTCCTCAAAAACCTTAATTTCTTTTCAACTGAAGAAAGAAAGAGATGAACATTTCGGATGACATGAGGGTGAGTAAATTATCAGGGAATGTTTATTCTGGAAGTAAACTAATCCTTTAAGGGATCTATACAGGATGTGCATGAACGCACGTACAGATTCGGTAAAATAACAGACAGTATGAATGAACCAAAATCAAACAATCCAGGACAAATCATGGGACACATTATCTGTGCATTTTTTAAAAATCACTTATTTTTTTGAGCAAAATAATCATGATTAATCCTTTAATCATTAGTAATAAGTAATAGCACTAAAAAATATAAACCATGAAGGTAACCGTCAAAATATGGTCTTGGACTCAGACCTAAGATTATATCCAAGACCACAGTTTTATGGTCTTCATCTTGTCACAGACTCGGGAGCATGTGGACTTAGTTTCAACTCAGACTTGATATTCTTCTGGCCTCGGTCTTTATTCAAACTCGAATGAGCTGATCTCAGTTACAACATTGACAAAATGTGTAATGTTGGCTCCAGGAACAGGGTTGAGAACAACTGCGCTAAATGGACATTTTTGACCATTCCGTTGTGTCTCAGACGAAGCAGAGGGCTGGGAAACCTGTCAGTATGGCATCTCTCATTTTTACATGCAAGTGTTCTGGTCCCTTCTGGTGTTTTTTGTCATTTTTGAAGCTTGACAGCCACCATTTCCACTCACTTGATGGCAGAATGTTCTTCTTTGAGTAAATTACTAAGGTTTTGGCTTATCAGTATGCAGAGAAAATAACGGCATTCATTTGTATCCCATTAGATGTTCATTTGTTGCCATGTTGTCAACAGTAAAATTACACTTGTTATAATGGAACAACCATCAAGCTAAGATGAACATGACCACAACCGCAGTTTAGAAAGACTTTATATTACTCTTGAACATCTTGTGATTGTGCACAATCTTGTCATACCACACTAAAATAATCCTTTTATGCTTTAGCACTAGCAGTGGAACATCGGACAACTTCATAATGACAAAAATATACCTGGAGAACTGGAAATCAAATCAAATATGAACAACTAATGAACTTCTATAAACTAATTTCTGAGTATTTTTTAATGTTTACATGCTAGCATATATGCTAGCTCTTTCATTCTCCAGTGAAGCTCAATTTACTCTTACTGAAAGCTACTTGCTGTCACTATGAGGCTACAGCGAGGCATGGAACGGGTTAGTTTATGTTCAAATCATAAAGCTGTCTGTCAAACGGGCACAGAAGAGCTCAGCTACTTCTCCAACACTTATAATGGCCTCGCAGAACCCATAATGACACCCCAGTTATTTCTACCGCAAAACCAAGGACAGTAAAATGAAATAGAGAAGGTTATATTTTGGCCTGACAGGATGACTGAGGAAGTCAGGACAGATGAAAGAATAAAACACTCGCTGAACTCGTTTCGGCTTTCCCCCAAGCGTGTGTGTATCAACTTTCAGGCCGTGCGCCGATCAGATATATGTATGAGCAGCTCTTCTTCTTGTGTCGCTTGTTAAATATCCTCCAAACAAATTATGTTGCACTCCTCAAGGAGAGGAAAAAAAAGTTGGGCTCACTCGGCTGTGGCAGCGAGATAATAGTAATAAGAATTTGGATGAGCATATCGCTGTGGAGAGGACGGGACAGGGGAACAATAGCTGGAGCCTGTCTGGAGCAGCGCTGCCATGTAAACAACACAAGAGAACCTGATCCATGAAAGCGGCAGACGCTGATGTCTCTATTCAATCTGAGGTGAATAAAAACAAAACTAATTAATTATGGTGCTTTGGGTAAATGCGGCGTGCTAAAGGGAATAAAAATTTGAACACTTTCAAAAAACTGTACAGTTATCTGTGCAGATATAAAAATCATATCATGTAAGGATGAAAATTTGAACAGCCCAGTTAATTTAATCAGAACGTAAATGACTTAATTATACGAGATGGAATGAGAGAAACATTATGTCACTGTCAGATTCATTATCTAAATTAGGGGTCTTATAAATGTCTACATTTTGTCCTAATTCCTGATTTTTTTCTTTATGAATGATTAGATCCAAATGAATATTTCCTGTTGTGAAAATGAGACAGATTGCTTTAAAGGTAAAGTTCATAAAGAAATAATTAATTGGCAGCATGCCCATTTTTATAAATGTGCTGCCATATGAATCTCAAGGGTATCATCACTGTAGATAGAAATATCTGCTTGTTTGCATTTTCCTACTGAATTAAATCTTGCCAAAATATGCTTGACATAAAAATAAATGAGATCTTTCCAATATAAAATGATGAATTATGATTCAAATTAACTGGCACATGCATGGTCAGCTTTGTCTATAGGTAAAGCTATAATAAAATGTTAATCAGGTCAAAGAAAAAAAAAGTGTTTAAATTCATTTCCATACTTCAAATACTGACAGTGGCGTTGAAAAGCTCAATACAGAGCGATTAGTGAAGAAAATAGTTCAGTGATGCAATTTGTGAAGCATGTTTAACAATTTTACCTTTTATATTTGATAAAAGTAATTTGCTATCTACCGTTAGTGTTTTATTTGTAATAATCACAAATTTCCTGAACAATATTTCAATATCATTTCTTGATCTCATTTTCTGAAGTTTGAATCTGATCTTGAATCTATTTGAGTTGATAAATTCACTTTGCTTATATACAGGTGCATCTCAATTGTTACGGCCCTATGAGTTTGCCGGTGTGTTGCGCTCTTTCTTTTGTCTTCTCTCACTATTATCTCTCAGGTTACTCCCCTTGGTTTCCGTTTGGCCAGGAAGGTGCCCGTCATTGTTAACCGGAGTGACGTCGCCGCCCGCGCTGCCAATCACGGACTGCGGCTCCAGTTTAAAGAGACGCCAGAACGAGCGTTCAGCTGCTTTTTGCTTGCGCTCCTACTTTGTTGTGTTTTGTTCTGTTAGATTCTGTTTTGTTCTAGCCTGGTTGTTGGTTTTTTTTGGTCCTACTTAGTGTGTCTACAGTTATTAGCCTTTTGATCCGAAATATGCATTTTGTAACTCGTGCTACGATCTGGTGATCGCTAGTTTTCCCCTGGGAAAAGAGGATAGGAAGATGTCACGTGACTTACACGGCACCACACGTAGCAAACTAACTGTTTAGACACACCAGGTTAGGAGTGAGCGCCACACTTGTATGTTTTGTTTGCCTAGTTAGTATAGTTTATTTAGGGCGTTTTTACGCTGAAGACTATTCTTTTCCTTTTCTTTTATTTACAGCTAGGGTAGAGGTTAATGCTAAGTTAGTTTGGGTTTTGTTATATTGTTTTCTTTTCTTTGGCGCCACTTACGTTCCCTTTTCCCTTGGGTTTATTTATTTATTTGTTTGGGTTTATTTTTGATTGTGTATATTTTTTTCACTGTATATATTTTACATTTCATCTTTTGTTTAAATCCTTTTCACTTTTGTATAAATACATTTCCTTATTTGGCATTATTTTTCGATTTAGGTTTGGTTTCTTGCCACCTTCACTTCACCTAATTATCACTACCTAAATGTTACTTCCTACACCCTAGAACTACCATCAAAGACATAACATCAATAAATTAGAATGTCATGGAAAAGTTCATTTATTTCAGTAATTCAACTCAAATTGTCCAACTTTTGTATTAAATAAATTCAGTGCACAGAGACTGAAGTAGTTTAAGTCTTCTTCTTTTAATTGTGATGATTTTGGCTCACATTTAACAAAAACCCACCAATTCACTGTCTCAACAAATTAGAATACTTCATAAGACCAATTAAAAAAAAAAACATTAATTGTTGGCCTTCTGGAAAGTATGTTCATTTACTGTATATGTACTCAATACTTGGTAGGGGCTCCTTTTGCTTTAATTACTGCCTCAATTCGGCGTGGCATGGAGGTGATCAGTCTGTGGCACTGCTGTGGTGGTATGGAAGCCCAGGTTTCTTTGACAGTGGCCTTCAGCTCATCTGCATTTTTTGGTCTCTTGTTTCTCATTTTCCTCTTGACAATATCCCATAGATTCTCAGGTTCAGGTCTGGTGAGTTTGCTGGCCAGTCAAGCACACCAACACCATGGTCATTTAACCAACTTTTGGTGCTTTTGGCAGTGTGGGCAGGTGCCAAATCCTGCTGGAAAGGAGGAAGGAAGCATAAAGTGCTCTAAAATTTCTTGGTAAACGGGTGCAGTGACTTTGGTTTTCAAAAAACACAGTGGACCAACACCAGCAGATGACATTGCACCCCAAATCATCACAGACTGTGGAAACTTAACACTGGACTTCAAGCAACTTGGGCTATAAGCTTCTCCACCCTTCCTTCAGACTCTAGGACCTTGGTTTCCAAATGAAATACAAAACTTGCTCTCATCTGGAAAGAGGACTTTGGACCACTATGCAACAGTCCATTTCTTCTTCTCCTTAGCCCAGGTAAGATGCCTCTGACAATGTCTGTGGTTCAGGAGTGGCTTAGCAAGAGGAATACGATTGTAGCCAAATTCCTTGACACATCTGTGTGTGGTGGCTCTTGATGCCTTGACCCCAGCCTCAGTCCATTCCTTGTGAAGTTCACCCAAATTCTTGAATCGATTTTGCTTGACAGGCCTCTCAAGGCTGCAGTTCTCTCGGTTGGTTGTGCATCTTTTTCTTCCACACTTTTTCCTTCCACCCAACTTTCTGTTAACATGCTTGGATACAGCACTCTGTGAACAGCCAGCTTCTTTGGCAATGAATGTTTGTGGCTTACCCTCCTTGTGAAGGGTGTCAATGATTGTCTTCTGCACAACTGTCAGATCAGCAGTCTTCCCCATGATCGTGAACCTGAGAGACCATTTTGAAGGCTCAGGAAACCTTTGCAGGTGTTTTGAGTTGATTAGCTGATAGCATGACACCATATTCTAATTCGCTGAGATAGTGAATTGGTGGGTTTTTGTTAAATGTGAGCCAGAATCATCACAATTAAAAGAACCAAAGACTTAAACTACTTCAGTCTGTGTGCACTTAATTTATTTAATACACGAGTTTCACAATTTGAGTTGAATTACTGAAATAAATTAACTTTTCCACATTCTAATTTATTGAGAAACACCTGTATATAAAGATATTTAATATTTTGTGTCCAATGAATATTATAACTACCTCATAAGAGTAATTCATTCATAAATCAGCCTACATTGGCTGTGTTGTCAACTTGGTTTTGCGTGCAGCCTGCAGGAACTCTACAGAAAGATATTTGTTGACATTATTTTGTGGTACATTCTTTTATTTCTTGACATTATTTTGTGGTACATTCTTTATTTTGTGGTACATCCTGAAATAGAAACACTGATACAGGGAATATTTTAATGTTAAGGGGGTATTTCAGCGCCCCAAAAATTAAAATTACCCTATGATTTACTCACTCAAGCCATCCTAGGTGTATCTGACTTTCTTCTTTCAGGTGAAAATAATCGGAGTTACATTAAAAAAATGTCCTGGCTCTTCTAAACCAGGGGTCTCCAACCTTTTTTTCTCCACAGACCGGCTCATGTCTAATTTTAGACAGTTATACAGTTATTGGCATATGTTGAATAAGATTCGTCTCGTCGTCTCTGAGAGAATATGCGCCGTTAATGCAGCATTAGAAAACTTTGTCAGTGTTTTTACTTTCTGTATAGTGAATTGACTGAAGTTAAGATGTTCACCGGCATAACTAATGCTCTAAGTTTTCACATTTCTTGCATGATATCCATTGACTCACCTTCGTGGTTTAAAACAGAAATATTTCCAATATTGCGATGTAACCGCAAACCTCCATGCGTATGTTTCTTAAATGTGGGGAGACATGCAAGAGGAATCAACTTGGTATGCCGCGCTGTCTGAAACACATCTCTATGCTTGTGCGCACTTTGAGTGTGTGCAAGAACAGAGTGTAAGTAACAAACTGAGTTCTGTTTTGTTTATTCTTCTTGTAGTTTTAAATAGCTTGAACGTGAAAATTGGCAAATGAATCTGCAAATCACATGCCAAACAGTGGGGTCTGGACCTGGTTTGTACTATCACTGATCATTTGTGATCCGTTTAAGCCCTAATAGATGATATGACAGATCAGAGAAATCTTTTATTTACTAATTTAACATGAAATCATCAAATTGTTACTCCATATCAATTGCATACAACGAAAGTACAGAATGTTTAGAACAACCATTTACGCACAATAAGACCATCATATAAATTTTCCCCAGAACGTTCTTGCGACCCGGTAGAAATTATTCCTAAAAATGTCCGGGCTCTTCTAAACTTTTTAATGGCAGTGAATTGGGGTTGAGATTTTGAAGCACCCCAAAAACGTACATCTATCCATCATGAAAAGTACTCCACATGGCTCCAGGGGATTAATAAAGACCTTCTGAAGTGAATCGACGAATTTGTGTAAGTAAAAAAAAATCCTCTATTAACTGTTGTACTCATGTTCACGGTTTATAAAGTTTTAAATATGGATATTTTTTCTTACGCAAATGCATCGATTTACTCCAGAAGGCTTTTATTAATCCCCCGGAACCATGTGTAGTACTTTTTATGATGGAAGGATGTACTTTTTGCGCTTCAAAATCTCAACCCCTATTCACTGCCATTAAACAGTTTAGAAGAGCCAGGACATTTTTTATGTAACTCCAATTGTTTTCGCCTGAAAGAAAAACAAAAGTCATATACACCTATAAGATGGCCTGAGGGTGAGTAAATCATGGGGTTATTTTCATTTTTGGGTGAACTATCCTTTTAAGCAAATGTTAATTTTAAAAATTAACAACAGGACCCAAACCAAGCAGTTGAGGGAGTTAGAGCTTTTGATTACAGGAAAATCTGTATTTTTACTCTGATCAAGAAAAACTTAACACTTGTGTGAGGTAACTACTAGATAAACAGTCACAAATTTTAACTGAAAGAACAGTTTTATTTCTCTGACCTTCTGAATAAAATCATCCCATTTGCTTCACATTTGTCAGATGGAAATACAAGATGGAAAAACTATCCCTTCACATCAGTCATGATGATGACATCAGACCACATCAGAGATCTCCAGCCCTGCATCAGTAACGGTATGAAAGTTTCTGCAGGATCAGAGATAGTGCCTCTATCATAACTGTCCTGCAGTCATGGATTTCAGGAGTAATCTCACACATACCATGCAGAGCATGTCCATCCTGATGAAACAGAGTGATAGTTATCTGCCTTTATCTGCCTGACTTTTTGCAGGCAGGAAAAAAAAAAAAAAACGGTCCTGTATGGCTTTCTTTTTCAGTGCTGCACTCCATACGGTAGTGATTGTTGTGCAGAAACACTGACCCATTTTGACGAGCAAAATAATAGTTTAGGCTGGGAAATTTAGACCAGCATGGATGTCTTAAGGTATTCAAAGAAATAGTTTGTCCAAAAATGAAAATTCTGTCATCATTTACTCACATTTTGAACTCAGACTGCTTTCTTTCCTTTGTGAAACACAAAAGATACAAGACAAAAAGAAATTTAAGCCCTCACTCATATCAAATCATTAATCAACAAAAGCATACACAGAACTTTCATGAACAATGAACTTTGACGTTAGCTGGTGTTTGAGGTTCCTGTCAGCAAGGACACATTAATTTGATCAAATGTGACATTGGTATATTGTTACAAAAGATTTTTATTTCAAATAAATGCTGCTCTTTTGAAATACCTATTTATCAATATTAAAGGGACAGTTCACCCAAAAATGAAATTTCTGTCATTACTCATCCTCATGTCGTTCCAAACCTGTAAGACCTTCGTTTAACTTCAGAACACAAATTTAGATATTTTTATGAAATCTGAGAGCTTTATGACGCTGCACAGACAGCAACACAACTACCATGTTCAAGGCCCAGAAAGATAGTAAGAACATCATTAAAATAGTCCATGTGACATCAGTGGTTCAACCTTAATTTTATGAAGCCATGAGAATACTTTTTGTGTGCAAAGAAAACAACAACTTTATTAAACAATTTAATTTCTTCTGTGTCAGTCTCTGATGCATGTTCACAAGAGTACAGCAATGCATGTGTTTGGTGCTGCTGACGCAGGAGCCGGCGTTCTCCCCATTCTTGTGTTTTGAAGAACAGCTGGATCGCTTGTCCATGTCTGTGTGCTTTTATGAGTTGCTGCTACATGATTGCCTGATTTGATACTTGCTTTATTAAGCAGTGGCAGGTGCCCTTCATAAAGAGGCCACTGAGTACCAACAAACATAAATTGAAAAGGGGAGAGAAAGAGAAAGAATGGAGTGAGTTCTGAAAATGAATAGGCTCAGTGCATCTGCCTCATTAACCTCATCATTATTAAGAGACACCAGGGAATAATAAATCCAGAAATTCAATATTGAATTTCTGTAAAAATGACTATTTTCATTAGTCACAGCCATCTATACTGCTTTTACTACCCTAAAAACCAAGACACTCACTGTGCAGTCAGCTTGTAAACAGCAAGCGAATTGTGATATGATCCAATTTCATGTGGAAATGGGCTATAAACTATAAAATGTACCGGATATGGAAATTATGGTACGGATTTAAAACTTTTTTATGGTTTCTTGTCATTCAGGCTTTAGGGTGTAAACATACAGACCTGATTGTAACATCCATACAAACATTCTGTTGATGACTTTTACTGTTGAATGCTGGAGATTTGGGTGTACTGAAGTACTCATGTATAGCAGATGAGCCTGTCATGTCATCATATTTCTTCTGACAGAGCTTCCTCATCACTCATGCATCTCATCCTGATGAGAAAAAGAATAGTTCAGCCCAAAAATGAAAATTCTGTCATAATGCCATGTCTTTCAAAACCTAATTTTTTTGTTCTGTAGAAAGAAAAAGAGAAACACAAATACTAAGTTAAAGTAATAATTTTAATTATTGACAGGCATTATCACATTGACACACCAACTGATTAATATGGTAGATATCAATATTAAAGGGTTCACCCAAAAATGAAAATTAGCCCATTATTTACTCACCATTAAGCCATCCTAGGTGGCAAATCCATTTGGAGTTATATAAAAAAATGTCCTGGCTCTCTCGAACTTTATCTTGACAATGGTTGGGTGTTTATCTTCAACAGGTCAAAACAAGTCCAATAAAGTGCATCTACCCATAATAAAAAGTGTCTCGCGCGGCTTCTGTAGTGAATCAAACCATTTTTGTAAGAAAAATATCCATATTCAAAACGTAATTATCACTTTAATCTACCTTGTGCTTACTGTAGTACTCTGAAGCAGCTCCGGGTGGATGACGTAGGATGTCAGGATTGCGCAAGCGCTGCTCAGAAATGACAAACATGGACACGGAGTGGAGAAAACAAAACATAACAACAGTCACAAATTAGAAGTACAAAACAAGGATTTGTAAAGAAAAATGTCAGAGGATTTTGATATAAGCCAAGAGGAGACTGGTTTTCCTTTGCTAAAGTAAGAAAACTTTGCTTCCTTTGCTCCTGTAAGCAAACAATTGTTTTCATAAGACTCACCAGTGCATGTGCAATGCTGAGTTCAACCCATCAGACCAGGTGCGAGAGCTGTCGACCGTGCCTAGTGCGGGAGAAAGCCATGGACAGTGTGAGTGTGAAGTGAAGCTCCACCCCCTACGCCACAGCTGAGGGTGAGCTGATCATACATCTGGGACTGCTGGACTTCGAGGGGGACCTAACTGACTGGGAAACAGACCTGGTGGCCGACTTGCCCCCTCTCCTCTCTCCTTCATCCCCGTTGGTCACGTCCAGCCCAGAGTGGACTCCTGTTTCCTAGTCCAGCTGAGAGAGAGAGACTCAGTCCTAGAGTACAGCAAGGAATAGGCTCTGATTCCAGAGGACTGTCCACCCACCGCCCACTCTGCCATCCTCCATCGTCACCGTGGCTGGAGAATCCCTCACTTCCGCCCCCAGCTCCCAAGGCCTGGACTCTGCCTCAGCCCATAGACCCAGCAGCTCTACCTCGGCTTCTAGCTCCCTCGTCTCCACCGTCACCTCTCGATCAACCAGCTCCACCTTTGTCCCTCCGGCTCCGCCTCTGCTCCTCTGGTTTCACCTCATCGCTGTGTTCCACCAGCTCCGTTGGGCTCCTCCCTCTCACCAGCTCCATCTTGGTCCTCAGTCGCTCTGGCTCCACCGTGGATCTCCAGATCTCTACCTCGGTCACCAGAGACCTGGGCTCCCCCCTGGCCTCCCAGATATTCAGCATCACCCTGGCTCATCGGCTCTCTGTCTCCACCTCGGGCTCCTCCACCACCTGCTCTGCTGCCATTGGTCGGACCCCTGGAGTCGTCAGTCCTTCCTCAATGGCTCCTCCCTCTGTCATCATGGCTGTGGCCTGGGTCCCACCTGGCTCCTCCTGCTCCAAGTCCCTCCTGTCATCTTCCTGGCTCCTCCCTCCGTCTGGTCTGCCCAGGTTCCTCCTGTTTCCTGCTTGGCTCCTTCCTTCGTTGTCTCCACCCTGGACTCTGTTCGTTGTCCTCCTCCTGGGTGTCTGTCCTCCTCCCAAACCACATCCCAAGTTCCCACCCACGCCTCCCTCTGTTGTTTCTACGGTGTGAGGACACGCCTTCTGAGAGGGTGGCGATATGTCAGGACTATGGACTGTTTTTGTATTGTGTTTTGATCCCTATTTGCTCCGTGATCCAGTTTCTCCCTCTCGTTATTAGTTCATGTGGTTCAGGTGTGTCTTGTCTCTGTGCCAATTATTCTGTGTTTATAAGCCCCAGTCTGTTCAGTTCGTGTTTGTCGGGTCTGCTTGATATGTTCATGTGCTTCTCCTCATACCTGTTGTGGATTACTCCTGTGTTTTGCACAATAAAAGACTGTTAAATGTTTCTCTGCATCGCCTGCGTTCCTTCAAGCAGCATACTGTGACAGCACAAGCTAGATTAAAGTGATTATTACGTGTTGAATATAGACATTTTTCTTACAAAAACGTTTCAGGAGGCCTTTATTCACACCCTGGATGTGAGACACTTTTTATTATGGATGGATGCACTTTATTGGATTTGTTTTGACCTGCTGAAGAGAAACACCCATTCATTGCCATGATAAAGCCTAAAAGAGCCAGGGCATATAATATAACTCTGACTGGATTTCATTCACAGGAAGTCATTTACACCTAGGATGGCTCGAGGGTGAGTAAATAATGGGCTAATTTACATTTTTAAATGAACTAACCTTTTAATACTAATAGTTGTATTAAAGACTTTGTAATTTGAGATAAAATGAGTAAATATTATAAATGTAACATTAAAAAAGACATTCTTAATATCAAGCAGGCCTAAACTGCACTTTTTCTTTTTTGTTGTTTTTTTTTTTTTGTAGACCAAATACAGTAATTTAACAACCAAAAAAATCTGTTAACCAATAATAAATGTCACATTTAGCATCCTTTTTTGCTTTTACACTTATTATGCATTAATATTTATGCCAAATGAATGATAGCATTATTAGATTAAACAAAAAAGATGCAAATAGGTTTCAAAATTGATCCACCAATCACTGAATCAGACATCTGACAAACACCACCGGATTTTGGCTGGTTAGAAAGCCAGTCAAAAAGAATTTGCTAGAGCAATCTAGTTAAATTTGTCGAATACTTTGGTGTCTATTTACTCCATCTTTTAAATCATCATTACCATAGAAAATCACTGATCTGTTGCATAGAAAATTTGCTAGACAGTGAAGTCTGATGATAATTGTCTGTATAATGTATTTTATTGTGCCATGCAGTTTTAAGTGCTGAGCCTCTTTTGGTGCTTTTGAACATTGTCGGATCTGTAATTATCCACACAGACAAAACCTCTCAATGTAACACCTCTGCTTTCAAATGGCCAATACACTTTCTCTATTCTCTCCTGTGCAATTTGCATAAAAGGTATCATGGTGAAGGTATTCTTCGTAAAGTGCTTTTCGACATTTGTTTCACTGCTAGCCTTTTCAAGGAGAGAATAGCAATGAAAGAGGCATTCATTCAGAAACAGCATTTTGTGGTATGTAATGACTAGCAATAAAATGAAGATTGAATTAGAATGATGCACATATTTGCAAAGAATTCACTAAATTCACTTTAAGACTGAAGAATATAAAAAAGAAGAGATGAAAAAAAAACCCTTCAAGGCTAGTTAGCATAGCTTGTTAGCTACTGTCAACAGATGTGGGCGAAATACATCTTTCTCCATTAAAGTCTATATGTTTCAGGCTCTAAAGTGTCTAGTTCTTTAGGACCACCACTGCGAGAACACACCCCTGTCGCTCGATACTGTGTGTGTGTGTGTGTGTGTGTGTGTGTGTGTGTGTGTGTATGTGCGCATGTATGAGCCCAGTCATCTCCTTTGATAAAGGTCAGGCCTGGCCATGATGGATGACTGCTGCCGCTGCTTTAATTTGAAATAAAGAGCAATAAAGGGGAGGCCTGCGCTGGTGGCGAACACAGCCATGATGAAGGAGTCGTTAGTTAAGCAAAGGTCGCCGGCTCCTCCTACGAAACCGACAGACCTTGTCAGGAGTGTGAGATCACATGATGTAAAAGAGAGGGGGAAATGGGAAAGTGGATAGAGAGAGATGAAGTGTAAAAAGAGAGGATGAGGAAATAATACACACTGAAAAAGTCATAGTGTAAAATATATACTGTGCTGTGCAAGAGCAATGATACATTGATATCAAACGGTAATCGCTAACCTTGTTTCTCAGATATACTGTATATATATATATATATATTGCTGAATGATTAACATATTCATGTACAGTATAAACATGATAGTTCAAATTTAATTGAATTTAATGATTCCATCATCATTTGCTTACCCTCATGTCAATCAGCATGACATAGTAGCTTCTTTGAAACACTAAAAATACATTTTGAGAAATAACCCAGCTCTTTTCTATACATTTCAATTAAATGGAAACTGGAGCCAACCATTTTAAGCTGACTCAACAAATTGTTTTTACAGTGTCCCGTTACTGACAAAGTGCGGCATTACTATAATTTATTACAATATTATTACAATTTTACTTTTCAGGTTATCTGAATGGATGCGCAGTGTACCTGTATTCGACAAACCGTAAACTCTAGTGTGAAGGCACACGACTAGCCATCGCTTTGTCTCACACACCTGCAAATACAGAGTGAGAGAGTCTTACATACCATGCAGAATTGACGCTTTACCTGTAAACGATATTCTTTGTTGTATGTTTCTGGCAAAATAATGGAGTTCCTTTGGAATTCTTCAGCTTTTAAGAACTGCCGGTTAATACTGATTAAATATTCATAAACCCAGCAGCTCATTAATCCTTAGTGTATTTTATATTGTAATTAGTAGTAGAATGCGTAGTGGTTTTGTTATCTTATCAGTATTATTGTTAGTTTTTTCCCTATTTAACAGAAACACTAAATTACAAAGAATGTCAATGTTACTGAAAATTGAGAGACTCAATTCTATTCATAAGAATTCCATGGAAAAGAGTGACTAATAAATTATTTTTTAAAAAACTCTCTTTTCCTTCATTATTCAATGAAAGTCATGAGGATAAATAATGATAATTTTCATTTTTGAGTGAACTATTCCATTAACATGGCACATGTTCAAGAAATGCTGACACTATCATGATATCATGTCTATAACAAACATGGCAATACCATGGTACTTTTTTTACATGAATGTAGGCATGTCTAAAGCTGAGTAACATTAAAAAAGAGGACAGAGGTCAGGAAGAATAAAGGGAAAAAAGGAAACATGCATACAAAAAGAGATATGCATAAATACTGCAAAAAAAGAGGTAAATTTGTAGAAAAAAAAAATGCAAGATCTCTCTCATGGGATTCCTGTTTATCAGGCATGACACTGCAGTGGATTTGCATGCAAGGGCAAAGGGAGCAAGATAAAGCTGACATGGAGACAGGCCCTCCCTGAGGACCCTAGGACAGGCTGTGTTAACATGCAGTCAGTGAGACCCAATGTCACCCGAGAGCACCTGAGACATTGAGCTCTGCAGACAAGGGTCCTCGCTTTCTTACAGAGCCCTGGCATTACAGTGACACCCATTTAAGGTTCCCAGCACTTTAGAGAAAAGTTACAAAGAGAACTACTCCAGAACACTCTCTCTTTCATGTACAGGGTTCAGACTCTCCTTTCTGACCTTACTCTGGTTATACTTTCGTAAGCATTCTGTAATGGCAGTCTGTGTTCTTATCAGTCTGCCTCACAGCACTATCAAGATTGGTGTCCACTCTTCTATTCAGAGAGATTAGCTATTGGAGTGGACAAGTGCCCACCAAGAGCGTCTGAAAGGGAAAGGAAGAACACTCTGGACACAACACCGTTATTATGCTGTCTTACTGTGGGTCAGTCTATCTTTTAAAGCACAAAACATATTCTATGCACGTATGTGAATACTAGCTTTTTGCTATGCAAACTCAATGTGCAGTTTTGAAATTCCAGACGGATCACATAAGAATTCATATGATTTTTTAAATATCCACTGTTTTGGGGCAGGGATGTGGTGGTGGAGGGTCTGCGGGGACATGTTTGTAGGTGCTTAAGACAAAGAAAACGATCTTTTGACAGTCTGCACTCTACAATCTTCACTGACTCGCAGCAAAACTACTTCTGCCTCAAATTTGACCCAAACAGAACCTGTGTATATAATTTTTTAAAATAATGTATGTATTTATTTTTGCAATATTACAGAGTAACTGGCTATTTGACCAATCTCAGAATTTTGACTTGTTTTCTTGCAATTCTAAGTTTTACTTTTTTTTTTTTTTGCAATTATGAGTTATAAAGTCAGAATTGTGCGATATAAACTACCAATTCTGAGAAATGAAGTCAGAATTGTGAGTTTTTATCTCAGAATTCAGAATCTCAGAATCTTTTTTCTTAGAACTGCATGATATAAACTTGCAAATGCAAGAAATAAAATCAGAATTGCGTGATAAAAACTATTCTGAGTTTACATCTCTGACTTTTTTATAAAGTAAGACTTGCTAAGTTTAAACTAGCAATTAAGAAAGTCAGTTTTTCTCTCACAATTCTGAGAATTTTCTCAGAACTGCATGATATAAGCTCGCAATTTTGAGTTATAAAGTCAGAATTGCGAGATATAAGCTTGCAATTGCAAGAAAAAAAATCAAGATTTGTGATTTCTGATATCTTGCAATTCTGACTGTTTTTCTTAAAATTCTGACTTTTTTTTCAGAATTGTGAAATATAAACTCACAGTTTTGATTTACTTCTCGGAACTGCATGATATAAACTCACAACTGCAAGAAATAACATCAGAATTTTTTTTCTTGAAATTCCAAGTTTACATCTTTGACTTTTTTCTTGCATTAGTTATAAAGTCAGAATTGTGAAATATAATTCTGAACAAGTCAGAACTGTGATTTTTTTCACAATTATGACTTATAAAGTCAGAATACTGGGAAATAAACATTTCAATTGCTGAAAATAAAATCAGAACAGTGAGATAAAAAAAAAATGACATTAATAAACCTGGGAGAGGCAGCAGTGCACTAATATGTTGCTAATGTGTAACATGGCAACAGAAGAAGAAAATAAAGTTTTTGAGATGGGGTCAATTTTAGTAGACTTTTCACTCACATCTTTCACTATTTGCATTCACTTATTTCCCAAAGTCATCTTGAATGTTGAATTTTTGAATACAACTGAAATATTTGAGAGGACATCACATAAGCTGACTTCATGTTGATTTTCCTGAAAAGGTGACCTATATTTTAATTAAATCATTAGGTTGTGTATTTTTCATGTTGATAAATGATCTTTTACAATTTCACTTTTTTTTATAAACACCATAAGAAACTTTTAACTGGGTTTGTACAATCTTTTAATAATTAGGGTAACGTGCATGAGTCACACACAGACTTAAACATTCAGCATGTGAATCACAACAATGGTAACAACTCAAATTTATTTATTTTTATTAACTATATCAATAACCATTTTATTAGCTTTTTTTGTTATGCTGCTACTGACACAAGACAGCAAATGAAATTGGCAAATACAAACATCAACAGTAAAGCAAAGCAAAGCAACTGCATAATTTATTCATGTCACAATGCACTCTGGGAGTCAGTGAGTAGATATACTAAGTCAAGAGTGAACCTAAAGTAAAGAATCAAGTACCCCTCACAGTTCTTTGTTAGTTACTACAACTTTTGTGTAAGTAAACTATACTAAGTAAGCATTTGTCAGTACAACATACTATTCCACACTTTAAAGTCAACTAATTACATTTTACAGTGTAGGCGTAAATGAATGCCGATTCAATGCCAACATGAAAAACTCATAAATGCAATCTTTCAAACATGACTTGAGTGCACCATAAGTCTGTACTAGGCAACCGTTAGCATTTTCTAATAAAAAGATTGCACAATGCACGCTTGTTAGCACAAAGAGTTAGCCTGAAATCATCTCAGTTCATCACCATGAAGAAAAAAACATGAAATTACCAAAAGCCTCATGCTGGTTAATAAGTTGGCTAGTTCAGCCTTTGGTGACAACTTGATCAATTTGGCACACCAAGGCTAATGGCTGTCATCAAATGAGACTGGCTTTCAGAAATGGTTATCTCAGTGGAGTCCAATTTATTTGCTGTCACCTCTTAACCACGCCACTTGGCATAGATGCATCAGCCACCACCACTCCGGTGAGGTAGCCCTCCATTAGCAATGTTAATCAAACGATGATGCAAAGCCGAAGAAGTCGCCTTTCAATTTTGCATGCAGAAGCTAATGGCCTCCGATACCAAGCAGGGCCTGATGGATTGGTCAGATGTGGTAATTTAGACACTGGATGAAATGAAGGAGGGATTTTTAGTGCTTTTATTTGCAGGAGGGTAAAAATGATCGAGGGCGTCCTTATTTAGCCTTAAAGGTTTTGTAATTGGAATCAATGAGGTGCATCCATCAGTATCATGCAAAAGAAATATTCTGTGTCACATAGCATTGGCACTTTCATTTTTCCCCCCACTGCCAAAACAATGTTGAAGAATGTCAAATCAATATTTACACTGAGAACTGAAGTATTCTGTTTGTCGTAACATGACAAAATGTATGTTTTATGTGCTGCATTTCTACCCAGAAAACCACTGAATGATTCAATGTATGTGTGCATGCATATGTTCATGACCATGGTCATATGAGTGGGTGTGTGCATGTGTGTGTGGCTCGGATAAAAGTGTCGTTGCCAGATTATGTGCATGTCTAGACGATGATCGTGTCAGACGATTTGAATGCATTGATACATTAACATCTATTTGGATGCCATTTCCCTACCCCTCTGAAAACCCTGGAGAATGAGAGATAGAGGAATGAGCCAGCTGTTGATTACTCAGGCTAGTCATATCGTCACATCTTTCCCATTTGTTTAGAGGAGATTACATCTTTCTGCTCAGTCAGCTGCCAAACATGAAAAATATATTTAGGAAATGTGCAGCAATGTGTGTGTAGATGTTTAAATGCTCATTCCTACATAATTTTCTCAATCAGAATTGTGTAAGTATTACACTGATCAAATCTGTCCAACACATGGGACAGGCATTAAATATTATATTAGATAAAAATTCAACGCACCTTAATGCACCAAGATGATAGTTCACAGTGATATTGTATAAATTGAGGGAAAAAAAGGGTCCAAACACCAAACCCTGATGTACACCCATGAATAACTGATGTGATTTAGATGTAAAGATATAAAGTAAAGGTAAATTGAATTTGTATTTTAATTAATTGTAAAATTAAACTTTGAAATCTTTTTTTCTGAAATGCAACCAGTACTGATTTCTTATTTGACATTTCCTTCTAAATACATTTGCATGAACAACATTTAAACCATTCGGGAAGGGGCAATGAATTCCTGCTACCTCCCTCAACAGCCTCCTCCTCCCAGCACACTCAGACTGACACACCTACACATAAGAGCCACATTATGTATAATATAAGCCAGTGACTTACTAATGGATATATGTGTCTATTTTTCAAAATTGAAAATTCAGCCATAAAACCTGGTTGGAATAAGTAGAGGGTGAAAGCTTCAAAGACCTTGGAAATGTGGTTCAAGAGACCCTTACAAAGGTGTATGTGTGTGTGAACTGTGTGCGGTGCCTACAGCAGTGGAAGTAATGCATCATTATAAGGACAAAATCCAAGGATGACCAAAGGCCAAACACAGCATAACCACAGGCATCTCAAAAGAAATGCATTGCAACATCCAGAGCAGAACTCCTGCTGGGTTAGGCAACCCTTACAATGACTTTGATGGAAAACATGTAATAGAAACACAAACAATCTCATAGCTGTTCTTATTGCCATCATTACACACTATCAGAATGTATAGACAGTGATTGAGAGCTAAAAATAAAAGCTGCGCTCTATCAGTCTTCCCCCATCATTGTTTTGTCCATCTTATCTCATCTTCTCCTCCACAAACGGCTACTGTTGCAGTCCCAACAGTTTACCATTCATTTACATGCATAATTATAGGGAAGGCGCTCACTGAAAAGATTCATGCAAATTGTAATTAACAGTAATTATTATTATTATTAATATATATATATATATTTTAAATTTTATTTATTTATTTATTTTTTTTTGAATGGGAGGCATGGCTGTGAATAGGCATTTATGAAACCTAAATTGAATCTAATATCCTTACTGCTAAAGATTTTTAATGGGAGGAAACCTCTGGACAGACATATCACTTAGTATGGATGAACTCTGTGGCACGAAGGCCTGATATTGCAGGACTGATAAGAAAATAGCTTTCTGACATCTAAAGGTCTATTCATATGAGTTGTTCAGTCAAAATGCATTCCCGTGGTTCTTTTGGATTAAAGCAAGCATGTATACTACTGTTCAAAAGTTTGTGGTCACTGAGTTATTTTATTTATTTAAAATATAAATGTATTTATTTATTCAGCAAGGATGCATTAAATTGATAAAAATAAAGTTTAACATTGTTACAGATCATCCTGTTTTAAATAAATGCGGTTCCTTTTCGAAAGGGAACTCGCACTGCGTCTCCTAAAGGACACTATGTGGCATGAAAGTAGTAAATTGTGTTATTTACTACTGACAAATCATTTTCATTTTCCCAAAGCGCCCTCTAGAAGACTTAACGTCTTGTTCCCTATTCTTATAGGGAACCATGGTTAGATGTATAACCTGCAGGGTTGCCAGGTCACAACAAAACCCGTCCAATTGCCCAATTGGAGGCTCGTGCAGGGCAGACACAGGACAGCGAGAAGGAAGGCAGATCAGGGAGCTCAGGAAGCCATGGCGGATCAGGGAGCTCGGGAGCCACGGCAGAGCATACAGTCCAGGAAGCCATGGCAGGTCAAGGAGCCCAGGAAGCCATGACGGATCAGGGAGCTCAGGGAGCCACGGCGAGCCTACAGTCCGGGAGAGCCATGGCAGATCAGGGAGCCGGGAGCCACGGCAGAGCATACAGTCCAGGAAGCCATGGCAGGTCAAGGAGCTCCAGGAAGCCCGGATCAGGGGAGCCCAGGGAGCTGGAGCGAAGTCCGGGAGGCCATGGCAGATGGGGAGCTCGGGAGCCCAGGAGCATACAGTCCCAGAGGCCAGCCAGGATCAGGGAGCTTGGGGAGCCAATGGAGCATACAGTCCAAGAGGCCATGGGGATCAGGGAGGCTCGAGGAGCCATGGCAGAGTATACAGTCTGGAAGGCCATGGCAGATCAGGGAGCTCAGGGGGCCATGGTGGAGTATTCAGTCCGGGAGGCCATGGCAGATCAGGGAGCTCTGGGAGCCATGGCGGAGCACACAGTCCGGGAGGCCATGATGGAGCACACAGTCCGGGAGGCCATGGCGGAGCGGACAGTTCATACGTATGCCCCCACTAAAAAAAAAAAAAAAAATATATATATATATATATATATATATATATATATAAAGAGTTCAGATGTAAAACCCCCTAAAATCATACTGAGTAAATGCTCTCGACACATATTATACGTCCATCAAATACTTTTAGTTCAAACTCGCTAAAATCCCAGCCTCGGCCCAATCAGAAGTACCGGTACAGAAGTCCTATACATCGGAGCCTGATAAAAATGCATTTTTTAAAGAAAGACATCAGACGGATTTAGAGGCTTTTGCATCTGAACTCTTCATATATATATGACAGGATTTATGACATACTGTAGCCAGAGCCTGTTTAGTGCTTAGAGTTTCATGTAAAACAGCTCTCATTGCCAACCTCTACATTCTGTTCCATCACACTAAACAGCAAAGCTTGAGATTATCCAGAAGCCGAAACCAAATATCCAGCCATTGTTACAGGCCTAAGCTATGCAAATCTTCTGTGAAACCCATGTGCATAGTAGATACGAAATCCTATTTGAATTGTGTGAATTTCAGTCATGACCAGGTTAAGGTGAGGTGATAGATGATTGGTTAAAATCAGGTAATTTATTTAACTGGCCAATCGCAATGCCTGAAGACACTGAGCGCTGACAGTTATTATATCTCATCTATCCATATTTTTAGGGTCAAATATGGTCTTGCTGTGGTAGATATAAATTTGGGGTCTCTATAAAACTAGATACATCGGGATAAGATTATCTCCTTGTGAAATTTTGCCTTAAGGTTTATGTTACCTTGAAAAAAGGAATTGTTAAAAGAGTCTTCCATCCGCATGAGATATTTTTCTCTATAGCAAAACCCCCTTTCCACACCCCTGATCATCTGGGCATTAATAATAGAGGCTCATTGTGGTCTCATGCATGTCTGAGTGCATTAAACTCGCTTAGGATTTATTCAAGAATGGATTTCGATGAGGGGGGAGCAACTATCTTCTTATACACACAGTCGAAGACAAAGAAAAGGAAAGACACTGGGGGGAGAAACTGAAGGAGAGAGAAGAAGAGAGAGAATGTGTGAAATCCCAGAAAATCAGCTGACTTTCAAGTGTCACAATTAATGACTTGGAAAAAAAGGGAAAAGGAACAGTGGAAATACCTGAAAGAATGGTATCACAGGAAAAAATATATATATATATATATATTGGTATCTTAGGATATATACATATAGGGCAACAACGCAGTCTGAAGTACTGTAGCTGCTCACTTAACTAATCTTACTTGTCTCAGTCTGCTCAATCTTGGTGATGTCAGTGCCCTAAACTATGTTATGATGGACTATTTCACATCCAGAGATGAAGGATCGAGTGATGAAGTTACTAAAGAGGAGGAGTCCGATGACAGTCTGTTTTATGCACAGTGCGCAAACAATTGCGCTGCACTCACTTTTACTACAAGGTAGGCTGCATTATTCTTGCTATCTAAACATAAAAGGGGTGATCAAAAGTTCGGAGACTATGCCGATGATAAACAACGGAAAACAGATGTTACTCTGTGTGTATAATGATGCAGTACAGTGCTCCTGATTTGACAGACAGCTCTCGTTAAACCCGTAAAGTGAAAGTGAAAGCCGTCTCACTTTAAAGCCATTTTTCTCAAAAATTCCATTCCTGAAAATCATCACTATCAGCCAACTTAAGATAGCCATAACTTTGGTTACTTTCAAGCTATGGACAAAATAATGGTTTTGAAAAGGGCTTGAACCCCGCTTTCATATGGTATCAAAACCAAAAAACGGTAAAATTTCACCAAGTCGAAGACATGGTGAAATTTATATATATATATATATATATATAAGCCATACACTATCTCACGTCTGTGAGTGTAATATTGCATTTATACAACAGTTCGATGGCACGAGAGTGTAAATACATCAACAAAATAACAACAGAGTGTCTTTAAAAACCTTCTTTTGTGCAGAACTACTTCCTTCTGCCACAGATTCAAATCTAAAGTTGAAAATTTAACAGCTGAGCCCAAGCCTCCATTACTAATTCCAAAACGTCTCTTTAGAAATAACAACAAAGGAACGTTGAGTTGCTTCATTGAAAGCTTGTTGTATTACTGTATTATGTAGAGTATTATGAGAAAGAGATGAACTGAGCAACTATGATTACCTGCATCTGACACAGCATTCATTCTTCAGTTCGGTCTGTATTCACAATAAACATTGGTTTAAAGGGATAGTTCACCCAAAAATGAAAATTTGATGTTTATCTGCTTACCCCCAGCACATTCAAGATGTAGGTGACTTTGTTTCTTCAGTAGAACACAAACGAAGATTTTTAACTCAAACCGTTACAGTCTGTCAGTCATATAATGGCAGTCGATGGTTACCAAATCTTTGAGAGTAAAAAAACATACAGCATCTGATGCGTGACACGTGTACGCGCTCTGGCGTAGTATACTCAGGCGCCGGAAGCCATCTCTGTGCAAAATGTAAACAATGAATGACGTATAAGCACAGATCGCTTCCGGCGCTTGCGTATACTACGCCAGAGCGCTTACACGTCACGCGTCAGATGCTGTGCATGCGCTCGGGACAGTAGGATATAGCGGTGAATCAGAGGTAAAATATGATATAAATACTGTTCAGTTTCTCGCACAAACCTTTCTTTTCATGTCTTAGGACAACAGAGTATTGTCACGAGTCACAGGGTTTAATTTGGTTTTGTTTGTGTATGTTTTTTTTGTTTTTACTCTCAAAGATTTGGTAGCCATTGACTGCCATTATATGACTGACAGACTGCAACGGTTTGAGTTAAAAATCTTCGTTTGTGTTCTACTGAAGAATTCTATGAAGTCACCTACATCTTGGATGCCCTGAGGGTAAGCAGATAAACATCAAATATTCATTTTTGGGTGAACAATCCCTTTTAATGTCTGCTGAGGAAAGGATTATCTTTGTCATAACCTTAATATCCTTAATTAGTATCTATTAAGGGTGATTTTGCTGCTCAGTGCATTTGTTGTTTGCTGCATCAAGCTGTTGTTGAAACTAAAAATAACTTCCTTTTATAGCATCTTTTTAATATTTTAGTTTGACTATTACTGAATAGTGAATAAAAAAAAAAAAAACTTAATTAAATAATAATAATAAAGGCAGGTTTACATCTTGAATTCTATAATCTCGATATAAACTCGCAATTCTGAGAAATTAAGTCAATTCTGACTTTTTTTTCTCGCAGTTCAGACTTTTTTCTCAGAATTGTGGGATCTAAACAGTTCTGAGGAATTAAATAAATTATGACATTTTTTTTTTTAATCAAAGAGTTTGTATCTCGCAATTGACTATTTTTCCTCAGAATTGTGAGATTAAAAAAAATCACAATTGCAAATTATAAAGTCCAGTTATGACTGATATGTTCTCAGAATTTAAAGTTTATATCTCACAATTGTGACTTAATAACACACAACTGTGTGTAGCAAAATCACAACCGTGAGATAAAAACTTGCAATTCTGAGAATTAAAAGTCACAACTGCAAGTTTATATCGCAGACTTTATAACTTGCTACTGCGAGTTTATATCTAGCAATTTTGACTTTATAACCCATAGTTGTGAGTTCATATCTTACAATTCAGAGAAAAATGTCACAATTACCTTTTCCACCACATTTTTTATTCATTGGCAGAAACAGGCTTTCATAGACTATTGTGCATGTTATTGTAAACAGATTTGAATTCAGGGGAAAAAAAAAAAGAAACATTACGTGACAATACTGTTCTTAATCTCCTCCTGTCCACTGTACATTAAATAGCATCTCGAGCAATAAAACCTCCCCCTTTTTCAATTTAATCATAGTGGGAAAAACGAATTAAATAGCAGTGATAGAACAGTAAATTTCTTATACGAGCTGTCAGACGTCCAATCCCGCATGTGCATCTCTACACTTATTTGTGTGCACACGAGCATGGAGTGGGCTGGTCTCTTCTGGACGAACCATGGGAGTGACAGTTTGGGTGGCCAGACAGTGTTGCTCTGACGAGGTGACAGACGGCCACTCATGCACACGAGGGGGTGGGTGACATCAGTATTCACTCATAGCTTCTTGACCCCAGATGACCTTCCCCTCTCAATTCGCGCCACACCTCTCCCGGGCAGCCCCTTCCTCTACAGGCACGGCGGGAGATGCACGCATGTTCCCTTGAATGAAGTTATTGATGGCTTTATCAGCCTTTCGGCTCCTGTGCTGCTTCAGTGGTGCGTTTACAGGTATAATGCTGACAAGGAGTATGATAATGGCCATCGCTGATCATACACATCTTTTCAACCTTCACAGCACAGAATAAATTGCTTCTCACTTATTTATCCTGCATAATAGGCTCTGGGAATAAAACCTGGGTGCGGCCGAGTGGGAGCCACTGCCTGAATTAAACGTGATAATAAAGGTCGATGTCTAAGACACAGAAAGAAAATAACAGTGGAAGCAGTCGCCTAGGGCCCAACGTGCTGGGGGGCCTGGTGTGATGGTCCGTAATAAATGACAACATCCAACATGAGCGTGTTTAGCACTTTGTGGATGCTGGAGTGCTTTTTCTGGGCAGAAACAGTGTCTGTCTTTTATAAAGTATAAGGCTTGTCGTGATATTTTATATTAATATATTGATATAATTTAAAATATAATTTGTTCCAGTGTTGACACAGCTAAATTTTCAGCAGCTGTTTCTTAAGTCTTTATTGTCAAATTGTGACTTTAACTCACAATTCAGATTTTTTCTTGCAATTGCGAGTTTACATCTTGCAATTCTGACTTTTTTTCTCAGAATTGTGAGACATAAACTCACAATTCTAGAAATGAAGTCAGAATTGCGGGATATAAACATAATTTCAAGAAATACATTTAGAATTACGAGAAACTGAGGGGGAAAAGTCAGAATTGCAAGACAGAAGGTCACAATTTGTCAGTTCTGACTTTATAACTCACAATTCCAAGTTGCGACTTTATCGCAACTGCAAATTTATTATGTTTGATGCTGAGGGGAAAAAAGACTGATATTTTCTCAGAATTGTGAGTTATTAAATTAAAATTGTGAGATATAAATTTGCAATTCTGACTTTTTTCCTAAGAATTGTGGGATATGAACTCAGTAACTCAAGAAAAATTGTCAGAATTGAGGGATAAAGTCACAATTTACCAATTCTGACTTTATAACTCGCAGTTCCGAGTCACAACTTTTTTATCATAGTTACAAATTTATAGCTCACAATTTCGAGTTGTGGCTCTGCGTTGTTCGCAATTTTTTAATGTCCAATGCTGAGGCAGGGGGGAGACTCACAATTGTGAGTTAAGTTAAAATTGTGAAATATAAATGTGCAATTCTGACTTTTTTGTCCCTCATAATTGCAAAATATAAACTCACAACTGTGAGAAATAATGTCAGAATTATGTGATAGAAACTTGCAAATGTGAGTTGTAATGTCCAATGCTGAGGGGAGATATTTTCTCAGAATTGCAAGATATACACTCTTAACCCTGATTTAATAATTTGCAGTTAAAATTGTGAGATATAAAAAACAAAAACAAAAAAAAATGTAGTTTACATCTTGTATTTTTTAGGTTTTTTTTGTTTTGTTTTTTTTCTCGCAACTGTGAGTTTATGTCTCACAAATCTGAGAAAAAAGTCAGAATTGCTACATAAAAAGTTGGATCAATAGGTGTTATAGTGCTCTATACATACTGTTAATTTGTTTGTAAAGTGCCACAAAATAGTAATGTGTGTGCGTGCTTGTTTTAATATGCAAGCCTAATCACTTTTGCATCTGTTGTACCACATAAGTAAAGACATGCAGCTTTTTTTACAAAAGAAGGAAACCACTTAAGTAGAGTCATTCTTTCATTCATTTCATATTATGAGAATTTTAAGCAGTGCCCATTTTCCTCCACAAGCACACAATGTCCAGTCTAGTACCTGGAAAAGCCCAGTTGGAGTGGGTTGCAATCTGTTGCTTTTTTTATCAGGCCTCGGGGCAGAGAGGAAATGAAATCTGTTAACAGTATTTCACATCAGGTACAGTGCTTCCACCCCTCCAGCCAATGACACTGTGGCCTCTTGTGTGATTAGCACACAAAAAACGACCTGCTTTCAGGGTCATAGGTCAAAGTTCAGAGGTTATGCACACCAGCCGTGCTTGTGCAGAAAACTCAACAGCTGCACATCTGAACGTTTGTCATATGAAGATTGCCAATCCTGCCAAAACAAACACTGGCTTTAGAAAGCAACTAATAGGACATGAGTGGATCACGAGGGGAAATGGAGGGAAAGACAGTCAAAAAGAAACACTAAAAAGACAGATAAAAATATTGAGGTAACATTGGCTAATTAAAAGCCTTTTCTATAGCTGTCTATGTACATAAAATCAAGCAAAGAAGAAAACTCTACACTAACTGCCATGAGTACCATTTCTGCAAAGTCCTATGTGTACAAAGAAAATAAACCTAAATTAGTCTGTATTATAATGAAAGCTTCCCGTGACATAAACCGCAGAAGAATTATAATAATGTTGGTTTGCTTTGTTGAAAATGAGAGAAAATATGAACGAGAAAAAGACCTGAGGGATTCCTGCACTGAATATCATTGAATATGATGATTAATAATTGAACATTGTAAAGTATTGATTTAAAACAAGTCCATTCCCTATGAAGCAGTGGGACACATGCTTTCATTAAAAGCTTTGTGATTTAATAAAAACATAAACTTATCACTGAAATGCACATTAGGAGACCATTTAGGGAAAAGATGTAGGAACAAATGTGTATTTCTCTTTGTAAATGTGTACATCTGAACTGTTTTCTTGATGTATTAGATATGCATCAAGGGGATAGGAAATGATTATTCCTAATATATTTTTGACTGTACAGAGGGTAATGTCATGTATCAGACAGCAATAACCAATAAATCATATTCTATCATCCAGACTCCAGACATCCAGGCGAGAGCAGGCACTTGTGTAAATGAAACGCATTGCTCTGCTTTCAGTGGGTGTCACTCTACTTTTCTCCAGAGATGGATGTCTGCATTTACCATGTGTTAGTCAAATCATGTCTCTCACAGCAAGAGATTTATATGAATGTATGTGTATGAATATGGAAATACATTGATATATAGGGAGTCTAAAGCTGTGTTCCAAGACCTTGCGAGCTGGTTTGCTTATAACAGGCCATTCACACAAATTCAAACACATTTTTACATTTAATAATGTAAGACGCACAGCAGTGGAATGAAAAAGTCTAGAGATACATACTGTAGCTATCTAGATATATAGATATATGGTATACAGAACTTCTTTTAACTTGTGCACTATATTTCATAATACCCTTTGATGCATGAGACACTCCACACAAGCACATTTGATGTGACCGCTGCAGGCAAACACACACGCATGCAAACACAATAGAAAAGCATCACAGTTGAATGCAAACATGCTTATAGTATGACTTATATGGAACATTTTATATAGGTGGCAACTGTGTTACACAAACAGCATTTAGAAACTCAGCGCGGTTATTTTCAATACAACTTGGAATGCAAAAATTAAAAAAATAAAACACTGGTATGATGCCAAAGTGTGCAACTTTTGGTTGCAATTTTCAGTCGAAGGGCAACAAGGGAAGCAATTTAAGTCTTCACTGCTTTCCTAGCGATAAGGAGAGGAGAAAAGAATGGGAAGATGCCTGTGGACAAATAAAACTTCCTAAAGACCTGTGTCCACTTCCAGAACAAAAATGTACAGATAATGTACTCACCCCCATGTCTTTCTTTCTTCAGATGTAAAAAAAAAAATGTTTTTTGAGGAAAACATTTCTTCGCCATATAGTGGACTTCTATGGTGCCCCAAATTTGAACTTCCCAAATGTAATTTAAATGCGGCTTCGGATCCCAAATGCGGTTGTAAATGATCCCAGCCGAGGAAGAAGGGTTTTATCCAGCGAAACAATTGGTTATTTTCATAAAAATAATACAATTGATATACTTTTTAATGTCAAATGCTTGTCTTGTCTTGCTCTGCCTGAACTCTGTTTTTTTCCGGTTCATAACAGTTAGTGTATGTCGAAAAAAAACTCCCATCTCATGTTCTCCCTCAACTTCAAAATTGTCCTATATCGCTGTTTTACTTTTTTGTTGAGGGTGTTTGATCTTCTTTGCATGTTCACATTGCAAAGACTGGGTCGGTACTTCTGCAGCGATGTAGGATGATTTTGAAATGATTTTTGAAGTTGAGGGAGAAAATACGCTTGGAGTTTTTCGACATACCCTAACTGTCTTGAACCAGAATACACAGAGTTCAGGCAGAGCAATACAAGACGTTTGAGGTTAAAAAGTATTTAAATTGTATTTTTTTTTTTAATGAAAATAACCAATCGTTTCGGTAGATAAGACCCTTCTTCCTCGGCTGTGATTGTTTACAACTGCATGTGGGATTGTTTGAAGCCGCACCTAAACTGCATTTTGGAAGTTCAAACTCGGAATTTCATCCGGAATTTCATCCGTTCTACACATATTCATACTATAAAGAACATATTTTTAACGGCCACAAATTAAGTTCAAATTCAAATGTAGTATCTATTCAGACAGTATGCCATTTTGGTTATTGGCTTCAACATAGCTGTCAGTAACGCTTTTTATTTGACTAAATTAATTGAATTATGAATAAATGAAAGTGGGAATGAAGTACATATTCCAAGAAATAAGGTTTATAAGGTCAAACTGCAGTAGTGGGTCAAAGGGCACAAATGCCATAAAAGTTCACCTTAACCTAGATGAAGCCATGAGTCCATGTCACAGCTCCACTGAAAACTGGAAAGTGTAGCTCTATAGCCATTAGGGGCCAAAGCACCTAACATTGTAAAAAAGTCAATACGAGACTGAAATAATGTATTGTATTGTATTGGCAAAAACTAGTGCCAAAACCTGTACATTTCCATTATTCTACCACCCACTGCTACTTAAAATCAATGAGAGATGGGTATGGCGGTGGGGGTTCTACTTTATATTGACAGAGGCAGTAATGACACAGTGGGAAATGGGATCAGGACCCAAGACAGGTCCAAATCAAACTTGTATCTTCCACATGAAAACACCAGATTGAGTACATATGCTAACAGCTAGGCCACAGCTCTCACCATTAAGCTCTTAAATGTGTTTTGTTCGATTAAAATGCTATTTGGGGGCTTCAGGGAGAACACAGATGTGTTTTCTTTGAAACCATTGAGGCAATAGGCTGAACTGTATGTGTAGTTGGTACTACCTGCATCAGTGTTGTAAAGGTAGAAACAGAGGTTGTGGTTGTGACATTAGAAAAGCCACTTATATTAAAGAGCCAAAGGCTCAGAATAGTTGAAGAGTTGGCTGGAAGCCTATACCAATGCCAAAAACATGCACCCCTGATTGTCCAAAAGGGCAGAGCTCAAACACACAAAAAAGAACCAAAAAAAGAAAGAACAAGCACAAGTTACATTCTTTTAGCCTATGTTTGAGCATGTTAACAAAACCGTTGTTGGTAGACTTCTGCCAAGAACATCAGAGAAGATATATAGTGAAAATTCACAGAATATAGACACTTTGAGGACAGAAACTGGAATGAATGAATGAATGAATGAATGAATGATCCATCCAGGGAGAAAAAAAAAATCTGTGGTTAGCACATAACTTTAACGGGGTTTGACTCCCAATTAATATAATGTTCACAGACTGTGTGCGTCAAGCCAGAGAGAAATCCTTCTTATTTCCTGAAGAAAGACTAAATATTTGTACAATATCTGCAGTGAATTATTGGAACTTAATTCATTTTACTTTTTAAAAATCCAAAATTGGATAGTTCACCCAAAAATGAAAATTCTGTCATTAATTACTCAAAATCCCGTAAGACCTTTGTTCATCTTTAGAACACAAACAAAGACATTTTTGATTAAATCCAAAAGAGACAGAAATGTAACTGATACGTTCAAGGCCCAGAAAGGTATTAAGGACATTAAAATGGTTAAATAAAATTATTATTATTATTTTTTTTTCCATACAAAAAGTATTCTTGTAGCTTCGCAACATTATGGTTAAACCACTGATGTCACATGGACTATTATAACGATGTCCCTTTTAACTTTTCTGGTCCTTGAACGCAATAGTTTCGTTGCTGTCTTTTCAGGGTCACAAAGCTCTCAGATTTCATCAAAAATATCTTAATTTGTGTTCCGAAGATGAACGAAGGTCTAACATGCTTGAAACGACATGAGGGTGAGTAAAAACATTTTCATTGATGGGTGAACTATCCACCTATATGTTTTTTACTTACTGGGTGTTTTCCTTCTTGTGTGGTTCTTTTTCATTTGTAACTGGTATACATTGTTAAAAATAGGCCTAGGGGCAAACTAACTCAGCTTTTCAACTCTTCTGTGAAATCACATTGCAGAAATAAAAGAGAATTGAACGTGCCTCTGGCGTTGTATACACAGGTAGCCCTTCACACACGAAAGCATGTAAGGGTTAATCCTCCGTGTTGAATATGCTCCTGCCTAATCGGCTCGCTGTGAAGAGCCACTGTACATAATGCGCAAAGCGCGGAGCGTTAATCCAGGGCGGCGCTCTTCCAGAGTCTGGCCTTTGCGATGTGTGGCTATGGAGATAAATGAGGCTACGGGGATTAAATCGTCCCAAACGCACTGACTGGTTAATTGAATCCTCCCTGGGGAGGCCCTCCCAGAATAAGAGGTGTACTGTTGAGGGGAGCTAAAGGGCTTTTTTTTTACCTCTAGGTAGGGCACCTTGGGAATGTTCAGTGGGTCAGGATATAGGTAAGACAAATCGCTTTCCCATTCCCAGCCTCTCAAAGGCAGATTATAAATAGGGTATCATACTTCTTGAATCTCTGGGTGGGCACAGACATAGACACTGCGGTGGTCTTTACATTTCTCAGATAAAACAATCTTGCCTCTAGGGCGGCGATAAGGAGCAGACTTATTTGTGCAGCAAAGCCATTGTCTGTGTATGTAAGAGAGGGACGGGGTGAGCAGCAGCTCATTATCATTTAAAAAGAAAGGCACCGAAATGAGCTGTTTTTGACAAGGTAAACTAGTGTTGTTTTACATAACCGTTGCAGAATTTTAGTATTTTGCAGACATTTCATTAAGAAATTAATTGATGAAAAATGCAATTGCCTGTGACAGACTGTTACAGTGTCTTTTGTGACTGGTAGTAAGCTATTACTCCAGGGTATATACAAGAATCATGGAGTTAAATGTAAAACCTTTTTAAGACCTTTTCAAGACTCTTTCCATACATTTTAAGACATCATCGCCATTTTAAGTTTTAACTGGTTACACAGGCAACACTTTAACTTACATTTACTATATATTGATTGTAAGATAGCACAACTAAACAGTCTTAGTTTGCTTTCATTAGTTTGCTTAATTTAGCTGTTCACACGTGACGCCAGAGCGATTCAGAAGTGCAGAATTGCACTGCACTCTCTACGAAATGGATAAGTTTATAATCTAATTCATACGTAATAAACCTTGTTAACATTGTTAAAACTAAATATTGAGTGACTGATATCATCTTTGTCATGGAAAACACTTGCTGGTTTGCAGTTTTAACATACGTTTTCTTAAATTTATTTTCAAGATCTGAGGTAAACTATCTGCTGTTGCTTTCAGTATGGCTATACGTGTCATGCAAAATGATATTCAAACTCACATTAGACATTCTCAGCACATAATCAGTACCTGAGATTGTAACTGTCATAGTTTGTGTTGTTGTTCCAGCTGAGACGTCGCAGAAATAGCAATCATTTCTAAAACAGAAATTTTGTGTGTGGCCCTTTTGGCTAGCTAAAACAAAAACTCCTTTTATTGTGTGCCCCGGCATCGCGCAGGACACTGTGTTATATTGTAAGACGTGCTCCCTTTACACAAAGTGCATGTGATCGCAAAATCGAAAGTGAAAGTAAACAGCAAGCTTTATTTAGCTTTATTTAAAGGCAATGTAAATTAATTGTGAGTAACTGTTGCTGTCATTATAGATCTTTTTCAGAACCAGCCGCTATTAAAACAATCTGGCTGCGTCCACGGGCCAGATATTATTGCTGGCTGGCCAGTTTTGGCCCGTGGGCCGCCTGTTGCCGATCACTGCCCTAAAGAATTATACCAACTTGTGGAAAATAGGCATTGGATGTCCCCTTTAACTAAACAGAGAGAACAAATTTGTTTAACATGGCCACAATTTAAGTATATCAAAGCAACAAGTTAATAAAACATTGCCACAAATTAATAAGTTGTAGAGAAAAAGTCTTAATTCGTAGCTACAATATCTATTTTTTTTAGCATATCATATGTGTGTCATGCTACAGTGTAGAGAAATCACACACGAAGAAGATAATGAAGGCAAATAGTCTTTAATAATCCACATTAAGGTAAATCTACGGGCAGGTAGGTGACATGTAGAACATCGATGTATAATACCGTATAATATGATAATATTATAAAAATTAGTGATCAGACTAGAACTTAAATACACTGGCAAATGAAGATAATTGACAAGACACACCTGAACATAATGACACAATCAAAGGGAGACAGAAACTAGGTCAGGGAACATGTAAGGAAAGAAAACAAACTAAAAGTCCCAGTAGTGTGACAGTTAGCTCCCCTCCCCGAAGGCGCGACCTTACGCCGCAGAAACAACAAAGGACGGGACAGAGGAGGGATAGTGACAGGGGATGGCAAAGTGCAGGCAGACAACCAGTGTGGTGATGATGGATGGAGGAGCCACAAAGGAATCCGCAGGAACCACGGCGGACTAGACAAAGGGAGGAGCCAGGACGGAGACAGAAGTAGCCAGGGTGGGTCAGACGGAGTGAGGACTTGGAGCAGGAGGAGCCAGATGGGACCCAGGTCGCAGCCATGAAGGCGATCTACAGTGGAGCCGACGGAGGGAGGAGCCATGGGGGAGGAAGGGCTGATGACTCTAGGGGGCTGAGTGACAGCGACGGAGCAGGTGGGAAAGAAGTCCGGCGCGGAGACAGAGAGCCAATGATCCAGGGTGACGGCAAGGATCTGGACGGCCAAAGTAGAGCAGATGGCTCTGATGACTAGATTAGGGATCCGGAAGGCCGCGGTGGAGCCGGAGCGACAGAGGACCAAGGTGGAGCCAGAGGGAAGGAGGAGCCTGACAGAGCTGGCGGGACGAGGTCTAGCTGGAGGAGTGGAATTCCGAGGCAGCGGATGGTCAACGACTGACCAAGGCGGAGCTGTAGGGATGAAGGAGCCCGGCGGAGCCGGTGGACTGATGGGCCACTATGGAGAGGAGGAAGCTAGTAGCCATGGTGAAGCCGATGAGTCGATAGGCAGAGGCAGAGTCTAAGACTCAGAGGTTGGAACCCATTGCACAGATGGTGAGCTGAGGGGCTGACAGGAAGCAGCGGTGGTGGAGCTGAAGAAACAGGGATGACAGGAGAAGACAGGAGGAGACAGGAGGAGGCAGGAGAGGGAGGGTGGGTGGGATGGAAACTGTGAGCACCAGTGCTTTCTGGGATGGTATGTGCTGCCCACACACTCCAGATTGCAACTCCCAACACCGAAAGTGCAGGGGACATGGGAACATCCTCTGTGGTCGCAACAGGACAAACAGACAGCTCAAAAATGGCCTCCTTGGCCAAAACATTATAGATAGAGAGTTCAGGGCAGACTGACAGTTCAGATGATTGAGGGACTAGAGTGGGCATGTCCGCATATAAATCCAAATCAAAGTCTATTAAGTCCTCTAAAAGCTCACTTTCAGCAGTGATGCAGTGGGCGCGGCTTTCCTCCAAGCCCTTGTGCTCCCTTGTTTAATCCACCGGTGCACGCTCAGTTGCCGGCTCTTGCACCTGGTCAGACAGGTCAGGCTCTAGCTCCAGGGCAATCCTCTCTCCGGCGATGGCTCGTCGGTCGTGGCGGGTTTGGCTCTCCATCTACATTGGGCTTAGGCTCCACACAGCTGGGTGATGGTGGGCTAGGCTCTGGGTCAAGCTGTGCTCTGGATCAGGGCCAGACACTCTCCAGACACCGGTGTCTGGTAGGGCAATAGGGCGATGGAAGTTTCCCCCAATCCAGAAGAGAGACGTCAGCATTTCATCATCCAAGGTGGTGGTAGCAGTGAGAAGGCTGAAGTCCCATGTGAAACTCTTCAGATCCTGGCCCCTCTGAGCCAGAGCAGTGAATTTCACGGCCAGCTTCATAACAAAAAAAACTAAAGAATAACGTTTAAAACAAAACACAGGGAAAACGGTGCATACTATCACGTCCTAGTCCTGTATTCTGTCACGCTACAGTGTAGAGCAATCATGAACAAAGAACATAATGAAGGCAAATAGTCTTTAATAATCCAAGGCAGGTAGGTGACACACATAGAACATCAAGGTATAAATACAGGACAAAGAAACAGCGATCAGACTAAAACTTAAATACACTGGAAAATGAAGATAATCGACAAAACACACCCGAACATAATGACACAATCAAAGGAAAACACTGTGGGAGACAAAGGGAAACTAGAAGTCCCAGCGGTGTGAGATTGTGGGGCTCTGTACTATTCCATGTTTCAATATAGCAAATATACCTTATATAATGCTCAATCCATGATAATGCACCACTTACATCAGTAATATAATCTTAATATTAGAAACCATTTTCCTTGTATAACAACCCAACAGATGCATGTCACATGTAGCTCTGTGTTCACATTTGAGACCACACCCACCACCAGCACCTTTATTTCACTGGGTTAAACACATTAAATCATCTACAAATATCGTCAACTGACCCCAAAAATGATCCCATCACCTCTAGGGGGGCTACAGAGAGCTGGGATCTGACACAGTGATAAGCATCTATCTGCCAAGCCACTGAGCCATAAAGCCGTACCAATGTGCATTTAGAGGCTGCTCACATCAACTGAGCAGACATCACTAAACGATTGCCGTGAGGTGCCTTCAGGTTATTTTATTACTTTGTTGGAATTAAGTTATAGATTAAAAAAAAAAAGTGGAAATTGCACTATACATCAAGACTAGCTCCGCTGAATAAAGGATTTGTCACCGGGAGCACTCCATCACTGTGTGGAGACATCCAAGTTCATTAGCATTTCCACAATGGTGCTCTGTCGTCTAATGGAGACGCAAAATCAAAAGACAGTCACTTAAACGAAACAACAGAGCTGCGGCTCACATCCATGATTTAAGCTGTGCTAGTGGCCTTTTTAATAAATAAATATTAAATCTTCTGTAACATATTAAACAAATAATAAACATAATAAACAAAGACAGCACAGAAGTACAAATGAACCTTTCAAATGAAAAAGTCTTCTGTCGCTGCTTATTGAAATCAAAAAGGTACCAAGTCTTTGGTGCTAATGCAAAATACTATAAAGGTGACCAAATACTTCAGTGTTTTGGGTTGTAGTTAATTACAGAATATTAATTAACAAGATAGAAACAATTCCATTTGCTTAATCAGATTAGAAATGCTTACTTGATTCATGATTAGCATGTTAATTAAACCTCTCTTCGACTATTTTAAGTGCAATCCTTTCCAAAGCTAATAGCCAGGAAGCTAATTCTAAATTCACAAAGCTAATTCAACAGGCAGACTGAACAGGAGCCAAATCTGGGCAGAAAAGCTTAAAAAAAAGAGATAAAGAAAAACTTTTAAAAGCTTGTTATCACTAGACTTTCAGATGAGCCATTTAAAATGACTATTTTGATTGTTTTGCTTTTATGCTAATCAATTTAATTACTGTATGTAGTAGCATCCACTTGTGAAGTGTGATTAAGGGATAGTTCACCTAAATATGAAAATTCTGTCATAATTACTCACCTTCATGTTGTTCCAAACCCGAAAGACCTTTGTTAATCTTCGGAACACATAATATGATATTTTTGATGAAATCTGAGAGCTTTCTGACCCTGCATAGACAGCAACACAACTATCACGTATAAGGCCCAGAAAGGTAGAATAGGTTAAAAGATCAACATAGTCCAAAATAGACAGAATTGTCATTCTTGATTAACTAACCCTTTTTAATTGCTTTGTGCACTGGCAGTGTGCAGTTTCATGGCTCTTTCTTAACACACTTTTGTTTTAGAATAATTTCAGATTAAAAGTTGTACTTTAAAGTAGCCTACATGTTAAATCATTATGTGTAAAATAATTTACAAAAGTACACTTATTTTGGTTTGCTGAGCAACTAAAGCAAATGCACTTAAATGTAATTTTATCTTTAGTATGTTATTCAATATTATTACATTTAAAGTTAATATACTATATGTTAAAGGTGCTACATTGTAGTTTTATTATTACAAATGTGTAATTAGAAATATATTTAAATACAAAGCATCTAAGTTTCAGTAGAAATGCTTATATTTTTTTCAGTACATTCAGCACTACACTTTCACACTTTGTGGTGTCTATAAACAATTGTTTGCATTTAAACATATTTCTACTTTTATAAAAAAAATATGCTAAAGTCTAATTCTTTTATAAGGGTCATAAATCTATTCTATACCAATCCCTGTGATGGCTAAGTTTGCACCTCCTCCATATGGTGGCAGTATTCCAAAGCTGTCTAAACAGAGCCCACCTTCTCCCCGCAGCCCCTCTATACTCCAGTTTGCTCAACAGAACAAAGGACACAGTCAGTTTCATCTCAGCTGCCAGTCATTTAGTGATATTTAACCAAATATTGCTCTACACGCAGCACACGGCCTGTGTCAACTAAGGCCAATGCACACAATGAAAATACAAGACAACTGTAATGGAGCATGGAAGATTGAAAGGATTCTTTGTCAGTAGCTCTGAATAAAAGTATTTTAAGATGCTGCAGTATATTTTGTATTGCTATTGTTAAACTGTTTTTGAGCTGGTACAACTGCTACACATCCAGTTCCAGTAGAGATATGCACATATACAAATATTCTAATAATGCATTGCACTTCAGTTGTACAATGTAACAAATGAAAGATTGCTACGGCTTTAGAAACACAATACATTTGCATAAAAGAGTGACAAAATGATTATATCCCCATCAGTCAGTAGTTAACTGCACTTTTACTGTGTAGGAAATAAGACCAAAAGCCCCCATATTGAGCATGGATGAACTGTAAATGGTGAAGGCCCATTAGAATTCATTAGGCGTAATTGGGAGGCACTTATTACCTTCCAAAGGCGAGTGAGAGCTCGTTCCAACCAGCTAAGACCTGAGCATTACGCTAATTCTTCATTTTCTTTCATAATATTATCTCTTTCTGAGGAAGATCATTTAAATGTTAATAGACAGCTTCCCTCTGCTGTGAAGCTATCAGTGTCACTCCCTAGGAGTGCTGAAGCCGTCGTACGTGGGTCAAATCCACAACAAGGCTCGATTCCACAGAGACACAAGTCTTTCTCTTATATTTCAGCAATGAGAAATGTTCAAACAAAATCGTGACTGCACTAGCTACTAAATGAAAGCTCATCATTAGCAGACCTAAACCAACCAACAACACACTGAGACTGATTAGAATACCAATATATTTTACAAAAAAATTTGTTTGTTTATTTAGGCTTCAAAATCCAAAAAGCCAATGGAAATGGGTTTTGTTAAGGTAATAAGGGTGATTCTAATTCAATCAGAAATCAACGGATAGATTCTAAACTAGTACGTTAGTAACCAACATACTTTCTGGTTTTTGCGAGTGTAATAAGATCCACATTGCTTTGTGGATGCAAGGTGGTTAATAACTGGTTCAAGTCAAAAGAGCTTTTTTTTTATTTAAATATATTCCTGTCTATGTGATTTTTTCCCCTTCCCTTTTATCCACCAGTGAAACACTTAGTAAAATGAGTCTGAACACTTAGTAAATTGACAACACACCTCCACACAGTTTGAGGTATCATTTATATCCACAGCACAAATGGTGCACAAGTCATACACCAAAGTTGTATACATATGGTTTTTATTCAAAGGTATATTTTGTCAAATTTATGGTAAAAGAATAACGGCATCCTGTATTACAAGAAATTGTCTGTAAAATATGGCAACAACAACTTTTAAAGGGGACATTGGATATCCATGTTCCAAAAGTAGGTATGATTCTTTAGGCTCTTAATGAAATGTTTGCAACATAATTTAGTTAAAATTCCTCAATGGTCATGTAAACCAACACCCTTTTTACCTTGTCAAAAACAATTCTGTTCACAGTAACCCGTTTCAGTGCATGTCTCTTTAAATGATAATGAGCTACCGCTTCTGTTTTTTGTGTATTCGATGGTGCATCACCATCAAAAACCAGCCTTACGTTCACTTTTACATTCAACTACAAAACACCTGTACTGTTTATGAGACGTTGTTGACATTTAGAAAATGGCGAACAGTGTACAACAGGCTGAGGGGAATATGCTAATATGGGACAGTTCGTCAGCGGATGTGGGTGGGGCTTGAGCAATATGAAATCATACTGCTCAGAAAATCAAAACGGCTTGATAATTGAGTCTGTTTGGGTTTTGGGGGGATAAGAAAGGAGTGGATTTTTATCATTGTAGGGTGGGTGTGTGTTTTTACAAATTACATTTGTAACATTTTTACACTGTAAAAGTACAAATACAAAACTGATCCATAAAATCTGCCATACTGATGCACTTTTTAATGCAGTGATACATTGCTGCAATTGAATTTACTTGCTAAAAAAGCATTTCCTTCTATAAAGAAGAAGTAAGGGTGTAAAATCTATGCAACTTGTCCGTCAATCTTATAGATTGCACCAGACACAAATTATTAGCCGTTAAATTAGAGTCACAAGAAAGCATGATTGACAGCAACACCTTGAACTAATACTGTCTATTATAGGGAACAGGTTCCATCCCTGGCTCTCCAGGGTTATTGAGCTTTAAAGAGCCCCATCACCCCCTTTCCCCCCATAACCCAGCCCAGTTAATGAGGCTTCTCCAGGGGCAGAGGTTTACTCCAGAGGGGGTAAAGAGGCTGTCGTGTTGCTCATTTACAGGCAACACATAGCCATGACTGTCGCCTAATTGTGGGTCTGAACTGGCTCATTTGTTTTGATCGTTAAAATTCAGTTCAGAATGGATAACACCACCCCAGCTGCACACACACACACACACACTCACTTGCAAACACAAACACAGACCATTTACTAATGCAGCAGGGCTAGTAGCTTTTGTTGATTTGGAGTGGACTGTCCAACCTTTTGAATACACTATGATTTTTGGTACATATGTATCACCTTTATAGCAGTGGTTCTCGATCAGGGAGCCCGGGCCCACTAGGGACCTCAGCAAACTTCTAAGCGGCCTTCAAGATGACTTAAAAGGATAAGAAAAAAAACACGAATTAAAATAAGAGAAAAAAAAAAAATCAAGGTTTTTCTCCTTTTTAATTTACCCCCTCAAGATTTTTCAAAAAAAAAACAAGGGTTCTTTACACCACTGTCTTTAAACATTTGGATATACTAAGAATTGTGATTTTTTAGACCTGGAAAAGTAAAGGAAATTAATGCAATTGTATAACTCTGTGAAAATTAATTTTAAAACCATAATCATTATCCAGTAAATCATGGACAAAAGGAAAATGTTGGGTTGGGTTCTTAGTAGGACTGAACAATTAACTGGAATAAAATTGAAATTGCAATACTGGCTTAGTGCGATTATCAAATCACAAAGGCTGCGAAATGCTGCTTTACATGATTTCCATCTCTGCAAGCACTGTGTGCATTTTAAAACACAATATTCACCAAATTTCTAACCAGATATTTAATGAGAAGCATTTGTAAACCTTTTGCCACAAACAGAGAAGTTTTAACCCTGTGTTTTTAAGCCAAAACATTTAACATTAACATCTGAAAATGAAGATATTATGACACAAATATTACTAGTGTCATTTTACAGTTGCAATGGGAAATAAAAAGTTACTGTTTTTACTTTCTTAAATATTTATTTTGTAATTTTACAATGAAAGTCTATGGCAGCCCATAGAACTGCTTTTGGCTATGAAATTTGGCACACAGAGGGCAGTCTCAATATTAAACAGTGTTGGGCATGTTATATTAAAAAAGTAATTAGTTATAGTTACTAGTTACTACTCACACATAGTAACTGACTTAGTAACTGAGTTACATCATTATAAAAGTAACAAATTACCAAAGGAAAATAACTATTGTAACTACTATACATATATAAAGCTTAATGGCCCAAATTTTAAATATCTGAACGTATACTTAGCATCAGCCTTTTCAAGCATTATAATATGACAATAATTTAGATATTAAAACTACTACGAATTCTACTACTAAAAACATGATAAAATGCACTAAGGATTAATGAATATACATGAATATTAATCATGTTGTCTGTGCTCGAACTGATTTGCTGAAATCAAAACAGGGATGATAATAGGTGAGCACCAGCCAATAAGATTACCATTTGTGCAGTAGTTCCGCCTACTACCGGAGAAACCGCCAGTTCTTAAAAGCTGAAGAATTCCACAGGAGCTCCGTTATTTTGACAGGAAAATACAACAAAGAATATTGTTTACATATGACTCGTCAATTCTGCATGGTATGTAAGTCTCTCTCACTGTATTTTTCTTTGCGTGTGTGTGAGACAAAGTGACGGCTAGTTCCTTCAGACTAGAGTTTACTTTTTGTCAAATACAAGTATGCTACGGATCCATTCAGATGAACTGAAAAACTAAAATTATATTAATATTATAATAAATAATAGTAATGTCACATTTTATTGTCAATAACGGTAACGGAAATTGACAAAATTTGCTTACAAATGGACATGAGGCTATATCTTTGCAGCGCTTTAACAGATTTTGACCAAACTTGGTATGTTATATCAAACATGACCTGAGGGCAAATGAGTAGTTTCAGCACAGCACCACCTACTGGTCAAAAGATGTAAAAATTTCAATCATAAGATTGATCTTGTTAGATTCAGAGCAGCATACCGAATCAAACAATACCCAATTTTCCTACGTCAGCCATTTTGAGCGTGGACCATTTCGAATTTTGTAGCAAAATGTTGTATTTTACAAACACTTTAGCTTTTTGTTATGGATTTTATCAATCTTATAGAACCAAATTTGCACTCATATTTCCGCTAAGCTATTTTTTTTCCCCTCTGATTCCTTGGCTCATACCAAGTTGAACACATACCAAAATTTAAACTTCTATGGTATTTTTTTTTTTTTTTTAATTTTTCGAACTCGTCCTAGACAGTTTGTCCAGTTTTCACCAAAATTGTCTCAGATCAACTTCAGAGCATTCTGCCAAAAAGTTATCAAAACGTTTTTGGTATACCAAACCGATTTCGTAAAGCGAATTTGACGAGGTTCAAAAGTGCAGAAATGAACATGAGACTACATCTCCAAAAAAAAAAAAGCTCAATTATTTTTTTCCCCTCAACAGTCTTGGGATGTCACTTTACTAAACTGGTCAAATTACACACTCATGAAAAGGACCCAAACATGTTTCTGTGCATTAAATCTTGTGAAGTGTTTTATATAATATAGATGAATATAAATAGGCTTTATTTACAGTGTTGGGTCACAACTTTGTCTAATGTAAATGGATCCCAAAGCAAAAACAGCTGAGAAGTATGTATTTATGCTTAACATTGCAGATATACAGCTCAGAATACACACATTAGCACATGCTTTCTAAAGAACAATGTGTACACACACACACCCTGGCATACACACACAAATACAAACACACAGAGCACCAATCCCTCTGGGGACCGCGCGATTGCTGTGTGTGGCACATTTCAAAGCATCAAACATCAAACCTGACTGAGCCTGAGATAGGAGCCCTTTAGCTGGCTGCTATTAAATATTGATGGACCAAAGATATGCAGATTGTTTATTGACTGGCTTCAGAGGGAAATGAGGGAAGGGCGCGTCTGTCTGGCCTGTGCCATTTCTGCCATAATCGCCTTGTCTGATTTTGGATTTCTATTTGAATGTGCGACGCTAAGGCTTTGTGTCACCCGTGGTTGTAATTACTAGACATAAACAAGCAATTAAAGGAATAATGAACTAAATATGCTGCCGAGCTTAAATGGTGTTTAGATTTAATGGGTTGGCATAGAAGAGAATAACCCCGCGGAGTGCCACACAAGTGCTCGGTTAATACCCACTAATAGCTTCAATTATTGCCAATTATTGCTTATTCAGAATAAACAAAGGGTGACATTTTTGTCACTTGACACGGCAATGACATTTTCCAGGTGCTGTTCTGCATCAAAACTAGAGAAAAATAAAGCAGAACTTCCTTTACGAGGTAAGAGGAGATGACTTTGGTGCCGTGTGATTTGCGCAATGGAAGTTACGTGGCTCTTAAGGAATCTGTCCTAAAACTGTAAGGCTAAAGAACGATGGCTAATTGCTGTTTGTATTCTGCCTTGGGATTCTAGTGTTCTCTATGCTAGCAAATATTTGGCCACTTGATCCATTCTATTTAAAAGTACTATTTAAGAAACAGAATGAGATAATTATACTAATTATGCTATAACAGGCTGACCACCTGTGTGTGCACAAAAGAGACCTTAGGGTTCAAGCGGGCCGAAAGAGCAGTCAGAAATACACAAATACACTTGGGGCAGCAGAGAAAAATGATCTGTGGTAAACAAGTGGATAAGTCTTATTTGGATAGTCGCCTAAAGACGATTTGGGGATTTACTTCTAATGTTTCATGATCGCTTTAACCTCATTTTAATGGTTTAATCGACATTAATCACACTGTAATCTTAATCTGAAAGTTTTTCTTCTAGGTTTCTAATATGATAATCACATAGGTAATGTGGAATTCTACACGATGTGACTGGCATTGTATCAAAACACTTGAGCGCTGCCTGTATTTACTATTTTTAGTCTTTATAGAGAGTCCTCCACTAATATTGGCACCCTTGGTAATTATGAGCAAAGGTGGCTGTGAAAATATACAGTATCTGTATCGTTTATCTTGATCTTTTATTAAAAAAATAATAATAATAATAAAATAAAATAAAAATAACCTTTGACTGAAATAAAACAACATAACTATGAAATAAATGTATTTCTCCAGTGCATTTTGGCCACAATTACTGGCACCCCTAGAAATCCTTGTGAGTAAAATAATATATTCCCATTAATATTTATATTTTTTTTAGCACACCAGAGTGAGTACGTGCATGAAATTGTCCAGCCATGACTTCCTGTTCCACAGGATTATACAAATATGAGGAACATAAAGGCCAAATTCTTTTCATCATCCATCACAAGTAGTAAAACTAGAGAACGTAGTTCTGATGTGCACAACAAAATTGTTGAGCTTCACAAAATAGAAAGTGGCTGTAAGAAAAGAGAAAAGTGCTAAAGCATTGAAAACCCCCATTTCCACCATCAGGGCAATAATTAAGAAGCTCCATTCAACTAAGATGTTACAAATATGCCCTGTTGAAAAAAATAGCATATGCTGGTTAGGTAGGTTTTGATGCTGGGATGCTGGTTTTAGCTGGTTTATGCTGGTCCTTAGCTGGTCATGTGCTGGTAAACCAGCAAGGACCAGCAAAGAGCAAAGTTACTTTTCCCCCCATTTATTGATTAAAAGCTCTCCTTTCCCCATGTTAAGTAATATGTTATTTCTAAAATAAATGTGAACATGCGTTAATTTATCTGTTAAATAATACAAATATCCTTTATGCATTTAATACCATTTTATTAACTGATGTCTTTGCTGCAGACCTTCGATGATCCAATTCAACCATACTAATAAGAAAAAATTACTCAAGATAATCTAACATTTGTTTTCCTTTTTTATTGCTGAAGAGTTGATATTTTTTCTTCCACGGTCTACTGTACAGACGTGAATTTACTTTTCTCAAAGCCTGAGGCTTTGAGTGTGAAAAGGCTTTTACATTTGCCAAAAATAAAACTTTTTATATTAAAAACAAACAAGCAAGCCCTGCCCAGATTAAAACAGTAACGCAAAAGTAAAGTAATGCATTACTTTCCATAAAAAAGTAACTAACATAATTAGTTACTTTTTTAGGGAGTAACTCAATAGTAACTTTCCCCAACACTGAAAACAAACTCCAGCATATTCAGTTGTCAGACAGGAACTGTCAAACTGGAAAGTCAAATGGGACTGGCTTCTATGGTCAGATGAAACTTAAAAAAAAAAAAAACCTTTTGGTAGCAAACCCACCAGATGGGTTTGGTGCAGACAGGGATAAAAAGTACCCCATGTCCACACGGTTAAATATACTGCTGGATATTTACTTATTTTTTGGTGTTTTTCCCTTTTATTACGATATGATAGTGGTGAGCAGACAGGAAGTGAAGCGGAACAGAGAGAGGGGTTGGGATCGGCAAAGGTCCTCAAGCCGGAATTCGAACTCGGGACGCCCGTAGTGCAATGGCACTATATGTTGGCATATTTGCCCACTAGGCTATCGGTACCGACTATACTGCTGGATCTTTAATGTTGTGGGCCTATTTTTCTGCTGGAGATCCTGGAGATCTTGTTCAGATTCATGGTATCATGGATTCTATCAAACACCAACAGATAAAAAAAAAAAAAATCTAAACTTGACTGCTACTGTTAGAAATCTTATAATGGGCCGTGGTTGGATCCTCCATCAGGACAATGATCCAAAACAAACATCAAAATCAACACAAAAATGTGTCACTGAGCACAAAATAAAGATTCTGTCTGCAACATAGAGCTGGGAATCTGAAAGATCTGGAGAGATTCTGTATGAAGAAATCATCTCTGATCTCTTGTCAGGTGTTTCTCCAAACTCATCAGGCATTATAGGAGAAAACTATACACATTTATTTCAAAATGAGATTTTCCCCCCACTTTCCATTGAATTACTTCAATGAAAGGTTAGAATTTTGTGATTTTTTTTAAATGTAAGACCAAAAGGATAAACAATGCAGACTCATTTTCACAGCAACCTTTGCTCATATTTACCAAAGGTGCCAATATTAATGGAGGGCACTGTAAAGGCTTTTTAAAACTGCAGACAGCCAAATTATGCTGTCTTATATTATGCTTCATTCTCACAGCATTTTGTGTAAATTTGTATAAGGCACTCGCTAATTCAGTATGCTAATTCTAGACATGGACAACTATATTGACTTCCATTCAAACCCTTCCAAGATGGTGGTGCTGTTGACATATGGAAGCCAAACACAGAAGAATCTGTGCATTGCATGCCAGTGTAGGATGCATTTCGATTAGTATCCTGCCTTAAAGGGAGACTGTATAGACAGCTCACTAGGCTTTTGGTACAAAGCCACTATCTACACTAAAAACAAATCTATTATGCAGGAGTGTGATAATAATGTGACTGTCCAGACATGAATCACACATTCCATGACTGTGGCTGTTGGTGGTCAGTACACCGGCTACCACTGTGCTTCATCATATACTGACCACAACACCCAGATCTGTGCCAGGCTTCTGCTGGCGCTGACGGTGTGGCAGTGTGTCAGCATGCTCATCCCCTCTGTTAGTGATGACGCCGTGGCACAGATACCCGTCACAGATGCTGTCATGCCGTGCAGGACCACTGAAAGTTAATCCTTTTTAAAGTCTTGTGAGCCAATACTCTGTGTGATACATTATGTCAGGCTTTCTCCAACAGAAATTTCTCTGAATAGGAAATGTGTAGACACTACATGAAGATGCAGGTATGCGACTGGCTAAAAAACAAACAAGGAGGAAAACCTGTTTGTTTGTTTTTTTTTGTTCCCATTCAGTATGACTATAGACCTTATGTGTCAGGAAAACAAATGCGCAGCCATCTTTTTGTCTTTTAACTTCCACTTTTGTGGTAGGTCTATAGCTCTATGTCTACTGAAGAGTAGTTTTAAACTATTTTAAAATGAGCGGTCCATAAATTTGTACAATCTTACCTTCACACTGTGGAAATACAAAAGGAAGACAGAAGACAACGAGCACAGCAATAAAAAAGGGGCGGAGCTACAAGGTCTATACAACAACAATAATTAAATAAATAAATAAATGCATAATAACAATAAAATGAATGTATTATTGTTAATCTATTTATTATTATTATTATTATTATTATTTAGTTACTCTTGTTTACATTTTAATTATTTAAATAACATTAAAATATTCCTAATAATAATAATAATAATAATAATAATAAACAGTGTATTTTACTGTTTAATTAATGTATTTTATTCATACCACCACTACTGCTACTACTAATATATATTAATTATTTACGTATTGTTTTTCAATTAGCATCATTTTCACCATTTAAATAATAATAAAATTAAAACATTAATAATAATAATAATAATAATAATAATAATAATAATAATAATAACAACAATTATTATTATTATTATTAGCATTATTAGCACGAGCATTGAACATCTTTGACATTTTATTAAACTATGATTTTTTTTAATTTAAATAATATCATTATTTCTAATATCATTTGTTCTTTGTCTTTCTCTACTACTACTAATTATTATTATTATTATTATTATTGTTGTTGTTGCTGTTGTTGTTGTATAATAATAATAATAATAATAATAATAAACAAGTTATTATTTTACTTTTTTATTAAATTATGAAATTACATTAACTTATATTAGTTATATTCATCTGTTTAATTTTTATCATTTAAACAATAATAAAATGTAAATCTTATTCTTACTACTACTACAACTACTACTACTACTAAGATTAATAATAACAACAACAACAACAAATATTGTTATTATTATTATTATTATTATTATTATTATTAACCATTATATTTTACATTTGATTATTGTTTGAAATGTAATAATATCAGTGTACTAACATTACTTTGAGTATAAATTATTATTAAAATGACTATTTATTTATTATTTATATATTTATAATATTTTTACATTTTCAAGCATTACATTTTACAGCTATTTATTTTAGACTGTTGTAAAACCTTAAAGCTTCTCTTTTGACATAAATGATGCTAATTTCAAGTTTTAAGAATTGTTGGCATGTTCTGCTTTCAAATGCTTTTCAAATGTGTGTGTACAAGTGACCCATAGTGCTAACATGTAGTTTGCATTCACAAATAAACACAGTGTTGCACATTTCTCTTGAGATTTCTCTTGAGAATTCACGTTCAGTCTAAAAATATGTATATTTGTTAAAAAAAAAAAAAAATCACATTCCTGAAGAATGCCTTTTACCTTTTCATAAGATGTTCTTTTAACCTTTTTAAAATGACTCTGAGCCCTTTATTATAATACAATGTACTATTATTAAAGGAAATTTGAAGAAAATGTACTGCTCTTGTCAACTGTTAATGTAAAACTGACAACATACTGTATCCTACTAATGTTAATACTGAAAGGCCCACCCGCCACCATGCATGAATAATGAGGGCGAAGACAGGCAGGTCAGTATGGTTAGTGTGGCCCCTGGAGACCCCATGTTCCAAACCACACATACATAGTATATGAATAATAATATAATCACATACATGTCCTTCCTGTGTCTGTCAATGCAAAGCCTCACCTGTCAATCACACAGATGTTTTCATGTTAGTCCAAGACTTGAAGGCCCCACACTCCCTGCGCTGACATGGGTAATTGTGGTAAACAGATGATTATCAATGTACAGACTGGAGAATCTGAAAAAAATCAGGTCTGATTCATAATTGATTGGGGAAAATATGATGCGCATAAATTATCTGGTGACCTTATAAAATGCTAACATCACACCGTAATGCAGTATGATAGGACTAGCATTTGAAGGTGACGTTGCCTCAGCGAGGAGCTCCAAAGATCAGATTTGTGAAAGAATCAGTCTTGCAATCAGTCTTGAAATTAAGGATGACAGATAGTCGATTTTATTTTAGTATCACTGACAAACTAGGTTTAGTTTGTCACGTTTATTTTGTTATCAAAGTAATTTGAAGTTACTTCAGGTTTATTTTATTATTATTATTATTATAGCTACTAGTCACAATTCTCAGCTATATATATATATATATATATATAGTTATTAGATTTATTTTGTTTTATTTATTGATGTGATTTTTACACCAACCAAGTTTATTTGATTTATTTTTTTTAGTTGATGATAACCTAGGGTGGAGCTAATTGTCTCAGTTTTTATTTTTTTTATTTTTTTTTACTCCAATGAACATTTATTGATTGATTTATTTGTTTGTTTGTTTGTTTAATATCTATATATTTAATCTAGTTAGTTAATATCTATCTATCATCCATCTATCTAACTAACTATCTATCTGTCTGTCTGTCTATCTGTCTATTTATTTATCTGTTTGTTTGTTTGTTTAATATCTATATATTAAATCTATTTATTTAATGTCTATCTATCCATCTATCTATCTATATAGTTATTATGTTTATTTTGTTTTAGTTATTGAAGTTATTTATTATTATTATTATTATTATTATTATTATTTTAGTTAGTGATAACCCAGCCTGGAGCTGCTTGTCACAGTTGTTTGTTTACTTCTATTAATATTTCGCAAAGTATGTATGCATGTACGTATGCATGTATTTATTTTATTTTACTTTTTTATTTTATTTTATTATTATTTATTTTTTTTTATTCTGCAAAAGTACGTGCTAGTCAATCAATCAATTAATCAACAAATGTCAATAACAATGCATTAAGCTCTCACATAAGTCACTTTCTAACACAACAAATTCTCGTCACCAACTTGAGCATGCAAAATCTGCATTGGGAACTTTCCCTCCCTCCTACTGCAATGACTGGATTTCATCTGTGAAAATGAGCTGAACAACAGTAAATATGACTGTGACCAAAATCTTGGAAAACAAAAAAGCTATTGGGTTTACTGAAAACATGCTGACCTTTTGTGACAACATACCCCAATGGTAGAAACCATAAGCCGTCACAGTTTAACCAAGCAAAGTAAGCAAACAACAAAGCAAACCACTGCTGGAGAAAACAAACTGTTTCAAATCTGTCTTGCAGATATCACAGGCCCACCTGGTGCCATTATATCACTGTTTTCACATCAACAAACCAAGACTGAAATGTCATCCAGCTTGAAGCATTAACATCTTGCGAATTAGATTAGATATAACAGAAAAGCAAAGCAACAGGCATGTGTATCTGTATCAGTGCAGCAGTATATCAGCTACACACACTGCATTTAATCTCTTAAAATAAAGGCTGGGCAGATTGACAGGTTTGCTGAGTTGGCTGTTACCCCCCCTCCATCCCCCACCGGCACACGTATAATCAGGATCCAGACAAAGAAACTCATCGCCACTCTGTGTAAATCAATAGCGTCACACACATACTAACACACATGCTCACACTTACACATGGACACAAAAAGCACCACACTATTCCAATACTGTTATCAATAAATCCATCCTGTCTTTGTCAGAAATCCAGCAGACACACACACACTAGAGCTAAAAAAAGAGCGGCAGACTCATCCAAACAAACTCACATATGTGCAGTAGTGAGCACAGCTTACGGGCTACATCATTCAGAGACAAGCGTGTCGGGCCCTGAGGCTCTGTGTCAATGAGAGCCACTCTGCAGTGTAACTGTCACTGTTGATTTCTGCGACGACACAAAACTTTACACATAAAAAGATGAATGATTTTCTGTCTGTATAGTTCTTGCCATTGGGTGTGTCTGGCTTAGAAAAGAGACTGTAGATAATCTGACAATTTAATGTCATTTAAATATAATAATGTAATATTTACCATTACAGATGACCTACCTGACACAAAATATGTACCAACAACTACATATCATTGCAGTTTCCAACAGAAATGAACACTAGAGGCAGTAAAACAGCGAGCACTTGTAATCGTTTTCAAACACAGTTATGATTACAGTTTTTTCCGGACATAAGCTTTAGAATTGGATTTAGGATGCAGAATCCTTTGGTACGAATCCAGTGAAAAACATGACTCACAATGAAAAAGCTGTCACAGAATGCACTTTTAAGAGGTTTTCAAGTGACAATGTACTTGTTTAGACTTCAAATAGGCAGTTTGCTAATAAAGATAACATCTATTTGATAATTTGCTTCAATGTTTTTGAAGACGTAAGCTCCAGGGCGTCAGCAGGCTTTTATTGTTCATGAGTTTGCCGAAAGCAACCTCACTTCTGTCAGATCTTCTGGAATTTACCATTGGCTCTTATGTCTCTATAGTGGTTAAACATGAGATATAATTTGCGTTGGGTAAATCTAATTGCCAGTCTTTGGTCTCATTAATCTATTATTTGTTCCAGAGCAAATCGTTTTGGCAAAATCTCATCATGTTTATGTAAATTCAATGTTGTATATCAGAGCACTGCCTTTGTACTTTTGACTGAATTGCTTAGCAACTTTTATGATGGCTGCTGTTGTTAACAAATATTATTATTCAATAAATAATAATTTATACAAATAATAGTAGTATTAAATAATAGTGTTTAGTATTGATGCGTGATAGTGATTTTATTTACACTGTTCCGCCATTATATGTTTTTATGAGTGAGAGGTAAAGACTTTTATATTGAAAAAATAAACGCTGTTGGAAATGGAAGTTATGTTTTAACAACAGCTTGACGCTGCTAACAGATGCACTGAGCAATGCTGTCGTCAGAAATCACCCTTAACCGATTCAATCGTATTAATGTTACGACAAAAATAACACTTTCCTCAGTGGACATTCAAACTAATGTTTTATTGTGAATGAGACCGAGCTGAAGAAGGAATGCTGTATCAGATGCAGGTAATAACCACACTCGCTCAGTCCATCTCTCTCCCATAATACTCTACAACATATAATACACTGCTTTTAAGTGTACACAATAAGATTTTAATGAAGCAACTCAACGTTCCTTCGTTACTAATTCTAAAGTGACGTTTTCAAATTAACAAAGGAGGCTTGGGCTCAGCTGTTAAACTGTCAAACTGACTGTAGTATAAGCACGAGTAGAGGTGAGATATGGCTGTATATATAGATATACGGATATACAGCCATATCTCACAACTAGTTGTGTGATATAGCGCTCATTCATACAACAGTTCTTTCTGGTCCTTGAATCTGATTGGCTGAGAGGTGTGAATATTCTAGTGATATCGGCACTCCAACCATGTCAAAGTTTGTATCACTCCACTTGCAGTATTTTTCACAGCGAGTGTCATGGCAGACACCCAAATTCACTAAAATTCTGTAAACAATGCTGTTTTTGTGTCACAGAAAATAATTGTAAGAGTTTTTCTAGGCAAGAATGTACTTTTTTAGACTACGGCCGAATCACAGCCTTGCCGATATAAAGACATCTCACACTGCTACTCGTGTGATATTGCTCATATACATTATATATTAAGCATTTAATGCTGACTTACTGAATAAATATATTAATTTAATAAATTTTTTGACTCCAAACTTTCTAACTTTTTATTTTTTCATTCATTGATTCATTCACTCACTCACTCTATGCACTAAAGACAGTGGTCGAATGACATGGGTGTAAGTAAATCATCGTAAAATTTAAATGTTGATTAAATGTTGATATCTTAAGTATGTGTTTTCAAGCAAAATATCAATGATTTATAAAAATGATCATAGCAAATTTATATTCAGGTTGAAATATTACAGTTCAGTGTAATGCATGATGGGCATCAACAAGGGCTTCAGATAATGACCTGGAGAGGTACCACTTATTTGCACCTGCCCTGCACTGACATTCAATGTGGCATGGGTAAAAAAAAAAAAAAACATCACCATGAGCGGCTGCCAACACGCTGCCGATAATTGTCTACTGCTGTCCTCTTAAACCCCCTGGGGTTCAAAGAAGCCTCCGGCCATCGTTCTCAGACAGGGTGAAAATGAAAAAAAAAAAAAAGAGAGATCAGGGAGGGGGGATAAGAGTGAGGGATGTGAAAGAGGACACAGAAAGAAGAGTGAGAAAGAGAGAGATAATGGTAATAAGAAGACAAAGACAAATACATGTTCTCAAGGGAAGATGAACACAAAAGGAAAGGCAGAGGTGACTGGTTCATACTAAGGCAAATTATTCAGAGTTAACAGCAGGAATAGCTACTTGGGTATCTCTATTAAGAGTATTTAGTAAGCATTTCTTAACCCCTGTGACTTGTCAGTATGCTTACAATGAATTTATTTGTGTATTATATTGCATTACAAGCAACATGCAATTTCATTTACAAGACATAAAGACTTATAAATGACAGTAAGGAAAAATAACAAACAGGAAGTAGGTGTAACAAAAATTCACTTAAAAAAAACATATATATATATATATATACATACATATAAATATATAGCGATTATATATATATATATATATATATATATATATCATTACACAAATGTCATGAAAAATTACTATTTAAATGGTGCATGTGACTTGTGCACAATTTTCCAAGTCTTCTAAAGCCTTTTCTAAAGTCAAAATGATATTTTTGTGTGATGAACATAAGCCATTTTAAATCTCTCAAATCTCATATGTGCTTACAACACATCAATGACAACAAATGACACATTTTCCTCACATTTCGAGAGGATATGGGTTATATTTAGGTGACTTTTTTCCCCTTAATTCTATCATACAACCATTGTATCCCATTGTATCTCTCTTCCGAAGCTTCCTCACCATTTAGTAGACCAATAAAGCAGTCAGATGACCAAATATTTAAATAGTGTTTTTCTATTTTTAAGCCCAACAATCCTAACAAAACCGTTAAATGAAAAATGTGGATCTCAGTCAACTGCACAAAAATCAAACACACGCTATTTCCTGATTTAATATTCTCTCAAAACCTTTAAAAGGTGTTGTGCTGCTATGAGAGAATCTCTGCACCCAGGCATCCGTGATCCCCTGTGGTCAATGACAAGCCCAGAATATGTCCAAACACCATCTGTTACCTTGAATTTACTTTACTTTGTGTAACTGCACTAATGCTGACACCATGAATATACTACCTAGGAATCCAGGCTCACAGTAATATTGCTAAAGGGAATTCTAGGTAAAAAAAAAAAAAACAGTGCTGTCCATATTGTCTCTACAGAAAAGGTGTCTCTTAAAGGAGAAGTCCACTTCCAGAACTAAAATTTACAGATAATGTACTTCACCCCCTTGTCATCCAAGATGTTCATGTCTTTCTTTCTTCAGTCGTAAAGAAAGAGTTTTTTGAGGAAAACATTTCACGATTTTCTCGATATAGTGGACTTCTATGGTGCCTGTGAGTTTGAACTTCCAAAATGTAAATGACATTAACAGGTATAATATTTTTTATAAAAATAATAACCAATCGTTTTGCTAGATAAGACCCTTCTTCCTTGGCTGGGATCGTTTACAGCCACATTTGGGATCGTTTGAAGCCACATTTAAACTACATTTTGGAAGTTCAAACTCGGGGCACCATAGAAGTCCACTATATGGAGAAAAATCCTAAATTCCTAAAAAGAAAAATAATTCTTTACGACTGAAGAAAGAAAGACATGAACATCTTGGATGACAAGGGGGTGAGTACATTATCTGTAATTTCTTGTTCTGGAAGTGGACTTCTCCTAAAGGAACAGATCACCAAAACTGAATCAGTTGTGTAACTCATCCTTGCACATACAATATGCATCTTGAGTTTATTGTGAGAACCACTGGTGTTTATTGACATGTCTGTAATTGATAGTGGCACACCAAGTTTGAATATGCAAAAGCACAAATGGGTTCTGGAATATTTAGTGAGTAACACTTCACCTTAAGTATGATAACAGTTATATGAACCATATTTATGATATTCTTTGTCATGTTACTATATGCTTGTATAATATGGAAAAGAGCAGCATGAACATTTTGCAAAACATCTCCTTTTGTGATTCACGCTAGAAATAAAGTCGAAGGTTTGAAACAAAATGGGTGAGTAAATAACATAATTTTCATATTTGGGTGAAATGATGCTAACACATTCTCTTCTTGGTCTTTTAGAATGTGCTTTTTAGAATTAACTTTTAGAACCCTTAGCATTGCATTGCTGAGTCATGTAAGTAAAATGATTTTTGCTAAATGTGCTAGCGTTCCCTCCATCCTTAAGCTTTTTCCCTATGACTCTACTGGTTTCTGTTGACTTGCCAGAGTTTTGGCTCCTGAGGGGAACTCACTGACACATTCTGACAACATTTGCCTCCATTTAGCTAAAAATGTGCACAAGGCTCCTTATGGTTTTACAAGCTTATCTGACTTGGCACCGTATCTGTCGCAGTCGGTATGCATGTGGCCCACGGCTCCAAAAAGCAAAATGAGGGAAATAAAAACTCCCTGATCTTTGTTGGATCACCGCGGCTGTATAAAGATTAAATAGTTACAAGTTAAACCGTTGCCTGGAACATTTTTCCAAACAGAAGCTTTCTGTTTCTTTTTTTTTTTTTTCACTGCGAACGTTACCAGTAACAATATGTGTTTCGGAAAAGGTGAAAGTTCATGGGATGTGTCCTCCGGCTGTGCCTGGAAGATGTTAGGGGTGAGAACTGGAAAGGCCCTTTTTGTTCTCCTCAAGTGTGATCTCCCAGAGGAGGTGAGGACAAAACACAGACATGACGCCACCCGTTTGTAGTTTTGCGACACAGCTCAGCAGGTAGCCGGGGAGCCATGCCAACAACAAGCGGCTCATTCGAGAGGCAGTGTGTGGAAAACAAAGAGGAAAATGCTGGCAGCACAGAATCTTTAAGGTTATTGAGTGTGTAGAGTTTAATTATGGACTGCTCTCATGTGAGACACATGCACATCTGGAACACCAGCCTGCCCTTTATCTCAAACCGCCTCAGTTCTTACTGTGGCAAACACATGCAGTCACTTTCTCAAATTCTTTTTCTTTTCTCTCCAAAAAAGCACTCAAAATTGTAGAATTACTGGAGATCTATATGCTCGTTTCAATACTCTGCTCCAACACCAATCCCCTCTGCACACTGAATCACTGAAATAACAGATTTACATGCTGAGCTATATGATTGTCCATATGGCAAGCCGTCTGGCCCACACACACAGATTCACACATTTCCCATTTTAGCCTCAAATGTAAGAACGATTTTCAGATAACCACTCACATGGCTCACAATGGACAAGCTCCCATTTGCGGGTTCTTTGTGACGTGACACACAAGCAGCCTTAGCGTGATGACTCTGCAGTACAGCAAAATATTCACAGATATCATCACCCAAACACTATGCTTATGCTGTATAAAGGCTATATCAATGTCATCAGAAAACGTTCTTATACTATATAAATCTTAATTGCATTACATTATTCTGTATAAAACATTGCTAAGTGCTGACTTCCACACAGTGCAAGCACATTTGGGTTTTACACTGTAAATTACATTAAGCTTAAAACAGAAACAGAGGAAGTCAAGAGTCTCATTAACAGTCCTCTGTCATATAGCGTGGTTTTGTTTAAAGGGATAGTTCACCCCTGTAACCCCTTCGTTCATCTTTGGAACACAAATTAAGGTATTTTTGATGAAATCTAAGAGCTTTCTTACCCTGCATAGACAACAATGCAACTACCATGTTCAAGGCCTAGAAAGCTAGTAAGGACATTGTTAAAATAGTCCCTGTGACATCATTGGTTCAACCATTATGTTATGAAGCTACGAGAATATTTTTTGCGCGCAAAGAAAACACATTTATTCAACAATTTCTTCAGTCTCTGACACATGTTCATGAGTATTCCACAACAAACTGTTGAATAAAGTCACTATTTTTGTTTACTTTGTGCGGCAAAAGTATTCTCATAGCTTCGTAACGTCATAGCTTAATCATTTGTGTTCTGAAGATGGTCTTACAGGTTTGGAATGACATAATTACATTTTTGGGTGAGCTTACCCTTTAAGCTGACCCAAGTTCAAGTACTGGGTTGTAGTACATTTCCGGATCAGAAGCTCAGTTTGAAAAGCAACTAATCTCAGTCATAACTCAAATCTGTGGTTTTATATGTTGTTCATTCTCAATTTGCGCAAGCCATTTTTAGTTAGTATTTACTTCTCCTGATATACCCTCCTTGGCTGTCATTTTGCCATCTGCAAGTCAAACACTAAAACTTCATAACAGTTTTTGGGATGTATCTTGAATTTTCACAATTACATGAGCATGAAAAAGAATGGAGGGAGAAATCAAGATCAAATTAAATTAAAGGGGTCGTGGGATGCCCATTTTCCACAAGTTGATATGATTCTTTAGGGTCTTAATGAAAAGTCTCTAATATACTTATTTTTAAAAATTCTCAGTGGTTTTGTAAATCAACACCCTTTTTACCTTCTCAAAATCAGCTCTGCAAAAATCATCTCATTCTAAGGGGTTGTTCCTTTAAATGCATATGAGCTCTGCTCGCCCCGCCCCTCTCTTCTCTCTGTGGAATGATGAGCTTGTTTACTTTAGCCGCATTTAGCCACTAAACTTCCTATCACGTTATAAGGAAAGACGATCGCAAAGATTCATTAAAAAAAAAACGCTTATACACACTTCTGCTGTAAGTGAAGCTGGATCACCAATGATTCGCGCGAACATAGACGAATATGTAGATCGGGAGGTGCATTCCATTCACAAACAAATGTAATCCACTGCATCTCAGTGGCTCAGGTGTCGGGAGTAAGTGACGACCACTATGTTCATTATTACATCTAGCAACACAACACCTCAGTCGCTCAATTGGAGATATACTTGTCTAACTTACATCCCTGCTTCGGCATCGAAACAAGGAAAGTTACTGGACTGTGACAGCTGATCTGAGATAAGACGCTCATGTCAATCAACTATCATGGGAGTGGCCTCTGTTGGTGTGACAGCACACCGACAGGCATCTGAGAATGTCTCGATTTGAAAAAGGGGATATTATTTTTACAAATTAATAAAAAACCACTGCATGGATTTTTATCATTATAGGGTAGATTTGTACATACTCCGCCAACACACATTAATGTTCAAACAACATAAAAAAGTGAATTTTGCATCCGATGGCCTCTTTAAAGGGACCATCAGATGCCCATTTTCCACAAGTTGATATGATTCTTTAGGGTTTTATTAAAAAAAAAAAAGGGTATAACATACTTTGGTTCAAATTTCTAAATGGTACTGTAAAAACACCCGTTTTACCTTGTCAAAGGTGGTCTGCACACAGCAACCAATTTTGTTGCATGTCTCTTTAAATGCTAATGAGCTCTGCTCACCTCTCTTCTGTGAGGTGATAAGCCATTTTGTTTACTCTAGCCAAAACTTGCCAACTAGCACATTAGTAGAGGCGATTTGCAAAGATTCATTGAGAAAAAAAAACAAAAACAAAAAAAAACTGTAGGTGAAGCTGGAACAACGTGCACAAACGTAGATGCATTTAGGTAGATTGGAATCCACTGCGTCTTCAGCAGTCAGGAGTAAATGACAACTTCTATTTTCATTATTACATCCAACAAACAGTACACCTCAATTGCTTAGGAGACATTCTTGTCTTCCCCTGCATCGGAGTCAAAATAATGACGAATGGTTCACAGCTCACTCAGGGTGGATCTAAGGTAAAATGCCAGTGTCAATCAACTATTGTGGGAGGGGCCTTGGCCAGTGTTGTACATCTTGCCAGATTCTGAGAATGGCCTGATTTGAGAAAGGGTTTATGATTTTGGTGGATTAAACACACACACACACACACATACACACTGGGTAGATTATTGTCATTATAGGGTGGTTGTTTCCACACACTGTCAACACACATTTATGTTCAAACACCATGAAAAAATGAATTTTGCATCTGATCTCCCCTTTAAGAGTGTAAGGATCCATCCACTGGCCCAAACACAGAGTCCAGTTGCCTGGTTGAAGGCTAATGCATGTTCGGTCTTTTCACAGCGCTTCTGCAAAGTTCGCTTAATTTATCAGGATTTAGTTTCATTTTTAATCTAGCTCCTTGTTTAATCTGACTCCAATTTCATATGATCGTTAGAATTTAGGTGTTTAATTCAGGCGGATTGCAAATATCAATTAAGTATTAATCTAGATATCTGATTATTTCGGACTCGCTATACTTTCAATTATTCGTTCATTGGGGACCCGGTGCCGCTTAGAGCCTGACGCCGGCCGAGTTACGTCGGTCTCACGATCACAAAAACGCCAGTCTGATTGTTGAGTCAGAGGTATGTAGGTGACTAAATACCCTTTTTGACAGCCGCCTACTGCTTGCCTTCACAAAAAGTGTAGTTTACTTTTAGTCTTCGCCGGTACAACTTGCTAACATCAGTGATAGACAGAAATCAGGGGGTCTCAGATGATGTGCCTACTGCTCCATTCAATCCTGAGCCTGCTGTTTGCTCTATCCTGGTCGTAACTTGCGGTAGCACCAGCCTCCTCGCAATCTACTGGAAATAATGATTTCAGACGAGTCTAAACTGAATCAAATAATAACATTTTATTTGTCAGGTAAAAATGTATCATGCCAATTACATAGTTTAACAATGAGAATCCAATTCAGAATTAAATTCAGTTCCAATTAAAATAAATACATAACATCAATTACTCCAAGATAAATCTAAGAGTGAGAGATGCATACCTGACCGCAGAGAGATACACAGCAGCATGTGAGAGATTTGGAGGCAAAGCTCCAGAGACTCTCACACACAGTGTGGGGTTCTTCTGAATACAGAATCCCCCCATAATGTTTTGTCACTTCGCTTATATACCCAGACCAAAACAAACAAATTTTCCAACCAGTTGTAAAAACATAAAAGACCTTTTGGTTTGTCAGGAGATCTCATGCCCCAGGGTCACACCTGGCTGGAGATTCTCACCCGGCCCTAAGGGGAAAACACACCCCTCAGCAGCAAAACACAATTCAACAAAAGTGTTCAGTCTTCCTCATAATATAAGTGACTTCTGTGAAATTGAGACCATTTTATCAATCACACTAAGACCTTTAGAATGATACCAAACATGAAAGGGAAACTTCAACATATTCACAAACTGTAACACATGTAATATATGGACATTCTTATTGACTTTCAGTGGAACCTTTTTGGGGGGAAAAGTGTGAGATGCAGGGAGGGGGGAGGAGAGGGAGGAAGGGGGTTGTAAATGAGCAATAGAGGTGGTGTTGTTTGCCCTCTTTGAAGATCTCTTCTCCAGATTAGTTTTGTTTTGTTGCATGGCATCTGTTTTTGTCGGGGTTCCTGGACTTTGAATTCATGAGGAAATAATTTCACATCTTACAAGAGCAAAATCAAAAACTTTATTAGTGGGATCAGAACTTTTTTTAAGTGTTTTATATAACTCTGGTCATGTTTTAGCTACTCAGTTCCATTTACTCTATTCCTGACCCAACTATCTATAATATCTCAGGTTTTTGACATTTCAAAGTTTGAGGATTATTGCTCATAAGACACCCTTAAGAACCACTAGAGAAAATGCAGGTTAAAGCTATCAGACAACTGAATGGCTTTATTGTCCTTCTGCTCATCCTTCTGCAATGAAGTCCAGATTATCAACTCAGATAACTTTGGAAATCATCCTCTTCTGCACCATCATGATAAAATACTGATGTTTTGCTTTTATTATACATATAAACGCCACTGACTTTGCTTGTAGGGGGTCCAAATCTTCAAAAGTGCAAAAAGAAACCGAGCCAGGCGAATGAAACAGCTTCACCGCATGCCCAGTCGGCTTCATTAACTATGACAAAGAGACCGTTAGACTATGTTCCCATATCTATCAACAGGGTGCCTAGAAATGTTACATTAATACAAGGCCACATAGCCGTTAGACTCACCACACCTCATTTTATAGGCCTGATATCGGTCTGCGGGGGTCTGCTTTAGATACATGTGACAGAGACGAACATATCTGCCATATAGTGATGGAGGATTAACTCAGTGCCATGCGTGAAATGACTTTGAAGCATTAGGAGAATGTCGGACCGGTTATCTGATAAAACTTCAGGAGGCTGGGACATGGAAAAGTGAATTGGGATTAATCAACAGTTCTCAGAAAACTTCAATGTGATGAAATGGAGAAATGACTGAGATGAAATATATGAGGATGATAAAGGGTTTGGCGTGTATAGAGAATCACACTATAAGTATGAGATAGAAACTCTACTGTATAAACTACTTGCAGTTTTATGGGAGATGCCAGAATTCAGTAATGAAAGTCAAATATATATAAGATCGGATGCCTTACCAGTTACACAGAAGCAAAGTTCCTCTTTTTGAACTTCTCATTAGTGATCTGATATAGCAGATGTGATTTTATGGGGATTGGCATTTATCTTAAGCCATTATCTTAGCAAGCATCTTGTATTACTCGCTATTAATTGCCATAAAAATGATAAGTGCTCTTTTAATGTGAACATTTTACACTGATCTCTACAAAAGATATTTCTAAACCACTTCAGTGATCACTTAGCTAAGTACCTTGTAAAACAGTGTATTTTTAGGGCTGTCTAAGTGTTTGAATATTTATGTTGTGTGAAGTCTGATCTTTGAGAAAATATAAAGGGTCCCTAACTTCGCAAATTCTTTTATTGTGTTTTTTGTTGTTGTTGTTGTTTGTTTGTTTTACATTTGTTCTCAACTGTACCATAAATTTGTCCTATGGTGTGACATAGCTACAAATTAAGGAAATAAATAAATTTACATACATACATACATAAACTCTTAATAATTTATAAATAGCATGAGAGAGATTTATCTTAATTGTTAGATACTTATTTTCATATAGTGTTATTTATCTATTATGAAATTATCATTAATTATCATTTAACATCATTTTCCCTATGACTTGTTGGACAATTTCAAGACAAACTTTGACAACAAGACAAACTTTGCTGTCATCCATTCAAAACTGCTGAAAATTAAACCATTTTAAGATGAGTGATATTTCTATTTTCTATTGCAATACTCACTTTTTTAAGATATTTTCAGATAAAAACAAATATGTTTTTAAAAAAAAGGACAAAAAAATGAAAGATTAATTGTTTTCTGGAATTGGCAGACATCGAACGCCTTTTTCTCTTGGTGCTGGAGGAAGCAACAATGGATATCGTCCTCGGATGCACCTGGTTGACACAACATCATCCAGACCGCCAGACCTTCCCACACTTTCAGAAATATATGGATGAAAAAAAAAGATTGCCATTTACTAAAACTGTAGAAGACCAGACCACAATATTAAGCTGCATGGAGCAATTGCTAGATGGACACTCTGAGCACAATTTCACCGGTCCAAGTCAATCCTGGTGTTTCTCATGTACCCATCATTGATGCTGTTCTAATGTACCTGTATCTTTTCCAGTCAAAGGTCTCGTGGGTTCCGGCGCTTCTGGGAATTTCATCTCCTCACTACACCTCTCATGGACCAAAATACCTCGACAACAAAATCCTACCATCTACCAAATCTCCATGATACAAGGAAAACCGCTGGCCAAGGGACTGGTGCGCCACCGCACTCCAGAACTCTCCCTCCGCATCGGATGCTTTCACACCAAACGCCTTTCTCTCTTGGTGCTGGAGGAAGCAACAGTGGATATCGTCCTGGGACGCCCCTGGTTGGCACAACATCATCCAGACCTCCATTGGACCACTGGAGAAGTACCCTGGTCCCATCTGGGAGTGGATTTCGGCACTGACCTTCCTCCCTCACAAGGATTCACCACGATCCTAGTTGTCGTGGATCACTTCTCCAGAGCATGCAAGCTCATTCCCCTGAAAGGATTACCTATCGCATCAGAAACTGCAGAAGCCCTTTACCATCATGTCTTTCATCATTTCGGTATCCCAGAAGATATCGTCTCCGATCAAGGGCCCCAGTTCATCTCCAGGGTCTGGCGAGGTTTTTTCCACCTGTCCTATTCGTCAGTTACGGGTATCAGGAGACGTCCGTGGGGGAAGGGTACTGTCACAGAGTCACCAGCCAAACCCACTTCACCAACCACGCCAGCCTCCTACACACGCTCACAGTCACCAGATTACTGATTGTTCACACCTGCATCCACTTACCTGCACGCTTAAATACTCACTTCACCTCATTCCCTTGTCAGCTGGTCTCAAGGTTGCACATGGATTTCTCTGCTCTGACTTACCTGCCTGGAACTTACCAACGTGTTCATTTTCCCATGCGCTGTCCTGGATTGCCTGTAGATATAAGATAAGACTGTTTACCCTCAATCATTTGAGCTTCAGTGTTTATGCCTATGTTGAGTTTTGACGTTCATTTCGCCACTTACCTTCCTCCCTCACAAGGATTCACCATGATCCTAGTTGTCGTGGATCGCTTCTCCAAAGCATGCGAGCTCATTCACCTGAAAGGATTACCTATCGCATTAGAAACTGCAGAAGCCCTTTTCCATCATGTCTTTCATCATTTCAGTATCCCAGAAGATATCGTCTCCGATCGAGGGCCCCAGTTCATCTCCAGGGTCTGGCGAAGTTTTTTCCACCTGCTGGGAGTATCCGTAAGTTTATCCTTAGGATACCACCTACAGACTAATGGCCAGACCGAACGGAAGGTCCAAGAGATCGGCAGTATCCCCGGGCCTACTGTCATAAACACCAAGACAGCTGGAGCCGGTTTCTACCCTGGGCAGAATACGCCCAAAATTCCCTCTGTTAAGAAACCACAGCTCTAACTCCATTCCAACGCATCCTTGGATATCAACCACCACTATTCCCCTGGACAGGAGAACTTACAGAGGTCCCACTCATCGACTACTGGTTCCGTGAGAGCGAGAGGGTATGGGACTCAGCTCACGTCCACCTCCATTGGGCAATTCGGAAACACAAGGGCTATGCCGACACTCTCCCACTCCACTCTACCTACCTGGTGACCGCATCTGGCTCTCCACCCGGGACAGTCGTCTCCGACTGCCCAGCAGGAAGCTGAGTCCCCGTTACATTGGTCCATTCCCCATCAGCAGACAAATTAACAATGTCACTTACAAACTTACCTTACCAAAGCACTACTGTATTGCACCTACCTTTCATGTATCCCTTCTCAAGCCTTACATTAATCCTACTCTTCCTCCATCCACAGAGCATGAGATACCACTTCCTCCTCCTGAAGTCGACACCAACGAGACCATCTACAGAGTCAAACAGATCCTAGACTCCCAGCGATGAGGTGGCCGGCTCCAGTATCTTGTAGACTGGGAGGGGTACGGTCCTGAGGAGAGATCATGGGTGGACAGAGATGACGTCCTGGATCCATCGCTACTCACCGAGTTCCATCAAGTCCACCCAGACCATCCTGCTCCCAGGGGGCGCAGCCATCCTCATGTCGGTTACAGGTATCAGAAGACACCCGTGGGGGAGGGGTACTGTCACAGAGTCACCAGTCACACCCACCTCACCAACCACGCCAGCCTCCTACACACGCTCACAGTCACCAGATTACTGATTGTTCACACCTGCATCCTCATTCCCTTGTCAGATGGTCTCAAGGTTGCACATGGATTTCTCTGCTATGACTTACCTGCCTGAAACTTACCAACGTGTTTGTAAGATAAGACCGTTTACCCTTCAAGCATTTGAGCTTCAGTGTTTATGCCTATGTTGAGTTTTGACGTTTGGGAAGTTATCCTCAGTTGTGTTTCGAATGAAGAAGCTCCAGCCGAACCTACCGTTGTCTGCCTTTTAATAGTTGTAACGAAAACAGACACTTGTAAAATTATGCCGGATGTATTTATTAACATTTTTATGCTTTTTGTTTTTAATTCATAAAAGTTGAAATTTATTGACAGTCACACCATAGGACAATTTTGACATTTGGCTGAAAAACTAAAAAAAAAAAAAAACTGCAGCTTTTATAACAATAGTTCCATGTAGGACAAAGAAATGTTTAATGCTTAAAAGTCTGGTGTTTTTTAATGTTTTTGAAAGAAGTCTCATGCTCACCAAAGCTGTTTTTTTAAACACTAATATTTTGAAATATTGTTGCAATTTCAAATTTAATTTAAAAGCTTTCTATTTGAATAGCCATATAGCTATAATAACAGCCATTATTCCAGTCTTGAATCTCACTTGATGCTTCAGAAATCAGTCTAATACGTGAATCTGATGTCCAAAAACATTCAGTGGCATCAAGTGGCAACTTAACACAGTATCAAACTGCATTTAATAAAGTCTGAGTAATATTTTATTTCACTTTGCATAAGTCTGAGGAAGTGTCCAGTTATACCAACAAAAGGGTCAAAAAACAAAAAGTAGTGAAGACAGGAGGTTAAACAGCTCTATAGGGACAGATGGCATCTATTCCACAAGATAGATGACATATGATGTGATTCTTTAGCTAAATAAAGAGTTCATATGTCAAAGTCAAGGCTTTAAATAGGAAAGGAGGACACCAATACGGAAAAGTTAAGCCTGAAAGATAAATTGTGAAAACTGAAGCAACACTTGACATGCTCCACATATGTGATGCCTTAGAGAATCACAGGTTTTCAGTGAAAAGTTATAATATAATAAACTAAACCACATAGTGTCTCAGAACAGTATCTGTGAGCTGAGTTATGTGCAGTGTCAGCAGCCATGACACATATTTTATAACAATAATGGATTATGATTTAGAAGTACCTTGAGAGTGGAGCAAGTCAAAAAACTTGAACAAGAGCTGTCAGTCACTGCCAAATGCAAGACTACTGCAATGTAATTCAGTGTTTGTTGAGGTTTGGCAAATTTTAATTCTGTTGTCATGATTTATGGTAAATGCTAAAGACATCAGCAAAATGGAACCTACTTACAAAGATAAATAGGTCCTGAAAACAGAACGAGGGGTCACTGACAAACCTAACAAAGGGGGTAAAAGACAAATTCAGACCTCAATCTGACAGCTTGAGGATGGTCACAGGTGGACATGGTTTACCTCATTCACACTGGGGAAAGGTCACTGTGATCCAGAAATCATTAGTTGGGTGTCACATGATTCATTATACTGTTGGATTAATTCCTTGTTCCTTTCACACAACTCAAAAATGAGTTCATCTCCATGACTCTGGAAGTAATTGAGTTCTCCAGAGGGTGTTTTTAGATTTGAGTGTCCTATGTGTGTTGGTTTTTTAAAAATAAAATATTTTGTACAAGCAAGATTTAAATATATGAAAAAAAAAAAAATACCATTCTGTCACCTTTTGCTCAACTTCATTTCATTTCAGCACCATATACAGGCGATAATAACAGGATGTCCATCTTTCGTTCAGAACATATTGATAGAGATGCAGACTGTCAGGCCCCAAGAAGGACAAAAAACACCATAAAGGTAGTCCATATGATTTAATTCTAAGTGTCCTAAACCTATACAATAGATTTGTGTGAGGAACATACTGAAATTTAAATCATTATTCTATTAAAACTTGCTTTCTATTTATTCAAATCATTATGCACTATATTTTACAAAAAATAAAATAAAATAATTAATCAGCACAACTGTTTTTAACATGTAAAATAATAAGACATTTTTGTGCAATAAAGCATAAGTATGATTGGATTGGAGAAAAAAAAAAGATTGCTGAAAATTCAGTTTTTGCATAACAATTATTTTACATTTTAAAATATGATAAATAAAAAAGACGATTATGAATTGTTATAATCAAGTATTTTAAATTGCAGTAATACTTTACAATATGACTTTTTAATGTATTTTTGATATAAATAAATACAGCCCTGGTGAGCATAAGAGACATCTTTCAAAATTATTTGAAAAATATTGCTAAACTTTAGAATTGTAGTGTATATGTGAAAACTTTGAAATCTATAGAATTAATTCATATTATAAATATTATGATAATATAAAGACATAAATTATATTTTTATATTTCCTTCAGTGGAAGGGATGCATAAAAATCCTAAATAAAAAAATATAAAATAAAAAAAAAAATTAAAAAATTAATAATTATTATAAGAATTATTTACATTTGAATGGTATTACTACTACTAATAAAATTATATTAAAACATTTTTTTTAAAGAATATGTACCAGAGAAATTACCAGAAAATGTAAATACACGACACAGTATTTCTGAATATTACTGATTACTAAATTAATTGAAACCACTAAAATGCAATCCAGAAAATTAAAGGAATACACAGAATCTTTAAAAAAAAAATAAAACTGAGTTTAAGAAAAAAAAAAAACGGCCCTAAAAATGTCATTTTTGTTAAACTTTGTTAAAAGTTTTAATTTATATACATTTCATGATTTTCATGATCATTTCATCCTTTTTGATTTATAAGGAGGGGGAAAAGAATCCATAAAAATTAAAATGGAAAAAAAAATGGAATTTGGGGAATAAATAAACAAATTAATTAATTAATTAATTAATTAAAAAATGGAATTTGGAAAAATATAGAACAGATTTCATAGGGCCCTATAATAGTGTTTTTTTAGTGACTTAATGTCCATAAATCCTCCAAATAACTCCTGCCATCATCTTTGCCTTCCATTAAAGGCAACATCAAACTGAAATACAGCAAGAAAGAGCCTCTCCACTTTACCAAACCATTCTCAGCACTTGAATCAAACACGTGTATGGTCACACACCACTAGACTCACAATTACACTATGCTGAAAGACAGCCGGCAGCAAAAAGAGGTCATTTTACAGCACAAAGCTCTAAACTCCCACACATAAAGAGTTTCATTACCCTCTTGCTACTCCTGGTCATTCTTTATTAGCCTTTCTGCTGACAAAATGTGTTTATCTGATGCCCCGTGAACTTATGACAGTGGCAGATTCACTTCAGTGTTCGTGCACTCTTTGAAGATCAAGAAAGAAGTTGTAAACCAGTCCACTTAATACTAGTGTCCAGGAAATTTAAAAAGCGATCCCTTTGAAGTCTAGTGTGAAAAAAGCACATAAGCAGATTTTGGTAAGTTAATCAGGCTTAAAACTCCCACCCTCCTCTTTCTTTCTGAGAATTTAAATTGGTCTCATTAGGCAAGGCCATGACTGCACTCTGCATACTGCCACCAAATGCTCAACAACATGGTGGTTTATGGATCTCAAAGCCACATCAGAGAGCTGGGTGCCCCATTTTTCCCCGAAAGAGACTCATTTTACAAGACTGAGTCTCATGTAACTGCACTAATCAGTCGGAGCAGAGAGTTTAACACATGCTGTAAAAGAGCTACTAGGTCATTCATTCTATGCAGTGCAGTCTTAATATACTGCAAAAAATGTTGAATTCAATATATTTTTTATAGATGTTATCATATTAGTTAATTTTCTGTTATTACAATATCATAACTTAAACATAAGCATGCGTTTTCAGTATTTTACTACTTTGGTTTAAACGTGTTTGAACAAAATATTTCTTATTCAGTTTCACTTTTTTATTTATTTTATTTTTTTTTTCCTTAGGTTTCTGAGAGCCGTTCCACCCTATAAGCAAAATACGCAAGCTGTGTAGGGCCCCCGAAACGCCAGATGGCCCCCTTGCTCTCAAAAATAATTTATTTTTAGTTTTGTTTTCTAATTTGGCCAGCAGGTATGAAAACATAAAATGTTCCTTCCTTTAATGCAGTGCACTGTCATCCTTTCTACATTAAAATCAGTCAAATCATGTAATGTGAATGTCGTACAGTCTCTTGCTCAAGACTAAAAGCACGAGTCGAAAGTGCACCAAGCTGTGGAAGAGACACTGTTTCTCAAGCGATGTCCATCAGCGCGATTCGAGACATGGACAAATGTGTTTCACTCATTCATTCACAAACAACTCTCTTTCAACCCCCTATTTAGATAGCTAACTACTTGAATAACGTCATATCTGAGCCATATACGTATATATTCACGTCTTGTGTCGACACGCACCACAGAAGAGACCCCTTATACTCACTTCTGCTGTAAGTGAAGCTGGATCATGAATGATTTGTGCGAACATAGACACATTTATGTAGATCAGGAGGCACATTCCCTTCACAAACAAATGTAATCTACTGCATCTTCAGCGGCTCAGATGTCGGGAGTAAATGACGACCACTATGTTCATTATTACATCCAGCAACACAACACCTCAATCACTCAATCTGAGCTATTCTTGCTTTGGCATCGAAAAAAAGAGGTCGGACTGTTACAGCTGATCTGAGGTAAGACGCTCATGTCAATCAACTATCATGGGAGCGGCCTCTGTTGGTGTGACGCCACAACGACAGCCATCTGAGAATGGCTCGATTTGAAAAAGGGAATATTATTTTTACAGATTAATTAAAAACCACTGCATGGATTTTTATCATTATAGGGTAGATTTGTACATACACTGCCAACACACATTAATGTTCAAACAACATGTAAAAGTGAACTTAGCATCCGATGACCCCTTTAAGTGAAGTATGTTACAGACATCTGAAGACCCTAAAGAATCACTTGTGGAAAATGGCCATTCAGTGTGCCCTTAAAAAAACCCACGATCAACCTTTAACTCTAAGTAAAAAAAAAGTTTCCTGTTCCCCTTGTGAATTTGCAGCACCATATTTGAGCGTGAATTGAATGTGAAAATATTGAACGTGAAAATATTGAACTGTTTACAGTCTGTATTGAATGGGATACAACAGCAAGGCAACATACCACAAAATAATAGCATGAAAAGTATTTTTTGTTGTCAGGCTGCATTCAAAAACAAACATGCTGCACAAGCAGTGTAGCCCGATTCTGGAGACAAATGACTCTTGGGAGACATTTCTTTTTACAAACAGTTCAAAAAGCTTGGTTACAAGTTTTGAATCAAATCTGAAACACTGTCTTGAATACTTTATACCATTAGTACAGAGATAATGTGTTCCTATCCACCTTATTTTCACCGTAATTGTAGGTATGGCCATTTGTAAATTTTATGGGTCTGGCTTCCTGGGTCTTATCTGTGTCAAGCTATTTTTAGCTGTACAAAACAGCTCGTTTTGCTGCTTGTTATTGCACATTGGTGTGTCTTACCATATTATTTTACTGAATTAACTTAATTATGAACACACCGTTTTGAAGTGCAAACAGTTTTACCATTTACTGCATGTTGTTGTTCTTCTCATTATTTCCATATAGTGGCTAATGAACTGGATCAAATCCGAATCAAATCAAAATGAGGGCTTGTAGATCAAAATCAATTTAAATCTGAAACTGACATTACAACCAAACACAATAACGTGCTGCAAAAAACAGAAACAAGCTGCAAATAGTCAAAACACAAGCAAACACAAAAACGCACTGCAAAAACAGCAGCAGCGCGTTAAGTTGCAGCGTGTTGAGCTCTCTCGGCCACCGTAAAGACTTTCTTAAAGAATGGGAAGAATACTTCCAGAACAAAGGTTGCTGAAAATGTGATGGGCACTGTTGCAACTCTATTAGCATACAGCACAACTAGAACATTTTGGTTTGCATCAAAAAAATCATTCAAAAATCCTTGATTCTCAAGTCACAATACAGCTGTGCACTCTCTCCTGAAGTGTCCAGAAGTCCACAGTGGGACAGCGTGTGACAACAGGCTGGGCCAATTCTGATCCCGGTTGAGGAGCAGGTGATAATGAGACACAAGCTCATAGGGTCAAAGGTCAGCTTTACATCAGTGTCAGTCCCACATAAGTGACAAGTCTCGCTTAACCAAGAGTTAAATTACTCTCGCCTGACAATGAACAGACAGACAAAGAATGAAATATGGGTTTAGATGGACCAGAGGTGTGGACAGACTCACAAAGAGCACGCCCTTACAAATTAGCGACCGTCTGGAACGCCGTCTGTATTGCACCCTGCCATAACATTCTTCCTTTTGTAGATGGATGAAGGTAAAGATACTGAATTTGTTAAACTCCCTCATTTAGTCCATACCCTTAATAGATAGATAGACAGATAGACAGATAGATAGACAGATAGACAGATAGATAGATAGATAGATAGATAGATACACATTTATGCCTGTCCTTCCCTATAGTATTTTCACAATTTCTTACAATTACATTTTACATTTGTACATTTTACAACAAAATCAATATTTTGAATGGTGCACATGCTAGGCATGGTTAGGTTTCAGATATCTTTCTTTCATTCTCAAGTCTGCGCACATTCTTGTAACCTTTTCTTTACAAAAAAGACATCCTTAAAAAAAGTGTACTAAACTGGTGATAATAACAATGTATTTTTTTAGAGTAAAGTGCTTGCAGACAGCAATGGGTTGTACTTATAACCCATTTACAGTCAGCTATAAATGGTCATGCATTAGTGCCCTACTTTGTCTGCTAGTGAAAACGATTTTGGAGAAAAAAAAAAATCACTTGTTTTTATCTGTGCTTGCTCAATGGTGGCATTCAAAATGGTTAAAGGTTAGCCAAACTTCCACAAATTGCCTTTGTGCCTCCTATTAGAAAAATTACTGATACACCTTTGGATGGAGGTAATGGATTCACCATTGAGAGAAAAGATGGATTTAGACTATTTAATTCTATGAAGCATAATCAACTTTTTTTTTTCCCTCCATCTCTTCTTTCCGATCACGTCATCTTATCCTTTTGACCTCTCAGTCAGACAATCATGGCAGGTCAGCCCCTCGGCAGCTCAGACAGATGGTTGGCTGGTCGGCCCTGACACCCCTCCATGTACAAGGTCAACCCCCCAACGCCCCTTCTTGGTCTTTCTGTCTTTTCCCTCATGAGCTTTTAGTCTCTGACGTCCCCTACACGTGCCAACCAGGTGAGGGGAGGCACTGACCCCATTTAATCCCAGAGTCCCTCAGGAGGAGACAGGCCAAGTTTGCTGATAGTAAGTGCTTCATTTGGTGCATGTCTCTTTAAATGATAATGAGCTACTGCTTTCCCCGCCCCTCTTCTTTTTTTACCATCAAAAACAAAACTAATCCACTGCGTCTTCAGTGGCTCTGATGTTGGGAGAAAATGAAGAGTTTTATGTTCACTTTTACATCCAACTACAAAACACCTGCATTGCTTATGACGTTGTTGTCGGTACAGCTGTTTGAGCGCAGGGAATATGGTGAACAGCGTGCAAATGGCTGAGAGTGGAAATATGTTAATACGGGACAGTTCCTCAGTGGTCGTGGGCAGGGCTTGAGCAATATGACATCATACTGCTCAGAAAATCAAAACGACTTGATAATTGAGACTGTTTAGATTTTTTGTGAATTAAAAAAGCAGACTAAATGGATTTTTATCATTGTAGGGTGGTTGTATCCACACACTGCTAAGACACATTTATATGCAAACACCACATAAAAAGTAAATTTTGCATCCGATCATAAGTCTTAATAACAACCATGTTTTTGTAATTACTCCAATATGTTCAGAATCATCAAGTGTAATATCAAGCACTCACTAATAATGGCATTAAAACCGCAGCAGATATTGATCTATGCACCACAGCACTGTCTTTCTAATACTGAGGTTTTATTGTATTTCAATTCTTGGTGTTTTGCCAGCTTTGTGTGCCAGGATAGTGATTTAAATGGTGATAAACTACAGCCAGCCAGACCATCAGACAGAGAGAAGTTGGACGCCTAATTACATGGACATCCCAATATGCCATCCTAAATCAATGGACGCCCAGTTGAGGAAGAAAAGAGGCCATTCATCCTAATCCAGAGATGGAAGAGAGCATTGATATGCAAGAAGGATGGGGGATATTGACGACCGGGATCAATGATCTATGATCAGTTGGATGGTGTACCTGCCAGGGGAAAGACACCTCCCTACCCTCCAGCTGCCTTCTTTTCATGCTCAAAGGAAAAGAGGAATCCTCCCTTTCCCTCTTCAGTCCAGTCAACTGCAACTTCTTTACAGTAACTTTAAGGACTTTGCTTATGCAAGCCGTAATTAGTGAGATAGTCAGTAAAACAGTGGGAGGCTCCGATCACAATGGAGAGGAAGACAGGAGCGTTTTAAAGCTGGCATTGATGTTGTCTGGAAGGAGAGAAGTGATTGGAGCAACCCATGGATCTTCTTGACATAAAGAGAAAACAGAAGACTGAGAGGTTCCGGACTGGTTTGGGCCAATACTGGTACATCACAGTGGTCAATTCCACGAATTCTCACTATTGTCATGTATTAAAACTTTGTTGTTGTTGTTGTTGCAAAATCAGTAAAATTGTAAAGGATAATGTAGTCTTTAAACATTACATATATATATATATATATATATTAGATTTAAAGAAAGAAAGGAAGGAAGAAAGAAAGTTTAATCGATCCCTGGAGAGTGAAAAAAAATTTATATATATATATATATATATATTCTTTCAATTAAGTAATCAATTAAAAAAACTAAACATATTATACACATTTTTATCATTAATTATTATTTTTATTATTAAAAATATTTTTCAAAATATTTTTAAAATATTGTATTTCAAATAGCGGCTAAGTAGTGCATCCTTAGAAAGTGAAAATATTTATTTATTTTTAATCAATCAATCAATCAATCAATCAATAAACCAAACAAACTCAACCCAAGTATTTATACATATTTTATACAATTTTTGAAAATATTTTTAATATATTCTGAATATTTTATAACAACCCATTTACAATGTAAATAATAAAAAAAGATACACTTTGACTGTGTCCCCCCTAAAAAAATATTTACAATTTATATGGACAATTTGTGCTTTTTATTAAGTTGACAGCATACTTATATTAGATGTATAAATGTATACAATATATATATATATATATATATATATATATTTCTTTTCATTTAAAGTATTAATATTAATGCTAGCAGTAACATAAAATAATTGGTATCAGTCCCATAATTTACTAGTCTTCGGAAAGCAAAATGCAGCAACAAATATGAATATGATATTTGCTAAATGTGTTACATATGACATTAAACAAACTTCATAAATATGTTTTAAGGTTTAAAATTAAATGTTTGCACCTTTGCAGTCTTAACAATACATTTCATAAAATCTTAGACTCCTAGAGATGTATAGACTCCTGGACGGCAGTTTAAAAACCCCTGGAGCTGCTCAGAAACAGTTCTCCACTAGGACGCTGATCATTTACAGTGAGAAGTGCAGACAAAAAAAAAAACAGAGGTGGCACAAAAGTGCTTATCTGAGAGCTGTACACATCGAACCCATCAATGACCATTGAGAGAATGTTGACTTATATGGCTGCTTATTTCACCTATGCCAGAATCTGCCACTGTCACATAAATGACCCAGCTTGAGGATGTCAGAATTTTGTCTTATAAATCATTGGAAAATTGCTTTTTATAGTGTATATAAATTAATTTCAACCACCAGCCCACAAGTCAGCCTTCCCGCCAGAAAAAGTCCCCGTTCTCCCTATAGACACTCCGCCCCAGTAATGAAATAGAAAGCTAAGATACTCCAGTTCCCCCACATGAAGCCAACTCAGCAGAGGTTGAAAAAGAAATCCATTTAGGCACTAGTGAGGGGTCATTAAAGCTTGATTTTACGCCTGCACTTCAGCACGCACTGTAAACTTGCCCTGAATATTTATGGAGGTTTAAAGCGTCCACCACATCACTCTCTGAGGTGTCACAAAACAGCTGTAATCAGGAGTCAGAAATGAGTCCCTGTCCGCTGTTCTCTTCAGTCTCAGTCAATAGAGCTGCTGTGTAAAGTCAGCTGTAAAAACTCTGTAAAACGATGCTTCCCTCTGTGTGCCGTCGACTCGCTCGCACAATCTAGCAGCCGTCATGGCGATTCATTCACAAACCCCTAAACATATCTAAAGAAACAAACTCAATGCCATACATTTAATGTATCTGCTTTTGGACAAAATTCAAACATGTTGAAGACCTGTTTATTCAATTGGTATTGTTCATTTTCAATGACCTACAGAAACTATCAGTATGTTTACTTCTATTTCAAGAATGGCTGATATGTTTACATGTCAGCCATTCCTGAAATCAAAGTAAACAGCAAAAAAGCTCTTTCGGTGTTCGGCCGAATAAGCGAAAAGACGAATAAATTATACCGAACAATGACGTGACGTGATCAAATAGAGGCCCGCACTAGTGCAGCAAACATGTCGGCAATGTGAAACCATTTAAATCTGTCCAAGAAAGAAAATCATCACCACCACCGACAGCGAGAGACTGTTTAGTACCACATCGCACGTCTTCGATGAGAAGAGGAAGGGGTGATTATTGCTGGTTAGTGTATGTGACTGAACTCATGAAATGGCCTTAAACCATTAGTAAATAAACTACAGAACGTTTTGTTTTCTAATACACGCACAAATTGTATGTATTCTGACAGCGCTGCACGAGCTCGTTAGCCAGGGTTCAAAGTCCAAAGCGCGAGGGAAATCTGCGCTGAAAGCGTGATGAGAATCATTCAGAAATCTGATGCTGTCAACAAAAAGCAGTACTGAGGTCTTCTTGCGGGTTTTCACCAAAATAAAAGTCAACATCCATTAAAGGAGAAGTCCACTTCCAGAACAAAAATTTACAAAAAAAAACTACTAACCCCCTTGTCATCCAAGATGTTCATGTCTTTCTTTCTTCAGTCGTCAAGAAATTATGTTTTTTGAGAAAAACATTTAAGCATTTTTCTCCATATAATGGACTGATATGGTGCCTCGAGTTTGAACTTCCAAAATGCAGTTTAAATGCGGCTTCAAACGATCCCAAATGCGGTTGTAAATGATCCCAGCTGATGAAGAAGGGTCCTGTCTAGCGAAACAAACTTTTATTTTCATTAAATAAAAATACAATTTAAATACTTTTTAATCTCAAACACTCATCTTGTCTTGCTCTGCCTGAACTCTGTGTATTCTGGCTCGAGACAGGTAGGGTGTGTCAAAAAACTCCAATCGTATTTTTTCCCTCAACTTCGAAAACGTATTTTTAAAATCAACCTACATCGCTGCAGAAGTACCGACCCAGTCTTTGCAAAGTGAACATGCAAAGAAGATCAAACACCCTCAACAAGGATGATTTTGAAGCTGAGGGAGAACATGAGATGGGAGTTTTTTGACATACACTAACGGTCATGGACTGGATCAAAATAGAATACAGACAGAGTAACATAAGACGAGCTTTTGCCTTTAAAAAGTGTATAAATTGTATTATTTTTATGAAAATAAACAATCATTTCGCTAGATAAGACCCTTCTTCCTCGGCTGGGATCATTTACAACCGCATCTGGGATCATTTGAAGCTGCATTTAAACTGCATTTTGGAAGATCAAAATTTGGGGCACCATAGAAGTCCACTATATGGAGAAAAATGCTGAAATGTCGTACATTATCTGTAAATCGTTGTTCTGGAAGTGGACTTCTCCTTTAATGTTAGTATTGCCATTTTACTGTTGTTCTGTAAAATAATATAAAAAAGGAAGACAAAAACAAAGATAACAACAATAACAACAGCTCTATTAATACATTTATTATAACATTCACACATAGTTTTTAAATTGGGATCTGTAATATTTTCTAATAAAAGAAGTCTTAAAAGAAATGTTCTTCTCAGCAAGGCTGCATTTTTGTACAAATAAAAAACACATGCCTGATTCAAAAAGGGGTCTTAAAAATATTTGCAAAGCAAGACAAAACTGCAAAAAGCACATTTTGGCTATTTAATTAACGCAATGGTGAAAAAAAAAACTGGCAAAATACATGGGGGGGAAAGACGAAAAAACATGTTATCTGATCTGCCTTCAGCCCAGTGTTTCATTTAGTTCGGCTTCGGCCAAGAATTTTCATTTTGGTGCATCCCTATTGCTATACCATGTATTTCAGTACTGGAAGCTGGAATCCCGAATTGACCAATCAGCATTCAGGGCTGAAAGTATCCATTTATAATAACTAGCGAGATATACAGGTATCAAAACAAACATAAAGGATGGCGTTTGTTTACTAGAGGCCTAAATGAACATGAGGTTGATTAACCAACTTCTCTTTTTTGTCATTCCTTTATTTGTTCATGTTTTCTTTGATGTGTACCTTTCAGCTTTGCAAGCCGATAGAGTTTATTCATCCATGCTTTATTGATTGTAAGTTGCTGAAGCACTGCACTTTAATTAAAGCTCACCCACTAAGGCCTGTGACACAGTATGCTGATCGTGCTTTAACACACATCCATGTCCATTTTACAAAACAACACTGTGAACTATTTCAAACAGTCAGTTCACTTCAAAAAGCATAATGTTGGATGAATTACTGCTGTGCAAAGCAATGAAGTGAGAAAGTAGGTCTCTTGTTCTTTTATAAGCTGCAACAGAGACTGCAACTATATGCATAGCCAAAGTGAACCTTGTCTTTCTTGGTGGGCAAAAGCTGATTTTCACACAGAGGAAGTGAAGCTATTAATTGGAGAGGTGAAAAAAATCGGCACATTTTACAGTCGTTGCTAATGAATGCTATGGGTCTCCAAATCTGACTTTTCCTCTCCCTCCTTTCTGTATGTCTCCCCCTTTCTCCTCCCTTCAGTGATATGACGGAGGGCCAGGGACCCCTGCGTGCCTCCCTTATCTCCTCTCTCCAGCTGTGTCCTGGTGGGGAGAGGCATTCTGGGAGAAGGATCCTGTTTGGGCTGAACCTGGGGAGGGAGCTTATTGCTTGACTGGGAGACCTGGACTGGAATACATGTTCAAAGACCAGCATCTCAGACTGAAAGAAAGGCTGGATACTTTTAGTTGTGGTCATGCTGCTATTTGTGCAGGAATTTGATTGTAGATTGTATAGTCCAATTAAAGTTCCAAGATGTCCAGATTTGTGAACAAAGGTCAACCATTTCCAGAGCCTATTTTTGGATGGAAATGAAATGAGAAATTGGCCTTTTCAGGAATATATATTGTAAATTACATAAATAAAATAAAATAAAATAAGTGTTGCCCTCATTTACTTAACTTCATGTTATTCCAAATCTGTACTCTCAGGAAAAAAAAAAAAAACAGTTCTGGGGTGGTACCCTATAAGGTACAAAAGTGAAAAGGTACATCTTTGTACCTTACCTAGCCCTAAAGGGTACATATTAGTACCTTAAAGGTACATTTTAGTACTTTGAAAGTACATATTGGTACCTTAAAGGTACATATTAGTACTTTAAAAGTACATATTTGTACCTTTTCACTTTTATACCTTAGGGTACCAACCCAGTGACAGAACTGTACCTTTTTGTTCTGACAGTGGGATTGAAAACACTTGAAGACATTTTGAAACAAAATGTCTATTTTGTTTTGTTTTGTTGATAGTGAGCAAATGCAAATTATCATAGAAATTTCTTTCTTTTTTTTTTTTTTAACAAATAAATGCAGCCTTGGTGAGCATAAGAGACATTTCAGAATCTTTTTGTGTTGTTTTGTTTTGTTTTTATGCAAATTCTGACAGAAATTTCCATTTTGGGAAGAACAATCTCTTTAAAGCTGAATTTGCATTAGGTTTTTTAGAACAGAATTCTTAAAAATACTATTTTAAAACTATTTTATAAACAACATTTCTCCAACATATGATACATGCAGTATTATTTTCTTTTAAAAAAAATAAATAAATAAAATAAATGCAGCCTTGGTGAGTATAAAAGACCTTTCAAAAACTTTTTTTTTTTTTTGGAGAAAATGATGCAACTTTTGACAGAAATGCCCATTTTCGGGTGAACAATCTCTTTATAACTGAATTTGCATTGGCTTTTTTTTTTTTTTAACAACAGAATTCTTAAAAATACTATTGTAAAACTATTTTATAAACTATTTCTACAACATTTGATACATAAAGTGTGGCTCTTTAACAAATAAATGCAGTCTTGGTGAGCATAAGAGACCTTTGTTTGTTTTGTATTGTTTTTGAGCAAATGATGCAAATTATCACAGAAATTTCCATTTTTGGGGGGTAAACAATTTCTTGAATTGTTAAAACTGAATTGGCTTTTTTAGAAATGAATTCTTAAAAATGCTAAAGGTTTTTGCAGTGATGCCATAGACGATAGAAAAACCATTTTTGGTTCCCTATAGAAACTTTCAGTGAACAGTTCCCAAAAGAATGCCTCAGTTCCCTTAATTCGAATCACGATATGGAGTGTCTGTGAATATTAAAACGCAAAAAGACGGTTTAAATATGAATCCTCCATGTTCCGCTTGGCTCTCTATGAATGAATGGCGGAGACGTGGCTTTGTTTACTACACAAATAGTGAAGCACACATGACGCTCACGGTGGTTTTCGGCCTTTGGGTCTCATTATATGACGACATGAACGTATGAACTTAATTTTCAGAGCTGCTGTGAGAGTCACTTCATGTGAATTTTACCGTTTCATTTGAGAAAATTAGCATCATATCATAGTGTAAACGCACAAAAACTAACCGGCAACCTGTCAAAATAAAAGTACGGTTTAACATGTAACAGAAATGTGTTAGTCTTGTATTATACTTTAGTACAGTAAAACAGTTAAATGCTAAAAAAAATAAAAATAAAAAAAAATAAAAAATATTACAACAAGATTAACCACCTGATTGTAGAAAACAATGTATAATTATTATTATTATTTTTTTTTTTACATTCAACAGAATATTCACACAATTTTTCTTCCATGTAATAATTTTAGCAGAAAAACCTCTGTTTGTTTGGCAACAAATAAAAGGGTTTAATTTTCATTTCACTGAAAATAAATAAATATTTAATGCCTTCATTTAATTATCAGAAAAATTAATACATACAAAAATTTCTGAAAAAAAGAAAACGATTGTAAGGACCAATTGTTCAAAATGTTGAAATTGAGATTTTTTGGACTTACTTTTTCACTGAAATAAATGTACAGAGAGTAAAAAGTAAAGTAACTGAGTAAAGAAAAAAGTACTGTATCGTACCGTTGATATATCAGGAATTAGCTTCTACTCCACGTGCCTTTCTCAGCAACATCAGAAGCTTTCTCTGTCACATTTCATTTTTATTTGTCTTTCATTCCTCCACACATACAATTAGTACTGTCAATTTCCATTCCATTTAAGATCAGGGCAGAAAAAAAAAAATCCAATGATAATTAAATTCAGCGCTGATGGCACAGGCGTTGAAACAAAGGACACCCCTTCCCCAACAAACAGTTTTTCAAAGGCCCACCAAGAACAGAGGAAAAGTTAGCCTACCTATTCTCAGAGGGGCTGATTCTTTGTTCCTGGCACAATAGCAAACATCTCTGCGAACATCAGAGAAGCAGTGCGTGTGCTTGCAACCCCCCTGCACAAATGAGAGAAGAACACTGTGTGATTATGATTAGGAAAGCATCGTACAGTGCAGGTGTACCGCACACACACAACACCGCCAGTACGCTTACAGCGGTGCGATTCAAGAAAATGTGAGCGAGAGAAACTCTTTCCTTTTACACCCTGTCCCACACACATACAAATCTCTCTGGCCTTTGCCTTTATTAATGGGCCGTGTGCAGGTAAGGGCCAGTAGTGTGGGAAGCAGTTTATCACAAAGTGAATTTAAAAGAATATTCCTAGGGAAAGGCTTTAAAATGTATGAAGATTCCATGTTTGCCTGCTTGTTATAATCCTAAGTATAATGTAAGTAAACATGTGGCTTCTATGCAAGATTGAGAGCTGCAGCACCACATGCGTGCGCCGTGGTACTATTGTGAATGTGCGTCAAAGACTGACACAGAAGAGAAGAAATTGTTGAATAAAGTAGTTTTGTTGTGTTTTCTTTGCACTTAAAAAGTATTCTCATTACGGTTGAACCACTGATGTCACATGGACTATGGACAATGTCCTACTACCTTTCTGGTCCTTGAACATGGTAGTTGGGTTGCTGTTTGTGCAGGGTCAGAAAGCTCTTGGATTTCATCAAAAATACAAGTTGTGTTCTGAAAATGAATGAAGGTTTTACAGGTTTGGAACGACATGAAAAAAAAAAACAGCTGAAAGCAGCCTAAGCTGGTTGGCTGGTTTTAGCTGGTCATCCAGCCTGGTTTTAGATGGTCATAACTGGTCATCCAGCCTGGTTTTAGAAGGGTTTTGGCCACTTCCTAATCTGGTCAGGATTGGAGACCAGCTGGAACGACCAGCTAAAACCAGATTGAACAGTTTAGCCAGCTTAACCAGCCACTTCCAGTTTAAACCAGGTAAGACCATCCAACCAGCTTAGGCTGCTTTTAGAAGCTTTTTTGTTTGTTTGTTTGTTTGTTTGTTTGTTTGTTTGTTTCCAGCAGGGAAAAATATATGAAAAATTATGAACTTCTATTGTGTTTATTAAAAATAATAATAATGAATGAATAAAAAAGTTACAACCTTTGTTTTAGCAGTCCATTTGTCGGGATATTTTTGTTTAAAATTAGCTGCACAGAACGACGAATAATTTTCATCATAATGTTTATAAACATTTTTTTCACCAACAAAAATGAGACGATAACGAAAAAAACTCAAAAACTATAATGAAAATCTATTGACATTTTCGTCAGCTAATAAAAATGAGATGAAAATGTTAGGGAGGGACAATATGGGAAGAGATTCATTCAGAACGAACCTGCTGTGTGGTTATTAGGTTAGATGCGTACATTTGAACTGTATCGTAGCCTATTGATCTATCCAGGGGGAGATAAACTAGCATACACTTGCTGCACATCTCAAAACATTCAAAAATGGAAGAAAACAGCAGAAAAATGGATAAATTTGACGACGCAAAAGAGAACTCAATTCGGTCTGGTTTTCAGAACGCACACACCGAAGCAGCACCTCTCACACAGAGCATGAGTACTCTTTCACATCTCATGAATGGAGAAATACACACAAATCCGTTTTGATGAGTATTCATGCAAACACTCGGTTACTTCTTAGGTGAACGTAAACAGTTAGGAGAATATCGGACGTGTATCAGAACATTCCATCTGTGCATTCGGTTTTAAACGGACAGCAGCCTCATTTAGTTGCCATTGTCTGACATTGATGTTCATCATTGAGTCCACTGTGATGCAAATAACTACAACTAATAAATCTAACATCATCTAATATTATTTGTGTAAGTAGTATTTGTTGCTGTTTGTACTGCCTTTTTGTTTTGTCTTGTTCAAACCCTTGTGAGGGTTAATGGGTTTCTCACACTTATTTTCAGTGCAGCAGCAGACTCATAATTTAGATCCAAAATAAATAAAAACGTAATTTTACAGACATTTTTGACTCAAAAAGATGAAGAAACTGCTAATTTTCCAGCAGTGATTCAAAAGACAAGTCTTAATTTCAAGTCATCTTAACTTCTTAAGTTCTCAAGTATTTCAATGACAGGCTACATGGAAACCAAGAGGTCAACACAAAAGTCATTACAATTTTAGTATAGCATTTTTAAAACGCATCATCTACATCTAAATGTAAATAACTAACAGTTTAAGGTCAAGTTTTTTTTTTCAATTTGAAAACAACTTGACCTCGGATGCATCTCTCTATCAAGGGGAGTTTATTTGTCAGCAGAGACTCGAATGGCAATTCATCATGAGCCCAGCAATTCACCTTGGTATTTACTATCAGAGCAGAGCTCACTAATATCATTATAGATTATACACTAACGTTAACCTGGGATTTATAGTGCTTTATGGCTTTGGGATTGCTTGAGCCCTCTGGTCCATAAAGGAGAGCGGAAATGATTTTCCCAAGCTCTACATCCTTTCCAAACCCGTTTACTCTGTTTCACTCTGTTAAACCTTGCACTTGTGCAATGTGTTAAAAAAGACATCAAAATTTATACCGTACTTTAACCTAAGAGATTATTTTAAACGAACTCCAATTATCCTAAAAAGTGTCAGAGAAAGGGGGGAAAAAGCTATACACTTTATTTATTAATTTACTAATTAATTTATTTTTTAATTAGTGTCTTAACTAAAACTCCTCTTCCTTACACAATGCATTTCTATTCTTCTCCTCCTCTCACTTTCCTTTTTTAGAATATTAGTGAGCATTTGCTCCTTCTTGTAATTAGGGGTCCAATTAAAAGGATGTTTTTATGGCAATTACACTGGAAAAACACTTTTGACGGCAGAGATAATGATCTTGATTATTCATGATATATCATTCGGGACGTACCGCGCAGGGTCTGAAATCCTTTGCTGCGGGGCATTCTTGCTTCATACAAGTGGAGGTAATTGTAATAAAGCAGATGTTTAATTATTGTTATTTTTATATAAGGCATATTATAATGAGGTGCAGATTATCTGTGCATTAGCCCAAATTGAATTCATATCCTTTAACAGTCCTTAAAGAAACATTCAGTGTAATTGGCATCTCCACTGAGTAAATGTGGCTCTCTGGATGTGTTTTAAAAGCTTGTGTCTTTTATTTTCTTTTTCTTCTAAAGGATCCATAGACTAAGCCAAGATTTAGAGTATCATGGAAATTCACATTAAAAGAAAAAATAAATAAATAATAATAGTCAGAAGAATTCTCCAGAATACTGGTTTCTGAATCAGCCATAACTAGATGTTCTTATCTAAGGCAATACTTGAGAGTTCATTTTTTTTTCCATATAACATTTCTCAGTGCATTAGAATTCAATCCATTACACCAAGTGCAACAAGATAGTCAAATTAAACAGTTTGGCTGTATTCTTGCCACTCTTAGAGAGAAATAGAGAAACCTTGCCTGGATTCTTACTGGAATTTGCTTCACTATAAAGAGAAGCCAACAGGACAGCATTCTCAAAGAATAATATTCATTATTCATCTGAAGGATAATATATTAATGGGATAATCTGCTCATATGTGTTTTACATCAAAAACAGCAAAATGATCAATGAAAATAAAAAATGAAAAGTTCTTGACAAAGGCCTGATCTACACTAAAAAAAGATTTTAGGCACTGTAGTGATTTACCTTCATGTAAATAAATAAATAAATAAATTGCCTGGAATAATACAGCGTTCATGAATTAATTTTATTACACTGTTGTTGTGCTTCATTGCAATTGTGGTGCTTTCTGTAACTTATTTGAAGCACAAACTAAAAATTTTGAACACTGTAGTGATTTACCTCAAAGTAAAACAAAATAAAATAAAATAAAATACTACCAGGATAAGTAGATTTAGCAAAGAATGCATTCTACTGCAATTAATTAATTTTATTAAAAGTGTTTTTCTTTTTCTTTTTTTTCTCTTTTTTTCTTTTTTTTTTTTTTTTGTAACTTACTTGAAGCACAAGCCAAAAATTGTAAGCACTGTATGATTTACCTTAAAGTAAAACATAAAAACATAATATATAAAAATTAAATTAAATTAAATTAAATAGACTGCCTGGATAAATACAGATTTTGCAAAGAATATGTTCTACTGCATTAATTAATTTTATTAGAAGGTTTTTTGTTTTGTTTTGTTTTGTTTTGTAACTTACTTGAAGCACAAACTAATTTATTACACTTTTCGATAGAAGAAAAAAAGTTTAATTTAACTTATGCACTATTTATCTATCTATCTATAAAATAATAAATGAAAATAAAAAAGAAAAGATGACAAAGGCCTGATCTATGATTTTTTCCAATAAAAGAAGAAAAAGAAACAGACCAAAATTTTACTTTTGCACTCTCCATCTATCTATATACCTCTATCTATAAATCTATCTGTATAGATCTATAAAAACATCTATTATCTATTATTATTTTTATCCCTCTATATATTATACAGAAAAATCTATCTATACAATTATCTGTATAATACTTTTTTTTTCTTAGAGGTCTCCCGTATATATTACTATATTCACTCATATCTGGCTGTCTCTTTAGTAAAAGGATTTGATAAATTGCTAGCCATCCGCAAAGGCATAGCATAATTTAACCTCTCACTAACTTCACTTAACTCTTGAGATATGTTCCTACGCTTGTGCTCAACAGACCCTAATGAATATCATGAGTACCAGACAGTAATAAATAAATGAATCTATTAATTCATAACCTCGGCGGGTCTGAAGATGTTCTCAGCGTGTACTTACACACCACCCAATGTAAAGAGTAATTTGATAGGAATCATTAAAGTGAAATTAGTCCTTGATTAATTGTCTCCCATGTGATTAATTAACCATAAAACCTTGCCTCTAGCAGGCCACTGGTTGATCCGGTATGTTTTTGTTATGACGGAAAGTATCGCAAGCCAGCCTGAGAGGATATTTGTGAGCAAACGACCTCCCAGGAAGACTTCATCATGTAGACAGTGTTCATTCATCATGAGCCAAACGTCCTGACAGCTGGTCGTAAGAGGAGGTGGTTGACGAGCAGGGCTATGAAAACAGCCGCATCTCGCTGAAACACTATTGCCATAACTCTTACAATTTAGCACCATGGCACTCCCAGCAATCTCTTACTTAAATAATGCTATGCGGGAGAAAAAAGTAGTTTTAGCTGGTGTTCCTGAGCCTAACCAGCAGACAAGTGCCCAAAACTAGACCATCAAGGCACGCTAGCCTGTGGAAATCCTAATCTTTATGATCCGGTCATATTTATCGTTGTTCTGTGAATTTTTGTGGGCAGAATCCAGTCATTTCAATAGGAATCCATGCATTCAGAAATTTGCATGCATGCAGATTTTGCAACAGATCCAAGTTGAAAAGCTGCTTAGCCTGAAATTGTGTGTGTGTGTGTGTGTGTGTGTGTGTGTGAGAGAGAGAGAGAAAGCTGTTACACTATTCACAGTATAATCAACAATGAACCTTTCTTGCCCACAAATTTTACACTTTTAGGCTGATTTTAGCTGTTAGCATGTGCCACAGAAAAATAAAACAAAAAAATAATTTAGATTGCACAGAAAACGATGTTGACTTGAAGATAACAATAAAATAGATTATTACGATGATCTGTCCTTAATAACATAAGATGTTCTTAGGCTTCAAGACTGCTGCTACTAAAATTGTTTCAAGGCAACAATCAGGAAAACCTTTAACAGCATTTATCATCTCTTAGAACTTCTTATTACCATATTACTCACCGTACTCCGAATAGTTTGGTTTGTGTGGGTCAGTGTGCTTGGCGTTGTTTACTTAGAGCGGACGGCAGCACTTTCTGAATTGCACTATAAACAGCATGAATCACGAATGATGTTCGATTTGTAAAAATGATTCACGAATGCATGGGCGAGATGTCTAAATCAGACTCACTCACTATATTAGGTGAAAAACTGTGTGAAGTAACTCCGCATTCAATATTCATAAAACAGTAGGCGAACGTATTATTACGAGATTCCAAAGTGCGCATCCGAAGCCACAGAAAGGATTTGTGAATGGACGTGAAGTGACTCAGCTGAAAAACAGCCCGTAAGTCACATGACAATGACAATATTAGGGGCCATTCATACAGAACGTGTTTTTTCATTCCAATGCACTACTTTGCCATTGTTTTTCTATGTAAACACGCGAAGAGGAAGAGGAAAAGAAGAAAGAGAAAGAGGAAGAAGACTAGGGGTGCACGTAAAAATCTATTTATATGCAGTATGAATCGCGATTCTGTTTTCTAACCATTCTAATGGATTCACAAGTTTCAAAATCAATGTTCTAAAGCAGTAGTTCTCAATCCTGTTCCTCTCATCCCCTGCTCTGCACACACTCTGCACTGCATCTCTCTCTCTCTCTCTCTCAGATCAGCTCAGCCACTCCATCGATGAACTACGCCGTTACAGCGTATTTCCACTACAGCGTCAAAACCACGCTCAGTGCCGCTGGCAACGCTACAACGCCACTGCTTTGGGGCGTGTGAAATTTAATGCAAAGCACGCCTCTGAAAACAATGTTTACACCCTGTTAATTTGTCTTTTAACGGCGGATCGCAAACTAAACACAAGCATATAATGAAAGCATGCAAAGTGCATTTACTTTTGCATGACTTTTTCAATGATATGTGATTTCAGCTTAGTGATCCACCAGTTCCTCAAACACTCGGCATATGTAAAAATCCACTTTTCAAAGCGATTGGTTGACGCCCGGCGTTTGCGCTCGAGATTTGCATAAAGTTCAGGAATGCCCCACCTTTTCGCCGCTCTCAGTGCTTTCTCCGTGCCGCTTTCAATCCCATAATGCACCGCAAGAGCGTTTACGCTCAGCTTCCATAGGAATGAATGGAAAACGCTCCGCTCCTCTCCACTCGCTACGCTGTAGTGGAAATACGCCGTTACATTAAGTTATACCGTTAAAATAAGAAAATGAAACGCAAACATCAGAGGCGTGCTTTGCATTAAATTTCACACGCCCCAAAACAGTGGCGTTGTAGCATTGCCAGCGGCACTGAGCGTGGTTTTGACGCTGTAGTGGAAATACGGCGTTAGGCCCCGATCAGACTGAACGCATTTTTGCAGCGAGAGGCACCTTTTTTAAATCGTTTTCTATTGGCAGTGAACGTTATGCGCTCTGTTTATGCACCCCGGGCACATCGCGTTTTTGTCGGAGCGCTCTGAGTGCCTGAAGTTGAAAAAAAAAAAAGCAAAGCAGCCTGACGTCATCGCGTTTTTTTCCATTGTCCAATCGAATGAATAGAGAGGCGGCCTTCTGTTGTGGTGATGAAAGTTTTACCGTTGCTTAAAAAGTCCGGAGACTGCAGTGATGGAGGAGAAACTTTTGGTGTCGTGGGTTATCCGGAGCTGTATGTTTTAAGGTTTTTGCTGATACGACAATTTACTTAACAGCTAAAAACCAAAGATTTTAGAGGCTCGCGCTATAATCCTTTGATTTGATTGACAGGAAGGCTGATTTGATGTTTGCCTAGCAACATAAAAAAACGCAACGCACTGCTCTTTTTTTAAAAGTCACCAAAAAAAAGGAAGTGCGGTGCGCCTCGCGTTTTCAGATGTAAAAAAACGTGTTCGGTGTGATCGGAGCCTTAATAAGAATGTCTACATCCGAATTTCGTTCATACTGTAGGCTACATATAACCTAATATTTGCAGTTACTTTTTAACAGTTGCAAAATACATTCATCAAATGTAATACCTGCTCAGTTTGCGATTTTGAACGCAGGTAATGAATTCATGAGTTCAAATACGTTGGTACAACTAATTCCCTCATTGAAAAATGAGTCAGTTTTCAGGTAAGCCCATTTTCAATTTAAAAATAAACAATGAACTGCCGTTACTGTGATATATCTACAACAACCTATTATCTGTAACGTAAAACCTAAGGTTACCAAACAACAGCCTAAAACAGATCATATCACAACTCACAGAGTCTGAGTTTCACAGGCGAGTTCAAGTCTGTTTTTGAGAATCCTGATTCATAATAAAAAAAATTCTTCTAATCATTTGGGCATTAATCTGATGACACAGCTTGTGCTGTATGTTACTTAGGCAAATGTGTTTACAAAAGTTTTGCTACAACGTTTTCCACAAATACTCCACTAGCTGTTTTCCTCAGATATGTTTAATATGTATATACACTACCAGTCAAAAGTCTCTCTTCTGCTCACCAAGCCTGCATTTATTTGATCCAAAGTACAGCAAAACAGTACAATTTTGAAATACTTTTACTATCTAAAATAACTGTTTTCTATTTGAATATATTTTAAAATGACATTTATTCCTGTAATTTTAAAGCTGAATTTTTAGCATCATTACTCCAGCCAAATGATCCTACAAAAATCATCATACTATTCTGATTTGCTGATTTCAGATAAATGCTGATCTTTGAATCTTTCTATTCATCAAAGAATCCTGAAAAAAAAAAAAGTTTTAAATATTTATAATAATGATAATAATTATTATTATTATAATAATAATACATGTTTCTTGAACAGCAAATTAGCATATTGGAATGATTTCTGAAGAATCGTGTGACACCGAAGACTGGAGTAAAGATGCAAAAAAATTTAGCACTGAAATCATAGCAATAAATTACATTTTAAAATCTATTCAAATAGAAAGCAGTTATTTTAAATAACAATAATATTTCAAGATTGTACAGTTTTTGCTGTACTTTGGATCAAATAAATGCAGGCTTGGTGAGTAGAAGAGACTTCTTTAAAAACATTAAAAAACTTACTGTTCAAAAACTTTTGACTGGTAGTGTATAATATATAATTACATATACTCATATGCATATAGCCTGCTTTTATAAGAGTTGCAAAATAAGTTCTTCGTCAAATGTAACTATTCATAGTTACCTAGTATGCGATTTTGGACACAGCTAGTGAATAGTTCAAAGCCGTTTGTACAATGCACTCAGTGAACTGAGTATGACTGTGAGTCAGTTTTGGTTATGAACATTTGCCACAAATATGCCACAAACTGTTTTTCACAAAGTTCATTTACAAAAGAATGTTCACCAGAATATATATTTTTTGCAGTGACTGTTAATTATGAGATCTGTCTATTCAAAGCAGTTAATATAAATCGAAATTCTAAATCAACATTGTAGGACCCCCACACAAGTGTCCATCTGTTTGCCTGTATTACAAGGCAGATGCCTCTCATCCTAAGCCCTTTCTTCTCTTTCTGGGGACTCTTCCTCATATGCAGGTGCTCTTTTAATCAGTGCGATGTACCAGTGATCACACACCCTTGTTTTCCCAGCGTCCACTTGTGCAAGTATAGTCATCCATCCCGGCGACCGATTGGTGGCTAACCAGGGCGTGCTGGGTCTCAGACTTGATGAAATCAGACAGGATGCAAATGTCTCCCAGCAGGTATGGAAAAAGGACATTGTGAGAGTTGCGGGTCAGGTTCAATATTAGCTCAATACACCAGGGTGCGTCACAGATGCGCAGCGATCTCTTTAACGGTTCCAAGCAAGACAAGGTTCATTGTGCACAGAATGCACTGACACGTTCGAAATGCATTCAGGCTACATTTCAGCAACACACTCCAGCTGTGTTTCCTACGGAGATTGAATAAAAGAAATTCTTGAAGGACAAAGATGAACAAGGTGAAGAAAAATCAACCAACGCAGATGTGATATAAAATAAATAAATAAATAAACAAAAATACACAGCTGAGAAGCAGGACCTGAGGTGTGAGCTTACAGGGCAAATCTGCAATAACACTTCTCTCCATTGACAGACGCATCCTGCAGAGGGAACAGCGGATTCTCTTTGGAGCAGCGTGAGAGCCAAATCCCTCTCAGCACAGCCAGAGAGACGGGATGCTGTGTGTGGAGCTCATACAGCTCAACACAGACAGACACAACAACCTGAGGGACAAACACATGCACACACATGCACAGAAGCAGCAACTCAAAAGATATTCTTTGTTTTTCTCCATGCGACATTTGATTCTTTCACCCTCTACAAGTAAGTCTTGGTTTTTAAAAGCATAGTTCATGCAAAAATTTGAATTTTGTCCAAAACTACGTATTTCCAAACACTTTCTTTTTGTTTTTACATTGTTTATTCCTTATTTATCAGACACTCTTTACCCATAGTGACTGGAATGAGGAAATTCGCAAGCATGTTTTGCAATGTTTGCATGTTCTTGCTACTCTTACAATAAAAGCACAGTGTGACTCCAGGCTTTTATAGTCCAAAAAAGAGAAACAAATTCCAGAAAAGTGGTCTTGTTTTATATTCCAAGTCTTGTAAAACTATATGACAGCTTTTTTCCCCTGAGGAACACATCAACAATGATGTTGAACGATTTTGAAGTTGGAGAAAAAAAATGGAGATAGAGTTTTTCACCCTACCCTACAATTTTGAACTGAAGTACACCAGCTTCATATGACCTTTCCAACTTGACTATGTACTGCATGAAGTCATAGATGTGCATCGTGGAGCTAGTGCAAGATGAGCATTTGGTGGTTAAAAATATACCTTTTTTTGGGGGGGGGGGCTGATTGCTTTTGCTAGACAAGGCCTTTATTCCTCACCTGGGTTGAAAGTTGCATTGCAATTTGGACCTTCAACTCATTGGCTCCCATTGAAGTCAACTATATGGAGATAAATCCTGGAACGTTTACCTCAAAAACCTTAATTTCTCTTCAACTGAATAGATAAAGATTAATATCTTGGATGACATAAGTGAGAAAATGATCAGGAAATGTTCATTCAGGAGTGAACTAATCCTTTAATAGACTTCATTAACTTAAAGGAGAAGTTCACTTACAGAACAAAAATTTACAGATAATTTACTCACCCCATTGTCATCCAAGATGCTCATGTCTTTCTTTCTTCAGTCGTAAAGAAATTATGTTTCTACTTCCAAAATGCAGATTAAATGCAGGTTCAAAGGACTCTAAATGATCCTGAGGAAGAAGGGTCTTACCTAGCGAAACTATTGGTTATTTTCTAAACAAAAAGTGGAATTTATATACTTTTTAACCTCAAATGCTCATCTTGTCTAGCTCTGCGTGAACTTCAGTTCAATACATTTAGGGTATGTTCGAAAAACTCCCATCTCATTTTCTCCTCCAATTTCAAAATCATCCTACTTCGCTGCAGAAGAACCAACCCAGTGTTTAAAGTGAACATGCGAGGAGGGTCAAATACCCTTTACAAAAAAAGCTAAAATGCCAAGGACGATTTTAAAGTTGGAGCAGAAAATGAAAACTGTATTGAACCGGAATACACAGAGTTCATGCAGAGCTAGACAAGACGAGCATTTGAGGTTAAAAAGTATATAAATTGTCAATTTGTTTAGAAAATAACAGATTGTTTTGCTAAATAAGACCCTTCTTCCTCAGCTGGGATCGTCTGGAGCCCTTTGAAGCTGCATTTAAACTGCACTTTGGAAGTTCAAACTCACAGGCACCAGTGTCTACTATATTGAGAAAAATCCTGAAATGTTTGCCTCAAAAAACATCATTTCTTTATGACTGAAGAAAGAAAGACATGAACGTCTTGAATGACAAGGGGGTGAGTAAATTAACTGTATATTTTTGTTCTGGAAGTGAACTTCTCCTTTAAGCTTAAGAGTATATTATTACGGACAATTTCTCAGGATTCAACAAGATGGAAATATCCCAGTGAAATAACATCTTCTTTAGTTAATAATAAATTAGAAAAACAGACCTATCAGATTCATCTTCCATAAGACTTGCTCAAAGATTTCATTGTGAAGCACCACAATTCAGGAAACATCACAGATCTGATTACCACTGCCACCATTTCTATAAGTAGTAATTTTAAAAAGCAATACACATGTTCTATTAAGAAAAACTAAAAACTATTATTTTTTGAAATCTATTGTTTAATGCCAAAGCACAGACCTTGTGCACAAATCCTGTTGATTTCCTCTGAGGGTGCCGCGAGCCACATTTCAGAGGTTCAAACGAAGAAGTAAATCTCTCCCAGGAGACTTTACTAACCGGGCTATTTATGCCAAAGTGAACCTGTGTAGAACTTGTATTTGCAGCAAAAGACACTTAAAGGTTGAGTGAAGCATAGTGATATTCTCTGTTAAGATTCAGGACGCATGATACAGCCTTGTGCCAAGTGTTTAGTAATGCAAGCTCAGGCAGCCTGTCACACCTCTATCGTAAATGAAGTGTTTGTAGCATGTCTAGCAGCATTATCATGTCCAAGTGCATGCTGGAGACATGTAGATGTTTGATGGAACAAACAAGCATGTTGTGCAATCCAGATTGCTGATAGTAAACTCAATGAATGCAAACTACCATGCTGAGATACATGCATAAATTAATTTACTTGCTCATTTGTCACTTAGCTAACTCCTGTACTTCAAGCAGCTTAAAGAAATTACAAGTACAACCTCAAAGTGGTTTATCAGCCCCAATGTATAACTGCTTGAAAAGATTTTTTGATGCTCCTCTTTAAAGGGAACTCCAAGACTGCTATATACATTGTCACACATATACATATAATGTCACATACTGTATAAAGCAGTGGTCTCAAACTCAATTCCTGGAGGGCCGGAGCCCTGCAGAGTTTAGATGCAACCCTAATTAAACACACCTAATCCAACTAATCAAGTCCCTCAGGCTTAATTGAAAACTGCATTGTATGTGTGTTGGAGCAGGGTTGGAACAAAACTCTGTAGGGCTGCGGCCCTCCAGGAAATGAGTTTGACACCCTTGGTATAAAGACACATTTGTAGTGGGTGAGAAAAATACTATAATGTAGTAGGATAAAGACAATTCCAGTCTTAAGTTGCACGAGTATATTAGTAGCAATAGCCAAAAATACACTGTATTGGTCAAAATGATAGATTTTTCTTTTATGCCAAAAATCATTAGAATATTAAGTAAAGTTGTTCATAATAATCCATTATATCTTTTTATAACTAATTGTAACCAAAGTTAAAATGCATTATAATATTTGCAGATTCTTCTTTTCTGATACTTATCTGATAGTACAACTTTATAGTGCAAATGTTACCGAACTTACATTGCTTCACTTAAATTTTTACATTTATGCATGACATGTAAATTCAGAGTTGCCGCTGCCATTAAAAAAACAGCTATTTTGTTGTTTTTGGCATTCTTGCGCTCTCTCACAGTGACTGTCTGTCTTTCCAAATAAACTGTATTCGTATCCAGTTAGACAATGAGCCATCTGGATCCATTTATTCTCTCCATCAGCACTAAATTACGACTTTGTCTTGCTTTCCTGGAACTGTGGACATATTTTAATATACAATATGTGGTGTGAGAATCTTCAAAAAGCATGTGCTTACCACGACTGCTGTGGTTTCTCCTCCTCACTCTGTAATCTGATGGGGATTTGATGTTGCTACCAATCCTATTCTATTTCCAATTTATTCAAGTATATATCACCGTCTTGCCAGAAACACCACAATGCTGCCAGTATATCTCTCTACTGCTCTGCCAACACATGGCAGTCTATTTTGAAGATAATTGCCCATGTTTGATGGTTATGCACTCTTATCATACTGAAGCCATTTCAAAGGCGAGAGATGAGAAACCTTGAGCCATGTTGGATAGACTGTCCACTTGAGGACCTTTAGGTTGGAAACCAGCACATTGGCACACACCCTCCAATTTTCACAAAGTATATGTTCGTTTCATGTAATACGATCTATCATTTTAAAGAGAGTCTTCCAGCCATCTCCACTTCTGTCACAGCGAGAGATGGTAGCAGGAGACGGGACCCCTGAGGGGCCGGTAGCTCATCCCCACAAACAACAGCCGCCGATCCCCCCTTTAACTACTGCTGATGAATATTCAAAAGCATTGGCAGGAAGTCCCCGGTAGCGAGCAGCCATTTTAGTCTGCGCTACTCCGTAATTACGCTGTACCCAAAATGTGGGGCGCAAGGCCCGCCGGTGCCTGATGCCCTCCAGATTTTAATTAACTAAATGACTGCACACTTTCTGCCCATTGATGACGGCTTGGGGACTGAATTTTTGAACAGCAGACAGACGAGGGAACACGGGTCCAGGTGAGCGGAGCAAAGCTAATGAGAAAGCAAGACGTGCAGGACAAGACAACAATCACCATCACAGGAACTGTGTTCAGAAGATTGTGTTCAGGATTGAGATCTGAAACCTCTGAGCAAACAAAATGGAGACTGACTAAAAAATAGCAGGCTACTTTACTGTATGTTGCCTGCTCAAAGACAGCAAGAAATGGTTATGGGGTCTTGCTGAACTGTTGTGTTCATTTTTGTTGGGTCAGTGTAAACATAACAATTGTGTGTTCCAACATCTAAATTGAAGTCTACAATATTTAAACTGTTGGTGTTTGTTGGAGAGTGTGAAGAAATGGCCTTGGTTAGTAAACAAAATGGAACTACTGGCCAATTTTTAAGGAAGTGCAACCTAATATGTGGTTTAAATTACAGTATCACAGTAATAATCTAGGCTTTGTTGATGAAAGCAATGTGAGGAGACCATGTCAACTAGATGAGCCCCAGAAACAGATCCTCTGTGAAGACCATAAGCACATGACCACGCAGCCTGGTCCCATTGTTTATATGTAGGTATTTATACGTAACATTTAGAGGCACAAAACTTACATTTTTGTATGTATTTATTGATGCTAAAACTTTATTAATTTTATTAAAAGAGAAGTCCACTTCCAAAACAAAGATTCACATATAATGTACTCATGAACATCCAAGATGTTCATGTCTTTCTTTCTTCAGTCATAAAGAAATTATGTTTTTTGAGGAAAACATTTCAGCATTTTTCTTCATATAATGGACTGATATGGTGCCCTGATTTTGAACTTCCAAAATGCAGTTTATATGTGGCTTCAAACAATCCCAAATGTGGTTGTAAATAATCCCAGCCGAGAAAGAAGGGTTTTATCTAGTGTAAGGATCGGTTATTTTCAAAAAAAAAACAAAAAACAAAAAAAAAACAAAAAAAAAAAAAAAACAACAATTTAAATACTTTTTATTTGGAAGTGGACTCTTTAATAAGCTATTTAGATGTTTAGCCCCTTAACCCACCCCCAAACCTAAACCTGCCCATTTTAAAGCGAATATGCATTTTTTATAATTTTATCAATAAGCGATTTAGATTTTTAGACCCCTTAACCCACCCCCAAACCTAAACCTACCCATTTTATAATGAATATAAAAGGATATAAAAGGTAACTGACCAAAATAGGCAGGAAAATTACCATTTTAGTAACAATATAGAATAAAAATATTTTTTATAGTCACTAATCCCACTCCTACCTCTAAACCTAACCATAACTCTCTCTGAACAGTAATAAAGAAAAACATGACAGACAAATAAGTGCAATCGCAATCATTTATTTACTGCAAAAATGTCGAACGCAGTACCAAAAAGCAGTACAAATGATGCGTTGCAGCTGCAGTCCTCTGGCAGAATACAGAAGGTTTGTGTGAGGTGCAGAGCAGAATTTAAGTTGTTAATCGCTGAAAATATTATCCAGATTATTTTCCCTATCTACTCCGTGAAGGTGCCTGCGCATCATTCAAAACCAAAGACTATAGAATTCCCAAGGCTTGTCACTCGTATAGTTTTGAAAATGGGGAAAGATAACTATGGCCGTGAAGCCCCGCCTTCTTAATGTAAGAGCTAATTGTTGACTAGTAAAGTCAGCGCATCACTGCAGCTGCCGTTAGAAGTCCCAGTTGCTACTGTAACAGTCAGCATTCTGAGATGTCCGCTTAGTACTGCGCATGCGCACTGGCTGATCTAGCCTGAAAAATAAGCTTTTTTAATGCAATTTGGAGCATAGGGAACAATATTTATGGGGCAGTTTGTTGTCAGGTTTCATTGGTGATTTCAAATATGAAAGTTAATTGTAAGCTTGGTGAACAGTTTTGGAGAATTTGATGTTTCCCCATTCAAATAGATAGGATCTGCACTTGCCTGCCCGAGAGGCGTTTCAAAGATGGCCAGCGAGTGAAATTACTTGCCTTAAAGGGACTTTGTTCAAAACACACCTCACCAGAAACACGGCATGTTGTAATCTGTGACGAATGCAGGCGAGAGCCAATGAGCGTTCGATTTTCCTGCGGTAAAACCTGTAGTTTCTTGATGCGGCACTATTTGAATTTGTAAAATGCACTTCAGCGCAGAATTATTGCTGTTGCTGCTGGCCTCGCTGCTCGGCATGGAGATGAAGATCGCCAGATAAAGGTTTGAATTTGGGTCCGTTCCTCACAATTGTATGGATTTTCAAGATCTGGATTACAGCGCAGAAATAAAATTGTTTGATTTTGTAATTATGATGCGTGTTCGGTGTATTTTATGGTTCTATTGCTACTTACAGCATGTCGAAGAAAATACCTTTTGACAATAATGAAACAACAATATGAGATTAATGCCACGATTTCAGTATTTATAATGATTTGTAGATTGTTTTGTAGAGCCACATTTTACAAAAAATGCATATGAATTATCATGAGATCGCATTGGCAAACCACGAGAACCAGAGTCCTCTGCACAAATCTGACTTGTGTTGCAGCCTGGAATTAAACCACATCCTGGTTTCATCTTACCTGAGGAGAACTGGCTCCCCGACTGAGCCTGGTTTCTTCCAAGTTTTTTTTTTGTTTTTTTTTTTTTTTCCCTCCATTTATGTCACTGATGGAGTTTTCGTTACTTGCTACTGTTGCTACTTTGGCTTGCTAAGTTGGGGACACTTAATTCAAGCCAGTATTGATTTGATTGCAAAGATACTATCTGAACTGAGATGAGCTGGATGATGACATCACTAAATCAATGATGAACTGACTTTAACTGGAAAATTGACTGTTTACTATTGTTCTCTTTCATTATTGACACACTCTTTTCCTATTTAACACTGTAAAGTTGATTTGACACAATTTGTATTGTATAAAGCGGTATCCACCTTTTTTGAATCAACTTAAAATTTTAAGGCAGCTGGGTTACTTACCCATCTGTTAAGTTTAGCAAACACAAATATCTAAGTTGTTACTTAGTACAACTTAACATTTCAAGTTGACTAAACTTATTTTAGTTGACTGAACTTAAAATTTTAAGGCAGCAGGGTAACAAATTATTTTAAGCTGACTCAACAAATTGTGTTTTTTATTTTTTACAGTGTAAGCCTATGGGTGAGACTTTTAGTACATTATCCGCTATAGAGAAATGTGAAGAATAACAACATGCAGTAAATGGCAAAACTGTTTCCACTACAAACCAGTGTGTTTATAATTAAGTAATACATTAAAATAATATGGTAAGACACACCAGTTTTCAGACCCATAACATTTACAAATGGCCAGCCTAGTCCTATAGAAAAAGAAGAAGAAGAAGAAGAAGAAGAAGAAGAAGAAGAAGAAAGAAATAAAGAAAAGAAACAGTAGATATAATAAACGTAACTTGACTTGACTTGAAGAAATCCAAGAGAACCAGCAACAAAATACTATCAGGCTTTAAGCATTGTAAGTTTTTTGTTTTGTTTTGTTTCATGTTTTCTTTTTTTTTCTCAAACTTTGTGTAAGTGACAGCATTCGTCTTAGCTGTCTGCTGGAAATGTAATGGTAAAACAACTAGATTTTTTAAACAAAATGCAAAACAGTCACAGAGATTTAATTAAATGTCTACTTATTAAATCTACAACATTTGATTCATTATTTATTGATTAATTGATATTTTTCATTAGAAATATAAGTGTATGGGATAGGTCACAATTGTCATCCTGTGAAAATAGAAAGTACTATTTTTTTTTTTTAATTCTTCAGAAGTTAATTTCAACCACAGAAGAAGAAGAAGAAAAAAGAAAAAGAAGCATCTTGGGGACATTCTGTTCTTTTCCTTTGTGCTTTGTCTAGCTATTTTTAAACACGTGTCTAATGAAAAGGTTCAGACTGAGTGACATTTGAAAACAGCATAATTATATAGGCCTTCCTTTAAACCTAAAGTGAACTAGTACGTCAAACCACTGACTAGTCAATTTTGAGAATGCATAGTTCCTAATAGTGTGTTACACTGTCTGTATTTTATTTTTTGCGTCAGTCATTGTGAATGACCTTGAAGCAAAGAGGACATACGGGAAGGATAGAAATGATGATGGTTGGTGGTTCCCATGTGGAGTCAGTGTCATTAATGCCCCAGAACCTCACTGCTGGAAACACACACACACACACACACACATGCATGAGCGCACACATAAACCCCTACTGCTGCACCTCCTCTCAAGATTGGGGCCGACGGGAAGCCATGTCATTTTACCAACTTAAATGAGGCAACTAGGGCTATTTCAAATCCATAGTGAGAGAGTGAGAAAACGAGAGAGAGGCTCTGACACTTGTAGACTGCCCCAGTAGACTTTTTTTTTTAATAGAAAAAGACAGTTGGTGGGTTAAATGGACATGGCTGAAGTAAAAATAGAGAGATGAGTTAGATGTCTTTAGGGGCACTGAAAGTGCCCTCTAGGCTCAACTAGTTTAATATTGCCATTTACGGTTGTTAAGAGATAAAAATAAAAGATGAAATGGATCATATTCTAACTCATTACTTTGTTTGAGAGTCTCAGTTAAACTGTGTTGAGCTCCTTGGATTTGTCTTGCGCACAAGTTTGAACTCTCATAGTGTTTTAATGGAAGCAATTACTTTTTTGATATAATCCATTACATTTCAATTTGTATCAACGGTTCACAACTGAAGGACTCTTACACATAATGGAGCTATACTGAAGTCTGTCCCCCAAGGCTTCCTTCAAGGCACCTTTGGGGTCTGTCTTACATATATATATATATATATATATATATATATACACACACACACACACACACAGTGTTGAGTAGTTCACCTGAGCTGTAAATGCCATATAATTTATGAGTGTATATTTTCATATATAAACATATTGCTCATAATGGTTTAATGGTTATCAGAGCTTTTAGAATTAGATGGTGTAATTATAGCAATCACCAGCAGAAATTCACCAGCAAATAGCACCATTCCAACACTATCCAAACCTTGACCCTTTGGCCTTAGGGAACAACTCTAATGAATGGCTCATGATGCTGAAGTGCATATGATAAATAGATTTTGTTTTGTTGATGCTCAAATACCAAACAATTAAAATTAACCTTGTTGGGTCATCTCTGAAGCAGTGCAATATAACAGGCTGTACTGTTACACTGTCATGCTTTCTCAGAACAATGGTGTCATTGAAACACAAATTCGATAACGCATGCTCTTTTTCACACTCAAACACATATGCACACATTCTGTTTCGACCATGCATGCCTTTGAATGCATGCCTTTGGCCAAAATGAGTTGAAATATACTCGCACACTCCTGGCCATCATTTTAACAGATGGGATTTTAACTGAAACGGTTTGTGTAAAGTGCCTGCTCGAGGGGCGGCAGCTGTTCCCCCTAAACTCTGGTAACACCTTTTGCCCTCTCCATAACACTACAGTATGTCAATTCCTCAGTCCTAAACTTTTTCTGTATTTAAAAGGGTCATATTCTACCCTTTTGTAGCATTTTGCACCAAAAACAGCTGATTTAACAGTTCCCCCCTCTGAACCCTTTGAATTAAACTGGAGCGATGAGTGGATGGATGGATATAATTAGACTGTTTTTGCAGTTTAGTTTCAATAAATGTTACATAATACATTAAAATCTCTCAGATAGACAGACACGTGGATGGATGGATAACTGAATGGATGAATAGTTATAATTAGACTGCAGTTTAGTGTCAATAAATGTTTATACATCAAAATGTTTTGGATGGATAAACAGACATACGGATAGATGGATGGATGCATGGATGGTTGGATGGATGATTAGATGAATAACTGGATGAATATTTGGATGGATGGATGAACAGTCAATTTCTTAGACTGTTTTTGCAGTTTAGTTTCAATAAATGCTAAATAGTACATTAAGCTTAGGCAGGTGGATGGACAGATGAATAGATGGTCTTTATTTATTAAACTGTTGTAGTTTGTAATTTAGTTTCAATAAACATTACATAGTACTTAAGACTCTGACAGTCGAATGGACGAACAAGACAGATAGATAGATAGATAGATAGATAGATAGATAGATAGATGTAGCAATAGCTTCTTAATGTCAGCCCTTAATCTCCAGTCAAGAATTGAGCAGCAATATTTTGTATGTGTGTATAAATATATAAATCCAGAGATCTCTCCATATACTTGTGGCCATGGATCTGGAGATGGCAAAGTGCAAAGTACAATGCAATTTCCATGGCAACCTGATTTGCTGGGGCCAAACATCTTGAAGACTCTATCACTCACTCGACACTCAATAACCTTGGGTTCATATTTCTCCGCTGTTGATTTAACACCTCGCAGTATTACTACCCTGGATCAAGCTCTGCTCTGACACTCTGTCTCCAGCTCTGTTCAATGCTAGCGTTATTTATTTCCCCTCTCTACAAGCGGCGCAGTGACATATGAGCATGCTCCGATGCTCCATCCATCTCTACTTTAAATATGTGTCTGCCAGACCAGGATGGAGGTTGAAGACTCAAATGAAGTATGTTACAGATTTGCTGTACTGGAATAATGTATAAGACAGATAGAGATGTAGAGGTCGGGGAAAAGTTTTGCTCTGCGTTTGTGTCACATCAAATATGCCACTGTGCTGAGGAATGGGCTTTGTGTTGAATGTAGCCACCGTTTCTAGATATGGACAGCAAAATGATGGAGATTATAGGATAGAGTCTTTAAAAAAGTGCCGCGGGGTGATGTGATTTAGGACAGTTTTCTTTTTCCAAAGAAACACAGCATTCCACAATTGTTAATTGTTAGATGGTAGACTCTAACATAGCACACACAGATATTTACTTTAAAATAGCATCCCGGACACTGCGTAAAGTGTGTATTTTCCGTCATCTGTTGAGATTTCAACTAAAAACCACATTGTCACTTTGGCTATCCTAATATTTTTTGGTGCTAAATAAATCAGGCATTCAATAAACTATTGAAATTGCACAATTATTAATGCATGCATAGTTAAATATTTAGTTTGAAATTAATATATCCAGCCTTGTGTCATTGAATGAGATTATTTCACCACCTTCTTTATGTTGACTGTGTGAATTTTAAATTAACTTTGCCACCTTCCACCACCCTGGAGAGGAGGAGAAAAAAAAAAAAATCTATAAATCTATATTTCAGGCCTTTCTTTATGCATGCCGAACAGCGTAAATTCCACATAATATGTATGTTTTTAAAGAGGATGTCATTGATATTCAGGAGAGGGGGAATGGTTGGGATGAAATGGGGGTCGAAACCCCCCACTTCTTTTTTGGCATGAGAAGAAAAAAAAGACTATAAAAAATATATGAGATGCAATATGAGAGTGAGTACATGTAAGTTAGTGTCTCCTTCCTGGGTCAAAGAAATCTGATGATGAATTTGAGGTCTTCTGAAAAATTGGATAACAATGATTTTTATTTTATTTTATTTTATTTTATTTTATTTTATTTTATTTTATTTTATTTTATTTTATTTTATTTTATTTTATTTTTCCATAACTATTAATTATTGATTTATAAAAACACATTAAATTATATTATTGTTTAATTTTTATTTGGAGGGTATCAACTTTTCTGATATGCTACAATGAATTTAAAAAAATATATTTTCTAGCATATGTAATTTTAACATTGTAAGAAAATAGCTTTAATGCTTAATATTTAAATAAATAAATAAAAGTCATGTGGTGTGACCATTATGCAGAAAAAAGACACATGAAATGAAGTCATACGAATCCTGCAACAGTAATGATAATTATGCATAAATAATTAGCAAAAATGTAACACAACAAATCAACAAATCTTATTGTTCTGAACACAAATTATATTTACGCCTAAAAATACAGATTAACCTGCACACTTCTATGTAATGTTTAAAGAAAATATGTTATTACTATTTACTTTACAGTTACACCAAATTAATTATTTTTTTCTTCAAAATATGAAAAAAGCCATATGGAGCCAACATATATAACATAAGTAATGCTTCTACTGTTGCAATTTCATATATAAAAATAATACAGAAAGATGTCAATAAGTTGTTTTACTTACTTGCAGAAATGACATATGGATGAAATGTAACATCTGTGACCCTGGACTACAAAACCAGTCATAATTTAGAGATTTATACATTATCTTAAAAGTTGAATAAATAAGTTAGGTTAGGCTTGTTAGGATAGGACAATTAAAAAAAAAAAAAGAAAAATATAGCTGCAAGCAGCAATTGCGGGGCCAAGCACAACAGAGGCAGAATGAGGAGCTAAGCATGCAAGGAGCAACAGACCGACTGTAACAATGAGTAACTAAAGTCATTTTAGGATGATATCTGTTGAAATGGCTGAAAAATCATAAATACAACCAATAACATAATTTAATGGCTTATCACTTTTGACCAGTAAGTGGTGCTGTTTTCAAATTGATGTGATGTGTTCCGTGTGAGGTCACAATGACACACACAAATTTTGGTGTCATTATGCCAAAGCTTTACAGAGATACAGCCTCAGAATCATTTTGGCATCAAGCCTAAAATCTGTAGTGGCGCTGTACGAAAATGGTTTACTCTATCAACACGAAATCCATAACTTTAAGTCAGGACAGTCCGAAGATGATCTGACTCAATTTTGGTGAAAATCCGATCAGCGGTCTAGGAGGAGTATGAACAAGTAGGTTTTGTACATTAATCAAAATGGCGGAAAGGAAGTTCGGCCAAGTATGGTATAATTGGTATGTATGTTGTCGGCATGACCCAAGGAATATTTTGAGACCAGTTTTATTACATTAGGCTAATGCAATCACAAGTTATTAGCATTTTTGGAAATTTCATTGTTAATGTTTAATGAATGGTGTATTACTTCTGACCAATAGGTGGCACTGTTACCAAATTGATATGGCGTGGTCAGTGTGAGGTGACAATGGCACGTATAAAACTTGGTGTCAATATTTCAAAGGTTTGCAGAGATACAGCCTCAGATGTAGTTTGGCATCTTTCCAGCAAATTCGTTGATGCGTTAAACGAAAACCGTTTCGTATATCGACACGAAATCCATAACTTTTTATCAGCAAGGTCTGAAGATGATCTGAGTCAAATTTGGTAAAGATCGGACTAACGGTCTAGGAGGAGTTCGAAAAAGTAGGTTTTCAACATGAATCAAAATGGCGGACAGGAAGTTCGGCCAAAATTGGCAAAATTGGTATCGGTGTTCTCAGCATGACCGAAGGAATCTATCAAAATCAGTTTTATTTCAATAGGCTAATGTACGCAAAAGTTATTAGCATTTTTCGAAATTTCGTTATAACTTTTGAGCTATAAATTTTTATGTACATTCAGGGCATGGTGCCGAACATTTTTGTAATTAATGTCAAAACGATACGCTAATCTGTTCTCAAGATACAGCATTTTAAAGCTAAATTCAAAATGGCCGACACCCAAAATGGCTGACATGGGAAAATTGGATATGGTTCGACTCGGTATGACACACCGAATCTAAAGAGACCAGTTTTGTGATTTTTGGACAAATCATTCAGACGTTATAAAGAAAAATAGCCATTTTTCGTATCTCCTGACCACTAGGGGGCACTGCACCGAAACACTGCAGTTAGCCTCAGGTCATGCTTGTTATAACACACACCAAGTTTGGTGTCAATATGCCAAACTGTTACGGAGATATAGCCTCACATTGATTTTTGCTAGCTTTTCGTAGAATTCTTTCGCGTGTTATTCGTGAACGGCTGGACAAATCGACTTGAATTCCATAACTTTTTGCCAGCGTGGTCTGAAGATGATCTGGATCAATTTTTGTGACAATCAGTGCAACGGCCTAGGACGAGTTCGAAAAAGTAGGTTTTACGAACAATTGAAAATAGCGAAAAAACTAAACCTTACGATTTTTGAATTTTGGTGTCCATTCGACTCGGCATAAGCCAAGGAATCAGAGGAAAAAATAATTTTTGTTGTGTGGCTTACGGTTCAAACGTTATTAGCATAAATCTTTTGAAAGTTTGGACAAGTGGTGGCGCTAGAGAGTTTGAGTTAGAGACTCCAAACTTGCTATGGTTAATGTTGGGACTGTCCTCTATCAGTGTGCAAAATTATACAACTTTCCCGCAAGTGGTTCTATGGGCTGCCATAGACTTGCGGCGGAAGAGGAAGAATAATAACGCCAATGGATACAATAGGTGCCACCGCACCTTCGGTGCTTGGCCCCTAATAAGAACGCCAACGGATACAATAGGTGCCATCGCACCTTCGGTGCTTGGCCCCTAAAAAGAAAAAAGAAAGAAATCAAAATGCTGAGAAAATCACCTTAAATGTTGTCCAAATGAAGTTCTTAGCAATGCATATTACTAATCAAAAATTCCAGATATCAAGTGTTAATATATTTTAAGTAGGAAATTTACAAAATATCTTCATGGAACATGATCTTTTAATGTCCTAATGATTTTGGGCATAGAAGAAAAATTGATAATTTTGACCCATACAATGTATTTTTGGCTATTGCTACAAATATACCCATGCTGCTTAAGACTGGTTTTGTGGTCCAGTGTCACATTTACAATATTCATATAGTGTTAAGCCTTCATTCATATGAAGAAAACACTGATGTATTTGACAGACTGTAAAACATACTAGAAATCCATGCTTACAGCCCCCACCTCTCACATCAAAAACTAGATCCCCAATGTCCATTCATTTATTTATCAAAACTGCTTATAATGCACAACACATTAGCAGCCACTCCCTAGTAATTACTGCATTCTGTAAGCACTCAGAATTAATTCATACATTACATGGAACTACAGCAAGACATGGGTTATAAACACACACACACAGACACACACAACATAAATATGTATGCAATCATAAACAGAACCAGAGAGAAGAAAAAAATGAATATTTGTGTTGGTGATTAGCTGGTCCTCGGAGATGTTGCCCTATTGCAACACCATGTGATGTTGAGTGTAGAACAGCACTGCTCTATAGGGCATGAGCTGGGCTCTGCATGCATAAGATATGATGTAGCAAGCACAATATCCAAGAAATTAGAGACTACGTGGTGTATTTTTGCAGATAAGGACATAAAATGGTCTGTTTTAGGTAATGAAATTGTGGTGGAGGTGAGCAGGTGCAGGGCTGTCACTACATGTGTGCAAATGTTTTGGTGGAAGCTCTTGGTTAACATTTTCTCCCTCTAAACACTAAATTATTCATTGAGTCTGGCCATAGTAATTATCATAAAGTCGGTTTAGTTTTCCGCACACTTCCTCAGCCACCAGGCTCCTCTAGAAAGGTCAAACAAAGCGTGACATTTTTTGTTTTGGCCACGATATGAATTGTTCCATGGAGAATTGTGCAGGAAGTGTTTAGATTTGGTCTTCAATGGAAAATTACCAACAATTTCCAAATTGAAGAGGTTAATTTCCCAGTCAACTGGGTAGATTATTTACAAATTGTAGTCCATTACTGATTCATAATTAAATGACAAAAATTGTTGTTAGCAACATAATCCATTACGTTACACATTTTAGGTACACATAATCAGGTTACTTTTTGATTACTTTTAGATTACTTTCTAACTAACTCATTTATCACATTGATTTAAACAGGATAATCTTGTATCATATTAATACAAAAATACAAAATAATACAAATATATTCAGTTTGTTGTTATTAACAATCAGTGTTGGGTATGCTACTTTAAAAAAGTAATTAGTTATAGTTACTAGTTACTTCTCACAAATAGTAACTGAGTTAGTAACTGAGTTAGTTACATCATTATAAAAGTAACTAACTGCCAGGGAAAGTGACTATTGAGTTAATTCATTTGGATGCCCCCAATATTAAATATGTTAAATTAATGAAATTTAAATTAAATTTATGAAATTTTTAGTTTACTCACCAGACTAATATTAAATATCTGATACATTATTATATAGTAGTCAACATTTGAAGTGGATCAAAAAAGTTCATCTAAGTTGTCCTAAGACAAGAATGGGTATTGTTTTGGTTTTAGGACAACTTTTATGAAAGGTTTTGATCTGCATTAAATGTTGACTACTATACATATATAAAGCTTAATAGCACAGTTTTTTTAAATATCTGAAAGTACACTTAGCATCAGTCAGTCAAGCATTATAATATGACATTATGATAATTTAGATAACAAAACTACTATGAATTCTGCTACTAATAACAATATAAAACACACTAAGGATTAATGAGCTTCTGGCTTCATGAATATTAATCACGTTGTCTGTGTTCGCTCGAAGTGATTTGCTGAAATCAAAACAGGGATGATAAAAGGTGAGCGCCAGCCAATGAGATCGTTATTTGCGCATTAGTTCCGCCTACTACTGGAGAAACCAGCAGTACTTAAAAGATGAAGAATTCCAGAGAAGCTCTGTTATTTTGACAGGAAAATACAGCAAAGTATATCGCTTGCATGTAGTGTGTCAACTCTGCATGGTATGTAAGCCTCTCTCGCTCTGTATCTTTCTTTGCGTGTGTGTGAGACAAAACAACGTTGTGTGCCTTCGCGCTAGAGTTTACGGTTCGTTAAATACAGGTACACTGCATCCATTCACATAAACTGAAAAAATACAATTATAATAATACTATAATAAATTATTGCCAGTAACGGTAACAGTTTTGTAACGGGGGAAACAGTAATTTGTTTGATTACTCGTTACTGAAAAAAATCACGCCGTTAGTAATGACATTTATTTATAATGCCGTTATTTACATGTTCACAGCTTTCCGTTACCACATGACATGCAGGTAAACAAAATCTTATTTTTATTTGTTTTTATTATTGTTATTTTAAAATGATTTATTTTAATTTACATTTTTATGATTTATTTAATAATTAGCTTTAGTTAAACTCACAAATCTCCATTGTAGTTCCTTTACGAACCCCAGTTTAGGAAACCTTGACATAATTTCATGTTTAAACTGTTCCTTTTATAGGACAACTTGACCAGTTAAAGTATTTTAAAGCAATGTATACTAAATGGAGATGCCCTATTTTTTTCTGCTAATGGACAATGCATCACAATCACTTACAGTAAATAGTTTGCATCACAGGGATGCAGCAGTTGGACTCTCTGTCCAGCAGTGTTTGTTCCCATCTCCTCCTCTTGTCTGGATGTCCTGGGTTGTCTTGTCTGGTACTGTGCCTCACTTTCTGCAGAGCTGTGGGAGCTTCTGGCTCAGTTACAAAAGTGACCGACTCCACCTATGATGGAACCAAACCAGCATGGCTGTATGTTTTTTCCTCATACGTGTAACCCTTGTTTTGATCACAATTGCCCTAGCAGATTGAGATCAGAATGCTTCAGTAATCAGAGCTTAAAATACACTCTTAAAAATAAAGGGTCCAAAAGAGTGTTTTTGCAGTGATGCCATAGAAGAACCATTTTTGGTTCCCCAAAGAACCTTTCAGTGAACAGTTCCTAAAAGAACCATTTTGAAGTACCTTTTTCAACTACAAAGAGCCTTTTCTGCATTTGAAATTTTCCATGGATGTTTAAGGTTCTTCATAGATCTATTGAATAATCTTTACGTTAAAGAGTGTATATGAGTGCAAACGTTTTTATATTGTTTTGACATTGTCTGCTCTTTAGCAATATTGAATTGAAAAGACTTTGAACCATTTTCCCTGCTAGCCGTACTATGTGTTCTTACTGGATATATAAGCGTGAATTATGCTAAACTGTGACATTGTTTTTGCACTTTGAATTCTTGGAATATATTGTGATTTAAGTCTAGAGCTTCTTAACCTCAATCACAAGACAACTCAACTAGAATATGGTAATGTTAACATAAATACCCTAGTAATAAATACTTCCATTTTTGGTTCCCCAAAGAACCATTCAGTGAACAGTTCTTAAAAGAACCATTGTCTTTTCTTGAAGAATATTTTAAAATCCCTTTTTTCAGTATGAAAATCTTCGTGAATTGAAGATGTTCAATGAATGTAAATGGATCCATAGGTGCCAATAAAGAACCAATTTAAAAATAACCAGTATAGGCTCATTGGAAATACATGTCTCTATATCCATTTCTACAAAACTGAAAACTTTTTTTAAATATAAACAAAAATTTCTTAAATATATACGAAGAGTTCAGATGCAAAACCAGCTAAATCCATCTGACGTCTTTCTTTAAAAAATGCATTTTTATCAGGCTCAGATGTATAGGTTTCTATGCAAGTACCGGTACTTCTGATTGGGCTGAGGCTGGTATTTTAGCGAGTTTGAAGAAAAAGTATTTGATGGACGTATAATGTGTGTCGAGAGCAATCACTCAGTATCATTATCTCATTTTTGACCGAGATGGCTTTTAGCTGGTTTTGCATCTGAATTCTTCATACATGCATGTGTGTGTATTTATATATGCATAATAAATATACACAGTACACAAACATATATTATATAAACAAACAAACAAACAAACAAAAAAAAACCTCTTATTTTGGATGCGATTAATCGCGACAGCACTACTTTTCACACAGAGAATGACTTACAGGTACAGAGTTCACACAATTACTTGCAGAATGTTAAGTTATGACTTCAAAACAATTTTAACATCCTGCGTAATTTGAAAACTGATATTTTTGAACATTGTCGTCACATATACAGCTTGATATGCGCGAGTTTTCTAATTGGGTAGTTTTACCACGGCAGCTCACGTGATACGCGTCACACTTGAGTGATGAAGAGCTCCGGTATGAACCCTGCGAAACCACAGTTCAACACATCCGCATAAAGAAGTTATAAAAAAAAGGGTTTAGGTTGGGATTGGTGTAGTGGATAGTTTCAACACGATAGAGCATTAACCTTTAACAACACTCCCTGGATATTTGAATTCTGAACAGCCGCAATACGGCGTAATAACAACGCAGCAATACGTGCCTGTACCAACGAAATAAAAATGTGCCACGGTCATGTGCTGAACGTGTATTTTAGCGCCACTCTCTGGACAGTTAATTTTGAAACATGCATTAAGGTATGTCATTACTGTGTTGCAGAAATGTATAGAACAGAGTTGCCAAGTCTTGGAAAAGTGTTTCTGGAATTGGCCTATTTTAACACTGTTGTGGGATGTTTTTTATGTCCACGGGTTGAAGTGACCCCCATAACGTGATATTTAGCCTCTGGAATGCAACTTTTACCAGGGAACCCCGCCGAAAAACGTGTATTTTACAACATGGAATGCTATTTTTCCCCCTGAAAAGCCACTGGGCTAGGTTTGGGTTAGTTTTGAGTAGCAATTGGGTGGGTTTTGCTGTGAAAACCTGGCAATCCTGATATAGAGGCATGTATTATCATGAGCCTGGGTAACACGTTGGACCACACTGACTTTCACTGCATATACCAAAAAGCATAAGAATATCAGTTATGGAATGACATGAGGGCGAGTAAATGATAACAGAATTGATGTTTTTGTGCAAACTCGTCCTTTAAAATGGCTTAGGTGATTCTTACAAAACATGCACACTTTCTTTTTTAAAATGCATGTTCAGAGAGCATACATGTAAATGTTAACCCTCATATACTGAGATCAACTTGGCTGTCTTCGTCTTTGAGATCCCAGAGACCCCAATTATGTATGCGTTCAGTAAATGGTCAAGCTTCAAATACTCAGCTGTTCTGTGATGGTAGCGCATCAATAAAGCACAATCAGACCCTGCCAGGTCAATAAAATCAAAGCTCATCCCGGTCAGACATTAATTATCTAATAAATGGCATTTGGTGGTTCTCCACATGTGAGTCAATCAGTCTGAAGTGACAGTGTGTCCTCTAGATTCAAGCTGAGATTGGGATTGTACCACAGGGTTAACTTGCACAAGGCTTTTCATGCAGAATTAGCCCTTGAACGATTTTGTGTTATTGGATCAATAGGATAAAGTGTAAGATCATGAATACAAGCTATATAGTCATCTGTTTTTTTCTTGGACAGAAATCCAAACTGAGATTGAACCTCATATAGTAGACTAAGTGTAATCTCTTAAAACATTATAAGGCATCTGTTTGGAATAAACAATGATTTGGAAACAAAGCCCTGGGCTCAATTATGCAACGTACACATTTGTGGAAATGAACCCAAACATTTTGTCTGCAGATTACGGAGTCAAAAGGGGAGTGCCAAACCCTGCCAAAGCCTTATTTACACTCTGATGTGTCAGCACTTCCTCGCGCCTTATCCAATATTGTCTCTCCGACTTAATTACTCATGCTGCCAGTCAATAGTCTTTGCATGGCAGACATAGACATAACGTCTGACTATCAGAAATTAAATTACTGCTGATTTCCTGTGTAAACGGCTACGCTTATAGCTGAGTCTTGTGTTCTTTTGTGTTGGAGCATATTTACTCAAACATTTCTAACATCCTGGCATGCTGTTCAAGGGGAAGGTTTCATTCCTCAGCCTCCTCCATTGCCTTTCAGTTTCCCGACTGATGGATGACATCATTTGTCACACTACGGCTGAACTATCATCTAAATCATGTTTAAAAGGTACTTACGTCATGTAAGTATTAAGTTTGACAGTTGAAATAAGTCAATCAAATACAGAAAAAGTTGTTGTGACACGTTTGGTTTGTAAGACACGCTATGAGATTCTAAAATGACAAGAAGAATATACAGTGTTGAATAGTAACTGATTACATGTAATCTGGATTACGTAATCAGATTCCAAAAACTGAGTACTTGTAATTAGATTATATTACATTTTTAAAATACTCAAAGTACAGTTATTTTCATTACATGATTACATATTATTCACACAATAGCAATAAATGATTCAGAATTTAATCATTCTCCCTAAATTACTCTGAAAAAAAAAAAAAAATGTGTAGAAATCATTTTTAGTAAATTTTAAAAATGTGATCCTGGACCACAAAACCAGTCATAAGGGTAATTTTTTTTATTGATTTTTTTGTTTGTTTTTTTAAATTGAGATTTACGCACAATCTGAAACCTGAATAAATAAGCTTTCCACTGATGTATGGTTTGTTATGACGATATGTGGCCAGGATACATCTGTTTGGAAATCTGGAATCTGAGGGTGCAAATACATACATAAATAAATAAATAAATATTGAGAAAATCGCCATTAAAGCTGTCCAAATGAAGTTCTTAGCAATGCATTTTACTAAGCAAAAATTAAGTTTTGATATATTTAAGGACGGAAATTTCCAAAATATCTCCATGGAACATGATCTTTACTTAATATCCCAATGATTTTTGACATAAAAAAAGTGATAATTTTTACCCATACAATGCATTTTTAGCTATTGCTACATACCTGTGCTACTTAGGCTCACAATTAAGAAACGGCAAGTAACACACTGAATTAAACATTAAATTCTGAAATAGATAGACTGAAATTATATTTACTTGTACAACATGTTCAATGTTTGTTTTATTTGCAAAATATTTTTTGACAGTGTGTTTCCCAATAGATTGTTTTTTCATCATATTCATCCTCTGTATTTCTATGACTCTCAAGCCTTTGTCTTCTGCCTTTTTCTGTTTTTCTGTTTTCATATAGTAAACTCTAAATATGATATATATCCAGACACCATAATCCTCTCCAATTATGGTTTTATCAGCACGGTCACGCTCAGCATTCTTTGTGCTGTGTAATTTAAACCGACCTGGCCTGGTGAGGACATCAGTTGCCTTTTGTCACTGCCCCGTTTTTAAATTCATGACCTTGAGTAACAATTATAGCCTATCTATGGAACATTTCTGGCCTGGAATCCTGCAAATAATGAAATGTTCCTTCACTCACATTCACTCTCTCCCTTGCACACACACACTTTCTCTCTCCATCCCTGTCTCTCCTGCTGAAACGCTTGTGGAAAATCCCTTTGGGCGGGGTGGAGGTTTATTGGAAATTTGATTATAATTGTATTCATTTTTTTTTTTAATGTGCTGTCATGAGTTTCACTCCACAAGAACCCATTTTACATGCCTTCAGATTATGAGGTTCATGCTACACATTCCTCCAGGTTATGTTTCATCTAACCTTCCTAAAAGCAAAACTAATTCTGGGTCAAGCGCATTTTATATATATAACATTTTATATGTAAAATACAGAGAACATTATTTTTATTTAAATGTAAATCCTGTAAAATAATTTGGTGTGCTCCCATAATGTGTTTTCCCCTCATTTGTAAACATCAGTTTGCACAGCTCAGCCCAGAGAGCCAATTACACACATTAAAACTGCAACTGACCCTAAACGGATGTGACTGCTCCAGGTCAGGGTCAGATGAAGATTGTCTCCTTTTCAAAGTCAACTGAAAGACAAACGGACGTAGCTGGACGTTCACTTTACATCAGAATCCAGTACAGAGGGAGGGGTCAGTTCCTAATCACATTAGTGGATATTCAGCATGCTTGATAACTGTATTAGCACTCAACCTGGAGAGGTAATTACATCACCAGGTTAATACCAGCGTTCAGCCTTTCATAATCTCATTCTGCTTAAAGTGGGAGAGCCAAGCTGTTAAAGCTAGTTTATTGGGTTAGTCACTATCATTTTCAGCAATTCAGTGGGATTTCAACAGAATTCAATGAGTGATGTTCCAGCCTGCTGCATCCCCAAGGAAATCAAAAACAAATCGAACATGATGAGAGAATCAAAAGCATCATTCATCCATCAAAACAGTGCATCTATCATACGCTCAAGAACCTCAGCATCACATATGTGTCTTTCACATGAATGTCATACATATATCCACCTTATTCCTCAACATGGAAGTAGACCTATGGGTGAGAATTACGGTTCATAAACTGAAAATAAAGAGAATAACAGTGCAGTAAAACTACTTTTGCACTACAAACCAGTGTGTACATAAGATAATACATTAAAATAATATGGTAAGACTTACCAATTTGCAATATCAATTAGCAAAACAAGTAAAAAAACGTAGAAATGTATTTTATATATATATATATATATATATATGTATATAAACACTTAAATTATGTTAACATGCATATCATACTTCAGTGAAAATAAACTGAAGTAAAAGTAGCAGATTATTAAAACTAGTTGGAAAGTACAGGCAAATTCTGGTAAATTCAGGTAAATAATAGAAATAAGTTCTTAGAAAGGTGGGAAAGTTGTTACAATCATATCACACATAACCACAGTTAAAGGACTAGTTCATTTCCAGATTAAAAATTCCTGAAAATTTACTTACCCTCATGTCATCAAATTTGTTCATGTCTTTCTTTCGTCAATCGAAAAGAAATTAAGGTTTGTGAGGAAAACATTCCAGAATTTTTATATAGTGGACTTCAATTGGGATCAGCAGGTTGAGGGTCTACATGGTCCCAGCCTAGGAATAAGGATCTTATCTAGAAAAACAATTGGTCATTTTCTGATATATATATTAGAAAATGACCCATCGTTTTGCAAGCATTTCTAATATATATATATATATATATATATATATATATATATATAGAAAATGGCCATTTGTTTCACTACATAAGTCCACAAGTTCACAATATGGAGAAAAATCCATATTCGTTTTCATATTGTTTTCTTTAAAAAACTAAATTTTGTTTCAACTGAAGAAAGAAAGGCATGAATATATTGGATGACATGGGGATGAGTAAATTATCAGGTGAATAATTCTAGTGAATTAATTAAGATGAAAAAAATATTGTGTGTGTGTGTGTGTGTGTGTGTGTGTGTGTGTGTGTATATTATATATATATATATATATATATATATATATATATGCACAAAAAAAGTAAAATGCATACAAGGTGTTCTTCTTGAAATTTATATTCAGAAGGAAAGTAGAAAGGTACTGGAGAAAAAGTATTTCTAAAAATATAAAAGTCAACAAAACCATTTATATTTGAGTAAAGTATGAATTTCCAACAACTCTTAAATACAGTAAAAGTATTTGTACTTCATCACCACATATACCTCTGTTTCAGTTATAAGTGTGTCACTTTCTTGGGGAATTAATCTAATCTAGACCAATCAAATGACAAAATTTGCAATCATTTCAGTTTGTCAATTATCACAATAAATTGTTTCATTAATTTCAGAAACGGCACACCACCAACAATTCCCAATGGTCTACAATGTAAGAAATGTTAAATTAAAAAGATAAATAATTCATCATTAGACTAAATAAAATGTCATTACACATTAGGGCTTTAGAAATATCTTACTCAAAATGAATTTATCACTGACACAGTTCACCTCATTTTCATTTTAGTATGTGTTGTGTTGAAATGGGTCATCCAGAAAACTTATTATATATTTCCAATTTAAAGCTGCAAAACGCGAACTTGAATTAACATCTCATCCATTAACAAACGGTGCCTCTAAACAACACATAGCTGTTCACTGGTATTGAATTACACTGTGGATAAAAATGATTGATTTGAATGTGAAGAGATTAGCGGACAAGGGTAACCCATCCATCACAAAAGAATCATTACAAACATAATTCTCTGCCAGACTACACAAACAACATGAGGCATCCCAGACAAACACAAGAATTGAAAACAAGCACTCTGTTTCCACCATCGCCCCTTTTCCCTGTTGTTTACCCCTTCTGGCCTTTTTTTGTGGTGTGCTTTGTAAATTCTGCTCTCACTGATTTTGAAAGGCTAAAGCTTTTGAGGACCATAGTCAAGACCCCCCAATAGCGACTGCTCTCTTCTCAAAGCCTGTACAGCCATACTAAACTTGAGCTCAACGTGCATCCATATTTATAGAAAATGTCTGGTGAGCAGCCCAAAACAACTGCCCTAAATCTGAGAAATTCTCTTTTAAAGACTTGAATCTTGACATGATGCTTTGCAGAAACAATGCATGACGTAATTAACCCAGGACGCTAAGTTTCTCCAGGAAGCATCCATTTTTAATGTGTCAGCCACTACTCAAGACGAAGTAGAAAAACACAGCTCTTCGTGCTAATGAAACTAGGGAGAAACTACAGGCATGATATTGACAGGCAAGATGTGTTACTGATCAATAACCATCTTGATTCTGGAACAACATTCTTATTCGTCTACAAGATTTTGGAGCTGGGTTACTTTTTTTGACAGAATGTTGTCTCATGACCAACACAAGAGTTTCGTTGAGGAATGTTTACATTTACCAACATCATGCTTGATAAAATTACAGTCATCTTAAAGGAGGTTTTCAAGATGAATTCTGAAGTGTGCTTAATGGAATAAAAGTTAACTAATGAACAAAAATGAACCATGGAAAATGTATGCTCTACCCCTGATATGTATTTAAATACATACATAAATGTTCCTAAGGCATTCAGGGTCAGGAGTGTTGGATTTTTCCTATATCCCTGGTTAAAAACCAGCATATGCTGGTAGGTATGTTTTGATGCTGGGATGCTGGTTAGGTATGTGTTGATGTTGGTTTAAGCTGGTCCTTAGCTGGTTTATGCTGGTCCTTTGCTGGTTTATGCTGGTCATGTTACTGGTCAAGGACTGAACTTTGCTGGTTTATGGTAGTTTATGCTGGTCCTTTGCTGGTTTATGCTGGTCATGTTGCTGGTCAGGACTGAACTTTGCCCTTAGGTCATGTTGCTGGTCAGGACGCATAAACAGCAAAGGACCAGCATAAGCATAAACCAGCACCAACTACAAGCATAAACCAGCAAAGGACCAGCATAAACCAGCAAAGGACCAGTATAAACCAGCTAAGGACCAGCTTGAACCAGCATCAAAACATACCTAACCAGCATCCCAGCATCAAAACATACCTATCAGCTGCTGGTTTATGCTGGTCCTTTGCTGGTTTATGCTGGTCATGTTGCTGGTCAAGGACTGAACTTTGCTGGTTTATGCTGGTCCTTAGCTGGTCATGTTGCTGGTCAAGGACCAGCATAAATCAGCAAATGACCAGCATAAACCAACTAAGGACCAGCATAAACCAGCTAAGGACCAGCTTAAACCAGCATCAGAACATACCTAACCAGCATCCCAGCATCAAAACATACCTATCAGTATATGCTGTTTTTTATTTTATTATTATTATTTTTTTCCAACAGGGATATATGGGTTCAGTTGGGGCTAAAATTTATTAAAATTCAAATATTTCTCTAAATTTCTCTAAATTGAATTTGCTGCTGGCTCTAATGTCTCTATAGTGGTTAAACATGAGATATAAATCGTTTTGGTAAATAATGGGCAGTTATTGGTCTCATTAATCTATTATTCGTTCCAGAGCAAATCATTGTGGCAAAGGGCAAAATGCTGTATATCAGAGCGCTGCCTTTCTATTTTTGACTGAATTGCATAGTAACTTCTATGATGGCTGTAGTTGTTTTTAAATATTATTATATTTTAAATTAAATTTTAGATGAATAATGGTAGTGTTTAATACTATTCGGTTTTGAGAAACGGTGTGTGTTCGTGATGGTTATTTTTGTTACATTATTCTGCCATTAGATGGTGACAAGAGACGTTTTTATGATTTAGTCAGCAGTAAAGACTTTTATATTAAAACAGGGATGTAAACAAGAAAGTTATTTTTACTTTCAACAACACCTTGTAAGATGCAAACAACTAATGCACTGAGCAGCACTGTCATTGGAAAACACCCTTAACAGATGAAAGGATACTACTACAAAGATATCGCTTTCCGAAGAAATTGTACTGTTGGTCAACATGCTCAACTTGAAACCACTGTGAAATCTGTGTGGTGAAATCTTTAGCATTCACACAAAATTCCTGATTGAGTGGATTCCTATTGAAATTACTGTATTTTGTCCACAAACATTTGCCTAAACAGCAGTAAATGTGACCACACCTTGAGTCTCATGCCTAAAAGAGATGTTTTTACATATCTAAAGGCTTGCTGAACGTAATACCCTCCAGGAAAATCTTCTGTAGCCAAGTTATCATGTTAGTCTCACATGGTCCCCATCCTGTTATCATCAACCTTTACTAGCAAAGCATTTGGAGTTTTATATTGGTGTGATTTATGTGGACTTGCGGCACATTAATGATGCTAGCAAGACTCGCCCTTCATTCATATTCATGAACAACTGTGAAGAGAGGCTTGAACAGAAAAAGGGGGAGGGGAATGGAGATTCTGCCAAAACTCTTGCAGGCACAGGCCTGGAGAGCAACAATGCCAGTCTACCAGCCCACAACCAGGTGCCCACATGTAGGACTGTCCAAGTGCTTGAGTCAGACTTATGGAGACACAAAAGACCCACTAATGAGTGTAATAGAGCTATTAAATGAAGGCAACACTTAAGAAATGTCACCAGTATGACATTGCTTTCATATCTCATTTCATGAGGCATTCTAATACGCTGCTTTGGTGCTCAAAAACATATCTTTATACAGTAGGCTACATAGAAAAATTAATTAAAAAGGAAAAATAAATAAAGTTAAGGCAAGTTAATTCCAGTGGGCCCTATATGCACAAACTCCCATGCAACTCTATGTACCACCCCATACAATGTGACTTCCTGACCCAGTTCAGTATCATCTATTTCAATAAAAGAAGCACCAGGACTTCACTTCTTATTAACCATCATGTCCTGATCAATGAGCTGTAGTCTTAAAACAGCTGACACCTAATTAAAGGGGCAGTATGTGTGTGTGTGTTCAGCTGTAACAGCAGTCAGGTAACCAGCGGTAATTAAACCTTGGAAGATATGTCTGTCCTGAGCCTGGCGAGGTGGGAGGTAAACTAGACAGTTCAAAATGAATGGTTAGCTTGTCTCCAGAGCCAGAGTCTAATTTGCTCGACCAGACAAATCAATAGAACAATTTCATCTCAGGCACTTGAGGAACAATGAACACAAAAAAATAATGAAACATAACAGGCACATCTTTGGGGAGAAGGCCGAGTTACGTCTTTTTATAAAGCCATCGGGAAAAACAATCTGACAGGTTTATTTTTCAATGGGGGGATTTTTTCTCATTTTTCCACAAATTCACTTGAATTTCTCAAACTTTGAAAGGTTTATAGTGCTGAGCAGAGATCACCAATTAGCAGAATTAATCATATAGCATAAATTAATAAGCCAGCTAAGCCATTTTTGCACTGCAAAGGTGAGACTGAAGCTGCATCTGAAGCAAAATATACAATTACAAAATGCAATATAACTGTTATGACCTATAAATCCTATTCATATTTCACAATATTACCATTTTTTCTCATATTTTGTGCCCATACTTTTACCAAGATTTATATATATTCAACTTAACGAGAAATATTTGAACTGTAGTATGCATATAATGTATTATACATTTCTAAAAAAATATAATACTGAGAATCAAAAGCCTTTTGCAACTGTAGACTACAAATTTGCTGACTACCATTCTGAGCAACTAAATCTAAATCCAAGTTATAATTCACTGTCTCAATTTCATGACATATGTTGGCTACCCTATATTCACTGACATCTCCAGCTGTCAGTTTGATTTCTACAGGTTTCAGCACTTCTATGTGTGATATGTGCTACTGGGTGAGGACATTCACAACTATTCCTCCCGATCAGCTTTTGAGCTTATACAGTAAAACAGAATTTCACATCATGCAGCCGTGCTAAAGTCAGCATCATGAAAGAGCATCCATTAAATCTAGCGTTATGATTTTCAGCGGCCTTAGGGATTTCCTACATTTCTTCTCATCAAGCAACCATGCTGTAAAAGTAAAATAATTAGCTATCCAATAAGTTATGAGTTTCCTCAGACCTTTTGATACTGAAGGCATGAGAACGGCTGAAGACCTCTGTGAAACTCTTGCTGTATTATAAAAGGTCAAATAGAGTGTTTCACTCACTACTTCATATATCAGAATAAGATGTTCTGGAAAGATCAAACATGAAACCATATAATTGGCCTATATATAGTACCTACAAAATTAATTTGCATGCTCACTTTTTCGGTAATTAAAAACTGTGCAGTAATGAAGCACTACTTAGGTGAATATGATGCTAATAGGCAGACTGACTGACTGACAGTCAGTCAGACAGAGAGACAGCTAAAAGGATGGATGGATGGATGGATGGACAGACAGATGAACAGATAGAAGGTAAGACCAAAAGACAGACAGATAGATCGATCAATAGATAGATAGATGGACAGATGGATACACAGACAGATGGATGAATGGACAAACAGACAGACAGACAGACGGATAGATGACTAGACAGACTGATGGATAGACAGATACACAGATAGATGGATAGACAGACGGATATACACAGATGGACGGACTGATAGCAGAAGAGACAAAGATGGAAAGGAAGATGAATAGACAGAGAGATGCACAAATTAATGGATAGACAGACAGAAAAATGGATGGATGGATAGATGGATGGAAAGACAGACAGAATGACAGACAGACAGATACACAGATAGATGAATGAACATACAGACAGACAGAAAAATAGACAACTAAATGGATGGATGGATGGATGGATGGACAGACAGATAGATGTTAAGACCAAAAGACAGACAGATAGTTCAATCAATAGATAGACAGATGGATGCACAGTCAGATGGATGAATGGACAAACAGACAGAGAGATGGACAAATTAATGGATAGATAGACAGAAAAATGGATGGATGGATGGAAAGACAGACAGATATAATGATAGATAGACAGATGGATAGACAGATAGATGGATGAATGTACAGACAGAGAAAAATAGACAACTAGATGGATGGATGGATGGACAGATAGACGGACAGATAGATGGACAGATAGATGGTAGATAGACAGATAGATTGATCGATAGATAGATGGATACACAGACGGATGGATGGATGGACAGACAGATAGACAGACAGATAGATGTTAAGACCAAAAGACAGACAGATAGATCGATCGATAGATAGACAGATGGATGCACAGTCAGATGGATGAATGGACAAACAGACAGATAGATGGATATACACGGACAGACGGAGAGATAGCAGAAAAGACAAAGATGGAAAGGAAGATGAATAGACAGAGAGATGGACAAATGAATGGATAGATAGACAGAAAAATGGATGGATGGAAAGACAGACAGATATAATGGTAGATAGACAGATGGATAGACAGACAGAAGAATGAATGTACAGACAGACAGAAAAATAGACAACTAGATGGATGGATGGATGGACAGATAGACGGACAGATAGATGGTAGATAGACAGATAGATTGATCAACACATACACAGACAGATGGATGAATGGACAAACAGACAGCTAGACATACGGATAGACAGCTAGACAGATGGACGAATAAAGAGATAGAGAGATGGATAGACAGCTAGACTGATGGATGGATGGATAGACAGATAGATGGATGGATGAGTAGATGGACAGATAGACAGACATGCATAGATGGACAGTTAGACAGGCAGACAGACAGACAGATAGATAGATAGATAGATAGATAGACACATAGACAGACAGACAGACAGTTGGATGGATAGATGGAGAGAGATATAGACAAACAGACAGACAGAAGGCTTTCCTTGTTTCCATCCTAATAACAAAATGATCATTTCATTATGCTGATGACATGAAGATAAACAGGAAGGAACAATTTAACAAAAAAGGCTCAGCTCATTTTAATGCAGTGTGAATTACTTTTGCTCTGCACAGCTGTATCTTATGTTTATACATTCATGCATTATTTTATCCATCTTCATTAAAAAGGTGCAATGAAGTCATTGGTCCATCGGTTAGTATTATTCAGAGTGGATGTGAACTAAGACGTTATGCTGAGGAATAAAAAACAACAGCTCCTGATGTTTATTTCATAGTGGAAGTCTAGAAGAACTTTGAAAAGCACATGAAAAACACTTTCAACATGTTGCTGTTTTGAGGGAGAAACTAGAAAGTGTGGCCAGTTTCACCTCACTCTATTTGTTGTTGACTACTTTAATGTTCAAACTCTTCGCAAAAACAAACATTTCTCTCACAAAGATGACTCTACCGCATCTAAAGATGTTCAAAGCACTTTCTTTTCCTTTTCTCTTCTGCTTTTTTTATGAGCAGGCAGCCAATTTGTTTGCCAAAGGAGGTTACGGTATGACCTTCTGTGCATTCTCTGATAGAGGAAGCAATCAAGCCGCAGCCAAATCAAATGTCCACCTGCGAATGAAACATAATCAGGAATAGACGCCTTCCAGTGAGAAGAAGGGCACAAAGAGCACACACAAAAAAGACTCAATTTGTGCATTCTATCCAAGAACAAGCAAAACTCATGAATTCAATTCATCTTACCATGATTCAGTAATGGAGAGCAGGCTGTGAGGAAGAAAATATGGTTAACCTGTGGCTGAGATGGAGACTAGATTAAAAGCATTTTCACTTGACTTCTGGTCAAACATCAAAGCAATGAACATCCTATAATTCACTCTAATGACTCTTCTAATGACAAACTTGAATTGTTTGTTAGTTTTGCCCTCCATCTTGAAAGTGTTATGTGAAGAGGAACCCTAACAGACAGATTAAAAGCTCATGTACTATGGTTTATCCCATTTTGATGGCAAAGATTGGTGGTTAATTACTTTAAAAAGGTAAGGACACTGGTCCCAGGACACAAAGCCGGTTATCCCAGCAGGAAAATGCCACATCATCAGCAACGACAGCATTAATCAGTTCTGCTTGGCTATTGGCGGGGGCACATGAGCTTCATTCTCTGTTGATTTTCATGTTGTCACTATTACATTAAAGCAGTTTAACATGCATGGGGAATAACCCACCCACCAAAGATGGTGAAAGGTGACCGCCTCCCAGATCCGGCTTCTAGCTCGATTCCCTCGGCCCCCTTCTGGCTCACTGAAGTGGGAAGAAACAAGGGTGCCACTTTGCCATCATAGAGCCCCCAACCCACCAGATGGCAGATGCCGGGAGCCTGCTGCAAGGCCAGTCCGCTCAATGAAACTTTATTGGGGAGGTGGCCATATGAGGTGAATAAACGTCCACGGACAGGCTAATTAAAAGGGTCTTTTTCATTAGAGAAGTCCATCTGTTAGTAGCAAAGGCCCAGTGGAGTCTAAGCTTCTTGTAAGGTTATTCACACTAGATGCCATTAAATCCCTGTAATAGATTGATTATTTGGGCTGGGATTAGAAATATGCATACATTTATTCAGCAAGGATGCATTAAATTGATCAACAGTGAGAGTAAAGATGTAGATTATTACAGAAAAACTATTCCAAATAAATGCTGATCTTTTGAGCTTTCTATTCATCAAAGAATCTTGAAAAAATGCATCATGGATTCAACAAAAATAAGCATTGGGACTATTTTCAACTATGATAATAATAAGAATTGTTTCTCATGCAGCAAATCAGATTTCAGCATATGATTTCTGAAGGATCATTTGACACTTACGACTCGAGAAATGGCTGCTGAAAATTTAGCTTTGCCATCACAGATATTCATTTAAAAATGTATTATAATAGAAAACAGTTTTTTGAAATTGAAATAATATTTTACTGTTTTACTGTATTTATGATCAAATACATGCAGCCTTGGTGAGATTCTTTCAAAAATTAAATCTTACTAATGCCACATTTTTGTACAATAGTACATAAACCTGATTATACAATTGTAAAGCTGAATATATAAAAATATGCATATAGAATATAAAGTGTTGTACATGAATATATGAGTAAAAATTTGCATTGTTTATCATAAGCATGCTAAATTTTAAAACGTTAATGGCCAACAATCAGAAGGGAATCTTATGACTGATGAACTGAAATTCAATAAATGTTTCATAAACTATGAAGAAGGAGAGAAAAAACACAGCACTGAGCACGTGCCTTAACTAGAAAACATTAAAATGCAAGACATATAAGCACTGAATTCTGCCATCACAGCTGGCTGTTCCCATCAACTTCTTTCCTTGTATGCAAACAATTTAATGCTAATTTATTTCCTTTCACCACAAGACGCTCAAGCTTTGAAATCGACATTTCCCAAATGACCAGACCTACAAACATTGCATTCTGCATAACAAGCCAAATGCAGTTGTCTGATTCTAATCTCAAGCGCAGTGATCGACTGCATTCCTAACACTGATTATAGTGCGGTCATGTGTGCAGTCTGAAGGAGGAAAATGCTGCAGATGAAAGCTCTAGCTGTCGTGCAACAACTGCAGTGTGAAGGCTACATATTTCACAACATATGGGATTCATGGGTGTCTATGACAATGTAAGCAGGACACAGATCGAAGTCCAGCAAATCACAATGAGAAATTTCATCATTTACTCACCCTTATACCATTCCAAACCCAAATGACAGTGTTTTCTTAAATGGAAATGTAACATGTTGATTGTTTTTCAAGCTTTTCTTAATGAAAAACAGGTTTACCTGTTGCTGCTTCTTCTGCTTCTTCTGCACACCAGCATAAAAGGTTTATTTCTACCACCTACAGGACTGGAGTGTGAAGGCACTGAAATTTTGCTCCTTGGACACCATGGCCATGTTCCACTTCACTTTTTAGACATGCACTCACAAACTTCATTAAGCACTTTCCCTTGGGGGAATTCCTGCTGCCATTTTGGAGTGTGTTCTACTTCATGAAGTGGACAAGGGAAGTTTTTATGGACAGACCCTCGAACCCTTGAATTTGATTAAGGGGAACGAGTCTGCTTCACATGTACACTTCAGGCCGCTTCATAGATCACAATGCAACATGATTGTGACGTCACCACAGATCGCATTTAATTTATCCCCATGCCAAAAAAAAAAAAAAAATTGTAATATAGAAATGATTTTTTAGAAAACATTTTAGCCCAAGCATACCTATACACTTACAGAATGCTGCGTCAAACAAATTTGTAAGGGAAACAAATGCAAACTGGAAATTACAGTTTGAGAACAAACTTTAAAGTTTGCAGCATTTGTAAATGGGTGTAGTTTAAACCTTAGATGGATTAGAGAGCTGTTGCTAACATGTTGTTAGCATGTTGCTAGCATAACTTTAGAACAATTACCAAGTTGCTATCATGTTGCTAGCATGTTTTTAACATAGTTTGCATGTTGTTAGCATATTGATAACATGTTTTTAACATGATTAGTATGTTGCTAGCATGTTGCTCACTTGATTATCATGTTGCTAACATATTTTAACACAGTTAGCATTTTGTTAACATGTTGATAATCTATTTCTAGCATGACTAGCATGTTCCTACCATGTTTTTACATGATTAGCATGTTGGTAGTATGTTTTTACATGATTAGCAGGTTGTTAGCATGTTTTTAACATTACTAGTATGTTTTTACCATGTTGCTAGCTGGTTTTTAACATGTTGCAAACATGTTTTCATGTGATTAGCAAGTTTCTAACATGTTTTAGCATGTTTTTAACATTACTAGTATTTTGCTAGCGTGTCGCTAGCTTGTTTTTAACATGTTGCAAACATGATTACATGATTAGCATGTCGCTAACATGTTTTAATATGATTAACGTTGTTGGCATGTTTCTACCATGATAAGCATGTTGCTAGCAAGTTTTTAACACAATTAGCATGTTGTTAACATTTCTGGCATGTTTCTAGCATGATTAGCATGTTACCAGCATGTCCCTGGTGAAAAAAACAGCATATGCTTGTAGGTATATAGGTTTTGATGCTGGGATGCTGGTTAGGTAGGTTTTGGTGCTGGTTTATGCTGGTCCTTAGTTGGTTTATCCCAGCATCAAAACATACCTACCAGCATATGTTGTTTATTTCACCAGGGGGTTTTGACGTGATTAGCATGTTGTTAGTATGTTTTAGTATTATTATCATTTTTTAACACATTGTTAACATTCTTCTAGTTTGATTATCATGTTGCTAACATGTTTGTAACATGATCAGCATGTTGTTAATATGTTTTAGCATGATTAGCATGTTGTTAACACATAGTTAGCATGTTTTTTCTAATATGATTAGCATTTTGCTAACACGCCTCTAACATGATTAGCATGCTGTTAGCACATTGTTAGCATGCTCTAGCATGATTAGCATGTTGCTAGCATGTTTCTAGCATTGTGTGTTCTTAGCACATTGTGAACATGTAACCTGATTTAACATTGACTGCTGATTTAGTATTAAAGGGGCCATCGAATGCTAAGTTCACTTTTTCATGTTGTTTGAACATTAATGTGTGTTGGCAGTGTATGTACAAATCTACCCTATAATGATGAAAATCCATGCAGTGGTTTTTAATTAATCTGTAAAAATAATATCCCCTTTTTCAAATCAAGCCATTCTCAGATGCCTGTCGTTGTGGCGTCACACAGACAGAGGCTGCTCCCACGATAGTTGATTAACATGAGCTCTTACCTTAAACCAGCTGTCACACTCCAGTAACTTTCCTTGTTTTAAAGCCAGAGCAGGATGTAAGTTAGACAAGAATATCTCAGATTGAGCGATTCTTTGCGATCGCCTTTCCTTATAATGTGGTAGTTAGGAAGTTTAGCGGCTAAACGCGGCTAAATGCGGCTAAAGTAAACAAGATCGTCTTTCCACAGAGAGAAGAGAGGGGCGGGGTGAGCAGAGCTCATTTGCATTTAAAGGAACAACCCCTTAGAATGAGATAATTTTTGCAGAGCTGATTTTGGCAAGGTAAAAAGGGTGTTGTTTTACAAAACCATTGAGAATTTTGAATCAAAGTATATTAGAGACTTTTCATTAAGACCCTAAAGAATCATATCAACTTGTGGAAAATGGGCATCCGATGACCCCTTTAAGAAAAAAAAAACAAACAAAAAAAAAACAGATTAAAACCGACAGCTAAAACCAGCCTAGGCTGTTTAGTCTTTTAAGCTGACAAATAGCTGGTTTAAGCTTGGTTGGACCAGCTAAGACCAGCCTGACAAGCTAAAAAGTGACCAGAACCACTTTAAATCCAGCCTGGGAAAGCAGCCAGTCAGTTTAGTCTGGTTTTAGCTGTGTTTTAGTAGGGAGTTGTGAAGCTTTGCTATAGCAAAACACCACAAGGCTCATTGTATAAAAGTTTTCACCCCCTCAGTGAAGGTCTATGGGATTGTTGGTGGTTTTGATAGTCTATGGTTTAAAAAAACAGTAAGTCGGATCAGTTAGAAAAGATATATGAACTGTCCCATTAGATCTTAACCAATCAGTGGGTTTTGCCATATTATTTTACAGTCTTTACAGTCAAATATTTTAAGTTTGTCCAAGGTTTGCAAAATACTATCTCTGATTAGATAAAAAAAATATTATTTTATTAAAATAAACAGAAAAAAGGTTTTCCATAAACCAATATAAGTTTTTTGTTAAACTACAGAGGAGCACAATGAAGATGTGAAGATGTTGGCTTCAGGTTTGATTGGTTATAAGCCATTGTTTGAGCCTAATTAGCACAATCCTCTCTCTCAGTGGTGGATCTGCAGTCTCTGTAAGGGTCACCTCTCTCTGAATACTCTGAATACTCCTCCAGCAGCGATACTGCCTGACTGTATGCAGTCGCTCGGTTGGGGGGCGAGAGCAGAAAAAGGATAATGAAGAGGATATACCAGCCTTGCCGGCTGCTGCCAGGTTGCTGTCAGTCTGGATCAGACCTGTGTCTGCCACACATCTCTATTATGCAGAGTTTCTGAGCAGCGGCTGGGTTAACGTTAGCTTGCCAACTGAGCTGACAGGTCCCCATCTATCCACACAAAGCCCATGTCACACCTGACAGCCACATTTACGTTAATATTTTAATAATGAAGACCTAACTTTAAAGGGACTGTTTGATAATTTTGCCATTTAATTACCCACAAGCTTAGAACTTTGACAATAGTGGACAACATATGGACAGTGTCTTAATTTTTATTTTTGCGAGAACTTTCCCAATAATAGTACAACCATTTTATATGTTCCAAAATCTTATTCACCAGTGTGAGATCTGTTTGAATGCATTGGAAAGCCTATGTAACCATGTTTTCCATTATAAGACAGCACCATACAAGAAGGCACCAAATTCACAGTCCCATGGGAAGGCTCAGCTGAAAGCAGTAGGTAGGACTGACCCGCTGGATAGTGATTTGTGTGTTAGTTAGGGTCTGTCAATAGTTACAGCACCCCTGAAGCAACCCTAGGCAGGGCGAGGCATGTGCGAGCACTAAATCTAACCCACACACTCGGGTAGTTTAAGGTCTCTTTCTGAGCCAGCTTGTTTTAATTACTTAGAGTAAGTGGCAGCATTTGGCTGAGTTTATTGCTCTTCTTAAAAGAGCAGGCCCCTGCTTTAGAACGCGAACTCTGCCTGATTGCAAAGCTGTAAATCCCTGCTCTTGCAGCTCCTCTAACAAAGCCCGGGCCGGCTGCTGTACCCCTTGACTGGAGGGCACTCATAAATTCTCTTTTAATTTTCCAACTTGCAGAGACAATGGGTGGCACAAACAATCTCACAGTATCAAAGGCTGAAAAATCTGTCTAGGTCTGCATATCGAAGAGGAAGGGATGGGCAAGGAACCATGTCATATAATGTAAACTGAAGGGGGAAAAAACAAATAAATAAAATTAATAAAATAATATGTTTCGTAGTTTTCATAAATTTGGATTCAGTACTTTTCATTAGTTGCTAAATTAATTTGCATTTATTTAAAATTTTATTATTTTACTTTTTTATTTGATTTGGTTTTTATATTTGTGATACCTAAAATTACACAAACAAAAATGTTGTTATATTTTATTTTAAAATGTCCTTGTTACAGCATATTAGTACTGAGTAACAGTGATTAACAACATGCACTTACTATAGATTTTTTTTAGTTGCTCATAATTATGAATAATTTACTGTTATTACCATAGTAAGTACAGCAAGTATAGTATATTAAGTAACATGTAACAAGGACACTGTAAAATATTGTGACAACAAAACACACCTTTTTGTACCCTTTAACCAGATTCCAAACAAATCTATACTAAACTAAATTAAACTGAAATGAACATTAAAATTAAATAATAATAATAATAATAATAATAATAATAATAATAATACATTTGATTGTTTTATTTATTTATTTTTTATTTTTATTGTGGTAACTGGTTAAATGGTACAAAAATATGTATTTTGTTGTAATAATATTTTACAGTGTCCTTCTTCATACTTACTGTACTTACTATAGTAATAAAAGTAAATTATGCATAATTTTAATCAATTAAATTAAGGAAAATTAATCTATAGTACATGTTTTTAATCTCTATTACTCAGTAGTGATACGCTGTAACAAGGACATCTTAAAATAAAATATGACAATGTGAAAATGTGTTTTTGTTTTTGTAAATTAAATTAAATTAAAAAAATGAACATTCATCATAAATTTGGATTAAGTTCTTTTTATTAATGGCTAAATTAATTTGCATTTATTGCATTTATTTACAGTTATTACTAATATTAAGTACAGTAAGTATAAAGAAGGACACTGTAAAACATTATTACTACAAAACACATACTTTTGTTCCATTTAGCCAGTTTCCAAAATAAAATAAAATTAAATAAAATGTATATTTTTAAATAAAAATAAAAACATGCTTCGTAAATTTGGATTCAGTACTTCTCATTAGTAGCTGAATTAATTTGTATTTATTTTAGTTCTTTTCTAAAGTAAATTGTTATTTTTTATTTTAATTTCTTTTTTTATTTTATTTTTGTGATACCTAACAAAAATGTTTTTATATATTAATTAATTAATTAATTTATTTATTTATTTATTTATTTATTTATTATTTTTGTGATACAAACAAAAATAATGTCACATTTTATTTTACGATGTCCTTGTTACAGTGTGTTAGTACTGAGTAATAGCAATTATCAACATGTACATACTATAGATTAATTTTCCTTTCATTTAGTTTTAGTTAAAATAGTTATGCATATTTACTTTTATTAATATAGTAAGTACAGTAAGTAACATATAACAAGGGCACTGCAAAATATTGTTACAACAAAACGCACCTTTTGTGCTATTTAACCAGTTTCCAAAATAAAATAAAATAAAATAAAAATAAACACTTCATATAGTTTGTTGTAGAACTTAATTTCATAACTTTGGATCCACTACTTTGACATTTTTTTTCCCAATCTACTCAAACCAATAAACATGAAGCAGCATAAAAAAGTCAAGGTGTGGAAGAGAACTTTTAGGATGGAAGTGTAAATACTGCTCTGGCTAAATTAAACCATGAACCTATCATGTCAGGTGTAAACCAAAATAAATTATAGGGGGCATGATAATGTTTTCCTTGATCTACCTAAGCAATATAGGGATTGGTTCAGTTCCATCACAAATCAACTGTGCGTTTTTATGGGAGTGACCGACTGAGAGACCCTGTGTCATTAAGGTGCTGAAGGCTCTACTCATTAGAAATGACAAGAGGAAGTAAATCTAACAATCACTTGCTCTTGGTCTGTGTGCTCAGTATTGCTGGGAGCAACAATAATGTTTCCCACTTAGTAACGGCACTTCATAACTTACATAAACAGTATTTAAAAATAAAGTTAGTTAAAAATAAAATTGTGCACTATATACTAAGTCATACAACAGCTTTGTGTTAAGAACTGAATTTAAGTAATTATTGAATTATAATTATGGATTCTCAATTAACGATCAAAAAAAAAACAGAAAAAAAAAAAATAGCAGATCTAGATAGGTGGAGCTGGAGAAGGTGGAGGGTTTCAGAGGAATATTTAAATGTGGAATATTCTAGAAAGATTTGTTAAAGGAGAAGTCCACTTCCAGAACAACAAATTTACAGATAATGTACTCACCCCCTTCTCATCCAAGATGTTCATGTCTGTCTTTCTTCAGTCGTAAAGAAATTATGTTTTTTGAGAAAAACATTGCAGGATTTTCCTCCATATAATGCCATGCTATAGTGCCCCGAGTTTGAACTTTTAAAATGCAGCTTAAATGCGGCTTCAAACGATCCCAAATGCGGTTGTAAATCCCAGGCAAAATCTTGATCCCAGCCAAGGAAGAAGGGTCTTATCTAGTGTAACGATCGGTTATTTTCATAAAAAGAATACAATTTATATTTTTCTTAATGTCAAACGCTTTTAATGTCAAAACTGCATTTTGGAAGTTCAAACTCGGGGCACCATATCAGTCCATTATATGGAGAAAAATCCTGAAATGTTTTCCTCAAAAAACATAATTTCTTTACAACTGAAGAAAGAAAGACATGAACATCTTGGATGACAAGGGTGTGAGTACATTATCTGTAAATTGTTGTTCTGGAAGTGGACTTCTCCTTTAAGAAATTGTTTTTGAAAAAAGTTTAGTTATTACTTTTCTTGTATATTCCTGATTTTTTCAAGACTTCAGACTCACATGAATATATCTTTGATTGCTTTTGGACTTCTGCGATTTCTCCTGACTTTTCCCTGAACTCCTCCTCATTGTATTGCTGTCACGTTCTGTCCCCTGCAGAAGCGTCCAGAGGTTCTCATTTCAGCATCAGGGTCAAAATGGTCCTTTGAAACCATAGACTCAGCAGTGTAGCACTTCTCCTACAGCAGCTCCGCAATGTCTCAGTGGTAACGGGTCCACTTCTGATGGGTAAAGTGCAGAAGCTGTGGCCCTTTCTAAAAGCTGAGATCCCTTAGTGAGAGCTGGGGGGGTTTGAGGGTTTGAAGTGGTAAGACACACACACACACACACACCAGAGAAGTTGGCTACATAAGTTAATAATGCATGAGCATGAATAGATATAAACTCAACAGGAAATATGACATGAATGTGACAAATATGATTTCTGCTATCTTGAAGGTGCCTAGCAAAAATGCTATAAAAAAACAAGGATATTGTGTTTCCATACACACTAGTGTAGCTTTTCGTGAATGACATTATATATGTGTGTGCGCGCACTGTGAAGGTTTTTCCAGCATATATCTGCAGTATATCTCTGCATTTTCAGGTGTGACCGTCACTTTTTAGACTTGAGTCATATCCCTACATTCCCAACAGCACACAAATGCATACTATATGTTCCAGACAGTTAACAAAAGCCAATATAAAAAGGCAATGCTTCATTTTGATAGTTCATTTTTGATAGTTTCACTTCAGACATTCTACTAACTTCGCAACTACATTTCAACTAGAGGTGACAAGGGGTGAAAATGCTATGCGGTACAGCTTTGACACAAACTAATCTATAGTCTATGCATTAAATGTTAAAACATAAAACATTAAATGTTTAATTTTAGATTAAAGGTATCTCATTTAAAATCCCAAAATTAAACATGGTGATATGTGAATACACAGGTGCATCTCAATAAATAAGAATGTTGTGGTAAAGTTCATTTATTTTAGTAATTCAACTCAAATTGTGAAACTGGTGTATTAAATAAATTCAATGCACACAGACCAAAATAGTTTAAGTCTTTGGTTCTTTTAATTGTAATGATTTTGGCTCACGTTTAACAAAAACCCGCCAATTCGCTATCTCAACAAATTAGAATATGCTGATATGCTAATCAACTCAAAACACCTGCAAACGTTTCCTGAGCCTTCAAAATGGTCTCTCAGTTTGGTTCACTAGGCTACACAATCATGGAGAAGACTGCTGATCTGACAGTTGTCCAGAAAACAATCATTGACACCCTTCACAAGGAGGGTAAGCCACAAACATTAATTGCCAAAGAAGCTGGCTGTTCACAGAGTGCTGTATCCAAGCATGTTAACAGAAAGTTGAGTGGAAGGAAAAAGTGTGGAAGAAAAAGATGCACAACCAACCGAGAGAACTGCAGCCTTGAGAGGTTTGTCAAGCAAAATCGATTCAAGAATTTCAATGAACTTCACAAGGAATGGACTGAGGCTGGGGTCAAGGCATCAAGAGCCACCACACACAGACGTGTCAAGGAATTTGGCTACAGTTGTCGTATTACTCTTGTTAAGCCACTCCCGAACCACAGGCGTCTTACCTGGCTAAAGAGAGGAAGAAATGAACTGTCGCCCAGTGGTCCAAAGTCCTCTTTTCAGATGAGAGCAGGTTTTGTATTTCATTTGAAAACCAAGGTCCTAGAATCTGGAGGAATGGTGGAGAAGCTCATAGCCCAAGTTGCTTGAAGCAAACTCACCAGACCTGAACCCCATAGAGAATCTATGGGGTATTGTCAAGAGGAAAATGAGAAACAAGAGACCAAAAAATGCAGATGAGCTGAAAGTCACTGTCAAAGAAACCTGGACTTCCATACCACCTCAGCAGTGCTACAGACTGTGAGACAGAATCATCACAATTAAAAGAACCAAAGACTTAAACTACTTCAGTCTGTGTGCATTGAATTTTTAGTTAATACACAAGTTTTACAATTTGAGTTGAATTACTGAAATAAATGAACTTTTCCATGACATTCTAATTTTTTTGAGATGCACCTGTAATACATTTAACATTATAGCACAAGATAGATATAATTATCAAAAAATAGTTAATAATGAACTTTGAAATCAAAATTGACCCTATTTATTTTGTAAGCACACAGTTCTAGTCTCATGGTGAATAGTTAATCAATGCAAGTTAATCCATATGGTTTGTCCTCATAATCTTCAAAATCTGAAAATTTGATTCCTTTCTGGAATAGTGTTCCTTCTTTGATTACGTCATTTTGACGGAATATTAATATATTTGATCTTGGCAGCTTACAGCTGCTACACACACTGCTGCTGCTGCAAATCAAGTATAGACTTGCTACTGTCAATAGATACATAGATAGACTGCAGTGAGCATGTAAGATATGTTGCCACTGCATAAATACACATACATAAATCTGTCAGACAGGATAGGATCTAGACAGGTGGAACTGGGGGAGGTGGAAGGTTTCAGAAGCTCTCAAAAACACACCTTAAAAACAAGTCCATACAACTTGTGCATCATATTCTAATCCTTCTAAAGTCATTTTTACTTCTAAAACCAGTTTACTTAAAACACAGAATGTATCAAAGCAATTCTGTGGCAATATGCCCAGAACCTATGTAGTCCTACTGTCACTCCCAGTTGTGGTGATTATACCAGTAATAAATGACGCAGAAATACGAAACAGTATTCCAGAATAGATTGTGTGTACATTTTAATCATTGTCATTGGAGTGATTTGGCGCTCTTTCCTGTTGTCAAAAAGCACTCAGGGCCTGCTAGGCTAAAGGCTACAGATTTGATTAGTGATACAGTGACCAGCTGCTGCAACACAATAGCCAAATCATTACTGCTGCTTTCAGTGGAATGAAGACAGAAAGGCTGAGGGAATTATAGGGCCAGGGAGATGTCAACATATGTACAACGTAACCAGCTAGCATTAACATGCTGTGCAGCTTGGTTAAAGACCTGCATTTTATTTTTAATGATGGCCTTGTGTGTATTGGATGTGCAGTGTGCCCTGAAAAATACATAAACCATACACAACCTCTTTGTAGAAGAAAGCCGAATTGTTATCTTAGATTGTTGGGTTGATAAATTGCAAGACACGAGCTGCACATTTAGCAGTAATCACCCCAATGGACAGGTAAATGTGTGTTTGTGCATGTGTGCTCAAGTCAAGTGTGTGTGCTTTTGTGTGTGTGCCCAATCAAACAGACTATTCGTGTGTGAAAATCAGAGCAGGTGGCAACGCAACAGGATGACGAGGTGACAGGACCATGTTGAATGCATGTGCATGTGTTTTTGTGCGAATCTGTGGCTGTGCTGGTTTGCAGACACAGCTCATCACCTTCTATATTTCTCTCCAGCACCTGTGGATTGCTGACATATACTTCATTCTTTATATAGCTCTTGCTCTGTTTACCAAGATGGATAAACTAAACTAGAATGATTTATAAACTAGAATTCCACTGGGTTGGCATTGGATGAAATTTCAACTTTGTGTGTATTAATACTCAACAGACAAAATATTTATGATTTACTGAGGCACGATAGCTAAAAAAAGGAACCAAACAAGTTCTATATATTATAAACTAAACTAGTTTATGATCACGTTTAGCCATATGTTGTCCTTGAGATTTACCATATTTGAAAGGCATTTCATAATGATGTAAATATGGAAAATAACACAAGTGTTCTTTATTTACAAACAAAATAGCGAGGAAAGTTTTGCTGACTTGATAACTATAGTGCCCTCCACTAACATTGGCACCCTCGTAAACGTGAAAAGGTGGCTGTGAAAATAAATCTCCATCACTTATCTTTTTAATCTTTCATTAAAAAAAAATCACATAATTTTAACCTTTCACTGAAGTAAAACAATTCAAAGTGGTAGAAAACTCTTATTATGAAAAATGTTTTTCTCCAATGCATGTTGGCCACAATTATTGGCACCCCTAGAAATTAAAGTAGGTTTTTTTTAAAGCCTATTCCCATTCATATTTTAATTTTAAGCACACCAGGATGATTAGGAGCATGACATTTTTGAATTTTGTGAATTTTTTGAATGAAAGATCAAAAGGATAAACGATGCAGATTTATTTTCACAGCCACATTTTATTTACCAAGGGTGCCAATATTAATGGAGAGCCTTGTATATTACACATATTCAGACACCAAACTCTGCACTGGTTGTTTTAGAAGGTGTCACAGTCACACTGTTTAGCAATGTGAGACAATATTTTTTTTTCCAGTCACTGGTGAGAATGCGAACCTTACAGCTAGATAGAACCCGATAGAACCAACCAAACAATGGACATCACTAAAAAGACTGCAATTGTATCTTGTTAACAGTTTTTTTAATTACTTTTCTGTCATGACAACTTTCGGAGGGATTGGCATGGTAATGTACAAGACAATGTTAATGTTTTTGGTCTTGGCAGAATAGATCTGCTAAGCTACGCTACTGCTGCGGCAGAGCAAGTACCAAGACTTGCTACTACCAACACATCCACAACATTCTGCTGTGAGCATGTAAGAAATACTGCTGCTGCATAAATAACATATATGAAATACCCCATATAGCATACATGAGTACCTCATAGCAGATCCATACAGGTGGAGCTGGGGAAGGTGTAGGGTTTTTGAAGCAGTAGCTAAGTAATTTATTGTTGAGCAGCAAGCTCAGTGGCTGCTGATTCAAAGGAGAACCAATCAGCTGCACTATGTGATAATGATGTCATTATGTCAGATTGAGTTAGACCTATTGGACTGTGCCATCTAGAGTTTCATGCCAGAACTTACTGATTACTGATGTTTGCAGATTTAATAATTAGTGATGCTATAATGTAATTATTATTTGCATGTTTTTAAGAGTTTCTTCAGAAAAAACTTTTTTTTTTCTTATGGAACATCTAAATAATGAAATAAATATTCATGACATATCTGTAGAAAAGAAATGGACAGATCAAGACAAATAAGAAGGACATTTTTATTCACAAGAAAAACAGTGTTATCCCAAGCTGCCATATAATACATTTATACAGAGGGTCAGAAAATTCTTTACAAAACCGAAAAAGTTAGAAAATATGATTTGATATGAAACATGACACATACCATGTCGGCTTTCGTTCAAAAAAAGTTTCAGTTTGGTGTCAGTTAAATCCATGTAAAGTATAGTGAATGCCAGCATAATCATTACAAAATTCAAAGATGAAGAATAAAGTCTAGAAAAAAATACAAATCTCATGCAGCATCTTGAAAAAGGGCCTGAGAGTGTGTTTACAAAGGTAAATAAATCGAAGGTTTTGAGTTCCTTAACGTCAATGTCGAATGAGATCTAAAGTTCATTCACAGCCTTTGACAGACAAGTAACAGGAAAGTCATTCTGGCAGCTACATGTTGAAACACTGAATCACTTTCACCACCAAATTTCTGCATTGGCGTCTTTGACATCAGAGAAATGCAGGTGGTCTTTTTACAGCAGTAAAATACTGATTATACAGTGAAGGCTAGCCTATGAGACAGTCGTTTGTGCTAAATGCTTCCTGTTGCATTTGCTGAGGTTGTTTGTTCAAGATGATGATTGCATGGATGCATAGGACTAAGGCTTGGATATTCATCCAGAGTGTAGTTAAAAAAACCTGCAATGCTTCATGGACTGTACTGTAGTTATGTTTGGGTACATGCACTGTCAAGATTTTAATGACCGATTCAGTGTTCCCCTAGTGTGTATTAACAGCATCAAATATGCCATCGAGCAGGCCAGAGTGTTTAAAATCTCATCAGATATTTTTATGGTTACTTTTAAGATGCTGTTGTGAATAGGTATGAAAAGAGTCCTTCCTGTACCGCACAAATGTCATTTTAATCACACCCACAGCTCCACAGAGAAAGGCTGAGCTAGACATGTCAGGCTACACAGATGAATGTCCTTTTCCAAAGTGTCTATTTAAAGTAAACAAGAACAAGAGGCCAATCTGCATTTTAATAGATCACGCCTCTGTAGCAACACGCATCCATCTTGAGCATAACAATGACTTGCATGTATTTACGTGATAAGAACCAATAACAATGCTTGAGATTTTACATTCTTGGGGATTTTTGTGTTGTTCATTCAAATGTTTTAACATACATTCAACGTGGCTGAGCAAACGTAGTACCAATTTAAATCACCTATATGATTCTCTGGGAAATAAACAGGTTAAAGTCAGATATGCATCCATTTTTAGTTCGGTTTTGAAGAGTCAAGGCAACCAAACCAAACGGGTTTATGAAAACTGGCTTGAATCACATGACTGAGAGATACTGTGTTCCTTAAAAAGACAGATATTCGATTTGAAAAGTAGAAAAAAACACTCGGACAGAAAACTACAAATACAACGTAAGGCTCAAAAGGTTTAATAACAATATGCTGACAGAGGTGATAGTTCAGGAGGCAAAGGCAAAGCACGGAAAGTCAGCTTATTGCTCTCCTTTCGCACCCAAAATGATATTTCACACACTGTATGATCATATAAATACACTATACAATGCAATAAAATAACAAAAAAATATGGTTCGGCTTGGGTATGCTGGTCATAGCACTAGCACCAGTAGAAAAAATAATGATTGACAACAAATGTACAAAACAGTCATATGAAAAAGGCACTTTGTGGTGTGGTTGAATAACTCTTCGGTAAGTGAGAATGATTCTTCTCTTTCCTTGCGTAAGGAAATGCGTCAAACGCACAAAAGCTTGTTGGATTTCCATTGGACTAAGTCTATTCCATGTTTGTTAAGAGGCACTGCATATAACCAGAACAGTTTTCTCTTCTCCAGAAGATCATAAGTTCCTACTTCATGCAGAATTCAATGTTCCATTCTATTATAAAGATCATCCTCGGAATCGCCGGACCGGCTGCTACATTTCATTATCCTTCTTTTCAGACATCCAGTGTCCTGTCTTCCTCCATCTCTTTGTCAGTGTCCATCGATCACCACCTTCTGTTTCTAAACCTCAACCTCTCGCGGTCCTTCCTGCACGTCAGATGCTACTCGGATGTCAAAGCAGGTCACCATCATGACGCGGGACTTGCATAGGTTGACGCAGTATTCCAGTTCAGCTGTAGCCTGCTCCAATGCCTCCAAGTACTCTTGCGACTCCTGATCCAAATCTTGATCCACCTCAACTGCAAAGCAAACCAGAACAGTTATTAGAAATTCAAAATATTTAGCATGAACTTTCACCTTTGTCTACCAGTCAGAAGTTTAGTGTAGAGGTATAATACTTACACTCTCCAATCCACTTGCTGGGATCCATCATTAATCTAGACTTTGTGTCCTCCAGCTCTTCTTTCAGAGTCATATGCTTGTCTCTGAGATCTCTGATTTGCTGCTGCCGTTTCTCAAGAACCTTCAATTTAGTGTTAAAATACATCAGGCCCTGTGTACAGAAGATGAGACATGATGGTTAAAATGACAATTCCATATCAGAGACTAATTTTGGGTTTATCTGGATTGACTAGACGAAAAAATGTGGTACGATGCTGGTTCCATAAAATTACTTCAGTATTTCCCTGGCCGTGACATTTTCTACACAAAGGAAGCATGGGTTACAGAACTATAATAGTGCTGTGATATTTTCCAGGCATTGTAATGGAAAAATACAAGCTTCCTTGCGTTACAGTCTGGTTCACTTATACAATCGAGCTACATCTATGCCAGTTAATCAACATACCTTCTCAACATCCTGAACTGACTGTTGGAACAAAGAGGAAAAGAATGTCAGGAGCTATACTAAGAGGTGGAGCCACACAACATACATACACCTCTATTATCCAATAATACGCCTATGCCTGGATAAACACCCCTGTGCACTAAAGGTAGTTACAAACAAAAAAATTGGTCTCTGACATCTCAGCTATGCACTGTGCAAACATAGTTATACATAGTTATTCATCTATGTATTATTCATCATATGTTGTAGCTTTCCTATCTAGAATGCATAAGCATATCTAACATAGTTTACATTCCCATGAGAAAGGACTAAGAATAATATTTATGCACCAAACTGGATCTCAGTTTCCAAACAACACCCAGACAACCCATTCTAACCTCATCTGTCTTTTCTTGTCTTCGTCGCTGAAGCCTCTCCACATCATCAATTTCATACACTTTGATCTCAAAAGGCTCTTTCAGTGGCCCGGACATAGGGGGAAGGTCCACCCACTGGCCCGTGGTCCCAGACTTCCCCAGGGAGGAGGTGTCCGGTAAGGGAGCTGGGATGAGACGCCGCCTCTGGAGGCCTGGTCCATGAAGAGACAATTGAAACATTGAACATTGGAAATTGAAACACTGCAAAACCAAATGAGGAGGGAAAAAACTGCATAAAAGATGGATGGGTAAAGAAATATCAAGCAGGCAAAAATATATTGAGGAACGGGAAAAAATATGCTGTGCTAGTTATTTGTATGTGTATGAGGATGTAGACTAGATTGAGATTCATATCAAAACCTTCTGACTAAATTGCATGTGATGTGCAGACGCATACTATAAGCATTACCTATTCTATATCCATCTCAAGTAGGCACATAGTGTAATAACATTTCATAGCCATAGGTTTCATAATCTCTTTGCCTTTAGTAATTTTCGAAAAAAAAAAAAAAACAGTGTTCCATGTGGACTTCAGTGTCAGCATGGCTCATGCTTATTTACAAAAACAAACAAAAAAAAAAAAAAACTACAAAATCAATATGACTATCAAAAACTTCAGGTCTTCATAGACGACAAGAGATGCTACTACTCACCATTTGACCTCTTCTTGGGTGCTTTGGAGCTCCTTGTGCGACCAGAGGAGGACATCCCACTCTCACTCATGGAGTCATGGGCTGAAGAAGCACTACCAGTAGCTTCACTGTCACGGATCATGCTCTCATATCCACTGCTCCCTCCACTGTGGTAGAAGAGTGCAGTTCGTCCCATGGCAGGAGGCAACTCCCCACTTAGAACACTACTGTTATCACTTCCATGCCCACTGCTGTAGCGCTGAGGTCTTCTGGGGGCTGTGATCTTACTATATGGCGATGGGAGAATGGGGATTGGGGTATGCTTGTCATCATTGAGGTTCACTCCACTGTCATTGCCACTGTCTGAATCACCTGAGCCCTTTGTATGTTTCCCAGAGGGATTGGCCAAGGCCAACTCACTAACGCGACTGTTTGCGGCCCGCATTGCTTGCTTGGTACCCATTATTGTTCCTCTTGTAGATTTACCATTGCCTCCTACTGTTGCACGGGGTAATGCAGTCTTTCCTGAAGGTGGAAGGTTGGCATTCCTTGTTGCTGGTGCCACAAGAGACTTAGTGGAGGAGCTCAGGGCTTTGGAGTTGCTTGCGGATAATGTGCGTGCTTTGTTTGCGTTAACAGGTATTTGTCTTGCGTTAAGGCCGCCTTTGACAATCCCACTTTTTACAGTGGTTGCTGGGTTTATACAAGAAGGTGGAGAGGTAGTAATTGGGGAAGAGTTGGCAACAGGTGATCCAAACCTACTGACAGACTTGCTTGACTTGCTGTTGAGACTAGCGCCACTGTTTTCTCGGCTAAGAGCAGGTTTCGACCCCAAAGATGACAAACTGTCACATCTGTCTAGAGATATCTGGCTTCCATAAAGCTGTCCTGTATCACCTCTAGCTCCTCTACCTTTGAGACTAGAGGTTGCTTTTATCAAACTATGCTCTGATTTTAAGTTAGATGTTCTTAAGCTATTTGAATCACCCCTAGAGCTAAGATCAATATCATCCTCTAAACCTGTAGCCCTTGGTGCTAAAGACTTTCCAGCCTCATAAGCAGACTTTAAGGCACTTGAGGGAAACAGGATGCGATTCTTTTGATCCAAACTAGACTTGCGAACTGGAGGAGGAGGTGGTGATACGTTGCCAGGTTTTGACATACTTTCCTCCTGTTTGCTTGCTTTTCCACTTTTTCCTAAAGAGGAGAACTTTAAACTTCCTGTTGAAGAACCAATATCTTGAGCAAGCTTGACATCAATTGATGTATGTATGACTGGAACTGTCCCAAGTGTTGTTGCACCTCGTCTAAGCTGTGGCATCTTGCTCAGGGGCTCCATCTTCCTGGTGTTGCTAGATTTTTCACATCCGTCCACCACCCTTTGGGATGGGTTTGACCCTAGTGCTTTGGGCATTCGAGGTACACTGTTGCTGTTCGTGCCTGCTTTTCTTGCAGGAATTCCACTCATTCCATTTTTAACCAGTCTGGATGAAGAACCTGAATTAGAGATTATAGAGGACTCCAATGAGCTGTCTCCTCGGTGCCATGGATCTGGTATGCAGTCTTGCCTTGGTGGCTCACGTCTCCAGTTGCTACTGGAGCTGCTTCCATTGATACTGCTACTCTGGGCTGTGGATGAGGTAGGTTTAAATTTCCTGGAAAGACTACACTGGACAACTTGAGAATCTTGAGAAGACTGGGGATCGGATAAATGAATGGTATTTGCCTTTGCCAGTTTTGGCACACTTCTGGCAGACAGTTGTGGGGCCTCTGGAGAGGATGGGCACTTACTAAGAGAAAGTTTGCCTGATATAGCACTGTCGCTGTCCAGATCTGAGAAGCTACAGCCACTATCATTCAAGGAGTTCTTAAGTTCCTTTTGAGGACTGCTTTGGAACATCCTAAGAGAATCAAGGTAGAAGCTGCTGTCTGGGCCAGTATGAGTACCTTGAGGGAGAAAGACATCTACTGTTTGGGCACCTTCACTTTCCAGAGTACAGACGCTTACTTCGCTAAGCCATGATGTGATAGAAGAACCACGGCTACCAAGTGAAGAAAATGCTTTCTCCTGCAATGGTGCCACCATTTTAATGTTTGCCTCTGAGGTACCAACATTGCATGTATAGGCATCAAATTCATCATTGATGCTGCTAATGATGCTTACTGGTCGTGATCCTGAGGCAAGGGCCTGTAGTGAGCAATCACTATTGAAACTCACAATACTGGAGGGCCTTCCATTGTCCACAATGTTGCCAATTGATAACTCTTCCACAAGAGTGAATACAAGCTCATCCTCACCATTTAGCTCCACTGGCTGTTTAAGGGTTACAGTTGTCCTCAATATGTCCTTCTCCATGCACCTTTCCCTAAGATTGGACCTCATTTCTCCAGAGGCCCTAGGATTAAGGTGATGGACTTTTACAGGTGAGCTCTCATTTGAATCACCTCTTTTTTGATGACTCATCCCAATTGGTGGTATCCTCGTGGCAGACTTTTCTTCACTTTCATTACTCACCCTGATATAGTCTTTTTGTTGTGGTGGTGGGGGAGCAGGCTTGGGTAACTTTTTACTGAAAAAAACTTTTTCCCTAACCACAGGCTCTGAGTTTTGGGATACTACTGGTTTACTTTGTTTTGCTGCAGTGCATAGGAGTGTTCCATTGTCTGACATTTGCACCTTTTCACCATCTGCACTTGTCCTACACAAACTCTCAGACATGTCTCTGAGATCTTTCTCCGATGTGGCACTTTGCAACTTGGAATGTTCTAATTTGGATTTGTGTTTTGGACTGCCAGGCAGTTTACCGGCTACAGAAATGGACTTTTTGGATATGCTGTCCTGTGTTGATAAGAGCGCTTTGGTAGGAGTCTTAGGAGAAACTGAAATGCAACCAGAGCCTTCTTTCAATTTGGTTGCATCACGGTCCATTTTAGGGCTTGCAGAATTTCCTCCAGATTCTCCAACAAAGTCTGTAGGTTCCTCACTACCGTCGATACATTCTAATCGCTCCTGAAGCTCAGCAAAGGTGTTACATTTGAAGTGATCACGGTCAACCGGCCCTTCTTTCCCTCGTTGCTTACGGTTAAGAGAGGGGATGATGGGAACAAAGGCTGGGGGTCCTTCGTTGTCACTGAGCTCTCGATCAGAGATGGCAGCACCACCAGGGCCCACATAAATTACAGTGTCACATGATTGCTCACTACTTGAAGAATAGTCAGGATCACTGAGGAATGATGGTAGATCTGGATCAAGGGCCACAGTACGAGGATGGAAGGGCCGCAAATGTGGTGGTCGGCGGATTCTTCCCTCATCACAGGAACTCTCCCCTCCAGAGGAACTGGATGCATACTTGACAAAGACAATGGCAAAATATAATTAAAAAAAAACTCTGGAACACAGGTGTGGTGTAGTTGTAACCATGTCTAATTAGGTGAATTAGGTGCATTGAGTGTACTCTGAGGGCGTGTGTTATACAAATCCCATTACAACAATATGAATTGCTTAATTATTTGGAAGAGCGTTTTAAAAACCATTTAGCTGATTCAGGAATACCCAAGGGCAATACATCAAGTGACTCTTTGTATTTTCTATGATAGTAAAACTTGCAATACTCAATTACAGTCTCTTTATAACTGTTGATGTCAATATGCACTGAACATATTTCTATGTTGTTATCCCAAGACAAGTTGATTTTGTTTGGTCTAAAACTGGATTTTATTTGGATTAAAATCAGCACTGATACTCTAAGTACAATTATTATAAGAATTATTGAATTCTAGCCAGTTAAATAGTTACCTTTGATTTCTTTTTTCTCATACGATGGATTCGGGAGGCCAGCTGAATGGTGGTAAGAGACTCTGCATAATTGGCAGGGGAGTCAGTGATGTGGGCAATCATGGTTGTCCTACAGTTGATGTTCCCCAAGGAATCTCGCAGTAACATGGTAAGCTTGCTATCCCTGGAAAAATGCATTTTTATTGTCAGCATAAACACAGGTTGATAGGTTGTCAGCAGAAAGTCAACTGTTTACTCAAGTACTGAGGCAGCCTGGCCGTTAACTGTTCTCTAAAAGTGCAGAACCATCGAAAGGTTCACTGTACAGTCCTGCTAAGATATTAATCACAAAAAGCTACAAATATGCCTATATTGCAATTCTGCCAAATGCGAGTAGGTTTTAGAAAGGTCAGAAATAAGGCATATGCAACCTCGACAAGACCTCGACAACCTCTCTTTTTAAAAAGAGATGTGTGATCTATGAGCTCAGCAAAACACAGGTAAACAGCAGTGCATTACTCAAACAATAAACCTGTCAACAGAGATATCACAGGCACAAGCTTGTTGCTAACAACTCTGATTACGTGCTCAAATGCTTCCGTATTATATCTTCTATGGAAACGCATAAGACCTCTAAAAGATTTTCGGAATTATCATGTAATTCTATTTATACTAGTTACGCTATTTGATACACACATGACACATTTAGAACAACATGACACATTTTGGTTTCTTATTGTCTTGTGACGTTATCTTACCTGTACGGTACATGTTTAGCCCCGTTGGCCAAAGCCAGTATCACGTTTCCCAACGCAGTCAGAGACAGACACAGACCTCCTCCTGCGTCCCTGCTCTTACAAAGTACCTTCTCACAGCTTCCCAAGTCAATCAGATGCAATCTGCTCCTACCACCAGACACTGATGGGGGTGGAAAAAAAAAGAGAGAAAATGAGAGGTGATCCCTGGGGTCCCACACTACAACCAGTACAAACATACTTTCCTTCCACAAACAGGCCTACTTGAATTTCAGTTAAGTTTACATCAGCTCTGTTTTGATCTAGCAATTCAAATTCATTAACATTCATATTCTGTATATGTTATTAATAACTAAATCATGGAAACACAATAGCGTTTATGAATATTTAGAGAGATAAAAGGCAATAATCAAAAACAAATAGAAGAGTCAATGACAATTAGTTCATTCCCAAAGCTCATCGCAAATGAAACTACTTACATTATGAAGTTTAATTCCAAAGTGTTATGGTTGCAGACAAAGCAAACTTGACCAAACAAAATAAATGAGTCTAAATGGTAAACCACAGATGATTACTTGAGGCTATAATATCTCATTCTGTAAAGATAATTCCAACTTAACCATCCCTGTAATGGAAGATACAAATACACTGTCAACCCCACTCATTACCGATATCACTGAAAGTCAGAGATGCTGCCAGTGCGGTTATACCACGCTTACGACACTCCCACACTGAGGTAATGTCGGGCAAAGTGAGGAGTGGCAAATAACAGATATATTAATAAACATCCCCAGAGAAGACCTGCGGCTGACAAGACCGTGTGTGATTTATTCATGAGTAAGTTACCCAGCCCGTTATGATTCAAAGACAGAACAAGCTGGCCTAGATAAACACCTATATTAATGCTATGCTCCAAGTATAAAGACAACTGAGTTTCGGTGATGTGCTATCTACTCATCTTTGACCTGTGAATATAACAGACCGTTGATAGAAACTAAAGGTTAATTCTGTGTTAATCTGGATGCTGCTCTGACAAGCAACTGTTTCTATGAATATATTCTTGTCTATCAAAGGGCAATGAATATACAGTAGTTCCTTCTCAATGACTATAAGAAGGACAGTAAAAAGACCTCCGTCATACATAAGAGTGAAGGGTGAATTGACAATTGACACACTATGTTATTACACATGATGATATAGAGAAATGTTAGACCTTGAAACACTATAGCATTCCCTCCTGGCCATTTTTTTTTGTCTGCCATTTGCTTTTTTCCTCTCTAATAGCATGTTAAAATCGGCAGGCTTGATGAAGCCATTTAAAGATGCTTCCATGGCAATTTCACTGTTATAAAATAGTGACCAACACTGTATTTACCTATGCAAATTTGTACCGTGATGGCACAGTGACAGGTACCACTATACTATGATTAGAGCTGTTAGCTGCTCATGAATTATTACTATCTGTTAAAATTCCCATTAAAGTTTAATGAAGTGGTCAAAGCAGACATGATTGATTTCCCTCCTACCATGATGGAGCGAGAGGCAAATTGAAGGGATTCTGGTAACTCTCTGATTTGGCCTGTAATATCACAGCTATTACATTAATAAGCTTGAGATGTATTTTCCCTTTCACTGGGAAAATGAGGAGGAGGAGGAGAAGGAATTAGACTAGACTGAGTATAATCGATTTAGCACATGCTGAGCCTTCAACAACGTAGCAGTATCATTTTACACAGTGCAAACACGAGACTTACTTCCACCCTTGCCACTCTTCTCCATGCGGTACTGGTAGATGTGTAAGGTGAACAGCATGTGGGAGTTGCGGCGGTCTTCCTCATCTGCATCCGGCCGGTTGGTGCTACGTGCTGCGATGGCAGCGTCAAGAAACAGGGCGGCCTTTTCAGCAGTGGGAGCCCTTAATTCGCTCTGGTTCTGGAGCTACAACATGGAGAGGATTTTTAGGTGTGTGCGTGTGAAAGAGTGGGATTTATTCTGGCTTAAGTGAAAGAAAACATGGCTAGAGCTAGTTAGTCATACCAAAATTTTGGTCATCCAAAATCTTAGTATGACTAACTTTGTGTTGAGTCCTTTTTTAATGGAAATTCAAGAAATAGATGTTCCAGTAAATTATAAATTTATCTCAATTGATCATTTTATCTTTATATTTGGAACATGAACACAAACCAAAAGATAACAGCAATTATAACAAATTAATGGCAAAACAATGCAACAACCTGTTACAAAAAATGAACAAGATTATCAAAATGACACAATTTTGTCACCATATACAGTCTTTTTGTAGTGTATAATGTAAAATTTTAGTAATCTTGATAATTGTTCTGTAAAATCCAGTCAGATTTATTTATTTATTTATTTATTTTTATAAAACCTACAATTTATCATATAATTTAAAATTAAATATTACAGGAATACTCTGTAGAACAGATTTTTTTTCAAGTCAAAAGTATTACTTAATATGACTAAATTAACCTGACTTCATTATGACTACATAAACCAACAACTTTCATTTTTAAAGGTCAGATCCGGTAGAAATAGAATCTTCAAGTATCAACTCCAAACTGTACTGTTTTTCATAGCGTATTGTCATACAGCTTATCCCTAGTTGGAGTCAACGAAGAAGGAGATCAAGATAACTGAGCCTCTTTACACAGTCCTAGACAATTAAATCAAGTCTCTAGGGCAATCAGAGAAACAAATACGCCCAGAGAGGGAGTAGGATTACTGATGAGAGCGAGTGGTGGATAAAGAGGGCAAGAGGGTTGGAATGAAACATGCACTGGCCATATTTATGATCTTTTTCAAGGAAATGAGCAATTAGGCTGAACAGAATGGATCTTAATTCCCTGCATGTTTTTCCTTGATGTTCCTGATAAGCTTACTGACGTAATCAGCTGTATTTTCCAAAAAGTACCCATCAAAAACGGATTCTTTTAGAACAATAGCGGCCACTTTCCTGCAGTGCTCGCCAACCGCCTCTGGCCAACGAGCCACTCTAAAACTAAAGTGAGGAGAGAATGCTGGTTGAAGTGATGGGCTTACAAACCCACTCCCCAGATTTGAACTTCACAGGCCTCTAGGCAGTCTTTGATGTGCTGCTTCATATGGACCCCCAAAAAAACAACATCTGATGCCAACACCTGGCAGCGCTTTTAACTACCCTCTACCTACCCCCAAACTCTACCTACCCCCTTCTGATATTTACCCCCTTCCAGTAGAAGGTGGGGGGTGAAACAGCACAGCAGCACACCCAGATGGATCCTGATGGAGCACTGAGTAAAAAGAACCACCACAACATCTGGCCTTTAATTTGAGATTTAGTGATTAAGCTCAAGCTAAAGGTATTCTGTAATAACTTTTACTGTGAAGTGAGGGGCAGCTAAAATCTATGAAAACTACTTAACTGACAGAACAAATAAGATACAATTTAACAGTGTCCTTACTACCTTTCTGGGCCTTGAATGTGTCAGTTGCATTGCTGTCTATGCAAAGTCAGATAGCTCTCGGATTTCATCAAAAATCTCTTAATTTGTGCTCCAAAGATGAATGAAGAATCTCACGGGTAGAAAAAACCTAAATGAGATCCAGTAAAAAATCTACATGTTTTGACTCCCATTTTCAGGGTACACTTGGTTAACACATGACAAGCAAGACCGGGAGTGCTTTGTCAGGAAAAATAAGCTAAAGCTGACATCTAGTTGTGGAGATACTGACCTGTGTGCCACAGATGGGGTCCTCGCGCAGGTAGACACCAGGCGACTGGCCGTCCTGCAGACTTCCTGTGGGCACATCAGAAAGCAGGTCCTGCAGGCTCTCGTCCTTGCCGTAGATTTCCACGGCTGACACCCGTACCGAGAAGCGTGTGCCAGTCTTCTCCTTGCGCTCGTTGATGAGCTTGAACAGCCAGGAGATGGCACAGGGCGCAATGCCAAGGCCCTGCGTGGAGCTGTCCATGCCAATCATGGTGTATGTCTTGCCTGGTGAGAGACAGAGAGAGAGAAAGCTGTTGATTCTGGCAAGGTGATGATGATGATGAGCACTCAATGAGCAAGTGTTTCAAGTACTGGTATTTCTAAAAACTGATTAGATGAGATATCATTCTTGGATAATAAACCACCAATCATAACACATTAGTAGCATCTGATGACAGTTATAAACTTCTGACTCAATCTGAATTCAGATTTTTTTTTCTGTTTTTACCGTATCCTTACAGATGCTCTGGCAAGAAGGCATGGTAAAACAAAGCCAGTAACGGGAAAACAAGTCGGGAGGTGAGCGGTGAGAAAATAAGTAAAGTGTTTGATGATTAACACCTGTCTCTGATTTCAGTAACTTGCCTGTAGAGAGCAGATATAAGATGCCAACCGAACCAGGGTGCGTTTCCCAAAAGTTAGCCAACTATGGTCACAATTTCCATCGTTATTTCTGTCATTACATCTCTTGGAGGGATTAGCATGGTAATGTACATGACAATGTTAATGTATTTGGTCTTAGTGGAATAGATCTGCTACACTGCTGTGGCAGAGTAAGTACCGAGACTTGCTACTGCCAATAAATCCACAACATGCTGCTGTGAGCATGTAAGAAATATTGCTGCTGCACATGTAACATAACATATATGATTAACCTCCATAGCACACATGAATCACCTCGTAGCAGATCTATACAGGTGGAGCTGGGGAAGGTGGAGGGTTTCTGAAGCATGCTGCAAAACTGCTACAACTAGAACTAGTCATATATTTGAATGTTGAGCAGTGAGCTCACTGTCTACTGATACAGGAGAGAACCAATCAGCCGTGCCATGTGATGATGATGTCATTAGGAGTTTCATACCAGGGGGCCTCAGAGGGCAGTCCTAGGCCAATTAAAGCTGCGATGGAATCTAGACATTCTGCCATCTACAAGAGGCAGGGGCCTGAAAGCTCTTGGATTTCATCGAAATTGCCTTAATTTGTGTTCCGAAGATGAACGAAGGTCTTACGGGTTTGGAACGACATGAAGGTGAGAAATAAATGACAAAATTTTCATTTTGGGGTGAACTATCCCTTTAAAGAGATCATGCACTTGTGCATAATAAGCAAGCTAACACATAGTATAATCTATGTGTATTTTTCATTTCATACATATAAAAATTTAATTCTTCACATTTAAGTTTGTTAAGAGAGTTAAAATATTACAGGAATACGCTGTAGAACAGAACAGAGAGTAAAAGTATGCATGTGGGTACTTGCTCTAGTACCACAGGAAATCCAAAGTGATAAAAGGAAACCCACAAAATAAAGTTAAATAATGGAGAACAGAAATAGCGAATCAGTCCTCACATGCCATGTTTGTTACTTACCGCAATAATCTGAAATGTATTTGACCTCAAACTAAATATTTAGCATATGTTATCATTCCACAGCCCTCTTGATGTCATTAATGACACTTTTAACCAGTGCTTCGAATGACAAATACGCAAACAAAATTTTTGGGAAACAGGCGTGACTTACTTAATTGTGATTATGACATGAGACACTGCATATTATCAACAGATTGGTTTCGATTTCTGATGCATCATGCTGGTTGATGCATCTACATATCCTATCAGTCCAAAATCAAGGTTCATACAGCCATCAGATATGATTGGTTGTGACTGTACTGCAAACTGCAATCACTGTGAACAGACAAACCGTTTATCACTGGGATTTACTGTATCGCATCCTTTTTGGAGTGTAATTATGTTTTTTTATTCAAAATAGAATAAAGTTTATTTTCCTTTCATCACAATGTAATTACTTTATCTGGCTTGAAAGTTGTTTTGTTAACATTACCAAGGCCATGAGGAAGAGTAAAATAATGAATAAGTGGATATGTTAAAATGTAAATAATTAATAAGTGGATTGTGTTTATGTTCATGATTGAGGAACTCCCTACATCATTTCTCTTTAAATATTCAGTTTTATATATGTCACATTAGAGTAGTTAAAGAAAAACCATGGTATAGAGCATCATTAATACAAAAAAAAGATAAAGAAAGATTAATACTGTTCCATATAGACAGTCTGGCTTTAAAAGAGTCATAAATAATGCTTAAACGCTTAGACCGCATGTAGTAAATGATGCAGGAAACCATCGCAATATCTAACAAGCATAATTGGCAATAGTGCAGAACTCTGATGCAGTCTACTGTGAGGGTCAATTAGTCAGCTTTTAATTACACTCTAGCCTCTGGTCTCTTATACACACACACACACACACACACACACACGCACAATTGAGTACCCTACTCATGCCAATTCTGAAAGGCAAAAGCACATTTTTTGACCTGTAGTTTTAATATTAGACATCAAAGTGTCTTACAAACTGTGAAACGAGATCAGTGGGTGTCATATTCAATGAACAGAAGAGTATTCAGAATAACTTACCGACTTTGACATGACCGAAGCAGAAAATACACCCATCGGCTCCGTTGACCACTGATTGAATAACTTCAGCCACTGTCCCTGAGCAAACTTCAGCCTGTGAAAAATAATAAAACACACTGACATGAATATATACACATATATATATAAAAGCAAAATCCATATAGACATCAAAGATAATGTTAAAACATGTACTATATTGCAGTTCCCAATACAGTTTAAATAAAGTATATTTACTTTTTTAAAAGGCAACTATGCTGCACTGAAGGAAAAAATGCTTATTTTAAAGTCTAAACAACAGTGCACATCAAAGGCTTAATAATCAATGTTCTGATGGTTTTTAGCACTCAGTTGAGCTGTGAAATGTAACCGAACCTTTTTTGGCAGAGTAGAAAGTGCCTAATCTTTTCTTTGATCCGGAGATCATTGATTTATTCACTAGCAACAGAAAACCACAGAAAGCACCAACAAGGCAGATCCTCATCACAGATTCATCAGACATGGGGGGCTTTACACCGGCTGCACTGTGCGGCCATAACGCTACAATCTGTTCCACTAGCCCCAGTCCTTGGAGACAATTTGGGACTGCAGCAATTTCCTCCCATACATCATAACACACACACACATTCTTACAACAGAACAACGGCTCAGTGCTTTGCTAAGAAATATGTCCCTGCAGTCTCACTAAACCACACACACAGTAGATTTGGAGGATTTACAGTTACATGACTTCACTGGTACCGAATACAGAGACCTAAAGGCCTTCTGCTGGTTGTGTGTAAAGGAACTCCTAATCGATAAGCTCTATAGATCTTGTCTTGTGCATGTGAGTTCTTCAACTAAAAATTCTATTACAGTTTGGTTCACTGACCACAAAGCTGCATTTTAAAGTCGCAACCAAACTGAAATGGAACCTCAAAAATGAATGATTTGGAACATTATAGATTCTTAAAGTGTTTGTTGTTAGCATTTTGCCAAGCTAACAACAAGAATGAAATGGACTGACAATCTCAAACACTTCCACTTACACAATTTACTTTTACTGAACGTGTCATAGTGTTATAGAAGCCAGTTTCCACCACTGAATAAAAATTTTAAAAAGGGTATTGTGACTCACAATTCCGACTTTTTTTTTCCTCAGAAGTGGAAAATAAGAACTTACAACTGCAAGTCAGAATTGTGTAATATAAACTTGCATTTGCAAGTTATAAAGTCAGAATTGCGAGATAAAAACTCACAATTCAGATTTTTTTTTCCTCAGAACTGAGTGATACAAACTCACAATTGCGAGTTATAAAGTCAGAATTGTGAGATGTAAACTTACAGTTCTGACTGTGTTTCTCAGAGTTGTGTGAGATAAATTCACAGTTGCTAGAATTAAAGTCAGAATTGCAAGATTGCAAATACAAGTTTATCACTCACAATCTGACTTTTTTCTCAGAATTGTGAGATATAAATCCGCAATTGTGAGAATTGCGAAAAGTCCAATTTTAAGGGGAAAAAAATATTTATTCTCAGAATTGCGAGTTTATATCTCACAATTCGGACTTAACTCAACTGTGTGTTATAAAGTCAGAAATGCGAGATATAAACTTGCAATTCTGAGATTAAAAAAAGGCAATTGCAAAATTTAAACTTACAATTCTGAGAAAAAAAGGTTTGAGTTTATATCTCGCAATTCTGATTTTATAACTCGCAATTGCGAGATTATATCTTAATTCCGAGCAAAAAGTCAGAATTGTGAGATATAAATTCACAATTGCCAGAAAAATTCAGAATTGTGACAAAATGTTGCAATTACCTTTTTTTTTAATTCAGTATCAAAAACAGGCTTCCATACAGAGCAGACCTCAACCCCAATTTATTTGTTTTACCACATAACACAAATTTCGGAAGACCAAAATTAGCAAAGTAAAAGCATACTTTAGCCACATTTTTTGATGAAAATAAACTATAGATGCTTGTGTTGACAAACATTTCCCTTACGGAAATTACACACGGTTTTACGGTGGTAAAAGTGTAGTACCATGATTTTGCACACTGATTACCATTTGTATAGCCACAGTTTTACTACAAATACCATGGTTAAACTATAATTAGGATAGCAAAACCATGGTTAATTTTTAGGTACAATGATTTTTTGTGTGTTTTTATTTGTAGTAAAACCACGGTTCATTTTCATAAGGATTGTGTGAGGGGAATTAAGAGATGCTTGCAACTCGAATACAAAGACATTTCATCGGTCGTAACTTCCAGAGAGAATTAGTGCTGACAATGGACAAGGTTGAAACTTTCAATTAACCTGTGTTAACACACACTGTCAAATATAGCATACGTGATTTGCTATGAATTTGGATGTATGGATATGCTAAGCATTTGTGTCAAAACTGAAGTATACTTTGGGTTTTAAAATTTGGGCAAATTATGTATCTAAGATATAAGGTAGCTTAGAAGTACCCACAATGTACCAGAACTTGTTCAAAACAGAAGTTTTGAAGTGGCTCTGTCACTTTTAATTGTTCACACTTAATCATCCTCAAGTTAGTGAGTCTCCTAAAGTTCCTCTTCCCTATTTGTGTCCATTTGTTAACCACTTATCTTAAGATGGATGCCACTGCAATTTTGGAGGACAGATAATGAACTGCGAATGAGCTGCTAGATATGCAAGTCTGGAATTCAAACTATTTTCTGTACTTAAAGAAACAGCTGTTGGGCTCATACTCTGAAGAACGGTGGTGTACCAAAACAGGCCGTTTTACATTAAGCCTCTTGCCCTGCAAAGAATGTGTTTGTGCTTCTTAAATATCTTCTTGACACTAACAAAACATTTTCACTTCAGAACTCAAAAGCAAATGCCAACAAAACGATAACATCTTCACAGCGTCTCTTACTTGAGAGGCATCTTGGGCAAAAACAGCGTCGAAGGCAAACATCTTTGGGGCAGGCAGCACTGCTCGTCTATGCACTGAGGTGGGCTGTGTGTTGAGTGAGGGATCGTAGAGGGTCAGCTGTTTCTTACGAGTGTCCACCTTCAGGAAGGACATGGACTCGGATGAATCCACAATCCCCAGAGATGGACAGATCCGCATCATCACTTTGACCTGGAACAAAAAGAAAGCAATGCTATTAAAATAGAAGCAGAAACAGAGAATTCTAATTCTAATTCTTTATGAAGATCAGGGTAAATTTAACTTAATTTGTCTTCTGGGAAACATGTAAGTATTTTCTGTAGCCTCTGAAGGGCACTACTAATTGAAAAAATATATATATTTAGGCAAAATAAGAATAATACACATCTGCATTCAGTTCAAAAGTTTTCACCCCCCAGCTCTTAATGCATGTTTTTTCCTTCTGGAGCATCAGTGAGCGTTTGAACTTTCTGTAGTAGTTGCATATGAGTCCCTCGGTTGTCCTCAGTGTGAAAAAAGGGATCTCAAAATCATACAGTCATTGTTGGAAGTGTTCAAACAAACAAAAAATGCTGGAAAACCAAAGAATTTGTGGGACTTGAAGGATTTTTCTGAAGAACAGCAGGCAGTTTAACTGTTCAGGAAAACAAAAACATAAAACAATAACATGCATTTTGTATTATCCCTCTTATTTTGGTATACTAATTAATATTATTAATGATTCTGTAAGAGGGATGCAAACTTTTGACCTCAATTGTATTAATAATTGATAAAAATAATTGTTTTTGATAAGTCACACCACATGACATTTTAGAACCTAAGCTAACATAACCTTGTTATACAATATTCTGACATTTCATGTTTTTTTTTTAAACCTCCTTGAGTGTTGGTTGTACCACATGACTTATTCAAAGACAAATAAGTCAAACAGCTGAAAGAGGAAAAAAAAAAAACTTAGCGTGTCATCACTGTTGACCACACACAGAGTAAACTAACAAAGCCAGCCATTAACAAATAGACTCCCTTTGGTAATACCACATATTGTCACGGTTGCGTCACGGTGCACTGCTAAGACCATTTGCCGCAAATATAGTAAAGCAAAACAAACATACTGTAAGAGAACCTCAAGTGCTTAATACAGCATTCAGAGCTGCACAAAGCCACAGTATTCCACGGGTGATTTGTAGCAAAGATATAATTACAACATTTGGGCTCCAGTGCTACGAAACAATGTCTGCACTGCTGATCCTATTCCACGGCACCCGGGGCCAAGCGGCATGCCTGCGCCACAGCGGCGGCCTGGCGTGAACTCCCCCTTACTGCTCCACAGGGGCCGATTACACTGATGGACATGTGCACGTGGTGAACGAATTACGCCGGCCGTGACATTGGAAATAGGCTTCCATATATGACCGGCCCCCGAATGGGACCAGCCACCCAGACACCACAGAAATGTGGGCTTGAGTTTTACATTTGTTGGCAATTTGATACGTGAGGAGAGTTTGATCCCCCTAGTGTGGCTGCTGGCTTCACACGTCCTAAACTCTGGTCTAGAAATGATGCCCCGCAAGTTTCTGAGACAATCCAAACAGTAATTATCTTAATGTGTCAAAATCTACTGCCAACTACCGTGCCCTTTTCAGAAAGTTTTGAGGCATATACAATAGTTTTGTGTCAGGAACAGACAAAAAACGTAAGTACGAGCTGTCACTGCCGCAAGTCAGATTATTTTTTGCAATGTGTTTGGCATTAGTAAGACTGCTGTCAATGCTTTATAACTGATTAAGCATGTTAAATCATTGATTGAGCATGTTAGTGAGTGAGATCAACAAAAGAGACAAAAGCTAGAAAACAAAACCAATAGGGCTTACAATGAAGACTCATGTGTGTGTGATTTTCATCAAATCTGTCTTTGATAAGTGAGATTGGTGTAAAAATGGTAAGAGCTGGTTTGTTTTATGGTTTGAACATTTGCAGTCATCGCTCTTCTGGTTTCTCTTACTGAATGACGAATACAGACTACTCCTGCCTGGTGGTATAGAGAGCAGTGTTGGGAGTAACGCATTACAAGTGACGCAAGTTACGTAATCAGATGACTTTTTTACTTGTAAGTTACTTTTATATGTAAAAGAAAATATTGAAGTTACTTTTTCAAAAAAAGTAACATCAGTTACTTAGTTTTTCCATGTATTTGACTCTCCGGTCGCCATGTTGAGAGAAATCGGGAGTAAGTACAGAGGCATTGTGTGCACTGTACATTTGCGAAAAATATAACGTCTTTATATTAAAAACCAACAAGCAAACACATCCCAGATGAGAAAAAGTTATGCAAAAGTAACATAACACTTTACTTTCCATTAAAAATAATGCAATTAGTTACTTTTTTAGGAAGTAACACACCATTGTAATGCATTACTTTTAAAAGTAACTTTCCCCAACACTGATGAAGAGTTATTTCCTCTCATGCAGGTGTAGAATGTACATGCCAGTTGGCTGTAGTCTTTGTGGAGTATTAATCCACAACTTTTTGCAATTTTTGGGCTTTTTCATCTGCACCCATTCAAACTGGCATGCTGTAAGTGGTCATGAGACACGCAAGAACCAATGCCACCAAACTGACATCAGTAATGACATGCAAATGTGATCTCAGAGCACCACTGAAGCTATTTTCAGCACAATTTCAGCTTGTTTCTCACACAAATCTATTGCACGGCTTCTGAAGAGTCATAAGATCCACTTTGATGTTGTTTTTGTCAATTTTTGGAGCGTGACAGCCGCTGGAATTACAGCACGTCTTGCATCCTTCTGGACAATTTGGTCATTGTGCAAACAAAATGGTTACAGACGGCTGGGCCATTATTCTAATGCCTGTAGCTTTTTATAGTTTTCCCAAAAGCTGCCAACAACTGGAGTCCATTCAGACAGCATCAGATGCGGGTTTGCAGTAGTAGCAAGAGGAAGCTCATTAGTGAGGCTGCGATGTAATGAGTCCATTCTCAGTGGGTACTTATCAATCATTTCAGCGGGCTGCAGCTTCTGGCATGATGTTCTACAATCATCTTTCAGAGCAGGTGGCATCTAATCTGGAACAAATCCTCTTCATCGCTATATATATACTGTAATATGGTGCTAAAGACAAACCCTCTGGACAATGAGGAGGGGTGGTGTGTAGATGCTCAACAACTTGCTACTCTTGGCCACGATCCCAATCCGGGATCCCAAACACACAATCTGTTCATCATCAGCAAAATAACCGTCGCTTCTATTTGGGTTTGAATGGATAATGGATGCTGAGTATTTCAAACATTTTGTAAAAGACTAATGGTGAGAATTTCCAATCTACAATCTAAAAGGTGAAGTTAAAAGAAGAAAGCGTTTGGTGTGGTGGGTTTCTGACCTTGCCCATGCCAGGGTTCTCCTTGGCCTTTGACCCCGCCCTGAGCAGACATGGTGGAGCAGGTGGAGGCGAAAACTGGAGGACAGCACTAAAGTTAGTAGGGTAGATGGAGGGCTCCTGGGGGTATAACAGTGGCGGCTGCTGCTTCTTCCGCTTGGATGACAGATTCAGCTTCTGAGCAGCCCTGAGACAACAGACAAAAATATAACACAGATTAATAGCTTATAATATTGAATCAAATTAATGCAGTTCGCATTTTCATTATTTTTTGGTTCTGGCAATTCACGCCAGATCACCCATGTTTACAAATAACAAAGACCTATTCAGCAACTAATCCAGTCACACATGACTTTGGTTATCCAATCATAATGTAGATCATTTACACTGAAGTTCTAGAGATACAGTAGCAAGAACAGTTCAGTTCTAATAGGTTTGGCAAGGGCGAAAAACAACATTTTGGTATTCAAAAAAAAAGTACAAAGGCAAAAAAAAAGAGCTATTTTTAGCTTTTAAACGAAAGCTTTATTTAAGCAGTCGACTGAAATCTCAAACCCAGTTGCTCTGTCAAAGGGGGTTCCATTAAAATCAAGCCAAAACCCTTTGTCACCACAGCGAAAGTGATTTTTCAAGGAACCCTACATGTTTTAAGAATATTCCTTTTCTCTCAGACAGAGGGGTGCATGTATGAAAAAATCATTTTTGGTCTTTCCCTGATTGATTTAATGGTAGAGCTTGACATTTAAAACTCAATGCTATAAAATCAGACCTGAAAGGTCAAAAGCCCCCTATCGCATTGCCAAAGTAAACACAGACCAGCTCCCTCTTTCTCCACAGGCAGCATTCCACCTCTTTATTTCACAACTAAATAGGCACACTGTGCTCAGAAACCCTTGAAAAATGTCCTCTAAAAATGCAAAGCTGAGTCTAATGGGGTCAGCCCTGTAGTTAGCCCTAACATTAGCCATTTGCTAAGTGTGGCTTTACAGTGACCCAGTTACACTCTGGAAATTAATCTAAAAACCTATGTGAGATGTCACTACTGGACTTCCGAAACATTAGATGAATGGTGGCATTGGCAGTGTTAAGACCTTTACCCCAAGCAACAAGTTCTTTTCAATTCCCAACAAGCTATATCATAAGACTGAGCTTTACAATTCCTCTTCTGATTGAATGAACCTATGAGTAAAATCACAACGTGAGAGAAACGAAGCGTAAGTGAGGGAAATTGAAAGGCTGGGAGCAAAAGAGTGAAAAACCAAAGGCTATCAAGTGACGTTTTAGGGCTTAGCTCACATTAAGAGGTGCATTAAGGCTGTTCTCTTGGGCTGAAGTGTAACAGTGGAGAACTAACTAAAGGAAAGCTGTCCGCAGCAGTCTTTAACCATGACCGACTGATCACACTAAATGCAGCGATAATCAAAAGTGAAGCACAGTGAAAAAAAAAAAATCACACTCTGAACAATACTTATGCTAAGAGCACACATTATGGTAGCACACTGAATCTCAAATGTAATTGCCATCCCACTGTTCCTTTTTCATCCCTTATGAAGAACATTTTTTAAAAGAAGTAAAGAATAACACATCAGGTAAAATGTGACCACATGATGTGACCGTTAGATAAATGACTCATATATTCTTTGAATATGTATTAGATAAGTCAGATTTACTAACAACTTGCACTAGCGCAAACTGCCTTTTGGCGTTAAAATAGTATTGTCAGGATTTACTAAAGACACGCAGTGAAGAATCAACGCTGAAAAGGTGCAAGACTGTATTGAACATGCATTTCAGATGAAAAATTTATGGGAGGAAAGTTAAAATGAATCACGCAACACGATTTACTAACATTTGCGCATGTCAAATTACTGGTATTTGTGTTATTGTTTAAAGTCTTAAAGCAGATGGTAATTTGCACTGCTCTTGGTACTGTACATTGTGCTGGCCATTATGGAAATGAGATGTTGTGTAATGTGTGCATTGTCAGTAAATCACACACAGAATTTTCCCCATCCATCTGCACTTTTATGGAATAGCACTCTAATGCTAATTTGACCTGTTTAGTAAATCTGGCCTTAAAAGCGAAACGAAAATTTGCATTGTGTTATCGCTCTAGATTACTCACAGGGTGTTACGGAATCTGAAAGGCCGCGTTGAGGTCTACCATCGCCCCGAGTTTCAAGTCTCTAGGCCTCGGCCTTCCCGTACAAGCTCGGGTCAAACTTCCACACCCCTCACCTTCCACCACCAGGAGTATAGGAAAGGGGCTCTGAGGTTAATGGAACGGTTACTCCAGGGGCTATTCTAAGGCACGTTCTGCCTACCTACCCTCAGTTAGCGCCCCTACTCTGGCAACTGATGGTTCTCCATAACTATGGATGTTGAGCTCACGGGCCTTTCTGAGATACTCTAACACCACGTTACCCTCACTCTGGTGGGCATGGGAGTAGGTTGACGCCCCCTACTCTGGGAATTGATGGTTCTCCATAACCATGGATGCTGCACTCCAGGGGTCTTTTTGAGACACTCTAGTGTCATGTAAGCCTCACTCTGCTGGGCATGGTAGTAGGTTGATGCCCCCTACGCTGGGAATTGATGGTTCTCCAAAAATATGGATGCTGAGCTCCAGGGGTCTTTTTGAGACACTCCAGCCCCACCAGACGTGTCAAAGCGTAAATAAGCTCTTCGCTGATTGGCTTGCATG